>OX388023.1:1105675-2355675 GCA_947578705.1 Lacanobia wlatinum | reverse complement strand
AGCAACATATATCTTGACTTGTTCACTGGTACGCTAGAGTTAAAAAACAACTGCCCCGTACATTTATATTTGCATAACGCGACAAATTGTACAGAACAGAAAATTATTATTTTTTGCGATTTCAGGGTTAGTTCCGTAGGTTCAGTAAAAGTTGTTCATAATGATGAGTAATGTGACTGCGTCTTAGGTCTTTCGTTATTTCTGATAAAACCCTGTAAATCTACCTACTTTAAAAAAAAAACTATGATTTAACTACACAAAGTAGGAACACGAAGCAGGTGTATTATTATGATTGTGTCATGTTTCTCGCTAATTGATAAAGTGCTGGGGTTTATGTGATACATCGAGTTTTAGAAAGAATACATCACACATTTTTTTTCGGTTCAATAAAACCGAAATTTTCTAAAACCTGATGTCCTATACAGCTACGTCCTGCACGCTGAAACTCTAGGCGAAGGCCACTCTGCGAATGTGATTGTCGAAATGCCAAAAAGTTTATGGGTAAAGATATCACGTGACATTTCGACAGTAATTGTCAATCCAACTCATTTTTGACATTTTGTCAATCGCCTTCGCCACGCTACCGCCAAAAAGATTTGTGTTCCGAAATATAGAACAGTAGTTATACTGGCTAGTGCAGTGCTAATGACTTCATGGATTGACGCCATATTGTGGATTCGTTCTGAAATAAACTGGCCAGTACATTGACGCCATAATTTTAAAAAAATCCTCAAAGTCTGATGCACACACACCCATATAACGTTTGATATACTACTAATAAGTCACATTTGACACTTGTCTCACCAGTACACTGTAGAGAACGTGAAAGGCGAAGGCTGTGCCATCTAGTGTTGTGAATTCGGAACTTTTACCTTATAAATACTTGACATTGACACTTCTGTGCTGCCACCTATAGTTTCTGCACGCTTCCTATGGTGGCACACCAGTACAATATGTCGTCAGAGTCATGACGTCATAAGTACTGGGTAGTATACCGTTTTTATTTCGGAACAGACAGAGAATGACACTCAGGTATAGACATACATATGACACTTATCTAGAGCCTCAGAGGCTCTAGATAAGTGTCATTCTGTCAACAGTTATGTCAAAGTTCGGCCACATACTACTCGAACAAAATTAGGAGTCAATCGACGAGAAAAAAAGAAGAAGCAGCTTTGCCTACAGCCTCTGGTATTTTGATGGCAGGTTGAGCGGGTAGTTAGAGCGAGTAGCGAAGTATAGCATTATCCTACGGCGACAGTGTGAGACTAGTCAGTCAGTGCGCGTCGGTCAGCCGAGCAGGCCGCACGTGATGACGCCGAGGCAGCTCCGGCTGGTGGGCTTGTCGTCCGGCTTCACGGGGACTACCTTCTTCTTCTTCTTGCCGTTTGCGTCGTAACGTTTCTCTTCCTGTAAGCATAAAAGAAAAGTTAGAAGAGTGAAGCAAATGCTGTACCTAATGTTGGCTGAAAATTAAATACTTCGGATTAAAGACAGTCGGAAATTCGAACTAACAATTAATAACTTGAGATTAGTTCGAATTAGAAAAAAAAACTCTTTTGCTTTAATTTAATTTTAATTTTTATTTACCAATTTCGGACAACAATATAGCCCATTTTGTTAGTAAAATATATATATCTTATAACTAGTGTTAGTAGTAAACAAAAAAGCACAAAAACAAACCACAAAGTAGGTGTCTAAGGCAGGATGTGCAGAGAACGATAGAGTGAGGAATAGCTACCTGACCATTCTCCCCACATAGTGCCTCAGAAAAGGTGAGTAAGGACTCTCCACAACAGTTTTCAGGATGCTATTGTCACTGTCCCGCGTTCTACGCATCAGTGATGCGACTTTTTTTCGAACTACTGCCTGAAAGCCATCAGTTCGGTTCTGAGCAAACATCTCCGATGCGCTACAGAAACGGGGCAGTTTCAACAACATCCTAAAAACATTATTGTACTGGACGCGTAAGACATCTAACGACCTTTTGGTGTAGCTGACCCACAGACCCCCCGCGTACAGACCTTGACAAAATGCCTTGAACAAGGTGATTTTGACTTGGTCCGAACAACGCGAGAATCTACGAGCCAACATGTTGCCTCGGACCGCCAGTGCCCTACGTTCCCTTTCAATATCTACATCATCTTTAAGGTCGTCGGTAAGTATGTGCCCTAAGTACTTAAATTGATAGACTTTATTTATGCTTTTACCATTCAGAAAGAAGGTAGGTTCATGATTTACACACTTACCGGCGGTCTTAAAGACCATGTATTCACATTTACGGACATTGTACACAAGGCCGTGCAAGGCAGCATATCTCTCGCAGACCTTCAACATTTCTCTGATAGATCCCTCAGTCGGGCCCAGCAGCACAATGTCGTCCGCGTAGCTGATGCTGTTTATACTAACACCACCAACCCGGCAGCCGACACGCATACTACTGAGCTCGACTAAGAGATCATTAACATAAAGGTTGAAGAGCCGTGGAGACGTCAACCCCCCCTGTATCACACCGCATTCCAACCCATATGACTCAGAAAACGTTCCGGCCCACTTTACATAGTTGGTTTGGTTCGCATACCAATACTGCATGAGCTTAAGCACTGGTGCCGGTACATTCCTGTCACCCAGCTTTCTCCAGAGCACATCATATGACACCAGGTCGAAGGCTCTGGAGAGATCCAGGAAGCAGGCATACACCGGCGTTTTTCGATCTGTGTAATATTGGGCTTTGCTTGATCTGGAAAAGCTTAACCTTGATACAATGTTCTCAGACAAAAGTAGTTAAAAACCTTTGGGACAATTTCATACCCTTTTTCTTCGTCAGTAAAAAACCAAAAACCAACAAGATGTGAAATTTCTATTTTGTAAATGCTGGTCACTATTCAGTACCTAGACTCCATATTTATTTCCTAAATACAAAATAAAAGCGATAGATTAAACTATTTGAAACAACCAATCAAGTTAAAACAGGCGCCGGGCGTCTTATCGCTCACTCATTGTGCTCCGTTCAGTCGCGAATGAACGTATTTGTCAATAGTGTTCACTCTTTAGGTCCTGTTGTACTGTTTCATTCCGCGCTGAAAGGTTCGGAACAGTAAATAATTGTATTTGATTCTGATACGATCTTGGCAGAAATTGTTTGAGACTTTCATGAAAACTGCGCTCTTGAATCAAAATAATTAGGTATCATTATTGTTGACTTCGATTTTCGCGGCATATATAATCTATATTATTGTGTAATTTATTACTGCAGAGTCTTACACTATCTCATAGCTGATATCCCAAGGGAACGTACTCCTGGAAATAAAAGTATCCTATGTCCTTCTCGTAGTCTAATCTAGCTCCAAACTAAAAGTCAGTAGGTAAGTAATTATGTTTTTTTGGTATTATTAGTAGAGGTAGGTATTGGTATGGGCTCTGATTTTCGTGCTACTTACTTACCTATGTTCTATTTTCTTTATTCGTTGCCTTCAGAACGTTTATGTATGGCCGATTGGAAAAACTACTTGTAAAAGGCTGCTAAGTCTTATGACTTAGCATAACATAACACCAACATTGTACACTTAGTTCAAAATAAACGTTTTGACTTTGTCTTTGACAAAAAATCATGAAACATTCTACAAGAAAACAGTATGTGAAAAGGAATAATTGAATTCCTACCCAGCGACTGTGGAACCAGCATGCCTTTCAAGACAATCACATAGTAGCCCGTAATAGCCTCATTATAGCTCCACACAGCTCTACATAGCTCTATTATAGCCCGCGAGCCCGCCTCGATTGCGGCGATACATCGAACTGTACTCGGCGCCCGAAAGGGAAACTTGGTTCATTGTGCACATAACAGTATGGAGATGTGATCAATTTTTATTGGTGGGAGTGTGAGCAGTGTGACCAGTGTTTTTGCAGGTTTTTCCAATATATTTCTTAACCTTCGAGTAATAGATAGGAACTATTTAACTTCAGGTACGCACAGATAATAGAAGGACTGACATTTTCATCAATTAAAAAGAAGAAGTTTGGAGAGCAATTCAAGATGCAACAAGACCGGTTGTTGTGGCGACACTTGGGGGAGGCCTATGTCCAGCAGTGGACGTCTTTTGGCTGATATGATGATGATGAAGAAGTTAACCTAATAGAACTAACATGAAAACGGCCAGTGGTTAAAACCTTTCTCGAAATTAATTTTTGAAGCAATGCTTGGGAATATAACATTCGATTTCTTTAAGTTTTACATCCCTATATAATAGCTGATGGGTTCTCGATATCGATATAATTAAGCTATATGGATATAGGGAGGACGTCGCCATCGAGGTAGACCGCGGCGAAGTTGGTGTGCCGATCTTATGACGTTGCGGGTCAAGGTAACAAGAGGTCGCACAGAGGGATATGGAAAGAGAAAATCGAGGCCTTTGAACATCACTGTGACAAATATTACGCTAGTAAAAACAATATCGACCGATGTACCTACCTGAAAACTACTTCATAAAATAGTAGGTAAGTTGGAATTCGTTTTAGAATAGAATAGAATATTTATTTATTTGCTCAGAATGTAGGTAGGTGGAATGTAGGTATCTATCAAATTATTACATATATGTTGTCTGGTATGATGATAGCATTAGTCAAAACAGTGAGTGTGAGCCACACCTCAGCCCGTTGCACGTGCACACGCGTCGCACTCGCTCGTGCGGCCTCTGATAGCGGCTATGACAATCAGTGCAGCCGGTCACTGGTACTGATCTGATTATATCAAACTGTACAACGATAAGTTGATATTTGCAATCTTTTGTTACTTATTAAAGTTTGAACTGGAGCATAAACCAAAAACAATTAAAATGTTAAATACTTTTAATATAAATCAAAAGTAATTTATTCAACTAGGTTGAAAAGCAGATCTTTTTTGACCGTCAGAGATTTACTTGAGGGCCCTAAAACGCCGTCACTACTTCCTAGTGTTTTAGCTGGGAAGAAGAAGTGGTGTCTGTTAAATTTGAAGAACTTGAATTTATACTACTGGTATATAATTCAATCTATTTTCTTTTTACCCGACTTTAGTAGCTGGAAGAATAGATAGATTGGTTATTGAAAATAGCAGTTAGTGTATTGCTACGTTTATGTTTTGCAGACGGGTTTTTTTTTTATATTTCTAGTTATATTGAACTTGTTTGCCACTAATTCCTAAGTAGTATAGTACTTTCGGGTGTTCAGGTAACTAGGACCACTTCGGTTGGCCTCGAATATTTAATTTAAAAAAAGAAAAGCCTTCTAAACGCATTATTTGCTGTATCGTGTGGGAAACGACTTCATTTCGCCGATCGATGTTCGCGAAACATCTTCGACGTTCTTTTGAACGAAAGCTCGCTGATCTGAGATTAGTGTTATAATACCTATAGATACTAATTGCTTTAATGGCGTAATCTTATCAAGCTCGTAGTATTGTGAGCAGTCATGGCCGATATCTGCTGATACCACTCGCACGTAATGATTATCTGTCGCATTATCGATGAGTATGAGGTACTAACGTACATTACATTGTGAATAGACATAGATATGGCGATGATATCCGCAAGAGAAACAAGGTTACCGACATAGACCGAAAGATCGCCAAACTGACTTCAGTTTGGCGATCATTCGGTAAAATGTATGAAAATTAATTAATTAATAAAGAAATAAATACATTAATTAATTTTCATACATTTTAGACAGATTGCGAATGCGAACGTTTTTTGAAAATTAGTAGAATTGGCACTCACTTCTGTGACACTTTTCAGCCCCATCGACCATCTAGTCGACGGGGCCGAAAAACGGGTATCAAAGACGTGGGAAAAAAGCCTGCTAAAATGGGATTGGGCGGGTCATGCCAGCCTCATGCACAGTGACTCCCCAAACCTGGTGCCTGAAGATAAACGACGCCGCTGAGGCCGGTCTAGGACAATGGCGAGACGACCAAGACACCTACTGCATTAGTTGAAGCAAGGTTACTCGGGACAAAAATATATGAAAGTAGTTGGGGGACGCCTTTGCAGAAGTGGGACGGTCTAGGCTGTATTCAATAAAAACTACTTCTCTATCTCAGCAGTGTTACCTCAACGATCTCTCCGATCTTGTACTTGACGAGGACGGCGCGTGCGTCGGACGAGTGGCCCACGTCGTCGAAGGAGCGCGACGCGTCCTTGCCCGCCTCCTCCATGATGGTGTCGTAGCCGCCAGGGTGCTGCAAGAGGAACAAATTCGAGGGTACAGTGCTGGCCTGGTGGTGGCTGTCTTCTGAAAAGTTATGAATTGGATTAGTATCAATGAAAAATTATATTTCTTGATATAAATATTTGACGATGGATGGAAAGGGAGAAGGCGGCCAAAGAAAAGATGGACAGATTGTGTGATATGAAAGAAAAGATAGTTAGTGATAGTGTGACGGCTGACAGGACAGAGTGGAAGAAAAAATGTGTTGCGCCGGCTCCAAGTAATATAGGATAAGGGCAGGAACATGATGATAATAAAAATCTTTGTCAAAGGCAAAATTTATTGAAGGAAAGGTACCTAATTTCGGAATGTTAATAAATATGACGGACAGTGGCTGTTCAGCTTTCGACGTAGTAAGTATGGGTTACCTATGTGTCAACAATATCAAAGAATGTCACGAAGTCTATAGAGAGTTTTTAAGTCTTGAAAATATAAAAAAGCGCAGACATCGCCCGTCCTACGTAAGAAACGTGGGCTGACAGTATCCCAATCCATCAGCGGTTCTGTCCCCGCTGCAGCTCACCTCGTCGATGTACTTGGTGAGGTCGTACACGGAGTCCTTGTAGACCAGCCACAGCGGCTGGCCCTTGCTGCCGTCGCGGGACGACACCTCCGCGAATGTGTAGCGTTTCACCTCGCCCATGTTGAGTCTCTGCTGAGCACACAGTAGTTAGTTAATTAGTCGATAATGATTAATCGTATTCATTCAATCAGCACGATAGTCATTCAATCATGATCAATAATGATCATAGACATATCTACTAATAGGCATCTATTGATTACACGACAATCTTGAAAAGAACTGCTAAAATGGTATGTTTTATGGTTTAACCGTCTGTTTTTTTTATATTCACGATATTTTTTCTATTTATTTTCAGGTATTTCCTTTCGGGTCACGATGCTGCAATAGGTACAATAAGCGTAGGTAGTTGGCCAGTTAATCCCGCTGTGGTTATAGCATCTTGCTGAATAGCTTATATTATAACCATAGTATGGGCCCTCACATGGCATACTTTGCTGATTCCAGAGAATACATAGCTAATTCCACGAGTTCCTAATTATACTTATTATTGTGAGTTTTCTTAATCATTTACTAAGTGCAACAAAATTGTTATCAATCCCACCTATTCTTATGTCCATTCGCAAGATTAAAGATAAGCTGATTATACGTATTATCGAGACATCTAAATGATTTCTACGGATAGCGTAAAAACCCGTCTACGTTTGTTTTAGATCAAATAAACTAGATAATCTTCACTGTATTGGCGCATGCCAGATAAGATTATATAATAAAACTAGTATAATCATTAAATAGAACAATAATTACTTAGTTGACATTCAATAGATTTAATCAAAATTACAATAGATCGTGTGATTTAGAAACGGAAATAGTTCTAATCAATTGGTGCCTAAACTACGTTCATGTCTTCAATTTGTCCAAAAAATAAATTATTGTTTGTATTTTCTTAAAACAAACTTCAGCACTGCATGCCTTCAAAGTATATTGCTGGAGACCGTATATTTTGTTCTACTCTACCTTGATAGATCCGCCTTTAGTTGTCGATCGAAGTCTTCTGAGGTACTAACATTGAAGCACCGAATTATTATTTCTATTTGTCTGATACTTTTCATTCAGTTTATTTATTATGATAAGCACAGCCGCGTCATAGGCTCCCGAAGATAGACAGGAGTCAGATCAAATAAATAAACAGGATATAAGAACACGGTTTCTTATAGTCTTTTTAATTACTTTTTTAAACTTTGGAATTGAATATTATTTGCATGCCCATTTCTGTGTAGAAAAGAACATTTATGTACTAATTACCCGTATAGGCAAAGAAATAAATGATCGATTGATTAATTAACCTTCATGACTAGTTCAGAGTAAAAAGATGCAGGAAGTAAGTTAGATTATTTAAACAGCTTAGTACGCCTAAAGAGTTCGATATCTTGGTGTTATCAGCGAAGTATGTAGGTAATAAGTCTATCTTTGCATTATATTCATATCTGTGATTGAATGGCAGAGTCGAATTAGCCGCTGATATAATACTAGTCCTGGTATTTCCGCCATTGTAAAATTTATTGCTTGACGCGTGTGATTCATTTTCGTTCAGCCTTTCCTACCAAGGTTTGGTTGCTTTTTAAAACAAACCGATGCAGCCTTATAAAACAAACCAGTAAAATGCGAGGATTACGAACGAATCGTAATGCTTGTCCATCTGTCACAGCCAATTTTCTCCGAATCCACTGAACCGATTCAGTTAAAATTTGTAATTTTTGTGACCAAAACATGGACAAATGTAAAATAAATAAATAATGACTTGGTCCCCCAAAATAGAAAACAAAAAAACATCCTTTTTTATCTATACCGTTTTATTAAATTAGAGTTATATATTTTTTCATCATTATAATATAACAAAGATGCAATTATTCAAGGAAATAGACGAAAATATCCCCCTAAACTTCTAAACTACAGAAATATTAAAAAAAAAAACTGAAAATAGGTCTTTGCTACAGGAACGCCTACAAAAGGTATGTAAATATGGTTTTAAAGTAACAAGAAAAAAAAATATGATTCGTTCAGAGCCCTTTGCGCGCGGTACCAACTCGCACTGAACTTTTAATATTAAATATTTTGTTAACCTCCAGTAACAACAATACATAATATCAATTCTGTAAAGATAAGTCTCCCTCAGGTACATAGCAACAACTGTCGCCTAGCCACTCCGTAGGTTGCTGACCTGCTCTTAGTTTAGAGATAAATATGATAAGTCACACGTATCTTGTTTAGGAAGAGAGATGCCGCCGGATTATGATTATAGATCATTGGGTTCTGCCCCCCTGATATCATAATTCCGTTGTGAGAGAAAGATGGAGCTATACAGGACAAAAACACTATTTCATTTTTTCAATGGATTGATGATCGCAATAATGGTAATTCTCAGAGTTATCTATCTATTAGGAACTTTATTTCCGCACTTAGTCCTGTTGTTGGAACATTGTGGCAGCCGTTACTCCAACCAGCCAACCTCCCTCCAGAAACAGATCAGTTTTCCCGGTGTTTCAAAACATCTGTAAGCGAGTTCTGTGACCCTATTGTTTGACTCCGTATTTCGGTAACGCCTGTGCACTCAAGGAGTACGTGCGATACCGTTTCCTCCTTCTCCATGCATGCTCTGCATGAAGGACTGATCCGTGATACCTATCGTGTGTAAGTGTTTGTTCAGTGAACAGAGCCCGGTGATAGTCCCCGCCACCATTCGCAGGCTACTCCTATCAGTTTTCTGTTTAGGGATGGCATAGCCTTCCTGGACTGCCTGCAGCCTGGTTCCAAGGCCCACCAGCGTTCCGCTTGTTTGTGAGTGTGTTCTTGTAGCTTAGTGCGCAGCTGGACAAAGGGGAGTGGTACCATGGGTTCGGGTCCAACAGCCACAGATCCTCTCCTAGCCTGCTCATAGTGATCCGCTGTGTTCTTTTATCCACTGCAGCGTCACAGTGTTGCGGTAGGTCTAATCCTCATTCCGCTGCCTGAAGTGGTGATGAGGTGGCGGAGAGAGTCGCAGGCTGCTATCGTGAGGCAATGGGCGGAGAGGCTGGAGACGCCTAGTGCTGGACACTGGACTGTTGGGGCTATCCAGCCAATTCTAGAGGAGTGGGTACGGAGGCGACACGGGACGTTGTCCTTCCGTTTAGTGCAGGTTTTGTCGGCGCATGGCTGTTTTGGCAAATACTTGCATACAGTGTACCGACTGTCTTGAATGGTTGTTTGATTGACATTCATTGTTTCGAAGTAACTTAGGTCCAATCCCAATTAAATGAAATGTATTTATACAAGGATCTACCTATTTTGTATCTTACGAGCCTAATATGTTACCCTGATCAACCTTTTTTTAGCAATTCATCTTAGAAGCAGCCTTTTGTCTAAATTAAATAATTTAATACATGTTTTGGGTAAAGTAGACTAATTTTATTTTATTTTTATTTGTGGGTTGGTTTGCTCTTGACTCTAGTCTAGGTCAGAGAAGACAAAACTATAAACCTATTGCGCTTTTGCCAATTTTCTCTAAAATATTTGAGAAGTATATTAACAACGAGCTATACGCATATTTAGAAAAACATAAGATTCTCTGCAGCGAGAAGGAAAAATATGACGATAAATATGGCAATCTATGACTTCCTTAATACAATTATGACTAACATTGATAAAAAGACACCTGTTTGTGCTATGTACTCTGACATGACACAAGCTTTTGACTATGTTGACCATGATATATTAAAAAACAAACTGGACTCTTATGGGATAAGAGGTAATATTCTGGATCTGTTAATGACTTATCTCTCAAATAGAAAACAAAAAACTGCTATAACAGACTTAAATCTAAAGACGAAAGAAGAAGTTACATATCTGTCCGAAGAACGTACTGTATACTTTGGCGTACCAGGTCATTAATATAGATCAAAAAAAGTAAGGGACCCAGAACACTGCCCTGTTCTGGGTCCCTTACTTTTTTTGATCTATATTAATGACCTGCCCAAAGCCATAAATTACCCCTTAACTCTATTTGCTGATGATAGCACGGTAACAGTAGCTTGTAATAAACCTGACCAATACGAAGCTGATGTAAATGATGCGTTAATCTCGATAATCTCTTGGCTTAACAATAATAACTTAAAAATTAACCTAGATAAAACTCAAATTATGCACCTTGGCCATAGAAAATCTAATCAAAAAATGGATGTGAAATTCCAAAGCAAGATAATTAATGACGTGGATAGTGCTAAATTCCTAGGGATAATAATAGATAGACAGCTTAACTGGAAGAGTCATATTGAAGCATTATGCAAGAAAATAAGTTGCTCATCCTATGCCCTATATAAACTTGCTCCAACCGTTAACACGGATGCACTACTCACAGCCTATTATGGTCTTGTTGCATCTGTGTTAAGATACGGCATCATATTTTGGGGTAACTCTACAAATAGGGAAGCCGCGTTTAAAGCGCAAAAGCGCTGCATAAGATCTGTTTGGGCTTCAGGTGACGGACAGTTGTGTGCCATATTTCAGAAAACATAAAATTCTGACACTACCAGCTTTGTATATTTACGAAACTGCCTTTTTTGTGCGATTAAATCCAAATTTATTTCCGTACCTATCTGACACTGTACAACGTAACAGGTAAAATGACATGCTTCGCGGACGCAGAGCCAAGACAGCTCTCTTGCGGAAAAGCATATTCTGCAGAGCCCCGCAAATTTATAATAAAATTAAAAAACCTATTAGAGAATTAAATTTGGCTGGATTCAAGAAGCATTTTAAAGAATTTTTATGTAATAAATGCTATTATAATTTAAATGACTACCTAAATGACACTGACATATTAATTTAATTCAATTATTATTTATATTTTTTCATTTTGTGACATTCTCTTTTGACTTTTAACTATAATTATTGAAAATATTGTTATTTATAATATAATGTATATCATCTTTTTAACATTTGTACGCCCATGTGGTAGAATATGATGAAACAATACTTTTAAACTTAAGACCATGTAATGTACATACCAACCATGTTCTGACAAATAAATTATGATTATGATTATGACAAAGACAAAGTCTACGATGGAGCGAGCTTACCCAGAAGGAGCCTGTTCACTCTAACTTTGAAGAGATTAGGGTTGTAAGCGTTCGGAAACACAGACGCAGGCAGAGAGTTCCACTCCTTTGCTGTGGAACGCTTTCGCTTTCGTTTGGAAACGCTTGGTGCGAATTGGTGGAATAGCAACATGGTAGGCATGGTAAGGTGCAGTGCATCTGGATGTCTGATGGTAGATGTTCAGTTTTTTTTTTGCAATTATTTGGCTGACCTTGAAATATTGCTACCTACACCTCCTGCAACTACATATTGCAAAAACAATACTGGAGAGAGAAACTTCATAAAATTGCCCTTACATTATTCTTGACCAGTTTATATTTGTCTTGAAATCTAAGACCATATTTTTTTTCAAAAACAAAACCAGGAAATAAAATCCAACTAATATAGTAATGTGTGGTACTTACATGTGAACACGTCTGTTGACCGGCAGCTCGGCGATAACTGTGACAAGTGATAATATACGGTTTCGGCAATGATACGCTATCAGCCGTCAGCCGCGTCAGATGCAGCCGATATCAGCTGACGTCATCGTGCATGCCGATCAATGAGTTGATTAGTTAATTGTTACATCTCGGAAGTGTCACATTAGTGCTTGCAGTAAGAAAAGGCTTGATGCAGAAAGCTCTTTGTATACGGTGCGCAATATTAGGAGGTTCATCTCTTTGGAGCCCTGACTCCAAAGCAACCATTAATAAAGTCAATTTTTTAGGAAGTAAGAATTGTACATGTTTGCTTTTAAGAAGTGTCATTTTGTTTCTAAGGACTTCCCAATTTTCTTAGAAGTGGTACGGGAGCGTGGGGTTCGCACAGGAAAAGAGAGACCTATACCCGCAGTTGACGAAGTCGGAGGTTCCTCATCATCATCCTCACCCCGACTTCGACTTCTGGTAATAGGTACTGACATATTTGGGTAGTTAAAAAATATGAATGTCATGTTCTTCCAGCTATTCATTTAGGCCTATTATAACGCTGCTGTATCGGAATGAACATGCAGATTTCCATTTTAGAAGATAATACCTGAACGTCCATTTAGCGAAATCTTTATCAATATTGATAAAACTAAAATATTTTGTATATCATGGAATGTCCGTGTGTAGGTACGTCACGATGACAGCAATTAAGTGAATTTCTAAGACAAGACATCTTTTCAGAGTTACTTATTGATTAATTTCTGCGTGACTGAAACGTTGGTCTACTGCTCTCAAGCGTGGCTACAGAAGTGGTTCAGTTCGAGGTCGAAGGCGAGAGCCCGGGGAACGCCTTTTCCTGCTTTCGCAGAGAAGGCAGCGGAAAGGGAGCTGGAGGATAAAAACTCATGGTTGCAGACGCTATAAGTGCTAGAAGACACAAAACAATCTCTGGCCGCCATAGGGTGCAAATAACACTCTTAGGTTATCAGTTGCCTGATCATTGCGCCTTGTTCCGTACTAGAGCGCCCAGGCCAAAGGCGGAACACCGTTTGGTTTCAGTAAGTTAGGGTCTGAAAGACTCCTCCGCCCCAGGATGGAGGACATCATTGAGGATTTCCATGAGATAAAAAGGTGCCTTAGTTTTGATGCAAAAGTCTGGCAGTGTTACGTATGTTTTGGTGTGTGTTTTTTATTTTATTAAATTTCACAATAGCAGCCCCATATCTGTCGATTTGTGTCCAGAAACTAAGAGTTGTTGACAATAGCCATTTGATAATCTTTTATCGCTACAATATTCAAAAGAATTTTGAAAGTAAGCACTTCAAATTATCAGAGATGACTTAAGCAAATTTTCACACAATTTAACATTTCATTCAGTGGGCTTCCGAGACAACAAGTCTACTCCGGCACATAGCTACGTAATAGGGTATTTTCCTGGAAAAATATTTTTAGTCCGTCAGTTGGATTACCAAAAAAATATTGGATATGTATTTCTCTTTTGTCAAAACATATTGGACACGTATGTTTTGCCTTTTCAAATCAATGAAAAAGTACAAAGCGCATCAAGGTTCTACAGTGGGGGCTAGTGACGGTCATTTTTAATAAAAAGTATACCAAGGCGTCACGCGAGTCTTATTCGCACTGGATAAACAATGAAGAACGAAGACGATCCAGTGCGAACAAAACTTGCGTGACGTCACGCCTTGGTACACTTTCACTAACAAATGACGTCATTAGACACCTTGATGCGCTTTGTAATTTTTCATTGCGCTTAAAGATTTAAATATAAATAATAATTTTATTATTATAATAACAAACGTGTCCAATATGTTTTGAGAATCATTCTTTTTCTATGTAGAAAAATACCATATCCCGTATGAGAAATAAACTTACCGAGTCTACGTACTATCACGGCCAACAACTATCTATGTATCTATTAATCTATTATCTACAGCTGATAGCGAGTGCATGTTTACTCGCACGTATGGCAGATAGTGTTTATTGTCTGCATTTACTCACTTACCAGTTCAAATATCATTACATAAAGGAGCAACTTGCTATCTTTTCGTATCTGATGTTACTAGCCCATTGTTTTAATTGAGAAAGTGCTTCTGAAGTTATGACTAGAGGTTTCGATCTCGTTTTTCTGTTTCGTTATCCCGAAAACTTCGGGATTTAAATTCGTCTATTCCCGGGATTTTCGGGATTAAAATCATCTAATCCCGAGATTTTCGGTATTAACAAAATACCAATGTGTACACCCGTCAGCCATTTTATGTTCCCAGTAGGTACAGCAAGCTTTGCCGATGCTGCCGCTGTGGCTGCTGAGGCCCTCGAGCGGCGCAACTACAGTACCCTTGTACGTGCTCTGACTTTTCGTTACCCGTCTTCAATGCCGGGATTGTCAGAAGACAATCTCAAAATCCCGGGATTAGTAAAAGTAACCAGTATCTAAACCTCTATTTACGACTGTTCGATCACAAGTGGCTTCTTTGTTAAAACCAGTACTTGTCTTGTATTTGCCACTCAAAACATAAGTGTAGCTGGGAGTTTCCTTCATGACACAATGACAGTTGCAATCCATTGAACGGAGGAGCGTTGCGGGAAATGACTGAGGTATTGTTGTGTGTTATCTCAGTAGTGGCAATATTTCAGATTCATCATCAACATCATATCAGTCGACAGACGTCCACTGCTGGACATAGGCCTCCTACAAGCGTCGCCACAACGACCGGTCCTGTGCGTCTCGCATCCATCGGCTACCCGCGACCTTCACCAGATCATCGGTCCACCTTGTGGGAGGCCGCGCCAACGTTGCGTCTTACGGTACGCGGTCGCCACTCCAGATCTTGTCAAACTTTTAATTTGATTTGTTATGTAAATAAATAAAATACAAAAGTATTATTCCTAAGTTTATTTGTACATTTTCAGAAGATAATTTTATTATAAAGAGCCTTAATTACTTTTTTTTTAAATTAAAAATACATTTGTCCTTTTGTGCAGATATTCCGAAAACCACTGTCCAACGTTTCACTCAATGTTTCAGTCGACTTGTTGCATTCGTGGCTCTCAGTATTTACCTGAAAATGATTGTTTGAAAACAGTTAATATTAAAAGTGCCATTAACGTGGACCGTTCGATTTCACGCTAATTAGTTATATCGAATGTGTATTGTTAATTAAATTCATAATTTATGCTAGAACAATTCGAACATAACCGGATGAAAATATGAATGATACGAACAAACATAGTGCAGCAATCACTTGTGTAGTACTGTAGGTCATGGTTCAGTTAGCCAAATACCGTCTGAACAACTGCAGATAGATTAATTACTTTGTTACTTTGCATAGTGTGCAAAAACTGCACGATATTTCAGTCGGCTCGGTTTTCTTGCCCATTTCGTTAGGTTTGTAAATATGCCTACATCCCGATGCGTGATGGAAGTGGTTGCTACCGCATACATGCACAAAAAATTTCTAAGTAACCCTTGGTAAAGTTCAAAGTACTCATATGCCTGAATGTGGCTTTCAAACAAAAATATTTTCTTGTATGTCTTGGACAATCTCGGGATCCATGGTCTCAGACTTTTGGTAGGCTTACAAGGGGCTGAAGCCAACTAGCCCCGTTGATGTCTAAACGTTTCAAATGGTATGAGATACCAACTGACGATTATCCCTGTATGCAATATGAAAGTATACCCAAGAACAAATTTTAATGAATGCTTCATTATGATAAGGAGGTGAACTCACAGAGGCCCATGAGCGAGGACATCCAGCCACAGGTCTGTCTAGTGGCTGGCGAGCGAGGCGGAGCGCTGGCTGGCGATGACTGAGATGCTGATGCTGCCTGTACCTGTGTGAAAAAAGTAATTTACTTGATTATACAACTGGGCATGGGTAACGTATTGAATTTATTTATCTCTGGCATAGCATAGGCCGTTAAGAAAGGTCATTTTAAGAAGTCAAATACATAAATAAGTAAGAGAAATAGTCAAGATCATTTAAACACGTCAAAATGGTCTATAATCTACAAAATATGAAACTAGTAAAAGGGCATAGAACCATTGTGGCATAGCTCCCCCGCCGCCATTTTGATTTTTTTTTTTCTAAGTTGCGGCGCACGGTCTTACAAACATATTTGATTAGAGGACACTTCAACAAATAAAAAATGTAAAGGACATAGTCAAAATAACCCTTTTCAGAGCATACTGCCAGTCTTTTTACACATGCAGTCTGTGGGTCAGGTATACGCTGAGGGCATACAATGCCTTGCGTGTCCAGTATAACAATGTATTCAGGATGCTGTTGGGTCTACCACGTTTTTATAGCGCTTCTGGGATGTTCACCGAGGCCAGGGTTGATGGTTTTCATGCCATTATACGGAAAAGGTGCGCTTCTGTTCTCAGTAGAGTACGTGCTAGCTCCCACAGCATCCTGAGTGTATTTTGTGATAAGTGGGACAGCCCCATGTTGGCTCACTGGATACGGCTGCACACGTAGGTGGCAGTTGTTTTAATTTTGTATGTTTTGTACTAACATTAGGTTAAGACTTTTACTAACAAGCTATGGATTTTATCTGAAATAAATCTTTATTATTATTATTATTATTATTATAGTGCCCTAAAGTGTCACGTTGACGAGATATTTGAGGTAAAGTCACTATGTGACAATCATTATTATCAAAAAATTACTTAATTATGTGCTTATACGCATTATATTAAATTCAAATAATAGTTTTCAGCTTGATTTAATCATTGATTGGAAAAAAGTGAAAATAAGAACACGTAAAAACCATGTTTTTAAGAATGTCGAAAATTAATAGTGTTTATTTGATGTAAATAGCTAAATCAAGCCGAGAACTATTATCAAAATACAATGTACTGCATATGAGCGCGTAATAAGTGTATTTTTAATGAATTTCATTGTTCTCACTTGGGACTTTTCCTTCAAATATCTCGACAACGTGACACTTTAGGGCACCATGTTGCAAATATTTTTTGCTTGTTTAAGTGTCCTCTACCCATATATGCATTTTAGATCGTGCGCCGCAACTTTGAAAAAGAAATCAAAATGGAGACGCGGCTATGCCAGCTCCCATAGAAAAAAGTTCGAACCCCTTTGGGAACTATTTTTGAGCTAAACCTCCGTAAATGAAAATTTGGAACAATTTCCCAAAAACATAAAATTAGGAATTATATAAGAAACCTGCGAGACATTCCTCGTATTTTTAAAGAGCTTTCGAATTACAATATTTAGAACGGCAAAATGAAGGTGTACTCGCAGCTTACCCATATTTTATGCTAATTTGACTGGGCTATATCTCGGTTACAAACTGTCAGAACACCTCTAATTTCCCTAATGTTGACAGAATTTTGACATTTTTCGTTAGACCTTACTGCCAACACGAGAAGAAGAAGAAGAATTCGAGAATATGATAAGTATTCATGAATGCCCAGTAGATTCTGTTATTTTAGCAAACAACTTATTAAATTTATAAACAACAGGTAGGTACTCACAAGCCGTCCCACCACAAACTTCTTCAGGAAAACGTCGAACACTGTGGCGGGCATGCCGGCTGCCAGCATGGCGGCCGTGGCGTCCGTGCCAGCGTACTGCTGCAGCATGCCGGAGCCGCCCATGTGCTACAGGGGAACAGGAAATGTGGACATCACAGTAGATTAGATGTCTTCTTTTACTGACATTAAAGATAATGATTTTGTTGTAGTGTAAACCCCAAAGACGTGCGACTTTCGATCTTATAGCTACATACATTGTGTTCGGTATCGTTAGGGAGTCTTTTACAAGTTTTTTTTATTTTGAACCGACTTCAAAAAAAGGGAAGGTTCTCAATAAGGTTGCATTTTTTGTACGTGTATTACCTCATAACTCTTCAATTGGTCCCATCAAAATCGGTTCAGTAGTTTGGTTTTTAAATCAAAATAGCTGGAATTCGTTTACTTGGATGACGTATTTTGTTTGTCATCCATGGAAGTAAACGAAATTGCGTATTTTGGTGTATTGTATATTGGTGTTGTTAGGTATGGGGTACCACCAAGAAAGTGAAAAATAAAAAGCTTTTATACAAAAAAATACAACCGACTTCCAAACTTTTTGGTGCCTGTTGTATAAACCAAATACATAGGTATTAGAATGATTCCTTACTAAACTAATTATGACAGGACTACAATAGGTTATCGCTAATAGTGCAGCGGGAAAGCTTTAAATGTCAGAAGCTAGAACCGTGCCGTTATTAAATAATCATCATAGCAGCCGAAAGACGTCCACTGCTGGACATAGGTCTCCCCCAAAAGGGGGGGTTTGCCATAATCGCCACGCTTGGCAGGCGGGTTGGTGGGTTTAAATAATAGTTTCTAAAAATGCTCTGAAGATGATTATGTAACTGCAACGCACAAACAGCCAGGAAAACAGTTATATCAGTACCTAGAATCTTAGTTTTAGACAAATCTCTGTAAATTAATAGACACACAATAAGCCTTTCAAACAATACGAATCAACTCAACCGAGCTAATTACTGGAACACTATACATTCTACGCAGGTTGAATGGCCCCGGGCCATCCGTCCATCCCACATGTTGGGCCGCCCACAGGCCGCCCACACAGAGCCTTTTAGCTGAAAATATCACGTGAAATGCAATTTTTATATCAGCTTGTCTTCTTGTGACCTTTAACGAAAGCCTTCGCTGAGAAGCACTACATAAGATTTTAGAAGTGTTTATTAAGAAGACCTACTAATTTAGATACACGTCATCAGTCTTCAGTAGGTTTTCTTTGAAATCGACCTCTCTTAGTGCTCCCCTCCACTCCCCAAGGAACCTCCATGCCACAGCTTTCTACGACCAGTAGTTTCGGCTGTGCATTGTCTGTCAGTCACTCAGTCACGGAAGAATTTTATATCTATAGATTCGTTCTCGAAGATTTTAAACAGCTTTGATCCAATCGAGAACTAATTATTATACGTGTTTCACTGAAATAGGCTCGCGTTTGACCTGTGGGTAAGCTACGATGTGGTCGACGACGGAGCACGCTTGCCTAGAAGTAACCTATTCAACCTTGACTCAGAAACTCAGATTCCAGCTGGAAATTCCACTCCTTAGCTGTATGCACAATGAAAGCATTCCCAAAACGTTACTTGCCAATGGGTGGGATGACCACGATGTACCGATGACGCATTGCTTTAGTTCTTGTAGTCCCATGACGGAACGGACTTGACAGACATATTTTTGCAATACCGAAGCATACTGCCCGAAGTGTAACCTGACAGGCTGGCGACTCGGCATCGATGTTCAAGACTTTGGAACTTCGTACCCACTAGTGCATCATTGGCGATGAGCTTCTTAAGTTTTACTAGTGACAAACACATCAGGCGGAAATAACTTCTGACTCTGGAGGTTACATAACTTTGGTGCGAATATGTAACGCTCAGAAGCTAAATAAGCACAAGTGGGTTTTTAAAACCACCAACAAAGAGGACTCTTTGACAGAAATTAAAGAAGCAAATCGTTACAAACGCAAACTACTCGTACCATACTAGTAACGGTGGCTGAAGCCAAATATCGGTCTCAGTCCCACGTATTCATGCACCGGTTCCTAGCGATCCAATCAAATGACTTTAGTCACTTCAGACCGGCTGAAACGTGGCTGAAACAGCTTTACAGACCAATCCGATCTCCGAATATCAACGTGTTTTAAACGTTTTAGTTCGTGCTGCCGGTAACAGGAATACAGCCATTCCGAAATGCCATGTGTGCTCCTTTTGGAAGTGCGTAGGTTCAACTATGAGTTTCTGTGGAATAACCTAGATCTGAATTGCTACAGCTCAAACATAAACGTGTGTTTCCAGTTCAAGAGCTGCTTCATTGAGTTTTGTTGCAAGAATGAAATAAAGCAGAATATTTATTATTCATGTGATGACTCGACCCGACGAGCCAAGGGTGAATTCCCAAGTTAGATACGTGACAGTCTAAGAAGTCCGATTTAACAGCAGGGTATAACATTGGTTTACTAGTAAGTATGAAAGAGACATGGCATAAATCTTTTACGCACTTAGTGGTAAAGCGATCTTCTATCCCTCTCTACTCAGCTGTCATCATCATCATAATAACAGCCGGAAGACGTCCACTGCTGGATATAGGCCTCCCCAAAAGGGCTTTGCCATAATCGCCACGCTTGACAGGCGGGTTGGCGATCGCAGTGTATGGTGTTGCGTTTTACAGAGAACGCTGCTGCCCATTCTCTGGCGAGTCCCTTAGTCGCCTCTTACGACACCCACGGGAAGTGATGGGATGGTATTATTCTTTTACGGCACCATACGGCACCGGCCGACACGATACGGCAAATCAGACAGCTGTCAAATCCGACCTTTTAGATTCTCACGATTATAAGCAGGTTTATTGGAGTTTTTGAGTCAGAGCTCCGAGCTGGTTTGCGGCCCGGTTGATGATCAGACTAGTTCGACCCTTATTTCAAATGAAAACGTTATTGACGCAAGGGAAGTATACTTCTCTGCCAACCACATCTAGGAAGTTTTCTTTGACGAGGTAGGCGTGAAGATAATTATGTTTTAATTAAATAAGCACTTACGAATGGCGCGAAGTCGGTGAGGTCGAGCACCAGCCCGTTGTATACCACGTACAGACAGCCCCCGTCCTGCCCGGCACACTGCTGCACCTCCGCTAGCGTGAAGTTACGCTGCTCCTGTCAATATAATCATTCGTTTTGTTTTTGACCAAAGGCACGTGTCACGTGATCAATCCTTTATGAAACGTGTAATAATAGAACAGAAGCAATACATCTTAAGGGGTCATTATACTTATCATTATGAACCACTTTCACTATGGGACCAACACTGAAATCACGAAAAAAAAATTGGCTGCCTCATACATATAGTGCGTATAACTCGACAAATTGTACAGAACAGCAGATTTTTTTGCGATTTCTGGTTTGGCCCCATTGTAAAAGTAGTTCATTATGGTAAGTACAATTACCCCTTAAGAGGTATTGAGTTTATTCTGTTACACGTTATTTTAACAAGCACGTTCGTTAATAGAACAGCACTTTGTGACCTCGCTCTTTCTTTAGCTCTCAAGAGGCTCTAGACAAACTAATTCTGCCAACAGTACCTACATTGACACTGGATGTATCTCATGACATTTCGATGGCGCTCGTCAATCCGGTACATTCTTGACACTCGCTATCGCCACGCTAATTTTGATAGCGTGTCACTTCTCAATCGATTACCACCATCGTGCGGACACAAAGTCATTATTCGCATCAGTAAAGTTGTATATGATTTTAACCGCTATTTAGCTTCTTAAACCATAAAAATGGGTTACTGAGTTAATGAAGTACTTCTTCTTTTTGTGTCGATTAAGTCATGTCAAATTTATGGGCTACTAAGTAAGTAAGACACAAATACGAACGAATAAAGTTATTCAAAAGTGAGTAGAAACAAAGGCTTATTACATATTCATGGTGAGAACATTATCTATTAAACGATGGAGCAGGAATATTGCCGACGACGCCACGCTTGTCACATGGATTGATGATAGCAGTTTCAAGAATACTCTATCAATTTATCTTTGATATAATTTTTGCAAAGGAGGCATTTCTATTTTAGGTCCTGGAAGCAAACTAAGGTCTTATTTGCATAACTATGTACAGTGTATGTACCTCCCTACATTTTAGGTGGGAGCGGCAAGTTGACATTTAACAAAGTAAATTACATTTTCGACACATTTCATTTTCGTTTTGATAAAGATAACCTAGAAGTGATGAGTTTTGATGAAGAAAGATGATGTATTTCTATGCCTACAGAACTACCTTCTGCCCGCGGCTTTGCCTGAATAAAAATCAAAAAAAATCGCAAGGGAACGTACTCAGAAAATAAAAACTGTCCAAGTGCGAGTCGGACTCGCGTGCAAAAGGTTCCGAACCGTTATTTTAACACTACAGACTTCTTATAGGTTTTCCTGTAATCTTTAGGTATAGAACTATTATGCATTTTTTCAAAATTTTAGTCTCAGTAGTTTCGAAGATAAAGTGTCCCCCCTTTATCTTCGAAAGTACTGAGACTAAAATTTTGAAAAAACTTCAAAGCAATTTATTTTTAAAATAACGAAAAAACATTATTAAACCCTCACTAAGCCCTTTCATTTGATATGTCACACGATACAGTTTGAAAAACTAAATTTTTTATTTTATTAGTTTGACCCCCATAACATAACATACTAGTTTTTTAAAGCATCCGTGTTTGGATCACAAAAGTCCATAAGTATACCAAATTCCAACAGAATCGATTCATTAGATCTGGAGAAAACTGGCTGTGACAGACAGACAGAAGCCAGACAGACACCCGAGTGATCTTAAAATCTATTCTATAAGGGTTCCGTTTTTTACGGATGTTCGGAACCCTAAAAAGTATCCTTTGGTCTGTATAGACCTGTGCCATGTTTCATTCAAATCCGTTCGACCGTTATGACGGGAAGAGGAACACACAAACACTTACTTTTACAATTATAACATTAGTATGGATTCGTAGTATTGTCTCTTATGCCTTCTTCATCTATGACAAAGTACTTGTAGGTACCTGTTTGGACTTGTCCGGGAACACGTCGAAGTCGGCAGCGGATCTTGCGAACGTGCTGGACACCTGTCCCGCCACTCCTGCTGCCTGCCCCACTGCCCCGACTGCATTGCCCACCAGTTGCGTGAGCCCGCGGGTCGCTGGCACCTCTGCTACCACTGCAACAATGAAAAGGATGAAGATATATGATAGATAAAAATATAAGTATCAATAGATTGGTTTGACTTTACAGTGTTATAAATTGTAGACTTGTTTTAGAATGTGTCAATGACGTTGCGCGCTTGTCTGCATCATTGTCAGATGAAAACCGTTTAAAAAAATATGTATTAAATTACGAAAAGCCCTAAATTTTTTATAAATCTATGTATCCCGGAATCGTGAAAAGAAAAATATCGCCCCGTCTCAATTAACATACAAGTTTAAGTGATGCGATTGGCCCTAGAAAACTAATCGACAATTTTACAATAACTTTGTGAAGATATTATAATAAAAAACAACTGAGCCTAAAATGTAAGCTAGGACAACAGAACTTATTATTTTGCAAAATGACAACACCTAGTAACTATCTAGACTTCTAAGTCAGTCATAGGTTTTCTTAGTACTGGTTACATGTATTCTTGCAGCACAGAACCGTTCTTCTTGACGTACGTCCATCGAATGGGTTCCAATCTCAATCTATACCGACCTCCTCGCAAGTTACGAACATGGCATTATTAAGTCCTAACCTTGGTTAAGGCTCCATTACGGAGATGAGCGGACATTGAGACAATATGCTCTGGTTCGTGTAGTACGTCATGTTGGCTCATCTGCTGTGTCCACATAGTTTGTGTACTAATCTGATGCTAGTATACTTGTGCTTGCATTCCATTGTGTGTATGTGTCTTTTGCTAACTACTACTTAATCAAGATCTACACGTTCAACATATGTATGTGCGTTAATTCTGTCTGTCTGTTTGCTTAAATTATAATGTCTTTGAAAATGTTATGTTTTCAACACCTTGTTTGTTTTTATTTTAATAAAGTCAAGAATATGTCAGAAGGGATTGTTAAATTTTAATAATAGTACTTTAATTAATTAATAATGTTTCAAATATTTTTATTTGAAGGAGTTGATGAAAAATAAGAACTACGTAACTAAATAATCTTCTTCTACCAGGCGTTAAGATAACGACATTATTGGCAAAAACATATTAATGTTCCTTAGGACATTTTGCTAATCGTTATCAGTCGGTTACAAGTGAGATCTTTCGATAACCTTCGTTCTATCACACCTATTTTGCGTTAATAGGTACTCAGTAAAAATAACACAAATATTTTCTTGTAAAACATTGTAGATGCAAAGTAAAAACATTAATAAACAAAATTAATTAAAATATTCGTGCTACTGAAAACTAATTAGCATAAGAAAATATTACGTTCAGCGTTGCAGCATCCAACTTATTATTTTCTACTTCACTGAAATTCACTGGAATTTAATCAAGAAAACTTTTCGTATAGACAGAATATGTATTTTTTCTGTGAAATTAAAAACATATTCTTTATATTATTAACAAGCATTCTTATTAATCAATAAAAATATTTTTAATTTAGCTGACCCGCGCAACTTCGTCGGCGTCACATTTTTCATTAATGCTTCGCTCCTATTGGTTATAGCGTGGTTCCTCGATAAATGGGCTATTCAACATTTAAATATTGTTTAAATTCGAACCAGTTGTTCCTGAGATTAGCGCGTTCAAACAAACGAACTCTTCAGCTTTATAATATTAAGTAGCTTTTGCCCGCGACTTCGTACGCGCATATCCCGTTTTTCCCCGTTCCCGTAGGAATATCGGGAAATTCTCTCTTAATGCTGCCTTACACTCCCCAAGCAACCTACATGCCAAATTTCAGCTTTCTACGACCAGTAGTTTCGGCTGTGCGTTGTCTGTCAGTCACTCAATCAGTCAGTCACGGAAGAATTTTATATACATTGAAAGGTATAAGTATAGATTACTAGATCTTACCTAAAAGATACATTATGATAGACTCGCCGTCTACATGGGACTCAAGCGTAACTGGTGAAATATGGGACTATTACAAAACAATTCTGCATTACTCTTCGGGGAATCTAGGGGTGGTTCTATCCATCCCTTTCGAGACTAATATTATTATGCCAAAGGAACTACTACCACTTCACGTCTTCACTTTTCATCTCAGTATATAATTTGGGACTTTCATGTAGACGAAGCCTCTGGTAGAACTTAGATTTATGTAACACGTTAAAAAAATTGCCCTCTCTACACCCAGCACAGACATGACAATTTTAATCTCCCTTTTTAACTGAATTTTCCCTAAATCTACCGACATTGCGATGTACCATCTATACCACAATGGTCCTAACAATGAAGGCTACCAGTTGGCCGGCCCTTATATACGGCGGCGGTCGCAAAATAAAGTATTTAATCGTATGCCCATAACTGAGTCAATTGCCTTTAACTGCCCACTTCGAGCTCGCGACGCATAGGGCTGTCACAACATCAGGTTACCATACCCACCATACATGGGTAATTATATAGCTCTCCGCTAATATATTTCTACTAAGTATAACTGCAAAAGTTGTTTTTTCACAACAACTTTTGCTCTCCGCAAAAACTGCTGAACGGACTTTATTTATTTATTTATTATATACTTTATTGTACACCTCATATTTAAAAAAGAGTAAAAAATCTATAAAACAAGTGTACAATGGGCGGTCTTATCGCACAAGGCAATCTCTTACAGACTGAAAATTTAATGAAACTTTTCAGTAATATAGCTTAGGTACTAGCTCCTGCAAGTGGCTTCGTCCGCGTGTAAGCAGATTGTCCCAAGAGTACATTGCATATTCTCGGGATAAAACTGATCCTGCGACCTAATCTATCGAAGTCTCTTGCGCATGAACCTAGTTTTGGTACACTATGTAATAGCTCTCCACATAAATATCAATCATGGCTCCTTTTTAGGGTTCCGTACCCATTGGGTAGCCAACGAAACCCTTTTACTAAGCCTCCGCTGTCCGACCATCCATCCCTACGTCCGTCTGTCCGTCCTTCCATCCGTCCGTCCGTCCGTCCGTCCGTCCGTCTGTGTGTCAGCGGGATGTATCTCAAGAACCGTTATAGACAGAGAGTTGAAATTTTCATAGATTGTGTATTTCTAATGCCGTTGTAATAAAAATAATAAAAATTTAAGTTTTCACGAAACCCTTCGTGTACGAGTCCGACTCCACTTGGCCGGTTTTCTATTTTACTTTAGCACAAATGGGGTATTTGAGACAAAAAAAAAACGTCCTTTTGAGACCAAAACAATTTTCGATCGTAGTTTTTAATATTTAGGAGTGTTATTATAGTACTGTTTTTATCTGAATTTTGCACAATGATAATAATGTGTAATAGTTCTTTCAATGTCACAGTTTTATCTAAGTCGTTTTAAGTAATATCGAATGCATAGTATTTTAATTGGTGTTTTTGTTGCTTTTTGTTTTGTTTTTGATTATTATTTTGTGTTTTTTATGTAATTATCTTTCATTCATCCCATTTTGTTTTCCTTTTTATTTCTAGTTTCTTGTAACGTATTTTTGTTTATTTAAATGTATTCGTCCTTGTCATACTTAATGTACCTACCTAGATAGTAAGTGAATGCTGTGGTCGCCTGTAATTGGGGGCGCATTCTTGTATTTGTACCTGTCTGTATTATAGTGCATGTGAATGTGTAGCCTCTGTTGGCGATCCTAAATAAATAAATAAATAAGTACCTATTTTCTGATGCCAACCCTGAAGTGTCACGTAAACCAAAAAGTGAAACAAGAATAAAGTAAAGTTTAGTGCCGGCGGCTAATTGACGCAGTTGTGATGTGCGCCACTTTACGAGCACTACTTGCTGACAAGGGTTTGTCTGTACTTTTCATACTTAATGAACTAACATAGAAATGATGATTTATAGAAAAAAAAATTGGCCAAGTGCGAGTAGGACTCGCGTGCAAAGTATTCCGAACGATTTTTTTTAACATGTTATTTTAACACTATAGGCTTCTCATTAGTTCTTCTGTAATCTTTAGGTGAAGATCTATTATCTCCATTTTTTTCGAAATTTTAGGCTCAGTAGTTTCGGAGATAAGCGGGGAATGGTAATTTTTCGTCTAATTTCTTGAATAACTTCAAAACCGTTTATTTTAAAATTATGATAAAAATATAATTAAAACCCTCATAGTAAGCCCTTTCATTTAATATGTCACAATATTGTTCAAAATACTTTTTTTTTAATTTTCTAGTTTGACCCCCAAAGGTGACCCCCATACTAAAAATTTAATGATTTACGTAACGCATCCGTGTTTGGGTCACAGAAGTCTATATGTGTACCAAATTTCAACAGAATCGGTCCTGTGGACCCGGAGAAAATTGGCTGTGACAGACGGACAGACAGACAGACAGACAGATAGACACCCGGGTGATCCTATAAGGGTTCCGTCTTTTTTTCGGAACCCTAAAAAAACATCATTTACGGTTAGAATATTTTTATTTAATTTGGTAGTGGTATTTCACTACCAAATTAAATAAAAATATTCATCGTATTGTAGTATGTGCTTTCTTTGTTGTAATACATTGCACCTGCCATGTTATCTCTTTATCACCACACTGATACACAATGCCTAAGACACAAGGCACCTTACCTGTACCTTTGTGGATGATGTGTAGTACATATACTCGTAATTAATTGCTTTATTTATTGAAGCAACGCCTAATTGACACTATAGAATAGAATCGCCTTTAGTGCGTATCAATACAATGTAAAATAGCATATTGACTGCATGACCAATAAGATAATTGCAAGTAAAATATGTATTTATTACTTATTCTTATAAATTGTAAAAATGAACTATATAATGTGGAGGCCGCATTTCGTAGCCGTCGGCTACGGCGTAGCGCTCGTAGCACATTGCTACGAGCGGTTGAAATAAATATTTGCACCTGCCCAATGATTTATTTCCATATTTAAGTTTTACATGACGTATTCTGCAGGCTTTTCATTACGAAACAACATCACAAAATATATTCTTTAATATTCCAGTTAAGTGGTTCAGTATTCTACCGTTGCTGCTGTAATATTCTTGATTCTGATTTTAGCATTACAAATACACTGGTAAAATATACAACCTGTAACAGAATAAACGCAATACCTCTTAAGGAGTCATTATAAACAAGTTTTACTATGAGTCCAGTCCCGAAATCGCGAAAAGGAAATCAGCTGTTCATCGGCGGCTTCGCCCGCGTGAATGTTGCAAATTATCCCAAGGCAGCATACTGCCGGGATAAATAGATAAAAAAGGCCATAATCTATCTCGTTATCGAAGCTCACCTGGATCCGTTCAGCCGTTACAAACATCCATCCAAATTTCCCATTTATAATAGTAGTGAGATTGCACACTTATTGTGACAATATGAATAGCCTTTAATTGGCAGTAATTAATGCAGCCGTATTCTTCCAGCACAGTGGTCGTGACACAATGATGGCCGCTCCGTGGGATATTAATCAGCTGTTTACGAGCCTGAGGTTACGAGCTGACGCGACGCTAACTAACTGCTGTTATGTTTTATAGTTTCACGTGGTACTTCAACTGTGAATGCGTATTGAGAATTAATACAATAAAATTGCTCCCGACTTCGGGAATTAATGTTTTTTTAATAAATATTTAAACATGTTATAAATATGTAAGTACATAGGAATGAATGAACGAAATTATAATCTTTATTTTCAGACCACGTCCATTATGAGAAAGTTACACAATTCACCCCTTATTTCGGAATTAAAATTTGGTAGTTGAGTATTTTTCAAACTTGCTTTTGGCCTAAAACCCTGTCAAACTTTATCATTCAAGTAGGTTTCGATAAGTTGTTAACTCTAACTTCTAAATTTAGAAATTAGCTCTTAGAAGAAATTAACTGTTAGTCACTTTCGGAACCTAATTAAGAAGACTCACACACAGAGACTCTACTGTCTTTATTCCAATTTATTTAAAGTCGATACAACATTTCGTCTTCTTCCATACATTTTTATTCACTATTTTTATAGTGAACCTTCACCTAGTCACGCTTCTACCAACAGACATGAAGCACTGCAAGTTATCATCCCTACCTTGTTTCTATTCCACCAGTTCGAACTAAGCGTTTTCAAACGTCTTTTATAATGCGCACAGCAAAGGAGTGGAACTCTCTGCCTGCGTCTGTGTTTTCAAATGCTTACAGCCCTAATCTCTTCAAAGTTAGAGTGCACAGGCTCTTTCTGGGTAAGCTCGCTCCATCGTAGACTTTGTCTCTGTCATCTCTGACCTAGACTAGAGTCAAGAGCAAACCCATCACAAATAAAAAAAAGTAACTTCCTTTATAGGCATAACATCTTTCTCATTAAGAAAGCTGAGGTTGTTTCATACAAAAGGCACACGTTTCTGTCAGAGACCAGTTGCTGTAGGTTCATCTAAACAAATGCGGGCATCCTGAACTTGAAAACATAATTCTGAGACAGTGTCAAGTGATGTGTAATATTAAAATAGGATTAATTTGGTGGTTTTCTGAATACGTCTGAGAGAACATTTTAGTAGAAATAATACTTTACTGGGCCACACTACCCAAATTTTAACTTCACAGACACACACACAATCTATACTTATAATTTTAAAAGAGTTCACTTCTCACGGTATTTGATATTAACTTACTAGTCCTTATTTCTAGAAATGAATAAAACAATTTTAGTGAAACTATGAGGAAGAAGAAGAAGTTCAGAACTATTTCAAAACGTTCTTAACTAACTTTTAAAAACTAAGTATCATGCGTAGGTATACGTATTAAGTTTTTTTATTTGTGATCGGTTTTGCTCTTGTTTCATTAAAATCGGTTAATTCATATTTAAGAATGGGAACAATTAATGGTTGTATCAAATACCGTGAAGAAAAAAGGCTTTTAAGTATTAAAATTCTTTATTCGTTTGTTAGTAACAGAAACTTTAGGATGCCTTGATCTGATAACAACAGTACTAGTTTTAATCCCGGAAATCCTGATAGATCCTAACTGAGATAAAACGATAATATGCACTTGGTAATATATTCTGTCTGCCAAGTTATGACAAAAAAGTATTTATAGATTTTTTTTAAACACTAACAAACTACTAACAGTGGTTTTAGTGGTTTACTGTATTTTCTTAAGAGCTACTACTGTTAATGACAATCCAAAATACTTTTTTATTTTATGAAAATGTACGCATTATTTTTTAATCAGACGAAGAATCTACGAATTTATGGTGCTATTCTGTCACCTTGAACGGGTGAAGTGCATATGAACAGACTATTTCTCCAATCAAAGTAGAATGCCAGCTTACTCCAAGCTCATTCCTCCTTTCACGGTGAGATGTTTTACAGAATTGACCGGCTGATAATATGCATTTTACTTAAAAAACTTTAAAAGAACAAGGTACTTAGACGCCATTGAGAAAAAGTACTTCCTACAACTACAATTGACTTTAATGTCCCCAAACTCGAGTGACTCCCAGTAAGTAGGCGCCGGCAACTCTTGCCAGCGATCTTTGAGGAACGTTGATTGGAATTCCACAAGTTTTGGCGTCGCTGTCACCCGAGAACACTTTAACTTGGATACTGTAGGGGAACCTTTATATAGCTTCATTCAAGAGGTACTTCGTAACTTTGTACCTTAGTAGCTAATCAATAAGAAACGTAGAATTTAAGCTTTTTTTCCAAAACAGTTTTTTGTAGGACTTTTCAATGAAACTCGGAAGATCGGTCGCTCATTAAGTATGTTTCTAAGATTTTTTTTAAACGTTGCCCCACACTAGGAATTTCTCCTGTATCGTAGGTGCGTTTACAAACATACAAAGTCACATACACAAACAGTCAGACCCGGAACATCTATCTGTAGCTCATACAAATATTTGTTCTGTGTGGGAATCGACTCCGCGACACTCAACGCAGCAGTCAATTGCTCAACCACTGCGCCAACCGTGTCGTCATTTGTAGCCTAATCAAGTGATCACCTCCTATGACTGGAATCCATCGACCACTTAAGCCTTTTCCCAACTATATTGGGGTTGGGTTCCAGATTAACTGATACAGCTGAATACAAGTGTTTTACATGGAGTGCCTGCCTGTCAGACCTTCACAACCGAGTTACCAGGTAACACGATCCCCCTCGGTAAGACTAGCGTCAGATTTTCTCGTTCACAACTCTGGAAAACGTTGAAACTTAAGTAACTTCCAATATCCGGTTACTACAAGCTATAACTCTATCGTAAGCTGCGTGTTGAATGCTATATTTGCTGTGTTTAAGAAAATTTAGATACTGAAACCAAAAGGCGTTGCAGACTTGTGCCAACTGTTTCAGTTACAGCACCCTCATATTCCTACCTTCGGGATATCTTCATGATAGTTTTAATGCTGAAAGTCGTTCATAATCCTCAAAATTACATGCTTTTTTTTTCAATTTCAGTACCACCTACATTTCACTGCTGAATTTCAGTGACGTCGGAGCCTACGTCACCAGGTTGCTGTCAAAATGGGGAGGAGTTGCGTTCGGGAGGCGCGCGCTGGCCCCGCCCCTCCGCCCCCGCGCCGCGATCCAATATATAAGCCTGTAAGCCTCAGCAGCCAGCAGTCACCAACGCAGCTCGACGCAAGGTGCTCGTCGATCCACTGCAAAACTTTACGTCGACTTCCCACGGTAAGTTCATATTTTAAGCAAGGACTTTTTATAATTATTTCTAGGTTGTTGGAACTCGTTTTTGAGAAAAACTGCCGGGAAAATCTAAACTTTACTTTTAGGATAGGAAAAGTTCGATTTTCTTCATAAAATATTTTTTCTTTGAACAAAGAGTGATTAATAAATTGCTAAAAAAGAACATTTAAACCAATATGATAGTAGAAACTTGCAAATTTGTTATTAAATCAATCGATAATTTTATAATCATCGATTCTTACCTATGAAAAAATTATGCGTTTAATACCAACAACATTTAATATTACCGCGGAGGTACTGTTTAGGAAATTAATAATACAGTTAAACAACGGCTGTGTTCGCTTGAATCACATTTATATTAACGTTCCGCGGGGGAACACTTACTATTTAGAATTATACTCATTAACCAACATTATGTTAGCGGCATTATATAAAACGCGCCTCGACCCGTTAACTATTAACGAAAGGTCTGTATTTCTCTCAAGCCTGCTCAGAAATACAGCCTTCAAGCTACTATTTCAAAGCAAAGTTACATTTTATATTACGGAGTTTTAGTTTAAAGTAACAATTAGTAAATATAATTAATATTCTTAATTGGCCATTCTACAAAAAAAAAACAATTTTCTGAATCGATCACAGTAAACCGTTGGCCTATTTTTTCTTTAATTACACCAACGAATAAAGTTTTTATCGGCATGATTGGTTTTGGCCGTTCTCAGAAGGAAGTTAGTAAAATAAACCAATTCAATCTGTAAATTAAAGTAACTGTAAAACATTAAAAATTGTGTTTGAGTTTATTCAACATTTCGAATAAATTCATTTTATGAATCCTTGTTTGAAACCTGCTACGCGCTACGAGCGGTCTACGGAAATGCTACGCTCGTAGCAAGTGCTACGGCGTAGCACCATCTTGCGTATTCACTGAGCCGAACTTGCTTCATATTATTATGTTTTGGAAAATGTTATCTTCCTTTGTTTAAAGGGAGAATATTATACTTGTTTCCTACATTTTGTGATTCCGTGTGTGCCATATAAATAGTTTTCTTTCCTTCTTTGTGTTACATTCGTATTTTTCAAGTTACAATTTGCCGCGCCTTTGCCAAACATTTTTCGGTTTGGTTTTCTGTCTCCGGAGGCAGCTTAGCCCCAATATTGTACATGGGACAACTGCATCTGAGCACCACAACCACTGGGTACAACCACACCCCTTGGAAAGACTGCTGTCAGATATTCTGGTTTCTGTCAACCCGTTATAATCAGAGACATCTGGTACCGAATGACATCTGGTACCGACTTTTCAAAATATAATAAATTAATATTGAAATTACTAGCTATTGATTTCACAAGATCAAAGGTATGGAAGTAAGTATGGGAGGATTTTTTCCTATAAAATGGCTTATCTTTTATACAACTTAATTAAAGTTTGGAAACAAGATAACAGGTTATAATCAAAACTTATAAATATCTTTTGTTTCCGAGATTTTTCTTAGAAATAATTTAATTTGTGAGTGGACAGACAGAATGTTAATGAAAACTGATATTAGACTCCTAACTTCGGCGCTGGTCGAGTTAATAAAGTGTCCTTAATATTGGCCAGTTCTGTCGGAAACAATTTCCTTACTTACGTTGACCATTCAAATTATATTGTTAAAAATTTTTTTGAACAAAATTGATTTAAGGGAATCAAAATTTTCATGTTTTCAACTATCATTTTAATTATTATCTACTTTAATATATTGCTTCTTTATTAGTTTTTATGGCTTTTCCGGAACTTCAGGATTTTTTTTATACTGCAGTATTTAATTTGTGTTATTCGATTTAAAAATACCTAAAAATTACGAGATATGCTTCGTTATTCGGCCACTGTGATATTCACAAGTCATAACATAGTTCTTTATGTCTAAAATATTCAGTGGTATTTTTGTGTAGTTTTTTACACATGAATGCCAGTTTCCGTTTAAACATCACGATCATTTCAAATCGATTTGCTTCTATTTCCCTAGACTGCTTAAATATTAACCCCAACATGCAGTTACTAGAAATAGCCTCTTGAATAAATGAGCGGGTCACCCACAGGGGGGCAGTTAAACTCAGACAGTTCTCATGTATATTTTTAGATTTATTATCAACTTATATTAAAGAATTAGTGAAATCAATTATTCAAATATAAAAATAGGTATTTTATTTCACGAAGGCCTACATGGGCAGTTATAAAGCGTCAAAAAGGCGATTCCAATTGGTCGTTTTCTTTGGAAAAGAACCGCAAAGAAACTCCACGGTTATTCTTTAAAAAATGGTTTTACAATATCTCCATATCACAGTATTAATAGGTATGAGAGCACAATCAACATAGTCCTAAGCAATCGACTAATAATACGTTTTAAACAGTCACCGAGTTGTATTAAACACAGTGAGCGGTGAGCTCATCAAAACACATGAATGCTTCAAAACCGTCTAACTCATTGATCTATAATAGATATGCTAATTGAGAGTCGTTCATCATCGTTGACGTACTGCCTCGCTTGAACGCACATTGTTCACAGCTCTGCTGGCATGTGACACGGGATATAAACAAATGAAGAGACACACTCGCTTGATTCTGGGAAACGCTACTTATTAAAACAAACAGGAAACGTGTGTACTCGTAACATAGGAAGAGTTACATTATGTAGGTCTAAGTCAAAACGTTTATTTAGTTAGCCCATTAAACGGCACTTTTGAACGTTTACATTTTAAAAATAATAATTTGTTCTACTGTCCATTCGAAAGGTAGATTCTTATGGAGAAGATTCTTAGGTACTTTATTGTACATCTCATAATAGACACAGTAACAACATTCATAAAGAAGTGTGCGCTCTTGTCGCACAGGTACGCGGCAGTCTCTTACGGACTACGTTTGGAATTATCAATTTATTTTTATGTCATGGTGTATTACTAAAGCTACTTAAAAAAACACACATTTTTTCACTCATTTGAAATGCACAGCATAAAGTTCTATAATCTAGATTGAAATTATGCGAAGAATTTCTTACAAGACGATAGTGAACACTACGGAAGGATTTGAAAAGTAATCTCGAAAAGGTTTTACTTAATAGGTGATAAAAGTGATGACTTTCACCCGTGGAAAACCCCATCGGAAACAGGGCAAATAAAAAAGATGTCTGACTATCACGTGCGCCGACGGAAACTAACTGACGTCTTGCATTAAAGAAGGAATGTTACAGAAACATTGTAAAAAGATACAAAACTCTTGTCTACACAGTAATATTTTCCTCCTACAGAACGAGGAATTTTAAAATTCCCCTTTTTAAAAACGAGATTGTTTGAAAGAACTATTACAAAAACTTAGGCATGTTACTGTAAGATTTCAATTTATTCGAGCCTGTTCGCTCGCCCTGCAAGATAAAGTGAGCGGGTGTATTGCATACACGTTTCGATTGAGTCTACCGCGGAATAATAACACACACTGCGTATCTAAGTTTTAAAATTATTATATTGCATTTGAAAACAATTCCGCGAGCTTTAGTTGTGTAGGTTTACTGAAACTACTTTAGAAAAATTGTGAAACCATAGAGACTAGTAGAGAAGCTTACCGCCAAATTCTGCAATAATAATTTGAAGTTGAGTTAGCCTGGAGACCTTTGACATTAAAATAGAATTTGACACATACTTAACACCAAATAAACAGAAACCAGCCCTTGGTTTAAACTCCAGATCTCACACAAATTACAGACGTCATCTCAACTTAATATCCCAACATTAAAATGTATTTCGTAGCGAAATAAAATTGACAAACGTAATATTAAAATGAGTAAAGCTTACTTTAACAAGTTGTTTCATCACCAACACTAAAAACACGGTGAATTAAAAGAATTATTCGATCACTGATCTGCTGCCACCAACTGCATCAGACTGCTTGAAAAGCGACTTTTTTCGAACTTTTTAGTCGTTTTTAGCGGTCGGGTTGTTTGACAAAGTCAATTTTTGTATTTCCTACATTTTAGTGAGTTATATTTTTACACTCGATAGGCTTTGAAAATTAATTTTTTTTGAAGGCATAATATGGCGCCAAAAATCAGCCATTTCAATTTTTATATACCCAGTGTCACTCCCACAATCATGACGAATCTAACGACACCTCTCAAGCTAAAATCCATCGAGCCGTTCAGGCCGCAGAGCCTGCCAACAATTATACATACATACATACTCTCGAAAAACATAACCCTCCTTCTGGCGCAGTCGGGTAAAAACATCATAAGCTTTTCCTAGAACCAACACTGAAGCATAACCTGTGACGTCCAGCAAGCCATACCAGGCTCCTCTCACAAAGGGCGCCAGTCCCAGCAACGTCATAATATATTGATAACGTTACATATGTGTTGTGGCGGCACTCACACATACAATATCGGCTTGTCTGCGCGTAACACCCGCGGCTCCAACCACGTCATTAGGATTAATTTTCCGGAGTGAGAAAGTATCACATATCTTCAGATAATTTAACAAACATCGTTAAAAACGGAATATATTTTCATTGTTTCAAATTTCGTACCAAATGTTATTTTGGTAAAACAAATCATCATCTTTATCTTGCCTGTATCCGAACTTATTTGTATCTTTCATCTTCACTAGATAGAATACTCTTTATTGTACACCAAAACTAGTTGCATAACTCTTTTAGAAAACTAAATTCTATAACTCTACCAGACCCCTTTTGGATGGAATAAACGATCTTAAACTAAAAAAAGGGTGTAGTCTGTTATTAACACATAATACTTCTCCATCAGTGCGTATTATTTCATAGACACGTGAACACTCTGGATTTTTTTTTAAACTCAAAAAGATTTAAATAGTAAATGAAAGTGATGACTTGTGTATTATATCCTACTTACTGTTTCCTGTGTTTCCCGCAGGACACATGTTTAAAAACTAATCAATCAATAAAAAGTAGACGAGGCAACAGCCCCCGTTATTTTTAATTTCATTTAATGTTTACTATTTGTTGATAAAGCGGCAATAGAAATACACACTCTGTGGAAATTTCAACTGTCTACCTACGTACGAAACGTAATAACGTTTCTTGAGCAACAGCCCGCTGACAGATGGACGGACGAACGAACGGACAGAGGAGGCTGAGTAATAAGGTTCCGTAACCAACTAAGAGGGGGTAGTCTGCGGTCCGTATAGATGTATATAATACTTCTCCGTCAGTGCGTTTGATTTTTAAAACTAAACTTTAATCATTTAAAAATAGTCGTTTTTATAAACAGTCTCTACAGGTGTTGTAAAAGCGATTTGCTACAAAAGTGCCGCCACTTTCCACCGGTCGATACGCGGCCCGCCGCCACGTCCGCCGGAAGCAGCCGACGGCTACACTCCTTTCATAATTATTTTATCGACAATATTCCTGTTCCACAATATTTTCAATCTGTTAATCGATCTCTTTCGCTTTGCAGACAGAATTAGAATATTTTTCGTGAATTTATAAGTTAGTTGCTTCGGCCAACGGCTTCACCCGCACCCTCTAGATCAAAAATTATGCGAAAGGAACGAGAACATTATCGAAAACCAAGTATCCTATGTCGTAGTCCAAACCACAGGCTACTTTTATGCAACATTTCGTACAAATCGGTTCAACCGTTGATGCCTGACTAATTAACAAACATCCAAGTAAGCAGACCTTTCCATTTATAATATCAGTAGGACAGTATTAGTATAGTCCTCCTGACCGATTTCGGCCAATCTCTAAGGATACTAGCCAGCGGCGCGAGACATGTTATAGTTTGTCGTGTGTGCGCACACACAGGTGCACTGCCTCTTCCATCACTCTCATACTCCTCAGGGACGGCGACCCACACGACCGCAGAGAGATCTGACGCACGACCAACGTGCGCGCCGAGGCACGGGGGTATCACACCGCCAACTTCCAAACTCCAGGCTGTCACAGAGAAATTCCTAATGGAAAAAAACCTGACCGCTAAAAACGACTAAAAAGTTCGTAAACAAACGACTTGTTTCGAACTTTTTAGTCGTTTTAGCGGTCGGGTTTTTTGACAAAGTAAATTTTTTTATTTCCTTCATTTTAGTGAGTTTTTTTTTTTGAATCGTCCTCGAGCCCTTTGTCTTGATAACTCGATAGGTTTTAAAAATTAAAAATTTTTTGAAGGCGCCAAAATGGCCAAAATGGCGCCAAAATGCCAAAATGGCGCCAAAATCAGCCATTTTAATTTTTTCAGTGTCACTCTCATAATCAAGACGAATCTAACGACACCTCTCAAGCTAAAACCCATTGAGCCGTTCAGGCCGCAGAGCGTGCCAAACAATTATACATAAAAAAATACTTTCGAAGAACATAACCCTCCTTTTGGCGCAGTCGGGTAAAAACCCAATAACACTTTAAGAGCAGTATTAGTAAGGAAATTAACAAAAAGGTCCTTTTTAAGAATGGACCGGTTATCTTCATAATCTTGTCTTACTAACTGGCTGTCCTAAAACCACCTCACTATTCTGACTGTCACTACAGACACTTCTGTGCTATCTAGATTAGTGCAGCAATCATTTTGTTCACACCCTCACCTAGCCCTACTAGCCCACATTCACACCTGCCTAGCACTCTCACCTTCCAGCCGCCTAAACAACACTATTCAAATGAGAGCTAGCACGCAGCCGCCACAGCGTGTTCTATTATTTATTACCTTCGCTTTTCTGCCTGATCCCGGTTTAGAAACAATATCGCTACGCCTCCGAGATGTACGAGTGGGTACCTACTTCTGTGCGTCTCCTGTTTTCTCTCCGTGATTAGTTTTGCCGCAACTTCTAAGATATCTCAATGAGTGTGTCGCACTAGAAGTCATTAGGTCGTGTTTTGTTTTATGTTAGATCTCAGCTTTCAAGAGATACCTACATGCCTGAGTTTGTTTCGGTGTTTCTTCTCAGGGTAGACGGCTAGGAAACACCGGCCTTGCCTAGTTTAAAAGAACGACAAAAGTGTCGTGTAAAATTGTTATTTAAAACCAATTTGCAAAATAAATATCATTAAAATATGTGTATTTCTGTAGTATCTACCTTAGCTTACGTTGCAAGATAATTTCTGGACATTTTTAATAATTGAGTGCGTTACTTATATTTACATTATTCGTACAAAGTTCGAAGCTTTGGGGTTTCTGAATGAAATAGTTTGAGTTAAGAACGTGTCAAACCTTACTTTAATTCCGACAGGTTTTTGAGGTTACAGTCGAATAGAAAATGACTAAACTTCAAATGCTTAATTCAGAAATCGGAGATATCCATATGAGTAGCTAGTATTAAGTTTCCGAGCTGAATATTGTTTCTTGTTTATTCAACATCTGCATTTAACTTCATCCGAATCCTATTTCTACATTTCACTTACAAACATTTGAATATAGGCCAAGCAATCGCGGTAAAATACAAGTGTTGGCATAACCTTGTTTCGTACAAATAAACTGTGCTAGTTACGATGCTTGTTGCGCGTACATGTTGCTGTAACGGGTACAGTAACAAACAATGTACCTGTATGTCTCCGCTCGCGGCCCAGAGTTGCAAACAAATGTGTTTATGTGTTCGTGTGTGTGTGTGTGTCAGTTACGACACATTTTATTGAGCACCTTATTTATGGCACACGTCTGAGAGGAATGCAATTGTGACGCTACCCGCTTCAAAGAGGTGCGCTGAATATATTGTGGATGGAATAAACATAGTTGTATTGTGACTTCAAAATGTAAGAGCCGGTCGATTCTAGAATAAAACTCACCATCAAAAGTTAGTTGAAGTGGAGCTGATCGTGGACGTGATGATCTAGTAACAATCCAAAAACAAAGAGCTATTCTCAATCAGAAATTGTTTTAGTATAAAAGTATTAAGAGTTAATTTTTAACTAACAGTTCTAAGCTGGACTTGTAATCCAATGAAACTATAACAAACACACTTGTTGTACTTTTATAACTTGATACAAAGCAATAAACTCCTATATTCCGAACAGAACGGCATTTCCTGTTCACAGGCAAAAATATATCGCGCCAGACATTTGACAAAAATGCAACTTGAAATCACATTCCTCTTTCAATCCGACCCTATTCTTGAAGCTCTATGAAATCTAAATATAATGTTTATAAAACTCTCACCTTGGTGGTAGTATTTCGCTCAAAATATGATTAAATCAGAATGCCTCAACTTACTGAATAAAGTGTTATTAATCGGAACAATTATGAAAGTTCTCTGTTCGGATAAATTGAACGGAGTGTGATTTACGAGTTTCTAAGGAATCAATCAAGTTGACGAATTTTAGAGAGGTTTCTCACTGGGCGACTTAGACGCACAGAACTTGTTAATAATTATGTAACACAGCACCTGTTCAGGCGAGTTCCTTTTCAGTATCAAAGTATTATAGGTTGCTTCTAGGCAAACGTGCTCCATCTTCGACCGCATCATCGCTTACCACCAGGTGAGATAGTGGTCAAACGTATGCCTATATATAGCAAAAAAATAAGTAAAAAATTAAGCTTTTGTTGATGTTTTTTTGGAGTTTAGGCGAAATCGAGAATTGGACTATTTCTAAGCGTCATCATATCCCACATTAGATACCTTTCTTTAACAGTAAGTTAAAAACGTTGGATAAGATTTTGTGTAATAAAATATTGTTCGTCCATATAATTTATTCATCCGTGATAATTTTGTTCAGCGCACACATATAGACGGTAAAACGTCTTGTAGAAAACATTACCCTCCTCCGAGGGCAGTCGGGTAAAACAGTTCCTGATATCGTTTCCTTTGATATCAATATTTTTGTGCGAAGGGAAGGATGCCACATAATTTGTTGCCAGTGAATAAACGTACTTATTCAGCTCTCGCGAATCAATCAAGTTAAAGTATTTATTAGGCACCAATCAATTGAACAGATGGTAAAACAATGCGAGTGTAATGATTACTTTTGAATCGATTACCTTTAATCTTTCGGTATTGTCATTTGTCTTAACTTATTCAGTACTTTATTTGTGTTTCGTTATTCGCAAACTCGATATTACGATTATTCATAGTAGGCATAAACTATTTGCTTGTACATCGGGATTAAATTAGCAACTTAACACCGATGTAAAAGCAAACACTGCTTACTCGTAGATACTCGTACATGACACAATTGCTGACTTGTTCTATAACAGGTTCCTCATCAGACACATATCCTTTGCAGAAGTTACATCGATATTTTTCGCTCATATAATAATATTTAATTTATCATGATGTCATGAGTATGACAAACACTTTATATGTATAAAGTGTTTGTCAAACTCCTGACTGACTATTCAACGCACAGCTAAAACTCTTGTCTGGAAAGTTGTTTGGAATACAGGTTTATTTTATAACTTAAGCATCCGCTAAGAAAGGGTTTTTGGAAATTTCAAGTTAAGGGAGGGGAACTTTTTACCACAATAACCGACATCTTTTTTTCTACTATTGATAGGCATACGTTTGACCACTATCTCACCTGATGGTAAGCGATGATGCGGTCGAAGATAAAGCACGTTTGCCTAGAAGTAACCTATTCACTCTTGACTTAAAGACTCCCAGGTTGTAGCTATCTGGAAACACAGACTCCGGCAGGGAATTCCACTCCTTAGCTGTACGCACTATGAATGTGTTCCCAAAACGTTTTGTGCGTGTCACCTACATGGATGAAGTCGCTGGCATCATCTTGTATGTCTATATATTTTAAACTACAGTACAATGGACACACCCTTTGGATTTCCTTACAATTTCCACGAATAGTGCCAAATTGCGTCTGACAGACGAACTGGCTCCATAAAGCGACACACAACGAGTTACATTGTCCAACTGAAGCAACTTCTTGGGAATATCAGGCTTTTAGTTAAATTGTAATGACCCACTTTGATTAGTTCATTGTTTTCGCTCCAAACTGTTCACCCTTTTAACCTTTCCTTATCTTTAATTAACTGAAATTGTCGCCAAATTATCATTATTCTCTTGGGCCTATCACAATTTATTTAGAATCAGCGCTTAATTTCTGCCAGTATTTCTATAGTTTCATTGGTTTCCTCGCTAAATTATTTATTCTTCCATATCCTTTCTCTGTTTGTATGTGCATCTGGCTGTTTGTGACCTTTTCACGTGTTATCGACTGACCGGATTGGTATGAAACTTGGCACACAGGTAGACCATATCCTGGATACTTACCAAGTTTGTCCCGAAAATGTGTAACCTTGCCATTATTTCTGACTCTCAAGCAGGCTCTCTCATTAGTGGTTTTAATTTAAAGTAATACATGAACCAGTAAAACGATAACACTAACCAGAATAGCTCAACCATTGGCAGACTAAAATATTTGTTCTAGTTACTTTATACAAATCCTATAACAAGAGACAATCAACGTCAACTAAAAGTACAAATTAAAATGTCAATTTGTACAGTGGTGGTACTCTGAAGCGATCGTTATACAGACATGTGCTTGAAGCTGTAATTTCAGTAATGACATAATTACGCGCGGTACAACTGACAAGTTATATCGGACGCTCGTGGTATAACGACTCTCACGTGATGGTACACTTGACAGCTAAATTGTCTAATTTAGCTTTAAGTACTGAATTGTTATTTCATGGGGTATGTGTCGTCGGATATTGGTTTGACATTTTCATGGTGTAAAAATAACATAAGTTGAATGTTTTTTTTATGGTTCCGTAGTCAACAAGGAACCGTTATAGTTTCGTCCGTCTGTCTGTCCGCGGTTTAGCTCGGAGACGCTTAATAGCACTATAAGGTTGGAATTTGATATTTATTTTATTTTATTTTATTTTATTTGGGAAAATAAACGGTTACACATTACAATATCGCTAAGAACTTAAAACTAAAATGGTATTATAAATGTACAACCAACAACATTTTCCACATAATATAAAAAGTTAAACTAAAATGAACATCGTGCGATGTAAAAGTACATAGATTATGGATAAATGTTAACCTCTAATAATAATAAAACTAAACTGAAAGTTATACACACACAAAAAAAAAAGTAAAAAGAGAAAGAATAGTAAACTATGATTTTAAATGGTTATGTACTTAATTCTGCTATGGTTTTAAGAGCAATACTTCGAAATTTCCCAGCCGAAACAGCAAAGAACTCAATACCCTGGAAAATTTTATTGAACTGAGCGGTAAGACGTCGTAGGGGTGCTCGCGAGCCCGCGTTTGTCCGACAGGAGGTTACAGCAAACAGCGGTCGCGCGCGCACACCCCGACATATAGTTGTTCTAGGTACTACATAACTTATTCTATTGCTTATATCTATACAATCAAATTTATTGTTACATAAATCAAACAGAAACATCGATTCCAACATTATACGTCTAGATTTAAGATTTTGAAGTTTGAATTTATTAAGTAAGTCGCTGTAAGATGCATACGTACGAAAACAACGGTAATGCATGGCCTTTAAAAATTTGCGTTGTACTTTTTCTATCATGTTAGAATATTTATCATAGAAGGGATTCCACACCGGGACTCCGTACTCTAATTGAGACCTAACCAGAGTTTTAAATAGATATAGATAAGTACTAGGACGTTTAAATTCCCGAGCCGATCTCATTACAAACCCGTACATACGAAAAGCATTGTTCACAATTTTAGTAACATGAGCATCTAGATGGAGTTTGTCATCCAGCAGAACACCAAGATCACGAACTATTGTTTCTCTAGTCAGATCTATATTGTTTAAGGAAAAAAAAAAAAATTGGGGTGTCGTTGTTTTTAATGGGTTTTGAAGTGATTCTGGTTGTAGTTTCAGTTGTTCTATTTAACTGCTTTTTGTCTTGTAACCCACTGATTGGGTTTGACTTAATCATGGTGGGAGCAGGTTTTCATTAACAGTTCACCGTTGCGCCCCATGGTCCACGCAAAACAGTTCGCGTTTGAGTCGGTGCAGTTTCCCATTTACAAATAAATGTAACTGAATTGAAAACCTCCTGATTTTATGAAGTCGGTTGGAAAGAGCCTGAACCTAAGAATTACAAAGTATGCTATTTAGCTCTTAGGTCATAAATAGAATAAGAGATTAAGTATTAATAGATTTTTTTTTACTATTGATAGGCACGCGTTTGACTACTATCTCATCTAAAAAACGAATGTTAAGCGATGATGTGGTGGAAGATGGAGCACGCAGATTAAAACACGGTTCCTATAAAAATAAACTCTACAGCCAAAATCAAAACGGTCGATGCGTATACAAGTTGGATAATAAACCCAGTTGTAGAACTATGATTGTGTTCGGTGCGTGAGCGGACCCGAACACGTCCGGAGTTGCCCGACACCAGCCGAAGTTTGGATACACCGCGATTTCATTACTGACACGTGACTCATTATGGTTTATAGGGTTTGTTAAGTAAGACGATAGTGTCCCAACTATGAGATGTCCTAGCGAATCGATACATATAGCGATAAGGGATTTTCTATGTTTTTACTTAAATATATAAATTGTACAATTAAAATATTTTTAAATGTTTCGTAATAGTTTTATTAGTTTAAAAGAAACTAAACATTTCACTAATCAACATTATTGTAAGACTCCACTCAACGAAAAATAATACACAAAACGAGAATACACAACAATACACAATTTAGGAGACCCGCGACGAAAACACAGAACAATACACACTTTGTAAGGAACACATTATTTCGCACAAAAGGTGACTAACGTCTGGAACACTCCTTATTTAGAGCCGCCGGCGGTTCATGCGCAGCGTTACGTATAGTTTGAACCACGTGGCTATTGTGAGTGTCTCTTTGTTCGTACGGAGCGCGCAATGGAAAGGAAACAATTGAAAAACAGCGGAGTTTTGGAAGTGACACGTATTATCGTGGTGGAGGAAAATTTTGTGTTTAATTAAACGCGTGCTTAGAACAATCTGAGAGTATTCATCAGCCGCAAGTACTCGCTGTTAGGTAAAGAAGTGTTTCACGTAATTATATAAGTGGTAAACTAAATATGAACCGTTTTAGTAACTAAATTAGCATTTAAACCAGCTTGGTCGCTCTTATCTTTAATGTATCATGGTATGTGTAACAATAGATACACAGATACATAAATTCATGCGTTTCTCCCATGGGGGTAGGCAGAAAGAATGCCTCGATCACACATTCAAACCTTCAATAATAATAAAAATCATTTATTTCGGACATAATTAAAAATCCATAATGAGCTAGTAACAGATAAACTTACAACTATGTTAGTAACCTTAAACAAAATGAGTTGGTTGGTGACTGGTAGAGAATGTGAGGCATTAAATCCTTACGCATGAAGTTTAAATAAACAAATGAATCCTATTAGTGTAATCATCCTAAAATGAACATCATTTCTATTAAATAGAGTTTAGTTTCATCACTACCTCCATCAATAGAACATATTATTTCTAGGTACATAAAAACATTGAGCATCAAAAACCGCATTCAATGCTGCAGACGGCGCATGGCTTAAGCGACAATGGCTAACGCGATTAGCGACACGCAGGCGATCGAGACGTAATCCCCGCGATACCATTGTACATCGCACGATCGTACGGAGCCACTGGTGGACTCGTGCTAGTGCGCGTTTACACGGGAATTCGTCAAGTGGCTAAGGAGACTAGTGTGATGCTGGCTCACTGGCTTTTGTTGTCAATATGACACGGTTGTTAAGTAGAAATATCGGGAAATCCTCTGTTAGTGCAGAGAGAGTGTAGGGAATCTACATGCCTCAGCTTTCTACGACCAGTAGTTTCGGCCGTGCGTTGTCTGTCACTCACTCACTCACTTAGTAACGGAAGAATTTTATGTATTAGGATTTGCACCTTTCCTCGGTCATATATTTAACATTAACCTTAAAACCATAGCGACAAATAAGAAGCGTCAGCTAATTGCGCGGGCCGGGGTTCGAGTCCAGGCGAGTAGCGAGGCTCATTAGACTTTCAGATGAAATGATTTTAATTCATTAATCACGGCTAGTGGGCGTGTCGCTTGTATTCATCCGACAGTTTTATTTTACTCCCATTTTTAATTGCGCAATTGACTCGAGAAGTTTTTTTTTCTTATAAAATGGAATGAGGCTCACAAGTCCTGGGTTTTATCGTGCTTTTTTTTAGTTAAAGTAATGTGTATATAACACGGTGCCATTTTAATGAACCCGATATAAACTACCCCTAGGCGCCATTATTTATTTTTAATAATTCATTGAGATAATAGCTAGAACAAAAACAAATAGAGCATTAGAATTATGAACACCCTGTTAATAATGTTTACGTATCAAAACAATGCCGCCATTCCATTCCACGCCATCCTTGGAACACAAGGCTCGGACTGCGCTCACTCCTGGATGTTTCAAACTATGTCATGTGTCATGATAATGAATAATATTTTAATTTTTAAACAAATCAAATGTTCATAAATAAAAATTTTTGAAATGAATGTGTAGTATTCTTTTATAGATGAAGTGCGCTGCCGTTGTAAGACTGCTAAAGTACTCAATATCTTTAATGCATTCCACATGTATTCTTAGGTGGTAAAAACAAAATTAATTCGTGTGGACCCTGTCGGGCACAGCAAGATAAGTAGGAGAGAGGAAGCATTTATTTAATTATGTAAAGTTATTAGCAAACTTAATTATATTATCTATTGAGAGATGTAATGACAATTAGCAGAATGAGATTCAAAGACTTGGGCAGGTATGTACTTAAGTTACGATTTTATAAGTCTATCACTTTGATATTAAATGGCAACGTGTATAAGCTTTTTCACGCGGATTCGCTCCAGTAGCATATCCCACAGGCACTGTGCATTGATCGGGTTAAAAGTAGGTAGCATATGTCGCTCGGCGATATAATAGTTTTTTATCAGTGAGACAACTTCTTGTCTACCTTACAACTTAAACAAACAATGCTACTTTATTAGTTTAGATCATAATTGTTTAAAATTGTTTCTTCTTTTGTTAGATCAAGCAATGCACATACAACGTGCAACAGAATAAACGCAATACCTCTTAAGGGGTCATTGTACTCATCATTTTGAACAACTTTTCTCTTTTCTTTTCTTTAAAAAAATCAGCTGTTCAGTACATTTTGTCGAGTTATGCGCACAGAAATTTATGGGGGCGATTTTTTTTCGCGATTTCAGTGTTGGTCCCATAGTGAAAGTTGCTCATAATGATGAGTTCAATGACCCTTTAAGAGGTATTACGTTTATTCTGTTACACGTTGTATATGTCACCGGAAAATTGCAAATGCCGTAAGATTGTAAAATATTGCGTGAAATTGTAAATTATTTTTTTTTAATAAGACAGAGATATATTGGAAAATATTGAATTTGGGTGGGATTTATTGTGTACAAAACGATTTATCCTTACTAATATTATAAATGCGAAAGCAACTCTGTCTGTCTGTCTGTCGCGCTTTCACGCCAAAACTACTGAACCGATTTAAATGAAATTTGGTACACAGATAGTCTAGAGCCTGAGAAAGAACAAAGGCTACTTTTCATCCCGGGAATATATTCCCTAGAGATCACGCAGGCGAAGCCGCTAGCAGAAACTAGTACATAATATATCGAGAAATTATAATCTCCACTTTCCAGTGACTTAATGTATAATTCCCATATGCCACTTCTCCATCACCCGAACTTGAAATCAATTCCAAACACAAGACAGTGTACTCCAAAGAGTCCCGTCTATCAAGTTAGCGTAGTGTTGTCCCCGCACCGCCGCGCGCCGCGCGCCGCGCCTCGGTCTCGATGAACATGGAACAGCACTACGCTCATTGTGCTGCTCCCGCCACCACATTGTGGACTGCTAATAGATTTACACGACTTTCCAACTAGCCCCGAATGCTGTGACTTGTCAGCTCAGTATATTGGATTCATTCAATGAGGTTTGGGGGCTAAAATGGGGGGTAGACTGACGTATTGATAGATAGCTCACAGTTTTTTTTTATTTGTATTTTATTTAATTTTTCTCGACAGTTTAGTTACTTCTGAGCGTGATGTCTATGATGACTTACATGGGACGTGAACATAACTGGCGAATATGGGTGTACTGTACGTATATCTTTGCTTAACCCCTTCAAGTAACACAACAAGCAAACGTGACTATATTTTAAGTAATTAATGAAGTTAGTTTGCAGTCAATCTGTTTTATTTTGGTTTTTCAAGGAACTACTTACTGCTTTTCAACTAACTTGTCATTTGAGAGAGTTGGAATCTTTTTATTTGGCCAATAAAGTAAAATTCGAATGAAAGTAGCTCTGCCATTGAAATAGGTAACTTTATTCTCAATCTGAGACAGGCATTGTTATTTTATCGACAATGTTCCCAATGACGATTACTTTTATGTAAATTAAAAGTGCCGTTAAAACAAAGAACCCACCCATCTCAGACGCTGATAAACATTAAAATGACAGTGTTTTCTTGTCTTTACAAAAATGGCGAGAGAAACTGTAGCTATGTCGTCCCTGGCGATACTAACCAGAATTAAATGATCGTAAAACCATTCTTTGCATTAAAAATATTGTAGGTTTCAGCACAAAATATTACCCGCCTACGGCTAAAATTGTTTATGAAATGATGCCTACGGCGTAACATAGAATGCCTACGTCTTAGCAAAGGATGCATACAGCGGCGTAGCAAATGATGCCTACGGCGCGGCGTGGCATGGAATTAATACGGGCGTAGCAAAGGATTACTAAGGCGTAGCAACGGATGCCTACGACGTAGTAAGAGATGCGTTCGACGTAGCAAAGATGGTTCAATCGTAGCTCAAATTATTTGATTTTCGCTTTGTTAGGTGCAGTGTCATTGAAATGTTTTTAAAGAACAATTAGTTAAACAAACATATTTTCAAAGCGGTACATTAATTGATTATAATTCGAAAGATCGATTGGGGATATTGTAATAAATTCATGCCCCAACCGGAGGGGGTTGGGGCATGATGATAAGCAAATCTGAATGAAACGCTTCGATATGAATTATTTTTCAATTGCCTCAATACCGTGGTCCCTGAAACAAATGACGTCCGCGGGCCTGTTTGCGTCCAGCTCTTCCCTTTGCTTTTATTTGACGATACTTCATATATTATCAGGACGAGGAATATCATGTATTTGTGCTCCCTATATAGACGCTCATAGATCTTTTAATGACAATCTAAACGAGGTCAGTCCTTTGAACGTTGGCGGCGGTATCAGGGACCTGATTCTTATTTAAAAATAATTGGAATATTAAAACCCGGTCAAGTTACGGAAGTGGCACATGAAAGGTGCCGTACCATTACCTGAAAAAAAAACCGTTTTTAGTGTTCCGAACAAAAAACGGAACCCTTATTAGGGTCACTCGGGTGTCTGTCTGTCTGTCTGTCCATCTGTCACAGCTAGTTTTCTCCGGATCCACTAGACCGATTCTGCAAAAAATTGGGACACATATGGACTTTTGGACCCAAATACGGACGCGTTACGTAAATTATTATTTTTTTAGTATGGGGTCACTTTTGGGGGTCAAACTAGAAAATTAAAAAAAAGTTTTTTGAACAATATCGTGTGACATATCAAATGAAAGGGCTTACTGTAAGGGTTTTAAATATATTTTATCCATAATTTTACAGTAAATTTTTTATTTTGGTTTTGAATTTATTCAAGAAATTAGAAAAATGACAATTCCCCCCCCCCCCTTATCTCCAAAACTACTGTCTAAAATTTTGAAAAATAGAGATAATAGATCTTTACCTACAGATTACAGGAAAACCTATAAGAAGTCTATAGAGTTAAAATAACACGTTAAAAAAATGAAATTCGTTCGGAACCCTTTGCACGCGAGTCCGACTCGCACTTTACCATTTTTTAAATGGTGGATCTTTTAGATTTATTTTTATAATCTGTTATTAAAGCAGCAATAAAAATACACACAGAAAATTTCAACTGTCTATCTATGAGATACCACCCGCTGACAGACAGACGCGACAGACGAACAGTGGAGGCTTAGTTTCAGGTTTCATAGGGAACCCTCAGAACCCTAAAAACAACCAAAAATAAAAATGTTGGCTAGCAAATACGAAAGTGGCTCTTTTCATTGAGAAATAAATCAGGTAATCAACTTACATTTATTCTTATTTTTTTAGAATGTTACGTCACGATTTTGAACATAAATATTGACTAATCGAAAAATCACATTTATTTCAAGAGTCCTCGCTAAGAGTTGTAGAAGGAAAAACCTTTTGAAGGACTCTCGTGTTAAGTTCAGGTGAACCGTCGGGGGCGCAACGTGCTCCCGAGGGACGGAAGGAGTAGGCGGACATGTTGTCTCACGGAAAAATGTCAGTGTAAACAAATGTAGGGCAAACTGCAAATTAATACAAACTTCTGTGGCAAACAATTTGTTAAGGGTTACACGTTCTTTACTCAAGCAACCGGTTTTAGTTACGAGCCCAAAAATAGTTCTCTAAAATATTTTAATCCTCTAAATAGCGTCATAAACTTCACCCATTAAAGAATTTTCATTAAAAATTACCACTTAACGCTGTACAAAATGAAAACAAAAAGTAATGTGGACGAGAAAATCTGTTAAAGTGTGGACATAACACTCTTATCTTAGTTAAACATTAAACGAAAGGCTTTAGAACTTGAGCAGCGTCGGGGGACGCTAATGAGCTAGTATCATCGCCCGCTCGACTCTTTCGCCACGGTCAAGTCCAAACACGGCTCTCAACCCGAAAACTTTTTAAGTCCACGTAACAAAGTAGCAATGTACAGCGAACAACTCTTAATTCCCGCTAATGAGTGGCCAGATTCATTAGCTCTCCCCAGCTAAATTCTACAAGTATTTTTCTTATTTCTTGCAGTGACTATTACAATTTCTATGGAGCGTAGCACTGAGATCTTTTACTTATTCTCTCAGTTTTATGTAGCTCGTAGTGTAATGAGAAACGGCCTGCTTCTTATTTGTTGTATTTAATCCAGTAACCTGGAATGTGAAAACAGGTTTTAAGTTTGTTTCAAATGCGAGATTTTAATCTCTTCATGTTTCGTTGTGGCGTCCATCTCCGTCCCTTTGGTTATAAAGTGTCTTTTTTCGCCCTTTATATTCATGCTGTATCTTTTATCTGTGAAGTGCTAAACTCTATATTATCTATTTCTGAGAGACGTCTTAAAAAAAACTCCTTGCATATTCCAACTTCTTGAGTAACTGTCAACGGTACCAACAGTTGGCATCTCTCCCTCCCTATTCCATTAGAGTACCTACTTGTTACATACATAAATATCATAATAATATCTTCTTCGAAAATAAGAAGAAATCCACCACCGTTTAAAACAAGGAGACTATTTAATAAAAGATAATATAATCCATCGATGACAGCTGAACCGGGCAGCCATCTTCTCATAATGGAACAATTTACACTTATAATTAATTCGGGGGCACTCGTTATCATACCGGACTTGCCCATTCCCCCGGGACTGCGGACCCCGGGACTCGCGGATAGTTGCGAAATATTCACGAAAAATAATGTATGCTGAATATTATCAGTGACGAGATCACGGGGAGGCTTTTAACAACACGTAATTATGCAACAGTTTTACATATTAATAACTGAAGCCACGGCTCTTCATTACCGTTTATTTTGTGTAAATTATAAGATAGGTAAATGTGCAGTATGATGAGCGGTATAAAAATAACAAGTAATGTAAAGAATTCAATTTCATTTCGAAGCATCACAGGTGCATCTTATTAATAATCTCGTGTGTTCTAGTTTCCCTGCAGGGCAGAGAACTCCATTATTTCACTACTGTAATAACAATTTTAAACCAGCGACAATATACTTTTTATATTGTATGCGTGTATCATGTATGTATGGTAAATGGCAAAACATTAGACAATAATCATTGAACTTTTACATATTTCCACTTTGTTCAATAACAACTTTTCCCCAAATTAAACACGACAAAGCTTTCACACGTCTTAATGTAAATATCAATATTATAACGTGGCTGGCCGCTGCGAAGTACAAGGTGATTAGTTCCTCAGCTGTCTGCGCGCCTGGTAGCCTGGTAGCCTGGTGCGACGTGACCGACGTACTAATGGCGATCCTGGCTAATTTGCTTAACTTGAAGTAAACTAATATGGAAACAGTGTACGTTAACCAGGTTTGTTTTGATTGGACTGGGAACACTATGGTATTACTAGTTTTTGTCCGCGAATTCGCTCACGTTTAAGTAATTATTTTCGCAAATACGTAGCCTATATCTATCTCCAGGATATATCTATATTTGTACCAAAATTCATCAAAATCGGTAAAGCGATTTCGGCGTGAAACGAATAAACAAACTCACTATACGATAGTGAGTGAATACTCACTGTTCTCCTTTTCTATTCTACTATCACTATCGTATTTATAACAATAGTTAGGATTCGTATTGGAAAATCTCGTAAACTTCATAGAGGAGAATGTTGCGGATCGGAGGATCTTCTATTTTGATCTGAGATCGAAATTGCCACATGGTCGGCGCCGATTGGTCAAAGCCAAAGTTATTGGTCCGTGGTTACAGAGCCAGGAGCAATATCGTTACACAGACGCATGTTGTTTTCAAGACACAGCGGCAGGCTTCAAAGGGCTTTAGAGATGTTCCTACATGACATTGAAACAAACTGAAAGCGTTTCATAAAATAGGGCTACGTACTTATGGTAGGATCCAGATAAATGTGCAATAATGGTCATTGAAATTAAGTAAGAATTAAGAAAGTAAAAAAATGTGTGTGGGTATACATTTTTTTACTTTCTTAATATAAGAAAATGGCCAAGTGCGAGTCGGAGTCGCGTGCGAAGGGTTCTGAACGAATTTAATTTTTTTTAACATGTCATTTTAATACTATAGACTTCTTATAATCTATAGGTTAAGATCTATTATCTCCATTTTTTTTTTCAAAATTTTAGGCTCGTAATTTCGGAGATAACGGGGAGAATGGTCATTTTTCGTCTAATTTCTTGAATAACTTCAAAACTATTTATTTTAAAATAATGAAAAAAATATAATTCAAAACCCTTACAGTAAGCCCTTTCATTTGATATGTCACACGATATTGTTCAAAAAACTTTTATTTTATTTTCTAGTTTGACCCCCTAAAGTGTCCCCCACACTAAAACTTTAATGATTTACGTAAGGTGTCCGTATTTGGTTCACAGAAGTCCATATGCGTACCAAATTTCAACAGAATCGGTCCAGTGGATCCGAAAATAACTGGCTGTGACAGACGGACAGACAGACACACCCGAGTGATCCTATAAGGGTTCCGTTTTTTGTTTGGAACCCTAAAAACAGAAAGACAGCTGTCCTGAATCGACTTCTATCGAGGTCCTCGAGTAGTGAAAAACGGTTCATATAATTTATTGTTCAGCTATCTACGAAGGGATATTAGGGAAAGGTTGATGACCCTTTTTATTAGATGATTTAGATGTTTATTTATTAGTTTTTGTCTATTTTGGTTTTGGAAATTTTTAAATGTACTTTTCTTCGGTTATTATTATAATTATGGCGCATAACTACTTTTACTTTATATCATCTCAAGTATTTAGGTGGGTACCTGGTTTCCTAAAATAAATGTTTCGGCTTAGTTAAGGCACCAGTCTCCCACAAAAAAAAATATTGTTTCAATAACTACCTATAACATTTCTTATAATACTTACCTACCTACTTAAGTCATCATGATCGGAGATAAGTCGCACAAAACGTTTTGGGAACACATTCATAGTGCGTGCAGCTAAGGAGTGGAATTCCCTGTCGGAGTCTGTTTCCTGATAGCTACAACCTGGGAGTCTTTAAGTCAAGAGTGAATAGGTTACTTCTAGGCAAGCGTGCTCCATCTTCGACCACATCATCGCTTACCATCAGGTTTTTTATTTGTTAATGAGAAAATAAACGATTATTATTATATTACCTTACTAGCTGACCCGCGCGGCTTCGCTCCCGTCAACTGGCTACTCTACTTACCGACCCTAACCTAGCTACCCTACCTACCTACTCTACCTACCTACTCTTCCTACCCTACCTACCTACCATATCAACCCTACCTTACCTACCCTACCTACCTACTCTACCTACCTACCTACCCTACCTACCTACCCTACCTACATACTCATTTTTTTTTCTATTTTAATTCTTATTATGCTATTCCGGACGAAGACTAATCCAAAAACACAAAAACTATGAAAATCGGTCGAGCCGTTCTCGAGTTAGTTAGAAAAGTGCTCGAACAAGCCCGACTTTGTTTTATATATTAAGAAGATTAAGAATTTTGTTATATTGTGAAAGATTCGACCATTTTCTAGAAGACATTTCTATTTTAGCGAGACAGAAATTATACGAATAAACTGAAGGAAGACGGACAGCGGTGGCTTATTAATAAATGGGGTTCCGTTAGCAACCTTGGTACGGAACCCTAAAAATCGACTTGGTTCGCACGAATCAAAATCGTACGCGAAGGCTTAAATAATAGGGTCCCTTTAGCAACTTTGGCCCGGAACCCTATAATTTGCCTTGGCTCGCATATCGAACCGTCTGATACTTAACACGAATTAAAAATTTAATTGCGGCAACTTGGGAGTCTTTAAAACAAAAGTGAATAGGTTGCTTCCAGGCAAACGTGCTCCATCTTCGACCGCATCATCGCTTACCATCAGGTGAGATAGTGGTCAAACGTATGCCTATCTATAGTAAAAAAATATATGTATATATTCTACTCCGTATCACCTAACTACTGAGAACTAATGATAACACGATTTGACAGTTACCTACTGTGAAATCGTGTTGTCATTCATTCTTAGTTCGGGTTCGGGACTAATCGTAAGTCTGTAGGTGATACGGAGTAGAATACGTCCGCAACTAAGCCCGAAACTACGGACTTCGGACTTAGAGAGTAGCCCCCCAAAATCGATCGTTACCGTCACCGTGACCACCTTTGGTACGGTACCTTATTATTATTATTAGCCTTGTTTCGCAAATCGAACCGTTCGTTGCTTCGCTCTAAACGAAATCAATCGCGGAGGCTTAGCAGTAGGGTCCTGTCAGCGCAGCACCTTTGGTACGGAACCCTACAGGCCTGATCCGCAAGTCGAACCGTCCAGTAGTTCGCAAAACTAAATCAGTTTTAGACTTCCGAAATTCTTACGAACTACCACTGTGTTCATCGTATAATCGTGTGAGGTCATTCTCCAGCGGAAAATCTTAACACCGCCATTCAGAAAAACGCGTCATCAGAGCAACGCCATCTATCGACTATGTAAACTGACAAAATATTTGGCAGCGGAAGACGTTAAATAACGATAAGGTATTAAAATGTTTACTTTTATTTTGCTACGTCTACGTATTAAAAGTTTCACAAATAACTCCATCAATGTGTTTTGGTGTAACATTCATGCTTTCATGCATTTTTTGATTCCTCAATAGATGGCGCTCTGACTGATCAGAATACAGTAGGAAGTTTCTTACTAAACTAAAAATTCAATATATTTTGATTTTGTGGATCGATTGTAACAATAAATAACGAAAAGGTATAAAAATGATCACTTTTATTTTGCCACGTGTTAAAAGTTTCACAAATAACTCAACAATTTTGAATGCTTTCGTGCATTTTAATTTTTCTCAATAGATGGCGCTCTGACTCAACAGAATACATTAGGAAGTTTCTTCCTAAATTTAAAAATTCAATATCTTTTGATTTTGTGGGTCGATTTTGATGAAATAAACGCTTAATGTTACTCGGGTTATCACTTAATATTTTTAAGTACTTAGATTTGCAATCCAATCTGTGGTTTATGCGTGATGCTCCCACAAACGCACAGACAAACAGACAAAAATTTCAAAAATTGCATTTTTGTGTTTTATACCTTTTTTCTGAGTTTTCTGTGTAATTTTCATGCAAAAATATTCAATGTACAGACACAGTTAGTCTACGATTTTATTATATGTATAGATAAATACGCGCTCGAATTGAGAACCTCCTTTTTTGAGGTCGGTTAAAAAAAGTAAAACATTATTGTCCCAGCTAACTGCCCGTCAGGCACCGAGCACGCAAGACACTTGAAAGACAACACCATTTGGCCCCAATTGGGGCTGACGGTCCTTGAGAGAGAACCCTGAAGATCGACTCGTGCAACTCTTGGCTGTTTTATTCCGAGGCACGGAGGAATCTCGGTATGTTACAATGGCCGACCACCTCCACAGACCGACCTCGGCAAGCGTTGCTTAACCTTGAAGATTGACCCGTGCGGCTGATATAGATTAATTATGTCGATTCTAATCACAATAAACTTCATCAATTACTTCTCTTCTCTTTATTCTTTTTCGGTCAGACACATCAGACATATATAGCTACATAGCATAGGTATCAAAACTATACTTGTTAGACATGGACCAACGTCATGTATCAGCGGAGAATCTTAATACCGCGATTCAGAAAAACGCGTCATCAGTGCATCGCCATCTATCGACAATGTAGTTGAACTGTCAAAATATAAGTTCAAACTTAGAAGCTCACATGTTAGGATAAATAAAATGATAACTAAATGTTCATTTTTTTCCTTTGGTATTAAGAGTTTCACAAATAATATACGCATTCATTCATGAAACAGTTCTAAACTATTACTGTTGTAAAATCTCAATAGATGGCGTTGCGTGTATGAGCTTCATGTAATGAAACTTTAAACGAAACCTTTAAATACAAATATCTTTTGATAGAGTGAACCGATTGCGATGAAACAAAAACTAAGTTATACCTCCAGTTACGTACGATTTTAATGTATGAAAGTTATCTACGTTATTTTTGTACTTTTTACGTGATGCGTGCACATCCAAACAGATAAACAGACAAAAATTCTAAAAGTGATGGAAATGGGTTCTGTTATTTATCCTTTATCTCCCTGGCTACTTTTTTTAAATTTATTTTTAATGTACAAAAACGATTCTTCTACAGATTTATTATATGTATAGATTGCAAGTTTATCCGGCGCCTAACATGATAGCTATTAAAAAGTAGGCCAACAGTAATTAAATCTATCATCAAATGATAAATGGTCAAGTAATTTATTGAGAGAACGAGTCACTCGACACCCGAGGCCCTCCCCTTGTTGATACAAACTAATCCTTCGCAGATGTCCTTGTGGCGAGGATTTCCATAAGATGTCTGAATAAAAACAGGGTGTTCTGTGTATCAGGTGCTCATGGGAAAGGGTGGGAAATGTCGGGTTTTTGTGTCAATACTTCGGCAATCTATCTCTGTTTGCAACAGTTTCGATGGGTTTTGCATTGAGTGCGGAAAATACACAAAAACTGGATCACTTTTTATCTACTAGCTTTTCCACGCGCCCTCGTCTATGTATGAGAGTATCAAACTATGTTTTACATGTTTGTGTTCGTCTAAGAAACACTCTAGTAAAAAATACATGCTACACATTTTCAATGTGCGTAGTTTGGATAATAGGAAAAGTCTGTGGCATAACCTTTTTGTTGCTTCCTAAAACCGAATGCGTGGTACCGGAAAATTCTCTTCATTTTAATCATAACTTTTCGTTTGAAACCTGCATACAACCTGCCAATGCGAACGTTGCTTGAAAATTAAGAAGAATTGGCTATCTTATTGCAAAAATCTCATCACATTTGAAAGCCGATGTTATCCGGAGATCCCCGAGGACAACGAAGTGTCGTTCGTAGCGGCGGTCACAAAGGATATGAAGTCACCGCGCGACCCGCAATGTCGCCGTGTTTGTGGATCATAACTGAGCCGCGTATATCAGCGCGTCTGTTTGCGTGCTCTCAATCTCGTCGGCGGATGACCCACATCGTACAAAGATGTTCTACACACATTATTAGGTATTAGTTGGGACGAAGACAGTTTTCTACAGAAGGACCATTTTGTTCTTGTTGAAAAAGATGGTGTCTGTTCGTCTGTAAAACAGCTCTAAAACATATGCAACCGGTAGCATATGTTTAAGAGCTGTTTGAAACTTTATTAGTAAGGTTCGTCGTCAAAATTTAAGTTTTTGCAAACAGCTTCCTTCAGCAATTTCCTGAAACTCTATTCTTTATCATATTCTTTATAAGTAGTTGTTGAAGCTTGATTACCAACAATTATCTCAGCGTCTGGCTGACAATTTCAACACATTCATCTCAGTAACAAGTTCTAGCTACCCGGAGAGCATATGTTGCTCAGTTGCTTTTATTTACCATAATATCATGAACAAACTGAGCCTTCTGGGTCTAACATGTTGCATTAGAGTTGCCAGCATGAATAATATCCCACAAAGAGTGGATTTATTCATAGAGGTCTAGTTGCGTAATCTGTCGTGGGAAAAGTGCAGTGTTCTGGATCAGGGTGGCAACACGGAGGATTAGCGCGTTCTATTCACTTTGTTGGGAAGCGAGGCCTTTCTTGTCTCGTACGAATAGTGAGAGGTGAAGTACGGACGGTATTTCGATATTAAGGATATAGACAAGGCACCCGTTTACTTTTCTTCGTAGAATCGAAAAACCCATTTTTTTAAAACCTCTGTTTTCTAAAAGTACAAATTGACACTGAATCGTCATTGCCAGTAACCGATTTGATTTAGTTCAAACTACATAGCTAATAATATAGTGATCATAACCATGTTATTGTTGGGTGTCATTGTGATGATACTAATTGCCTGTCATGTCATGTCACTTGAATATTACTTGTCAAATATTTCAACGCTTATACAATATTATCCTAGTTAACTTTTAGCTCATAAGTTTCTGTCAAGTAACAAAAAAATCTTTCAAATCAATAATTGCAGACTGTTGTCCACTACAGGTACATATGATTTAAAGGACTTCTGTAGAACTTGCCCCCTTTAGATGCCACCACTTTAACTGTCGAAGTCACTCGCTCATTCTTTTACAGAACTTGGCTCATTTTTCACATTTTATTGTTTTTAGGAGCATCTTTTTCTTTGAAACGTATTTGCTGGAATCGATCATAGGGAAATGTAAAGAGTAGTCCAACGCTTTCTTAGACTAGACACTGTGATACCTAGAACTATTAGAATCATGGTCTTTTCCATACCATCATACCATACGGTCATACAACTTAAGGGGGCATTATAATTAAAAAATCAGCTGTTTAGTACATTTTGTCGAGGTATGCGCACAAATGTATAGGGCAGTCGAGTTGTTCATAATGATGAGTGCAATCACCCCTTAAGAGGTATTGCGTTCATTCTGTTACACGTCATATTAATTTTTACTCACCTGAAGCCGGACTGAGCCTGACTATTAATCGATCAGAGTTTCCCTGTAATATGGTGCGAATTTCTTGGAACTAAGTTCTGTACTCTTCTGAGAATTTTCTAGCAGGCTTCATTAGCACATTAGCTGGAAACCAAGCTATTTATAATAGTGTCTTCAGGGCCAGCAGCTGCGCTTTCAGACAACTAGCGCGATAAACACATTACGTGGAACTGAAGTTACCTACCCGTTATGACTTTTCTATAGGAACTATAGGTGAATAAGTTGCTTTTAGGCAAGCGTGCTCCATCTCCGACCACATCATCGCTTACCAACAGGTGAGATAGTGGTCAAACGAGTGCCTATCAATAGTAAAAAAAAAATTAACTGTCCTTTTATGGTTACGATATTCTCTTTTCCAATTAATGATGAGTAAACTGCTAAAGTCACATTTTATTGCACAGCTTTCAATAGCGATCCTTTGTGACAATTCTTTGTAATTTATTCGAAAAAATACAAGAGATATTTTCACAATCGAATATATTCAATTTTCCAATTGAAACTGTGAATTTTAATTGGTTCCATTTACTGTTACGTACCTAAAATATGCATTTCGTTAAAAAGTGTACGATATTCAAACAGTGGGTTTATTCACAGTCATTTGTTTTGCAGTCTGTGGCCTGCACAGGCGTGCGCCGCGGCTCTGCCCACTTCATTATTTCATTCCACATCGTCGCGCCAAAGTAGCAATGAAACGAGAACCAGTTGATTTCACCTATTATTCAGTAATGGGCCTACGATTGAACCTGTCACGGCCCAAAAGGCCCGTTATATTGATAACCGCTGTAACTTTTTAATTAAAAATGTACCTAAAATAACAATAAAAGAGCGGACAGTAACATTTAGGCAGCCTCAATCAATTTACAATAAAACGCAAAACAAATAAAGCCGTGTACACAACTAGTCGTGATCGTTAGCGATATTACCATACAGATTGCACTGACATCGCTTACACAATTAAAAGGGGATTTTTTAGTACTTCTATATGCGCACAATATAAAATTTAAAGAACAACTTTCCGAATTGGCAAATAGAAGAGAATTTTAATTGAAATTATTTCGGGAGTTGTGCCATAGACAATGGCGCGCGATGCACGGACGAGGAGTGAGTTCGTTCACATTCAAATTTATAATTGGTTCTGGTTGGCGCCAAGTGATTCCAAGCAAGTTGGCTTGTAATGGAGGCTAGATGTGTGAGCTGTAATAAAAATATAATACGCGCGACTGGAATGTTTCACAGGGGAAATAACACAGTGTTGTGTAGCAAACGTGATCATTTATAATTCAGTTATATCTTTTAGATATAATAGAATTTTATTCAAGCTTCAGGAATAGTTTTCTTCAAATAGATAAACGATACATTTTGTTATTAGAGTCCAGAATATTGGTCTAGTTACTGCAGTAGATGAAAAAAGTTGTATGAAAGTTCATTTTCTTCTGGCTTAAATTATTTTTATAAAATGGCAACTTATGCAATGTTTGTCACTTAATTGACACACAAATCAATGCGCACCCTCTTTAAACGCTCTTTTCCCGTACCAAGTATCAAAACAACAGTCCGGGGACGATATGAAAATAATGAAAAACAATCAACCCGTCACGTAAATCTCGGCAATCAAAGCAACAATGGGGAGCTAATTCACGCAAACGGTAGCGTGACAACGTGTGTTCATAATATCGCCATAAATAATTACATGAATTCCCTGACACCTGTGACTCGCGCCCCTGAGACCCGGGGGCCCAGGGACCAGGGGTGTGGCGGGCGCAATTACCCCGGGTTTGTGTAAATAAATTTAAATAAGCACTTACGCAGTTATGCGTGGCCCACTGGCACGATGGCACCTGGCAACACTCCTCGACACCTGATCGTCACAAATTCAACCAATATTTAGTTAAACGTCCCCCAGATCGCTTTCAATTAATTTGACGTTTCGATTTTATGTCGCCCTAATTTTTTATTTGATTTGTTGGGTATCGAGGTAAAACCGTTGTTATTGATTCTAAAGCTAAATTACACGAGTTATAAGTTTAATTAATGAAATGCCTTTGGGTGTTAGTAAAGTGATATTTCGATATTAAATACTCTTGGGCTTATATAGATAGTTGACAGAAAGTATCATTTCCAATTAATAAACTTTAAACTAATGAAACTAAGACAAAAGTCCTTCAAAATTTAAGCGAAAATATAAACGTCTCCAGCGATTAACTCGTCATTGTTATCTTGAGCACTACTGACGTATAAAAAGCTTTACTCTTGAAGATAAAAGGGCCATAAACACACGATCTGTCGGATAAGTGACACGCCGTTAATACAGCAGTAACAGCACAAGCACCCGTCGCATACGCCGAACACGCTCGTAAACGGTATCAGCGGGCGGCGAGTAGTGTGTGTACCCGGCCTTACTTTATAGCGGGCGTTGTAGTGATACAACTCACCCTGTACTTTAATGTCGTCGCGATAATGTTCTAATGTAATGTACGGATGTTGTCTGTTCTGCTCCACTTTACTGATCTTTAAATCTTCGCTCAAAAGTAGCTAATACAAATATAATCTATAGATACGTTCCCCGCACGCTAAAATCCATATCCCAATGTATAAAATTCTTTCGTTCCTGGTGACTGACTGAGTGATTGAGTGACTGACAGACAACGCGCAGGCGAAACTGTTGTCGTAGCAAGCTGAAAGGCATGTAAGTTACTTGAAGCGTGTAGGGGAGCACTAAAAGAGGATTTCCCAAAATTCCCATAGGAACGGGATAGCGGGAAGTCGAGGGCAAAAACTAGTATACTAACTACCGCGACCCTATACCGCGCTGTATAGTCGCTACCGATTAGTACCGACAGTGCTTGCGCTGTTCCTTAGCACTGTGATGTTGGTGCCACGTCTGTGTTTAATACGTCATCTTCTATAACGACCTTTATTCAATTTTCGTGCGCAGACAGAAAAATGTGTTATTTAACATCAAGGAGTTAAAATTCCCCAAATACAACATGAATACAATGTTCTAACTAAATTACGAATTTCTAGAAAAAAATATGTTACCTACTCAAATCCTTTCAGGAATAGAATTCGACAGGAAGGTACATTATTGAGAGCAAGCACGCAGGTGTTGCCAATGTTAATAAATGTGAGATATCGATGATCAACAGGTGTCAATGATGAGGAGGGTAGAACTGAAAATTGAAAACACAACACAATCCGCAAGGATAGAACGCAATCCGCTGGGGACAAACAGACTAACTAAATAAAATAAACAATACAGGACATAAAAACTTCTTGCTGATATATTGACACTGATTTTTATTAAATGACTTTAACGCTGAGATTTCTGAAATACCAGAATTTCAGAAATCTCAGCGTTAAAGTCAATAACAAATAAAAGGAATTCATGACAATTAATCGTCGCTCGCCGACGCGCGACATCCAGCAGAATGTCATCAATTTGCGTCCTCTAACCGAAAACTCCCATTCCATAAATTCTCGCTCTTAATTTGGGCAAACTCAAAGTTGCCAACACCAAAAAGTCAGCATTCAATTTAGCGCGCGGCCATATTTCATCGCCGCTGGCAACACCGCGGATAACTCGGGAATGGTGTAAATTATTGCGTTTACCTATCAAATAATTTGGCGCTGATTGGAAAAATGCGAAGCTTGAGGGTTTAATTCACACCTACGTGGGTACAAGATACGGGATTAAATAAAACGTAGGCTCTAAATCTGTTGCCTTCAATATTTTAACAGGTAGTATTTCTGAGAGCTTCACCAAGTTTGTATGGTTCAACAAATGCGAAGCCACTGATTTTATCTTGACCCAAAAACGCTCATTTCATAAATATTTCTTTACAACTCAGACTAATGAATGAAACTTAGGTACTTGCCTACTTTATTCTAAACACATGCAAACTTTTAAGAAGGTCGCAGAGAACGATATTTTAAAAGTTACAGCGCCACTTCCACGTCGGCGACTGATCTTCCGAGTCGTTAATTCTGTTCCGAACTCGCCCGGTTTAAAAGATGGAGCTGTCGCATAAGGACGTAAGCCGCCAATATTTAAAGCTCTCCCTCGAGCGATGAGCTGCACCGATAGATAGCGAACTGAACTTTACCGGCCATACAAAAGTTCACCGAAAGTGACTTTTCGAACAACAGCTGGCTACAGGGTCAACGGTAGCTGGTAGTTGATGTTTTTTGTCATTTGTAGGTAGGGTTCGATCTTGGAAGCAAAGCAGCGCTTGCCAAAGTCGGATCGTGCACGGGTGACCATCACATACCGAGCCTCTCGTTGGTCCCGGCTGTCGTTTGTAGATCTTTGACAATCGGTACGGGTAGTCAGAAGACACAAAATCAGACAGCAATCTTGCCAAGGAGTACTGTATTGCCCAGTTACTGTGTAGTGGACGTTAGAAAGGCAGTAGCTCCATGTAAATACTGGTACTCAGATGCATCCGGTTAGACCAGAGAGCGATCACAACATGGTCAGACAGGTCAGACAAGGGTAGACACGAGGGTAGGCACGAGTTTCGAGGCTCTAGAAAAGTGACGTTCCGAAAGCGGTAGCGTGGCGAAGGCGATTGTTAGAACGTCAAAAAATTATGGGATCGCTGTCGAAATGTCACCAAATGTCCTTATATTCGGCATTTCTACAAAATAGAACACTTTGTCTAGAGGAGAGGCAAAATCTACAGCTTTTCTATGATACACATCGGTGATTAGATATTCTTCATGTTTGTTCATAACCCAGTGAACAACAGCGACATATCCGGTACACATCCGTCGTCCGGTGGCTGCGGTGTCGGCGCGTGCCGGCCGGCGCCGGGCCCGGCTCGGGACGGTCGGGGTTAAGCCGGACACAAACACGCGCTCTTTTTGGTTGTAACACGAGTAACCCTGTCGCACAGGTATCGGAATTACCGGTAAACTGTTTGTTTACATCTGGATTATTTATTTATTCCTGTTGGTTTTATTTTTACATGTCGCAGGAAAAACATGTCGCACACCCCTTTTTAATGTTTATTGCATCTAAGGATTAACGTTATATTTCAGTTTCGTTTCCGTCTTGTAATCGTTCTATTAAGTTTCTGTGAAACCTATGTTATTAACGTCGTCCTGAATCATGAGCATCGCGAGCAACTCCGTAGTAATCTTTTAGATTAATCTAAATGAAATCTAGCTCCTTTTAAAACCAGAATTACTTTTTCCTGCGTTTTTTTGCAGTCGCCAGTTTCAGCCCGAATTTAAAACTCCATTTTCTAATATCCCCGGCGCGCAGCAGCATCGCTCATATCTCTAAGTTTTATTACTTCGACTGCAAGTCGAGACGTATGATAAAACACTTTTATTAAAAATATTTGTCGTATACTCACTTGGCTATTTCGTGTGTTTTCCTTCATGTTTTTGGATCTAGGTTCCTAATTTCTTCTTTATTCACTTACTAGCTTTAGTAGCCTGTACAAGTCCAAGGTCTCATCTATCTTTGCGCCAACATTCATCTAAACCGGTGATTTAAGCGTAACAAACAAACGCATTACGCATTTATAATATTAGTTAGTATTTGCTGGCTCGGTTTCCTCCAACGAAAGTTCTACATATGACATTGCGGCGAAAGATGAAATTTGGGCCGCGGTTGAACACAGTTACTGGGTGGCACCCACGATACACCAATTGCCTGACTCTGTGCTAGTCTGACGTGATAACATTCACACATATTTATGACTAGTTATGAGTCAACAATAATCCGCGACGAACAGTCACCGATGAACACGTATGTAAGTACATAATTATTATGTACATTTCACGTAGCTCCGTGATAGTGACGTCACGCACGCGGCTGAGGCTGCACCGCGCAGGTTTCGCTGCAGCACAAATAGTATAATCCTAATCCACGGCACGGTAGCTGCTCCATTCTATGTAGTCACATGTTGTGTAAGAACGAGAATAAATGGCGGATATTTGCGCTTTACTCCTTAGTTGGATGAAGATCTAGATTAGATGAATTAATAAAAAATGTCTTTATTACAATTATTAGTTGCAATTCGTTGCTATGATTCATTATGTTATTTGACTAGTTGACCCGCGCAAATTCGTCTGCTCCGATCCTATTGGTATTAGCGTGATGATAGCTTATAGCCTTCCTCGATAAATGGTCTATCTAACACTGAAAGAATTTTTCAAATCGAACCAGTAGTTCCTGAGCTCAAACAAACGCTTCAGCTTTATATATTAGTATAGATATAGATGAATAACTTGAAACAAATACCCCAACAGCTTTCACTAGAACCCTCACTTTAAAATAATATCTTAAATGAAATCATGAAATGAAGATAAACATGGATGCACTAGAGTAGTCCTTGGGTACAATATAAATATGACAAGTGTTGTACCAGAGCAAGATCTCAAATTTTCGTTGGCCCAAAAGTGCATTCACTAAATAGACTGAGCACAAACTTTACAGACTGTTGATATAGTTGCGGTTACAAACGAGTATTGTAATGATTGCACAACTTTAGTCTGACGAAAGAGTTGCCCCGCGGCCGGTAACGTGCCTCCTGCAGCGCTGTGCTGTCAAATATAAGAAGTGTTTAAGATTAGCAGCACTGGTTTCAGTTATTTTCTTAATTCTATCACGTAAATTCAACAATCTACTAGATTGTGAATCAAAGTACCTACTAAGTTATTTATTTAAATAATTATTTCCACTAATACGTTTTTCCACATATGGATTTTGTCATCAAAATTTGCAGAGAATCTTTATCGATAGCTTTTCGAGACTATGAGAATAGGTCATACTCAAGTACCATACCATAAATAACCCAATGCGTAGGCTTAATCTTAAGGTCGTTTATAAATACCCGTGAGCCTAACACATTCTCCAAAAACTTTCACGTACCTACGGACAGTTACCCTAAAATTATAACGTACCGACATAAACATATGTCAAGTCGCACATACGACAGTCATACGACAATAAACGTTTAACACAAACCATAAAAACTCATCTGTGTCGTAAACATGAATCACTAGGGCCCTCTGTCGGCGCGGCAACGTTTGAATGAGGAGCAATCTGTGTGAATAACGTTGAGTTATGGCGGCCGAGCGAGCTGTTCAATATCGCGGAAAGAACGGATGCTGTGGACAGTTAAATGTCATAGTATGTCATGACATGTGGAGACTTTCGTGATTCTTTTGGTAGATTGTCCTCCTAGATTTTTTTGTAGAAATATTAGAGGCTATTTTAATGTAGCTGAGGCTGCAAAGGAGCAAATGTGAGTCTGAGTATAGAAAATGATGTCCCTTATTTTCATTTCTCGCAGGCAAATGATGAAATTAGGGATTTGATTAAATCCCTCAGGGAAATCAATTCCCGTCAGACAACATAATCCAAGTCTAAACCAATATTCAATAGGGGTCTCCTGTAAATAGAATTTTTATACGCTCTCGAAAACTTAGCACTGCCCTGCATAACCAGATCAAAATGATAAGCTAATTATGTAAAGATACATACTCCCAGAATTCGCCATGATCCGCGTACAGTTACTTACAAAACAGTCTCGTGAGATATCATCTTAATTTACCGCAACCGAGGGCAGTGTCGCACCGCACAGAACCGTACCGTACCGTACCGCACAGCACCGCACCGTCCCGAACCGTGTCGCGTCGCCGCCGCGCGCTCATTACCACTTTATTAGCCTCGCCCCTGCTCGCTCGCCGCACTAACTTGCCCATGTTTGTTCGTCCAGCACTTAAGAGCTGACTGCTATGTTTTTAATATAGTGTGGTGAATGTGTTGCTGGCCTGATGACGTGCAGTTTATTATAGATTAAAGATTAACTTTGTAAATGTCTTCATGTATTTCTTTTTTTTTAACGGGTGCGTTCACAAACATAAAAACTCACATACACAAACAGCCAGACCCGAAACAACTATCTGTAGGCCATACAACTATTTGTTCCGTGAATCGAACCCGCGACACGCAGCACAGCAGCCAACCGCTCAACTACTGCTCCAACCGTGTCGTCCGTGTCGTGTCGTTTTGATGCTATTTTGCGGTTTAAAAATACTGACAATATTCATAAGAGAATAGCAACAGAACAAATATTATTTAATTAGAAATCGATTTTACTTACAAATCAAATGTAATTATAGAAACGTTTTCCTATAGTCGTTCTTTTATAAATAGGTAGATACTTCGTTCCAATTACGTTTCAAACCGCCAAAAAAGTAAATACAAAGCCAAATCGATATCAAATGGCATTTGAATTAATTACCTACCACTGATCAGAATAGCTAATAACTCAATTTTCATGTAATTAACTTCATTGAACTGCTCGACAAATAGAACTTATTAATTCCATGCTGCCCCATAACTGTGAATGTCAAGTGTTCTGGAATGACAGTAGCTGTAGCTGTCAAAGTGACAGTGACAGCTCGTTTATAAGTTAAAGTGAGTGTCGCTGCATCATCCATCTTGCTGATAGCATCGCCGGGTGTTATCGACAGCAAAAATCACGACACAAGCACAAAGCTACTTTAAATTGTTTTAAACTCACTCTGAATGAGTCATCTTTTAGACGAAAGTCTGTTGGAACTGATAAAATGGACGAAAGTTTATTAAAATTTAACACGGAGTATTTTCTTTATACTCATAATAAGTGAAGAAAGCCGTCGTCAGTTTTAGGCGCGAAGTCGAGATTGTATCGGCGTTTCAAGTGTCATTAATCATTGATATTGAACTTCTAGTCAAGTTGAGTGTCCGACAGTTTTGTGAATAATAAGTATTGACGTTACTTATTTCTATTAATAACTGTTCCGATGATTGACGAGTCTACGGCCAATAACTTTGAGTTCACTAAATACTTTCTGAAAGAAATATTTATTTTGAGGCACAAAGCTTGCCTTCATTGGAATTAGAAAGTTCAACAACTAAAAACTGTTTCTGGAAAATTGAATTTTCTCAATTGCACAAAACGTTTAAGAAAATAATGGGATTTGTCCAAACCAGCGATCCTGAATAGGTTACCTAAAAGAAAAAAGGAGATCACACACTATTTGGTATTTGTTGATATTAAAATTTGATACAACGCTAGTATTTTAAATACCTATATAAAGAAAAACTTATCACATTATATCTACCATTTTTCCAACTAATTTGGGGTCAGCATCCATTAAACTGAATATGTTAAGATCACCCATCCACAGACCGACCTCGGCAAGTGTTGCTTAACCTACCTTTAAGATCGACCCGTGCGGATGTTATTATTTAGCTCGAGCTCCTCAGAAGCAATAGAAAATCTTCTAAAACGTCATACGGCCAAGCAAGATGCGACGCAAAGCACCGTATCGCCTAGTATGACAAAGTGGCCGACGACGGGCCAGGCTGTCCCAGCGTGACAGCTCAATCACGCCGCGATCGGCACCCTGCCTTATTACCTCGTAACTCTTGTATGCACAGCCTTATATCGTCTTGAGAGAAAGGGGCATGTCGTCGGGTGACGGGGTTATTACGAGCCTGTCTCGGGAACTATTAGAGTTTACATGGCTTTTAATCAGAGTTTTTCAATATGAGTTTTCAAAGTATTGGTAAATGATGATGATTTGGGCTCATTGTTGCACGTGAAGACCCGTAAGTTGCTGTCAGTCAAATGTTCTGATATGTTTTGGTGGTACTTAAATGTTCTGTGAAAGCCTTTTGAAGTAAAGTGGATGGTAAATCATTTTATGTGGGTTGCTAGTCGGGCTGCTTCTAAAATATTCACATTACTTTTTTTTTCTTTCTACAATTTACCAAGCGAAGACGGCACTGTATATTCTGGCTGTTTAACAATTCAGACATTAATAAAAGAGTCCAATTACTGCGAATAAAACCGCCATGAATTCATGAATGATTCAAATCAAACTCAATACCCGTAATATTTCCAAACTGTATAAATAGAAATTCATTAGAGAATGTGTCTCAAAATAATAGCGGCCTTTATAATCCGTCGGACGAACGGGACGAACGGACCGGACGGGTCCGCAAACGATCCGGAAAATTTGAATACTACCCGACTAACAGATTTGCATCCGTTCTCTAATATTAATATAATCGCTTTCATAATATCTGTGTGTTTTAAAGTTGGTCACGGACCGCGCGGGTGACGGGTCGGGGTCGCGCGGATCATTAGTGTTAGCTCGTGGATTTGCTTTAATAATCACTGCTGTCGACCACTAGGTACCTAGACCTACCTAGTTAATTTGTGACACGTTTCGGCTGTCACTAATAAATACTTAATTGACCTCACTGGTATTTAAAGTAATTATTTATTCAGGTGTTAATAATAATAATAGACGCAACTTTATAAATAACTTTGGAAACGTTTGTTTTGAAGTTTATTTTGAAAGGGCCACCATCTGCTGAGGTAAGTGCCTCACTTGGCAGCCAATCGGCGGCTCGTCGCCTGTCGCCTTACTGTCCGTCACCCGAACGTTGCCGAATGTTTCCGAATTAAGTGACGTCATCTTCGTCATGACACGTAACGTTTTATGACGAATGAGGAAATCCTTCAATAAAATAGTCGAGCAAAAGGATTGCGACATAAACACAACAGTTATATTTTACGGGAAGCTTTTATGATTTTCGTTGTTTTTCGTGAATAATGTTCATGCTAAATGAAGACCGACGTAGCATATAAATGTCAATAATAATTTGGTCTTAAGTGGTGGAGAGCGTTTGATTCTGAATATTGTCTAAATAAAAACAATCATGCTTAAATACTTACATGATGCGCTAATGATGAGGAGAACTGGCAGCATGTTTGAAAACTCCGTCATCTTCGTTTCGCGTTGATATTTTAACAAAACTTGTAGATAGGTAGTTTGTAGAACAGATCACGATACTTGAATTTTTGAACTGCTTATATTCTGAAACACAATGCAATGACATGAATAACACAAAAATTACAATAATATACTTTTCAAAAATAATAAAATTATTTTGCGGTGCAGTACCGGGTATCAAAAGTAGTTTAAGATACTCTGCGATGATATAATTTTCTATTAGTAAAACAATTTTTGGAATCAGATCAGTAATTTCAGAGATTCCCTTTACAATAATGTAATCAAACAAATAATAAATCATATTTATTTAGCAAATAGGCAACTAATAGGAATTTCTTTTACACATCAATCTCTTCTGTCAAATTAAATTATGTAGTTGAGGCCGGCGCTTCCTAGCCGACCACCTGAGAAGAAACAACAAAAACAACTCGGAGGAGAAAGTCTCATTAAAATAATGTAATAGTCAAAACATAATGGTAACCATGTACGTTAATGTCAGAGGTGATCGTTTGAATAAAACCGGTCAAGTGCGAGTCGGACTCTCAAACGAACCATAAGCCGAATACGACGTTTTGTATGAGACAGCCCTTTAATTTTTAATTTAATTTTTATGATTTGTTGTTATAGCGGCAATAGAAATACACACTCTGTGAAAATGTCAACTGTCTAACCTATTTCGATTCTCGAAATACAGCCCGCTGACAGACAGACGGACAACGAATAGAATAGAACAGAATAGAATAAAATAGAATATTTATTTGCGTAAAACATGACAAGGCTTAGTAATAGGGTTTCGTTGGTTACCCTTCAGTTACAGAACCCTAAAAAGCACTACGCCGATTCGGGTAGAGCTATCCTATCTCTGACCTGTTAATAGTAAGTCAGTAAAATACTGGTATTCAGCTAAATCCGGTTAGACTGAAAGCCGACCCTAATATAGTAAAGTTACGAAAAGGCTAAGCAGGAGGGGGGGGGGGGACCAGATACCGTGGCTAATAACCGTACAAGACTACACACTGCACACCACCCCCACAGCTCCGATATCCGCTGTAAGCAGCAACTCAAACAAAGTGAGTGTAACTACGGCGCGCAGTTATCAGCTCCGCCGACTCGCTCGCTCAAAGGACGCTCATCCCGCAGCTGCGGTAATTGCGACGTGCCGCTGATAACTGCGGTACATACGAACAAGTTTCACGTGGAATCGGGCTGTGAGGACCAAACGTGATCACTGACGATTTCGTTTTTCAAATAATTATGAAAAACATAACATAATTGTACTTTCCAAAGATTGCAGAAGTGCTCCTATAGTACCTTCAAACATCAAATCCCGTGTTAATAAGGGGCGAGCCTATCCACTCCACACAAATCCGGGCTGATGCAGAAAAATTCGAGAAATTCATTAAAAAAATTAAAATAATACTTGGTCCTGAGTCCTGGACCACATGCTCAACAGTAGTGCTCAAAACTACTAAACAACGAGGCATATAGAAACTAGAAATTGATAATTCGACTGCATTCAAAAACATTATCAATTATATGCTCGAACGAACTGGTAACCCCAAACATCGGAGCACCAGGCGACGGGAATGTCCTTTAATTTAATTGTTGGCAACATTTTTGGGCGACATTTGTCTAACTTGGCCCTCAGTGTAATTGTTTGGAAGGTTGGATGCTCAGCGAGTTCATTACTTACATCTACTGAACTATGTATTAACAACTATTAACTTTATCGATTTTGTTCGCTGACAAAGTGACATTGTATCAGCAACAACGAATATCAGAAAGTAAAACATTACTGTATGAGAATGACATGCGCCGCCGCAATGTCTTATTGTGTCTTCTCTAAGAAGTCTACACTAATATTATAAAGAGGAAAGATTTCTTTGTTTGTTTGTTTGAATTGAATAGGCTCCGAAACTACTGGACCGATTTGAAAAATTCTTTCAGCAATGGATAGCTACATTATCAGGGAGTAACATAGGCTATATTTTATCCCCGTACTCCCACGGGAACGGGAACTACGCGGGTGAAACCGCGTGACGTCCACTAGTATGAAATAATGTCGCTGTCTGCCTGTGTCTATTTCTCCACTTACTTCTTTTCAACTACGCAACGGATTTTGATACTTTTTTCACTAATAGAAAGCACGATAAACGAGGAAGGTTTGCTTATAATAGAACCAGCTTTTAGCCGGCGACGTACGCGCATATCCCGTTTTTTCCCGTAGCCGTAGGAATTTCGGGAAATCCTCTTAGTGCTCCCCTACACTCCCCAAGCAACATACATGCCTAAATTTCTGCTTTCTACGCGATCAATAGTTTCGGCTGTGCGTTGTCTGTCAGTCAGTCAGGAACGAAAGAATTTTATAAATTAGGTTTTGCGGCCGTGCAAAGCCGGGCCGGGTCCAAAATATTTATCACCTTTAGAAATCTTTGTCGCTGATACAATATCACTTTGTCTTAAATTCACAAAATATTCTAAATATGTAATTACCTGCTTATAAACCAGCTGTGAAGTTCAGTTATCACTTACAAACTGTTGGCTCCACTAGTCAGAACTAGCGTCTCGGCCAGTTGACCTACTGTCTGCGGATGCCCTACTTACGTGAAACACCTGAGCACATAGCATTAATGGCAGTCTTTAAATATTTGTTAATATATAGAGAAAATGTGTCTGTGTTTTGATAAAAGTTAAATTTATAACTTATATTCGTGTGCTTTTAAGAAATTAATTATATCATCACTCTAAAACAGTTTCTTGAGGTTTGTTACAAAAGAAACTCAAAAGTACAAATAGACCATGATTTTACATTAATTTTCTATTAAACCCAATTAGTTTCTAACTTATAGTTAGAAATACGTACCTGTTTTGGTAAATAAGGATTGAATTGAATCACAAAAAAGCAACTTCAGTTGGTGTAAGAAACGATCTATCGTAGTGAAATTTATAATCCAAGTCAGATACTCTCTGTTCAAGAGTTTACACACGAACAAGTCTTAAAGTACTCTTTCTTCTTTTCGAGTATATGTTGTAACAGTTTTAAAACCTTTCATTTACTATTTAAATATACACAAATATATATGGACGTTCGAGTGTGTTGTGTCGAAACGACCTCCGTGTTTTAAATTCGAGATACGTTTAAAACCGTAATAAACCTTTTAGTGAAATATACTGTGTCGTTCCACTACAAGTTTACTCTATAATAGTGAAAACAGAACTTATAAATAACAAGTGGAAAATATGTTACATTTAACTATTTTAACTAGTTCATTTCGACATATGTCAAAAAATTACAGATTTTTTTAAAAAGCGAGTTTATTTACTTATTGATGTTTCAAAGTTGATTTTAATATGACAGTATACATTCCTGTGTCGCTGTGAATATTAGATTTCAGTGTTGTGTAGTGTTTATCGCTGAATAAACGCTGTTAGAACGACAGAGTCAGCTGTGGACAAATCAGTGATTTACAGTATTTAATTGGATACAATACGATGTGTTCCATGTCGGATTTATGGTAAATAAAGAGAAGCCTACGCACAACTCTTCTTGTCCGGTTGTATGCTGATGCACGATCTCCACTCGAGTATCTTGCGCAGCCAGAGACCGCGCCGCCTAGCTGCTCCTTAAAACGCGACGACGATTGGGACGAGACGCCGCGTCGGCCCGCGTGTCGCCAGGCAACGGTTGCCTAGGGCGCTGCCACGGACAAGTCGCGGCGCCCCAGGCCCTCAGCGCGACTGCGCGTTTTTTTTTCATTTGACTTTTGCTGTCATCATTTGACTTTTTTACTTGTGTTTTTTCTTTGATTTTTTTTGCTAGTTATTTAATTATTTATATTAAATGCAAAGTGGTAGCAGTGATGTTGTGTTGCAAGATAGTGCCGGTCAACCTTCGACATCACTAGACATCCTGGAGAGGTGTCCTCTCTGCACCCAGGCACGATTTTTTAAAGGTAAGCGGGGTCTGAATGTTCATATTGGAAAGGTGCATAAATCTCAGAATGCACTTACTTCAGACCCTGTTATTTCATCTTCTGTGCCTTCTACACCAGCTACATCCTTTGACCCATTTTGGAAAACTCTTGCAAAATTCAAAAACTCTGTACCTGTTTTAAAGCGAGTTCCCCGCGGCGCTAGACCTCTAGTAGCGCAACACTTGGCAGGACTCGTTCGCCGTGCCGCCCGGGAGAACTCGCAAAGTGCCTGGGAACATCTTCTCACTTTTCCCTACAGAATTTTACATGTGAATAAGAATTTGGCAACCAAAAAGACTTTAACAGCACAAATTAAAGAAAACTGTAACGTTTCGGCTCTAAATTTGGAATCTAAATTGTCGACACAGAGGTTTACCTCCTTAAGAGGTATTTCCCATCTGGTCGAATCTAAATTAGGGGAAGGTGACATTAGCGGAGCAGCCAGGATTCTTTTCAGTAGTGATGTGGTGGCTCCGTGTTCTCCAGATACTCTCGCAGCTCTGGAGAGCAAACATCCTCCCCCAGCGGATGGTCTTTCTTTTCCCGACCCCCCTGATTCGGATATTCACACCCTCACCATTACAGGTCGAGAGGTGATCACAGCCATTTGCTCCTTCCGGAGTGGCTCTGCTGGCGGCCTCGACGCCCTTAGTCCGCAACATCTAAAGGATCTTATCTGTTCAGGCGCCGGGGAAGCTGGTGAGTTGCTTTTGAAGGAGCTCACGGCTCTGATTAACCTCATGCTCTCCGGCAAGGTAAACGAGGCCGTCATCGACGTCTTGTACGGGGCCAACTTATGTGCCCTACGCAAGAGAGATGGCGGTATTCGTCCCATTGCCGTCGGAACTACTTACCGTCGTATGGCAGCCAAGATTTGTTGTAAATTTTATGGTGAGATACTTTCGAAAAAATTTCAGCCCCTGCAGTTGGGTTACGGCTCCAAAGGGGGTTGTGAGGCTGCCGTACACGCACTGTCGACCTACGCAAATTCTGGCAAAGGAGAGGTCATCCTGAAGGTTGACATCAAAAATGCATTTAATTCGGTAAATAGGGACACCTTGTTGGTAGAATCTAAGAAAGAAATACCTCAAATTTTCAGTTTTCTCTGGCAATGTTATAGACAACCATCTAAATTACTTTATCGGGACAACCTTTTGGAATCTGCTGTTGGCTGTCAACAAGGTGATCCCCTCGGGCCAGTGATCTTTAGTTTAGCTATTCACCCTATTATTCGACAGCTAAATTCTAAATTTAATGTTTGGTATCTCGATGATGGTACCCTTGGAGGCGATGTAAATTTGGTATTAAATGATCTACAATTTTTAAAAAATCGACTTCATTCCATTGGACTTGATCTGAACTTTTCCAAATGCGAATTATTTTTGTCTGACAGTACTGACCGACAATTCACACTTTCAAAATTCAACGCAATAGCCCCTGGAATCAAAATGATGGACAAAAGCTCTCTTCACCTCCTTGGGTCACCAATCTTTGAGAATTCCTTTCCCAATTTTGTCGAAGAAAAAATTCAAAATTTCAAAGACGTTTCGGAAAGACTGTTAAAAATTAACATGCATTCGGCTATCACCATAATTCGTTACTGCTGTTTCGGTCCTAAATTGACGTATTTTCTTCGTGCTTCCCATATGTGGAAGCACCCTCACCTTTTAGAAAAAATGGACCAAATTATCAAGCATACACTATCTTCAATTTTAAATGTGGCCATGGACGACCGAGCTTGGGCTCAAGCTACTCTTCCCATTCGTATGGGAGGCCTCGGCGTCCGCAAAATTACCAGTATTAGTTTACCGGCTTTTATATCTTCGGTTCATGGCACTGATAAATTAATCAGGAATATCCTAGCTTCCACACTGATTGATTTTGATGTGCCGTGCTTCACCGAGGCTGTGAATGCTTGGAAACTCGCTTGCCCGAATGTAAATCTACCCGACAACCCATCATACCAGAGACAGTGGGATGAGCCGGTCTGCAGAGAAGTTCAGAGGAACCTTATAGCCACTTCTACTTCTACTGCGGAGCGTGCGCGCCTGCTGGCTGTGGGTGAGTGGGAGTCGGGCCTCTGGCTTCACGCACTGCCGTCGTCGAACTTAGGCACCTTGTTCGACGATACAACTTTCCGCCTCGCTGCTTCCCTTCGCTTAGGCGCATCGTGTTGTTCTCCTCATCGTTGTCACTGTGGTGAAGCTGTCAACAGCCTCGGGCACCACGGTCTCTCATGCAGTCGAAGTGCGGGTCGCTTTGCACGGCACGCAAACATCAACGACATTATCCGACGCGCTCTTGTCGCCGTCGGCGTTCCAGCCGTACTAGAACCCAATGGCCTGGCACGCGACGACGGCAAGCGACCGGACGGTATGTCTTTGTTTCCATGGAAGATGGGTAGGCCTTTAGTGTGGGACGCTACTTGTGTCGATACTCTTGCGCCATCCCATCTTCCTAGCTCGTCGTGCTGTGCTGGTACTGCCGCTGCGGCTGCTGAGAACCTCAAGCGGCGGAAATATAATAATCTTGTTGGCAATTATATTTTTGAGCCGTTTGGGGTTGAAACTCTTGGACCGTGGGGTCCGAGTGCTCATGCCTTATTTAAAGATCTATCTAAACGCTTAGTTGACACTTCGCGTGACCCAAGGGCTGGCTTTTACCTCGGACAGAGGATAAGCATTGCCATACAACGTGGCAATGCCGCCAGTCTTTTGGGCTCACTTCCGGTGGACAGCGATGCGGACGAATTTTTTGACGCCTTATCTTAGTTAGGATATTTTATTTTAAGTGTATATATATTTAGTATTCTATCTTATTCAATCATAGTATTCTGTTCAGTTTCATTAGTTTCAATATTCATGACAGTTTCAAAGTCAACAGTCGATTTTTTTGCCTTCAATGAAATAAGTTTTGCAACTTTGATTAAATCGTAAATCAGTAATCTAATCGAAAAAACTTTGGCTCAACGAGTTCCTTTTCAACTAACGGTTATAAACTTTTGCTACTTAACCGAACACGCGGTCTAAAACTAGTCGCGGAAGACAACTAATTTGAAACAGACAACTTAATAAATTGGTGCTAATGTTACGGTTCCTAATATTGTGTTTCGCAATATTGACAATTGTCAACTAGTATTTGCTCCGCGGCTTTACTTGGATATACTGTAGGCAAATCAACTCATTGCGGAATATCGGTTTACGTTGGTGGAAAGCATTACTCTCACGTTTTAAGCAACATAGAGAGTGAGGTCATTAAGTCAAGAGTGAATAGGTTACTTCTAGGCAAGCGAGCTCCATCTACAACCGCGTCATCGCTTACGATCAGGTGAGATAGTGGTCAAACGTGTGAAAAAATAACAGCGAGGCACATGGATAAAACCGCAAAGAAGACCCCCCCCCCCCCGCTAACCCCGCTGTACATTTGTACATTTTCTCCTATATTCCAATTTTGAAGATTAAAGAAGCAATAGATACTTTAGAAACAATAGATTTCCGACACTGAGAAAATAAATTAAGATCGGAAATCGGTTACTTCGTTTTCTGTCCATATGTCCTTTTTCTTATGACGGCAGAATAGAGAAGTAGGGAAGAAGAAGACACGATGCGCCGAACCCAAACGAGTTGAGGTTCGGGCGTGAGAGGAGAGTGATGACAATGATAATGACGAGCAGATGGTATTTTGTTCGGGATGCGTATTTTGCATTACGTATTCCGTGTGAAACCCACTGATTGTTTCAGCCATTACTGTAATTGTTTCGCCACAACCGGCGGCGACCGATGCGTGTCGCGGCAACCTGACGACTTCGTTATGCTTTAACTATCAATTATCAGACGTTTTGTTTTAAACTTATATTTTCCGGAATGTAGGAATATTAAGCTCATACCCGGTTACTTCACCTACTGAAGAATTTACTTAGAAATAGGTTCTTGACAGTAGCTCTGCTCGATAGTTTTTTCCGGAAAAACACTACTTCTCCTGTAACAGCCGTATCTTTCTACAATGTAATCACGGTTTTGAGATAAATTTTACAATTCCAAGAAACATAGCCTCATAACCTGTTATAACATAAACTGTCCTCGATCTATGCTTTCAAATAATGACGTGTGTTCAGAACATCAAACAGTCTCAATTCTTAGTACTCATAATTCGGATCGAACCCGAAGGACTCGTCCGGAATAAATATTCATTGACTACATCAAACCCTGCAATAAAAGTCTGTCCTAAATCGACACAGAGACAGACAGACAGACATAGGTATTTAACGACATATATATCTGTGCAACTAAACTATGTAGGTACCTAAGCTACGCACAGTACAATTCGATGATATTGACACACTTAATAAAACAGTTGTGTCAATGAATTTGTACTTCATTATTATTTTGTTTTGGAAATTTATATAAACGTCCTTCATTATAAAACTAAATTTATCCACTTGAAAACTTTCCAACTTTTCCTGCGTCTTTGGGCAACCATTTGTTAACCAAGAAGGCGTTTTAAGACACGGTCAATAATAAAATAATTGGTTTTACAACTTACGAAACAATAATTGAGCTAATTAAAACTATCACTTTTCTACCTACCTATTCGCTTTAAAACACATTCAACAGTTATTGCGAGCTGCAATTACTCTGTAAATCATAACAATACTTCAAGGCTGTTTAGTAGAGTGTACTATGAAATAGGTAGTTACCTAATAGGAAAACTTGTTTTAATCTGTAATTTATTTCATATCTTAATGAGAAAATTTGAAGTAAAATTACATGTGTAACCATAGAAAAGGTTTCGTTCAATTTAAGATCTCACCATCGAAGGATCTAGTTTCTTCAAGTAATACAACCATCACAACCATATTAAGTTACAGTTTAAACCAACAAAACTTTTGAAGGGCACCAACGCCACCCGTCACCCTACCCTTCAGTGATCAACTGATAGTGAGTAGACTGTACAGTTTAGGGAACATACTGATTTATACGTACACATATTTAAGGTTTATCTACCGTACCTACCAGCAAAGTTATCTACAGTCTGTATCAACAAAGCCACGCAAAGACGAGCTACTAAAAATAAATACGCGGGCTAATTTTTGAATATAGAATCAAATATGGCCGCTACCAAAGACACTGACGTTGCCGAGTAACGTCACACGAACATGACTAAGGTATTTTAGTATTCTGCCTTAAAAGACATGCTGCTATTCTCGCCGTAAGTAATGTTTACGGTTCATGGCGTGGCCCGCCGTGGGCCGCGGGCACTTACCTGCCCCAAGGCGATCGATGGGCTCAATGAATAAGTGAGCTAGGCGCGTCGATTGACAACTTGCTAATAATAAATACTAAACGGTGGCACTTGCATAGAGGAGCTCCTTTATGCAATAAATATGAAATGAAAGGTTCAGACTTGTTCTTCTTTCATTAGCTGCGAAATCAAATTAGTAATACCTGTGTTAATAATCAGTTCAATATTACCATATGTACACTCTACAAACACCGCACTAATTACTCTTCCTTTTAAAAACATTGTTCATGAATATTCAAAAGGTGCGGTGCATAGCTCACTGCTTCACATAATTCTTTAGATAGTTAAGTTCACGTTAAGTTAACCAGCTGCTATGTGACGCTGCAAGTATTCGCAAGTATTTACATAATTGATACAAACTATCACAGCCTTGTTACAAGTTGCCGCAAATTCTGAAAGTCTCTGCAAGTTGCACCTATGTCACTGATTAATACAATGAGCCGTTTTTAAATAAGCTAAGTTTAATTAGTTGGGATGAAAGGAGTTTTAATATTATAAAGATAAGTTAGTAACCTAATGTAAGTTAAGTTACTTTGCTGGCGGTGACTAGCTCGCAAGTGTTTCTACTACCCTCTGGTAAACTGTTTAATGTTTTAATGACTTTCCAAATAAATCTGAAGTTCCGTGTGTGTGGGCGCCACTGAAACGAAAAAGAAAACTGAATTTCGTTTCAAATGTCAGTTTATTTACGTACGTACTGAAATTAGCCTAAACATTTCTTTAACTTTGCAAACACAATTGAGAAAAAACTAAGAAGTTAATAAAAGTTGCTCCACGCTGAACTTGAGAACAATTGTTATAGTTCGTCGCTTGCCCAAACTTTACCGTCAAAACATAATATGCCTACAACTGAAATATTTCCCGTATTTTCTAAAGTTACGTAAAATATTTGTTTTGTTTCCCAAACATATTTCGGCTATATTTTGTATAATTAAATGATTTCATTAAAAGTTCTTGTAAAGTTATGCCTCTGTTAGCGAAGTTAAAATAAGCCACGTCGTTCGACTACATGTACGAACCATTTGTTTTTTCTTGTTCTTGTATTGACCCAATAATCGACCACTAACGCACGGGACTATGAAATCTAAGATTTATTACTTGTACAAAATCTCTGGTTGAGGGATAGTTACTGTTACTGGTAGTATTCTTCTAACGATGTGCACTAACTAACAATAGGCAAGAATAGGCTTTCTAAATTACCAACGAATTAAAGGCAATCGAAGAGCCGACTGCGACCATAAACAAGTGTACGTAATCCCACAATTAACTTCTAAACTTAGCTGTACAGTCGCGTTCTATATCCGTACTGTACTTCCGTGTTGCAGCTATTTTTAACCAATGTTCTCTTTCTATTTCAGGTAAGCCATTCATCTCATCGCGCCATCAGTCAGGAACCAGAGGAGCTCCACAAAGTGTCATTCTATCAGAGAATGCGATTGTTAGAATGTCAAAATTTAAGAGACAGAGAGGCAATTCTACAAATTTTCAAGCAACGTTCGAATTCGCATCTCAGTTGCCAATCTGTAATGTAGCATTCAGATCACGTGACATTTCAATTATGACGTATACATTTTTGACGTTTTAACAACCGCGTTCACCACGCTACCGCTGACAGAATGTGACTTATCTAGAGCCTCAGGGTAAGCAGTGAGGGCCATGTCGCCGTGTCGCTATGTCGCGTCCAGCCGCGGCGGCCACCCACTTGTTTTAATTAATTTAGTTCGCGCAGATCGATTACTAATCGCAGGGAGCGATTCGATTATGCTCGAGTCTATTCGATTATCTATTAACGTGCGATTAGTGCCGGTACTGCGCCGCCCTACGCAGGGCTGCCGCTTGCAGGGCTATCCTTGTGAGTCAGGCCCCTCGTTCATCAAATAAAAGCCTACACAATAGAAAGTTTGTAAAACCGGGGGCGCGCCGCGGGGCGGTTAATTCGATCAATATGTCATTGATGATCTAGCGTATAGCGTATCATCGAAAATAATCAAGCAATTAGACGAAACCCAGATGCTTTTTTTACTATTGATAGGCATACGTTTGACCACTATCTCACCTGATGGTAAGCGATGATGCAGTCCAAGATGGAGCACACTTGCCTAGTAGTAACTTATTCACTTTGTATTAAAGATTCCCAGGTTGTAGCTATCAGGAAACACAGACTCTTTGGCAGGGAATTCCACTCCTTAGCTGTACGCACGATGAATGTGTTCCCAAAACGTTTTGTGCTTGTAGGTGGGACACTTCAACAGTAACTTTCTAAAAGATTTGATCTTTATTCAATTGGAATTCTCACAGGAGAATCTAAAGAACCATTGTCCAGTGGCGGTGTTTAGGGACTACCGTCCCTAACACCGCTTGGCGCCACAATAATGAGTCGCTTACATAGACGCCGGACAAGTGTCGGCCCTAGCCGAGGATTATTGTGTACACGAACACAAATAGTTGGTTAGCGCCGGCCCCGCTCCGCCCCACGCATATCTAGATTCGATAAACTCTTTGGAAGACTATTATCCCCACAATAAGATTAGTCACAGGTGACAGAGTTAATCTCGAACAGATTGGAGCTATCATTTTAATAAGGATTTAAACTTCGCAGACTTCATTATTATAAATTTAATTATTCATATTGCTCTCTCTTAATTCTAAACTGGATTTAATAAGACTCCTTTGATGAGTGCTCGAGGATAAATAATGTAAGACGCACGGGGATAAATAATGTAAGCCGCACGGGGATAAATAATGTAAGCCGCACGGGGATAAATAATGTAAGCCGCACGGGGATAAATAATGTAAGCCGCACGGGGATAAATAATGTAAGCCGCACGGGGATAAATAATGTAAGCCGCACGGGGATAACTTCGAGGTCAAACTGCGCTAGCCTAGGTCGATCCGTCGATGAGTGACCGTGCATTACATACTGAGCTTCCTACAAAAGGCTTTTGAACATCTTGTACAGTCGTTACGAATGGTCAGAAGCTAGAAAATCTGACAGCAGTATTGCCTGGGTATCGTAATACATACAACCTGTAACAGAATAAACGCAATACCTCTTAAGGGGTCATTGAACTCATCATTATGAACAACTTTCGCTATGGGACCAACAATGAACTCGAAAAAAAAATCGACCCCTCCATACATTACTGTGCGCATAACTCGACAAAATGGTATTTCGGGATTTGTGCTATAAGTTGTTCATAATGATAAATATAATGACCCCTTACGAGGTATTTCATTTATTCTGTTATAGGTTGTATATGATGATGTCACGGGTTGTGGAAATGTGGAGGTCAGCTATCCAGCCTGTCCATATAACTGGTATTCCGCTGTATTCAGCTAGACTAGAAGTCGACCACAATACCTATAGTTTGGAAAAGGCTAGGCAAACAGATTTTTGAGTGAGGAATTGCTCTTTTAAATAAAAAAATAATGATCACCTCATTCTCCACGAGATATACTATTTTCAGCACGCAGAGATCTAACCTGCAATAAATCGTCATCCTAGTAATGACTAGGATAACGATTTATTGCAGGTTGACCGATGGGTCAAGCTATCATTCACTCTATTATCTTTCATATAATTCCTCACACAGTACATTTCATGCCCAGCTTTAAAGTCGTCCAGTTATATCAACAGATGTCAGACACCCCCGAGAGCGGCGACACAGGTGTCGACATCACTCTCGCGTGCCTCTCGTGGTCACATACACGTTACATTACAGTCGAGCGAGGCGCGACGTGACACACGTCCCGCGGGGCGCAGCGTCGCGTCCCGTTCACACTTTGTATTGCTATTGCGTGCCAACTTGACAGATAGTTGCAAAATATTCCTAAAAGTAACTTTCTTATTACTTTTCTTTTTATCATCATCATCATATCAGCCGAAAGACGTCCACTGCTGGACATAGGCCTTCCCCAAGCGTCGCCGCAACGACCGGTCCTGCACGTCCCGCATCCAACGGCTACCCGCGACCTTCACCAGGTCATCGGTTCATCTTGTGGGAGGCCTTGCAACGTTGCGTCTTCTGTTACGCGGTCGCCACTCCAGAACTTTTCGGCCCCATCGACCATCTGTTCTGCGAGCAATGTGTCCTCCCTCTGCCACTTCAGTTTGGCGATCTAAAAACTCAACTCAAAACTCAAATCGTATATTTCAAATAAACCATTTACAGGCACTTTTGAATTGTCAAAGTCAGATCAGTCAAAAACATGAAGCTATTTGCACGTTCCAAAGCGTAGCCCTCTATGGCGAAGAATGTGCAAAGAAACTCCACGGACACTCTTTTAAACCATGTGATGTATTTCAAAAATATTGTTAACATTATCTTTGATTGCTTCTATATGTTAGAACAATGCAAGAATCCTTCAAGCAAGGATCCTTCGGGCTATGTCGGTAACTTTGGTTCTCTTGCGGATATCATCATTCCTGATTCGATCACGCAAGGAAAATCCAAGCATTGCCTTCTCCATTGAGTGACCTTGAGCCTTCTGATGAGGCCCATTGTGATCGACCACGTTTCAGTTCCACATGTCATCACTGGCAAGACGCACTAGTCACAGACTTAATTTCGTCATGAGATACTGTGGTATGTAGGACGAGAAGATACCACGCAACTTCCCGAACGCTGCCCTGCCGAGTTGGATTTGACAGTTGACGGTTTCTTTTTATGGATTTATGAAATTAGCCTAAACTATGACGCCAGTCTTGCCAAATGTTGTCGTGTCACATAGTTAGGTACTCGTTTGTAGAAGCTCGCTCCATCTAAAATGCTGGTACTCAGATGCATCCAGTTCTTGTGGAAACCAACTCCAATATATTTGAGAAGGCTATTTCAATTTGGGTTAGGCTCGTCTAAGAAGGTAATTCGTTTGATTTTAAGACATTGGTTTCTCATAAAACGCTTAAAAAATAAATTAAAGTTTCAGCGCCACTGACAACAAAAGCCGCTCGAAATGAGTTCGAAATCAACAAGTAACCGACATTATGGTTCAACTTTGACATACACTTCAGAAGTCGACGCGACTTTTGTTTCTGAATCGGCGACTTCGAAAGCCGAAGTCGTGATTGTGCGCGTATTTTTGGCGGGTGTCAATTAAAGGCACAATGGCTGAAAGTTTGAGCCACATAATAGAAGTCGGTTATATTACACGCTTTACGAGTTTGGGTGAAAATTTCTCGTTAATTTATGTTTTAATGCTTATTTTGATGTGTGAATGTTTCCGTGCTGTAAAGGAATGACTTTAAACATAAAAACCGAAAGGTTAGGCAATCACCTGGCCTCTCAGAGTGGATGACACGGCGCCACTTCACCGATACGCCACAATTTTCAAATGTAACATCAAACTGTCAATAACGAACGTCTATTCGATAAGGGTCCAATAACTTCATCGAAATAACTAAATTGACATTTCGTTTAATGCATTCATCATGAAAAGACCAACAATTCATTTTCAAATTCAAATTTGCATCATTTTTCAAATAGTACTAAAATGACACAAACCTAATAATGCACAAATGTTTTAAGCAATGTTCAAATGCCAGTAATGTGTCGTGTCGTGCTTTCTAACGCAGTTGATTGGCTACACCACTCGTTGTGATATGACGTAGACCTAGATTCATTTGATTAGTGTATCTCGCACCACGACACAACACGACACAATCTGTAAATCTAGCTTTAGCCAACGTACTATGCGGGACTGACAATAAAACAATGTCCTCTATTCTGGCTCCAACGGTCGTGCATTCACTCGGGTTATAAAACAAAACGCAGTTAGTAGCACAAAGTGACAATGTGCCCGCACACACCGACTGCGGAACACTGACGATTACAAAAGAGTCTGAAAACTAAAACTTAGTGTACTGAAAACTGAATTATTTTGTGTCAATGTGAAGTTATGGCGGTTGTAGTTGCTGTTCAGCGTATAACAGGAAAATATCTGTCCCCTTACGTCCGTAATATCAGTTCTGGACCCTTGGAGCGGCCAACAGTGACCAAGACAAGTGGAATCCTATCAACGATAGCTAAAACTCTGCCGAGGCTTGTCCGTACCTACTAGGTATGTTGGGATTGACTTCCAGTATTACCGGGTGCAGTTCCAGTATTTATGGAGCTCTCGTAACCCAGTATCTTGACTAACTTATGGTCTGCTAGCTGGGGCAGAGGGCGTCCACAGTAGTTCTCCAGTCTTGAGCTTCACGCTTCACTTCACTCCACGTCAGTCCGATGTTCGTCGCTTCTGCCAACACGGTGCGTCGCCAGGTTTGTCGAGGACGGCCGCTTCCTTTTCCCTTGAGGATTCTAACCCATGGCCTGTTTGGGAATATGATCGGGATCCCTCCGGATACCCGAACCCAGATACTGGGGTCTGGGTAACATGGCAGGACTGATGTCAGGTTTCTTGACTTTACACTACCCGCAATCACAGTCAAAGTTCTACAAATGACCAGCCGCCGACCAACGATACCTAAAAATGGTAAAAATGTCTAAAATAGATGGTCGGTGATTTCGAGCTTCCAGTTTTTACAATCGACATCACTGATTGAACGTCACTTAGTCTATAGCCCCAGTTCCTTTTTAAGTAACTGCTCTTAAGCTACTACATTTGTAACTCAGCAGATGTAGGCTTGCATTAAATCGAAATACTCCTAAACAGAATAACCTTCCTGAAATTCGCTAGAACCTTTTACCGTGCAATTCTCATTTCTGCAGTTACATTGCCCTCTGGTTAAGTGTCGCGCCCATTACCGTCCACTGCCATTACATCGGTACTACTTCGGCGCCATTTGTCGGCCATGTCACACATTAGGTGCCCCTAACTGTCCCGGTTATTGGGACCTTCCATATCGATGCTCGTATAAACTGATCGCTGTTTCTAGTTCTTACTGTTAGTATGAATTAAAGGAGCATTAAAATGATGTAACAATGGCTTGGGGTTGATTTTGTTTAGGTCACAATAAATGATAAAAGTTGTAGGTTTAATGTTCACTTATGGGTTTTATATTAGTTACCCTTAATGTGGGTGTACGTAAGTACATTATCACCCTACCCTTATCCCAATTTGTGTCTGGCGTCGCACAGCTTGTTTTCTTCTTGCCGTCGCCTAAAGATGTCTGGAAGAAAATGCCTTGTGGCGTGGGGTGCCCACGTGTTGGGTGCATATTTACCTTACTATCTGCCGCCCGCGGCTTCACCTGCGTAGAATTAGTTCTTCTCCCCTTTATAAATTATAACCCGTATGTATGATTTCGATTTAAGCTACTGTAAAGTTTCATCAAAATCTGTTCAGTAGTTTTTGCGCGAAAGAGTAACAAACATCCACCCATCCTCACAAACTTTCGCGTTTATACTACTGGTATAGTATAATAATAGTACGATTGTCCACCTACTGATGTAGAAGATGACTTCTCTCCTGCCTAAAGCCCTGCGCTCTAGGGACCACCACATCTTACAAACATACATACCTACTGGCCTCTTCTAAGATAGCATCAACGTGTATCTCTTGATCTACAGACAACACGTCATGTCATTCTCTAATGTGTTGGTGTTGATTGGTCGGACAAGTGACGATTAGCTCCGTCCATCAGTGTCGGTAGGTGGAGTGGCCATCGATTACTTTCAGGAAAGTTATTGCGAAGGAATCGATGTGAGTGAATGTCAGAGTTCGCCTGCCGATGGCGATAAGTGGTCATAAGTCGTGGTTATCGATTAGGTACAGTTCAAAGTAAAGTCTACACTTAGAACCTAACCTCTTAAGTTAAGCTTTCACGCTTACATCACTGAATCAATGGTGATGAACTTCGGTACAGGGATATATTGGTCTTTGGAGACATTTATTGGTTACTTTTGTTGCGAAAATCTATAATAACGCGAATGAAGTCGCGAGCAAAAGCAAACATAACTTTTGTTCATAACTTTAAATTCAATTGACATCAAAACCTAATCATAATTCTATATTAATTATAAATTCCTCAGTACTAAGAAAGGTTTCATTCATAAACATCTTAGACGAAGTTTAAACAATCATATCTGACTTCGATATTGACTCCCCAACTTACAAATGGCGTACAATCCTGGAGGATCAGCGAGGGCTCGCGTGTAATAGCGAGTGCTCGATACAAACGAGCAATTGTACTAAATTGTCTCGATCCTATCACACATATGTACTTGTACATAGTACGTATATAGGTAGCTACAGTGCTCAGAATAAAGGAGATCAGTAAGTGGATCCACTACTTATCCAGCGAGGCGAATTGAAAAGTACGTTGAGTCGAGGTAAAGACTTGAATTGAAGCATCAATACAAAATAGCTAAATATTTTCTAGACTACGAAGGTATCCATTTTAGGTAGTGTGGCAAACCCAAAATGATCCGTGCAACATCATCTACCTAACTTTTTTCCCAACTAATTGGGTCCGGCTTCCATTAAAACCTGATTCAGCTGAATATCAGTATTTTACGTGGAGCGGCTGCCTACCAGACCTCGACCACCCATTAACTGGGTAACACGGTACTTCTTAGCAAGACTGGTTGACACCTGTCTTGCCAAGCCAGAAAGCCAAGACCTGACTGTTTTCTGCCTTCTCTCTGACAATCTATCCGTACAAATAACAGCCGGGACTAACGGCTTACCATAATTGGCACGGAGGAAACTCGGTAAGACATGTATGGTCACCCATCCACCGCACAACCTCGGCAAACGTAGCTTAAGTTCAGGAGCTCAAACACAACACGGCTTAACACCTTCATTTGAAAAACGAAAAACGTTTTTTATAGGTTTCCGTACCCAAAGGCAACAGAACTCTATTATTACTACGCCTCCGCTGTCCGTCCATCCGTCCGTCCGCCCGTCCATCTGTCCGTCAGCGGGCTGTGTCTCAAAAACCGTAATAGGTAGACAGTTGAAATTTTCACAGATTGTGTATTTTTATTGCCGCTATAACAACAAATAGTAATAATTAAGGTTTATGGTACGGAAACCTTTGTGTGCGAGTCCGACACGCACTTAGCCGGGTTTTTTACTGTTGCATTATAGGCACACGTTTGACCACTATCTCACCTGATGGTAAGCGACGATGCGGGCGAAGATGGAGCACGCTTGCCTAGAAATAACCTATTCACTCTTGACTACAACATCAGTATTGATATTTCCAAAAGTCTTGTTCGCTATAAGCATCATTCCAGCTGATAATCTCCTGACTATAACGTTACAAACAGCTATAAAGTAAACGTCGATGATATTTTATAGCTCCATTATAAAACGACACACGGTGACGCAAATAATACCTACTTAGGCACAATGAAATCTTACGTGACGACCAGCTTGGCTTGAGCTGCGAGTGGGGCACAGTCGGTATGAGTTTATTCATGTTTGCATTGAATGGAGGGTGCGAGGGGGTCTAATTATGTTGGTAGGGGATTGAGGTATAGGTCATCGAATGATATCCTATTTATATTGCAGTATCGATCCGCCGCGCGTCAGTCGATCGAAGTCAAACTGTTCAGTTCTCATTAACTCTGAACTAATTTAACTCTAGGAACCGATATAAATAGCGTATCGTACTCAGTACTTGCACTAATCAAGGTAAAACTTAAAAATTCATTGTAAAGTTCTCGGAAGTCAAACGAACAAGTTTTATTTATATTCGCTGTGAACTCCAACGTACAATAAATCTATATTGAACCACAAAACGGATAAACTTTACCACAAATCACTTTTAAGTATTCAAATCTTGGTAAACATTTAAACAGGTATAAACTTAACAATTAAACGGAAGAACTTTGAAAGCCTGGCTTACGTAGGCATACGTTGGTAATAACCTTTCACAAAAGCGAGCTAAATAACATTTATTTTACAACTAGTAGCACTTTGCTCGCGACTTTGTTCGCGCGAATTTAGTTGGTACTCCACGAACTTCATCTCCCTTACTTATTTATAGACAACTTAGGGCAGTTTGCTCCAACCGCAACATTTTTCTTACTTACAGTATTACTTATTTTATGCCCTTGGTAACTTTTAAATGAAAGGTCCGATTTGAATAATTAAAAATGTAATTGATATGTACGTAACCAACCTTAATTATTAAACAATTTAAATAGATAAGGATTAATATTATGATACTAAAATCACCACTATTCCATTTCACCCGGGTTTCGATGGAATAATTAGAACAAAAAGCGGGCATTGTGACTTGACCATAATAGTTACACATACACCATCGCGGACTTTTTGTAGAATTTGATGAAAGCGGAAAGATTTGTTTGTTTGTTTGTTTGAATTGAATAGGCTCCGAAACTACTGGACCGATTTGAAAAATTCTTTTAGCATTGGATAGCTACATTATCAGGGAGTAACATAGGCTATATATTATCCGTACTCCCACGGGAACGGGAACTACGCGGGTGAAACCGCGTGACGTCCACTAGTACTCTATAAAACTGGACTCATAAACATCACTTTGCTCAATTGTCAACAATAGTTTCCGCAGCGTACGCGATATAAGGATCTAATACGGATCCCTTACTTTTTTATATATTCGATAATGTTCATCAAGGATAATGCAGGATTCTAATGGTGAAAGAATTTTTCAAATCGGTCCAGTAGTTTGGAATTCAATTCGAGCAAACAAAAAAATCTTTCCTCTTTATAACATTAGTGTAGAAAACCAATTTCTTTTGACATCGAAAGTGTGATATAACAAAAATAAATCCGTCGTCTTGATTCGACTTGCAGAACAGAATCGAATGATTCGTAACCATCGCGACACTTGACAGCAATGGAGTATAATATCGATACCGAGAGGACGGTCGGAAGATCAAACGAGAGGCTGAACTGATCTGTCGTTATGTGATCAGTATCAGAGCGCTCTTCAAGTCACGGAAACAGTTTTAAATTACATTAGCTTACTTTACAATCTCTTTCTGTCTTAATTATTACTTGAACAGACCTTCGTCTTCTTTTTTCATAAAAACTGAAGAATTTAAGGAAATTAAAACGTCCTTTTGTAACGTTAACGTGATTTACCGAAATTCCTACGGGAACGGGAAAAACGGGATATGCGCGTACTAAGTCGCGCGCAAAAGCTAGTACATAAGTGCGAAAATGAGTTGGTTGGACGCTTGCACTTAAATTTGGGTATAAAGATAGATGGGATCCTGGTAATTTAACTCCAGCAAAGCTACGACCAACAGCTACTCAACAGAGAAAACGTTTTCCCTAGTCAGTGCAATATACTGAAATGTTTCTTCAAAATCCTCGTTCAACAAAAGCCACATGTTTGGTACAAATGTGCCGCATACTAACGTCAGCCCCGCGAACAAATTGTAACACAATGACGACGCGCCGCTGTCAGAAAAGGTTACATCTCAAGAGGTCGCTCTTCACTGGAAACCTTTCCTTAAACGCCTCTCACACTACCTACTACAAGTCAAATACATAAGCTTTTAATGCTTCCAAAATAATCTAACCTGAACTGGTTAATTTATGTATTTTTAAAAGTTAGGTAATCTATAGAAGACCAGAGGCCGTAGGTACTACGAAGGTCCAATGCCAGATGGAGGATAATCATGACTGATTACGTTGAGAGAAAGGTATAGTACTATTCATTTTGTATAGCTCCGTCTCTCTCTCACTCCAAAATCATGATGGTTTTAAGACGTCATTGTATATTGATCTAATTACGAGAATCGTTCCTCTGACCGGGCTACACGCCGCCATGGGTCAGTGTCACATCCTACTTAAACCGAAAAATGTACGATTTCTGTGGGATAGGCCACGGGAGAAAATCCGCAGGAAAAAGCTAGTTTTCTTATCATTTTCAAGTTATCCTTCTTCTATTCAGTCATTCCACACTTACATGATTATTTCCATTCTTACTTTGCCCAAAGTTTTTATTCGTACCAGTTGTCACCAACATATTGTATCCACTTATCTTCTTCACTTAATTAAAACGTCTTTTAAACTTACAAACACACAACTCGCCCTAAGCTCCAGCAGTTGGTCAGAGCTCTCATTAGTTTGCATGTGGTCTGGGCGAGGGGGGGGACCCTTTGTTCTAAATTCGGCTAATGAGCCACAAACACTTCACACATAAAGAGCTAAGTAGCAAACTTCATTTGTTAGTAGAGTTTAAGTCAGTCCACTTTAAACGGTGTTAAAATGTAGCTATTTACCAGTCGAAACGGTTCATTTTACAATAAAACTGCAGTTAAATTAAACTGTAAGAGAGATGACTCACTGATTTCAGTATTTGTACAGTCTACCAACGTCACATCATCCTAACTAATATTTGTTTCTTTGTTTTTGTTTGTTACATTTTTACGCCTAAATCGCTGAACTGATTTTAATGAACTTTGGTACAGAAATAGATAGGGTTCTAGAGGGGGCTTAAGGCTACTTTTTGTGCGAAAATCTACATAAATGCAAGCGAAACCGAGGGCAAAAGCTAGTCTATGTATAAAATCGAACTTTTTTCCAATCTTTATTAAAAACCTAAATCTAGCCATCTTTCAATATAACGACACCTAAAGACACTGTAAAATCAAACACCAATATACTTAAATTAACGATAACAGCCTCTAATCGTCCAATATTACCATTTTAATACTCGTTCATAAAACTAGATCGCACTATCTAGACATCTAGCGGCAACCGTCGTGCTAGCAGTCTACCTAATAGTTTTCTAGCAGCACTCGAGGGTCCTCTCTGCGGAACCCGCGCAGTGGAGCACCCTCCACGTCTCCCGACACACGATTGACTCCTCATCACGGAGCATTTGTTGGCGAATTGAAGTAGCGCTGGTTTGGTTTACCGATACAAGCTTTTAGATAGGATGATAGTATTCAGTGTAATAACCAAATAGTTTTGCATAGCTAAGCTAAAGTATTTTAAACCGACTTCCAAAAAAGGAGGTAGTTCTCAATTCGGTGGGTTTTTTTTTGTACGTACACCGATTACTCCGAGGTTTCTGATTATTTTTTTAGTTCGATGCGGTATATTTGCTATTTGGTCCCGTAAAAATCTAGTTCAGTTTGGTTTGGTAGTTTTAATTTTATGAGCATTTTTGCTTATTTCAATTTCTGCGTAGACGATGACGTCGTGCAAGTATTCGGTGTTATAAAAGAAAGAAACGAAACCAAAAACACCGACTTCCGAAATCAAGGTTATTTTATAGTTTGTAGTGTTTTGCTTGGAAGTCGGTTAATATTTTTGTAAAAAGTTTTTTATTTTTAACACCAAATAGTCTTGAATACAGAAATTTTGCCACAACTTTATCGTGTCACATGTTTGCAAGCCTGGCTGGAAAATTGTGAAAACTATGTGACATTGTTGAATAAATAAAGCAGTGTTAAGTTAAGAAAGGCCTTAAGTGTGGCCTATACAAAAATCTTGGTTTTCTTGAGCGACAGTGTTACTAAATTATTCATACGGCATGAGCGTCGTTTTTCGCCGATATGTAGACGAGATCGACATCGTTGTCGACCATACGAGCGTGCCGACGGGACGCAGCAAATGTGCTGACACAGCTCGCGTAGCCTTCGTCGTAGATACGTTACAGATGTTTGTCATAATCACATATTTCTAACCTAAATTTTATTAAGAAATCTTGATAAATCGCATGAGTTCGAAAACATTTAGTCTAACTCTAAGCCATAATCATTAATGACGGAAGACTAAACCATCATATCGAAATAATCTTAATAATTAACAGATGTTTTTGTACTTATTGACGTAGTGCCAGATTAGATTTAAAAACGTGCCTTTCCAGAAATTTAGTCAATTAGAAATAAGACCAAATTAACAAGATGCCTGCGACTCATGTCGCATGTCGCGTACATTTAGCCGCCCTGTCACAAGAGTGCTGACGTGTGATCGACAGGGCTCCACTAGATCCCCTCCGACGCAGCGTCGCAGGGACGAGGCGACGACGGGGCAACCCTAGCAGGACAGATTGCTCAGTACTCAATCTGTTTCAATCCGTCGGTCGTTGGCGAGGATAAACTGACTTGTTGAGCTTTTCAGAATCAGCGTTTATCATGTCTGGAGACGCGACGGATTGAAGGGCAAATCTATCTGCTATTTTCATGAACGAAAAGCTTAGAGCTTAATATGTTCGTATTCCCCACAAAGATATTATTATAGGTCTCCACAGAGACACATATTTTGGCCAGAATTATTGTATCTAAATTGCTATGAGGATTTCCTTAATAAACAAACAACTAAGCGACCCGTAGATCCCGGGAGCCACTATCCGGTTTTAATTTGATCCTCCTTACAATGTCCTCCCGCGTGTAAAACCTTGGTGAAAGTTGTAGTTTAATAAAACATAGAAGGATAATACTCAAATTATGTTCAGCGCATAAAGGAATTATTACGTCCAAATGCACGTTAGATTATGCACCTAATAACGCTGCTATCCACCTGATACATTATGTACAGTTTAATTCAAATGTCCTGCGGTCCATTGTGCTCAGAAGAGCATACCCAAGCTTACCGGGCTCATTGAGCTCACTGAGCCACTCTGAGCCACGAGCCACCACCGTGAGCCACGCAAAATGGCGACTCACGGCTCGAACATTAATCACGTTTATTTCCAAACATAACCCGTTCATTGTTAACTAATACAAATTAAAGTTCCTACTTTCGGAGGAAGCTTTTACTAAATCGCACGATTTGTTATTCACACTGATTGGTGTTGAAGTTGGCGCAACGGGCTAACTAGTTTATTTAATGTTTGTGGCAATTAAAACTAAATAACACTATTAAAATTTGGAGGCGGACTGGACAAAGGTAGTGCAAATACCGCTAACTGATATTCATTAATAATCCGGTACTACTGCTAACCATAAGATGTCCTAGGTTAGAACTAAAGTACTTTTCATCAGCTTTCATTTTGCTTTGTACTTTACCATCCATCACCAAAAACTGCAAATTATAATCACTGGTTTAAATGAGTACGTCAGCACAAAATGTTATTGCTTTATCTTTTGTACAGAACCCCTTCCCATGGGCATCACGTGACCTAATGGTAGAAACCGCTAACCAAACAATAGACGCGCGAGACATCTCTCACGGACGAACTAGTGCGAGTGTAGTTAAAGTGCACCGTCACTTAGTGTCACCACACTACTTGATCTGCATCTATACAACTGCGTCGTAGCACACGCGCGGTTGTTCTACCTGCGTATACACGCATGTATGGGTGCTTTTCCATTGAAGCGGAGAGAGGAGATGTACAGGAGTCGACTTAAGTTGAAATCCACCATCATCTCGTCTTCACACCGCTTCAATGGAAACAAACTTTGCGGAGACTAGAAGATTACATGAATTGTACTTCATGCAGAGTAAAAAGCAGTGTTTTCAGAGCTGCTTTTTTCCGCTTCAGGATTCTCCCATTTTCCCAGCTCCGCTCCGCTCATCTCCGACGTCTCAGCGTCATTATAAACTCGCCCAACAGTTCGTTATAATCGCGCGTCGCCGCCACAACGCGGTATAAGCGCGGCGCGGCGCGGCTGCACGGCACCGCGGCATCGTTAGATACTTTTGTTTCAACGTCAGGGATGCCACCGATTTAATCATTCAATTTCCTGAGGAGTACTCCTATTGTTGCGTGTGCCAACTTTTGTTGTACTGTAGTATATGTAGCACTAGTTGGTACTGCAGGTATTTGGTGGAAGTTCATGGTAGCTTAGATCATAATTGTCAAGTAATCCTACTTATACTTAAAAACAATGCGAAAGTATAAATGTACGTTCGTTACTCAATCACGCCGGAACGGCTGAACGGATCTGGATGAACTTTGGTATGGAGATAAATTATAGTCTGAAATACATATGCTTCATCCAGGCAGTATGTTCTCTTGGGATAATTTCCAACACTCACGCAGTCGAAGCCGCTGGCAGGAGCCCGAGCCGACTGCTCCAGAAGGAGGGTTATTTAAGGAGTGGAATTCCCTGTCAGAGTCTGTGTTTTCTGATAGCTACAACCTGGGAGTCTTAAGCCAAGAGTGAATAGATTACTTCTAGGCAAGCGTGCTCCATCTTCGACCGCATCATCGCTTACCATCAGGTGAGATAGTGGTTAAACGTATGCCTATCAATACTAAAAAAAAACCGGCCAAGTGCGAGTCGGACTCGCTCACCTTAGGTTTCGTACAAAATTGTTGGCACATATTACTTTAAATTAAGCCTATATTTTTTTTATTTCATTACAAATGTATAGTTTTCAGACTTTTTCCTATACTTGTAGTATAAGACGGTATTAATTACCTGCAGATTTCATAGTTCTAGTTCAACGGGAAATACCCTATACATTTTGATTCCCTTGAGAGTGTCGAAATATACGTTTTTTGCGACATAAACGGATCCGTATCTTTTTTTACGTTAACTTAGAACTTTTATTTTACTTCTCTTTGACCACAGCTTCAAGGTGCCGTAGACCTGAACATATGGTTTAAATTTCAAATCGATACCTTTACGCGTTCACGAGATTTTATCTCGTGAACGCATAACAAAGTGAGTGAGTGTGAATTTTTTCCTTTTGAGGCACGGAATCCTAAAAATAAGATTCTTATCTAAAATACGAATATTTTATGTCCCAGTGGCCACAATAAAAAACCAAGAGCCCATTATCAGCACTCTTGGTGATTGTATTAGCAGTTAATAATAGTAAACTTCAAAAACTAGAGCGTGCTATCGGTATAAAACAAATTCGTTGATACTTGTCGGTATATTAAGTAGCTCATTATGTATTTATGGTCCGTCTAATGAATATTGTTTGCGCTTGTTTTTCTTCAGATTTCAGACGAAAGTTTGCCTCCATAATTGAATATTGATAGGTTTCAGAACTCCTTAAAAATAATCTCAATGTTTTTTTAAAGTTTTTATCCTAACTTAATATTTTAAGTGCGAAAGTGAATGTGTTTATTTGTTACGCTTTCACAGCTAAATCTATTTCCATGAATATTTGCACAAAGATAGATTCCCATCTATATATTATGTGCCAAAATTCATGGAAACGGTTATATGCTACATATTTTTGCTAAAATCTATACTAACGTGCGTACAGCTACGGGCAAAAGCCATTTTTTATGAAGTTCAGGTCAGCCCTAACAGAATAGTGTGAAAGTTCACCACATAATGGTACAAGTTAAACGGAACTAGATTCGTTGAAGCAAGTATTCCGGACTGCCGGACACCGGACACGGCCGCCGGACACCGGACACCAGCCGGACATCGACACTGTTTTATGTTGAACTCCAATCGACCTTTGTTATTCAATTAAGTTTGAAGTAGTTCTGGCTTTTGAGAGTCGGTGCCTAAGTAGATTGTTTAGTATTTGTACGTGTGGTGATTTCCCCACATTGGAAAATAAGCATGAGAAAGCGTTTTCGTTTGCTTCAAATCAAATAACGCTACAATTTTATTTCTTTCGAGACAAAAGAAGGGCTTTTTATGAATCGTTTAACCATGAAGGTTTTTTTTAGTATTGATAGGCTCGCGTTTGACCACGATCTCACCTGATGGTAAGCGATGATGTGGTCGAAGATGGAACTCGCTTCATCATCATCATATCAGTCGAAAGATGTCCACTGCCGGTACCCTAAACACAAGTTTAATCTTACACTAGGTACCGGAGTTCAACGTAAACAACTTTTATTGTTATTTTAAAACTGCTTAATGTCTAGTGTTTTGTACAGCCAATAGAAAATAAAATATTTTATTATTATTTTTATTATTTACTGCTGGACATAGGCCTCCCCAAGCGTCGCCACAATGACCGGTCCTGCGTGTCTCGCATCCATCGGCTACCCGCGACCTTCACCAGGTCATCGGTCCACCTTGTGGGAGGCCGCGCCAACGTTGCGTCTTCCGGTACGCGGTCGCCATTCTAGAACTTTTCGGCCCCACCGACCATCTGTTCTACGAGCAATGTGCCCTGCCCACTGCCACTTTAATTTGGCGATCTTTCGGGCTATATGGGTAACCTTGGTTCTCCTGCGGATATCATCTATCCTGATTCGATCACGCAAGGAAACTCCAAGCATAGCCCTCTCCGTTGCCCTTTGAGTGACTTTAAGCCTTCCAATGAGGCATTGTGAGCGACCACGTTTCAGTTCCATAAGTCATCACTGGCAACACGCACTGGTCATAGACTTTCCGGGCTTTCGTCTTGAGACATTGTGGTATGTAGGACGAGAAGATTCCACGTAACTTCCGACGCTTGCCTAGAAGTAACCTGTCAAACTGGACTGACGAGAGACTTTCACAAAATAATGCCTGTAACATGTACTTATGTTTTAACTGCTCGATATAATTCACAATCTTTCCGAACAGCTCCAGGCAACTTGTGCTCGTCTTACACCGCAAACTATTTAGATTTGTTAACTAAGTGTCGAAGCAAACTCCGCGACGAGCTGCGGTGAGAGCGAGAAGCGCGGCGCAGTGATATGTGGCCGGGGCGCTACGAAATGTATGGAGAAGTTACATGAAATACGGTGCTTTATAATGTGCCCAAGTAATCTCGTTACTATTATAAATGCAAGTTTGGATGGACGTTTATCACTCAACCATACTGGAGGCTGAATGGATCTGCATGAAGTTTGGCACAGAGATAGATTATGGTCTGGAATAGCACTACTTATGAAGTGAAAACTCCTTTAGGCGCGTTGAGCACTTTTTGGGTGAACAAAAATCATGGAACTCGCGTCATCGCCACCGAACGCTTTCCATGAGCTCGATACAATTCACAAGTTACTTAGTTTTCACTTCTATCGGCAGTCCCCAAAGAATGCCCCGCATGTTTTATTATCCCTGGAATGTGTTCTTGGGAATATTTTTGAAATTCACGCGGGCAAAGCTCTGTCTGGAAGGTAGTTATAGAATAACCATAAAACCGGTTGTCTTTCCTTATAGATATAACTGAACACGATCTTTCACTTCTATTATTCTTTTGTGAATACGTGGACATTGGTGTGGGACGCTAGTATTATATTATCTGTGGCGTGGGTGACATGTTTGTCATGTTCGTTTTAAGGATTTCTTGTTTATTTGAAGCTTGTACTCGTACGTAACTGTTTTCTGTCCCTAATTAATAAAATAAAACACCATTATTTTACATGGACTGACAACTTATCTCATCACCTCTTTGTTTGAAATTGCAACAACTTTTACGAAGAAACTACAAACTCTTCTGTGAAAATTAAAAAAGCATCTCAAAGCTATTTTCAATTACAGCGGCGCATCGCGTCACTCAGCAGTCGAGGCGGCAGATCAACGCGCGCTTATCCTCCGCGAAAGTAACAATCTTTGTGTCGCCGGCAATCTCAGACACTACTATGCAGACACAAACGCGAGCGTTTTCCAAGATATTTTTTATTTAACTTTGAGTTATAAACTCGAGGGACTCGTAAGTAATAACAGCCGCGGGGTCGGTCTACAAGGTTAAGCGACGTGGCTGAAGACTGGTGACCATCTATTGCATTTGTCAGATCTTCAGGAAGCACGACAAGCCTTTGGTTCTGGCTGTCCTCTTTGTCAGTCGTAATAGACGTACGAACGTATAGTACGCTGTTTTTAAGATCGCGAATTTACTCGGCTCGACGTCGGTCGGTGACGCACGTGACAGCTTGCTCATTACTCTGGTACCAGGGGACCGCGATACTTCAATGGAGGAAACTTTTTTTTATTCAGGAATAAAGTTTTATTATAGCCAGACAGGATACTTGTTTGAGAGAAGCAATTGAATAGCAGTTGACTTTAGATGCTTTAATTTCGTTACAAAATATTTGGTCGACTCCTGAACTTGTTATAATCGTGTTCTTGAAACAATCAAGAATTCTATTAATAATTAGTGTGAATAGCTTCGAAAATCACTAATATTTGTAACACAATAGCACTCGTGTCACAAAACAAAGTAATGGCTCGCGGCGTTGACAGACGTGCGAGCCGAGCCGGGCTACAAGCAAAATTTCAATCCTTTTGGATCGCCCTCGAACTTACTCATCGAGCCATAAGTAAGCGTACTTAAGGTGACACACGAGAGAAAAAGGTCGTCTTGCCACAAGTACGCGTACTTGCTCGCACGTCTATCACCCACTTTACTCAGTTACTGTGCTGTATAGGACAGATGGGCAGCCGCTCCATGTAACATACTGACATCAATCCTAACCTGACCTAACTCGATTGGGAAACGTTTTAGAGGATAATGATAAGCATTAGCAAACTCGTTAACCGAATGGACAAGATACACTGTCCCTCTCCAGCCCGCGACCCTGGTGTGGCTGTGTGCTCCACAAATACGGGAACACGCTGCTAATTTGTAGCCCGAACTCCTCAGTCGACACCGTTCAGACACGATCCGTGACGCGGTCATAATTACATCTCACACGCTCGGGTTTTTGATACAACTTCAAACGAAGGGTCGCCTCGGATTCACGTGGTAATCTGGAAGGCAATCTAAACACATTTATCAATTAGAAATGTCATTAGTATTACGCTTATGATTTTTAAAACGAATGTCCTTTTGTGAAAACCTTAGCCAGTGTCAGCTTTAGTTTAGCTTGACTTAATGGATGTAGGTGTACCTTACTTTACTTTTCATAGAAAACTTAAACATTTTAGCGTAGAGGAACGCTCACGCACCCATTTTGTTGTAGAACAGTTCTAAGTTACATTTGCGGTAAACATTGCTGTCCGGTAACCACCATAACAGACGAGTCACTGTCGATCTGTGCAGGTTGTGTTCGCCATCGTCAGAGAAATAAAATATCAAAGTTATTTTCCTGCATTGTAATTCTTCCTGAAAACATTCGGAAAGAACACTAACTAAACGCACACAAAAGTAGCCTTTCAGTTCTGCTCCGAGGAATAATATTCGTTTCTCAATATTATTAGGGTCGATTCTACAGCGTCCATTACACCTCTATTAGCGATAGGATTACCGAAACTCCGCACAATATGTAACAATACGTCCAGAAGTCAAGCATGACACATGGCGGGTCCGCAGGTCCGCGGGTCCACGGGTCGGCGCGGGTCGTATTGCCCCGATTTGCGAGACAAATGGCCCTCATTCAGCTGAGCCCTAATCTGTCGCTACAAATGTTCGCGCCATTTCCAATGGTTAATGCTGGCCGACTATTGTGCGCCTTTACGAGACACTTCCAGCAGGTAGCCGACGAAATTAATTAAAGGTTACATCCATATGTTACTTTTCCAAACATTCTCGTACGACAACGTAATTACCGTCTCCTTACTCGGAATATATAACTGTTACTGAAAGATGAAGTTTACAATCAAACCATTTTAAGTCTTTTGAATTTATACGAGTATCTCTCGAGACGCAAAAGGATTCCTTTTCATCCGCTAGAAATTTAATTTGTCAAAAACTTCCACCTGGCATTCCGTGAATGGAACAAAAATAAAGGAGACTCCTTTGATTCTAACACGAACCTTTTACAGAAAAATAAAGACGAAAAGCAACTGTAGATATTACTTAGGTTAATAACTTACGCACTATCAAATCATTAGTATTATCAAGCTGGAATTGCTTTTTCTCTACAACAAAGGATGCATTTACAAGCACAACAGTACACAAGTTATGTCAAAGCCGTGAATGCACCTCTCTGCACTAACTCGCCAAGACTTAAGTAGCACAAGCAGCCGCTGTGTACACAGCGTGCAGCCTGTTGCTTGTCTACACTGAAACAAATAAAACTTCTTCAGTTTACTCATCTCCTTTGTAACTCGTAGCTTTCATTATTGTTAAACACAAAAAAGATGGAAACAATTTAGCATAAGAAAAGATGAAGCGTTCTTCATTTCTGTTATGAAACGTATAAATAACTTTGCAGAAATCTTAAGAAAATGTCACGTGTGTTAAAGGAAATGTCAGTGAGTTCAAAACAACAACAATATAACGTAAACAAGCGGGCGCGTCGCCCCACACATCAAGACACCATCGAAGCGAGGCCGAGCTTCAAGTCGGTACTATTTCTATTCAAGTGCATATAAATACCCGCACGTGTGCTCGCACCACAGACCTACGAAGCGCCGAAGTGGACAGGACACTGCTAGATACGGCACCGTCAACACCAAGCGTGATAGTGACAGTTACCGTTTACTCATACAAATTGAGCTGTAGCTACGGTGGCTGAAACTTGTGTTCAGAGCATATTGCGTTGCTACAAATATTATAAGCATTGTTAGACTTATATATTGAGGCCAGAGCAGACCGCGCGTTTTTTAACGCCACAAATTACCCTAACATATGTAGGCCTGTCTAGACCGATGCAAACTCGCCAGGCAATCGTGTGAGAAAGACATTAAAAATACCGTGTTTTTATATGGTAAGCAAACGTTCGGCTACAGACGGCCTTATTTTTACCATTTATATCTTTATGTTTGTTAGCAATAGCGTCTTTAGTCGCAGTGATTCTATGGTCTATGGGTCGCACTGACCTATCGCAGACCGCGGCCGCTGACATTTGCACGGCTGGTCTGCACACACCTTTATTCCCACAGTCCCACGTCAAAACGCGAGCCTTTAATGTTACTGCGTATGTGTGTGACTGCGGCGTATGGTGGCGTATCATTAGATGTGACGTCACATGTACACGTCGACGCTGACAATCACAACTTGAATTAGTTATGATGGGAATTAGATCGATTTGTTGTCGTACCAAGAATAGATTATAGTCTGGAATAGCACATAGGCTTCATTTAATCCTAGGAGTATGTTCCCTTGGATACGACAGTCACGCGGGCGAAGCCGCTGGCATAAGCTAGTGAACTTTAAAAGAATTCATGCGCCACTTCTTCGTAGACACTTCACTTCAAGCAACATTGTACTATCGTAGAACAGCTGCGTCGAGATTAATCACTGCAGCCAGCGTGCAGCGGCCTCCCGCCTCAATCTGCCTCGTCTGCCCGTTAGCGCCTGTTTCACGACGGCGGTGCATTCATTTCAGTCAGGACTTGTTTCGTTTTCATTTTTTTGCTGCTGCCAAAGTCAAGGATGAACATATTGCGAGGCTGGGCCTCACGCTCCGTGCGTGCCTTGACTTTGGCTCTGGGATAAGGACAGTTTATATATCCTTTATCATGCGTGTGTCTACTTCTTTAGTTTAGTTCCTTTGTTACTAATCTAGTTTCGATAACACAACTTTACAAACATTAGACAACTAGTAGCTTCATTTTGTTTGAAATGTAAATGCTGACGTTCAGAAATGTCTTTAAAGTAAATGAAAAATAATAATGATTTGACTTTGACTATGATTCTTAGGTCGGGCAAAGCGTGGTCAAATTCCTCAGTAGCAGCCCGAAGTTTAGATTTATGTCCGGAAGATTACCACAAGTTCACCCAGAACACATGGCACTTGATAATAACTGGAGAAATGTGGACACTGGGTGTACTATAGGTACACCTCTGCCTGATCCCTGATCCCAGGCGTGATGTTTTTATATACTGTTGTACTAAAGAATGTCACCTTTGTCTGCAGATGCGTTACTGCGTGGCCGCCCTGTGGCTGTCTGCGCTGACCACCCTGGCGGTGGCGGCGGCTGACGACGCCCACCATGACGCCGCGCCACCACAGGTCAGTACCACGTCATACCACCACCGAGGAAGGAAACCACCACACAAGCACCTGGCGTAGCGCGTAGTGCCGTAGCTAGTACACGTGGCATGAGGAAGAATTAGCGAACCTTTTGATCATAGGCTAAGACCAAGTAGCATTCTATTAGCGAATACGGATTGATCACGTGTCATTACCACAGCGTTTGTCAGTGTCATACATTTTTGACGACGTTTTAACAATCACACTCGTCACGCTGCCACTTGCGCTGGCGGAACGTCACGTGCCAAGAGCTTTATTGCGTTTATACAATTTGGGTTGTTGTAGACAACGATGTATAAATATACCCTAGCTCCACATGACAGCGAACTGCAGTAAGAAGTCCACGGCCGTGATGCAATACCAACACAATGAATAGGTACCTTCCTCGACATTCTGAAAACACTACCGCACCACATCAACATCGCATGTCAATTCGTATATTATGTCACTCGCAATCTGTCAAAAATGTATGGAAATTGAAGTTTTTTTTGACAGTTTCGAGTGAGAGGTAAATGCAAACGTTGTTTTAAAATTAGTAGCATTGGTACTCTGACAAACAACTCAGTATCACTGCATGATACAGAAATATAACATAAATTGGTTTGAAAGAAATTGCAAAAACAAGCAAATAAGATTCTTAATTTAAATTCCTCCACGCAACGCACGTACAAAACAAAGCACAAAATGTTGTTCCTCTTCTTTTTTTTCTTGTTAGCGAAGAAGCATAAAGCATGGACCGAAGAGCTGTATAAAATAATTTAAATTACACCTATTCGGAAGGCAGTTAATTTTTATGTGGCGTCTAACGACACTATCAAGTTAATTGGAACCCTATCCAAACATAATGGATCTGTCATTTGTTGAAAGTTTACGTCTCCGACCAAAATAGATAACTCGAAAATATAACTTACGTGGGAGTTCATTGTGTGTCCTTAAAATAGAAAAACTTTTAATACTCTTTCCCATTCCAGATTTTCGTTCATTTGGCGTTTAATTTAGTCTTTGAGATATTTCTAAATAGTCGCTTTTATTACAAATAGCTTTTTCTAAAACGACACTAATAGCAAAAAATCTTCATCAGGAAAATATTGACTTCATTTACGACACTAACAATTTACATTCTACCCACGTCACAGACTTGTCTCATTTTTACAACATTTTATTTTCCCACAACACGACGGGCCACTAATGGCGGGCAAGACAAGCAATCTCGAGCCACCCCGACGCGAGCACATTCGCAGTAGGTACCAGCGTGCAGCGCGCTGTAAAAACTGGAACAAACGCAAACTCAACTATTTTAAACGACGAGAGAAAACTTACAATATCGCCTTTTGGTTGCGACTCGCGACTGTACAGTGTACCGTGTGGGGTCGCCAACCGCACTGTAAAATAGCTCCCGCTGTAAATATGCCAACGAACGGGCCTTTAATTACTTGTAAATACGTTTCGCCCTTGTAGGAGAATTGAGGGTTTTTCAATAGGTACTCCTAAAATAGCACATTCAGAGAGTAGGTTAATTTTGCTATTTTAGCCAAATGTGAATATAGCTTTGACATCAGAAAGAGAAACAAGGTATCCTCTTAGGTCGCACAGGACCCGACAGACATTTCAAATTAAGTAAAATGGTCCCGACGCAGCTCGTCGTAACACATCTGTTCGGAGAATGGGAACAATGTTTTCTCGGCGCAAGAAAAAGTGAGCCATAAAGAGCTTGTCCGCCGTTTGATGTGAAAAACACAATTAACATTCCGTGCGCCGACAATCGCCTCTTAATAGAATAATAAAACAACTTGTGGCGCAGTTCGTGCTTCACGCTGGGGACAAGTTTTTTCGCGAACAATTCCCCCGAGTGAGCTTTGTTCCAGCCAATTGTACCGATACCAAACGAAATGTCCTGTGAATAAACAAAGAGCTAATAGAATTGAACTTACCTCATTGTACGTTGGAAATCTTTGAGCGAGCGCTCTTTGCGCTAAAAAGAAACTGCTCAAAGCAATTTCCTTTCATAACAACTGCTCGCGGTGCACTCGTTTAAAATGAATGTGCTTGTTCGCAGAACGACAACGAAATGGAGTTAACGGACGAGGAGAAACGCGCGTGGTCGAGCCTGCACGGCGGCGGCGGCTGGGGCAAGCGCGGCTGGCAGGACATGAGCTCGGCCTGGGGCAAGCGCGGCTGGAACGACATGAGCTCGGCCTGGGGCAAGCGCGCCTGGCAAGACCTCAACTCCGCCTGGGGCAAGAGGGGCTGGCAGGACCTGAACTCCGCCTGGGGCAAACGCGCCTGGAGGGACATGTCCCAGTCGCCCTGGGGCAAACGCGGCTGGCAAGACATGAGCTCCGCCTGGGGCAAGCGAGGCTGGAATGACATGAGTTCTGCCTGGGGCAAAAGGGGCTGGAATGACATGAGCTCGGCTTGGGGCAAGCGAGGCTGGAACGACATGAGCTCTGCCTGGGGCAAACGCGGACCTGTACGTAAATTATTTTACCGTTACCTCTAAATATGACTTTCATTTAACATCGTTCTACAATTCCAAATGTCAAAGTGTCAAGGACGGATGTAAAACTAATCAAAACTACTTAGATTGATTGCACATAGATATGTAATACATTTTAAAATGTAGGCAAGGGAACGGTTACAAACTAGAGGTCACAGAACAAAGGGAAGGTGTCAGCGTGTTGTGGGGCAGTTGCCGAGTGCCTACCGTTTGACTTTTAGGACCTTTTACTAAACTGCACGATAACATAGAGGAAATAGAGCATTGGCTTACAATGCTTTCGCGATCAGCATAATACAATAATAAGTATTTTTTGTCAGGATCCTATATCTTGGCAACAACCTATAAATAGTTCAGTCAAATGGTATATTTTGTTGCTTTTATCCAGGAAAAGTGGGCCAACTTCCACGGATCGTGGGGCAAGCGCGCCGCCGAACCCGACTACGAAGAGATCGACGCCGCCATCGAACAACTGATCCCCATCCAGCAGGTGCGCGCCTTATGCCTCTGTACGCCCCGGCTTGAGACGGGGCGAAACATATTACGTATTCTTATCCCCCTTCATAGCTTATACTAACAAAATATTTTAACATTACCTAAGAAAACTTTTCCAAGAAACTCTTAAAGTAAAAGAAGTTTTGAATATTAGCATATTTTCACCGAATTTTTCAATTTGGGATGCAAATTGTATGCAAGAATTATTTCACCTGTCCAGCCCTGTCCAAAAATCTTTGACAGAAAAAAATATATTTTAACGACAATTTTATGTTATGTTTTAATACATTTTTTTCGCTCAGCTATCGGACAACGAGCGAATGGAAGCGCCTGAGAAGAAGGCCTGGTCAGCGTTACACGGAGCGTGGGGCAAGCGACCCGTGAAGCAAGCCCAGTACAACAGCGGTGAGCGACTCATTCAGTCTGTATAGAGGCTTAGTGCCAGTAGAGTAGCACTGTGTGGTCTTACGTCAACGTGCCACAGACACAAAACTTTTGGAACAAAGACTTTTTCATACTCTCTTGGCTCCATAGATTTTGTTGTTCTCCGACGTAGATCAAGTGGTTACATTACTTATTTAGTTTGTCTATCATAAAGCTCGTGAACTCAATCGTTTATAATTAGATTACGCGCTAAACATTAACCCTGATTAGTTAACACTCAATAATTCTACTGGAACAATCTAATTGAATTATCAGCTCGACATCTATATTAAGGCTGCGACAAGCAATCGGGCAGATTATTTCGAGACGCACGGAATTACGACAGCTCATAAAAGTTTAACAATGAATAGTCTTCGGTAGTTAATTCGTTGAAACAATAACAGAGAGACGCAATTATCGCGCCGCGCTGATGGATGGCTCGCGTTAAATTGATTGATTAACATCGACAATTGTTCTCTGTCCGTTGTTCAGTTTATCGGCTGGACGGCGTCATCCGCGCAGAACATTAATAACTAAGTTTAGTTAAAAGACAACACTCGACTTTATACATTCTCATTTGGGAACGGAGTTAGAATTGAGTTCTTGTTGTTATCTCGCGCCGCCTAACTTTGAGGATCGAGATCTGATTGTAAAATCCCCCGGCCACATACTGGTGCTAGAAGTGGTTCCCTGAGGAGCATGTTCCCTCAGACATGAGCCTCGTCCCCGTGAGCGCTCAACTGCTCACCTGTCCCCAACTCCGCGACACTCAGAGCTCGCCGCGTCGTAGCGCGGTAATAAACTGCTCCTTCATTCCGTGTGTAATTTAAACTGCGCCCCACAAGCCCCTAATAAATTTGTAGCCAAGTTGTAATTTGTGCGAGCCGCCGACAGAATTAGATAATAATCCTCGGTCGGCTTTTTAAATTAAATAGCCCCAAGTCAATATGGCCGCCTCCCGCTGGTAACAGTTCGCAGAGTTTTTCATAATTTCGCATTAACGACGAACGATTTAATGAAAAATGTTATCCATTCATGTATTTATGATTATCGTGTCAAATTACTTTTCTAGATTTCAATTGAGTCAATATTTCATTGTCGTATCAAGAGACGGCTATTAAAAGTTAGTGAATATCGTGGAATTAGAACGCGTCTTGTAAAGATCACACGTAGCCATATTGATGTCGCACGCTCTCGATACAAGTCTTTATTTGAGAATGTACAAGGATGTGTTGCCAACCAACAGGATCGTATTACTGGAAGCGAGAGCCCGCCTGGACTAACTTAAGAGGAATGTGGGGCAAGCGCTCAGCGCAGGACGCGGCTGTGGACGCGCTAGAGGACGACCACGGTAACCACGCTCGACTGCTCGAGACGATTCCAGCAGCACCTAGCACCGTGTTGTAGTTCGGAGGACCTAGTGGCACATATCTTCATCTCACTCACACTCGTCTGTCGCAGCACCCTGTCTATCTTCTGTCTCACCTCACCTTCTTCCTGTATGTTCTGTGTAGTTAGTTCTTAGAGCTTCTTCTTCTAGTTTCTTCTCTCTTCTACCCTATGTATATTTCCTCTATCCTTAGTTGGTGTTAGAAAATAGTGGATAGTATGAATATGTAAATAGTTTACTTGAGAATGTATATTTTTGGTTTTAGGTGTCTACATATTGTTACGTCATCTTCTGCTCCTGAAACTCTGCTTTGACTCATGTTTACTCAAATCTTCTAGACTTCCAAGAAATATAAATGTCGATGTAAATACGTAACAGCCAGTCAGCCAGTACCGACCGCAGCTAAAACGTTCGCGCCGATTACGGATAACCAATTTCTTAAAGTTATTTTTGAATACAGATTACCGACAGAAGGAACGTGTATCGCTTACGAAAATAGCTCCAAGACGAGGAAAAAATAAATGTGTCAACCTAGTGCCACCCACAATGAAATAAGTATTTTACAAATAAGTATCAGTGATTCCAAAGTTTCAGTGAGTCCGTGCAGCTAAGTTCAGCGACGGGCTCGGAATACACGAGTTTGTGCGAACTGGTCGCGCGGCAAAACTTACGTGTCGGAGTTCCGGCCCAGTGGCTGCGACATCGCGACATCGCGAGCATGACCTACTGGAACAAGAATTTGTTCCGATTTACATTTATTGAAATGTTACGACTTACACGCGCATGAGAAGCCAACTAGATATCAGAGTAAACCAAACAAATATTTATACTTCTTCTAGATGGTTATCTAACTCTCACAAATGCTGAGATTTAATATTTAGCATCACTTGCAATTGAGGCTTCTCCTAATGATCAACCAAACCTGTCCGACTGACTGCTATCCCAGTAATTTACGTAATCTCAGCATTATCTAAGAAATTCTTCGAGAGTATTATTTGTAGAACAAACGCGGTGTAGCGGTGTGATCAGTCGAACAAAGTGCTCAGTCAGTGAAGACGGAGAATTAAAAAGTTAAAGCCGAAACTTGTAAAGTAAATCCAACGATTACCGACAAGTATCGGAATAAGTGTTTAATTAAATTAGCGCGCGGCTTCCAGCTCATAGCTCGAGCGGGTGTAGAGGTGCGACGTGCCGCAATAGAGCTGCGCCGTGCTAATCACGTCGCGCGGAAGGGGTACAAATGTTCTGTTCAACGCGCGAGGAAGGAATTAATTTCCTGTTTAATAAAACTACTAATGCTGTTAGATGTGTTCATAACAGTTTGATTGCGAAAATGGTCCATATTAGGTAACAGTTAGGTTTAGGTGATGCTTCCATCAATGAAATGTTAACGCCGGCTTTCACCATTCATTATGCGATACACTGTTCTGCTACCTAGTCATCTCTATTCTTAACAACATGTGTACACACCTTCTTGTTCAATATATCAGCAAGTTTGTCTATGAAATCATTTCCTGCTTGTAACATGTTGTGTTCTGTGTCCGCAGAGAGCAGCGCGAGGGACGAGGCCTAGACGACTGGAAACTGTGTATAATAATATATAACTAATAACACTAAATACTGTATTACAACTGTCATATCTTAGGAACAACTGTCTGTCTGTCCAACCATTATGTTTAGCGACTCTTCATATACCAAAGCTTAATGATCTCTTTGTTATAATACTCTAGTCTTAAATGACGCGAACTCCAATTGTTTGCCAAAAAAATCGAAATGTTGTGAAACATAATATTTTCTTCAAAATTCGTTAATTAAATCACAAAAACTTGTACTTTTGTTTTATTTTATTTGTAATTGCACACGACTAATTATTTTTCACAAATATTTCGACAAATTCTGACATACAGTTTTGGTTTCGCGCCATTTAATTTGACAGCTTATAGTTTTAATTTGTAAGGCCACAGAGTATTAAGTAGCGTGTAATCCGCTTCACTTCCAACCAGTGAGGCGCATTACTCGTTGGCGGTCGAGTTCCTGCTTGTTACGTTCCGTTTTACACATCATTTACTTCCGATACTATTACGAGTAGCGGGACATTTTGTTTTATATAAATTAAAGTTCCATTAATTTAGCTGAATTTAATTCTGCGTTTATTGTTGATGAGCTGTTTGTGAATCCCGCGCTCCGCTTTCTAAATTGTAATACTCGTACAAAATGTAGTTCTTACTATGTCACCTTCTAGTGTAACGAGATTTTTATCAAATATAATATATTTACATTAAGACATAGCTTTTATTTTTACGACATTTGATATTAAGTGTAGGCAGCGCCGCGGTGCGACGTGTGTCGGAACTAAGTGTCGTCAGGTAATGTATGTACTGCTAGTTAGTTAATTAATTGTATTTTACTAGTCGAGTTGATGTACATTGTACTATACGGCTTCGCGAGAAGTTCACGTTTGTCCAATAAAAGTTTATTCGGAAGCCGAACCGAGTTTTATTTATTTTTAATCCTTACACACCCATCTACCCTTTATCTGATGATAACAAAAAATAGCAAAGGTATAAACATGTTCAGTAAATTTCATGTCACTTAAAGTAACAAAGTTTTGCATGTCACTTAGAGCTAGTACGCACTGTCGACTGGTCGCCGAGGGACCGAGTTACCTACGAAAAAACATAGGCAACTACGGTCAGGAGACCAAGCCGAGCGACAGCAATCGAAAGCCTGAGCCATTTTTGGGGCGACCGGCGACCAAGTGCGTAAACATCTATTAAAAGACTACTATAGTAGACTGGCATCTATTTAAACTATAGTTAGTCACAGTCGCCGACGACCGAGTTGCCGGCGACCAGTCGACAGTGTGTATAGCTCTTAATGTAACAAAATTCAATACCACTAAATACACTGTCAGTCAGACAAACAACACAAAACCAATGATTAAAATTAATAGGAATTCAATAAAACAATGTTCTATCAGTGACAATTTTACAGATTGATTTGCACTTCATACACAACTCAGACCACCTCGAACAGGAACAGTTGAAATCTACGATCACACAGATATCGATAAAAACAAACCTCAAATTTTTTCATTACATAGAAGTACTTATGTAGGCGAGCTGCTTGTCCAAACCTCAGCTAAAACGATCAGTGTACACAACACATATCGATAACTACGGGCAAGTGGAGTAAACAGTGAAGGGCGGGAACTCTGAGTGATTGATGTTGTCTAGATCAGCTCAATATTATAAGTGGGTGTAGCAGGCCACTGCTTCGGACACAGAGTCAATATTATGCTTAGCGGTGCGATGAGCAAGTTACTTCAGCGATTAGATGTGTTCCTGATACTGGGTGTATCAATCACCCTAAAGTGGATGCCCACGAGCATCAGTAGTGCAAATATGTACCAACACTGAAGGCTAAGCCTCATTGTCTCAGGTCTAGTTCTAATTACCGAACTGAATCAGTTACAGCTAATTACTATATCCATACAAATTAATATCAAAGCTCATCATGAGCTTAACACGAGAATCTTTTCATCCCTTGAAAATAATTAGAGCAGCGTTTGAACATTAGATAAATGTGCAAGGAGCACAAAATATTGTGCTCACTAGATGGACAGTCACCGAACGTACTTGTGTCACTATAATTTTACGGAACCTCTAATTCTATCAGACTTAGGATTTATGCTCCCTCTCTTTTGGTAAATATAGTATAGTATAGAGGTGCAATGATAAGTATAAAGGTCAGAAATATTGAATTAATAGAAAACGAATAATAACTGAGATGATAACTAAAACTCGTAGAGAAGAAGTAGACATGATGCACAGACCACGAAAAAACTAAAATAAAAACGATATAATGATAACAAAAAAATATACACAAGAATTTCCATTAAAATGTCCAAAGCTGGCAAAATCGCTTCGCGATTAAAGCCTTTTTTTCCATATAAAGATTTTAAAAAAGAAAGCTATGGTAACACCTATGTTTAACAAATAAATGGATTGATTGATTGATTGTAACAACACAAAACAATCACATAAGATGTGATTTGATTCCAATCGCTCCTCAAGTAAATCCAAAGTCGACTACACCATAAAATCAAGATGTCGGAGTAGCAATAAATCTCCGTAAGTGTGGGACTCAATCCCGCGGCGTCGCTCGCGTGGGCGCGACCACTCCGCCAGATTGTGTGTGCTCACAACACTACACACACCGCAGAACACAGTACACACGGATAGTACACAGCACACTCGGATTGTGCACGCACTGACTTACGCGGCGGAGTGGATTGCTGTTTGCTGTACATCTGCGTCTGTGAGTGAATCAAGAGTGGTAAGTAATTGTGGCCGCCACTGTTTTATAGCAATGTTGAAGTGAATGGAAATTGCTTGGGGTGAATTGATTCTTAAAATCTTCAGTGATACTAAAGTATACACTTCCCAACTTTTTATTTTTCTCTAAGTATTATTTGAATACATCTTAAGGGTTTCGTTTAACTCTTTATTTTTATTAATAGGGTTTTTTTAAATACTGGTTACGTCAGTTTCATGATTGAATACAAAAATAATAGACGTTTAACTTAATCATTTGCTACTTTATTGTATACTCCTAAAGCTGGTCAACGTCAAACCAAAACGGAGTTGTTATGTATTTTAAATCACTAGATTGACCCTGACCTTAAATTGCCTTCCAAATAATAATAACCATTGGGTAGGCAAATTATGATAAGTCCATTAGTACAATACGTCCTACTAATGAATAATAATTATTATCATAAAAATTTGCACTAATTTGTAATTAGAGCTGACCACGCACTTTCATTAAATGGTAACCTAATGTAATCCTTAAAGTTCAATAATGAACTTAATTAAATCAGACAACAATAATTATGTCTGCTACGTCAGAAACAGACTGACTTAGCCTAAACAACCATAATTAGCTTACATACCCACACAAACACACACACAAAGCTTTGCTAATTAATAAGCAAAATCTTCGTTTAATTTAATTAATTAGGTACTTCTTTTACTTTTGCGTGTACTCGTATGCGACTTAATTTTACTTAACCCCTAAGTATAAGTAAGTTGCATACAGGCAGTTGCACTTAGCGTGCACACGGGTAAGTGAGATACCCTAATTATAGCGTATACAAGAGATAAGGAACAGCACTAGCGTATCCGCGAGTGGATACGCGCAGAGATGAGCACCTCACTAAGTAGGTATGTCGGTTGCATAGATTAGCTAGATTAGAAGCAAATGACGTTTGTAATTAATTAGTGGATTATTAATTAATCTAAATCACTTACTAGAAATTAGACTATTGAAGAGTCTTGATATGTACCTAATGGATGGACCTCCGCTAACGCTGCTTATACTCAAAGATCGAACCATGCGGCTGTTAATATTTAGCCAAAAGCTCGCTTTTATTCAATTAAAAAAATATGCATGAAAAAACAAAATAAATTAATAACTAGATAAACACAATTCATGCCAATTATAATACAAAACCACACGTCTAATCAGCATCTTAAACAAATCAAATATTCCACATTTCCTTCCAAGATCATTCATATGGCAATTAATCTAATCAGTGTAATCATCATTATTGAGTATTGACTCTATTATTAACTAATCTGCAAGCTGGCACATCTGTAGCGCGACTGAACCGCCTCGTCACCGCTTGTTCCTGCCTCGTCAGCGCTCACGTCGCTCGCGTGCTCGCCACGCTCCGCTCGCTCGCTCTCTCAGCACTTAACGTATTATCGCGCCAACTGCTCGCCAATGGGGGGGACAGGCGGCGCGCTCGTGCGAGAACTAAGAATTCTTTTTTCGTCAGACGTGACTCCGAATAAAATTGACCTTATTAAGATAAGTGTGGTCTTTAAGATTTCTTTTTCTAGGATTATTACCTATCGTTTTATTTTTGGAAATGTATTATTGATCTGCCGAGCCACCTTTTTCTTAGTTGTTGAGACTGTTTGTCAGACTTTCAGCTTTCTGGCTACCAGTAACGACTGTTCAATATCTACAAGTGTGTTTATCGTAAAGGACAGACATCTATCTGCGGACCTGCCACGTTTCGTGTAACTTAACCTTGAACATCGACCCGTAAGGCAGTTATTACTAAACTGAGATTACACACAGAAACTGCTATTACTAGATTTTCAATCGGATCCTAGCTATCACCAAACTTAAAACCTCGAATGAATTTGGAACGCTATTAGATCAAAGCAACAGGCTCGCCCCTGTACTCGGCCCTGTTGCTACGAGCTACGAGCTACGCCGTAGCCTACGGACCAGAGAAAGTGCGCGTCGTAGCACTGCGCTACGCCTGCTACGCTTTCGTCGTACACTGCCGACGCGCTATTCAAATGTTAGTGATTTTTTTAAATAATTTACTTTTATTTTGTTTACATTACCTGAGTTTTTGCTGTTTCACAGTCATTTGAAATTTATCACACCTATAAATTGAAAATTTATTGCCATCATAATAAAACATTGTACTGAAAAAAAAAATAGCTTTTTCCACTCAAATAAAATTATTCACATTGTCAACTTGTTTCGACACAAAACATTGTTGATTTGCGGTTTACTGACGAATTTATATTGTTATACGTCGGAAAATAAATTGCCGTAAAATTGTGTGCTCCTATATTTTATAGAAACGGTTTTACGTTTTATTTATTGAATTGTCAATAAATGTTCTGCGGATTTCCATCGAATTGAAATGTGTTTGCGGTAGTTTTTCATGTTTGCTGTGCTATCATGAGTCAGGGACGAACTGCATGCAGACGGCATGCGACATAGTGCAAGTCATCTGAACAAACTAAAGTGTGTTCACTAATATTAAGTAAATCTATCAGCTATTTTTCTTTCGCCACTTAGTGTATTGGCACGTATTAAAACGCTTAAACTCTGTGATTTAACAAGAGTATCGCAGTACTATTTGGATAGAAAATTCATTTTCATTAACACAGTGACAGATATCGGACGTGTGCTGCACTCCTTGACATTAGTCTTCAGTCCGTGACGTATCGGCGTCGTGATGCGTGTTATGCGCGTGTTACCAACCACGTGCCATGTCGGACATGCGTCGCGGTTAAACGTTTGTAAAAGGGTGTGTTAAACATGTCTGTTAAATGCTTAAACTAACGCTATACGTACACGTTATAAGATGTATTCACGTATTCCAAAAGATTTTTGGTATCTGACCGATTCTGACCCCACCCCACCATACTAAGTTGGAAAAAGATGGGTTAGACCTTTCAAAGTCCCCCTGGCAAGCTATTATGAACTAGCCATTCGACAGATCATTCGTTTATTTCCATTAAACTATTAGCAGAGTTTTATAATGTTGTTTAATGAAAATAAACGCTCGATCATTGCATCCCAATCTGTCGCCCACGCAAGCGACTAACTCAATATATTTGGGAATACATAGTTTGTCCAACAATAAGCAAATGTAATGAAATAATATAATGTGGTAGGGTTACCTCAGTAAGTAAGGGTCGCTGAGGGTTACGGAAGGGGTTACCTGAGGCTTACCATCTGCACAAACAATTGTTTTTCTTGTCTGGTACCTTATCTGTACATTGAATTTAGATGTTTTGTTTTTGTCAGTTGGGTATTGACAAAAAATCATATCAAACATACATGTGTGTAGGTACCATCTTTTTGAAGCAAAGCTATTTATAAATCACATTTATTTTCCATCAAAACTATTTTATTGAAACTGTAAAATATTGTTATTCCATTAACCAAATTGTGTAGTTAAATATTTAGTTTAATTTTAATAGACATTATGAGTAACCTTGTAAGTACAATATTTGCAAACCCTACTATTAAACTGAATGTGTGCCAGCGAGGTGCTGCCGCCACCGCTGCCTTCATTACCCACAGTTATTTAATCGGACTCCTTTGTGAAATAACTACTAATGCCAGGCTCATTAGTGACATAATACAAGTTCAAGTTAGTTACAAACGGCAGACGTAACAGGTGGCCACGTTTTGTACGCATGTCACAATGTAATAAGTAGTGAGGAAACCTGGATTTACAGCTAATTTCAGTTTCAAACTACTATCCCGCTTGATCAAGCGTGGTGGCAATTTTTATGCCTTCTTTGTTTGAGAAGGAACCTACAGTGGAACAGTAGTTGAGTGATATCACTATCGACAATTACTGCCTGAGTGACTGACAGACAAATTCGCGTACGAAGTCGCGGGCAAAAGCTAATAAGTAGTATAAAACAAAGTGACTGTTTGCCTCTGTTTGTTTCGACGCATACTTCTTCTAAACCACGCAACGGATATCGACTGGTCACTGGCTCACGGTCGTCACACAATAGAAACAACTTTAAACGAGGACGGATTGTTCACACGCGGCGCCAGTTCAGTCGTGTTACAACGGTAGCGCACTTCATATATCCAATGACTACTACACTTTCATTAAAAAAATAAAATGATATTTATGAACATTTGAATTATTGAAATCATGATACATGACGTAGTTTTAAATATCCAGGAATGAACGCAGTCCGAGCCTTGTGTTCCAAGGACGGCGCGCAATGAAATGGTAACATTGGTTTGATACGTAAACATTATTAACAGGGTGTTTCATAATTTTAGTGCATTATTTATTTTTATTGTACCTATTATCATAATGTTTTTTTTTTAATCACGCCTACAATTAGTTTATGTCGGACTAGTGGACGTCACGCGGTTTCAGCGGCGTAGTTCCCGTTCCCGTGGGAGTACGGGGATAATATATAGCCTATGTTACTCCCTGGTAATGTAGCTATCCAATGCTAAAAGAATTTTTCAAATCGGTCCAGTAGTTTCGGAGCCTATTCAATTAAAACAAACAAACAAATAAATCTTTCTTCTTTATAATATTAGTATCATTGATATATAAAAAACCCAAGATGCACAGTCTCGAACAAATGCAACACTCGAAACTGTCGTCTAAAACTGACATGTATCAAAGTGGCATGTGTGAGTTGTGTGTAGTTATACTATAAATATTTTTTTTGCAAATTCAACCTTACACGGATCGCTTAAAGTTGTTTTTACAAAGCAGTTCAGTATGGCGAGTGATGCGCAATTTTTTTTGCAAATTCAACCTTACACGGATCGCTTAAAGTTGTTTGTACAAAGCAGGGCATTATGGCGAGCGATGCGAGATTGTTTGAAACTTGCGCATAATTATACATATTGCGCTTATTTTTTGCGGACGTTTTTGAGATGCTGAGTGTGTATCTTGGGTTTTTATATATCAATGATTAGTATAGATAAATTAAGTGGGCCGCTTTTGTAAGACAATTAAAATGGTACCGTGTATAATTAGCACTCTCGCGGAGCGGGGGGGGGGGCACTCCGCTATAATATTCTAGAGCGTTTACAACCAAATGAACAGGATGTTTTGTACTACTAGAAGACCTCAGCAATTTTGACAAATTGTAAGTTCGTTACTGTAACGTATTAATTGGGTTCACATATCATACCCAACTCCTGTAGTCCCCAAAGGGTAAGGCACAAGTGTAACATGATAGTACCGCTTCCCCCAGATTTCCCCAGTTATTTGAAATCTCACGTAATAGGGGACGAACCTGTAGCCAGCTACCTCACTTATATTTAAAAGGAAAACTATTGAGACTAGGAACATTAAATGTTTCACAAGGTTTTTGATGATGTAGGTGCGCACTATGAAGAGATTTTTGGAAATTCAACCTTAAAAGGGGTGAAAAAAGGGAGAACCGTCTGTACTAAATCTGCGTAGACGAAGTCGTGGATGAATTACTAGTTCATTGACGAAGATGCTGTGCCTCTTCCAGACAAAATAGTGAAGGTTTTACAGACCTCCGCCGACTATCCCGAGTGTGCCATGTCCAGTCAATATGTGAGATCTGTGGTCGCGGTCGTGTACAAGAAAGCGCACTCAGTGCTCCACCGTTACAGAGCAATACGTGCTATCGATGTCGATATGTGCCGCGATAGTGCGGCACTTCGCGTTATTGTCGACACACAGCGCGTTATTGTACATGGAATATGAAACTTTGGACTCAATTACAAGGAAAAAGAGGGTTTCAACTATTCTTCCTGTATTGAACCTACATACATTAACATGTACATACCAATCACACTTTATCAGACACCTCAAAGAACTCGAATTGTGATTACGAGCAGAACCTGTCGACCTGTCTTGCAGGCTAGCTGCTCTTAACTTACTCGTATAACGATCATACACTTACACCACACTCTACAGTGACATACACATGTCATCACTGGCAACACGCACTTAGACTAGACATAGTCATAGACTAGATCATAGACTAGACGAGACTCATAGATTTTCGTCTTGAGACACTGCGGTATGTGGGACGAGAAGATACCACGCAACTTCCCGAACGCTGCCCAGCCGAGTCGGATTCGACGGTTGACCTCTTTCATAGCGGCAATAGAAATACACAATCTGTGAAAATTTCATCTGTCTACTACGGTTCTCGAGATACAGCGCGCTGACAGACAGACGGACGGACGGACGGAAGAAAATACACATCAAGATTGTTTACCTATATTTAAGTACTTTAACGTTTCCAGTACAAGTAAGTATTCAGAGCAGCACGTGACTCACAGCCGAGCAACAAACAGCAACGCCATACTTAGTGTAAGATCTTAGCAATAGAACCATCTTACTACATTGTTATTACAGCGCTTAGCAATTGTAGGTACTGTTACACAAACAGTCTGGGTTGGGATCCCTGCATAACTCTGTACAAGTGACTAGGTACCTACGTCTCGCGATCATATACAACCTGTAACAGAACAAACGCAATACCTCTTAAGGGGTCATTGAACTCATCATTATGAAAAACTTTCACTACGGGACCAACAATGAAATCGCGAAAACAAATCGACTCCCCCATACATTTATGTGCGCATAACTCGACAAAATGTACTGAACAGCTGTTTTCTTTTTTTCGCGTTTTTAAAAAAACGTTACCCCACGCTAGGAATTTCTCTCGTATCGTGGGTGCGTATACAAACATATAAACCAACATACACAAATAGTCAGACTCGGAACAAATATCTGTAGACCATACAAATATTAGTTCCGTCCGAGAATCGAATCCGCGACACGCAGCGCAGCAGTCGATCGCTCAACCACTGCTCCAACTGTGCCGTCAAATAATGTAACCTACATATGTACAATCTACAAAATAAATATCCTGCAGCGTTGAGCTGAAGAAAGTCATTGTTGGACATAGGCATCGCCTCATCGACCGCTCCTATGCGTATTGCAACCAGCGGGTTTCCATGACCTTCAGCAGGTCATTGGTCCACCCTGCGAAGGTCGCGGAAGGCGGGGTCTCCGACGCAGCGCGTTCCGGTACGCGGTCGTCACTCCACAACTTTTGCACCCATCGGACATCCGGCCGCGGGTCAAAAGTTAACTAAGTACATTAAAATTAAATATTACTAATTCCTATTAATATTACAAATTCCTGATGGTGTAGTGAAAATATCGTCATGTTCTGGGGCTTTTTTTGGTAATTTTCAAGACAGTTTTTCTGTCTGACTCTGAATTAATTAAAGCAGAAATAAAATTACATACTCAATTCTCTTACAAAAATGTTGTGTCGTTTATGTATTCTTTTTAAACGACATGAAAAATCGTAGGCTATAATCGTGGGCTATTAAGAATCACAGAAGAAATGTACACAGAGTTACGTGACAGCCATGACGTCACAACGCCTTAATACTCTCTGTTTATTTAAGGCGAACAGATAAAGCGAGAGATTTTGCGTAAAACAAAAGTAGTTGGTTCCTAACACAATTTGCGAATGTGTTGCGTTGGCCACCGACGCCGAAGTGGAAAATAATTGAACTAAACTTAATAACGCGATAAAGTGAAAACTTTTGTTTTTATACGGAGTATAGTAGTTAGGTGTTCAATGTAATTAACGCTACGGTTAGTTCATAAAGGAGTAGCACACAATATTGTGCTTAATTGTAGGTACACTATCATATGGATTGGACACTTCTTCCTATTAATAGTAAAAACTTCACTACACTACAAGTACTTTGGGTTTGAGACCACTAGCCGGACCCTTGTGCTCCCAGCCTTTTCAAAATAATTTCGAAACGGCTGGTTGACACTTCCCGTGACATAAGAGATGGCTTTTACTTTGGTCAGAGCCTTAGCATTGCCATTTAACGTGGCAATGCCGCCAAACTCTTAAGCACATTACCAGCTGACAACGCTGACGACGAATTTTTTATGCTATATTTTAGGTTCATGTAAGTTTAGATTATTTTTACGTACTAGAAGTAGGAACATAATAGCTATCATTTTATGCTGAGTTAAATTGATTTCACTCACTATGTAACTCATGAAAACTGAAAACACAGCCACTGCTACGTAGGCGTAGCGCGTGGCTACTATAACAGGCAAGAACTATGTTACCCGAAAAGAAGGGACTTTCGATTTGTGATCCGCTGGTTGTACCGCCACATGAAATAGAAAATAATCCATTTTGAAATAGAGACACAGAATTAGTACAAGCACTCAAAGAATCTCAGACTAATGCTCATTAGTTTTAATTTTAGAGCTACGGGTACATGGGATATTAGTAGGTATGGGAATAGCACACTACAGTTTGATTTCCAATCAACGTTTGGGTTTCTGCTACCCTAATTCAAATTCCAATATTTTATAAGGTCTAAACTAAGCATAGACTTTTGTTATGAATAAGTCTGATTGTGTTTCGTATAAAACCTGCAGGTACCTCAACCAAGTTGTGGAGCGAAGGGCAGGCGGGTACCAGGAAGGTTAATTTAAGGAACGGAATTTAAATGTACAAAAATGTAGGTAACATTTTTATGTCATTTACATATTTATATCGGGATATTTGTTGCTTCAAAAAGAGAGATTATGCGGCGGCGAGGCAACTAATAACAAAACATTCGCGATCGAAATACGTTACAATTGTTTAGATGAGACATCAAAACTAAGGTAATTAATCATTGTTCAATTGGCTACCGTCTATTCATTCATAGTCTATTTATTGATATTTTTTTGTCTTTTAGGTACGTAATGACGACATTATTCCTACCTAAATAATACACCGCTTGCCTACGAACAGGGTATCAACTCAAAAACGTAGATTATCTGGAAACCTATTCAAAGTTTTCCTTTCAACGTATCCTTACTTAATAAGTAATATCTGCGTCAATCTCGGGTACTTATATATATATATATTTAATGTAGGTATAGCTTTCGTTTTCTTTTCATTAAATTTATCATTTGATTAATTTACTTAAGCATTTTTATAACGATTGCATTATTATGTTAAAAACCAATGTGTTTTAGATAAAACCCTGTTCGTCCAAATATGGTTTATTTCCCTATTATATTGCACCTTTAATTTATTGCCAAGTTTCATAAATATCTTTTACATTTGCCCCTTAAAATAAACGGAATAACACAAAAAATCACATCTTTTAAATAAGCAATAGAATTTAAAATACTTAGCGTTTACAAACAACATTAATAACGTCAGGTAACTCTTTTGTTCAGCTGCGTCCACTGCGTCCTACCTCGGCGGACAACATTCGCCAACATTTGCTCATAGGTATTTGTAGCTTCCCACGTAATTAGCGCTGCAGCCTGCATTGTGGGCGCATTCTAAACCAACACTATTTCCTGGCATTATACGTGAACTTTACGTTGAATTACCGTTAATATCATACCGGATTCCTGGAGGTAAACCTCTGTAGTTGTACTTAACGTGGCACGAAAACATCTGAAAATACACACACACGGATTTTTATCACTTAATATAGACTAGATTCGTCTTTATAGTTATCGGTATTCTAGCAATCTCTCAGTATATTAGGTTGTGTGTCTAGTAACTCCAGATGCGACTGAATACCATTATACTGTACAGCATAGCTTGCAGACAATATCACAATTCAATTTCACGGTACACAGTTGTATGCACTGCACTGCTGTGCCGACTGCCCGACCTCTCTCTATATCCAATCAACTGCGACCACTTATTGCTTTACTGATCGACACACACATTTGCAAACAGACTGTATACACTCAGCCAAATGAACAAAGAAATGCAACAGTTTAGCTCGTCAGCGCTGACATTCTAGGTGATCACAGTAACCGTCCCCTGGCGGCCACACGGGCTACTTAATTATCGCTCAGGTGGAGCTCGATTTGATTTACAAACGGAACTGCCCCCAATTCGGCGCTATTAAATGTGAAGTGCTGCTTCCGGTCCGGTCGCGGCCGGGCATCCGGCGGACACATAATGTGGTCACGGCTCGCTCGCAAATCAGCCACTGACCCGGCTCAGTAGCTAGCTCAACTAATAATGCAATTGATCCACAGTTTCTGATTGACAAGCGAGCGTGTACCAGCTGTGATTAAATTTGTAGGCAGCGACGCGCGCCCACATTATGTTTAGCCCGAGTGTACCGCCGCGCGCCGGTCTCAGTTAAGTGCCCACTATTGGCCGGTAAGCTGGTTAGGCTATTAGCTGAGCGCTGATTTACTGACAATATACACATACGCATGCACACATACACATACACGGGACCGCATCATTAAGTTAGTTCCTGCTCTGTGAACGATCTTGAGACAGATTTATATATAGGTAGGTATCTGTTGAATTTAACTTTCAGACTTCATTCAGAACTTTTACTATTATCTAGAGTTAAACTGATTAAAGTTAACGCGTAGATGAGATCAGGCTATATGAAGTAACACTACCTGCCTATTATAAAGTTTCCAAATAGTTACAAAGTCGCTATGCGACTCACAAGTTTACTGTCTAAAACTGTCGAATCGGATACACAGCGGAAGCGTACTAATAAGTTTAACTTGTTGTATGTATCTGTGCTCACTTCAACTTAAACACACGTATTGTCGACAGTAAGTTTGCCACGAGTTGGTTGGAGACATACACTAAGTATAACATGAGAATGGGCTTAGCATCTGTCCCAAAAGTTTGTTCCTTAAATATTAAGTAGAAATCATTAGGTAAACTCAGAGGTCCCCAAACCATGTGGATTCGCCCTGCGATTCCCCACGACCGGCCGTCTTCTTCTGCTGCAACAGCTGGGGTGTGAGATTTGCCTCTTCCATCGACCCCTGGGGGTCGATTTAGCCCAGTTTGAGTATCATTGGTTAAGATGTACGATATAGCATGAAGTACCATCGATTTATTTTTTCTAATAATATACTTAGCAGAAACAAAACTTAGTAAAAGCTAACTCGCCTGTCGTTTCATAAGCTTATGTACGAGTAAGTACCCGCTCATGAGATAATACTCGTAGATATCATGTCAATTCCCGATAAGCTCGTAATTGTGAGCTAGTATTATATTAATCCGCTGTAGTGGCTAATGTGCCGATAACAATTAGCGGCTCATTAATGCGGACTAATATATTTATGGAGCCATTCGCCACTAGCTTGCAGCCCGGTGCTGCCCGGCTATTATCCCGAATTAGCAGTGCGTACTCATTCGTTGAATGTATTCAATGGTTCTATGATAGTTTCGTATCGTTTGTATTAGCTTATTCATTTTAATAGTTTGCATCAAAAATACAACCCGTCAGGCCTCGCAAAATTAAAAGACAACAACAGACAATAGACTGGTGCCCCGAAAGGGACTTACGGGGACTGAGAGAGTAAACACCCACCCCCTACCCTTTAAACTCACCGACCCAGGCGTAAAAGTGACATAAGTTCGGTTTTTTTTATGTATTGAAAATTATCATAGCTTTCTTCAATGTGGGTACACTACCTACTTGTTCACCACTTGCGACAATAGTTGTCAGTTTACTGAATCTCCACTGCGGTTGGAACCATCTGTCAAATAACAACAAAAGGACTCGTCGTTTGACACTGAAGTGATTTTTCCGCTCACAACAACCCACCAGTCAGCCTCAGACATTAACTCGTATATTCCATGTGTCCTCGTGCATCCGTTTTACCAAACGATCATTGATAATCAACCACAACGTTAAATCAGCACCCAACCTAGCTCGTATCTCCTGTGACATAGAGTACAAATTGCCTAGTTTAAGTGTATTGGTGTTGTTTGTTCGGAGGCTAAATAATTGTTTAATAGTGTGCCATAAATCGTGGTCGCGCGAGTGAGCCCGGCGGCGAGCACTAGTTTATGGTGGCAGATCAGCGACGCGAGCCGCGGGTGACGCCGCGGTATGTTGTACAGTCGGCGTGCAGCTGCGGCCGCTGCGGGTACAAACACTCACGTAACTGCATCATGAAGTTCACCTGGGAGGGAGTATTACTTTGGAAAATGTGAGAGGCCGTTGAAAATTCTAAAACAACTTTTAATTTATTTCCAGCTTAGTCATCGTCAACACATATCGGACTAAACCAATATACCAATCGACTAAATGACAAACTTTCGGCTTACTACAAAATAAAGAAACAAACGGAAATACTTCCAAATTCGTCACATGTTCCCATCGCTGCCAAAGCTCCCCCTCCCTGCCAATCACATGTGAATCAATTAATAAATAATCATCTAATGAATAAGACGGCAACAAGTCAATAAGGCTACTCTCTAAGTTCTCAGTAAGAGGAGATAATCGTGCATAATCACTGTTCATCCTTGTATGTCCGGCGTGTCCCTCCCTGTCCGGCGACTTCGAAAACTATGACAAAAGTAGTAAAACAAGACACTCTCTGGGGACACGTTTCGACATTGTAGCGAAAATACTCCGCTGTATACCTAAGTAGATATATTATCAACGAACAGCTCATTAATTAAACGATCATAATGATTCGATCAGGATTATCTGATCCAGCTTAACTGTGTGAGACACGCGCTCAGTAATCAATGAGTTAGTACTTAGTAGGTAATCTACACGGTCAGAACGTCGCCGTCGAGCGTCGGCTGGCTCAAAGTATCTTGACTCCGTACAAGTTGTCGCAGGATAACCCTGATACGAAACCCTGTAGACCGTAGCGTAGCACTCGTAGGCCGTAGCGTAGCTGCGTAGCACGCGTAGGCCGCAGCGTAGCCGCGTAGCACTTGTAGCTAAATAGTGAAGTTTTTTACTCCACACGGTATTTTATACAAACTCGCAGGACCTTACTATTGTGAACGAATGAACAGATATCCATTAAACTTAAATTACAGTATACCCAAAATACTGAGGTCCAAACAGTTGAGACTATTATCGAAAAACAGTATGAAACAGAAAGGGAGATTGATGATCCACTTTCCACAGAAAACTTCAAACTGGTCAGCCTCTTTTTCGAAAAAAATGTTGAACTAACTTTTATTTCCTCCTTGTTGGCTAATTCCCAAGAAATAGGACTTCGAATTCGGTAAAGAATATAAAACGCTCAAAAGAAAGCTGAAATAATTTGAAATGGTAAGTGATCAACATAATTGATTGTTATTCAAAACACGCACAGCGCAGGTGTAGCGGTGAGATTGTAATGATTGAGTGTTTACAAAATCATGGTTGCATTCAAACCATGATTTTCTAAACACTGTTTTAAAAGAGTGTCGATGGAGTATCTACTCTTTGGAACGTGCGACTGCCGCGCTGGAGATAGGGTCGGGGAGTGTGTTCTGCTGCAGAACAACTTGCTGCTGTTGTCGCTAGCGCGGCAGAACTAGCTTCATCTATTTGACTGACAGACTTTGACAATTCAAAAGTGCCTGGAACTGGTCTATCCTTAATATATAAAGTTCTTCCGTTACTGACTGACTGACAGACAACACAGCTGGTCTACTGGTCGTATAAAGCTGAAATTTGCATGGGCATGTAGGTTCCTTGGGAAGTGTATAGGAGCACTAAGAGATGATTTCTCGAAATTCCTTCGGGAACGGGAAAAACGGGATACGTGCCGGGATAAGTCGCGGGCAGAAGCTAGTTTGAAATAAAGGATTTTGGTTTTGATCTTGATGTATGTACAAGAACTATGTTCAAGTTGTCTTTTTTCAGATTGATAAAAGTCAGTTAAATTGTGGTAGCTATCGCAACACCCGCTATATAGAGTACATCATCAGTCGCGGACGCAGGCATTGTAAACGAGACGATTTATGGCAGGGCCTCTCATCAATGGCGATATATTGCATCCCCTGCCGATATTATGTCAGAAATAACTGATCGCTTATGGATATTGCAGAGATTCAGCGAATTATAAGTTATAACATCCAATATGTTAGGAGCAAGCGTGTTCAGTGTTTACTTACATTGTATTAAAAGCTTAGAAAATCCATTACAGCAGCATATTTTGTACCGAAAATATTATTATGTAGGTTTATGATCATAATTACCTACCCTGCATCTTGTATATTTTTAAAGAAAAAGTGTAAATATGTAAACTGCTCACTTTTGAAAATTATGAATGCAGATTGTGCACAAAGTGTAATGCTATGTTTAAATTAAAATTACTTAAACAAACCTATTTACACTTGTTCTCCTGTTTACGCTATTTTAATTTTTAACCGGAACAGTTGCGGGCTGTTTGACCTGAAGCAAAGTATTCTCAGAAACTATGGATATTGTTTGTGATTTTTTGGAAGAACCAAATTAAACAAAGTTAACTTTGTAAAGTCAGTTGCTTACCTATGCAAATACCGTTGCTTCCTTCCTTCTAAAGAACTTGCTCATATAAATCTATGCTGTAGTGTAGGTACCTAATTCGGAGTAGAAATGATCTGGTACGATCAGTGGTCGCACGATATTGTACCGTTCGTTCGTTTACACTTTACAGTTTTGCAGTTCATGAGGTGGTCGCGAATGCGACGAGGTTTGTGTTGCCAGTTCAGTAATTGTTCATTAATCTAAATAAGTAGTGACGTTCTAAGTAGCTGCTTTTAAGTCAGCGCAGTATTTATGAAGTTATTTAATCCGAATTGAAAGTATCATATATATAACTACTTAGACGTTACCTCATCTCACGATATCAACCCAAGAGACCTAAATCCGTGTGTACCTAGGTAACCATACAGGCTCCAGCACTCAACTTGAACAGACTATCTATACATATAATAAAACAGGATTTCTATACATTAAACAAAAATACCAAAAATCGAGTAGAGAAAAAAAAGGTATAGAACACAAAAAGAGCATTTTTTTTTGTCTGTCTGTACACGCTAATCTCCGAAAATACTGAACAGATTTTGTTGGGGTTTCCAAAGTTAGATTAAACTTATTTCTGAGCAACACATATAATGTTTGTTTCATTCAAAGTGGTGGCCGGAAAAAAACGTTATGGACATTTAAAGATTTTAAAATTACGTATCAACGTTTCTCGACACGTTTTGTTCAACTTTCAATTATTCGTTAAATTTAGTATAAAATTAGCCTTTAAAAACGTATCCTTAGAAATTGTAATCATCACGCTATATCTTCTAGGAGCTAAGCAGTCAATAACCATAAATTATTATTATATCGGCTATGAATGAATTGGTGTAATTTCGAATCCCAGTTTTCAATATTTTTTAAAAATATTGTTGACTAATTTTTACTTTTTTATGTTCCTGCTCTAATATTTTTGTTGGCCGTGACTTCGTATGCCTGTACGTTCAAAAATGTATAAAAAGTACAAAACCAAAGAAGAAATCTTTTACACATAAACCTGATAATTTGTAGCCATGTATTATATATAAATGAAATGAACTGACTACGTAAAAAAGATACCTGCAATGCCATCTATTAACCCAAATAGTACTTTCGACGGCATGAGATTACACCAAAACATATTTTTAGTTATTAGTGGTACATTTAAAATGTCACAACTCATCTTTTGATGGTTCAACTTCATATTCCATAGATGGCGTTATGCACTTGATCTCATTTTCGCGATGTTAAGGCCGTATCTTTGAAATAAATGATAGCTCGAAAGCACCGATTTCACCTCCCGGCACCGCGTAGTCCCCGCATGCTTCCACGCGCAACGTTCGAAATATCGAACCAACAGTGATTACAATAGTCGTCAACTTGCGTGCGCTTATTTTTGCTAAGGTTAACAAGCTAAAGCTGCTCAATAAGACCTGTACTTTGGAGGATTTAATGAATATGACCGATGCTGCAATTAACGTAGCCACGTGGGTCAAAACAGCATAAAGAGTTAACCATCGACTCAAAAAGACGAAGAAAAATGAACCTTTACAGGCCTGAAGCCAGGAGTCATGTCACCCGCGAGCAGGTGGCGAAGTCCCATAATAGAAGAGTCGTAAAAGCAGTTGAATTAGCTCGGTTAATTGGATGTCTAACTGTGTTCCAAAATGACGGCTGTTGGAGGTAGCATTACAGAGTGATCCACACTGAAGAAGACCGAATTGCTTGGAGACGCGACGTATGTGGTCGCGATATTCAGCAGTGAGGAAACGACGATGAAGAAGAAGGCCACTCAAATGCGCATAATTTTACGAATACTGTTAAAAATTGCTGACGGCGTATACGACAATCAAGAAGGCGGTTAGGTTATTTTAGAAGATAGCCTTTATTGTCCCGTCGCTTCAGCATTAATTCATTTCTTCTGTGTACGGGGAACCACCGACCAAGCAGCAACCATCAATGTGCATAGTATTGGCAAAAATTTCCATGAAAACGGGCATGGTACACATCGTCCTATTAAGTTCTATGATTTTTATTTACATATTTAATTTCGAATAAATATTGCAAAAACACTCGGCTGAAAGTCACACATACCCAACAAACTGTTATAGCAGCTCAAATAAGATTTCGGCTGATTGCTCCGGTGACGATGTGATCATACCCAGAATCCCCCTCATTCCCAATTATTTTCCATTTATTTTCAAAACTGGTATATTCCCAGTGAGCCTGGAATATATAGTTACGTCATGACCAGCAATTATCCGTTGCGGGCTTCATCCTCCAGTGGAACATGGGGAACTGTAGATCCCTAGGCAATGACGCCACAGACGAACTCACGAAGAGGTTCCAAGATGGTAGAGCTGGACCTATACCTATTCTTCCTGCTACCTTTCTCACAGTTTCGTACATGAATTTGGCAGAGATCAATTATGGCAGTCAAAAATGGCGACTAACTTAACTACTTCTCAGCCTTAGTAGAAATACCTTCCGAATAATAATAGGTATAACCACGGGTCATTGCCCTCTAAAAAAACACATTTTTACAACAAAGGCGCCATAGACAGCCCAATTTGCAGAGGTTGCTTCGACGCCGACAAATCAGTCGCCCACTTCATCCTGGAAATGAGGCCGTTGCTTCCCGACGAGAACAAATCCTTGGAACGGTGAGTTGAGTCGCTCCGTGAAACCTGTGGAGCACCCAGGAGGCTACTGTGCATTTGGATGCAGCTAGGCTGGCTAACTTAGCCAGAACACTTTAGCGCAATTATGGAGTCGTTGCGGGGGTAGACTTCTTTTCTGGTTGGTATATCTGTGGCCAACTTTGTGTAGCTCTATCGCGTGTAACAACCCTAACAACTTTCTTCAACATCGTGTACAGAAGTTTCTCATTACGAAAAATTACTAGGGCTAGACGGCATTTTAAACAGAAGAGATGATACAGCCAGTGCCTTGCATAACAGTCTTCCAAATTCCTAATTCTACGAGGGGTCTAGCAATGGTAGTAGTAGATATTGACTGTTTGTATGTCTTATCTTAGCGATCTTACATAGCGACATAATTTAACTTTTCGACATACACGCGAACGAAGTCGGGCGCAACACCTTTTAATATTATAATACACTTACTTAGTAGGTTACTGGTACCTAAGTCTGGTGGTTGGGTGTCCTGTATTCACAATGTCAGTCAGATCTTTTTGCTTATAGTCTGACAATAAATGCTATCGGCATCAGCGTCGGTCGGCGAAGCTTCTGTCCCCGCAGGTTTATTTATTATACATTCAGCATCATTTAAATGGACTCACCTCCCGTCTGCGACCGCCTCGCAAAATATTATACTTAATTTTAATAACGCCTGACCTGATACCTGTTGACGTATATAAATTATCTTCGTTTTCGTGAATATTGATGACTTTAATGCTAACAGACGTTTTCTGTTCACTTACATTTATGTAGCTTACTCTAGAGATCTATTACATTTGCAATTGAGTGGTAACGCCGGCGACACCGACGGAAGTCGTAAACTTGCGATAAATTAAGTAATATTTGACTCGTGTAGCCTCGCTCCGCTCTGCTCAGCTCGGTCTCGCTCCGCTCCGCTCCGCCGCCGCCCTACGTTAAGACATGTTCACGTTTATGAGCCATTACGTTTATTGCCACATCAACAAATTGGTGATGAACGTAAAAAATATTAACTGGTCTACTTGCATGATTGATAACTGAGAATGTATGAGTAAGTACGTACTCGTATGTGCATAGCGAAAGTCCTTAGGTAAGAATTAAACTTAACTAAAACAGCTACAGTATGTGTCGCAATATCGCAAACCAAAGCTAGAGTGATAAGCATTTCTTACCCTGTTTTACCAACATTGTTAATAAAAACATGGATATTATAATTAGTCTGAATGTAACGAATTCAATGTTTTACCTCATCTAACAGATCTTCAGACTCTCCGCCATTATTTAAATTAAGGGTGAGGGGTTTTAGGTGACTTTTACTCTCACACTGAGCAGGCTCCACCAGCTGAGCGTTTCCATACGGTTGTACGCTCATCCACACTTTAATGCCGACACTCAAACTAAGAGAATATAAGAGCGATGTCGAAGTGAACCACGGTTGCGTACAGTTGATTGTACGAAGTAATCCCACGCTTAACTCGTGACAGCGGTCAGGCAGACGGCGGCGGCCACTGATAACGATACGTGTCGTGATAACGTCGCCCGGACAAGTGGCACGCGGCTTAGCTTAGAACAGACGAATCACCTCGCGTAAGATCGTCCATTTGTAGCGAAGTTTTTATCTACTGAACTATTGTTCGGTTTAAAAGCTAAGATTAAATTCATAAAAAAATAAATGAATATACAACAAACTAAACTAATTACAGACTATCATATAGCATCAAAAAATTCCCAAAAATCCTCAATGCTGTTAGCTTGTAATGTGCCCAAGAGACTTGCGGCATTGCCACTTCTCCTAAAATGTAAATTAATGATGTAAAACATAATTTTCGAACCTCATTTTGAAAACTAATTTCTACCATAATTTTATTTCCTACCGAGCTATACATAGACTACCATCTAACCGCGGTCGCCAACAACCTGATACTTAATGAAATAAAAACATAATCTGTTGATCACTTCGTCCAATATCCACAGTGGGATCACCTGCGCCGGAGCTAGGATTAAACAAAAGAGGATCAGACAGAAAGCGCGCCGCGCGCCGCCTCGGTGTCTCTATTACGGGCGCTTCCGCTTCCTGTAGCTGATCCGACTACACAGACACACTACCCATTGTTGACACAGTGCAGTCAACTTTCAGAAGAACAACTACGACCTCAACCTTGTAACATCGCGCCTGTGCTCCCCGATGGGTTAGCTATAAGTACTCTATTATTAAAATTTTGCCAATGTTGTTTTATTTGGTTTCCATTACCATCCACCTGGTTTATGTCTCGACTCCGGACTGCTACTGAGGAATTCCAGCAGATAAAACCGAATACTTATCTACCCAAAAGAACCACTAATTGGGTCCCATTACATGACAGGCATCGCGGCAGAACAAGGCGAGTGTACCTCCACTCGCCTTGTTCTGCCGCGATGATGAGTGACGAGCTTGACTCTTCCTGAAGGACTAGCCCGCATTGGCAGACGACAGACGTGTGGACATTATGGGAGAGGAAGGACTTTGCCCAGCAGTGGGACATCACGGGCTTATTAGGACCCGTGAAACGAACCCGTGATACGCTCAGCCTAAGCGTTTACCACCCACTCAGAAGATATACGAGATTAACTTCCTCCGAAACCTTAAATACAAATACTTACAAAACTTAACAGATCAATAAGTACTTACCATACTTTGGTAACTTGTGCCACTTCAAGTGCGCGTCTTATCTGATAAGAGAATATATTGAGCACGTACGTAATGTCTACTTTAACTTTAAGTCCTGAATCATTTAATTTAATTGAACATTAATTAAACTACATAATCTATATAGCAGCCAGATGGTTCAACTACAGAATCCATTCTTGGTGAGGTTAGGTTACTTTATAATTTATGATCTCTAATGGTTGATTGGGCGTTCTGTGGCTTTTATGCAATGTTGTCACCCCGCTCTTCGCGCTGATTTTTCAATATCCGGCCATGTTTGAGTCCGCCGGGCGCCGGGCGCCGGGCGCGAGCGACTCACCTCGCACACAAATACCTCCACTTCAGAATGCTTATCGAGTTGAGACATCGACACGTCATTCTTATATTTCGAAATTCTTTCACTGTCCGATGAAGCAAACTTTTACGTGCACATCTTTTAATAAGCTTGAATCGTTAAAAAGTTCGAAACGTTAAATTATTCGAGCGAAAACTTTGTGCCAATAGTTTATTTTATTTTATTTCAGCGACAAAGAAACTTATTAAATCCCTAACTGGTTGTAACTATATTAAGAAACCCTTTCCCTTGAAAAGACCTGTGTCAATACGGTGGGCTCAATGGCGACGTTATTGGCTATTTATTAGTATTATTCCGCGGCTCGGCTCTGCCTGCCATCTCGTAAGACGCGGGAATCCGCTCACAAAATGTACAATGAATGTAAATAACAAAATCCGAACCCTTTGTCGTTCACAAACAATAAACTTGAACGTGAATGTTCCTCGTGAACACCCAACGCCATCTATTGAGCGCTAGTTGTACTAAATTTCTTTGAAGTTTAGTAACATTCAGAATTTCACGAAATGTAACTCTTTTGTCCCGATCTGTTTCGTAAGGAAGCCTGAACATGTTAGGTTATATTATAACAAACGTGATTCAAAAGTTCCTATATGTTGTTTCACAAATGTTGCTCTGTCGAGTTGTGGCTTGTGATGTTATACGGGTTCACTTTTTGCGTGATTTTATTATAAATGTTAAAAGAATATAAGGAACAGCCCCAGCAACAAGCCTCTCGTGTTCCACTTAATCACAAACTATAAGTAAGGTAACCTACCTACTACGTCAAAGGAAAATTCGTTCGTTCGTTCGTAATTAGTTTGTAAATTAAATATAGCTTTTTGATTTGCATTTGTTTGTGAATTTTATACCTTTTTCCCCGGAAAATCATTGGATTTATTTAGTTAGATAAAACAATTCCTTCAATGGACTTTACGAAAAGTGCATATAAATGCTTTGTGACAGCATTCTAGCAGAGTTCGTTTCTGTATCGCCCCTATGTTCGCCCTTAGTCCAGTCCAATTATGATCTCTCCGAGTGGCGAGGAGTCAATCATTCAGGCGCCGCGGGACGCCCCCAGAGCTGACTGATTTATATCACAGCCGCACCGCACCTTGGAACGGCGACATAACGACTTACACGCTGAACGCTGACAACACGCGCAACAAAACGGATTGTATGACACAGCGGATGAGTTATCACTTCCCGAGGTGGCACCGCACATGCGACATTGTACCTATCGATGTTACCAAAATAAAAAAAAAACTGTCCAAGTGCGAGTCGGACTCGCGTGCAAAAGGTTCCGAACGAATTTCATTTTTTAACGTGTTTTTTTAATGTTATAGACTTATAAGTTTTCCTGTAATCTATAGGTCTATTATCTCTATTCTTTTCAAAATTTTAGGCTCAGTAGTTTCGGAGATAAGGGGGGGAATGGGCATTTTTCGTCTAATTTCTTGAATAACTCAAAACCATTTATTTTAAAATTATCACACGATATTGTTCAAAAAACTTTTTTTTTTAATTTTCTAGTTTGACCCCCAAAAGTGACCTTCGTACAAAAAATTTAATGTAAATCATTAAATTTTTAACGCGTCCGTATTTGGGTCACAGAAGTACATATGTGTACGAAATTTCAACAGAATCGGTTTATTGAATCCGGAGAAAACTGGCTGTGACAGACGGACAGACAGACACCCGAGTGATTCTATAAGGGTTGCGTTTATTGTTCGGAACCCTAAAAAAATTTTGATTTTAGGTGCTAAAGACTTGCACAACGTTTGAATTATCGGAACAACAGGTAGGTATTTATGTATTCTCTACCTGATATTTAACAAAACCTGAAAACTGGGAACCATATATTTTTCTTTATTTCTATTTCATCCAGTTTTAGTACCCTATATTACAGCTGCTGTTATTCGATTAGAAGATTAAAGACCTGATACAATGCACGACATTGAATCAGTGTAATTCGAAGTATTTAAGCTGACGACATTCAGACAAAGTTTATCTAGAACTTTATTACGGTTTCACCAAACGATCGAGTGTTCCAGCGCAAAAATTAGACTGATCCCTTCGTCAAGTCTTTGCGAGCTAATCTGAATGTTAATCCCTGGAGAAGGCGCGAAGACGCAACACTTCGGCGGACACGACGGGAAGGCTTTCATAGTCGCTCTCATTTAGAAAACAGAAGATATTTATTAACTATCAAAATTATACCGAGATAGAATACGTTAAACTTGGTTAAACAATAAGTTATTACTAAGTTAGAGGTTCCTCTATAATGAATACTCTGTTAATCTAGTATTCTATAAATCTGAATCTGTATTCTTCAGAAATCTATTATATCAACCAAAAATAGCGCAGTTCAGGTGAAGTTGCAGTGCTTTCTTTACAGAGATATATCTCGCTAACACCGCAGCTGCAGTAACTTAATTTTGAACTCTGTGTGTGTGGAATTTGCGTGAAAATAACCTACGAAAGCATTTAGATAATATCGTATATCTTCTAGCATAAATGTAAAAGAAGCAAGCGGGCCAACACTCGGCACTCGGCCAGTCGGGCGCTCTGAAAGCGGCCGCCGCTTAATAGTTGTCAGGCGGCGAGCTGACGTGAAGTGGCCCCAGAGCCCGCCGCTCGGGACCCGGGCCTCCGTGCCCCCGGGCCCCGCGCTCCACGTCTGATACACCCACTTGACAACTATTAGTGCTGACGTCTTGGAGTGTGGCGGCGTCCGTTCAACCTAATGCAAATGGTAACTTTGAATTCTTTGAAAGCTTTTAAAGGTAGGTTCTTCCTAAGGTTACCTACTTTTTAACAAAATGCAATTTAGAATCAAACGATATTTACTAGACTTTGCAACGGATGTGAATTTTGGCAAATTAGGGAAGTCCTATGAACCATCTCACCTCACTGAGACAACCGTATCTATAATATTCACTGGGTCAAAACTTTTTCGGATTGCAACAGAAACCGCAATAAAAAGTAAGTTCCTTCAGAAGTTGTTCGCAGTGATAAGTGGAGCCATTTATTGTCTACTATGTAAATCAGATGGCGGTGTCGCGGTGGGAAACATTTAAAAACAAAGGGAAAACGCTTCATCTTTTGGGAGATGCCTACCTAACTACACATCAAACAATAGTAGATTATGCAACGAGGGGATAAAGCAGTGTCTTGTGTCACGGTCGTTATATTGAATTCCGAACGCAATGATGGATTCGGGAGTTTAACTCACGGACGAAGCGAGGTAGTCAATACAAGAATCCTGAATGCAGAGAGGGATTCAAGCTAGTTCAAGGCAAAGACACCTTTATCCCCGACATATCAATATTCGTAATGTTTATTATTACTATTCTTAAAATACCGAGTTTCAATAGGTCGAATAACAAAAAGTCCGACTTAATGATAATTCAAAACATCAAAAATACGAATTCCGATTATTAAAATACCTATTAATCAGTATTCCGAAATAAAAAATGCCTTGTAAAACTGAATAGCAAGACAAATAAACACAATTGCTCGTCAGAACAAAGTACATTATTATGTTCAGTATGAGGAGGTAGAATTAAAAAACTAATGACAGATACAAACTGGATGCATGCAAGCAAGCATGCAGCAGACAAGCAAGCATGCAAGCAAGCATGTAAGCAAGCAAGCATGCAGTATGCAACAGGCTTGACTTCTGTCACGGCTCCGGCGCTGCGAGGCTCCGGCGTTCCCCCGCGAACTTATCGTCGCAGATGGTATAACGCCTGCTCCACAGCTCGCGGGCCGCCTCGCCCCTCCGTGCCTACGCGGGCTTAAATTGCACTCAAGGGGTAGGGCAGACAAGACTACGTGGAGTCGGTTTTACAGCGATTCGTTTCTGTCACTTACTTTTGAAGCAAAAATTATTGACTGTTAAAGACAATATTTTAATTTAAGGTTCAAAATGTTAAAAAATATATTCGTTAGGTATATTAAAACAGTAGGTCTTTTGACCGTAGTTATTTTGAAAATAGTTTAAATATCTTTGAATATTATAATATGTAACTAACTGAATATTATACCGATTCAACCTAAATTCAGATTCAGGTCAGGCAAGGTTTTCATGGCAAATAATTTGACGTTTTCGTGCAGGTCAAACAATATTATGTGTTACTTATCATGCTAAGTAAAGTAATATCAGTTTCCTCGAGGCAAACTTACTGTAAAACTAACAATAAATAACTTAGTTTCAAATCCTCCTGATGACGGAGTTCTCTCTGTAACTTACAAAAGGTATCGGAACTTCTGTAATAATCTTTTGAAAAAACTAAAAAATCAATATGATAAAAATGAATTGCAGAAGGCGGGAAAAAATAGTAAACTTGTATGGAAATTGTAAAAACTCATACATTTAGATCAAAAAATCCCGAACCTCCGCTTGATATACTGCCCACAGATATAAAACCCATCCGAAGCAATCAATAAAGTAAACCACTTTTTTGCTAACGTTGGCAAAAACTTGGCCGAAAAATCATTAAACTCAAGTATTATTTCCCAACAACACCCGACCACGACATCCTCTACACTAAATTATTTTGTTTTATTAGATACCGACGTTAACGAAGTAGTCAGAATGATAAACGGGTTAAAGGATGTTTGTGCGACCGGGTGGGATGACATACCTAATAATATTCTTAAGCGATTTAAATACCTACTTGCCCCTCCTATAACCCATATTTTTCAACTATGCTTATCTAAAGGAATATTCCCAAAATTGCTTAAAAAGGCTGTGGTCACACCTGTATTTAAATCTGGAGACAAAAACTGTGTGAATAACTACAGACCCATTTCAGTGTTAACAGGGATCTCAAAACTTTTAGAAAAAATTATAAACAGTAGATTAATAAAATATCTAGAAGATAACAGACTACTATCAGATAGTCAATTTGGTTTTAGGGCTACAAGATCAACTAGCCATGTAGTCCACGAATTGACTAACTATGTTACTACCAACCTAGATAATGGTATGCACACAATTGGGATCTTTCTAGACCTTGCCAAAGCTTTCGACACTATTTCTTGTACTTTACTTTTGCACAAGCTTGAAACACTTGGGATAAGAGGAGAACAACTTCAACTGTTTTCTAATCATCTCAGCTATCGTCATCAGTGTGTTAAAATTGGTCAGCATACAAGCTCTGAACTTAAAAATAGTAGTTTTGGTATTCCACAAGGTAGCATTTTGGGCTCTACTTTATTTTTAATCTATATTAATGAGCTATGCAGCCTGTCACTTCAAAATGGTATTATACTATCATATGCGGATGACACCGCTCTATTATTTTCAGCTAAATCTAGAGTTGAGGTCTATGAATATGCTCAAAATGGTTTTAACATTGTGTCTAATTGGCTCCGTAATAATCTCCTAACATTAAATGCAGATAAAACTAATTACATGTTATTTACAATGAGAAATGCTAACATACCGCTTACTAATCTAAACATTCGCGCACATAATTGTTGTACGTATGCTGACATAGCATGTTCTTGCCCGACTTTAGCTAAAGCTGACCATTTAAAATATCTAGGTGTCACCATTGACACAAATCTAAATTTCCGTAAACATATCGATTTACTGTGTACGAGAGTTCGCAAATTAATATATGTTTTAAGAATTACCGAACGTAGCCGACTTTAAATTGATAAAACAGGTCTATTTAGCTTTGTGTCAATCCATTCTTACATATTGCGTAACTTCTTGGGGTGGTGCGGCAAAAACAATTTTACTCCCACTAGAGCGTGCTCAAAGAGCAATTCTGAAGGTTGCTACCTTTCGCCCATTTAGATTTCCTACGCTCCAGCTCTACACAGAATGTAAAGTACTCAACAAGGTACTAAGTTTCTATAGCGTAAGGTATAACAAATTTAGTAATATGTTATCTGTTATTTAGAGACACTACATTACACTGACACAAAACAACTTCTAGAAATCTTGGTATGATGATATTTGATCCCCTCGTAATTGTTTACTTTTGTATAATTACATAGGCTTAGTTTTAGATATTAAGGTACTATAAAGCTGTCTCGTAGTTCTTAAAAGAGTTTTTAATTTTTTTTATAAAAGTTTAATTTTAAATTGTGCTAGACCAAAGTAGTTGGATTGTAAAGTGATGGCCAGAAACACAGGTTTAAATTAACCTAGATCGGGCTGGTCGCTACCTAACATTGCAATTCCGAACAACCATTACTTGCACCTATAATAATATCTTAGTTTTAGTTTATTTTTAGGCACTATAATTGTATGGATAACTCATTACTGTTGACTACTTGTACACTTTTTGTAAACGTTTTATTTGAATAAATTATTATTATTATTAAATTATTATTATCATTAAATGGAAATCTTAGTTATGAACCATTTGATATTGCTGATAATCTTCAAAACGTAAAAGTCTGCTGTTGTATTATTTTGGGCTTGTAAATAACTGGAATTTGGTGTCTCAGAATACAATTTTGTCTAGCATAGTCAGCGTTGTGGCTTGCGGTACATTAGCAGCCGTCAGCGGTCATAAGCAAACTAGCTACAGTTGAGTGCGAACTGTTACATAGTACGTCAGGTCTGCGCATCACTCAGCCAGACCGCGGCTAGACCGGTCTGAGTGCTTGAGATACTCGATACATTTGCACTACTTATTGATAAAACTTACTTTATTATTTTTTTAAGAAAATTATTGTTCGCAGTCTTAAAGTCACAGAGATCTAACAACCTTTTCTCGTCCTAGAAATCTAGATTATCTGGAAATTAAGTACAGTCGGTCAAACTAACAAAGAAAATTTACCTAATCTGAAGCTGTCAGCCCTGTTTGACTTTTTTCGCCAATCTCTAGACAAGTGCATTTATTTACCGCCTAGCATTAGAAGTTTGCATAACAACCTAGGAAACATTACTGTCACCAGATTGTAAGTACGTAAGCAGAGGTGAAAGCGTGCAGCCGCGCGCCACAATCGCGAGTTTGCACCACAAGTTCGCGCGACCGCACGCCGCCCGCGCGACCGCTCGGTTAAACTTTGTCACTGCCTCTAGTTGAGGCGCTGATGGTTACAAAATTATAGGGATAATCTAGATTTATCGTGATTCGCGTGAATGTCGTATGAAAGTGGTATTTAGAAGTTTTAACTTCAATGGGCTAGGACCATTCAAATCTTTCGACTTTGTTTCAGAAAACTTCGGCCAAAGTCTTTTAAATCTCCAATACAATAGATCCGAAGTGACGTCTATGACAGAGAGCTACAATATACAGCGCGACAACTTCATCAACTATTGCCATCAATCTACTGAAGAAAATTAATTAAACACTAAATCTTGACGAACGACCTCATAACGGAGACTAATTTTAACCTTTCAAACACGCTCCAAGCAAATAGAAAATAACTCTGAAAATATATCTTATAGTTGATGCAGAAAGTTGGCGGCTTCGCGCAAAGTTCAGAAGAAAGTGTTGCAGAAGTGATATTGTTTAGTTCGGCAGTCCGCGCCGCGCCGCACCGCCCTGGTCTGTCACGTTGTGTCGTGCCGTGCAGTGCACCGCGGTAGGCATCCGCGTTGCATTAGTTAACGCGGCTCTGGACTGCACTCCAGTTTATTGTTTGAGCATGTCGCGAACATGTCGCGAACATGTCACACACTCGGGCACTTGCGGAAACTAACTAGGTACTATTAGGTACCTATTCTGGCTGTTGCGCCGTTCGTTCCTCGATACTTGCAAGAGGTGCCCTTCAAGAAATTTCAGCTGAACTTTAATGAGACCGATACAAGAGATCATGTTTAGTAGCATTAACCCTAATTCCAGCATATGCCTAACCATTAATTTCCTACGTTTTTAACATTATCCCAAACAATTGTGGCGAAAAGTATAGTACAGCAGGTCGATCTGTAAACATGTCGAAGTGAACGCTTGTGTGAAGTGATCACGAAGTGAGCTGTCATTCCATCTTGATTATATGGATTGCCAGCCCGCTTCGTAATCATTTCGACATATTAACAGAATCGCACTGCAGGTTAGAGACCCGGGTACGTCTCCGTCGCAGCCAGCGCTTAATCAGCAGCCGGTCAATGGGCTGTCTGGCTTTTAATTAGTCCAAGTGACATCCAGCCAATGCGGCCGTTCATAGAATAGGAGAACCGTCTAACACTCACGTCTAACGTCTAACTTTAAATTTCTAATTGCTAAAGCGTAATTACGGGGGTAATTATAATGAAACATTTCGCAGTGCTTTAACATAGCTCGGTAACAACTCTGTAAACCAATGTAGGCTAAAATCCCATTCCGAAGTTTCTATTGTACAGAATCTAAACATAGGGACGAATCAGTGATTTAGTGAAATCTATGTTTTCTGATAGCTAGGTATACCCGTAAATGTGTTCTATCGTCGACCGCATCCTCGACCATCAAATGAGATTGTTGTCAAGCGCGAGCTTGGTGCCCGCGACGACGTGCAGGTCCGCGTCAGTAGGACGTCACTGGCTCGTGCAACCGAGCCAGTCGCGTACTCGCGTCGCGGGTGGGACGCGGCCGGGCGGCGCTCAATACGTCACAAACTTCGAAATAAAATTATAACACAAACACTGTTCAAGCGTGATTTTTAAATGCATGCACAATTGAATAAACTCGCAGAACTATCCGGTGCGTTTCAAATATAAGATATCACTATTAACAATAGCGCGCTTTCTACATGAGAACAGGAGACACCGGTTTAGCAGCAGTAAAAGAGACCGGACATAAGTAAAAACGCTATCCCCGCGTATTTACGATGATTAGTGATCAGGCCTCGTAGTAACTACGTAGAACCTCGTAGCAAAAAAAGTGAGTACTACGTAGAACTACGAAACGAACCGAAGAAAACTTTGTAATACATCGAAGAAGCTTCGTATGGAAGCAACTTCGTAGCTCATGGAAGCAACTTCGTAGCACAATGAAGCAACTTCGTAGTACATTGAAGAAACTTCGTAGCACATTGAAGGAACTTTTTAGCAAATTGAAGAAACTACGTAGCACATCGAAGAAACTTAGTAGCACATCGAAGAAACTTAGTAGCACATCGAAGAAACTTAGTAGCACATCGAAGAAACTTAGTAGCACATCGAAGAAACTTAGTAGCACATCGAAGAAACTTAGTAGCACATCGAAGAAACTTAGTAGCACATTGAAGAAACTTAGTAGCACATCGAAGAAACTTAGTAGCACATCGAAGAAACTTAGTAGCACATTGAAGAAACTTAGTAGCACATCGAAGAAACTTAGTAGCACATCGAAGAAACTTAGTAGCACATTGAAGAAACTTAGTAGCACATCGAAGAAACTTAGTAGCACATTGAAGAAACTTAGTAGCACATCGAAGAAACTTAGTAGCACATTGAAGAAACTTAGTAGCACATCGAAGAAACTTAGTAGCACATCGAAGAAACTTAGTAGCACATCGAAGAAACTTAGTAGCACATTGAAGAAACTTAGTAGCACATCGAAGAAACTTAGTAGCACATTGAAGAAACTTAGTAGCACATCGAAGAAACTTAGTAGCACATCGAAGAAACTTAGTAGCACATCGAAGAAACTTAGTAGCACATCGAAGAAACTTAGTAGCACATCGAAGAAACTTAGTAGCACATCGAAGAAACTTAGTAGCACATTGAAGAAACTTAGTAGCACATCGAAGAAACTTAGTAGCACATCGAAGAAACTTAGTAGCACATCGAAGAAACTTAGTAGCACATCGAAGAAACTTAGTAGCACATCGAAGAAACTTAGTAGCACATCGAAGAAACTTAGTAGCACATCGAAGAAACTTAGTAGCACATCGAAGAAACTTAGTAGCACATCGAAGAAACTTAGTAGCACATTGAAGAAACTTAGTAGCACATCGAAGAAACTTAGTAGCACATCGAAGAAACTTAGTAGCACATCGAAGAAACTTAGTAGCACATTGAAGAAACTTAGTAGCACATCGAAGAAACTTAGTAGCACATCGAAGAAACTTAGTAGCACATCGAAGAAACTTAGTAGCACATTGAAGAAACTTAGTAGCACATCGAAGAAACTTAGTAGCACATCGAAGAAACTTAGTAGCACATCGAAGAAACTTAGTAGCACATTGAAGAAACTTCGTAGCACATTGAAGAAACTTAGTAGCACATTGAAGAAACTTAGTAGCACATCGAAGAAACTTAGTAGCACATCGAAGAAACTTAGTAGCACATTGAAGAAACTTCGTAGCACATTGAAGAAACTTAGTAGCACATCGAAGAAACTTAGTAGCACATCGAAGAAACTTAGTAGCACATCGAAGAAACTTAGTAGCACATCGAAGAAACTTAGTAGCACATCGAAGAAACTTAGTAGCACATTGAAGAAACTTCGTAGCACATTGAAGAAACTTCGTAGCACATCGAAGAAACTTAGTAGCACATCGAAGAAACTTAGTAGCACATCGAAGAAACTTAGTAGCACATTGAAGAAACTTCGTAGCACATTGAAGAAACTTCGTAGCACATCGAAGAAACTTAGTAGCACATCGAAGAAACTTAGTAGCACATTGAAGAAACTTAGTAGCACACCGAAGAAACTTAGTAGCACATTGAAGAAACTTAGTAGCACATCGAAGAAACTTAGTAGCACATTGAAGAAACTTCGTAGCACATCGAAGAAACTTAGTAGCACATCGAAGAAACTTAGTAGCACATCGAAGAAACTTAGTAGCACATCGAAGAAACTTAGTAGCACATTGAAGAAACTTCGTAGCACATCGAAGAAACTTAGTAGCACATCGAAGAAACTTAGTAGCACATCGAAGAAACTTAGTAGCACATCGAAGAAACTTAGTAGCACATCGAAGAAACTTAGTAGCACATCGAAGAAACTTAGTTGCACATCGAAGAAACTTAGTAGCACATCGAAGAAACTTAGTAGCACATTGAAGAAACTTCGTAGCACATCGAAGAAACTTAGTAGCACATCGAAGAAACTTAGTAGCACATCGAAGAAACTTAGTAGCACATCGAAGAAACTTAGTAGCACATTGAAGAAACTTCGTAGCACATCGAAGAAACTTAGTAGCACATTGAAGAAACTTAGTAGCACATCGAAGAAACTTAGTAGCACATCGAAGAAACTTAGTAGCACATTGAAGAAACTTCGTAGCACATTGAAGAAACTTCGTAGCACATCGAAGAAACTTAGTAGCACATCGAAGAAACTTAGTAGCACATTGAAGAAACTTAGTAGCACATCGAAGAAACTTAGTAGCACATTGAAGAAACTTAGTAGCACATCGAAGAAACTTAGTAGCACATCGAAGAAACTTAGTAGCACATCGAAGAAACTTAGTAGCACATCGAAGAAACTTAGTAGCACATCGAAGAAACTTAGTAGCACATCGAAGAAACTTAGTAGCACATTGAAGAAACTTCGTAGCACATTGAAGAAACTTCGTAGCACATCGAAGAAACTTAGTAGCACATCGAAGAAACTTAGTAGCACATCGAAGAAACTTAGTAGCACATTGAAGAAACTTCGTAGCACATTGAAGAAACTTCGTAGCACATCGAAGAAACTTAGTAGCACATCGAAGAAACTTAGTAGCACATTGAAGAAACTTAGTAGCACACCGAAGAAACTTAGTAGCACATTGAAGAAACTTAGTAGCACATCGAAGAAACTTAGTAGCACATTGAAGAAACTTCGTAGCACATCGAAGAAACTTAGTAGCACATCGAAGAAACTTAGTAGCACATCGAAGAAACTTAGTAGCACATCGAAGAAACTTAGTAGCACATTGAAGAAACTTCGTAGCACATCGAAGAAACTTAGTAGCACATCGAAGAAACTTAGTAGCACATCGAAGAAACTTAGTAGCACATCGAAGAAACTTAGTAGCACATCGAAGAAACTTAGTAGCACATCGAAGAAACTTAGTTGCACATCGAAGAAACTTAGTAGCACATCGAAGAAACTTAGTAGCACATTGAAGAAACTTCGTAGCACATCGAAGAAACTTAGTAGCACATCGAAGAAACTTAGTAGCACATCGAAGAAACTTAGTAGCACATCGAAGAAACTTAGTAGCACATTGAAGAAACTTCGTAGCACATCGAAGAAACTTAGTAGCACATTGAAGAAACTTAGTAGCACATCGAAGAAACTTAGTAGCACATCGAAGAAACTTAGTAGCACATTGAAGAAACTTCGTAGCACATTGAAGAAACTTCGTAGCACATCGAAGAAACTTAGTAGCACATCGAAGAAACTTAGTAGCACATTGAAGAAACTTAGTAGCACATCGAAGAAACTTAGTAGCACATTGAAGAAACTTAGTAGCACATCGAAGAAACTTAGTAGCACATCGAAGAAACTTAGTAGCACATCGAAGAAACTTAGTAGCACATTGAAGAAACTTAGTAGCACATCGAAGAAACTTAGTAGCACATTGAAGAAACTTAGTAGCACATCGAAGAAACTTAGTAGCACATTGAAGAAACTTCGTAGCACATCGAAGAAACTTAGTAGCACATCGAAGAAACTTAGTAGCACATCGAAGAAACTTAGTAGCACATCGAAGAAACTTAGTAGCACATTGAAGAAACTTAGTAGCACATCGAAGAAACTTAGTAGCACATCGAAGAAACTTAGTAGCACATCGAAGAAACTTAGTAGCACATTGAAGAAACTTCGTAGCACATTGAAGAAACTTAGTAGCACATTGAAGAAACTTAGTAGCACATCGAAGAAACTTCGTAGCACATCGAAGAAACTTAGTAGCACATTGAAGAAACTTCGTAGCACATTGAAGAAACTTAGTAGCACATCGAAGAAACTTAGTAGCACATTGAAGAAACTTCGTAGCACATTGAAGAAACTTCGTAGCACATCGAAGAAACTTAGTAGCACATCGAAGAAACTTAGTAGCACATTGAAGAAACTTAGTAGCACATCGAAGAAACTTAGTAGCACATTGAAGAAACTTAGTAGCACATCGAAGAAACTTAGTAGCACATTGAAGAAACTTCGTAGCACATCGAAGAAACTTAGTAGCACATCGAAGAAACTTAGTAGCACATCGAAGAAACTTAGTAGCACATCGAAGAAACTTAGTAGCACATTGAAGAAACTTCGTAGCACATCGAAGAAACTTAGTAGCACATCGAAGAAACTTAGTAGCACATCGAAGAAACTTCGTAGCACATCGAAGAAACTTAGTAGCACATCGAAGAAACTTAGTAGCACATTGAAGAAACTTAGTAGCACATCGAAGAAACTTAGTAGCACATCGAAGAAACTTAGTAGCACATCGAAGAAACTTAGTAGCACATTGAAGAAACTTCGTAGCACATTGAAGAAACTTAGTAGCACATTGAAGAAACTTAGTAGCACATCGAAGAAACTTCGTAGCACATCGAAGAAACTTAGTAGCACATTGAAGAAACTTCGTAGCACATTGAAGAAACTTCGTAGCACATTGAAGAAACTTAGTAGCACATTGAAGAAACTTCGTAGCACATTGAAGAAACTTCGTAGCACATCGAAGAAACTTAGTAGCACATTGAAGAAACTTAGTAGCACATTGAAGAAACTTCGTAGCACATTGAAGAAACTTCGTAGCACATCGAAGAAACTTAGTAGCACATCGAAGAAACTTAGTAGCACATTGAAGAAACTTAGTAGCACATCGAAGAAACTTAGTAGCACATCGAAGAAACTTAGTAGCACATCGAAGAAACTTAGTAGCACATTGAAGAAACTTCGTAGCACATTGAAGAAACTTAGTAGCACATTGAAGAAACTTAGTAGCACATCGAAGAAACTTCGTAGCACATCGAAGAAACTTAGTAGCACATTGAAGAAACTTCGTAGCACATTGAAGAAACTTAGTAGCACATCGAAGAAACTTAGTAGCACATTGAAGAAACTTCGTAGCACATTGAAGAAACTTCGTAGCACATCGAAGAAACTTAGTAGCACATCGAAGAAACTTAGTAGCACATTGAAGAAACTTAGTAGCACATCGAAGAAACTTAGTAGCACATTGAAGAAACTTAGTAGCACATCGAAGAAACTTAGTAACACATTGAAGAAACTTCGTAGCACATCGAAGAAACTTAGTAGCACATCGAAGAAACTTAGTAGCACATCGAAGAAACTTAGTAGCACATCGAAGAAACTTAGTAGCACATCGAAGAAACTTCGTAGCACGTTGAAGGAACTTTTTAGCAAATTGAAGAAACTACGTAGCACATCGAAGAAACTTAGTAGCACATTGAAGGAACTTTTTAGCAAATTGAAGAAACTACGTAGCACATCGAAGAAACTTAGTAGCACATCGAAGAAACTTAGTAGCACATCGAAGAAACTTAGTAGCACATCGAAGAAACTTAGTAGCACATCGAAGAAACTTAGTAGCACATCGAAGAAACTTAGTAGCACATTGAAGAAACTTAGTAGCACATCGAAGAAACTTCGTAGCACATCGAAGAAACTTAGTAGCACATCGAAGAAACTTCGTAGCACATTGAAGAAACTTCGTAGCACGTTGAAGGAACTTTTTAGCAAATTGAAGAAACTACGTAGCACATCGAAGAAACTTAGTAGCACATTGAAGGAACTTTTTAGCAAATTGAAGAAACTACGTAGCACATCGAAGAAACTTAGTAGCACATCGAAGAAACTTAGTAGCACATCGAAGAAACTTAGTAGCACATCGAAGAAACTTAGTAGCACATCGAAGAAACTTCGTAGCACATTGAAGAAACTTCGTAGCACGTTGAAGAAACTTAGTAGCACATCTAAGAATCTTCGTAGCACATTAAACAAAATTCATAGCACATCGAAGAAGCTTCGTAGCACATCGAAGAAACTTCGTAGCACATCGAAGAAGCTTCGTAGCACATCGAAGAAACTTCGTAGCACATCGAAGGATATTTGTAGCACATCGAAAAAGAAAAATTACGAAGATTCTTAGATGTGCTACTAAGTTTCTTCAACTTCGTAGCATATTGAAGAAACTTCGTAGCTCATCGAAGAACCTTCGTAGACCATTGAAAAACCTTCGTAGCACATTGAAGAAACTTCGTAGCTCATCTAAGAAACTTCGTAGCACATTAAAGAATCTTCGTAACACATCGAAGAAGCTTCGTAGCACATGGAAGCAACTTTATGGTACATCGGAGCAACTTCGTAGCACATGGAAGCAACTTCGTAGCACACTGAAGGAACTTTTTAGCAAATTGAAGAAACTACGTAGCACATCGAAGAAACTTCGTAGCACATCGAAGAAACTTCGTAGCACATTGAAGAAACTTCGTAGCACGTTGAAGAAACTTAGTAGCACATCTAAGAATCTTCGTAGCACATTAAACAAAATTCGTAGCACATCGAAGATGCTTCGTAGCACATCGAAGAAACTTCGTAGCACATCGAAAAAAATTCATGGCTCATCTAAGAATCTTCGTAGCACATTAAACAAAATTCGTAGTACATCGAAGAAGCTTCGTAGCACATCGAAGAAACTTCGTAGCACATCGAAGAAACTTCGTAGCACATCGAAGAATCTTTGTAGCATATCGAAGAAACTTCATAGAACATCGAAGAAACTTCGTAGCACATCCAAGAAATTACGTACTCCAGAAATCAATGCAACTATGTAGCACTTCAATAAAAGTACTCTGATACAACTAAAAGCATTCGAAAGCAACTACGATGTACATCAAATGACAGCCAGAACCAACACTGTATAAGGACAGAATAATTTTTAGGGTCCCGTACCCAAAGGGCATCAGGTCCCCCTGTCCATCCGCCCGTCTGACTGGCAGCGGGTTGTATGTCATGAATCGTAATAGCTACAGTTGAAATCTTCACAGAGTGTTGTAAACAAAATAATAAAAATCTATTTTTTTTTTAAATACAGTGGTACCCTTCATGCGCGAGTCCGACTCGTACTTGGCTGGTTTTTATCTTCTTTTATCCCGGGACTATTTTCCCTTGGGATAATTCCCCACTTTCTTTCACGCGGATTTAGGTGTATAGTAGGCTCAATAACCTTGAGCATCTGGGCCACACATTCATATCTGCGCCGCACACACAAACATTTCCGTAGCGCACGCGCTACCTCAAAACTATTATCAAAGATTACGCGAGGACGCAGACATGCGCGCTAAGCCGGCTTTTTTGCCTACGACTACACAAGAGTATGGCGATTGCACGGCTGATTTTTAGTTTAGATAGATACATACGTTACGCATATTTTTATTCACTGGTCAGATTCTGTGATTCCTGTGAAAGTTTTAGGTGTTTAATTGATAACGTTTTTATATCGGTTTATTTTGTAAACTGGAAATACGACGATGATTGTTGAAAAAACCCGACCAAGTGACAGTGAAGACACACTGGAGAAATGTCTCTGAAAAGAATTACCGCTGTAAATCCTTATTTAACTACGGAACCCTGCATATTACCTCCCTTTGTGTGCGCTACGAAAATGATATAATGAAATAATAAACCCGAATTTTAGAGAACACGTCAATATCTACAAACAGAAAAGGCAGTGATACCAAATGCCCAACTGTATGTCATTTTTTTTATTTAAATTTAATAGATACGACATGACAGACCAAAGCAGACCACGTTATTTGCACCTTGGTATCAGTTTTATCAAAATAAATCGTACTTTTTTAATTCACTTATTTTTTTGAACAACTCAAATCGAACATTCAAAAGATATCATAATTTTATCAAAACAATACAATTTAGCCAAACGGCCCCACAGACGCGACTGACACGCCGCATATACCGACCGAATAATGAAAATAAATGTTTGTTTATGAACTTGTGTTTGTTTATGTTTGTGTTGAAGATATTGTATAAGAATACACTGTGGTAGGTGTACAGCACCTACCACAGTGTATTTCTTTTAACCCAAAGGTTGACTAACAGAGATGTCCTCGTTGCATTAAGTCCGCCTATGTACCACTATTGTTCATGAAGTTTAAATGAATATATAAACTTACATAGATTTTTTTATTTTTCTTTATTAATATTAGTCAGGTTGTTGGTAATAAAAGAAATTAAGAATTAACGTCGGCTACGTTTGAAAAATAGAGCAGACAAAAATAAAAACCGAGCGACGCCGATAGTATTTTGATAAAAGTTGCTGTATGAAACTGTACAATGCGCCCACGCGCTCAATCAAGCTGGCTCCTCTGCAAAGAACTAGTCTATGAACGCACACTAATACAAAAGTTCGTAAATATTTGCACTAACACATTCAAATACGCGTAGTCGGTCGATAGCGCGAGCGGAGCAAACAGCGACACAGCCTCCCCGTCTCAGTGCTAATGCACGACTGCCGCCTTCGCCCAAACAGAGCTTTAAAACTATGGGAGACTTAATATTGAACATTTTCTTTGCAAAATATTGATTGATTTACATGAGCAATGTTCACTTTGTAGTACACTTTACCAGCAATTTTTCCATGTAAAAATATTTTTAAACTTCGAAGCCGTTTGGAAGAAATATCCAAAAAATAGCGTGTTATTAAATATTTTTTTACAGCTAAACTATATGTCATACGAAAACAAAAATTGTTCATATTTTTGTTTATGAATCTACCATATACATATATTTTTTTCCAATCTTTTGACCCAGCCGTTAATGGGGAATATCCTTTAGAAAGTAGCCTTTTGACGGCTCTGAAGCAGAGGTAGGGCCTTAAGTCGATGGTAGAACGTAGCACCGAGTGAGGAAACGTCACTAATGTAACTGTGTCTAAAAAGTAACAACACTATGTTCTGTGGATACTGACAACAGGAATGTACTTAATCATGTAACTCATTCTTCGGAGAATTTTCCGGGACATGATATGTAAAGTTTCACTATGATAAAATACCCACAAAATGGTCGAGCGTTTTCTAACTTATTAACATTTACTTACTAAAATAAAATATGAAAAAGTTTTTCAAAGTCTTTGAAGAAGCCGGTGCAGGTTGATTAACGTCCGGCTAAACAACTTGCTCGCCGCCGTGTAACGCTTCAGCGTGGGGCCACAGAGCACGCGGGGCATTTCAAGCCAAGCTCATAACGAGCTCACATTTATCACAATAATATTAGTCACTAAATATTATGTTGACGTTTTTTTCGAGGAAGTACATTTAATTGCATTGCAGTTTTTCGGCTCCAAAACGGCCTCACCTTTGGTGCGGGCGACTCTTCAAGCCTGCTGTGATAAAGTTTGCCCTCTTGCATCAAATTGTAGTTTGACTGACTTTGCCATAACTTTGTATTGATCACTAAATATGTATACGACTGTATCTAGTTCCTACTGATCGTGTGATCAGTAGGAACTAAATACAGTCGTAACCAGGAAACTGGTATACCTGTCATTGCACCTGTGAAGTGCACCAGGAAATAAACATCATGAAAATCAAGGTTTTATCAGGAGGCAAAAAGTGCAAGTAAGCCGTTCGTCACGACATACCCGCTGTCGTGGTGGCCCATCCGCCGCATGCGCTCCGTCGTCGTGCCGCTCTATTAGAGCCGCTCTCGGACAGCCGCCGCCCCCGCCGCGCCGCACCGCCCCGCGCAGATGAGATCACGCCGCGCGCCTATTAAATTAGATGAATAAGTCTATCTGGCTAACCAACACGGATTCATACAAGACTCCTCTAGATTTACAGGAAAAAAGTTGCCAATAATCAAAATAAATAAAACTTCAAATGTGGGAAGATGTCGAAGTCACAATTAACTTTCGAAATGTTTTAATTAACACACCTACATACATACCAGTCTTTACTAGTTAATATGTAACTAAACAGTTTTTTTTTTTACAAACATGCATACTTGATACACTGCTCAGAAGCCTCTGCAATATTACAATATACCTACAAAGTTGCACAATAATCAAAAAGTTTTCCCGCGTGAACAATGGCGGCGCGATGTAATTCCGCGCGTCCCGCGTGGCCGGCACGCGCCCGCCGCGCGCGGCACGTCGCGGTTGTCGCGCGCGCTGATTGGCTCCGCCGAGACGCCGGACGTGACGCAATACAGCCGCACCTACACGCTCAAATACTTTTTAATTTTCTTCTCGTTGGAATACCTAGGTAGCAACTCGCGACCTAAGCGACTAGGGAATCCAATCTTGCAAACGAGGGATCCGGCACCTGTTTTGCGGGATCAGTATCACGGGGCTACACGTACGGGATCAAATCCAATCCCGCGGAATTTGCGGGACTGAAAAAAACATGGAATCAAAGAAAAATGGGCGGAGACGTCGTTCTAAATATGTATTTATTTCTCATGAACATGGAACTTAACAACCTGCTCCAAGATGGCTCCAAGGAACTCTTGTGATTGTTTTGGCATGTCATTTTCTAAAGAGCGGTGCGGTGTGGTAGTTATTTTGCTTTAAGTTATTAAAGTTACCGATGTCTAGTTACGCTTAGTGCTCGTTTACGGAGACGCGGGGCCATACGCGTCGCGGCCCACGGCGGCGTTGCACGCGGCGTATCACGCCCAACTGCCCGCGTCTCCGTAAACGAGCACTTACGCCGTTACTCCCCACGCATAAGTCCTCGAATATTACATAGTCGGAGATTTTTATTATTTACGAGCCAAACTCAAAGACACGTTTCATGCCAACATTAACTCTCAAGAAAGGTAAAAATGAGCTGTTTCCTTCATTTTCCTGTGTCTGAGTTATGTGAATTTTCACTAAACCAAGCGAAAACAGGAGTTGATTGTCGTCAAAATACAAACGTCTTTGCAACCAAAAATAAATCGGCTCACAAGCTAACGTTAGAGAACAATCGTATTCCCCTGGGGAGTGTCCAGTGTCCAGTCGCACCTCGCAGTAGGTACCTCCTCCGCCTCTTACATCGCTCATAAATTCCAGTTAATTTGGGCTCGCAGACTAGTTTGTAATAAATTAACCGAGTAATATGAAGTGTAGCGAGAAGGTAGCCTTCGGCGCGTAATATCGGATTACGTCGGCCCGAGGTGAGCTGAAAGCTGTCCGTATTAGTTGAACTTCAATATCCGCGGATCAGCGCGCTATTGACCCGCGCCTCAATGGGCCGCTCGGCGCACGCCACCGCGACGCAAGTACTCATACATAAGCTGCATGTACAAGTTTTACAGCAGAAGATTAAAAATGATAAGTTAACGTTGCACGGAGGTGAGCGCTACAATGGACTTCGTTTCGACCTCGCTGCCCGTCGAGTCGTAAGCCGTGAACTACACGACTTACTAAGACTGATCTACTGCACAATAGCTCTACTTACTTGGGTAGAACAGGATTCAAATCGTAACTTGTTGCAGCCCACAATATTGAGAAGTTATTACGAATATATCGAGTCAGGTTCAGAGTTCACCTTGTTGTTTTGTTTTTGTTTACAACAATACGTTTGCTCCTCTGGGGAATCGTAACAATTGAATTGCATTATAATTTAGCGAGCTGCTGGATTTGATATAATATCAGACTCGGACACTACGATCGGATGATTACTCAGGGCCAGATTAAATTATTTAGCGCAAGCCTGCGAGTGGCAACATTTGCAGAAGTTTGCTAAACCGTTTATGTAGTACTTTGATCAGTTCGGGGTCTTATAGCATGGGGAAAGGATATGTATGGGCGACAGATACACAAAACATGATTTGGAACTCTTAAATTTTAATCAATATGTCTATTATGTACAAAAAATGACTAACACAATGTTATCATTACCTTATCACTTAATTACTCAAATAATTGTAACTTACATCAAGTGAACATGAACACATCTCATACACACGATACGCACACATTTAATATTAGTTTACAATACTAGCTCCTGGAACAAGTCGATTCGCGTACGAACATGTGGCGAGTGAATTACAAAAATATATTATCATCCATTACTAAGTAGTGATGGGCGTTGAATCAACGAACTAGTTGAATCAACGTTGATGTCTCTTCAACGGGATTAACGTTGACCGTGTACAAATCAACTCGTTGAATTCGTCAACGAGTTACGAGACAACGACGTTTATGAATTCAACTCGTTTGACGAAACGAGAAAATGAACCCAACGTTTTGTTATTTTCAACGTACGTAAATTGTATTTCTTTAACAATAAAACTCCCGCAAACTGCATCAAATTGTTCGCAAATTAACATTACAACAGCATATGTTAATAAAAGCGTTTAGGCGTTTATCGTTCATGCAAGTTGCCGTTCGTAACACGTTAACTCGTTGACGAAATTAACTAGTTGATCAACTAGTTGACAAACGCAATTCAACGTTAACGTTTCGTTGACGGAAAAACCTTCAACGACCCATCACTATTACTAAGTACTAGCGAGCAGTGACTGGTCGCCTGATCGCCAGGTCGCCTGCTCATGTGTACTGCACGCGCAGCCCGCAGCGGCAGCACTGTGGCAGCACTGTGGCAGCACTGTGGCAGCACTGGCAGCACTGTGGCAGCACTGTGGCGCTCACAGCGAGGTGCGCGTCCATGTGGCGGGACCAAGTCCGCAACTTACAATGTATCACATTCAAGTGTTTGTGCTACATACTGTGGCCTGCTGCTGAAAGGGGCAACCTTCGTTTTTGTATGAAATGAGTTTGTAATGCCAGTTTATTGAAAAAGGATGATATTTTTTATGCTAAAGGGTGTCAGTTTATCAACAATCTTTCAAGAGATACTCTGTAAAAAGGTCAATGTAGTGTGCGCTATATGCACTGTATGAACAGTTAAGTAAAAAAAAATATATGATAAAAGGGCTGCAGTATACTTGTGCCGATAAGAAATTATTATTTTTCACTTTGCTAGTTATAGAGTAAGAACTAAAACGATCACAGTTAACGTTAGCCCTTTTTGTGATATAATCTTAGTTCGCTGCTTTATTTTTAATAAAGCAAAATAGACCAATGTAGAAATAGGTCTATTTTATACTAAGTCAGTAATATTTTTACTATTATATCCAAATGTTAAAAAGACCAAAGATAAGGTCTCTGTAAAAAATGAGAGCGTTCCTTTAGTTTGCCATGTGTTACTGCTTCCCAAAATATGAGTCTTATTAGCTACACTGTCGGATGGTGTAATTATACAGGGTGTTTTTTTTTTTCAAAATCTACTTGTTCGATTCCTGGGTAGGAACAACGATTTTTCAAAAATCTAATGATGCTGTTTTAGTTTTCATCAAAATCGGTTTCGAGACTCCTTTCAGTGTTTTTCGATATTCCTTATAGCTTCGGATTTGGCCCTGATGACACTTAAAAAATTCACCCTGCAGCAAACTTCATTAAAAAATTTCCAAATAAGTCGGCTATGGTTGTCAATGGGTTAGGTAGACGCCAATGGACCCGAAAATACTTTTTCAATTATCAAAGTGAAACTACAATTGAAGTATGTCAAAGTATGTCCTTAGAACATTATCATTGTCATTGAAAAAAGTAAGAATAATTGTTGGAAAAAAAGGAACTCAGAGGTAGGAACACTTTCTAAAGATCAGCGAGCAAGGCACCAAAATCAGAAGAGAATGCAATAATTTCTGGAGTACGTCCAAGCATCCAGCCGCCCATTTTATGAGTCTTTGGAGACTGGCCCCGAATTGAAAGAAAATTAAAAATATTGTAAAGTCTCCCATAATAAAATTTCTTAGAAAAACAACATTGGCCTTTTTAATTAGATACATAATTAGGAAGTAACATAATGCAGTGACGTCATACGTATCGCATCAACACGCCCGAGGGCGGCCGCAGCGCGCGTGCGCGCTCCCTTCAACACAACACGAACGAACACAATACAGTGCGCAAGGCGCACTCTGATTGGCTGATTACAATAATGCTTAGTCGACTATCACATTACGTACAAAGCTCTAGGAAACAATATAATTACACCCAAAATAAATGTAACCAATTTCGTAGCAGCATTCGAGTTTCATTTCTTCACACAACAAGGTATCCCCACGACAATAATTATTATCAGTGCTAAATAATAAGTTGTTAATATTTTTGAAAATATCATATTTTTCATATATTGGAATTTAATTCATAAATCTACTTAAAAACATAAATCAAATTTACTGGCCCTATTAGCAGCAGGCCACAGATATGTAGTATTTGTACCCTGAACAAGACATTAGTACCTCTAAGGCGTCCCTGGTCCCGCCACTTGGACAATTCAATTCGGCGGTGTTTAGTGTACAAATAGTACACAATATGTAGTACAAACTCTTCAATGTGATACATTTTGAATTGGTAACTTGGTTCCATCATCTTGATGCTACATACAATGCACGATGATTAATAAAAATTAATTACGTCGTTATTTCTCAGCTTCGGTACACACAAAACTCGATTAAGTTTCACAACTCGTTAAAAAAATATTAATTAATAATATGTACATTTTATAAATCTCGATGTTATTTAAAATTAAGTTAAAAAAATCTGTTGGAGGCGTCGCATCGCGCGGCGACACATGCCACCATGCGGATAGACACAGAGCAAACCATACATTGCTTCTTGAAATATATTTCGTCGTCAAATTCATTCTATACACTGTCTACTAGATAAATAGTGAAAAGAGGTTAACTTAATGTTCGTGTATCGCATAGTGACTATTATTTCTTTGTAAATCATTGGAGGTAGCACCGCGCGGATGTAACACCACGGGAAGCTCTGTCGAGACTCAGTCGGACTGTGCAGTGTGCGGCCACAGTGATGGCGCTACTCGTGGTACGTGGCGCTGAGCACGTAGAAGCGCTGCGGCGGCGCCGCCAGGCGGCTCACGTACTTGGTGAAGGCGGCGGCGCCCGCGTCGCAGTACACCAGCGTCAGCGCGTTGTGCGCCGGCGCCACGCTCACCAGCGCGGCGCCCTCGGGCTCCGCCTCCTCGGGCGCCACGAAGTGCACGCAGCCGCCCGGGCCGCGCGCGGCGCCGCCCAGCGCCAGCAGCGCCTGCAGGCGCGCGCGCTGGTAGGCGGCGCGCGGCGGCAGCAGCGAGTAGTCGGCCGGCGCCCAGCGCTGCAGCTCCAGGCGCGAGTAGCCCGCCAGCGCCAGGTCCGTGCAGTCGGCCAGCAGGCGCACGAAGGCGGCGCTGGAGAACAGCGCCAGCGCCGCGCGCAGCGGGTGCTCGGGCGGCGCCCGCGCCAGCCACGCGCGGCTCACGCGCCGGTAGTGGCGCTGGTTGGCCGGGCCCGCCAGCTCCCACTCCACCTCTGCGCAAACACAACACATTACACCACAGAAAGTAATGTTCACGTTTCCTAACATTATTTGACATAAGAAGTATTCTTAGAAAACGTAGCGATGCCGTCGCCCCCAGCCACTGGTTCAACACCACCTGCACACACACACGTACCGGGCTCCTCGAGCGCCTGCATGAGCTCGCTGAGCCGCTCGGGCAGCAGCAGCGCGGCCAGGCACACCTCGCTCTCGCGCTCCATCTGCGCCTGGATCTGCATGCGCGCGCGCGGCGCCATGTACGTGGCCTCCACCCACTGGTTCAGCACCACCTGCACGCACACACACTCTGTCAAACTTCTACACACGTAAACAAAGAGTCTTTAGTTCGTAGCATAAAGGTCAGTTAGGACCGCCCTTGTACTGTGAGAGCCGACCGCTTTCATCAAGACCTCTTGAGATGATTCGGAACGTAATGTAAAAGGAATACCAATCTATGTATGGAAGTTAGACCAAGTGCTGGCCAGAAGGAACAGATAGTGTGATACATCACATTCCTATAGATACTTACATTCCTATAGATACTGAAAAAAAAACACAGAAACCTCAATGTAGTATGTTTATTTTGTACTTAAAAGATGTCGCTACCTCGTCGCTATAGCCGACCGCGGCGTTCAAAAGGTTAATTACAATACGTCTACTTTATTAGGATTCCGAACATCCGTAAAAAACGGAACTCTTATAGGATGACTCGGGTGTCTGTATGTCTGTCGGTCTATCTGTCCGTCTGTCTGTCCATCTGTCACAGCCAGTTTTCTCCGGATCAACTCGACAGATTCTTTTGAAATTTGGTGTACATATGGATTTTGTGACCCAAACACGGACGCGTTACGTAAATAAATTATTTTTAGTATGGGAGTCACTTTTTGGGATCAAACAAGAAAATTAAAACAAAAGTTTTTCTAACAGTATCGTGTGACACATCAATTGAAAGGGCTTACTGTGAGGGTTTTAATTATATTTTTTTCATAATTTTAGAATAAATACTTTTGTAGTTATTCAAGAAATTAAACCAAATATTACCATTCAGCCCCCCTTGTCTCCGAAACTACTGAGCCTTTTGTTTACTATTGATAGGTACGCGTTTGACCACCATCTCACCTGATGGTAAGCGATGATGTGGTCGAAGATGGAGCACGCTTGCCTAGAAGTAACCTATTCACTCTTGACTTAAAGACTCCCAGGTTGTACCTATCAGGAAACAAACTCCGGCAGGGAATTCCACTCCTTAGCTGTACGCACTATGAATGTGTTCTCAAAACGTTTTGTGCGCGTGGGTGGGATGTCCACCATGTACCTGTGGCGCATCGCCGTTCGTCTTGTGGTCCGATGATGGAACGGGCTTGGCGGAATTAAATTATGCAATTCCGTCGCACATTCCCCAAAATGCAACCAGTAGAAAAGGGACAGGCTAGCAACTCGTCGTCGATGCTCAAGACTTTGGAGCTTCGTCGTGACGAGCCTCTCATTGTCGATGATCCTCTTGGCTCGTTTCTCAATTGACTCAAGGGCATCAAGCTGGTATCTGGCAGATCGTCCCAAAGATGAGAGCAGTACCTACTCATACACGATCGAACTTGCGCTTGATAGAATTTGAGCAGCTGTTCCGGCGTGAAGTACCGTCTCACCTTTGCTAGGATTGGACTTCTTTGCAGCCACTTGAGCTTTTGCCTCTACGAAAGGGCCAAAATTGAGGGTAGATGTTAATGTAACCCCAAGAAGCTCAAGTTGGTCGGTTATCGGCACGGTTGCACCTCTGAAAGATGCCTAACATTTTGAAAAAATAATGCAGATAATAATACTATACCTAAACTTTACAGGAAAACCTATAAGTAGTCTAGTAGAGTGTCTTGAAGTGAAATTTGTACGGTCTCATCGCCGTACATTTTTCTGCTTACTCTGTAACCTACTCTAGCCTAATGATGTGCGTCATAATTTCGCATTATAAAATAATATGACTAATGAATTAAAATATAGTGAACTCATAACTGTGTAGACAACAACTGAGAGAAATAATCGCCTTCCACTCTAGTACTGTAACTAATTCATAACTTAATAAACTTAACTATTGCATCTTAGTGGAAAGTGTTTCTCTATACTTTACTGAACTTTCAAACCTTCACGACAAATCAGTGTACGGAGTTAACTACTACAACCCGTACATTTATGGTCCTTCGAGCCTAGCCCCAGTTGGATTGAGAAGGCGCAAATACCTAACAAGGGTAAGGCCACATTGAATACCGGAACGAACTTTTACTACCAGAAGAGCCTTCGACTACTGGAAGAGCCCTTAACTACGGGAACTGACAGCAACTACCAAAAGAGCCTACGACTACTGGAAGAGCCCTTAACTACGGGAACTGACAGCAACTACCAAAAGAGCCTACGACTACTGGAAGAGCCTTCGGAAACTGGAAGAGGGTTTAACGATAGCTAGAAGAGTCTTCAACTACAAAGAACTACAAGGAAGCTATAGCTTATCAAGATGAATAAGCTAACGCTACAATCAACTTGTTTTGAAAACATCAAAGCATTATGCAGCAACTATAACAAGGACAGCAAAACAAGAAAAACAAAGGAATATTTGAATAACTGACTGAACAGAATTGTAGCATGGATACAGCGATTTATTGGAAACGCACCTAACAACAGGAAACGTGACACCGGATACCTCACACTTTATGCGAATTAAACAAAGCAAATGAACAAATAATAAAATATGTGCAACAAACGGAAATTACACAAGAATATAAACAACTTATGAAGAAAGAAATGATTTCTACGAAAAGTAACATTTTCAAACTTAAACCATACTTAGATAGCAGCGGCATACTCCGAGTCGGGGGTCGACTGAACCACTCCAGTTTACCTTTTGAAATGAAGAATCCAATCATTCTACCTAAGGGTGGACGACTGACTGAATTGGTGATTCATCAAGCTCATCAAACGACTTTACATGCAGGAGCCAGACTAACTTTAGCGTACATCCGGCAACGCTATTGGATCGTTGGCGGCAATAGAGCGGTGAAAGCTGAACTACGGCGCTGTGTGCGCTGCCATCGCTACAACCCGTCGCAGTTGTATCAACTTATGGGAGAACTACCACCACAACGAGTAACACCTTCGCGGCCGTTCACCCACACGGGGGTTCTCGGGGGGTCACAGGACACGTCGAAGTCAGACTCAACAAAGGGAGAGGGGTGCGAACTTCAAAGGGTTACATATGCATTTTTGTGTGCATGGTGACAAAGGCTGTACACATAGAACTTGCATCGGACTTAAGCACTGAAACCTTCATAGCAGCTTTCCAGAGAATGTGCTCCAGGCGCGGAACACCAAGTCACGTCTACTCAGACTGTGGCACAAATTTCATCGGCGCATCAAGGTTGCTTCAGAAAGAGTTTGAAGACTTCAAGCAATACTTGTCGCCTGACTTCTTCAAAAACATCGCAGACATGGGGGTACAATGGCATTTTAATGCGCCCGCTTGGCCAACTGCTGGCGGACTATGGGAAGCAGCGGTCAAGTCAATGAAGTCGGGTGTTAGGAGACCAAAAACTGACGTATGAGGAATTTACTACCCTGCTTGCGAAGATAGAAGCATGCATGAACTCCAGGCCGCTTTGCCAGCTCACTGAAGACCCCGAAGAATTTTATAACTACCTTACACCAGGTCACGTCCTAACGAGGGGACCAACAATGTCTTTACCACGAGCTGACTACACTGAAAATAAAATAGATCTACGCCGACGATGGCAATTAACAGAACACATGCACCAACAATTTTGGAAGAATTGGTCAAGTTACTATCTTGCACAACTACAAACACGCAGCAAATGGAATAATCCCAAGAAAAATTTCAACGAGGGAGACATCGTACTAGTCCGGGAAAACAATTTGCCGCCAGGAAAATGGGCTATGGGACGGGTGCTAGAACTTCACTCTGGAGCGGACGGATATGTTAGAGTGACAACAGTGCCCCGCCCTACCCCACTACCGCCTGCTGCTAAATGAAACACGTGCGCTCGAACGGAAAAAAAAGACTGTTAGCGGGGTTGTTGTTAACACAATGTCCGTATCGTCGGTTGGTTTAGATGATGCGCCCTTGAAAGCGGTGCGCCCTGCGGACTCGACGTCCGCGTGCCGACCCATAGTGCTGCTAGACGAGGCGGGAAAGCCGCAGCTCACCTCGTCGACTACTTGTGCGGAGAGGGGCGAGACATGTGCGGATATCGCAAGTGAGAGTCCTGGCGGAGGAAGCGGTGTCCCGGGGCGGCGTGATGTTGGCGGTGTCCTTGGACATCTCCAACCCTGCCCTGGAGTTGTATTCGGGAGATACTGCGCTATCATCGAGTGCCTCCCCACCTCCGCCGCGTCATTGGGGCTTATTTGGCGGAGAGGTATTTCACCTATTTGGGACGTGATGGCAGACACCAGCACCCCATGTCGTGCGGTGTTCCGGGTTCGGTGGTGGGCCCGCTCCTGTGGAGCATCGGGTACGACTGGCTGCTGTGGGGCGAGTGCTGACGACACGCTGGTCACTGCCCGGGGGAGCTCGCCTCGCACGTGGTGAGCCGCATACGGCGCCTTGGCCTGGAGGTGGCCCGACACAAGTCGGAGGCCATAGTCTTTCATGGCCTCGCACATAGTTGTTGGGGGGGCCCGTATCGCTGTCGAGTCCACTATGAAGTACCTGGGATTGGTGCTCGACAGCCGTTGGGATTTCGGCCCCCACTTCCGGCGGCTGGCACCCAAGTTGTTGGGCGCGGCTGGGGCGCTGTCAACGCTGCTTCCCAATCTGGGGGACCCGAGCACCGCCTGCAGGCGGTTGTACGTAGGGATCGTGCGATCGATGGCCCGCACGTACAGCTTGACCTCTTCCCGCTATGACAACGTTGCGTCCAGCTCCGCATCCACTCGCGGGCAGTAGCTCGGCTGCGCTCCGGCCCGCACGTACAGCTTGACGTTTAGCTTTAATTCTAAGTTTAATTTAAGCAGTGTGTTTTTTATATTGTGCTCACACCATAATTTACATTGTTTATATACGTGAGGATTTGTTATTGGCTTGCGGGTGACTACGGTTTCCTATTTTGTTTGTCTTTATTAGCTGTAAGTCCTCCAGTACTAAATAAATAAATAGTAAAAAAAAAAAAACACTTTAACAGCTGTAACGCCAATCCGGTGTTACTACCACAATTGCGATTTAAATACAATAAAGAATGTATACGAATGTTCATACGAATTTGATACTCACCTCGGATTCCGCTGTCGAGACACGAAAATGTTCTTTTAGAATAGCACCACTGGTCTGAGCACCGTAAGTTACAGTATCCTCCTCATCTATATATATATATCCTAATAAATGTATTACTGAACGCTACAGCGGCCCGGTCGGTCCCCGACAGTACCTTTTGTGTATGAAGTTGTATATCGCAAAAGTCGAAAGTGAGTCCGTTACGCTTCACGCCTTCAGCTCGGAACCGATTTTGGTAAACTTTGCTATAGAGATATGCGAGTTATAGCTATCACAATGTTGTCTTTTTGAACCAAAGGTTGACTGGTCGACTTGTCGTTTTTTTGAAGTCGGTTTAAAATTAATAGATAACGCGAGCAAAGCCTCGGGCTAAATATAGTAAATAAATAAGTAAGATAGGATCAGGTGAAGTTAGCTTACGATGTCTGCGTGCGGCTTGGTGGGCGCGGGCTCGGGCTCCGGCTCGGGCTCCGGCTCGGGCTCCGCCCCGGGCGGCTCGGGCGCGGGCCCGTGGAACCAGCCGTTGATGGACAGGCGCGGCAGCTCCAGCGACAGCACCTCCTCCACCTGCCACAACGCACAACCTCACATCACGTCTGTAGGCTGTCAACGGGGACGTGTTCCCACCTACATTTTACCAGTTTTACTTAAGCGACCTGTAACAGGAGGAGCCTGTCACGATTAATTGGACATCACTGTAGATTTTAATTTGTTACATAAAAAATCGGCCAAGTCAATGGGATTCTCATACTGTCTGTATGGAACTAACAAGTATTGTACCATTTTAGAATTCTGATTAAATGCGCCAACTTGTAATGCTACTTGCTAAGGCACTCTAGTACATGTTTTTTAAAGGAGGGCCTGTCAAAGTCGACGAATCTTGAAAATTTTAAATTCGTAGTTTAACAAATAGTCTCAGTTCTCGGAAACTTGAGGCAATTGTGCCATTATTTTTTATTGGGATTCTAGAAATGTTATTTAGGATTACGTTTCCAAAGTTCAAATGAACAAAAATAAAAAAGAATAACCACAATAACCGAAAAATGGTACAGTTTGATAAAGTTTCTAGGTTTTTCTTAAAATGCCCATAATTTTCAAACTGCATGGGATAGATTTTTTTCAGATTTTTCTCGTGATGGTTATGATCAATCCTGTCACCCCGTTTCGGCTTGACGTTGAGTTCTGGGACACCCTGTATATTTATTTATAGATGAATACTTAGTATTTTTGTTAATTCATATTTGTGTTTTTTTTTTTATTATTACAATCGTAAATTATTTAGTTATTTTTATTAATAGAATAAAACGTCTTTTTTTATTATTATTAATAGAATAAAATGTAATTTATTGTATTATTATCAATTGAAGAGAATATTATTTATTTATTTATTATTATTAGTAGAATAGAATGTCATTTATTTGTTATTATTAAAAGAAAATATTGTCATTTATTTACTGTCATCAATAGAATAGAATGTCATTTATTTTATTTTATTTGTTCGAGAAAATACAGTTATACATTAAAAATCTTATGCTAAGTTATAAATATATCAGAATAACAAATATATAACCTACGACATTTTCCACAACATATTAAAATTCATAATATATAGTGCGCTATTCTAAGCTGTTAAAACAGATAAATACCTAGTTACTAGTGAGCTTTTAAACAACAGGCATGAAACAACAGATAAATGAGGAGTGAGAGAGAATAAGTAAATATTAAACTAACTATTGTAATCTTTATTTTTTATTTGTGATTGGTTTGCTCTTGACTTTAGTCTAGGTCAGAGATGACAGAGACAAAGTCTATGATGGAGCTTACCCAGAAGGAGCATGTTCACTCTAACTTTGAAAAGATTAGGGTTAAATCTAAAATAATTTTGTAGACAGATTTATACCGTCCATATGTAACTGTAATACAACAATGCAAGTGCGTGAGGAATATTGTCCGTAAACAAGCAAATGACTTAATGCTCGCGACAGGAGACCACATCCCTGCCACATTTGCAGCTACTACAGATAGTCTCAGTAAACAGTAGGCCAATAAGTACGAGTGCTGGTTTCTGAGTCGTCACCTGGTGGAAGGAGTCGGCGCCGACCTTGAAGAAGGCGAGCATGTTGTTCCTGGGGCTGACGGAGTGCTGCACGCGCGTGGGCCGGCCGCGCTCGTCCCGCCCCAGCAGCTGCAGCGCGCCGCCCATGGCGCTGCTCCAGCCGCCCCACGCCGTCTGGGAACATCACCATCTCCATCTTACGTACTTCAACACACGATCGACGACGAACAAGTGAGATGAATCACTGCAGAGACAGATTTTGAGTTATTGGATGGCACCAGGCCCAACATCTGTGTGGTAAAAGGAGCCTCCTGTTTGAATTTCGGGAAAGCCTCCCTTAATGCTCCCTGACACTCCCCAAGAAACGTACGTGCTCAATGTCAGCTTTCTCCCACCTTTACTTTCGGCCGTTGTCTATGCTGGTGATTTTAAATGTTATAAGATGAATGCATGGTATTTTGTTTAAAGTCCTACAATAAATGAGTTTTAAGCAGGCACAAATTGACAATATGAGCATAGGTCGTGCAGCGCCAGCCCCGTCACGCTACACATTGACAATGTGAGCATACCTCGTGATGGTCTCCGCCGCCGTTCTCGAGCGGCTTGTGTTGCTGGGCGCTGGCTCGGCGCGGCCCCCAGGGCGCCAGGTACAGGATGAAGGCCACGCGGCGGTCGGCCAGCAGGTCGTCGTGCGCCAGCAGGTGGTCGCCGGGCCCGTACAGCGAGCATGACGCCGACACCGAGCGCAGCGCCAGCCCCGTCACGCTACACATTGACAATGTGAGCATACCTCGTGATGGTCTCCGCCGCCGTTCTCGAGCGGCTTGTGTTGCTGGGCGCTGGCTCGGCGCGGCCCCCAGGGCGCCAGGTACAGGATGAAGGCCACGCGGCGGTCGGCCAGCAGGTCGTCGTGCGCCAGCAGGTGGTCGCCGGGCCCGTACAGCGAGCATGACGCCGACACCGAGCGCAGCGCCAGCCCCGTCACGCTAGACACCTGTAAGGCAAGCCATAAAACATTCTATATGTCAACAATAGAATAGGTAAATGTAATTTAAGTGATAATATCTGTGTAAGATAAACTGGATTTTTGCAAACTCCGTAAGATTATAGAATATCTTGAGAGATTATAAACTCTCGATAAATTGTCAACTGAACATCTGGAATACTTTTTTACGCATGATCATCGTGTGCCACGTACCCAGCTCATAACTTCAGTCTTCAGCAGCTCGTATATGCCGCGGATACTGCGCTGCCAGGTAAGGCTGGCTAAGTCGGCCGTCTGGTGGAACTCGTACAGGTCCATCTTCTTGCGCGCCCAGTCCAGCGTGTTCATGTCGTCCACGATGTTGTTGATCATCTCAGGGTTAGCCAGGAAGTCGCGCAGCAGGCACAGACGGAAAGGGGCGCACGTCAGCGACACTTCCGGGCTCGTCAGGTCCTTCTGTTCCGACCAGTGTGTTTGTAGTCTCTCTATTAATTCTTGTGACTGTAAAGAAAATGTTTTGTTAGTGTTGATACTATTAATTCATTTATAATCAGTTTTAATGATCATGTTTTAATGAATGAAAAGCTATAGTTGCAATTTCCAATCTTTATAGAGTAGAACAAGGCAAGGAGCAGAATGGACAGAAATAATATACGGAAAAACTGAATCTAGGATGATTTCACAAACGAAAATTTTAGCAGCTTAGAGTAATATCGGAACATGCACATGTGGATAGAGAATTTTTTTTTAACAAACTCCATGTTTCTTTTGTCTCATGCTTAGTCATTTTACCTTAATCTTAGGGTTAAACTGTGGGTCGTCCATCCTGTTGGCGCGAGGGTTGAGCTGCGTCTTCACTGCCTTCAGCTGGCTCTTGTCATCCTCCACCAGGATGGAGTCGTCCTCCCAGGCCGTCTCCGAGTCGGAGCTGTAGTCGGACGACGACGACGAAGATGAGTAGTCCTCTGTAAAGAGAATAGTTACCTGTTATTTATTTCAACTATTGGATGGATGCCACATGAAGCTTCAAGGCATTCATGTGTTTATGTTACCTTAGTCTAAGCTGGGCATGCAATTGTCCAGCCCATTTTACTATGGCAATAATCCGGATACTACACATTGAATGCAGGTAATGAAGCATCTCTGCAAGCGTCTTAGTATGTATTTGTTGTTTTGTTTTGTAATTATTTTAACTGCGTATGTATATAATTGATTATGTTTATGAATATTATTGTAATGAATCTATGAAACTTGAAAATAAATTATTATTATTATTAAAACACTATCCAGAATATGGATAATCCGGATATTTCATATCATCGTAAAAAGAAAATTTAATCAATCAATAAGTTTTATTTCAATTATTGAAAATACGAAAAAATCATATCATTGTCACAATGTTTTCTTGAAATAGTTTATGAAAAAATTATACAGGTGAATTTTTAAAGTGTGCCTTCAGGGCCAAATCCGAAACTATGATGAATATTGAAAAACACTGAAAGAAGTCTCGAGCCCGATTTTGATATTCCTACCCAGGAATCGAACTGGTTTTGAAAAAAACCGAATTTTGAAAAAAAAAACTCTCCCTATATTATTACACCATCCAAAAGTATAGCAGCAAATAAGATGTTCAACCATGTTACATAGTTATAGCAGCTCATTCAGTATGTTTTAGTGGATCACGACTGGCTGTTAGAGCCATTTGGTGTAGCCACCACTAGTTAGCAGGTTCACTGACCGCAGTGCAGACACAATAGTTGAACAATCAGCAAAGACCACATGTGGTTCATAGGACTGTGAACCGGTTAATGAGCTTAAAAAGTTTGGTTAATCAAAAAAAAACCTAATTGGGCCCCCAAGTTACTGGCCATAATCTTTTCAAATTAGCTCTAGAACATTCTATTTAATGGAATACAATTATTATTTACTTTAATCCAAAAATTCATATTTATTTGTGGCCCTAGTTGATTCAAATTTTTATGTTTATAATAGATGTTTTAACTTCCCCTCTTCTTCAAAAAATGACAAGGCGCATGAACAACAATTTGGGTCTGTGGGTCGCCTTAGGGGTGGTTGCAAGCCATAAAACCATTTCTTGGAAAATCATTTATTTCTTAGAAAGAAAAGAGAACCTTTAAATATGTTGGAAAGCTGCTTTATTGATGTCATGGTAGATCACTGCACACACGAGTATACATTAAATAAATATATAACACTAATACCACTTCTTGGTATACCTACTTCAGCTATGTACTATGCAACAAGAAATCCAACAACAAGTGGTCAGTAGGTCGTCTTAGGAGTAGGTATGTCTGGATACACACTTCTTGTTGATAGAAAATAAACATGGAAATCAACAATATGTGCTCTTAAGCAACCGGAGACATGTAATGAAATAACAAGATCTGGTCTCTTATCGCGTGTGGTACAAATACAGAATATATTATAAAGTTTACACACAAGCATGAGATAGTTGCATTCCTATTCGCCATTCAAGTTTCCCGCGCAAACTGGTGCAAACTAAAACGAATGAGTACTGACCTCCACGAATCCTCTTGACCTCGTCAGCAGAGGCCTGGTAGGAGTTGACGGCGCACACGTCCGAATCATCGCTCTCTGTGTCCGAGATCTCAATAACTGTGCTGGAGAGCCTGCGCTTGGCGGGCGGCCGGACCACCGCCGCAGAGCCGCCGGCGCTCGCGCCAGCACCCTCGTCCGCTGGCACCGTGCTCGACGACGGTTCCTCGGTTTCTCTACTGGGCGAACTCATTTTGCACCCAGCACTACATAATACGTTAAAGAAAAACAAAACGAAACCAATATGATGCGACGCCTAACCTAAAATTTTGTTGACGTCCAAACTTTTCTAATGGCCATATAGAAAAATAAAAAACGTAGTTGGTCGTGAAAATGTATGTTTTTTTTTATTTCGTATATTTTCTTATTTACTTGATCACCATTATTTAATTCAGTATGAAATCAGCAAGTTGTTATTTTGCTTTGCAATCGCATGGTCATGGTACTGATGATATGGTAGTTACTATCTAATAACCTAATAACTGGCAATGTGTAAATCATTATGCGTCAACGTCAACGTCACGTCGGATAACCTCAAAATATTGGATTCAAAAATTTGTAAACAAACTAATAATGACTGATTCCTTATCACAACAGCCTTTAAATGGCGCAGTTGATCCTCAATGCCAGTTCTTTGTGCTGAGGAAAAAGCGTCTGTGCCGGATGACGGTTCGACCCGGCCGCCAGTACTGCGGCGAGCATGAACCTCAGACCAAAACCGCAGACGGTCAGGTACGACCATCACCAGCTTCAACCATTCCACATTATAGTCATAATGTAATGGCTTTTTTAAATAATAATTCATACTACACATAGGTACATAAGAAAAGAGATCATGAAAACTGCAATGGAAAGACTAAGGCAGTATCATTATTCGTCTTTTTTGTTATAGGACGACACACGTATACCATGCCCCAACGATCCCAAACAGTAAGTAGAATAATCCTATTGAATTCTATCTCTTTTTATACTTGTAGTATTTCTTATCACAAGCTTGTAACATGTTGTAGTACTGTTTACGTGAGTAAACTAGAGAAGCACCTGGCGATCTGTAACGCGCGGGCGACAGAGCAGCCGCCATACATTGTACCAAACATCAATGCACCCACAGAGGTAGAAACATGCCCGCGGAAGCCACTCAGTCAGCTACCTCGGGAAACAGTAATGAGAGTAATAGACAAAGTTAACTCTTTATATGAAAGTAAGTAATTCATTAATATGAATATCTTTAATTTAATTATGATGACTACTGTTGAATTAAAATTAGTGTCATTCAGATTCGGTTTCGGCCAAAAAAACATGTTTCGACCGAATACTAATTAAAATTAATAAAAACTATGATAAAAAAAAAGCCTATATCTATAATTACACAGAGCATGTGAAGGACAACATAACATCGGCCCCTGAGTACCCCATCCACACCAGCGTGATGGAGGAGTTCTCTGAGAGTGACCGTGCCGAGAGCTCGCTGCGCCACCTGCGCCAGGTGTCCAGCCTGCTGTGGTTGGCTGAGGAGGAGGGGCTGGTCGCCCCCAACACCTGCTATGTGGAACTGGGAGCTGGGAAAGGTAGGGCATTGGATATCTTGCTTTTCATTTTATGAATTCTATCTACATACATAAATAATAAACCCTAATACTTTCCAAGCAATAGACTTATTTCATCATCAAACGGCTTAGCGGGTGTAGGGCCAGGCGCAGTGTATAGTTGCACGTCACAATTGCCGACTTCTCTTAGCGGGTGTTGGGCCAGGGGCACTGTATAGTTGCACGTCACAATTGCCGACTTCTCTTAGCGGGTGTCGGGCCAGGGGCACTGTATAGTTGGACGTCACAATTGCCGACTTCTCTTAGTGGGTGTCGGGCCAGGCGCAGTGTAGGGTTCCATAGTTGCACATCACGATTGCCGACTTCTCTTAGTGGGTGCCGGGAGAGGCGCAGTGTAGGGTTCCATAGTTGCACGTCACAATTGCCGACTTCTCTTAGCGGGTGTCGGGCCAGGGGCACTGTATAGTTGCACGTCACAATTGCCGACTTCTCTTAGTGGGTGTCGGGCCAGGCGCAGTGCAGGGTTCCATAGTTGCACGTCACAATTGCCGACTTCTCTTAGTGGGTGTCGGGTCAGGCGCAGTGAAGGGTTCCATAATTGCACGTCACAATTGCCGACTTCTCTTAGTGGGTGTCGGGCCAGGCGCAGTGTATAGTTGCACGTCACAATTGCCGACTTCTCTTAGCGGGTGTCGGGCCAGGCGCAGTGTATAGTTGCACGTCATAATTGCCGACTTCTCTTAGCGGGTGTCGGGCCAGGCGCAGTGTATAGTTGCACGTCACAATTGCCGACTTCTCTGAGCGGGTGTCGGGCCAGGCGCAGTGTATAGTTGCACGTCACAATTGCCGACTTCTCTTAGCGGGTGTCGGGGCCAGGCGCAGTGTAGAGTTCCATAGTTGCACGTCACAATTGCCGACTTCTCTTAGCGGGTGTCGGGCCAGGGGCACTGTATAGTTGCACGTCACAATTGCCGACTTCTCTTAGTGGATGTCAGGCCAGGCGCAGTGTAGGGTTCCTTAGTTGCACATCACGATTGCCGACTTCTCTTAGTGGGTGCCGGGAGAGGCGCAGTGTAGGGTTCCATAGTTGCACGTCACAATTGCCGACTTCTCTTAGTGGGTGTCGGGCCAGGCGCAGTGTATAGTTGCACGTCACAATTGCCGACTTCTCTTAGCGGGTGTCGGGCCAGGCGCAGCGTATAGTTGCACGTCACAATTGCCGACTTCTCTTAGCGGGTGTCGGGCCAGGCGCAGTGTATAGTTGCACGTCACAATTGCCGACTTCTCTTAGCGGGTGTCGGGCCAGGCGCAGTGTAGAGTTCCATAGTTGCACGTAGGGATGTAACGGATGTGATGATATCGGAACCGGAATCGGAATCGGAGGTTGTGGATTTGATATATCGGAATCGGAACAGGAATCGGAATCGGATTCGGAATCGGAGGCGAATCCTTTAGAAGAGAATGTGTGAGAAAGTAGGGTTAATATAATTAATGAAATAAAATAATACATACATTGCTAATCAGTCCTTTTAATTTCAAATACAAACAATAGAACGCCTGACAAGGCGTTGAAAAAAAATCAGTCATTAATTAATAAAATAATTATGCATTGTAAAAACGCCAGCATTTTAAGCTACCACAATCTGTCAAATTTCTGCAAAAGATTTTCAAATTTATCAAAAATTTGGAAGGTTCACGTTCGATTGGCAAAATTTGACAGATTCGTGTAGGTTGACCTGCTGGCGTCCTTGTAAGTATGCTGGCAATGCTACTTATAAAATTAAAAATTTGTTCAACTAATTTGCCACTTGTCACACTATAAAACACAAATACAGCAGTTAAACTCTAGATTCTGTTAACGTGTTCACTCATAAACACAAACAAAAACAAATGACCCGGTCATATGCCGCCGCCCGCCGCAAGGCATCGACCTCCGATTACTTCCGATTGAAAAGTTTCGGAACAGGTATCGGAATCGGAGGTTCAAAAACAATCGGAAGTTCCGACTAATCGGAATCGGAATCGGAGCTCCGTAACATCCCTAGTTGCACGTCACAATTGCCGACTTCTCTTAGCGGGTGTTGGGCCAGGGGCACTATATAGTTGCACGTCACAATTGCCGACTTCTCTTAGCGGGTGTCGGGCCAGGGGCACTGTATAGTTGCACGTCACAATTGCCGACTTCTCTTAGTGGATGTCGGGCCAGGGGCACTGTATAGTTGCACGTCACAATTGCCGACTTCTCTTAGCGGGTGTCGGGCCAGGGGCACTGTATAGTTGCACGTCACAATTGCCGACTTCTCTTAGTGGATGTCGGGCCAGGCGCAGTGTAGGGTTCCTTAGTTGCACATCACGATTGCCGACTTCTCTTAGTGGGTGCCGGGAGAGGCGCAGTGTAGGGTTCCATAGTTGCACGTCACAATTGCCGACTTCTCTTAGTGGGTGTCGGGCCAGGCGCAGTGTATAGTTGCACGTCACAATTGCTGACTTCTCTTAGTGGTTGTTGGGCCAGGCGCAGTGTAGGGTTCCATAGTTGCACGTCACAATTGCCGACTTCTCTTAGCGGGTGTCGGGCCAGGGGCACTGTATAGTTGGACGTCACAATTGCCGACTTCTCTTAGTGGGTGTCGGGCCAGGCGCAGTGTAGGGTTCCTTAGTTGCACATCACGATTGCCGACTTCTCTTAGTGGGTGCCGGGAGAGGCGCAGTGTAGGGTTCCATAGTTGCACGTCACAATTGCCGACTTCTCTTAGTGGGTGTCGGGCCAGGCGCAGTGTATAGTTGCACGTCACAATTGCTGACTTCTCTTAGTGGTTGTTGGGCCAGGCGCAGTGTAGGGTTCCATAGTTGCACGTCACAATTGCCGACTTCTCCAAGTCCATTTTATAGGTTGGTCAACTATTACTTCTTAACTTGTAAAGCCTACTTAGCTGTGATAGTTTTGTAAGTACCATGATTTTTTTGATGATATGATGACGTCTCCAAAGACAAACGTTTAGCAAGCAGAGGGGGTTACAGACTTAAAAGATCTATCCAACGACACCCTACACCATGGGATAGAAGATAACAAAAACATTTTAGGATATTATTTTATTACTTTGACGGCGTGATTAATATGTATACCCATACCAGATTGCAAGTTTGTAGTGGTAGGCGTCTGAGCTAAGCCGCGGACAGACATGGCGAAACTATGAGGGTTCCTTGTCAACAAGGTTAATTAACATATTCACTAGTGTACAACCAAGCTATTTTCATCGCTTTTTAGTTATCCGAAAATATTTTTTTTTTTTTTTTTTAAATACCAGAGATCTTGAAAATGCCGGGATCTCGAGAGATTGTAATTCTAATCTCGCGAGATCTCGACATTCCCTAGTTACAGGTTTAGTCAACTACGGAACCCTAAAATCCATTCGTTTGTGGTATCGTCAGGTCACGTGTCGTACTACGCGTGCCAGGCGTGGTGCGGCGCGGGCGAGGGCGGCGCGCTGCTGGTGGACCGCGCGGCGCTGCGCCACAAGCGCGACAACAAGCTGCGCGGCCGCTGTGCGCGGCTGCGCGCCGACCTGGCGCACCTGGCGCTGCAGCGCGTGCCGACAGTGGCCGCCTGCGACGCCGTCGTCGGGCTTGCCAAGCATCTCTGCGGCGTCGCCACCGGTAACCGACCTGCTACATACGAGGCATACCTTTTAAGTTTTGTCGTTTGGAGAAAAAAACACAACTAGAACCTTATAGTACTTTTTATTGTTTTTCAAAGTATTCACCACGTAGCTTAATACACTTTTCCATTCGCTCAAACCAGTTATTATAACATTTATTCCACTCTAAAGTGGGGGTGTTCAAAATGGCTGACTTGAAAGCGTCGACTGCTTCTTCACCGGACTGGAACCTTTGACCACGAAGACTTTTCTTAATTTTAGGAAATGTACAGAATTCGTTAGGGCTTAGGTCAGGACTGTATGGAGGATGGTCAAGAATTTCTACTTTTTCCTGCTTCAAATACTCAATCGTTTGACGAGCGCTGTGTGAGCTGTTGTTGTCGTGGTGCAGGTTGATGCGTCGTTTGAGTTAGATTTTCGAAGTGCGGCGATGACTTGTGGTAAACAAACTGTAGTAGACCACTCTGCGTTAACCGTTCTACGATCTTCAAGTGCAATAGTTGCAACATGGCCGGTTTTTCCAACGAAGTCGGCTTTGGCTCCTCTTGAAAGACCCAGATTGTAGATTGTTGTTTGGAATCAGGATCGTAGGCATAGATCCAAGATTTGTCACCACTGATGATGTTGTAGACGTGATTTGACTCCCCTCGGTTGAACCTTTGCAGAGTTTTCTTACACCATCTGACGCGGGCCGCCTTGTGATCGTCGGAAAGCAGATGCGGTATCCAACGGCAACCTAGCTTTCTCACACCAAGCGCTTCATGCAAGATCTTCTGAATGTTTTTCCTGAGATGCCTAATAGAGCCTCTATCTCTCGATACATGACATGACGATCTTCGAAAATTAGTTGTCTCACAGCAATGATGTTATCTTCAGTGAACGCGGATTTTGGGCGCCCTTCGCGAGATTTGTCACTAACACTAGTACTAGTATGTCCACGCTGGAATTCTAAGTACCAGCGTTCGAGAGTCCGCAGACATGGGGCTTCATCACTGAACACAGATGTTAGCTCTTCAAAATACTGAAGCCGTGTCAGGCCTCTTCTAAAGTTATAGAAAATTATTGTACGAACATTTTCCTTAGAAAGATTTATTTTCGTACGTAACCTGACAAATTCTAATCGACGCTGTGTCTAAACAATAGCATTAATCCTAATACTTTCAACTGTTTTGAGATTCAAAATTTAAACACATTCGAATTTAGAACAGTTCCAAATTCAAAATTGCCGGGAAATATGGAAACGACAGAACTTAAAAGGCATGCCTAGTATACTTATTCAAGTTTTCAACTGTCGTTCTTTCCACTGAAGGAACATCAACTTAACCAATAATAAATTAATTAAGTTTATTTCAGACTAGCACTTCGCCCGCGACTTCGTTCGCGCGGATTTAGTTGCTAGTCCACGATCTTCATCTCCCCTCTACCCCTTTAATCGGGTAATGTGTAAATTACTAATAGACTAAACGAAGGGCAGTTCGCTCATACTGACACATTTTTCTTACTTATGGGTACCCGTCGTACCTGTCGGTAACTTTTTCACGAAAGGTCCGATTTGAATAATTTAAAGTGTAATTTACGTGTTCATAATTAACCTTAATTATCAAACAATTTAAATGGATAAGTATTTATATCATGATACATACCAAAATCACCACTATTCCATTTCACCCGGGTTTCGATGGAATAATTTGTACAAAAAGCGGTCATTGTGACTTAACCATAATAGTTAGATATCTACCCTCGCGGACTTTTTTGTAGATATTGGTGTTTCTATAAAAATGTAGTATAATTTTGCTCTATTGTCAATAGTTTCCGCAGCGATATAAGGATTTTTTTTTGGTATTTTTTTCACACCTTGCGTTACATTGTCGAAGTTTTCATACGGATCCCTAACTTTTTTGAAAATGTTCTATAGCCTATGTTCATCAGGGATAATGTAGGATTCTAATGGTGAAAAAAAATTTTCAAATCGGTCTTGTAGTTTCGAAACGAATGAATGAATGAACGAATTAATTTTTAGTCATTGTTTGTTTGCATGAACTGTTAATGTATATTCGTGTATTAGTTTGTTCATTGAGTATATATATTATAGTACCTATTGTATGTATAGTATATATATATCTTTGTATTTATTAAATATCTATTAATCGCGTTTCTTGCTCAAAATTGCACCTACCACTAATTGTCTCTGCGTCACCCAAAGGTCGACTGGTACAAAATGCCTAAGGTATTAAGTCGTCTCTGTACATTTGTTTGCATGAAGTATTAATAAATAAATAAATAATAATAATAATCTTTATTAGCACATTTAGTGCCAAGAACTCAGCGTATGGGTCGAGCAGTGATTCGTTATGTGCCCACAACCCGTATCTGAGTCGTCGTTTTAAGTAGCTATATGTGACTTGTGTTCATGCGCGGGTTGTGGGCACACAAACGAATTGTTGTTTTCGGCCCATGTGTTGAGTGCTTGGCTCTAAAAATGTAAAAACACTTTTGCACTTGGCACTGAAAGTGTTAGACTAGAAAGGTATACATATGTTCACACAATTTGTCAACAAGCTTCTAAAATTAATCTTAAAATTATAATTACATAATTGTGTCTATTTTTAGCATCTGCTACCGAACTAGGTTTATAGCCTGTGTTTCAGTACGCAGCGCCTCAAGCCCTCAAACTAATATGCAAGTATGAGCTCACAAACAAAAGTAAACCACATGAATGCAATAAGTAAATAAAATAAAATAAATATGTACTAAACTAAAATTAACAACGTTTACATGCTTATATACTTAATACTTTTAAAATAAGGTTATTGTCCTCTGGGTGTGTAAGATGAAAGGGATGAGTGTGTGTAAGAGGGTGTGTGAGAGAGTTTTCCGAATATTTTGCTATTAGATTCATGTAGAAAATTGATAGAGTGCATAATTATACAAATCCGATCACAAATTCTGCCACAATACCATATCACTACTTTAGGATAGTCAGTAAATCCTCAGTTTGATCGTACGTTAGCCTCCCCAGCCAATGAGTTACAGATGTTTTCATCTCTGCCCTATTCAATGAGTGAACATGAAGAGTCTTATTAATTTTGTTATATAAAAATGGGCCTATAAAGGGAAAAAATCTATGAATAAAAGCAGTTCTTGAGTGAGATATCTTCTTACATACAGGTAAACCCTTCCGCCTTGTTAACATACTCGGGCTGTACTCCATGGTAGTGTGTTGTTTCATAACGATGCTTAAGACAAACAGTTGGCGTACAGTTAGGACCTCACAATGTTCATAAAGAAGCGTGGTAGGGTAGTGAAAAGGTTTAAACGTACTGAGTTTCAGTATGGATCTTTGTGATACCTCAAGTTGCTTTAACGTAGTCTTTGGTGCACCACCCCAAGACGATATGCAGTATGAAATTAGTGACTGACAAAGCGCATAATATATTTGCTTAAGCAATATAGGGGTGCCTACATGCCTCAATGTCTTAAAAATGTAGGTAAGCTTACGAACTCTTTTACTCAGTGCCTGAATGTGAGCTTTGAAGTTAAACTTGTCATCAATAATTATGCCTAAATACTTCATTGTTTTTGCACGCTCCAAAGGATGACATGAGCATGTTAAATCTATCGAAGTGTCTTGGGAACAGTTATGAGCGATTAAGTTTAGATTGGCATGTGAAGAAGCACGGATTGAAAAGGTCAGGTATTTAGTTTTCTCAACATTCAGAGTAAGCACATTATTACAAAGCCACCTCTTCACCAAATCAAATCCTTTCTGGGCTAGCTGGTAAGTCTCATTCCATGTTTTAGCAGCGAAAATGAGAGCAGTGTCATCTGCGTATGAGATTATTTTGCCATGAAATGAATTGAGACAAAGGAGATCGTTTATTTAAACGAGAAACAGAGTCGGCCCAAGAATACTTCCTTGGGGCACGCCGTAGGTCACTGGAAGATCAGAACTAGTGTAGGTACCAATCTGAACACATTGTGTTCTACTGGTTAGATAATCAGTCAAAAGGCTAAGCTGTTTATATTATTATTATATTGTGTGTAGAATAGTGTAGAATATTTTAAATGATTGAAAATGTTATCAAATATTACTACTACTACTTTGATGCAATTGCCAAACTTTTAACTTTGAATTTCAAACAGAGCTTATTGTGTCCAGATTACGCGCTGCGGTGCATCACTGCGGAGGGCGTGCTGCACAAGACGCGCGGCGTCGTGCTGGCCACGTGCTGCCACCACCGCTGCGAGCGAGCCGCCTTCGTCGCCAACCAGCAGCTGCAGGTATGTGCACCTACTGAGGGGGGGCGTGCAGCACAAGACGCGCGGCGTGGTGCTGCCACCACCGCTGCGAGCGAGCCGCCTTCGTCGCCAACCAGCAGCTGCAGGTATGTGCACCTACTGAGAGATATTCAGGTAATTATCGCCACCACGGAGTTAGTAACTAAACTCGTGAACAGCTTTGCTGTAGTCTAGTTTGAAGAGTATGTGTGCCGGCGTAATTATAGGCACATGCTACATTCCGGCTTTACTTTCGTGATGCCAACGTCTTTTACACGCTATTGCTAATTTTTTATTTTATTTTTACTTATTAGAGAAAATAAACGGTTACACATATAATTTTACAATCAATATTAGTAAAAGAACAAAACAAATGTAAAACCAACAACATTTTCCACATAATATAAAATTATTTTATGAAACAAATACGACGTTCGCTCTCAATAGTTACAAAGAGAAAATACATTAAGTGTTGAAGGTAAATTTAAAACTAAAAAGACATGCAAAGAGAAAAAAAGGGAGATTATACAAAAAAATAAAATGAAAACCATAAAAAAGCAAAAAGTCAACTAATTTAGATTATCGGCAGTATCAATAATGTCACAAACAAGGCGTCTAAATTCTCCTGATGAAGCAGCGAATATGTCAATATTATTGAAATACTTATTATATTGCTCAGCAAGGCGGCGTAAGGGTGCTCGCAAACCTGCGTTCGTTCGATTAGAAGATACGGCAAACAAGAGTCGTGCGCGCACTCCGCAGCTTATGATGGTTCTAGGTACTACGTAATTAATCTTAATAATTTCAGTACAATCAAAAGTGTTATTACATAGGTGGAATAAAAACATTGTCTCCAAAAAATACGTCAGTTTTCATGATTTTGTCGCTTGTACCTGTTCAAAAGATCAGTGTAAGTAGTACGTGCGTAAGTGCAAGAACAACGGTAATGCATGGCTTTCAAAAATTTCCTTTGAACTCTTGCAATTGCGTTTGAATATTTACTGTAGAAGGGATTCCACACCGCAACAGCATACTCTTAACTGAGACCTGATTAACGATTTATAGAGATGTAAATATGTATATGGATGAACGAATTCTATGGCTAACCTCATCTCAAAACCAAAAAGAAGGAAGGAAGGCATTATTTACAATTTTAATGATATGAGCGTCAAGGTTTAGCTTATCATCCAATAGAACGCCAAGATCGCGATCCAGTGTTTCTCGGGTTAACATTTTGTTATTTAATGCGTAATGATATTTTATAACATTCTTATTTTTTGTAAAGCTTATACAGCAACATTTAGAAATGATAAGTTGGAGTTTATCAATGAGCAGTATGTAGAGAACCTGTCCAGGTCTTGTTGTAAGAGAAGGCAATCTTGCAAACTTCTTATAGGTCTAAAAATCTTGAGATCGTCTGCATAACAACAGTTTAGAGTTATGAAAACATGTGGAAATGACATTAATGAAAATGATGAATAGAAGTGGCCCTAGAATGGAGCCCTGAGGCACTCCAGAAGTAACACTTAAAAGTGCTGGAAGAAAATCCGTTTATCACCACCCTCTGAGTTCTATTTGAGACGTAGGAAGAGAACCATCTCAAAAGATCGCCACGTATACCATTGAATGCAATCTTATTTAAGAGTAGTTGATGGTGAACTTTGTCAAAGGCTTTCCGAAAATCTGTGTATATAGTATCCACTTGAACACGAGAGTCCATGTTGTTAAACAAGTAGTCAACAAAAGTTATCAGGTTGGTTATAGTTGACCTCTTGTTGACGAATCCATGTTGTAATGGGCGGGATCAATTTAGCATGTAATGGTGTGAATATTTTCAGGAGTTAGGTATCAGCAGCGAGGAGTTCAACGTAATGCTGGGCATCGTGTCGTGGGCGACGTGTGGCGACGGGCGCCCGCGCGAGCCGCGCCGCCGCGCCTGCCACCAGCGCGGGGAACCGCCCAGTCACAGTCTCGAGCAGCCCGGGGAACAGGCTGATCACAATCGAGAGCCGGATGGTCCGGGCAGCGAAAAAGCCGATAGGAATGGAGGTGCTGAAGAGCAAGCAGAGCGAGCGGTGTTGCCGCAGGAGGGTCGCGCGCGCGTGGGCCGGCGCGCCAAGCGGCTGCTGGACTGGGCGCGCGTGCTGCAGCTGCGCGCGCGCGGCTTGGACGCGCGCCTGTGCTACTTCGTGCCGGCCGCCGTGTCGCTCGAGAACGTCTGCATCGTGGCGAAGAAGCTCAGCTGATGCTGTGCCACCGTGGAGACATCCAGCGTCTCGTATAGCTGTCTCCCTCCCGCACCGGGATCTTGACAGTTTTCAGAGTCGCATTAGGGCCCCTGATTCAACTTACGCATCGAATTCACATTAACATTGTGTATCGTCGTCTGTCTGTCAGCTTGTTGGCAGTTGGTGCTTGCGTGCAGTTTAATGTAATTTTGTTATCATAGACGACCAGGGTATTATTGTGATTGAGATTATAATTATTCTATTGTATGTATTTATTACAAGACGGAAGACGCAACATTGGAAGGCCTCCCACAAGGTGGACAGATGACCTGGTGAAGGTCGCGGGTAGCCGATGGATGCGAGACGCGCAGGACCGGTCGTTGTGCGACGCTTGGGGAAGCCTATGTCCAGCAGTGGACGTCTTTCGGCTGATATGATGATGATGTATTTATTTAACCTTTGTATTTATTTGGCCTTACTCATAGTTATTTCGCACAAATGTTGAGTAAAGATGTACAACTTTACTGGTTGGAAAATAAAATAAAACAGTAGCAAATATAATTTTGTATATTTATATCAATAATTATCATCTAAAAACAAAATTCTATTACTATACAAATATTCAATAAACCGTGGAGAGCTGCGGCTGAGCCGGAGACAGCTGTCGGGACGTCGCGTGAACACCTAGCTCGGCTTCAAATGATTTGGATTGAACTTCACAAAAATTATCGTTATCGGCTTGTTTGCTCTCACTTATCTTACTATAATTCGCGACAAACTTAAGTGTACCATGATAAAATAAGCTATAAAAATAAACGTGCTTCCACACCGCTCAGGTTTATCGCGCGCGTGCTGCAGTGCGTGCGGCACTCGCGTGCCGCAATACGTGCGGCACCCGCGTGCCGCAGTGCGTGCGGCACCCGCGCGTGCTGCAGTGCGTGCCGCAGTACGTGCGGCACCCGCGTGCCGCAGTGCGTGCTGCAGTGCGTGCGGCACCCGCGCGTGCTGCAGTGCGTGCGGTCGCCCGCGCGTGCGAGTTGCGCACGTGACAACAAAGGCCGACTCTCCAGTCGACTACTAACATCGACTTAAGCAAGTTACTATAAAAATAAAAATTATCTATCACCAAAAACTTTTACATAAAAATAAATAAATGATAAATGCTCCGTTACTGGCGGACTACTCCGCGGTCCGCGTGCGAGCTCAGCTGCGCCACGCTCACTGTTAGCTGGCGGTCTCTGCACAGTCCATGTAATGCTCCAATAAAGTGGAGGAGTGCTACGCAATACTAAGAACATTACTGATGTCAGCGGCCTGACCCGGCAGTCCCGGCACTTACCGATGGCTAACTTAACATAATGCAACCTCCAATTTACCATTAATAATAGAACAAAACAAAAACAGCCAGTCCATTCTGTTAACATCCCGCTGTGTAAACCTAGGTGAACATGAAGTGAACTGTTCCGTCTTGTTTGTGTGGATGTCGGCTCACTTCATGGTCACCTCCTAAGCTATCACGGTAACGAGTTACAGAATCGCACTGCTGATAAAAATACATTCGAATTTGGAATGCGATAGCGAAGTAACTGGTAAATGTAAATGTTCAGATTCATTAAAAATGATAATGGGTAACAATATAAACTATCTAAATACTTTTAAAAGAAATAAAGTAAATAAACACAGTCAACGGAATAGAGAGGATACATTAAATACTGTCCATATAAAACATTGTAATGCTCGCGTGAGGCAGATAGCGCTAGGCGACTAAATGCTGCTAGGTACGTACTCTAGTAATATGTCTGAGGAGCCTCCGCCACTATATACTATACAATTCACTATATTTTACAATATTTACACGCACGTGTGTGCAGTTCGTACAACGCGCAGGAGAGCGGTACACGTGCCAGCGAAGTGCACGATTCGAAGTATTGTTCAATGTACATTACTGAAAGAGTGCAAAATGGTTCGAATAAAAAGGATAGGAACATTGGAAGTGATCGTGACCGACATCGCCACGCGCTTGACCCACACCAGCAAGCGCGTGACCCACACCGGCACGCGCGTGACCCACACCGGCACGCGCGTGACCCACACCGGCACGCGCGTGACCCACACCGGCACGCGCGTGACCCACACCGGCACGCGCGTGACACACACCGGCACGCGCGTGACACACACCGGCACGCGCGAGACACACACCGGCACGCGCGTGACCCACACCGGCACGCGCGTGACCCACACCGGCACGCGCGTGACCCACACCGGCACGCGCGTGACACACACCGGCACGCGCGTGACACACACCGGCACGCGCGTGACCCACACCGGCACGCGCGTGACACACACCGGCACGCGCGTGACCCACACCGGCACGCGCGTGAACCACACCGGCACGCGCGTGACACACACCGGCACGCGCGTGACACACACCGGCACGCGCGTGACCCACACCGGCACGCGCGTGACCCACACCGGCACGCGCGTGACACACCGGCACGCGCGTGACCCACACCGGCACGCGCGTGACCCACACCGGCACGCGCGTGACACACCGGCACGCGCGTGACCCACACTGGCACGCGCGTGACCCACACCGGCACGCGCGTGACACACACCGGCACGCGCGTGACCCACACCGGCACGCGCGTGACCCGCGCGCCGAAGTGAACAGCGGAGGCTGCCGGCGATGTAGATGATGGTGTATTGTAGTGACGATCGTTGTACAACAGGTGACGTCACGTGAACTAGTCATACTGAATGATTGCGATACAGATGTGAACATATACGGTACAATCAAATATAGACAAGATTTGCTCACATTGATTCACACAGATTTCTATATTAGTTTTACACAAATAATAATAACAATATTTATATAAAAATTTGCGTCATACATTTCAAAATCAACTAGCATAAGACACTTATAACTTTGTATACAAAATAAACTTTACAATATACGCGTCACAAAAGTCAGTTGTGTGTCAGGCTGCGGACACAAACTGTGCGGCGCGGCATACAGCTCTGCATTTGACGCGAGCAGCGCTGCAGCGGCACGTTCAGATGCAGAGACGTATAATGTAACCGCCCGCGCCGCTGACTTCGTGTCCGCGGCCTTAGAGCTGAGAGCTGGCTGTGAGTGCCGCCGCGTGCGGCCGCATCACACGAGACCACTAACTCTCAATAATAAATCAATATCAAAAAGCCGAACAGACCTGTTTCTTAGACAATGTCAGGGAAAGCAAACTTATAGCAAAGTAGTTGCATTTGTCCGTCGCTCACTAGAATTATATAAAACATCTGACACTCGAACAAGATTATGTTCATAACGTGGAGGTGGTTGTACATTGTCGTACGATATTTCTGTAGCACGACACGCGACACTTTGCCTGCGCCATCTACTAACCATACGTATTTGAAATTGATAAACATGTGTTAAAGTCACCAAAATCTAAGAAGATCGATTTGACAGCTGAGGGATAGAAGATTGCTTTATTACCACTAAGTGCGAAAGAGATTTATTTTTGTCTCTTTCATACATACTAGTAAAGCAATGTTGTATCCTGCTGTCAAGTCGGACTTCTTAGATTTTGGTGACTTTAGTGACCGGAAACTTATTCGCAAGAGTTTGTAAAACGTATAATTTAGTGAGAATCTGGCATGTATGATATTGTGTGTGTAGTAGGGGGGCCGCACATCAGTAGCCGTAGCGCTCCTGGATGGACGACACCACGCCGTTGGCCAGCGACGACAGGCGCCCCGCCACGCGCGTCACGCCCGCGCGCACCGACTCGCGCACCTGCGGACATGCACCGTCACACGCGGGCTCAGGCACCAGCTCCCAGGGATGTCCGAGGAATAGTAGGGCACTATCCTCGGCACAGCTCAAAATGGATGCATTGGGGAGCGTGAACCGGTAGAGCTCATTTATATAAATGAAAAAAAAAAAGAGTCAGGCCACTAATACTGCCTTGGGGGACCCCATATCATTATGGGGAGCTCATCACTCGTTTAATCACCGATCCTGACGCATTGTCTTCTACCCGTAAGTTAACTCTCGAATAGAGCAAGTTGAATGCTTTTAATACCGTTCCTTTTAGGTTTAGCAATAAGTTGGGGACAGATATCAGATCGAAGGCCTTGGCCAGATCCAAGCAAATACCAATTACCTTCTGCTCTTCATTCCGGTTGGAGAACATTTTAGTAGTTAGCTCTAGCAAAGCATTATTTGTGGAAACTCCACAACGGAAACCATATTGAGAAGAAGAAGATGATTTTGCTCTAGGTACTTAACCAATCTATTATGCATGAACCTCTAAGTGAAAATGATCGATGATCCGGGGAAGGCTGCGAATGCGATCCCCGCGACATGCACGGGACCAGCTGATATGGTGGTCTCTAGGGAAATGTATGTCCAGCAGTGGACGTGTTGAGTCTCACCTCGTCGAGGTCGGGCGCGGACACGCTGAAGGCGGAGTTGCGCGGCAGGCGCGCCGCGTCGTTGCCGAAGTACTCCGCCGAGGAGATGCTGCTGCTGCCCTGGAAGTGTATGTCCAGCAGTGGACGTGTTGAGTCTCACCTCGTCGAGGTCGGGCGCGGACACGCTGAAGGCGGAGTTGCGCGGCAGGCGCGCCGCGTCGTTGCCGAAGTACTCCGCCGAGGAGATGCTGCTGCTGCCCTGGAAGCGCGACAAGTTGCCGTCGCGCTCCCACTGCGACTCCTGTCACACACACATCACACCCATTATGTCGAGCCTAGTATTTTACGAGTACAGTCACATCAAGGTAAAGTATAATTACCAGAAAAAAAATACTGTCGAGACTCTTAAAACAAGCACTTTCATTTGATTTTTTTTTTTTTTCGTTATAAGTTCGTGTGTAAAATAGGGTGTGACAGACGGATGACAGGCAGACAACCGAGTGATCCTATAAGGGTTCTGTTTTTCCACAAAGAGTTTCGGAACCCTAAAATGTATCAATATGATAGAATAAGACGTTTTCCTAATACAAAGTCACGCTGACAGGGGGCGCTTTCTGATTTGGCCGAACGAATTCCCCCGATTATTGAAGTTTTTATATGACACCTCTAAAATATCATCATTTGTGTTTGTATAAGTGTGATAATTGTGGTTCCACTATCAGCAAAAGCCTAGCCCCATTCATTGGCATTGAGGATATTTCAGAAAATTAACGAGTATGTAAAAAAAAATGCTGATTGCTGCTAAAGTAACATATTTATTTAAATAAAGCTACCTACACACATACAAATGAAAACAATCAAGTCAGGGTAACAAAAAGCTTTTTCTTTCATATTCAAACTAAGTATGGTATACTGAAAATAAAATCATAACATTAGCAATATTCAGACATACGGTGGTCGATCACTTTTGCTAAGGGTACGTATTTGAATATCGAACATTAAAATACCTACGCTTAAAATGTCAATGTTCAAAACATCGAAAATTGAAATATCGAACGACCATAAAACCGAAAATTTAATAACGAAAGTTTAATATCTACAAAAGTTACATCGAATGTCCTAAATATCGAAGTACAGAGTATCGAACGTCCTAAATATCGATGGGTACATATTTGAACATCGAAAATCAAAATACCTAAGTATAAAAATGCGTTAATTTTCAACATTTAACACATTCATTATTTATATTCACGTTAAAAATACATACAAGTTAAAATACTGGTCAAATTTTGATATACATAAGTAGTATGAGTGGAAAAAAGTTGCTTCTGCAACGTCTCCGGCGCTACGGGAAGTGCAACTCCTTCACCCTTGCTTAACAAAGGATAGGCATCCATGCTCACCTACGCAGCTTCTCCCTCCCTTCGCGCCTCCGGATTTTTATATACACTAGGGATAACAGCCAAAAAACGTAAAGTCGGGGTGCCCCGATTCGGTTTTGGAACAATTTCGACCTATTTTATTCAAGAAAATCACAGTCTACAAGCGTAGCTCAATCGTGAAGGTATTATTAACTCTTTAAATTAAAATATTATCTCAACACAGACAAAGTCAATATGCAAAAGTTAGTGACAGAAACGAATCGCTGTAAAACCGACTCCACGTAGTCTTGTCTGCCCTACCCCTAGAGTGTAATATAGAATCGCGTAGGCGCGGAGGGGCGAGGCAGCCCGCGAGCTGAGGAGTACACACAAACAATACGTTAAACTTTTGCAGTAGACAGACTAATAGCAACGCGTTTGCAGAGTGTGACAATTTCAAATCTACCTACATTTATGAATACAATCATACAGCCTGAATACAAATTTCTTCGGTATTTCAAATAGTAGGTATTTTTAACGTAGATATTATGAACTTAGATGTATTAAATGTTGATATTTTGAACTTAGGTATAATGTCATTCGATATTTTTCGACGTTTAAAGCGTATATAACAATTTTCGATATTTTGATACAATCGATATTAAAATTTTCGATGTTTTGAACGTTGGTATTGTAAGCGTAGGTATTTTAATCTTCGATATTCAAATACGCTCATAATAAAACAAGATAAAAGTTAACTCCACGTGTACGTACAGCTTAGTAACATAGTAAAAGTTATAGACAATGAGAAGCTAGAGTTACTTTACCCAATTTGTTTGAATGTTGCTCGCACTGACCTGTTCTCCGAAGAACTGCGCGGAGCTGATGGCCTTGGCCGAGCCGAACTTCTTCACGGCAGAGTCGTCGTCCGCGCTGTCCGCCTTGCGCGGGCGCGGGCGCGCGGGCGCGGGCGCGGCGCGCGCGGGCGGCGGCGCGCTGAACATGCTGTGCACGGCGCGCGCGGGCTCGGGCGAGATGCGCGCCGCGCCTAGCCCGGACATGTTGTCGAACGACGACGAGCGCGACTCGTCGAACAACTTGTCCAGGTTGCGGCTGTTGCCGTACGGCTCGTTTCTGTGACCACACCATTTATTACATTAGCGTGATATGACTTTTTACTAGTCTAAATAAATACCGTAAAGTTCTAATCATTCAAAAGTACCTAAATGACAGACTGATCGACAGACAACTCTTAATTTAAGTAAATAGTCGTTTAAGATACTGTCACATAACAAAAAACTTTGATAAGTGACAGTATCTTAAACGACAAAAAACTTTTTTTAATTAGTGCAAGTTCACAATCACAAACTGACAGCCGATAAAACCGAGCCGAAGGCGAATCTTCGGCCCGGTTTTATCACACGATTGTTTTAATATCTAATTACTTGCAATTTCATAAACTACTTTAAACTTATCAAAAACACCATTTCAAATATCACTCACAATTCATAAAAGAACCGATCAGCTGTTGATGAACAAAGAAATATAAAAAAACAGGACAAGTGGCAAGTGGACGCGTCGCGGTCGGTGTCCGCGCGACATGGCCACGTTGACCTTATATAGGCAAATGGTCGTCTCGGCAAACTAGTGCGCTTTCGACCGCGATCGTGACAAGTTATAAGAATTCCGTGTTTTTCAGTGGTTTCTTGTAAAACCGAAGCCTAAACCAAGACTGTAAATCATGGAATCACTTACACTATATTAGTATAAGTATTTTACTACATACATCAAAAAAAATTGCGATCACTTTGAAAAATCGAAAAAAAAACATTGTTACGGTAGATTATATTGTGATTTCTTCTTCTTTTTAGATTTTTTATTTAAAAATATAGAATTAGAATATAAAACAATAAAACAGTTCAATTGGTTTTCCATATAAAACTTTCAGTCCTAGCTTACGCTCATTCATAATTCTGATTTAGTCAATATTAACGGATTTAAAATACTTTTTCGCGGAAAGTTGTAATTGAAAAAATGCCAAGAGTATTATCAGAAGTTTTACGAGCTAGAATAGTAACTTTGAGAGAAGAAGGATACACCACGAGAGAAATAGCACGCAGAGTTGCTATATCCCAATCCTGTGTCGTGACCACGTTGCAGAGGTACGACGGGATGAGTAATTTAGCTGACCGACCGACTGCTGCCCAAAAGTGCTAAGTTTGCTGGCAGCCCGTGTCAATCCGTGACAATCAACGCTACTAAAATAAAAGCAGAAGTTCGGGCCGCCTCTGGGCTTAAAGTTAGCACTCAGACCATTCGGAATTGCTTGCACCAGCCTGGATTACAAGCACGGAGGTCTTGGCGAGCGCCTCTGAATTCCCGGCAACGTCAACGACGGAGATTGCAGTAGGCTAGGCTTCGGCAAGATGAAGAAAAAAACATTTGGCAAAACTGTCTCTCCGTTGACGAATCGCGAATCAGTAACTCATCCAGCTAACCGACGTGTCCGTGTCTGAAGACCAGGAGACCGTGAAAGGCAAAGAACTGCCACTGGAACAGTTCAGCAAGGCGGGAAATCGGTGTCCTTTTGGGGTGGTATTATGATTGGAGCTAGAACGCCTTTGATCCCGTATAGAGGCTTCATGACAGCAGACATGTATAAAGCAGTTGCTATTGATGGAATTGTCAGACCATTCCGAGTAAACCATGGGCACCAATTTGTACTGGTTGATGATAATGCGCCGGCACATCGAGCTCAACGAGTCAATGCTGCTCTCCAAGAATACGACATCACAAGGTTAGACTGGCCTGCCGGCTCGCCTGACTTAAACCCAATAGAGCACGAGTGGGATGCTCTTAAGCGAGCTATTTGGAACCGTCAGCCACGTCCCCAGGCAGTGCCAGAGCTCAGGGAAGCCGCTATTCAAGAATGAGACAGGTTACCCCAAGAAATGCTGGATAACATGCGGAGATCCTCCTGGGCATGCTGAGGATGCCCAGGAGGATCTCCGCATGTGTTCGAGCCAGGGGAAGAGTTATATTATATGGAATAGAAACCTTTTATTAATAAATTGTTGTTAATGTTTGATTAAACAGTCTTTTTCTTTCTATCAAATTCCTGTTACAACAGGGAATATGCATGCGATTTTTTTATTTGCTAAATGAAATACTTATTAACTCTAATAAACGATTACGAAATTATTTTTAAATACCTTCATCAGCGATGAAGTTATAAAGCTTCAAAGTTTACAATTAGAAAGAGAAGTCCGATATGAATTGTGACGTCAAAGTTCTTGGCGCGGTACGATAACCTTATTAGTAAGCTTCCTTCTTTCGGTCTGCCCGCCGGATCGTGTGATTGGATTGCAAATTTCCTGAGGGATCGGTCTATCCGAGTGGTTATAGATGGCTGGTCGTCCGGACTGCTTGATATTAATGCCGGGGTTCGTCAGGGGTTGGTGCTCTCGGCAACATTGTTCCTGCTACATATGAATGATCTGCTAAAGCCCGGTACCTTTGGGTATGCAGACGACAGCACTGTTGCTGAGAGATACGTGTCCGACGCACGAGCTGGTGGGTCGCAGATCCGGTCTCTCCGGGAGGCTCTGGTTAAGCGCTTGAACTTGTCCTTACAGGCTGTCTCTGAATGGGGCGATGCCAATTTGGTCAAGTTCAATGCTGCTAAGACCCAAGCGTGTCTTTTTTCCGCTAAAAGGAGCCAATTCCACCCAGCTCCATATTTTCGAGGTGTAACTAGTGATGGGAAATTCTCGAGAACATTCTCTTAGCGAGAACTTTGCGGATATGTTCTCGAGAATGTTCTCCGAGCAGAGAATTTATGAGAACTTAAAAACGGAGTAACAAAACCTAATTTTAATCTAATCCTGTCTTGAAATTTGTATGATAGATGTAATTTATAGTATGTTACTTGTATGTTATATGTATTTTGAAACATTTCGTGAAGCAAACTAGATTATGGGGAATTTCGAAACGAAAATACAGTATAAATTGATAACAAAACCATCTGTTTTAGGGTTCCGAACATAAAACGGAAACCTTATAGGTTCACTCGGGTGTTTGTCTGTCTATCTGTCTGTCTGTCCGTCCGTCTGTGTCAGCCTCTTTTCTCCGGAACTACTGGACCGTTTCTGTTGAAATTTGGTACACATATGGACTTCTGTGATCCAAACACGGACGCGTGTATGTAAATAGATAACTGTTGAGTATGGGGGAGATCAAAGTAGAAAATGAAAAATCAAACGTTTTTTTAACTGTATCGTGCGACATTTCGAATAAAAGGACTTACTGTGAAAATTTAAATTATATTTTTTTCATAATTTTAAAATGAATAGTTTTGAAGTTATTCAAGAAATTAGGCCAAAAATGAACCCTTATCTCCGAAACTACAGAACCCGAAATTTAAAAAAAAAATGCAGATAATAGTTCTTTACCTACAGATTACAGGAAAACCTATAAGAAGTCTATAGTGTTAAAATAACCTGTTACTTAAATGAAATTGGTTCGGAACCCTTTCCACGCGAGTCCGACTCGCACTTGGACAGTTTTTTTTTACTATTGTTAGGCAAGCGTTTGACAAGTATCTTACTTGATGGTAAGCGATGATGCGGTCGAAGATAGAGCACGCTTGCTCGAAGTAACCTATTCACTCTTGACTTAAAGACTCCCAGGTTGTAGCTATCCGGAAACAGACTCTGGCAAAGAATTTCACTCCTTAGCTATGAATGTGTTGTGAAAACGTTTTGTGTATGTAGGTGGGATGTCCACCATGTACCGGTGGCGCACCGCGCCGTACGTCTTGTAGTCCGATGATGGAACGGGCTAGGCGGAATTAAATTATGGAATTCCGTCGCACATTCCCCAATTTGCAACCGATAGAAAACTGACAGTAACGTCGATGCTTTGAAGCTTCAACTCAACAAGCCTATAATTGCCGATGATCCTCTTGCCTCGTTTCTCGATTGACTCAAGGCATCAAGCTGGTATCTGGCAGATCCATCCCAAAGATGAGAGCAGTACTCCATATACAATCGAACTTGCGCTTGATAAAGTTTGAGCAGCTGTACCGGCGTAAAGTACCATCTTACCTTTGCTAGGATCCCCATGTTTTTGGCCTTTGCTCTATGAAAGGGCCAAAGTTGAGGGTAGATGTTAACGTAACGCCAAGAAGCTCAAGTCGGTCGGTTATCGCCACGGTTGACGGCCACGGAAGCTGGGTGGAATTGGTTCCTTTAAGCGGAAAAAAGACTCGTTTGGGTCTTAGCAGCATTGAACTTGCCTCATTCAGTGACAAACTGTAAGGACAAGTCCAAGTGCTCAATCATAGTCTCCCGGAGAGACTGGACCTGCGACCCACCAGCTCGTGAAGGAAGCTTGCCAATAATGCTATCGTGCCAGACCCTGTCGAAGGCCTTGAGATGTCTAGGCAGATTACAAGTGCCTCCCCGTATTTCTCGCTCACTCCAGATGTGAATGGTATACGCTTGAAGATCTTTATTCTTGTAATTTTGTCAAAATAAAATAAAAATAGGAACGTCATGTCAATTTCTCTTGATTTAATCAAAATAGGTTGGTACCAAGAACAAATATTTATCTACTAAAATCACATATTCATAGCACTTTATAGGAGGTAAGTACTTCTAGATTCTATAATCCTTGCTAAAGTATTTTTTTTTATTTAAATCAGTTTGGTTTATGTTGATTATTCATTAAAGACTAGGTAGTCATTTTCAGGCTGTTTTTTATAGATATGTCCAGGTTTATTGGATCATCGAGTTCTGTTTATAAATCCAAATATTTTACAAAGTCCAGAATCAAACAAGTAATTAAGTTTATTATAGCTGCTAGTTATGGAACCACTGTCCTATATAAAGACAGTGAAATATATGTTAATTACATCTAATAATGAAAATAAAAATGATCAAAGTTATCCGATTCATGTAAAAACTGGAAGGATCACCGACTCGTTTTAAGTTCTCATAAGTTCTCATAAATTCTCGTATGTTCTCCGCTCACGAGAATATTCCCGAACATTCTCGTTCCGAGAATATTCTCATTGTGAGAATGTTCCTTTTCCCCATCACTAGGTGTAACCGTGCCGATAACCGACCGACTTGAGCTTCTTAGTGTTACGTTAACATCTACCCTCAATTTTGGCCCTTTCATAGAGGCAAAGGCTCAAGTGGCTGCCAGAAAGTTGGGGGTCCTAGCAAAGGTGAGACGGTACTTCACGCCGGAACAGCTGCTCAAGCTCTATCAAGCGCAAGTTCGATCGTGTATGGAATACTGCTCTCATCTATGGGACGGATCTGCCAAATACCACCTTGATGCTCTTGAGTCAATTGAGAAACGATCCAAGAGGATCATCGGTAATGACAGGCTCGTCGAGTCGAAGCTCCTGTCTTGAGCATCGACGCCGAGTGGCTGGCCTGTCGGTTTTCTATCGGTTGCATTTTGGGGAGTGTGCGACGGAATTGCATGATTTAATTCCGCCAAGCCCGTTTCATCATCGGACCACAAGACGAACGGCGATGCGCCACCGGTATATGGTGGACATCCCACCCACACGCACAAAATGTTTTGGGAACACATTCATAGTGCGTACAGCTAAGGAGTGGAATTCCCTGCCAGAGTCTGTGTTTCCAGATAGCTACAACCTGGGAATCTTTAAGACAAGAGTGAATAGGTTGCTTCTAGGCAAACGTGCTCCATCTTCGACCGCATCATCGCTTACCATCAGGTGAGATGGTGGTCAAACGTATGCCTATCTACAGTAAAAAAAAAAACATAGATTTTTGTCCCCCTCGCCATTTGCCAGCATTGCTGCTTCGCGGGGTTCCGTCGACCGGGCCCGAATGAAAAGTTTGGTTTGACTAGAATTTACCCGCATTGTTATTGTGAACGCGATTTTGTAATTTTATAGGAGGGCATGCATTTTGTCAAAGTTTGAGAAACTGTCACTCGATAAAATGTTTTTCTTGGTAACAAGTTTTAAATTAACTACTCAATATCAGGATAAAGAATATTTGAATTGTTATTCTATGATATCATGAAGATCGAAACAAAGTATATTTGTAACAAAAGTCAATAAATTTATTCAAAGTAAATATTCTGCGTATTGATTATTCTATGAAATGATGATACGAGAAAATTTTTATGTCAAACGAAATTCTATGAAACTGTGGTCTATAAAACAACATACAACCATTAATTTTGATTTAGACCATAATATGCCAAAAATGTCAAATATACATTATTGTTACCTATTTCCAATTGAAATATTCCGTTTTATTAAAGGGGCCAGTATTGTCGTCAGTGTTAGCATCACAATCACATGTTATCGCGCACAGTACCTGATCATGGTGAAGGAGGCGCTGAAGTCGTCGATGTCGTCGAGCGGCGCGCGCGGCGCCGGCGCGTCCTCCTGCTCGATCAGCGTCATGTCCCCCGCGGCCGAGTGCGACACGCCGCTGCGCACACACACACACGCATACATAACATTATCACCCGCCTTCCACTACTCAGCAACGATACTAATCAGGTTATTGCCTGGCAAGTTACCGTGACAGAATACAAGAATTAAGATGTGTTCAGGCCGAGTGGCATGAAACACTAGCTTCGTGTTATCCGGATATAAATCAGAAAGCCAAAGCTCGTTGGTCATTCTGGAGTTATTCCTGATAAGAACAATGAGCAAGTCCGTATTGACATATTTGGAGTAATGTGCACATGTGTGATACTCACGAGCGACTGGCGGAGCTGGCCTGCGCGATGCCGAGGCGGTCGGCGTGCGGGCGCGCGGCGCCGGGCTCGCGGTAGGCCAGGCGCAGCGACGCCACCTCGGCCTCCACGCGCTCCAGCGTGGCGGAGCTCTCGGGCGAAGTCGCCGACTCCAGCTTCAGCTTCTCCGCCATCATGGCCTCGCGCTCGATGTCGTCGAAGTTTGCTGCTACTTTCGTCGCTCCCAGACCTCCCTTCCGTGCGCCCAACTGTACACCGAGACATGTTTTTAACTATGGATGGAGGCGGCACGAATCATTTTCACGTAACATACCATCACGCGGAATCATGCCTGTATGTCCCGAGAGGTACAACTTTCACCAATTTTGATGTATCGTAATATTCCTACTCGTACCATAATCATAGTAGTTTTTTTTTTCTTTTTTTTTTTTAAAAAAAAACGTTGCCCCACACTAGGAATTTTTCCTGTATCGTGGGCGCGTTCACAAACATATAAATACACATACACGAACAGCCAGACCCGGAACAACTATCTGTAGGCCATATACATATTTGTTCCGTGCGGGAATCGAACCCGCGACACGCAGCGCAGCAGTCAATCGCTCAACCACTGCGCCAACCGTGCCGTCAATTATATTATATTGTCACATTACACAATATCATCAAGATATTTCCAAATCAATTTGGGTTCACAACATCCAAATCAACCACCGACGCCATACAAGCGGTCAGAATCGTGATGGAAAAACATAGACTTAATCACAAAAACCTACACCTTGCATTCAACAACCCCGAAAAGGCATTTGACCGCGTGCCACGTAAACTTGTACGGCAGGCACTTCGAGCCCAAAACGTACCAGAATACTACGTCCAGATTATTCAGGATATGCACTACGGTGTTAGCACAAGAGTTCGAAGTCTAGCAGGTTTAAGCAAGGCTTTTGAGGTTAAAGTAGGCGTCCACCAGGTCACTGCACCGGCGGCGTGAGGACGCGCGGGCGCGCGGCGAGCAACTAATGCAGCTGCTCATTGAGCTGCGTCGGTCGCAGCTGCGCGAGGTCCTGGTGGCGCAATGGCGGGAAAGGCTCTCAAGCCCTTCCGCCGGCCTCGGCACTATTAAGGCTATCCGGCCAGTGCTCGACCTGTGGCTCGGGAGAAGGCACGGCTCCTTGTCGTTTCGTGTGACGCAGGTCCTCTCGGGGCATGGCTGCCTCGGGAGGTTCCTGTGTCACATAGGCAGGGAGCCGGTCGCTCGGTGTCACCACTGCGTCGTCAGTCAGGAAGACACGGCGCAGCATACGCTAGCAGAGTGTGCATGACCTTCCATCCACTGACGAATTTATATACGTTGTCAAGAGACTACCTCTCAAAAAATCATCCGGTGAAGATAAAATATCTAATAGAATGATTATAGAAGCGTGTAAAACAGCGGGCGACGCGATCTTATCCGTATATAACCGATGCATTGCAGAAGGTATTTTTCCTCGAATATGGCGACAAGGCTTTATACGCATTATTCCGAAGAGTGGCGATAAGCCCCCGGATGACCCTAAGTCCTACCGGCCCATAACACTACTTCCATCTTTGGGGAAACTCTTAGAGCGACTAATCGTTTCGCGCTTGCTACCGAATGGACCTAAATTTCATATTAATCAATTTGGTTTCACTATTGGTAAATCCACAGTCGACGCGGCTCTCTCTGTCCGTAAAATTGTTAACTTATCGGAACATAAATACGTGGTTGGAATCTTTCTCGACATATCTGGCGCATTTGATAACGCATGGTGGCCGATGCTACTACTTAAAATGAAAACCCGTGGTTGCTACAAAAATATCTATAATCTGATTCTTTCGTATTTTCTAAACGGCTCCGCGAAACTCAAACTTGGACATCATTCCATTTCTAAGTCTCTAACCATGGGATGTCCTCAGGGCTCAGTTATCGGTCCATATGTATGGAATTTTGGCTAAGATGATTTCCTCGCGCTTCCGCTCCCATGCGGCTGTTCATTAACCGGTTACGCGGACGATGGCTTACTGCTCATTGAGGCAAGCACTCGGGCTGGACTCGAGAACTTGGCTGACACATGTCTACGTTTAATATCACAGTGGGGCGATCGAAACCGTCTGACCTTTGCACCGCATAAAACCTATCAACTTATTTTAAAAAGAAATCTAAAATCCTGGCCTAGTATTAAATTTAATAACGTACCCGTTAAAAGAAAAGAATCCGTGTGCTACCTCGGTATGCTACTAGAAAGGAACTTTTCATTTATTGATCATATAAAAACAGTAGGTGAAAAAGCAAAAAAGAACTTCTACGCCTTGACGAGAATATCCAAAGCTACTTGGGGTCTCTCATTTCAAACCTTAAAAACTATCTATGGGGCTACTTACTTGGGTTGTATGTGCTACGGGGCACCCGTCTGGGCTGACAGGGCCACCATAGGGGCGGTACGCCGTAAATTGCTGCAAAGCCAGCGTCTGGCTTTGATATTCTTATGCAAGGCGTATAGGACGGTTAGTACTGAAGCCTTACCGGTGCTGGCAGGTGTTCTCCCAGTCGATCTAGAGGTGCAGCGGCGTGCTGCAATGTACTAATACGCTAGAAAGATCACGGGACCTGAGTTTTTACCGCAACGCGACCGTGCTAAGATCTGTAGATTACTAAAACCCCAGACTGACGTCTGGGAGGAACTTTTATCCGAATGGCAATGTAGGTGGGAAAATTTCATTAAAGGCCGACACCTCCACCAGTTTTTTCCATCCGTTCGTGAGCGGCTGGATAGGACATGGCTGGAGGTGGATCATTGTGTTGTCCAATTTCTCACAGGTCATGGCAACTTTAAGAGTAAATTATTTTCCTTTAGGCTTGTGGCCTCGCCTTGTATGTCAATGTTCTACAGCCGACTATGAATACGAACAATCCGCACACCACATCTTATGGGAGTGTATTCTTTGGCAAACTGAACGCAATATTATGTTAGATAGTATTCAGGTTACATCTGGAGCAGTTTACTACACGGACCTTGTAGAAACCAGAACTTCCGTGCTTTCAGGCGATTTTGCCATACCTATTACTGGAATCAAAAGTAGCTCACAATTTAGGACCCATTAGTTTTTAATTAATATATAATCCGTGGTGCTTAACAACTGGGCTTAACCCAGTTGTGTATGTCCCTTGATGCCTATTGGTCTAGCTCTATTCTGTCTCCTGCTTGAAAAGGAGGGAAGTGGAAATTATATATATATTTATTTTCCTACTCCTCCGCTGTACTTTTCTGATTAAATTCGTTGCAGGATCCAAGACAGTTAAATCGTTTATCCGGGACTCGTCGGGCTTCATTGGCTCGGCGTTTTTCTGGTGGTCGCCACTGTTGATTCTGGCTTTCAGGAGTTGCAGTGGTTGGGAATGTGTGGCGGGCTTGTAGCAGAGTGTGCCGCTTGGGAGGAGCCGCGCTGTGCCCTCATCTCTGTGGTAGGCAGTGACCTCTCGCTGCCGGCCGTAGTTCGTGCTATGGTCGACGGCGAGGAGTCCTGGGAAGCGGTGGTCTCCTTCTGCGCGATAACTATTTCGCTGCGGAAAGGGAAAGGGAGATCTCGACCTCTCTCCCGGCCCGCAGCAGGCGCACCAGGCGTCGGAGGGGCATACGCTGCCCTCATCCGGCCCCCCTAACTGGGTCCAGGGGCGGCGGTCCTGGGGATGGCCCTCGCCGCAGGGGCGGGAGATGTGGCTCGACACGATGAAGTGCGCAACGAATATATAAGAGGCAGCATTAAAGTCGCACCAGTCACCGAGAAACTCAGCGAAAACCGCCTCAGATGGTACGGATATCTTTGAGGAGTGGCTAGAGCGGCGCCACGGCGTCCTTACCTTCCGTTTGACGCAGGTACTCACCGGACACGGTTGTTTCGGGAGGTACATGTTTCGAATACGGCGGGAGGATACGCCCGGATGTCAACAGTGCGAAGATCGCCCGGAGGACGGTGGAGCATACGGTGGAGGTCTGCCCTGCTTGGGCGGAGCACCGTCGCGTCCTCGTCGAGGCGATCGGCGGCGGCGACCTGTCGCGGTCGGCCCTGTTTCAAGCCATAGTCCGGAGCGAGGAGACTTGGGAAGCGGTCACCTCCTTCTGCGAAGCAGTAATGCTAGCGAAGGAGGAAGCCGAACGCGTGAGAGAGAGGGAAACCTCACGCCCCAGCCGCCGCAACAGAAGATGACGCCCCGGGCGTCGGGAGTCGCAGGGCGATTCTCGGCCACCGTAGGCCGGACGGCGAGCATTGGGTGGCTCGCCGTCTGAGCAGAACCAGGCTCGGGTCGACGGCGCGCTGTGTTCCACGCGCCCCTCAAAGAGCTGTCAGCATAAAAGACGGGGCCCGCTAGGGCCAATGCCTGCCAGGGTTGCGGGATTTATTCGAAAGAGTCACCGCGGCCCTGGAACGCAAAGGGAACACGGGTGGGTTTTAGTCAGTAGGAGTCTGACACTCCCTTCTGCTTCACCCAGAGCGGGAGGAGTCATTTGATGATTTCCCATCCTTAAAAAAAAAAAAAGATGTTATGGACATGCCAAAAGAAGAAGTGAGGACCATGTGGTATAGATTGCACTAGGTCTGCCTGAACAAAAGAAAGGTAGAGGCCGCCCGCCATTAACCTGGTGGTCTAAAATACAAAGAGATCTCAAGGAAGCCCATTTGCCTGAAAAGACAATCCAGGATAGAGTATCCACTTCCGTTTCTTTCTCCTTTTTTTGCGCGGTGCGCAGAAGAGTGAGGAGACGCGACAACCCCAAATAATGGGAAAAGGGCAGAACAAAGAAGAGAAGAACTAGATCACTATACCGCCGAGCTCATAAATGGCACGATTTTTTAATTAGATATTATTAATTCTGTGCAGTTTCATACACTACTGTATCTATGCTACTCAAAGTAAAACAGTATATTACCAGTTTCCAGTTTCGGGACACTACCTCTAACTCCGTGGAGCCACGGTGACACGGTGTTCATATATTTTTTAGGCCTTTTTTATCGATCTCTTCAATAATAATCATCATATTTCAGCCAGACTTTGTTTTTATAATAGCACTTCGCCCGCGACTTCGTCCGCGCTGCAATTTTCCCTATTTTTTTTTCTAGACAAAATATATTCTAAAACCTTCCTCGAAAACCACTCTATCCATTGGTGAAAACAGCATGAAAATCAGTGCAAAAGTTTTTGAGTTTGTCGTGAACAGACAGACAGATAGACAGACGCGGCGAGACGCGGCGAAGGACTTTGATTTATAATATATAGTTCTGTCTGCCAGCAGAACGGATCACGGTAGTGTGTTATCTTGGGATCAATTCACGCGGGCGAAACCGCTTGCAGCAGTAAGTACACGTATAGATCGTATGAGGCTATCGGCTTTTACAAATATCCAATGTCACGAGCAAAGTGCACACCACGTCAGCTTGACGGACTCGGAGATCGCGATAAGGTGACCATTCAATGTTCTAAAAACATTTTTATTTCCTTTTAGATAACGTGAAGCTTAAAACAACAATTTATTCAATAATAGCATTATTTTAATTAATGGCGGGACAAAAGTAAACGTTACTGTAGAGTTAGTGAGAATAAGGCTAAGTGTAACAACGTTACATAATAGTTGCTATCGCGGGTGGAGCGTGGACTCCTGCATGAGGCTGGTGCAGGATTGGATAACAAAGGCCTACACCTGGCAGTTTAGTCAGGCTGTGTGTGATGATGCAGGTATGTAAACTACTAGTTTCCGATCAACAACTTTGATCCTTACACCCTTGCAATAAGGTTGAAAAATGGTCAACCGTGAAGTTTCGCAAGCATTCTCGTTCATCTGCCATCAAATAAGTTAAACAAGTCGCACTCTAAGTGTTCGTTCGCGTGTGCGTGTGTGAGTGGTAGTTACGCCGATGGTGGAGGGCCGCGCGTCGCTGGCGGCCACCATGTCGCCGCTGGCAACGCCGGAGCCCGAGTCCCACAGGCGCGCCGACGACGTCAGCGCTGTGTGTGTGTGTGTGTGTGCGTGTGTGAGTGGTAGTTACCCCGGTGCGCTTGCTGGGCTGCTTGCGCGCGCCGATGGTGGAGGGCCGCGCGTCGCTGGCGGCCACCATGTCGCCGCTGGCCACGCCGGAGCCCGAGTCCCACAGGCGCGCCGACGACGTCAGCGCTGTGTGTGTGTGTGTGTGTGTGCGTGTGTGAGTGGTAGTTACCCCGGTGCGCTTGCTGGGCTGCTTGCGCGCGCCGATGGTGGAGGGCCGCGCGTCGCTGGCGGCCACCATGTCGCCGCTGGCCACGCCGGAGCCCGAGTCCCACAGGCGTGCCGACGACGTCAGCGCTGTGTGTGTGTGTGTGTGTGCGTGTGTGAGTGGTAGTTACCCCGGTGCGCTTGCTGGGCTGCTTGCGCGCGCCGATGGTGGAGGGCCGCGCGTCGCTGGCGGCCACCATGTCGCCGCTGGCCACGCCGGAGCCCGAGTCCCACAGGCGCGCCGACGACGTCAGGGCCGTGTCCGCCTTGGCCGCGCCCTGCACACATGTACTCAGTCATACTGGGGCCTGACACCGGCACTCAGCACAGTGCAGACAGACAGATGTCGACCGCCGCTTTAACATTATGACGTCATCGTTTACATTCATTTTTAATTTGTGTTTTGTTATGGTATATGACAAAAAATATTCTACATAATTTGCCAAAATTTGTCAGGATATCGTCAATGGCCGGCGATGTGAGTACCTCACATCGCCGGCCATTGCCTCTACTAATGTGTAAGCAACGTTCGTATTCGCATCTCAGTTGCAGTCTATCAAACGTGTTGCAAATTGAAGCTTGCGACTGACGTGCGGATGTCAACGTCGTTTAAACATTAGTAGAATAGCTCCTCTGGTCGCACCCGAACAGCACCCGGCTATCAATATGGCATACTAAGTTTTTTGTAGAACGTTCTTCGTCACGCATGTTTATCACACAACACGTCACGTGAACGGCCAGGTTCTGTGTAATAAGGAGGACAACGTCAAGGCTCAAAGTTGGCCTCGCGTCGCGGTGCGGCATGTGGCCGCTACACGTAGTGTCTGCACGAGCGCACGTAGAGAACGCGCAATCATACATATAGCTACATTTGCCACATTCAGAAAACGACATTCAGCTAGTTTAATGCTATTGAGGAACAAAAAATATGATGTTTTGTAGGTCCACACGATACAAACTTTGAACTCTGTATTAAAAAAAATTGTATCACACCGACATTTGTGTGCACACACAGACACAAAATCTTATAGAAGTTTGTGGAAATCTGAATCGTGTGGACGGTCCATTATGTTGTTACAAAAAGATGCAAATTGGGGTAAGAAAAAGCATCAGAAAACAGAAAAGGTAGGTATTTTTGCTGTTATCCGAATCAATTCGAAATTGTAATTTTATAGAGTCAAATAAAATAAAAATAGGGTGTGTAATATTAATTAGTACTAGATGAGTGTGTCTTTTACAATATGCTAATGAATTCATTTTATAGTTTAAAGCCAGTAAAAACTATGTTATCGCTGTGCGCTAGCCATGCGCCGATGATAACACCACGCGAGACGCGAGCAAGAGCTTGCGGGCGCGGGTGCGGGGTGCGGGGCGAGGGGCGCGGGGTGCGGGGCGAGGGGGCGCGGGGTGCGGGGCGAGGGGCGCGGGGTGCGGGGCGAGGGGCGCGGGGCGCACCCGGAACCGCGAAAATGCACTAGTATTAGCAGATTGGAGACTGACTGTCAGTTTTAAGAGTGGACTCGACAGATATGCTTCAAGAAAACGGAAATAAGATAATGACTTAACTATCAATTTGTTGTGTAGTAGATGGAAATGATTCACAAGATAACAATTACAAAGATATGGCATTACCTTGTATGACAACAATGTATGATTCACTGCAGGACAGCACACAGTGAACATGTACAGTGATTAGTGTTCACACAAACTTGTATTAACTACCTTCCGATGCACACAGAATGCCAATGGATATATACAAAAGATTTGACTTTACGCTAAAACTTGAAAATCATCCAAACCCATCAAAATATTCTCTAATAAAAACATAACACACAACAGCATATACATATAGCAAACTTGTAAACTGAATTATATGTAAGTGTTTGTAATGTAATTATGTCAACGAGAGCTCAGGTTCAAACAAAGCGCGCCAAAGGAGACAAGCTAGTACAAGGCATACCTGATGACAGGACACGTAACAGTGCATGTATCCAGCAACTATATCAGAGTAGGAACACGCGCGGCTGTGGCACATTCACTTCTACTTCATACTGTGAATGTCACATTCATATTTTTAAATCAAATGAATTTCCTAAAGCCACAAAGTATAATAAACTAAATGGAAGATGGATTAACAGAAAGTACATTTTTTGCAGTTTTTGCCTTACAAAATGATGCTCATAAAGATTTGAGGGCACCAGCATCGATCTACAAGAACAGTAAAAGATTAGTAAGTGCCATGTACGCAGCCAACAAGCTACTAGCGCTGGGCAAGTGGGCATGTGCCGCCTCGCGCCCGCGCCGGCCGTCAGTGTGAGGTGAGATGTATGTGTTACCTGTGCGGTGAAGGCAAGCTCGCTAGTGTTAGTGGGGGCGGAGTCGCCGTGCTCCGCAAACCAGTCTACCTCGCGCTCCTTGGCCTCCTTGGGCTCGGGCGCCGCCGCCTCCAGGTGCAGCTGTACACAAACACAATGGTTACACTCTCACACGGCATCAACTACACACGTAAAATACAAGCTGGAAATGTTACAGGTGCTTTGGCAAATAGAGCAAAGTAGCCGAAGAAACTCGCATATTTTTTTAAGATTTTAATTATTGTATTATTCCAGTATTGGAAACCATTTAGCACTGATATTGTAAATGCCCAAAATCGCTAACATTTGCTAAGTATGTGAGTGACACTCAACATTAATTGAGCTAGGAAATTGTATAACTGTTAAAACCAGTTTTACTTTATTTCCAACAGTAGTAATACTACCTACTAATAATAATGTATTACTATCAATGTAAAAAAAATGACAACACTTGCACATCTGTGCAACTTTTAATAATAATAATATTAACTTGTTTTGCTATTGTTTTGTTTAATCATCTTTATTATGCTCAATTTTAAGTACATTGATACTCACTCCTTATAAATAAAACATGTTCAACATAGATCTAGTCTGTTTTTTGATCTCGGAGAGTAAGTTGACAAGTGCAAATGTCGAAACTGACTTAACCCCTATCGTAATCTTTGTGAGTTTGCCATGTGCATTTGTGAATTTAGTCTCTAAGATTAAAAAAGAGACTATAGATAGATTTAACAATAGGCCTTACCCTGAAGAGGAACAATCACAAATGGACACTATAATCTTTACTATATTCCTTACTATACATTTATATGTATTTTTAGGGTTCCGAAAAAAAAAAGGAACCCTTATAGGATCACTCGGGTGTCTGTCTGTCTGTCTGTCCGTCTGTCACAGCCAGTTTTCTCCGGATCCACTGGACCGATTCTGTTGAAATTTTGTACACATATGGACTTCTATGACCCAAACACGGATGCGTTACGAAAATTATTAAATTTTTAGTATGGGGGTCACTTTTGGGGGTCAAACAAGAAAATTAAAAAAAAAAGTTTTTTGAACAATATCGTGTGACATATCAAATGAAAGGGCTTACTGTGAGGATTTTAATTATATTTTTTTAATAATTTTAAAATAAATGATTTAGAAGTTATTCAAGAAATTAGACGAAAAATGACCATTCCCCCCCTCTTATCTCCGAAACTACTGAGCCTAAAATTTTGAAAAAAATGGAGATAATAGATCTTTACCTAAAGATTACAGGAAAACCTATTAGAAGTCTGTAGTGTTAATATAACATGTTAAAAAAATTAAATTCGTTCGGAACCCTTTGCACGCGAGTCCGACTCGCACTTGGCCAGTTTTTTAAACTACTGGACCGATTTGAAAAATTCTTTCAGCAATGGTTAGCTACATTATCAGGGAGTAACATAGGCTATATTTTATCCCCGTACTCCCACGGGAACGGTGACGTCCGTTAGTATATATATATAATTTTATATGTATACTAATATGTAAAGCTGAAGAGTTTGTTTGTTTGCTTGAACGCGCTAATCTCAGGAACTACTGGTCTGATTTGAAAAATTCTTTCAGTGTTAGATAGCCCATTTATCGAGGAAGCCTATCCTTACTAATATTAAAATGCGAAAGTAACTCTGTCTGTCTGTCGCGCTTTCACGCCAAAACTGCGGTACCAATTTAAATGAAATTTGGAACGCAGATAGTATAGAACCTGAGAAAGGACATTTTTATCCCGGCTACTTTTTATCCCGGGAGCATGTTCCCTAGGGACCACGCGGGCGAAGCCACTGGCAGAAGCTAGTTAACATATAAATTACATATTTTAATATAATCTAAATTAGGGGAAGGTGACATTAGCGGAGCAGCCAGGATTCTTTTCAGTAGTGATGTGGTGGCTCCGTGTTCTCCAGATACTCTCACAGCTCTGGAGAGCAAACATCCTCCCCCAGCGGATGGTCTTTCTTTTCCCGACCCCCCTGATTCGGATATTCACACCCTCACCATTACAGGTCGAGAGGTGATCACAGCCATTTGCTCCTTCCGGAGTGGCTCTGCTGGCGGCCTCGACGCCCTTAGTCCGCAACATCTAAAGGATCTTATCTGTTCAGGCGCCGGGGAAGCTGGTGAGTTGCTTTTGAAGGAGCTCACGGCTCTGATTAACCTCATGCTCTCCGGCAAGGTAAACGAGGCCGTCATCGACGTCTTGTACGGGGCCAACTTATGTGCCCTACGCAAGAGAGATGGCGGTATTCGTCCCATTGCCGTCGGAACTACTTACCGTCGTATGGCAGCCAAGATTTGTTGTAAATTTTATGGTGAGGTAGTTTCGGAAAAATTTCAGCCCCTGCAGTTGGGTTACGGCTCCAAAGGGGGTTGTGAGGCTGCCGTACACGCACTGTCGACCTATGCAAATTCTGGCAAAGGAGAGGTCATCCTGAAGGTTGACATGAAAAATGCATTTAATTCGGTAAATAGGGACACCTTGTTGGCAGAATCTAAGAAAGAAATACCTCAAATTTTCAGTTTTCTCTGGCAATGTTATAGACAACCATCTAAATTACTTTATCGAGACAACCTTTTGGAATCCGCTGTTGGCTGTCTACAAGGTGATCCCCTCGGGCCAGTGATCTTTAGTTTAGCTATTCACCCTATTATTCGACAGCTAAATTCTAAATTTAATGTTTGGTATCTCGATGATGGTACCCTTGGAGGCGATGTAAATTTGGTATTAAATGATCTACAATTTTTAAAAAATCGACTTCATTCCATTGGACTTGATCTGAACTTTTCCAAATGCGAATTATTTTTGTCTGACAGTACTGACCGACAATTCACACTTTCAAAATTCAACGCAATAGCCCCTGGAATCAAAATTATGGACAAAAGCTCTCTTCACCTCCTTGGGTCACCAATCTTTGAGAATTCCTTTCCCAATTTTGTCGAAGAAAAAATTCAAAATTTCAAAGACGTTTCGGAAAGACTGTTAAAAATTAACATGCATTCGGCTATCACCATAATTCGTTACTGCTGTTTCGGTCCTAAATTGACATATTTCCTTCGTGCTTCCCATATGTGGAAGCACCCTCACCTTTTAGAAAAAATGGACCAAATTATCAAGCATACACTATCTTCAATTTTAAATGTGGCCATGGACGACCGAGCTTGGGCTCAAGCTACTCTTCCCATTCGTATGGGAGGCCTCGGCGTCCGCAAAATTACCAGTATTAGTTTACCGGCTTTTATATCTTCGGTTCATGGCACTGATAAATTAATCAGGAATATCCTAGCTTCCACACTGATTGATTTTGATGGGCCGTGCTTCACCGAGGCTGTGAATGCCTGGAAACTCGCTTGCCCGAATGTAAATCTACCCGACAACCCATCATACCAGAGACAGTGGGATGAGCCGGTCTGCAGAGAAGTTCAGAGGAACCTTATAGCCACTTCTACTTCTACTGCGGAGCGTGCGCGCCTGCTGGCTGTGTGTGAGTGGGAGTCGGGCCTCTGGCTTCACGCACTACCGTCGACGAACTTAGGCACCTTGTTCGACGATACAACTTTCCGCCTCGCTGCTTCCCTTCGCTTAGGCGCATCGTGTTGTTCTCCTCATCGTTGTCACTGTGGCGAAGCTGTCAACAGCCTCGGGCACCACGGTCTCTCATGCAGTCGAAGTGCGGGTCGCTTTGCACGGCACGCAAACATCAACGACATTATCCGACGCGCTCTTGTCGCCGTCGGCGTTCCAGCCGTACGAGAACCTAATGGCCTGGCACGCGACGACGGCAAGCGACCGGACGGTATGTCTTTGTTTCCATGGAAGATGGGTAGGCCTTTAGTGTGGGACGCTACTTGTGTCGATACTCTTGCGCCATCCCATCTTCCTAGCTCGTCGTGCCGTGCTGGTACTGCCGCTGCGGCTGCTGAGAACCTCAAGCGGCGGAAATATAATAACCTTGTTGGCAATTATATTTTTGAGCCGTTTGGAGTTGAAGCTCTTGGACCGTGGGGTCCGAGTGCTCATGCCTTATTTAAAGATCTTTCTAAACGCTTAGTTGACACTTCGCGTGACCCAAGGGCTGGCTTTTACCTCGGACAGAGGATAAGCATTGCCATACAACGTGGCAATGCCGCCAGTCTTTTGGGCTCACTTCCGGTGGACAGCGATGTGGACGAATTTTTTGACGCCTTATCTTAGTTAGGATATATTATTTTAAAAAACAAAAAAAAAATAAAAAAAAAATGATTAAAAAAACATAAATATATATATATATAATCTTATAAGAAAGTTAAATAGATAACTCACATTAAGTACTTACCCAGATCTGCAAACAGAAATAAAAAAACTAAATAAAACAAGTGATGTGCAAGCTTGACATCCTTCACCTGTGACACACCTCAGCACACAAGAACTGGTTCGACTTGTTCACTTCATGGTTTTGAAATCATTAAGATAAAAATACTCCTAAATTAATTTCAAACTTAACGTCATCATCATTCTGTTAAGTATCTAACCACAAAATGGTTAGAAATTTGTATTTAAATGAGCTTACCCATAATTATTTTCTACCTTAGCAACTATTTTCTATTAGTATTCTATGTTGACTACAACATTTGGTATATTGTATTGACCTTACAGCAACTAACATTTTAAATCTACCACAAAGTTCAAAGGCTCACCTCACTGTGCTGCCATCACCACATGCCACTGGCAGAATAGTCATCAATGGCTCAGTTGCCAAAGGAAAAAGAAACTATTTTGCTCAGTGGGTCATCTTAGGGGCAGATTTCAGTTAAACTCAACAAAAACACAGTGGTGCACTAACCTTGGTCCCATAGGTCTTCATGGCCTGCTCGGACAGGGCACTCAGCTTATCACGGTACATCTGGGCCACACGAGAGCTGTACTTTTGTCGTGCATCTTCTGTTGACAGACCGTGTGTGCGGAAGAACTGGGTCTGGCATATGGACAAACATTATGTAACCTGTGTCTTATCATTTGTAACTAATCCATAATATTGTTACATTAAAATACCAAATAGTACTGGTTAATCTTACATCATCATAACAGCCGAAAGATGTCCATTGCTGGACATAGGCCTCCCCTTTTGAGGGGGGTTTGTCATAATCGCCACGCTTGGCAGACGGGTTGGGGATCGCAATGTACGGTGTTGCGATTAACAGAGAACATTGCTGCCCATTTTGCGAACGGACGACTAGAGTCACTATATTTTATTTTCTTTTGACGTTCAAAAGTGCCTTTATTGGTCCAGTTGAAATAAATCATTTGACTTTGACTTTGACTTTGACATTCTCTGGTGAGTCCCTTAGTCGCCTCTTACGACACCCACGAGAAGTGATGGGATGGTATTACTCTTTTACGGCACCATACGGCCAACCATACAAACATATATGCATAATCATCATAGTTAGTCAATTAAATCAATCTTACTCCATTCCTATCCAAAAGTGTTAATCCTACTCACACAACTCAATAGGCTTTTAAATTCAGTAACAAAGTGATCATCTTTTTATCTTGGTATGAATGATAAAAAATAAAGCAAGGAGACGGGGGCCAGAGAATTATGAAGCAAATGAGGCACATACAGCATTCGAGTTCCCGCCAAGCTGCATGTTCCTGAGCTGCTTCCATGTCCAGTTGGTGTCGAGCTGCGTGGAGCGCACGAACGTGAGGTGCACGCCGAGGCTGCGGTGCACCGCCGAGCAGTCGAGGCAGATGAACACTCCGTACGTCACCGATGACCACGTAGGGTTCTTCGCGTTGCAGTCGAAACATACCTGCACACCGCACAAAAAACATTATTATCACTGAACATTCATTCTGTAACTACATAGCGATTTAAATCTACGCACTTTATTCGCCGAAATAGAGCGTAATCTTTGAAAAACTGCTTCAATATCGGTTTTACTTGGCCCAGAGTCAGCCATTTTCGACGTGTTGTCACTATCTATCTGTCACGTAAATGTCATGTCAACGTTTTACCATGAGGCCGTTTCGTGTAACGCAAAAATCTTATGTTGGAACAAATGAGGACCATGAAATTGTACACATTATTAACTTTTAGCACAATTTTGTAAAATACAAATGGAATTGACGAAAACTAAACGCTGTTGCGGAAAAATATATGGAAGAACGACAAAATCTTTTAGACGCTTATTGTTGCGTAAAAACAAAAAATCGGGCAGTCTGGGGACAAGTGAAAACTAAGTAACACATTTTTCTTACTTAGAGTATTTTTATCCTAACTATTAAACGAAAGGTCCAATTTGAATATTTCAAAGTGTAAACATGTACATAACCAACCTCAATAATATAATTGAACAAAAATCTTCCGCCCGGGACTCGTCTGCGTAGATTTTAGGGCTGGCGCGCAACTTCTTTGTGTCATATTCTTTTTCTCGGAAGTGCATCTTCATAATTCTGGTAGCCTGATCATTCTGGTATCATGTTCAGCCCCAAAACTACTTAGACGTGTTTCTTGGTCTCCTGGTAGCTTTTAAATCTTTAGCGCTCATAATAACAGCCCGGAAAAAACTTCGATGTTTCTGTTCTCCTGGTATTTCTAATTGCTAACCAATCACAATTTCAGCGCCGGAAATACTTCGACATGTTTCTGGTCTCCTGATACTTGTGAATATTTAACGCTCGAAATTCCTGCCGAAAATATACTTTGACATGTTTCTGGTCTCCTGGTATTTACTTCTGAAGCTGCAGCACTCATAATTCCAGCCCGGAAAAAACTTCGACATTTTTCTGTGCTCCTGGTACTTTTGAATCTATAGCGTTCACAATTTCAGCCCGGAAAAAACAGCGACATACATATTTCTGTTCGACGGTTAAAAAAAAAAGATAAAATATTATTCATCAAAAATACTTTAACATCGTTCTGTTCTCCTGGTACTTGTGAACCTAAGCTAAGATATTGTAACTTTGTGAGCGCTTAGCTCACAATTTCAGCCCCGGAAATACTTTGAAATGTTTCTGGTCTCCTGGTACTTGTGAATCTGAAGTACTAAGGCAGCAGCGGCTCTGGATTTCTACTTCCTCCTCAGTCTCCATTAAGCCATGCCTTTTACCGGGATAAAATATAGCCTTTGTTTTGAAAGTTTGTATGTTTGTAAGTTTGTGCCTCAATTAAGCAAAAACAGCTAAAGGGATTTGGATGAAATTTGGCACACATATAGTTTACATCCTGGAATAAAACAAAGGATACTTTTTATCCCTGTAAAAGGCATGGCTTAATGGAGACTGAGGAGGAAGTGGAAATCCAGTGCCGCTGCTACCTTAGTACTTCAGTTTCACAAGTACCAGAAGACCAGAAAAATATCGAATTATTTCCGGGGATGATATTGTGAGCGCTAAAGATTGACGAACGATGTTAAAGTATTATTCAACTGGAATATTTTTTTTTAATAGTCGAACAGAAATTTGCTGTCGCTGTTTTTACCGAGCTGAAATAGTGAACGCTATAGATTCACAAGTAACAGGACACCGGAAACATGTCAAAGTATTTCTTTGGCTGAAATTGTAAGCGCTAAAAACTATATGCAGTGCCCCAGTGAGTTGGGGTGATGAGATCCCAGTGAGTCGGGATGATGCTGCAGGCTCCAGTGAGTCGGAGTAGTACTGCTGACTCCAGTGAGTCGGAACCGGAAGTCGCAGAGTTCACGGTGAGTCGGAACTGTTTGCGTTGCCCCAGTGACTCGGGGTGATGATAGAGGAAGAGGATGCTGATCCGAAAAAGAGAGTAAAGTGCCGCAAACTACCGTTGAAAAGAGAGGATCTTCCGACTAGGCGATTGTTGTGTCTGGCAGGCAACTGCCCTTTAGTCACAGTTGATATTCGGGCTGATGTATATTTTCAAATCGCACGGTAAATCTGATTGCGTTATGCAGGATTTCGACGTTGTAGTTCGCTGCTAGTTGGATAGATGGCGTTGCGGTTATTTTTTGTTGCGATATAGATTTGCCAAAGACTATAATAACTAATATAAGATTTGCTCCGTTGACTTTTCTTGTGGCGGCATTGATACCGCTACAGTTTTATTTAAAAAAATCTAAAAGTATCGATATCAGCAAGTTTCGATACATTAGGGGTATTTATGAGTGGTATCGAAAAATGATTTGAGTACTACTGATATGAATAGTAGTAGTTTGATAGTATCGGAACATCCCTATCCCTAATTTGGAACAAATGAGGGCCATGAAATTCCAAATTTCGGCATAATTTATTTTATAAAATCTAAATGTATTGTAAATCATTAATGTAATTGATGAAAACCAAACGCTTTTGCGGAAAAATGTATAGAAGGACTACTAAATCTTTTAGATGCCGCTTGTTGTGTTAAAAAAACGAAGGATAAATTAAATCATGGTATAAATGAAATTTTATTTGAATTTCAATCGTAGCGTTGCAACAAAAAGATGATTATTCAATTATTTTAATTGTAAATCTATAACTTTCGAATAAAAATCTTCCTTGTCTATGGTCGCTGATGGTTGACGAGCGGACGCATGTTAAAAATTTGAAGCGATAATTTTGTTGATAAACTTATTCACTACATGGTAGTAAAAACGTTAGTAAGGATCTATACAGGCCTCAAAGTTGAAGAAGTGTCCAGGAAACAATTATCGCGATACAGATAGTGTGAGTGGAAGGACGCTGTTGTACGGCGGCATCTCGCAATCGGAGAGCTCAATTAGCTATGTGTACGTGCCAGTGTCCCCGGGGCTGACGAGTGAAAGTGCGAGAAACTAGCGAGTGAACATGTTGCGGCGGCTGGGGAAATGAGTGACAAATGGACGAGACAGCCAGTGGAATGGAAAACGTAAACTTTCAGCCGAGCGGGGAGGAGATCGAGCGGGCCTTGATGGACCTGGGCCCGCTGCTCGGCGTCAGCATCAAAGAGGAGGTGCAGGACGAGCTGGGCGACGGCGGCGCGGCGCCCGCACCCCCGCTCAATGTACGTACTGCACACCCTTCACGACAACATCAAGTATTTGTAAATAATACACCCTTCCCCACTAGTTCCGACTCTTTAATTCAGCAATACTAATAAATATAGACATTTCTTAATTTTGAAAATGTTGCAAAGGTTTATCTCATAATCAGCAACATTGTTTCAGACAGTTCCTATGGTCATACTTCTGTGGCTTCATACTTGGAGTTATGTTTTTGATGATAGACTAAAGAGAGTCTGTGAAAGTTATGAATCCAGGTCACCCGCCACTCTGGCAGATCTTGAAAGGCATGAATACCTAAGTACCTAGTTCAATAATAAAAGTGTTTTTCACCAAAAGTTCATTATTATGAAAAGTTTAACAAACCTGGCTAATAATAACTGGCTACCAAGCATTAAAGCTAGACTTGTAAAAGATAAGCTCTATTACATGTGGAATGCTAGGAGCTCATTATGTTACTGATAAAACAGTTGGCTAATCTTTGGGCATTTCCCGTAAGTCTGTAGCACAGAGCAGGATGAGGATAATGTTTAAGAAACATGCTGCATCACCAAAGACTGGTTTTAGTTTTATACCTTTCAGGAGGTTGTTTTGTCAAACATTTTTGGTGACACTATTGTTACTGCCTTCATCATTTCTCTTGAATGTGAAATGATTGGATAGCAAGTGTCTCACTGTATTGAAGGTCTTGATTGTCATGACATATGCTCAAAGATCAAGCACTCAGGTTTGTATAGTTGGTTTCTGTACCCATTTTGTTCTTGATATAATTACACTAGTTGATCCGCGCAACATCCTCTGCTCTGCTCCTATTGGGCTTAGTCTGATGTTATATAGCCTATAGCCTTTTTCGATAAATGGGCTTTCTAACACTGAAAGAATTCTTCAAATCGGACCAGTAGTTCCTGAGATTACTGCGTTCAAGCAAACAAACAAACTCTTCAGCTTTATCTATTAGTATAGATAGTAAACATGTGTTAATTTCAATTTCATTTTCAACCTTTATTGCGAAGCACAGTGTTAAAATGGTAAACAAAACAAATTAAAATAACTGAGGAGAATAGAAAATTGTGTGATTTATGAGTTCATTTAAAACAAATTTATTTAATCCAGTTGCAGTTAAATCAAATAAAACAGAAAAATGTTGAGCCATAACAATCCTGAGCTTTAAATTCTCATTATTTGTAAGAAATCTATACTAATATATAAAGCTGAAGAGGTTGTGTTTTTGGTTTTATTTCTTTGTTTCCGAAATTAAGGTTAATTTAAACTTTGTAGTGTTTTGTTGGAAGTCGGTTATATTTTTTGTAAAAAGTTTTTTATTTTTCACTTTTAAGTGGTGATACTTGGACGAAGTCTTCGTCTACGCAGAAATTGAAATAAACAAAAATGCTCATAAAATAAAACCTAACTGAATCAAATTTTTACCAAATGGCAAGTATACCGCATCGAACATCCTTGTCTCTAAATAGATTTATAAGTTTACTAACATAGGCATAAGTTGTCTTTTTGTTTACTAACCTATATGGATGTTGCTTATCCGAATTAAAGTTTTTTTTTAAAGAATCATTAAAATCGGATTAGAAACCTCAGAGCAATCGGAGTACATACATAAAAAAAATACTCACCGAATTGAGAACCTCCTCCGTTTTTGGAAGTCTGTTAATAATACTTAAAAGCTTTATGACCCTTTTCCGGTTTTATTTAAATGTCTTTCAATGTTATCATCTCCTTCGTCTTTCTGTATACATATTTAACTATGTCTATCCATCGTATCATGAATCTTTGTTATAATTCAAATATCGGAACTTTTTTAACCGCGAAAAGCCCTCTTCCATATCGCTCGAAATTCCGGATTTCCAATGAGTATGGTAATTTATGTAATGTTTAATACAGGTAAGCAGCACGCCTGACGGCGGGCTGGGCGGCGCGACGTGCGCGGAGGGCGGCGCGGGCGCGGGCTCGCCGGGCGGCGCGGCCGACGCGGGCAAGGGCTCGGCCGACTCGCTGGCGTCGCCCGGCGCCGCGCGCGCGCCGCTGGCCGGCACCCGCTGCGTGCTGTGCGCCACGCCGCTGGCGCTGGCCGACGGCACGCCCAAGCTCATGGAGTGCCTGCACTCCGCCTGCGAGCCCTGCATCCGCGCCAAGCTGGACGAGAAGCAAGCCAGCTCCAGGGACTTCTTGGGTACGTGCTGCTAAAAATAAGTTATTTGAAACAGGTGACTTGAAAATAAAATTATTGTTTTTTGTATACGCAGGCGCCGAGCGCGTGACGGTGACGTGCCCGACGTGCCGCCTGCAGTGCCAGGTGGCCAACATGATCGACCAGCGCTTCGTGATGGAGAAGATGGCGCTGGAGCAGGCCGGCTCTAACGGTCAGTCAGTCTGCTTGTGATGTCTGCATGTCTTACATATGTGTGGAGTGGTACTGTAAGGGTTGTGTTCGCAGGCGGCATGAGCGGCGAGCAGCAGTGCAACAGCTGCGAGGACACGGAGCCTGCCACCAGCTACTGCGTGGACTGCGCCGAGTTCATCTGCGACAACTGCGTGCACGCGCACCAGAGGTAACGTCGTCATCGTCGTGCTTAGCGATCTACCAGACACCTAGAGTTACTAACACTCGTTACGCGTTACGGCGTTAGCTGAGCGACTAATCTACAGAATAAGGGCGACGTCAATTCGGTCCTGTTAAACCTTTTACACCAGCCACATTAGCATTGCAAAAAAAGAAGATTATTATTAATTATTCTGCTTCTGTCATCTTCAAATGATTGATTAAAGATTGAAGTGAGTGAAATGATGATTAGTGTTGGGTTATTATTTGCACTATCGCCAGGCTGAAGATCACGAAGGAGCACAGCATCAAGTCCAAGGAGGAGGCGGTGGCCGAGCTGCAGGCGCAGGCGGGCGCGCGCAGTGCGCACGACATGTTCTGCTCCGAGCACGTGCAGGTACCACAGCGCTCGTCCTTTGGTCCCCTGCTCGACTTAGTGGAACGTTATAATATATCGTACTCACACATTGCGTGTCAGGAGCGGCTGACGCTGTTCTGCGAGACGTGCGACCGCCTGACGTGCCGCGACTGTCAGCTGCAGCACCACCGCGACCACAAGTACCAGTTCAGCACCGAGATGGCCGCGCAGGTTTTTTTTTACATACACATTCATATAGGACCCCTCTTCTCTTTCTCTTCGCTTTGCTTCCTTTGTGCCAGAACACTGTGGTATCTTTGGGTTTCAACTCTTTATTGACACACTGATGTTCTTTTCACTTGTCTAACATGAGTTATTTGTAAACTTTATGCGTTTTATTTTATTCTCGTTAAGCAGAACATTGTCAACATTATACTAGTTAACTACAGTCGCAAGGGCAATGTTTACATCCTTAGTAACCTGCTGCTGATGTTTGAGTTTTAATAAAAGCGACGTATCGTCTGCAAATAACACTATAATATCATGATTATCCTTTAATAGATACGGCAAGCCTTTAATAGAAATGAGAAACAAAAAGGGACCTAAAATTGATCCCTGAGGGACACCCATCCTCACTACAGATACAGGAGATCTTTTACAGTTCACATCTCTATAATTCTCCAAATCCTATTACTTAATAATAAACGAAGAAGATCCAGAGGGGCGTCCCAAATTTAGTAGTTGTGCAGTTTTCTGGTTAACGTCTCATGTAGAACGCAATCGAATGCTTAGGACTAATCGCAATAAATGCCCAAAGTATCGCATTTGTCTTCTTATGCATAGTAAATGTGTCCTAAAAGTGCTGATGTGATCAGCAATCTTTTGTAAACTTCATCGAGTGCGAGTTTTACCATCGATGTATGTGAACGTTTGCAGGCGCGCGCGAACATCAGCTCGCTGCTGTCGGAGGTGAGCTACAAGCGCGTGCTGCTGGGCTCCGCCATGAAGGTCATCCGCGACCGCCAGCAGCTCATCGCCGACAAGAAGAAGGCGCTCGTGCACGAGATCACGCAGACCGTCGTCAAGTGAGTGCTAGCTACCGCGTACCTACCGCGCGTGCGTGTGCAGCCAGTAATGTAGTCCGTACCTGCCCGCTCCAGGCTGACCAACGCGATCAACACGCGCGGCAAGCAGCTGGTGCTGCGCCTCAACGAGGTGTGCGACGCCAAGCAGCGCACGCTCAACGAGAAGAAGGAGGCGCTGGAGCAGCTGGCCGCCATCACCGACCACTGCGTGGGCTTCGTGCACGCCGCGCTGGACGGCTCCGACACGGCCGTGCTGCACGCCAAGCACGCCGTGTGCGCGCACCTGCAGCGCATCAAGTCGCGCCGCGCCGACATCCCCAACCCCGAGATCCCCGTGCGCATCGCGCTGTCGCTGGACAAGCTGCCCGAGCTCGTGCGCGTGCTGGCCGGCCTGGGCGCCATCGTGGTGGACGGCAAGGTGGACGGCGGCGCGCCGGCCGCGCAGGGGCCCTACCACCCGCCGCCCGGGCCGCCCGCGCCGCCCGCCACCCTCGCGCCGCAGCACTCCGCCGTGGTCGCGCTGCAGCACGTGGCCATGCACCAGGTACGGTCATGTACACGACACTCTTCGTTGCTATGCCTAACAATACTTACTTCAATGTCCAATTATAAAACGTTCATTTGTTGAATTGTAATGACAATTATCTCGTAAATAAGGTAAAAAAAAACAGTTTATTTATTAACCTTTTCTGATCAGTTTAAATAGATAAGGTCAGTGTTTCTGAGCGGCGCTAGACGACAAGCGGGCCGGCAGTCAATGATAAACAACAAGGTCGGCCCGAATTATTCGGCTAGTGCTGATCGGGTAGCACTACTAAACTAATATTGATCGCCAAAAACCCGACTGACATAGCCGGGCGGGCCTTTTTCCCAAACATTTATCTACTTACATCGATTTTGCCGCCCGACTATGCCGATTAATATAATATAGCGCCCCTAACTCCCGCGCACTCAGCGCTCAAACTCAGGTCAATTGTCGTATATAACAAAACTTAACGTTCATATGATCGGTTGAGAGCGAAATATACAATAATGTGCAGCCGATAGCAACAATGTTGTCACTGCCTGCGTCCTTATCCTCAGCAGTAAGGTTTCCGTAGTAGAGACCCCTCGTGAAGTCGTGATAACCGATGTGCGTTGTTCCATGTCTAGACGCTGGCTCGCTACCAGGTCAGTGCGCCGCCGAGCATGTCCGCCATCTGTGTGTAGCATCATCGCGACCTTGTCGCTCTCTGTTATTTACGAGTAGTGTTGCCAACTTTCCTGTCATTTTGTTCGTAATCGCTTGGTAGCTTGTGTACGTTCCGTTGGTGTTGATCATGTGCATGAACTTGTTGTTTGCGTTGTACGTATAACCGCAGTGTAACTATACTTGCATTACAATGCAAGCCAAGCACCGACCACCGAGCAGTCCGAGCATAGCCACCGACGGCTGTGGTCGGACTGGTCGATGGTCCGTTTGCGCCGAGCCTATGATGACATTAGTGAAAATCATCTTAATTAGTAAGTAGTAATGCTCTAAACATTTAGGTAAAATTATTTTTCGTATACGTATCGAATAGACTTTCGCTGTAGTCGTGAATAATGTTCAGGAGATTATTTTCTATAGCAAAATAATAAAAATATTTTTACAGTACTTTCGTGTTTGGGTACAAAATGTTTGACGCCTGAATGTTCCCTTTTTACCCGACTGCGCCAGTTGTTCGGCACGCTCTGCGGCCTGAACGGCGCGATGGATTTTAGATTGAGAGGTGTCGTTAAATTCGTTTTGATTGTGAGAGTGACACTGGGTATATAAAACATAAAATGGCCAATTTTTGGCGCCATATTACGCCTTCAAAACTTAGCGTGGGGTATCAAGATAAAGAGCTCGAGGAGACGATTCCAGAAGTCGCTTTTGAAGTAGTCTGATGCAGTTGGTGGCAGCAGATCAGTGATCGAACTGCATCAGGCTGCTGCTGCTGATTTTTTACCATACTGTGCGAGAACTGCAAGGTAGCTAGACTGTGGTGTAATGTCCTAAGTAGTTATTTTATTCTATTTTATTCATGAAATGGAGATCGATTGTGTCACTAGGATTTTAGAGTTTATAATGTTATAGATGTATATTTGAAGATCGTGTCGCTGTGGACTGTCTAGTGCGGATGGTTGGCGCACGAACACTTTTGATTCATTGGCAATCTTTAGGGGCCGGAAGGACGAGTGCACATGAATATTATCTACCTTGTTTGCGATTTCAAAGTGGGTTCCATAGTAAAAGTTGTTCATGATCAGATATTTATGAGCACAAAAAGTTTGGCAATGAATTAAAACGTATCTGGGGCAGTTGTAGTGTGTGTAAGCAAGTATCATTCGTATTATTATGTATGTGTGCAACAACACCTTATTTAGGATAAGCTAAGTAAGCAACATGTTGAGACCGTGTACGCTCAGTCTATGCGAACACACTATAAACTACGCGACCCTGCCATTCAAGGTCACATTGCGAGTGAAAATTGGGAAACTAATTAAAAAACAAGTTTGATTATAAAATCGGACATTATTCCAAAATAAGTCGTTTCGTATTACAAAACATGAGTCAATCTACTCGAAACGAAAGAAGAGACCATCATCGCGCAACCGGCTGCTGGTGGAAAAAATGGTGCGACAACCGAGCAGGGCTAGTCCAGCATCAGCACGTCAAATATCCTGCTCACCCTGATCATAATCGTCATATTGGCTATGCTATCCGTTATTATTACAAGAAGATGCGTCAAGTGGATGGAGAGGCAGATGCGCCGCAGCACAGCTCCCGACGCCCGCTCCCCGTGCTGATCCCGCAGATCCCGCAAACCCGAGCAAGTGAAAAAAAGCAGCCAAGTGCGAGTCGGACTCGCCCATGAAGGGTTCCGTAGCAGCAAGTTTTAGGGGGATACATTTTACCACTTTGGAAGTATCTCTCGCGCAAACTATTCAGTTTAGAAAAGAATGATAATATGAGAAACCTCAATATCATTTTTGAAGACCTATCCATAGATACCCCAAGTATGGGTTTGATGAAAAAAAAAAAATTGAGCTTCAGTTCTAAGTATGGGGAACTGCCAAATTTTTTTTTGTGTGAAAATCTTAATGCTGTTCACAGAATACATCTACTTACCAAGTTTCAACAGTACAGTTCTTATAGTTTCGGAAAAAAGTGGCTGTGACATACAGACGTACAGACAGACAGACAGACATGACGAATCCATAAGGGTTCCGTTTTTTGCCATTTGGCTACGGAACCCTAAAAAGAAACAAACTGAAATAAGTTTTTTTTTTTACTATATATAGGCATACCACATATTTGTTTATATTTTAGACTTAACTTACTGTTTATATTCTTTTTTTTACTAGTATGGATGATAATTTAATTACTGATATAGATTACACATTTGTGCCTGATGCAAAGGCATGCCAGGTTGAGGACTGCATACAATATCTTTCCGATTATAAAAAGTCACTAACCATACTAACACAAAACATTCGCAGTATTTTTAAGAATATCGATAGCTTCAACATCTTTCTTAGTAGACTTAATTTTGATTGTGATGTGATGGTTCTAACCGAATGCTGGCTATCTGATCGCCAGGATAACCTTCCAGTAATGCCAGGGTACAACTTATTGTATACCAAGCTAAATAGCAACCAAAATGCTGGTGTGGTGGTCTATTCTAAGGAATCATTAATGGTCACAGTGGAAGAACCTACTCTACAAGACTGTATGAGCAATTGTTTGATCATCAAAATTGGTACAACTACAGCAATCATCGCTATGTATAGATCCCCTTCCGCTAGAAACTTGGATTCTTTTAACGCTTCCTTAAACCAAATTTTTCTAGACCTAAGCTCATTCAAGAATGTCATACTAACAGGTGACATAAATATAAACATAAACTCTGATAACTGCGATGCAGGGACCCAAGAGTATCTTAATATCTGTTCATTCCATGGTTTTCTACCTGCGCACACCTTGCCCACACATGATAGCGGTTCCTGCCTCGATCATATGATTATCAAATCCAGTTTATCGTATGTTACGCTTGTTACTAACTCAACAATTACTGACCATCACGCTGTTCTACTAACCTTAAACTTAATGCTGCCTAAGCTGAATCGTCCCCAAACCAAAACACAATTAAATACAAACAAACTCGAATATGATTTATGCAAACTTGACTTTAGCCCAGTTTACAATACTGCTGACGCAAATTTTGCTTTATCGTACTTAATAAAACATGTGCAATTAGCAATATTACGTAACACTACGGTTATTACAACAAACAAGAAACTTAATAATATTAAACCGTGGATTACTCCTGGCCTGATTCGGTGTATAAGACACAGAGACAAACTTCATCAAACATCTAGGAAAAACCCAGGTAATATTATCATTAAAACCACTTATAAAAGATACAGAAATTTTTGTAACAATCTCTTAAAGAATTTGAAAAGGAATTACGATAAAAATGAATTAAACAGAGCAGGAAACAATTGCAAGCAACTTTGGAAACATATTAAAAACGTCACTTATATGTCAAAACAGCGTGAATCAAATTCGAGTTTATTGTTAACTAATAGTTCACCCCTTTCATCAGCCAATCATGTCAACAACTTTTTCGTGAATGTTGGGAAAACTCTTGCCGAGCAGATTCCTCAGCATTACAGTGATCAACCATCTTCCCAAGAATTGAATAATAGGCGCGCACTACAATCTTTCGGATTCCTGGACACTGACGAAGACGAAATAACACGAATTATTAGTGGACTAAAAGATGATTGTGCTGTTGGATGGGATAACATTAGCAGTAAGATCCTTAAACAATTCAAGCATATCCTGGTGATCCAAAAACAGATACGAAATATGTGGGCTAAGAGTACCTCCCTTAGCCCACATATTTCGTATCTGTTTTTCTGAAGGCATTTTTCCTAAATGCCTAAAAAAAGCAGTTATAATCCCTATATTTAAATCTGGGAACAAAGAATTAGTTAATAACTATAGGCCAATATCGTTACTATCCTCAATCTCTAAAATACTTGAGAAAATTGTAAACAGCAGGCTAGTTAACTATTTAGAAAAAAATAATTTACTATCATCTACGCAATTTGGTTTTAGAGCCAAATTATCCACAGCCGATGCGGTGCACCACCTGACCAATTATGTCTCAGAGGAACTTGGCAAAGGAGACCAGACTATGGGGGTCTTCCTTGATCTAGCGAAAGCTTTTGACACAGTGTCCGTTTCTATGCTCCTAAACAAATTAGAAACCATGGGAATAAGGGGAACCCCGCTGAAACTCTTTGCTGACTCCTTAGACGACAGATATCAGTGTGTTAGAATAGACAATATCACGAGCAATGAACAAAAAACTACTGGTTTTGGTGTTCCCCAGGGTAGCATTTTGGCCCCAACCCTTTTCCTCGTTTATATTAATGATTTGTGCAATTTGAACATACAACATGGCAAAATTGTTTCATATGCTGACGACACGGCCTTAGTATTTACCGCTAAAACCAGTAAAGAATTGTACGAATACGCTCAATTAGGTTTCAATACTGTGACTAACTGGCTTCAAAGAAATTTACTAACGTTAAATGCTGACAAGACAAAATATATTCAGTTCTCCATGCGCAAGCCTCAATCTAACATTACTCATCCTCATCTGTTTGCTCATAAATGTGCACTCCACCCAATCAGTACATGTGACTGTCCTTTTATCCTCCAAACATGCAACATTAAATATCTAGGAGTAATAATAGACGATACTCTCTCTTTTAGACCACATATTGAGAGTCTGGTGAAAAGAGCGCGCAAATTAATCTATGTCTTCAAAAAACTGCGAGCTATTGCGGATCCAAAAGTAATCACACAAGTTTATTTGGCCCTAGGGCAATCCGTAATCCAGTACTGTATCACTTCATGGGGTGGAGCACCCAAAACTCACTTACTCCCTCTTGAAAGAGCTCAGAGAGCCATTTTAAAAGTAGCCAATTTCCATCCCTTTGTGTATCCCACAGATCTCCTATACAAATCCTGCAACGTACTGACTGTTCGGCAGCTTTTCATTATGCAATTGATACTAAAACAGCACACCATGCTTACAACACCGAGAATACTAATAAGAGACGGAATGATATTGTCTGCGATTCTAATTCATTTTCAAAATATGTTTTTGTAAAAAGATTTTTTACATTTTTAGGTCCATTTCTATACAATAGACTAAATAAGAAACTAAGTATCTATAAGTTAAATTATTATAGCTGTAATAAGACAATTGTGCAATATTTATTAAGCATCTCGTATGTACAGACAGAAGACTTTCTTTTTGTATGTAAATAAAACATGATGTGTCCTTTAATTTTAAGTTTTTATTATAGGTAATTGTTATGTTATTATTGATGTTTACATAAGCACTATCTAGCCTGAAGCACAGGTTTCAACCTAGTTCAGGCAAATCAGCAACTGTGTTCTTTAAAAAAATGTAAAATATTTTATTGTAAAATGTGCCCTGTTTTATAAATAAACGATATTATTATTATACGTTTGACCATCATCTCACCTGTTGTTAAGCGATGATGCGGTCGAAGATGGAGCACGTTTGCCTAGAAGCAACCTATTCACTCTTGTCTTAAAGATTCCCAGGTTGTAGCTATCTGGAAACACAGACTCTGGCAGGGAATTCCAAGTTGCGTTGAGTCAGTGGTTTCAACATGAGAGACTGCAGTGTTAACATCATATTAAAATTAAAATAAAGTGCTTATTTACTACGTGGACTATCGTGACAGTAAATACTGCGATACACAACGTCAAGTGATGTCACTATAGGCATATGAGTTTAAGAAACAAATTATTTATTTATTTATTTAGTACATGGAGGACTTGCAGCTAATAAAGACAAACAAAATAGGAAACCGTAGTCACCAGAGAGCCAGAGATTTGAATAACAAATCCTCACGTATAGAAACATAATGTAAATTATGGTGTGAGCACAATATAAAAAACGCACCGCTATTATACATATACATTTTAATAGCTACAACATGGAGTCTTTAAGACAAGAGCGAATAGATCGCTTCTAGGCAAGCGTGCTCCATCTTCGACCGCATCATCGCTTACCATCAGGTGAGATAGAGGTCAAACGTATGCCTATCTATAGAACAAAAAAGAAACTTTACGTCTCATAAACAACGATAGCGTGGAAAATGCATGATTGAGTTATTACAAGTAAGTAAGTTAAAGGTTTTCCGTATGGTGTCGGCCGGTGCCGAAATAATACCATCCCATCACTTCCCGAGGGTGTCGTAAGAGGCGACTAAGAGACTCACCAGAGAATGGACAACACCATACACTGCGATCGCCAACCCGCCTGCCAAGCGTGGCGATTATGACAAACCCCCCCTTTGGGGGAGGCCTATGTCCAGCAGTGGACGTCTTTCGGCTGTTATGATGATGATGAAGTCATTTCAAGTAATTAGTATAAGGTTTTATTGTAATAATATGCAACAGTTCAAAAATCTTACACGGTCTTAACATATTACTTACTTAGCTTATCCTAAATAAGGTGTGGTGACACACATACGTAATAATACTAATGATACTTGCTTACACACACCACAGGGCTCTAGAAAAAGTAACTTTCCACCAGCGACAGCGGTTGTCGAAATGCCAGAATTTTTGGGACCGCGTGACATTTGGGTAGCGCATGTCAATCCTATGCATTTTGAACATTTCGGCAATCGTTATGACAGTGATTCTGTATTGAGTCCTATTATGAGAGATGGTCGAGTGAGGCGCTAACAGATGTCCTTGTGCAGTCGTACGTGCAGGCGGGCGGGCAGGGGGCTGCGAGCGGCGGGGGGGGCTTCCTGCCGCTGCAGCAGCACGGCCTGCGCGCGCGCACCACGCCGCTGCGCCACCCGCACGTCACCTCCACCACGCACCCGCACCATCTGCACGGTACGTACACTCGCAGCGGAGCCCGCCGCCGCACTCCCGCGTACTGACTGTCACTGAGCCCTCCTGTGCAGGAGTGAACGAGATGAACCTGCGCGGCCTGCTGAACGCGCAGTCGCAGCGCGGCGCCGCGCGCGCCCTGCCGCCCGCGCACCCGCAGCACCCCGCGCAGCTCGCCATGCACCACGCCTACCACCAGAGTGAGTGAGACACACACACGATACTGACTATAGTGAACGAGATGAACCTGCGCGGCCTGCTGAACGCGCAGTCGCAGCGCGGCGCCGCGCGCGCCCTGCCGCCCGCGCACCCGCAGCACCCCGCGCAGCTCGCCATGCACCACGCCTACCACCAGAGTGAGTGAGACACACACACGATACTGACTATAGTGAACGAGATGAACCTGCGCGGCCTGCTGAACGCGCAGTCGCAGCGCGGCGCCGCGCGCGCCCTGCCGCCCGCGCACCCGCAGCACCCCGCGCAGCTCGCCATGCACCACGCCTACCACCAGAGTGAGTGAGACACACACACGATACTGACTATAGTGAACGAGATGAACCTGCGCGGCCTGCTGAACGCGCAGTCGCAGCGCGGCGCCGCGCGCGCCCTGCCGCCCGCGCACCCGCAGCACCCCGCGCAGCTCGCCATGCACCACGCCTACCACCAGAGTGAGTGAGACACACACACGATACTGACTATAGTGAACGAGATGAACCTGCGCGGCCTGCTGAACGCGCAGTCGCAGCGCGTAACACCTACCTACTAGGAATGAATCGTGCGTGTTGTCATTCGTTTTTAATTCGAGTTCGGGACTTATCGTAAGTCCGTAGGTGATACTGAATAGAAAACGCCCGCAAATAAGGCCAAAACTACGTACTTCAAACTAGAGAGTAGCCCCCTAGATTAGACAAATAAAAATAGGCGTATATTATTTTTACAGTAGGTAAGTATTTACTTAAAATTTGATAATAATTAGTTCTGAAATGTTCTTCAATGGATGCGCATCCATTGAAGCTGAGAAAATCGTCACCGTACCTAGTCGGAGGTACTCCGATTGAAATAACTATTTTTGATGAATTGAATGATAAGAAGTAATCTGGGTTGTACTCCGGCCGGCAGTGATCGGCGCGTACGCGAACAACGCGTACGGCGGCGGGTCCGGGTGCGCGGGGGGCGGGGGGGGCGCGGGCGGGCGGCGCTCGGGCGGCCCGCGCACGCCCTCGCCCGCGCCCCCCGCGCACCCGCAGCACGCCCACCCCGCGCACGCCGCGCACCCCGCGCCGCCCGCCTACCACGCGCACCCGCAGCAACAGATGCAGCTGCAGCAGCCGCCCGCCGCCGCCAAGTGGCATATCCCGCAGCAGGGACTCTCCAACGGTACGTCATCATTCACTCGACTATATTTGTATTCACATGAAAATTTTGCTTTCCTTTTTTCAAATATTGAGTTTGTTTCCAAATGTATCCTTATCAAATAATGTGGAATTGAAGTTATACTCGTAATGGCAATCATGTGGTACCCCTTGTATGCGCAGGCGTGCTGGAAGCGAGCGCGGTGTCCCCGGGCGCGAGCGGCGCAGGCGCCGACTTCAAGATCACGCTGGGCCGCGCGCCCCGCCCCCCGCCCTCCGCGCTGCCCGCCGCCGTCACCTCCACCAACCCCAAGACGCCCAGCCCCAGCCTCAACGTGAGTACCGCCGGACCCGAGCCTCCGCCGATGCTGCGTGACGGACGCTGACATGTCAAACAAACATTAACGTACTGAACGGTTAATTTTGTTTTTCGTCCTTAAAGTACAATGATCCCTTAAAAGTAAAGTAAACCAGGAGTATCGATGTTTCCATCGTATGTTAATACGTTCACCCTGAGCAGTGAGTGCGTGCGCAGGGCGGCGTGCCGGAGCTGGACAAGGTGTGCGCGGCGTCGGTGCAGGACCTCATGGCCACCATCGCCAAGCTGGACTCCAACGGCGTGCAGGTGGTGGCCGAGGCGGGCGAGCCGGCGCCGTCGCCCGCGCCGCACGTGCACTCCAGCACGGACGAGCACAAGCCCTGCGACCCCAACGAGGACTGGTGCGCCGTGTGCATGGACGGCGGCGAGCTCATGTGCTGCGACAAGTGCCCCAAGGTGTTCCACCAGTACTGCCACATCCCCACCATCGAGAAGCTGCCCGAGTGAGTACACAGCTACAGCACACTCTAGCTCTACGACTGGTGCGCCGTGTGCATGGACGGCGGCGAGCTCATGTGCTGCGACAAGTGCCCCAAGGTGTTCCACCAGTACTGCCACATCCCCACCATCGAGAAGCTGCCCGAGTGAGTACACAGCTACAGCACACTCTAGCTCTACGACTGGTGCGCCGTGTGCATGGACGGCGGCGAGCTCATGTGCTGCGACAAGTGCCCCAAGGTGTTCCACCAGTACTGCCACATCCCCACCATCGAGAAGCTGCCCGAGCGAGTACACAGCTACAGCACACGTTTACTTATTGAGCGGTAGTGAACGATGCCCGTGCGCGTAGTGTAGACTGGTGTGTTTGCAGCGAGACGGAGACGTGGCAGTGCCTGCTGTGCGTGAACTTCGCGGAGCTGGCGTGGGGGCCGGGCGCCGACGCGGCGCCGGCCGGCGGCGGGCTGGCGCCGCGCAGCATGAAGCTGGTGGAGCGCCTGACGCTGGAGCTGTACTGCCAGTACGAGCCCTCGCTGCCCTTCCGCGAGCCCGTGCCGCCCGACAACCTGCACTACCACTCCAAGGTACGCCGCCACACCTAGCACATTGTATTTCACAGATAGAAATAAACCCTGTTCATATCTGCCTTTGCCTGCCTTTCTGTAAACCTTTTTTTTTTTTTTTTTCCATTCCATTTTGTTGTGGTTGGTTGGGTTGACAGCTCCATCATCACTTCACCTAAGTTTACACTACGTTCACACGACGACATCAATTTCTTAGCCGGATCTGATTTTTGCAGGACCTGGTTTAGTCAACTCTTAATACAATTTATATAAATGAGTTCACGCGTGCATTCGGTTTTAAGATCCGACAAATCAAAAGGTATTCATTCAAACTAGGCTGAAAATCAGCACTTTTTGAACGTCAAAGTTTACATGAAAACAGTCCCCCAAATCGCCCAGCCCGTCACCACTTCCTAGTGTTTTAGCTGGGAAGAAGAAGTGGCCAACAAACTCCCCAGCAACACAACTGTCTGTTAAGCTTTAAGAACTTGAATTTATATAACATTATTATTCAACATTTTATGATAGATATCGAACATTAAATTAAATAAATGGCACATGTCAGCTAGCACACCATATTATCCCAACAATCAATATGAAACAATGATAAAACTAATGACATATATAGGTAATTAAATGAGTAAACTCAAGCATACAATACTAATCAAAGTGAGCCTCCAGGGATAAATGGCGTGCCCGCTTACATGTGCAACAATGGAATTTAACCATAAACTGCGACCCAAAGTCACAAGTGATAAACATGTGCGTCAGGATTGCTCCGCCAAGTTATCAAATCAGAAAATGGTTTCAGCCAAAAATTTGTCGATATTTGTCAAAATCGAAAGAAACAAACCCCGTATTTGTCAAAGCAGAAATAAAGAAGTTATAAGCGTTTTAAGTTGGCCGCGCAATCCTGACGTCAAGGACTGCGCGGCCACGGAGATCTCAGCAACTACTTGGGATAGAGAAATAATTCCTTTTGTCAACTCAAGTCTGTATTTGTCAAGATTTGTCGAAAAATGAATCAAAGCTCTATATCAATATTATAATTAAATATTCGCCTTGAAAGTTATGGCCGCGCAGTCCTTGATTTGCTATTTTGTTTTTAGTATTTTTTTTATTAAAATTGAAGACTTCATATAGTATAGGAGTTAAAAGGAGAAAGGTCTTAATTTGTCGAAACTGACAAAAGCTTTAAAATACGACTAAAGTGTAATTAAACAGACGAAATCAATTTAAAACACAAAACTCGTGGCCGCGCAGTCCTGACGTTACTTTAAACCATGATATCTCAATAACTATAGTAGCTAGGATTTTGCTGTAGACGTCCATATAATCCTCATATTAACCCCATTAAAATGACATATCCTTTTACCCTCAACACTGTTTGGGACGCGAGTAATCTCAAGAATTATGTTACCCCATACAATGTTCTAGTAGAGTGACCATAATTTCAAGACCATAAGTTCAAGACAATACAGTCTAAGCGCATTTCTGTTCTGGTTTCTATTGTTAACTGATAAAAAACTTTTTTAATATTTAGATATTCTTATACATTATAAACAAAATGTACAGAATTATATTAATAGAATCTTGCAAGTTACTGCTCGTGGAAATGTTAATTATATCTAAAATAACGTTATAAATAGATATACACTATTTTAACAATTACTTACAGTAGAAGCACTAAAAAAAAATATCATTTAAGACGTGCTCAAGAATAAATGCAGCGTTACATTCACAATTATAATGATATATTTTAAAATATATCGAAGCAATTCTTATTCTTAATCTGTTTGATTCTTCACTGTTAATATAACGCTGTTATATCGTTATTTCTGTGATTATTGTCAAATAAATTGAGTATACATAAATACTCTTTATTCCCAGGGTCAGTAAAAAAAAACACTGAATCAAATGCACGAGTAAATTTAATATTTTTTACAGATAAATCAGTAAAATTACTATTTTAACATTATTCTAAGTTGGTCTCTTCGGCCGCACTACAGGAGCATCGACGCGAGTTTGCCTATTGCGCTCTCTTTCTAATATTGCTTTTCATTCGCACAACTGCTGGTCAGCGGACCACCGCGCTCGCGTCGAATCGTCACGATACCAGTATTATATCTCAACGGACTGTTACTGCTGTACGTTGTGGATCCGACAGTGATATTCCGATAAAAAGGACATAAGTGTGTATTCAGTGAGAGACTTAGTGTATATTTAAACGTGATATAAATAATTACGTGATATTAATCAATATGGTGAGTTATTTATTTTTGAATTAAATTTGTTAACGATATTTATTTTGTGTTATCTACCACCATACCATGTTAAAACTTTTACCAGTTTTGCTGTAGTCAGTACTTTTACATAGGTACCTAGTTAAAAAGTAGATCGGAATAAAGTCCTAACAAATTAGGCCTTAATGAACAAGGATGGAATTTATTGTGTTTTATATAATTAATAATAATAAATAAAGCCTGGGTAAGGTAAACCTTTCCCAGGCTCTCTATTTAAAAACTAAATAGAGCGTTTAAGGTTTTGCCTAAACCAGACGCAACTTTTAACTCCTGGTAATCTCAAATTATTAAAAAGCAGTTATAAATAAATAGATATTTAAAAATATACTTTTTAATTTAATTTTCAGATAAAAGCGGGTCGCAAAGGAAAAGTCAATAGTGAAAAATTAAAAAAAATATTTCTTAAGTACGGAGATGTATGCAGAAATCGCAGTATTAAATATAATGATCCAGTATTTAAAACAATATCTAATGAGTTAGATAATACGATAGCTCCTTATGCAATCTACAAAGCATTGAAAAGGCACTACGACGAGTATTTTCAAAATGATGAAGATGATAACCTTTATTCACCCCGAGTTCAGAGTAGTTCATCTTCTTCACCGTCGCGTCATAGTGTGGCTTCATTATCGCTGACATATCAAGACAAGGTGAAAACATTTAGTTTTACAATGGACGAGCATGAATGGAAAAAAATTCAACCCGTGATGGTACATTATGCTAGAAGAGATATAAGGACCTCATCGACACACCAAAAATACAGGAGTCTGCCAAAGTTTAAGTGGGCGACTTTTTTGAGAGAAAAGCTCTGGGAGTTATCTAAGCTACCATGTACTTGGAACTTTAAAAATAAGAAAGTTGACGGTGAAAATAACATTTCGTTATTTGGAAAGTGCTCACAATGTCAAAGAGAAACAATAATAAAAACCGAAGCAATTTCTGAAAAAACTGTAAGATTTACATGCGATATACTTACTTGTAAGGAAGAGAATGTACCACACAATCCTAAAAAAAAATCAAAATTAACTCCATACAAAAGAGGTAAATTAGCAAAAATTCTACAGTATAAGCCTGCCGTAGTCGTACAAAAAGAACTTGCGGCCAAATTAATTAAAGACCCAAATCAAGTTTGCCCACCAGTGCTGCCAAGTTTAGCAGCTCTCCGCCAGATCAAGTATGAGAAACGACAAAGCAAGAGACTTCATGCTCACCCAATTTTAAGTATACTCATGATGACTCAAGAGGTACAGAACTTTATCCGTGAAGTGACATTGATACCGTGTTTTCATTTATATTATTGGTCTGATCAGCAAATAGAGTACTATACTAACTATTGTAATAGTTTTTCTAAAGTGACCATTACTGTAGATGCAACTGGATCTTTTTTTCAGGCTATAAAGCTTCCCGATGGAACTACACTAACAAAACGACTATTTGTATATATTGGCATGATTGCTTCGGATTCAATTAAATCTACTCCAATTTTTCAAATGGTTACCGATTCTCACAATAAAGATTCAATTGCAGCGTGGTTAAAAAAATGGTTAATTCAAGTAAGGAGCCCGCCACATGAAATTATTACCGATGACTCATCAGCATTAATTGCAGCTAATGTTTCAGCATTTACTACGTTTAGCAGTATAAAAGATTATGTTAAACGATCTGTTTTAGTCTTAAGTGGCCGCAATTATGCATTACCTGAAGTATTTATTAGGCTAGATACAAGTCATTTTATCAAAACAATTTATAATTTACGTTGCTTTGAAAATAGGGATATAAATGTTAAAATGTTATACGTTCGTTGCATTTTGTATATGAAAGAATGTGAATCGTTTCAGCAAATTAAAACTCTCATTACTGATGTTGTAAGACTATGTCTAACCGAATACGATAACCCAGAAAACCCTGTTTCTGTTTATATTCAGAAAATAAGTTGCACCTTAGGTAATACTACATATACGGAACCTAATGAAGACACCGATGAGAAGGAAAATATTCACGAAAACATAATTCTCGACGATGATGACGGTTTGCTCTCATGGTTTGATGAAATTGTTGAGAGGGAAAAAAGCCTAGATAAAACAAAAAGTTCGTCAGAATCACAAAACTCTTTCTACATGCCTCATTTAATAACAACGCTCAAACGGTTACTCCTAAAGTTACCCCTCTGGAGTAATATTATGTGCCCATTATATAAATCACAAAACAAAGTACCAACATCTTCAGCTATAGAGAGCTATTTTAAAACTATGAAAAATTTGTTATTCACAACAAGGTCGAAGAAATATAACATTGATGAATATTTAAATATGCATTATGATTATTTATTAGGTGAAATAAAAATTGCTTTAAATTGTTTAAATAATTTCGCCGACATTGTAGACAAAAAGGAGAAAAACATTAAAAGAAAACGAGGTAAGACTAGGAAGCGAAAAATGTTACCATTTGAAAACAAATGCTGCAAAAAAGAAAAACCTAGTGTAACCAAAACGTTTTTAAATGATTCGGTATTCTCAGTAATTCCTACGTATGTTGAAAACTGGAGAGGCGAAGGTGTTCCTAAAGATGATTCTGCAAATAAACCTGTAAATATAATGTTTTTAAAAAATAGTAATTTTACTGTACAAGATATATCTGAAAAAAATATTAAATTAACAAACACTTGTGCATTTGATTCCGTATTTTTTTTATTGGCCCACGGATTTAAAGAGTATTCATGCATACGCGATTTATTTGACAATAATTGCAGAAATAGGGATATAACAGCGTTTTTACAAATCCTCTGTAACTCTGATAATAACAGTGAAGAAGCAAACAAATTAAGAATAAGAATTGCTTCGATACATTTCAAAAACAATCATTATGATTGTGAATGTAACGCTGCATTTATTTATGAGCACGTCTTAAATGATATTATTTTTAGTGCTTCTTCTGTAAGTAACTGTTCAAATAGTGCATGCATAAATTCTACCCCATCAAGAAGAAAACATGTGTTTATACCGTTAAATTTAGATATAATTAATATTTTCACCATCAGTAACTTGGAAGATTCTATTATTATTCATGATTGGGAAAACAAGCAATGCAGAAAATGCAATGAAGTAGTTCTATTTCATTATACCTTGTCAAAAATTGTTACATTCGATTTAAATGGCACGCAAATGGTGTTTTTACATGAGGTACCTAAAAGTATAATAATTAAACAAAACATTTATAAATTATTAGGTGCCGTAGAATATGTTCCTCCAATACTTGGAACAATAGGGCATTATAAGTGTCATATTATAAGAAATAGCGGAATGCTTTGTTACGACGATAACAAGAGTAAATTAGAAGAGAGTACAAACGATTCTGTATATATCCATTTTTAGTAGAGGTGTAAGAGCCGATGAAAAACATTTAAAGTTGAAGAATAATGATTTTGTTGATTTTTGAAATCTTTATATTTGTGCAATGAATAAAAATATTCAAATATTAAACAAGTTTTTTATTTCGTCTTATTTAGTATTTTATTTAAGTTTTTGACTAACAGAACAGAATGCCCTTGAACTGTGCTGTCATAGCCAGTTTGACAAAGATTAAAAACAAATCGAAATTATGGTCACTCTACTAGAACATTGTATGGGGTAACATAATTCTTGAGATTACTCGCGTCCCAAACAGTGTTGAGGGTAAAAGGATATGTCATTTTAATGGGGTTAATATGAGGATTATATGGACGTCTACAGCAAAATCCTAGCTACTATAGTTATTGAGATATCATGGTTTAAAGTAACGTCAGGACTGCGCGGCCACGAGTTTTGTGTTTTAAATTGATTTCGTCTGTTTAATTACACTTTAGTCGTATTTTAAAGCTTTTGTCAGTTTCGACAAATTAAGACCTTTCTCCTTTTAACTCCTATACTATATGAAGTCTTCAATTTTAATAAAAAAAAATACTAAAAACAAAATAGCAAATCAAGGACTGCGCGGCCATGACTTTCAAGGCGAATATTTAATTATAATATTGATATAGAGCTTTGATTCATTTTTCGACAAATCTTGACAAATACAGACTTGAGTTGACAAAAGGAATTATTTCTCTATCCCAAGTAGTTGCTGAGATCTCCGTGGCCGCGCAGTCCTTGACGTCAGGATTGCGCGGCCAACTTAAAACGCTTATAACTTCTTTATTTCTGCTTTGACAAATACGGGGTTTGTTTCTTTCGATTTTGACAAATATCGACAAATTTTTGGCTGAAACCATTTTCTGATTTGATAACTTGGCGGAGCAATCCTGACGCACATAGGACCATCGCAGTTAAATTATAACACATAAAAATTACAACAATAATAAACCACTTTTGCAACAACATTTTGAACAAAGTTAAAGGCATTCATCAAAAATCAGAATTAAGGAAACATACAAAAAACCCAAAGGAAACATGGAAACTAATCAAAAAAATCGCAAACATAAATTCGACACGTGAACCTAACTTAGACTTACTCAAATTAGAACAAACCCCAGAGCAGGCTGTAAACAGTGTAAACAACTATTTTATCAAAGTAAGTGAAACCCTAGCAAGTAAGATAAATGCTCCTAACGACATCCCAATAAACGGTAAGGACCCACAAGTGTGTAACTCACTAGTTTTGCTTGAAACAGATGAGCAGGAAGTTGAGCAAATTATTTTAAACCTAAGAGAAGACTGCGCTAGAGGTTGGGACAATATACCTGTCAAGATAATTAAATTAGCTAGAGATGTTCTGTTCCCTGTTCTTGTTCATATAGCCAACCTAAGCTTTAACTCGGGAACATTCCCCACACTATTTAAATTCTCAGTGGTCCATCCAATCTACAAGTCTAAAATCAAAATCAAAAGGCATTTATTCAAACTAGGCTGAAAATCAGCATTTTTGAACGTCAAAATTTAAGCTGGGAAGAAGAAGTGGCCAACAAACTCCCCAGCAACACAACTGTCTGTTAAGTTTAAAGAACTTGAATTTATATAACATTATTCAACATTTTATGATAGATATTGAACATTAAGCCAATTTCTGTGCTCCCAACACTTTCCAAAATAATAGAGAAACTCATGAATAGCAGACTAATAAATTATCTAAATAAAAACAAATTAATTTCTCCAAACCAATACGGCTTTGTATCAGGCAAATCTACAGAAGACGCGGTAACAAAACTAACAGAACATATTGCAGGTCAACTAGATAGCAAACATAAATGCATAGGAGTCTTTCTAGACCTAGCAATAGCTTTTGACACCGTCTCTGTCCCCAAGCTTGTGGAGAAGATGGAGAGAATTGGGATTCGTGGAACCCCTCTTAAATTATTTACAGACTATGTTAGTGATAGAACTCAGATAGTTGAAATTGACAGGTATATTAGTAATAGTGCAAATATAGATTTTGGTGTACCACAGGGGAGTGTTCTCGGTCCTAGTTTATTTCTGATTTATATAAATGAGATATGTAATTTTAAATCCACAAAATGGACTAATAATAACTTATGCAGACGACACAGCAATCCTTTTCCATGGGAATTCATGGTCGGAGGTTGCCGCTCTTACAAACGCCGGACTGAGAACTGTTCTTGGATACCTTAATCTAAACTTACTTACCCTTAACGTAGACAAAACAAAATACCTCATGTTCTCGATAAAGAAGGCTCCATCTGCCCATCTGCTAATGAGTTGGTTGAAGTCAGAGCACACACCTGCAATCAAATCAATATCGGCGAATGCAGTAGTCTTCCTATTGAGAAAACAAACTGTATAAAATATCTTGGAATACAAGTGGACGATCAGTTAAACTTCCACCACCACGTAAAAACACTAAGGTCTAGGGTTAGAAAGTTAATAACAGTTTTTAAGAAGTTACGCAGGGTGTGCGACTCGAATCTGTTGAAAACAATATATCTATCTGTTCTGTATTTAAGGAATATAATCAATAAAACCCGGCAGCTCACAGATACTCGTGTAATGGCAGAAAACCAACTGTCGATACAAAACTACCCACATATAATAATTATCAGAAACACCACACTATCCTTGTGCCAGTCAGTACTGGAATACTGTATCTCTTGCTGGGGGAGTACACACAAAACTCATATGTTTAAACCTAGAAAGAGCCCAGCGAGCAGTTCTCAAAGTAGTACATAAAAAGAACTTTCAGTATCCAACGGAGCAGCTATATAGGGATTGTATGGTTTTAACGGTTCGGCAACTTTATATCAGGAGGGTTCTGCTTATAACTCATAAAGGCTCAACGTACGACCCGGAAAGACTGAAACACAAACGTAGGAAGAACCTAGTCTTTGACCTGAAACTGTGTAAAACAGACTTCTTCAGGAGACAACCGTGTTACATGGGTCCATACCTTTATAACAAAATAAGTAAAAATACACAGTTACATAACTTACCAATAAAAAACGAATACTTACCATAGATAACTTCCTTCTCTCTCAAAATTATGAAAATACTGAAAATTTACTAAAAAACATAAAATAAATAAAAAAAATACCTAAAATAAAATACAATCACTCAGGCCCTATTCACACACGCAAACACACCACACCACACCACTCACCACAATTACACACATATATGTTCATACACACACTCACGTAAGTAATTAATAAATTGTAATTTGTAATACTTACTTTGCACCTTTTTAATAAAAAGATTTTTTTCAAATTTGACCAGAAGTTCTTGAGATTAGAGCGTTCAAGCAAATAAACAAACTCTTCAGCTTTATATATTAGTATAGATGTTGGTAAAAATGAACTTAAAGAGACTCTGGACCCTAGCTGGTATATCGCTCGTACGGCTCGCTTTTGTAGGACAAATATATTTTGTATGTCGGCAGCTTTTCCCCACAGTAGCATATCATAGGACATAACACTATGGAAATAACTAAAATACACTAACCGAGCTAAGTAAATTATCTAACTTTCCTAAAGTTAGACAATTTACTTACGTAGGCGGCAGAGCTAAGCTTTCCCGATAGTGTTGATATATGAGAGCCCCATTGAAGTTTGGCATCAACTGTTATGCTCAAGAAAACAGCTGAGTCTACAGTTTCGAGCACCTCGTCACTTAGGATGATTTTGGTTCAAATAACAGAAACGGGCAAAACTTAAGATCCGATTTTGCGACTACAGTCAGATTAGGTCAAACGACAAAAAAACTGACCAAATGCGAGTCGGACTCGCGTGCAAAGGGTTCCGAACCAATTTCATTTTTTTAACATGTTATATTAACACTAAAGTCTTCTTATAGGTTTTCCTGTAATCTAGTAGTTCTCTTTCTGTAGTTTCGGAGATAAGGGGAGGGGAGTGGTCATTTTTGGTCTAATTTCTTGAATAACTTCAAAACTATTTATTTTAAAATTATGGAATAAATATAATTGAAACTCTTACAGTAAGCCCTTTCATTTGATATGCCACACTATAGTATTTTTTTTTTTAACTTTCTAATTTGACCCCCAAAAGTGACCCCCAAATAAAACTTTATTTATTTACGTAACATGTCTGTGTTTGGGTCACAGAAATCCATATGTATACCAAATTTCAACAGAATCGGTCCAGTAAATCCGGAGACAGCTGGCTGTAACAGATGGACAGACAGACACAGAGTGATCCTATAAGGGTTCCGTTTTATACGGATGTTCGGAACCCTAAAAATCGAATACAGTTCAGTGGCAATACATGCCGTTGCTCCGTGGAAATCGTGGCGGGCGGGCATAGGCCCTAGCCTATCCCGTTGCCCGATCCCGCAGGATGAAAGCCCTAGCTTTCATCCTGCGGGATCGGGCAACTACGGGCACGGCGTTGGGTGGCCATATAGGCGTGGCCTAGTGGCAGCGCGACTACAGATGTCGCTGCATGCCTATGAGTGTTACTCTCGTTTATTTATTTTTTTACATATACTTTATATTTTTAAATATTTTAATAAAAACAAAAAAAAAATATATAAAAATAGAAGCCCACCGGTATCGAGAACAGGGTCCAAGCTACCGGCGCGGCGGTCAGGGCTCCAGAGAGAGGAACCTCCTAACAATACGAGCCGTCTCCAGAAGTACTGCTTTCTGAATCAAGCCCTATTATTAGTGAGTGTTAATATTATTAGTGTCAGCAGAGGGCACCACGGCACTGTCTCTGCGTGCCGTCTCTTCACGACCCTAGGGCGGTCTGTGTCCGCAGGTGACACCTCCGGTTGCCCGCAGGAGGCCCGGCGAGAGGGGACCAGCGACGTAGGCGCCCATTTAAGGCGCTCCCTGCCGAGGGTGCTGCTGTCCGCCTGGCATGTTTCCAGAGCGATCCGCGAGTCCAGGTTAAGGGACCGTTGTGTGTGTCTGAGCAGCAATGATACGCGAGACACCGTCCCATGTAGCGAGTGAAACGTACGTCCGCGCCGTACGTTCACCGCGTGTTTTCGTGCGCTTGGAGAGTCGTGCATGTATGACGCGCAGCTATGCCAATATTAACTTAGCACACAGTGCGCGCCGAGTGCGTGTAGTGTTGTAGAGTCGTTCTGAGGGAGAGTCGCGTGTCGCTGTGTGCGACTCACTCGGCGCCAAGTCCGGTGGGGTGGGTGGTCGTCAGCGTGCTGCACCAGGTCGCGCCGAGTGCGTGTAGTGTTGTAGAGTCATTCTGAGGGAGAGTCGCGTGTCGCTGTGTGCGACTCACTCGGCGCCAAGTCCGGTGGGGTGGGTGGTCGTCAGCGTGCTGCACCAGGTCGCGCCGAGTGCGTGTAGTGTTGTAGAGTCATTCTGAGGGAGAGTCGCGTGTCGCTGTGTGCGACTCACTCGGCGCCAAGTCCGGTGGGGTGGGTGGTCGTCAGCGTGCTGCACCAGGTCGCGCCGAGTGCGTGTAGTGTTGTAGAGTCATTCTGAGGGAGAGTCGCGTGTCGCTGTGTGCGACTCACTCGGCGCCAAGTCCGGTGGGGTGGGTGGTCGTCAGCGTGCTGCACCAGGTCGCGCCGAGTGCGTGTAGTGTTGTAGAGTCATTCTGAGGGAGAGTCGCGTGTCGCTGTGTGCGACTCACTCGGCGCCAAGTCCGGTGGGGTGGGTGGTCGTCAGCGTGCTGCACCAGGTCGCGCCGAGTGCGTGTAGTGTTGTAGAGTCATTCTGAGGGAGAGTCGCGTGTCGCTGTGTGCGACTCACTCGGCGCCAAGTCCGGTGGGGTGGGTGGTCGTCAGCGTGCTGCACCAGGTCGCGCCGAGTGCGTGTAGTGTTGTAGAGTCATTCTGAGGGAGAGTCGCGTGTCGCTGTGTGCGACTCACTCGGCGCCAAGTCCGGTGGGGTGGGTGGTCGTCAGCGTGCTGCACCAGGTCGCGCCGAGTGCGTGTAGTGTTGTAGAGTCATTCTGAGGGAGAGTCGCGTGTCGCTGTGTGCGACTCACTCGGCGCCAAGTCCGGTGGGGTGGGTGGTCGTCAGCGTGCTGCACCAGGTCGCGCCGAGTGCGTGTAGTGTTGTAGAGTCATTCTGAGGGAGAGTCGCGTGTCGCTGTGTGCGACTCACTCGGCGCCAAGTCCGGTGGGGTGGGTGGTCGTCAGCGTGCTGCACCAGGTCGCGCCGAGTGCGTGTAGTGTTGTAGAGTCATTCTGAGGGAGAGTCGCGTGTCGCTGTGTGCGACTCACTCGGCGCCAAGTCCGGTGGGGTGGGTGGTCGTCAGCGTGCTGCACCAGGTCGCGCCGAGTGCGTGTAGTGTTGTAGAGTCATTCTGAGGGAGAGTCGCGTGTCGCTGTGTGCGACTCACTCGGCGCCAAGTCCGGTGGGGTGGGTGGTCGTCAGCGTGCTGCGCCTCGCGTCAGGTGACCGCGCGTGCCAGGGCGCTATGTGCTTGACGTGAGGCCGTCGGAAGCGTCGGCACGCGCGAACATAGTGGACGCGAGGCGGGCGCTATAGTCATCCAGGCTCTCGATCTTGAGATCCCGCAGGATGACGCTGTTCCTCACGATGCGAGGAGTAGTTTCCTATCGACGTTTTGTCGGCTCCGATTTTGACTGTATATGGCAGAACCGAGTGCTCTGTTCACCCGGTATTTACACTATAGACCGGCTGAATATCCTATTGTTGTACGGCGTATTTTTAACGCCCCGACGACTTACGTTTTACGATCGCACACTTACGGCGCTGTAGATGACCAAAAAAAAAACAGTACTGTCAGCGTCTGAAGCACGTTAGCGTTCTTCATCTGCGCGTCGTATGCGCGTTAAAAAAACGCCCCGTGCAAACGCCCCGTTTTAAGTAAGAAAAACTTAAAACTGATTATGCTCAGAGAAAGAAGTTGTAGCGTGTATTGTTATTGTTATCGATCACGTATTTTAAGTTACACCAGCCAATTTACTTGAAGGAGTCGTTTTGACCAAACTCCTACTTTTCGGGGTGCATCTGTTCCTGTGACTGATCGGCTCGAGCTCCTAGGCATGAAGTTGACATCCAGTCTCAACTTCGGCGCCACCATCGAGTACAAAGCCCAAACCGCTGCCAAAAAGCTGGGCATCCTAAATAGGGTGAAGCGATACTTCAAGCCTGGACAGCTTTTAACTCTATATAAAGCGCAAGTCCGATCCTGCATGGAGTATTGTAGCCTCCTTTGGGATGGCTCAGCTAAGTATCAGCTTGCCGCGCTTGACTCGGTAGAACGCAGAGCTAAGAGGCTCATCGGTGACGAAAAACTGGTGGATACCAAGCTACACAGCTTGGCTCATCGCCGTAAGGTTGCCTGCTTGTCGGTCTTCTACAGATTGTACTTCGGTGAGTGTGCCCAAGAACTCCACGACCTCATTCCACCGGCCCCCTTCTACCATCGGACATCCAGACGCACTGCATCTTACCATCCCTACCTTGTTGCTATTCCACCAATTCGCACTAAGCGTTTCCAAACGTCTTTTATAATGCGCACAGCAAAGGAGTGGAACTCTCTGCCTGCGTCTGTGTTTCCAAACGCATACAACCCTAATCTCTTCAAAGTTAGAGTGAACAGGCTCCTTCTGGGTAAGCTCGCTCCATCGTAGACTTTGTCTCTGTCATCTCTGACCTAGACTAGAGTCAAGAGCAAACCCATCACAAATAAAAAAAAAAAAATCCTGTTTGGAAAGTTTAGATACATATTTATTTATTTAATACAGGGACAATATAACACCATAAGTCACCAGCAAGTAAAATTAGGCGGCAGTCAATATTTCAACTAATATAATAAAGAGCTGAAACTATTCGTTCGTTTGTTTATTGTTTGTGGTGAAAGCGTTGTTGTTGGGGTGCAGATCTCGCGGCCGATGTGCCTGGACATGATCCGGCTGAAGCTGCAGCCGCACCACCCCGCGCGCTACACGCACGTGGCGCAGTTCGTGAGCGACGTGCGCCTGCTGTTCCGCAACGCCTACAGCTACAACCCGGTGAGTGTCCCCCTCCGCAGTCCGCAGCCACACGCGACACGTACTCATGACGTGCGCCTGCTGTTTGTTCCGCAACGCCTACAGCTACAACCCGGTGAGTGTCCCCCTCCGCAGTCCGCAGCCACACGCGACACGTACTCATGACGTGCGCCTGCTGTTCCGCAACGCCTACAGCTACAACCCGGTGAGTGTCCCCCTCCGCAGTCCGCAGCCACACGCGACACGTACTCATGACGTGCGCCTGCTGTTCCGCAACGCCTACAGCTACAACCCGGTGAGTGTCCCCCTCCGCAGTCCGCAGCCACACGCGACACGTACTCATGACGTGCGCCTGCTGTTCCGCAACGCCTACAGCTACAACCCGGTGAGTGTCCCCCTCCGCAGTCCGCAGCCACACGCGACACGTACTCATGACGTGCGCCTGCTGTTTGTTCCGCAACGCCTACAGCTACAACCCGGTGAGTGTCCCCCTCCGCAGTCCGCAGCCACACGCGACACGTACTCATGACGTGCGCCTGCTGTTCCGCAACGCCTACAGCTACAACCCGGTGAGTGTCCCCCTCCGCAGTCCGCAGCCACACGCGACACGTACTCATGACGTGCGCCTGCTGTTTGTTCCGCAACGCCTACAGCTACAACCCGGTGAGTGTCCCCCTCCGCAGTCCGCAGCCACACGCGACACGTACTCATGACGTGCGCCTGCTGTTCCGCAACGCCTACAGCTACAACCCGGTGAGTGTCCCCCTCCGCAGTCCGCAGCCACACGCGACACGTACTCATGACGTGCGCCTGCTGTTCCGCAACGCCTACAGCTACAACCCGGTGAGTGTCCCCCTCCGCAGTCCGCAGCCACACGCGACACGTACTCATGACGTGCGCCTGCTGTTCCGCAACGCCTACAGCTACAACCCGGTGAGTGTCCCCCTCCGCAGTCCGCAGCCACACGCGACACGTACTCATGACGTGCGCCTGCTGTTCCGCAACGCCTACAGCTACAACCCGGTGAGTGTCCCCCTCCGCAGTCCGCAGCCACACGCGACACGTACTCATGACGTGCGCCTGCTGTTTGTTCCGCAACGCCTACAGCTACAACCCGGTGAGTGTCCCCCTCCGCAGTCCGCAGCCACACGCGACACGTACTCATGACGTGCGCCTGCTGTTCCGCAACGCCTACAGCTACAACCCGGTGAGTGTCCCCCTCCGCAGTCCGCAGCCACACGCGACACGTACTCATGACGTGCGCCTGCTGTTCCGCAACGCCTACAGCTACAACCCGGTGAGTGTCCCCCTCCGCAGTCCGCAGCCACACGCGACACGTACTCATGACGTGCGCCTGCTGTTCCGCAACGCCTACAGCTACAACCCGGTGAGTGTCCCCCTCCGCAGTCCGCAGCCACACGCGACACGTACTCATGCCGCCCCTCTCGCCCGCAGCCCGACAGCATCATCTACAAAGACGCCAAGCGGCTAGAGGAGTTCTTCGACGCGCAGCTGCTCAAATGGCTGCCGGAGTACGCGTACTGGAGCGGCGAGGGCGAGCCGCCCAGCAAGCGCGCGCGCCTCGACTGACCCGCGCCCCCCGGGCCCCCCGCGCCCATGCAGCCGCCCCCCGGGCCGCTGGCGCGCTGCGGCCCGCACTAGCGCCAGACTGCCGCAGTGCGACTACGTCACGACTCGTCGCGTTATAGCGCGGATAGTGAAATGTTAAGACGCAGTGGCGCACGATTGTAAATATTTCATTGATATTATTAGATACGTTGTTTTCTTATCTTGAAAGTTCCTTTTTAGTGTTGTTACACTAGTGCCGCGGCGCCGCCAGTGGCGACGCCCGGCGAGAGTGTTGGCGTGTCGGTCGCACATTGCTCTGAAAATCGAGCTCCATACTCATAGAAACTTAAAGTCAGGAATTAAAAAAATATTGGAATATCTCTGGTACACCTCCCTTTATTTAATCTATACTAATATATAAAGCTGAAGAGTTTGTTTGTTTGTTTGTTTGCTTGAACGCGCTAATCTCAGGAACTACTGGTCCGATTTGAAAAATTCTTTCAGTGACTGAGAATGAGTGAGTAATGAAAATTGTGACGCAGACGACGTTGCGCGGGTCAGCTAGTTATTTAATATAGCTGACCCGCGCAACTTCGTCTGCATCACAATTTTCATTACTGCTCCGCTCCTATTGGTCTTAGTGTGATGATATATAGCCTTCCTCGATAAATGGGCTATCTAACACTGAAAGAATTTTTCAAATCGGACCAGTAGTTCCTGAGATTAGCGCGTTCAAACAAACAAACAAACAAACTCTTCAGCTTTATATATTAAGTACCAGCTGACCCGCGCAACTTCATTTGCGTCACAATTTTCATTACTGCTCCGCTCCTATTGCTGTTAGCGTGATGATATATAGCCTATAGCCTTCCTCGATAAATGGGCTATCTAACACTGAAAGAATTTTTCAAATCGGACCAGTAGTTCCAGAGATTAGCGCGTTCAAGCAAGCAAGCAAGCAAACAAACTCTTTAGCTTTATATATTAGTATAGATAGGTAGTATGAAAGTTATGCGCAGTACAGTTATGCCTGAGAAAAAAAAGGTTGTTTTTATATCTTTATTTTTCCTATGACTATTCCCTCCCTTATCTCCCAAAATTACTCAGACTAAACTTTTGAAAAAAAAAAATACACATAATAGTTCTTTGCCTATTAATTACAAGAAAACCTATAAGAATTGTATGGTTTGAAAGTAACATGTTACAAAAATGAGATTCGTTCGGAAACCTTTGCATGCGAGTCGGTCTCGCACTTGAACGGTTTTTATAACTTGCATCATAAATGACAGGAGCATGCCATTAACTAACGACGATATAAGTCAAGTTTTCGGCAACTTCATTTAATTACGTCAAAGATTGGAAGAATCGCATACCGAAAATAAAAGATTTCAAAAATTTGTAACACGCAAAGCGGCACCGAAAGGTGCATGATTTACTTACTTTTTTATACAATAAAAAAGTACTATTTTTATCAGGCATGGAGCTGCGCATAACCTTCATACTGTTATATTAAACTAGCTGACCCGCGCAACTTCGCCTGCGTCACAATTTTCATTACTGCTCCGCTCCTATTGGTCTTAGCGTGATGATATATAGCCTATAGCCTTCCTCGATAAATGGGCTATCCAACACTGAAAGAATTTTTCAAATCGGACCAGTAGTTCTTGAGATTAGCGCGTTCAAGCAAACAAACAAACAAACAAACAAACTCTTCAGCTTTATATATTAGTATAGATAAAGGGAAGTATACCAGAGACATTCCATGTTTTGTTTAATACCATTATGTTTGTATGAGTTTGGAGCTCGATTTTCAGAGCAGTGTGCGTCGTGACACTCGTCTATCACTTGTGCATAATACACGTATAGAGTGACGGTGTCTAGCGGCTCCTGTTCGTTGTTCCGAGGCTGACTCGACTGAACTATAATGATTAAAATTACGTTATTCTAGTGCTACGTAAGTAGCTGTTTATGTTATGATACGGCCTCACAAGCTGCATATATTCTATTTTATTCTAGGCTATAATGATATTTATATCACAACATTATAAAGCAGTTATTAAATTGTAACTTGTAGCAATTTTTAGATTGATCTATTGTGTTCACACTCGGTTATATTGTGGGCTTTAACGATAATAACGTAATTGGCGCATTGTTCCGACTCAGCAGAACACTAATGTAACCCTAGTGAAGAAGTCCTGGGCGGCATCACAAGTACGCACAGACGCTACTCGAAGTAGGTGAGCTCTGTGATATGAGGCGGTGGCTGACGTTTGTCTGTTCTTTGTTCGTAATAAGTAACTTAAACCAAACATACCCAATCGTTAGTGGCTCCACCCACGTCGGCTTATTTATTGTATATCTTGGATCCCCGACACATTGTATAGATATCTATAAGGTACCATTACATAGACGTTAATATTACGAAATAGGTATTTTTATATTTAGATACAATATTTTAGTAAAATATGTAATGATTTACCACATTAAATAGGCGTAAAAACTCTCGAAACAATTATATCAACTTTGTCGAAACTTCTGTGTCTACTTAATAGTAAACGTCACCAACTAGTGTGGAGTGGACGGGTGGTACACATTCTCACTAAACTGACACTTATTACACAATTCGCTCTCTGAATGTGATTTTCTATTTTTATAATATTAGGTAGTTTTAAAAACTGTCTTATGAGTTACCGGTTTTAAATATTGTTGTAAAAGGAAAAAAAATGCTGCAAAAAGTATCACTTACAAAAATGTAGTATTTCTGTTGTGTTAGTTAGACCGTGTTAAAACTCGTTTCACACAGGCAAAACAAGTTTTAAACATCTTCACAAAATAATATAATTGTTATTAACGTTGTAAGACCTAGTTGATACGGCGGGGACTTAACGTCTCTAACTTATTGATAATCTCCGGATAAGTATTATTGTACTAGAAATAAAACATTTATTGGAAAAGCGTTTTTATGTTTCCCTCCCAAACTTATTTTTTCTTAGGTAACAACACTGGTCGCCGACTGTCACACTTGTCAGTGCGAAAAATGACGTTTACACATGTCAGTGGGCGGCTGTCGGCTGAGCGAGTGAGCTGCACTATCATCGTTATCACTCGCCACTAACGCAGAGCGTCCTAAACAACCCAGGCGTGTTTTGTTATTGTTAGCGCCACTCGTTTAATAGAACAATACTATTAGCACAGGTCGAGGAGCGCCGCGCATTGCGTCCTGTGACCTTCACGCGCTAAAGGTAAGTGACCCCGGCTTAAGGTTGTTGACACTTTTTGCGTTGCCAAAAATGTGCAAGATGATGTACCGTAATCATACAATACAATTCGAGTATTATTATAAGTTCTAGGTCCTTTTAACCCGTGAAACGTTCGAACTTTGTGAAAGAGAACTATACAATGTAGGTAACACCTAACCTTATTAGTTGCTAAATTCCTAATGTGACGACCAAACCGGTCTAGTATCGTATTGTAGCAAATAGCTTGGAACGCTAGGTCACCCATCAATGTCATATGTTACTTGCTTACTTGACACCAGACTACAGAGTAGCCACAAAACGCGACAGCCGAAGGCCGCTAAAATTCATGTTATTCATATTTTATTGCAATTACAAACTAGACTACGGACTAGTGGCCACGCAAGCTTCTGATCAGAATCCTTTACAATTGTATACCTATTTAGTATCTATTCTGAACGTGACTTTACCCAAGTTAGTCACTGGGTTTCGCAAGGCCGACTGGGCTTTTCAGAAGCAGAATTAAATACCCAAGAGTCTCATTACTTGACTAATGTATATTTTAGCTAAGTTCAAATTAACTCGTTATCTAAGTTAGACCACTGGCTAGGTACATCATGCCAACACTCAATCATTTGCGTGTAGGTTTGTCACCAGAAAATTGAAAACTTACAATTGTAAAATAACGCGTGAACCTAAAATATTTTTTCTTAATAAGACTCAGATACTAAAAACAACTCTTGAATTTGGGCGGAATTTATTTTATATGTTACCGGCAATCTGTATAATCACCGGGTTATACATACTTCTATAGAATACCTAGGCAATGTATAGAATACCTAAAATATTCAGGTAATGTATTAAATATTATTAATTTTATACTTTGCCTGGGTATTCTATACAATACCGAATACGTAGCCGCCAATGTGTGTAAAAGACGATAGCTGGGAAAGGAAAGACAATTAGTAGGGAGCGGTAATAACGCTACGTTCACACGACGACATAAACTTAGCCGGATCTGATTTTTACAGGATACGGTTTAGTCACAATAGAATTAATATGAATGAGTTCACACATGCATTCGGCTTTAAGCTCCGACAAATAACCGAAACGGGCAAAACTTAAGATCCGATTTTGTGTGTATCACCTAAACACTAAATTCATTCTTAGTTTGGGTTCGGGACTGATCGTAAATCCGTAAGTGATACGGAGTAGTATACGCCCGCAACTAAGTCCGAAACTACGAACTTCGGGCTTAGAGAGTAGCCCCTAGACTCGGTCACACGACAAAAAATATGGTTTAGTAGCAGTAGCAATTCAATACATGCGTTCACACGAGCGGTTTTTTACCGAATGCCGGAAAAAATAGATACGACATGAAGGGTCGCGGGCGCGGAGTTTGAAAATTTTAAGAATTGATTGGTACCTACATGTTGAGAATTACGCGGCAGGGGCTCTTAAGGGGGGCAAATTGTTCATAAATTATACGATAGAACACACCGTTTTCGTGATATAAGCACACAAAAAAAACTGTATTTGCACTCGAAGTCAAGGGGTTGGTAGTGTCAGAACGCTTTACGTAAAAAAGCGCTCGACGACGGAACCCCGCTGCGCGGGGCTCCTATTTCTGTCTGCAGGGTTTAAAGTAACCTTACATGAATGATGAAGGGAACTAAGTTTGCTCGCTCACTAGCTCCCGCCATCTCATTCGAACCTAACCTATCCATGTCGAAGTGCCCCAAGTTCCCTGTGTCCTAAGTTCCCAAATGAATTAGCTAAATAATTAAACGATATCGAACCAATTAATTTACCTTGCTGTTCAATTAAATGCGGAGCAGACATGCAGGCTCCGCATTTAAGTGACAACTTAGGCCGCTAATTGAACGGCTAATGAAGCTAGTCGGTTGCGACATATACCCGTTCATCTTTAATACAGGCCAAAATCTATTTATTTTACACATTGCTGGTGGACCAGCAGGTAATCTATACAATCCCTAGGAATTGAATACATTACCTAGGTAAAGTATAAAATCGACAATAATATTCATTATATATCATACATTGCCTAGACGCCCCAGGTATTCTATACATTACCTAGGTATTGTAAACAACGTGTAACAGAATAAACGCAATACCTCTTAAGGGGTCATTGAACTCATCATTATGAACAACTTTCACTATGGGACCAACACTGAAATCGCGAAAAATATCGACTCCCCCCATACATTTCTGTGCGCATAACTCGATGTACTGAACAGCTGATTTTTTTTTCGCGATTTCGGGGTTACATGTTGTAGAATACCTGAATTATACAGATTGCCGGTAACATAAACAAAACGATTTTTTCATAATATATCAACAAATCATAATCTAATAAAGATTTATTGCAATGTTACGGAGTCTGCAATTTTCCGGTGACATAGGTACATACTTTCTTACTTACAATCATGATAAAAACTAATAGATTTTCGTGAACAGGTTTCCTTTCAGTTTTTTGTTTGTCTTATCAAACTTATCCTACTAATAAATAAATAAGTTCAATCAACTGTAGTATTGTCAGTCACCGCAATACTGTCAATGTAGATAGCGTGCAGTAGGTATGGGTCATATGGGTGCGAGCATCGCCCGAGCCGCGCGCCGTCCGCTGTCCGCCGCTCTGTGGCTGATCGAATGTTGTTTTTATTGATATTTAGGGCGACGACACGTTATCTCTTGTGCCAATGCTACTTTAAGCGTTTGTTTATTATAAATAAATAGTCGGGCACTTAAAATGATGCAATAAAACAAGTAAAGTTCCATACAAATAGGGCAATTGCATTCCTCACACAGTCTAAAGAAAAAAAATCAATAATCCCGACATTTTAAATTTTTTAAACACGTACTAAAATGGCACAAAGATCTGTAGATCTGCTTTTGAATTGAATTGGAACTGACCATTGTACTTTTAGGGTTCCGAACGCAAAGAGTAACCAAAGGAACCCTATTTAGCCTCCGCTGTCTGTCTGTCAGCGCGCTGAAGTATCTCAAGAACCAGAGGTACCTACACAATTGGAATTCATATTTCTATTGCCGCTACAACAAATAAAAATTAAATTAAAAATGAAAGCTATAATTATAAGAAACCTAGTTTTATTTTTCGGTAGTGTTTTTATTTGGAAGTCTGTTGTATTTTTGTAAGTTTATTTTTTAATTTTGTCTCTTTACGTTTTAAACAGTATAACAAGTTGTGATTCTGATCATTTAAGTGGCACGCGTAGTACTACAATGAGGCTGATCATCCTAGAAGACGCCAGCGTGGTGGCGGACTGGGCGGCGCGCTTCGTGCTGCAGCGCATCACGCAGTTCGCGCCCGGGCCGGGCCGCCACTTCGTGCTGGGCCTGCCCACGGGCGGCACGCCGCTCGGCATGTACCGCCGCCTCATCGACTTCCACAAGGAGGGCCGCCTCTCCTTCAAGTACGTCACCACCTTCAACATGGACGAGTACGTCGGTTAGTATCCACTGTCGCCGGTCGCCTGTCGACACCGGTGCCGCGTGTCGCCCGCTACACTTGTGACATGCGAGATTAATGACTGCCATGAGTGACAGATTTGGGTATCACGGAACAACTAAGGTTGCTCTATTTACGGTACGACTGTGTTTGTTGTACAGGTACAGGTAGAACCGAACGTAACGGCAGCGGCGACTCGGAAGTCAAGTAAAACGCTGTACAGTAGCATTATGTGACGACAAGGAGGGTACTTAACTACCTCCTGCACAAATTAAGCAAACAGAAGAGCAATGTTTGTATTTTAAAGACTGACTGAAACACCTCTTACTTCCTACGTTTCAGTTAGTTTTTGACAGTGATTGTCACTCAGATGGTACTGCGACTTGAATTTAAGAAAACTTTAAAGTATAATTCTAGCAGGAGGTAAGTACTGGTCCTCGGCCTGCGAGTCTGAAGGTGTTGTTTGGGCGCAGGCCTGCCGCGCGACCACCCGGAGTCGTACCACTACTACATGTGGAACGAGTTTTTCAAGCACGTGGACATCGAGCCCGGCAACGCGCACGTGCTGGACGGCAACGCGCCCGACCTGGTGGCCGAGTGCCGCCGCTTCGAGGAGCTCATCGCCGCCGCGGGGGGCGTGCACCTCTTCGTCGGAGGTAATGTGCACATCGTTACCTGTGCCAATAAGCGCTGATGCGATGCACCGCACATTGTTCGCTTTTATTTTTGCACAATTAGGTATCGATTTTCTATAATAAAGATTAAGAGTTAAGTCACACTGCCGTAGAATGAAACGTACACAGTATGTTGACCCTTATCCCGACAAAAAAAAAAATATCTGTACTATAATCTATACTGTCTATACTAAAGAATTATTATAAAGCTGAAGATTGGTTGAACGCGCTAATCTCAGGAACTACTGATTCGAATTGGCGAACTCTTGTAATGTTGGATAGTCTATTTATCGTGAAAGGCTATTAGGCGATATAACATCACGCTATGACCAATAGGAGCGGAGCACTAGTAAAAATGCGACAGACGAAGTTGCACGAGTCAGCTAGTACCTAATACAAAACGGACTGAGGCAATGTGTGCGCATAGTGTGATAACTGACGTGCGATGGTGTGTGCGCGCAGGCATCGGGCCGGACGGGCACATCGCGTTCAACGAGCCGGGCTCGTCGCTGGTGTCGCGCACGCGCGTCAAGACGCTGGCCTACGACACGCTGGAGGCCAACAAGCGCTTCTTCGGCAACGACATCAGCAAGGTGCCGCGCCAGGCGCTCACCGTCGGCGTCGGCACCGTCATGGACGCTAAGGAGGTACGCACAGCTTACTGCCTCAGCTCAGCTACGACACGCTGGTGCCAACAAGCGCTTCTTCGACAACGACGACATCAAAAATGGCAAATGATGAGTCTTCTTCTCGTGTAGACAGTAAGGTCTAACGACCCCGCACACTCTAGTGTCAGTTTCTAAACTCCTCTGAATAAAGGGCTTCTGTCATGGTTTGTTTGACGACCGCCATTTGGCGGCCGGGACCACCGGATAAAACGTACCTTCCGAAGCACGGAATCATCCTTTTATCAGACAATCAGGTGATTCAAGCCTGCAATGTCCTAGCCAAACTGGAAACAAGTTTACAAAGTATGCTTCCCGTGGGAATCGAACCCACGACCACCGGGTCACAAGGCAAACGCCTAAACCACTCGACCACGGAGGCAGTTCCACTCGATCACGGAGTCAGTGCAAATGACGAGAAATCTACTCCTCTCTGGAAAATCAATTGATAGTTTTTGAATAGATAAAGAAGATCCCATTTTTGTGAACTTTGACCTTGTATATTTTTTGCACCCATGGGATCGATGGGGACTTCACAATTTCATTATGGTAGCCGAACCCAACGTCCATGTAAATTTTCAGTTTCTTGGGAATTTATGTCGTACGGCGTACTTTTGTTATGAGCAGAGTATTAAGAGTCCTGGAACACAAGACATCGTGGCTAATGTATAATGTGCGGACCTTAGGTGATGATCCTGATCACGGGCGTGCACAAGTCGCTGGCGCTGGCCAAGGCCGTGGAGGAGGGCGTCAACCACATGTGGACCGTGTCGGCCTTCCAGCAGCACGCGCAGGCGCTGTTCGTGTGCGACGAGGACGCCACGCTGGAGCTGCGCGTCAAGACCGTCAAGTACTTCAAGGTAACCCCCGCCGTCCCACCGTCTCTTACTAACCTAGCTGTTACACTCCTCTGAAACTTTCACTAACTGAGCTCTATCTCAAAAGTTAAATCAGCTTGTGGGGAGGGGGCGCATGCACTCGGGCGCGCAGTAACGCGCACTTGGCTTGCTTTGTACATAACATGGGATCTGTGGTGTGTGTGTGGAGAGTGGTCCGAGTGTATGTGTGTGTGTGTGTGCAGGCGCTGAGCGAGGAGCACCAGCGGATGATCGACGGCGTGCCCGTGGACGAGCAGCACGTGCTGCACTGACGCGCTGCCTCCGCCCTCTCGCCCCCTCCGCCACACGCAACTATATCTACTATACTACATGCTACCTACACACAAGGAATACAATAATATATTACACATTTAACACTCGTAACACGGCATCCACTCGCTTGGCAGACAGTGCCAAACAGCGAACACCAAACAACAAACACGAACGTGTGGATAGGTGTTTGCTGTTTTGCGTATGTGTTCGGGAAGTGTTTGGCAGTGATCGGCATCGGTGTCGGTTTTTGTGCACAAACCAAAGGGTGTTGGACAAACGTGTTTGCGATGTATCCACATGCTTGTTCAGTTCCATTCTGCCGTCATAAGAAAAAGGACGTATCTAAATAAAACGAATTAACCGATTTCCGACTTTTAGAAAACAACTTAAGGTCGGAAACCGATTACTTTGTTTTGTATAGATACGTCATTTTTTTTAACTGCGGTAGTACAATTAACCTGAAAGTAATCCGGAATATACTAGCACGTTCGCCAAGCATGTGGATGCCGTGTTTGTGTTGGGTGTTCGGGACGTGTTGGGTGTTTGTCCTGTTTGTGGCAAACACCAAGCGTGTGGAGGCAGCATAATAAAACCATAACTTAGGCTGGAGCAGCGCGTGTAGGGTTTGTTGTAAAGATATTGTGGTTTGAACAATACTCTAGATCGTAGGATGATGGTGCTGTTTGATTTGTCTGTGTTATTACTAAGTAAGTGTGGAGGGCTGGAGGCGTGGCGACTGACCGCTGTACCGTGTGACGACGCTTGGTTGCAGAGTCTCATGGTGGAGCACAACAAACTGCTCGAGATAAGGCGGTGATCACATTCCAGAGCTTAGCTTGCGGCGCGCGATCTCATCGACGTGCCCTTATTTTTATACATTGTTAAGAGTTTTATATTATATTAAACTGTAATTTGATTGAGGAATAAATTTTTATAGCACACAATTTGGTTTCATTTCTTTTATTAGATCTATTACGAATTATAAAGGCACATTTAACTGAAATAAGTCCATAAATGACCATGACCAACTTACAACTAACTCATAATAGAATTTTACGTAACTGTGTTTAACCAGTAGGAATGTACACTAGTCCGGTGCCGCACACTTACACTGATCAGTGCGCGGCGGCGCACACTTACACTGATCAGTGCGCGGCGGCGCACACTTACACTGATCAGTGCGCGGCGGCGCACACTTACACTGATCAGTGCGCGGCGGCGCACACTTACACTGATCAGTGCGCGGCGGCGCACACTTACACTGATCAGTGCGCGGCGGCGCACACTTACACTGATCAGTGCGCGGCGGCGCACACTTACACTGATCAGTGCGCGGCGGCGCACACTTTCATTGATTGCCGCGCACACTTACACTGATCACTGCGCGGCGGCGCACACTTACATTGATTGCCGCGCACACTTACACTGGTCAGTGCGCGGCGGCGCACACTTACACTGATCAGTGCGCGGCGGCGCACACTTACATTGATTGCCGCGCACACTTACACTGGTCAGTGCGCGGCGGCGCACACTTACACTGATCAGTGCGCGGCGGCGCACACTTACATTGATTGCCGCGCACACTTACACTAATCAGTGCGCGGCGGCGCACACTTACACTGATCAGTGCGCGGCGGCGCACACTTACATTGATTGCCGCGCACACTTACACTGATCAGTGCGCGGCGGCGCACACTTACACTGATCACTGCGCGGCGGCGCACACTTACATTGATTGCCGCGCACACTTACACTGATCACTGCGCGGCGGCGCACACTTACACTGATCAGTGCGCGGCGGCGCACACTTACACTGATCACTGCGCGGCGGCGCACACTTACACTGATCACTGCGCGGCGGCGCACACTTACATTGATTGCCGCGCACACTTACACTGATCACTGCGCGGCGGCGCACACTTACATTGATTGCCGCGCACACTTACACTGATCAGTGCGCGGCGGCGCACACTTACACTGATCAGTGCGCACACTTACACTGATCACTGCGCGGCGGCGCGGCAGCGAGCCGAGCCCGTCATCCACGCGCATGTGCGTCAGTCCCACCTCGCGCACGAAGGCCAGGCGCGTGCTCACACTCTGGTCAGTGCGCGGTGGCGCGGCAGCAGCGCGCCAGCAGCGCCGCCAGCTGCAGCGGCGAGCCGAGCCCGTCAGCCACGCGCATGTGCGTCAGCCCCACCTCGCGCACGAAGGCCAGGCGCGTGCTCTCCGGCGCGTCCAGCGTCTTGCACACGCGGAAGATGTTGCTGACTATGTCCTCGGCCGCGTAACCCAGCTTGCACAGCTTGGCGATCACCTTGTAGGCCTCGTGGATGTCCTGGCGCACGCACGCCTCCAGCATGGCGCGCACCAGCATGGGGTGCGGCTCGTCGCACACCTTGAACACGTGCTCGGCCGATACGTGCGCGAAGCCCTGCGCCGTGGACTGCAGGTTGTTGAGCGCGGCGCGCAGGTCGCCCTGCGCCGTGAACACCACGGCGCTCACACCCTCCTCCGTGTACGACAGCGCCTCCTTTTCGCACACCTCCAACACCTGCACACACACACCACATACACAACCTGAGCTAAATAACTAACTTTATATTCCTGCCGAGACATTGGAGCATGAATCGACAGGAATATCGCACTGAAGCTGCGTCTGCGTGCGTTACCTTAGCGAGTATCTGCGCGTCGGTGAGGCGCGAGTAGCGCAACACGGCGCAACGCGACTGGATGGGCTCGATGATCTTCTCCGAGTTATTGGCGGCCAGCGCGAAGCGCGTTGTGTGCGAGTACAGCTCCATGGTGCGGCGCAGCGCCTGCTGCGCGCCCTCCGTCATGCTGTCCGCCTCGTCCAGGATCACCATCTTGTGCCGCCCCGCCGGCAGCGTCACCTGCGCTTTCACACATACACTATCACTGTAGCTCTCAGCTTTGTTGTGCATCCACAACACTATTAACTTCTAATATTGCCTATGTGACCCTCAGTCATGATGGGTAAGCAATATTAGAAGTTCATCTGACTACATCATCATCATCTGCCTGCCTTTGATTTAGACAGCAACACTCTAAAACAGAGCAAGTCCATGAGGTTTGTGATAGGATAAGAAAGTCCCTAGAGCAGAAAGAATACTGTGCATCTGACATACAACAAGGTCTGGCACAAGGGTCTAATTTGCAAATTGAGAAAAGTCTTCCCACACAGCTATCTTCTGCTACTCACTTCATATCTATCAGTCACCACGGCCCTGGAACGCGGCGGGCATTAGCAGGAACGCGGATGGGTTTTAGTCAGTAAGAGTCCGACACTCCCTTCTGCTTCACCCAGAGCGGGAGGAGTCATTTGATGATTTCCCATCCTTAAAAAAAAAGGAGGCAGATGAACAGTTGGGTTGGCGAATCGTTCGCCGGTGAAAGGTTCTATCAATGAAATTTTCAAAAGTGAATCGTTCTGTCGGCGAATCGTTCGCCGTTGAAACGTTCTATCGGTGAAATAATGAAAAGTGAATCGTTCTGTCGGTGAACCGTTCAACGGCGAAACGAATGACGGAGAATACATACATATAGAATACAACTCTGGGGCAGCGCTAGCGACAGTAACAGTAGCATATTGCAGCGACTTCAAAACGTCATTCAAAGATCAGTGGCCAGAGTACCATGGTTCATAACAAACGCTGAAATTCATGAGGAATGCAAAATCAACACTGAAGGACGGAATTCGCTCCAGCTCAGTAAAATACAAAAAAATACTAGCAAAGCATCCCAACAAGCTTGTAACACCCATCCACAGACCAACCTTGGCAAGCGTTGCTTAACCTTGAAGATCAACCCGTGCAGCTGTTATTATTTTAGCCTTTATCATACAATTCATTTTCATGTGTTACTAACAGCCAATTTAGAAGGTGTTTCAAGGTGGTGTGACAATTTGATTAGGTGTCCTGGACACCTCTAACGTGGCCACAAAAAGCTCTAAAGCTCCACTAAAGCTCTCTGTCTCGTGGATACAAATTAGACTAAAATATGTTAAACTGAAGGTTATAGCCGACACTAGTTTGATGTCTATCATGCTTGCCTGTTCAGAACATCTTAGAGTTCACGCAAGCTTGTTCATTGTAATGTTTGATACTCCAAATTTTGACAATCTTTGTTAAGACTTCATGTTCGCAGCAAGTACCAAGTGTGTGAATCTGGCTTAACCAATATTATTAACTACTCAAAAAAGCAAGATGGCAGTGGTTACCCATTGTTGTAAAGAATGACTAGAATGAGGAAGAAGTCAGAGACCTTACAATTTACAAGCTCAGTAAGGAACTAGCTGTTGCTTGTAGCCAAAACTGGTTGGAGTCTAATTGTAAACTAATAATAATGATCCAAAAATTAGTATTATTATCAGTAGCAATACATTGCAACTATGACTCATTCATTTCAAATTGTTTACCTGCAAAACCAGAGAAGCAATGGATACACTCGTGACTCTGTTCAAGATGCTGCTTCTAGAGAGGGGGTGACTGCTGAGCTGATGACTAAGGAAGGAGACATCTTAGGCCTACCCTAAATAAATCATGACAAAGGAACAATGAAGAGCAATGTGGATAACTGGTACCATCCCACACAGTCGTTGCTACAAAGTTGGGGAGTGTTGGCTTAGCCTCTACAAGTGGAAGTCAAACAGTGAGCATACCTTTTGCTGCGCGAACATCTTAATCTTGTTGCGCACCACGTCGATGCCGCGGTCGTTGGACGCGTTGAGCTCAAGCACGGCGTCCCTGAAGGCGGCGCCCAGCAGCGCGCGCGCCAGGCACAGGATGGTGGTGGTCTTGCCCACGCCGGGCGGGCCAGCGATTATTATGTTTGGAGCGTTCCCCGTGCGCGCGAACACCGCCAGCCGCGACACTGTGTCCTCGTTGCCCACGATGTCGCTGAACGTTATGGGCCGGTACTTCTCTATCCATGGTAAATGAGAAACAGGCTTGGAACCGCTGCTGCCAGCTTGTGTTTTTGTGGGCTTTGGCGCAACCTCATCTACTTCCATAATTGTAACATCGTCGTCACTCATTTTTAACAAGAATACAAATAAAAATAAATAATACGTTACAGCATTGAAAACAACATTTAGCGCGCCACCACGCACCACTAACCACCATAGAGATAGAAACTAACTACCACTAGGGATGGCGATCTGAAATCGATTAATCGAAGAATCGATTTTTGGAGCCAAAAAGATCGATTTTTTAAATCGATATGTAGTATTGAATCGATTCGGTGAATCGATTTTTCACCCTTGAAAATCGACGTTCGATTTTTCCTTTTCTCAATTGCCGGAAACATCGCAACAGATGAGCGAAACCGCTTGGATCCCGGTAGACTAGAGAGACTTTTGTTTTTAAAAAGTTTAGATATTAAGCATTGTGAACTATAAGCTACATTATCTATTAACTTTGTAAACCATCTTTCTTAACCGTTTTCTTAACTTTGTAAGACTTCTAAATGTAGAAAATAAATGTCTTGTTTTATACTTGATCTGTTAGTTTGATATGGTAATAAAAATATTTTTTATTATAGAATTACCTGATTTTACTGATAAGAGATCGTTAAATTATAATATATATCTTGTTTTTAATAAAATAGATTTATATTACATTATAAACGAAAATTTGAAAAAAAGGTCGATTTTTCGGAAATCGATTAAGATCGATTTTTTTTGCAAACATCAACGACATTATCCGACGCGCTCTTGTCGCCGTCGGCGTTCCAGCCGTACTAGAACCCAATGGCCTGGCACGCGACGACGGCAAGCGACCGGACGGTATGTCTTTGTTTCCATGGAAGATGGGTAGGCCTTTAGTGTGGGACGCTACTTGTGTCGATACTCTTGCGCCATCCCATCTTCCTAGCTCGTCGTGCTGTGCTGGTACTGCCGCTGCGGCTGCTGAGAACCTCAAGCGGCGGAAATATAATAACCTTGTTGGCAATTATATTTTTGAGCCGTTTGGGGTTGAAACTCTTGGACCGTGGGGTCCGAGTGCTCATGCCTTATTTAAAGATCTTTCTAAATGCTTAGTTGACACTTCGCGTGACCCAAGGGCTGGCTTTTACCTCGGACAGAGGATAAGCATTGTCATACAACGTGGCAATGCCGCCAGTCTTTTGGGCTCACTTCCGGTGGACAGCGATGCGGACGAATTTTTTGACGCCTTATCTTAGTTAGGATATTTTATTTTAAGTGTATATATTTAGTACTTTAATGCTGTACCTAGTTCATATCTAAATAAACCTTTAATATTTTTTTGTGAATCGACTCATTAGGTCACCATTCGAATCGATTTAAAAATATTCTTTTGTCGGAAAGAATCGTCATCCCTAACCACTAATAATTTTTTCTCTTATTTCCCCGAACGAAAATAACGAAACGTCTCATTGACATTAGGTGTGTACCGAAATATAACCCAGTATGATAGTCACTTGGCTAGTGCTCATGACGTCATGACTCCGACGCCATACAGTTGATTCGTTCCGAAATATACTGGCCATTAAATTTACGTCATACATTGATGGCATATTGAGAATAGTGTTTGTAATCGTTTACAACAATCATTATTGAAAATACTACAAATAATACCATAAAAAATCCTCAAATTCTGACTGATGCACTCACACCCGTTTGATATACTACTATACACGTCACACTTGTGTCAACAGTACAATATGGTGGCACACCAGCACGCGTCGGATTCATGAACACTACCCAGTATACTGGGTTATATTTCGGAACACACGCACTGATTGCTATACTGACCATAGACTTAATATATTGGGCACTGACAAGATTCTGACAATTCACTGACATTTGATCATTTAAGGTGGAATCATATTACTGGACGCGTCCATAAGCCGCAGCTTATGGACGCGACTTAGAGGTATCTGTATAATGAATGTACATTGAACTGTACACACTATCGAACAACATCCGCGGACGCAACCTTGGTCTGTCCTTGACCGGTCAGCCGTCCGATAGAAATCTGGTTCACTGGACGTCCGCCGACTGTATAATTATACTGCTCAGTCGCGTCCATAAGGCGCGGCTGATGGACGCATCCGATAATATGATTCCACCTTTAAATAGCCTTAGATGATATACCTACCTATATAGCATATAGTCAAAGGATAAAGCACTCAAGTCAAAGACTACAAGATTAATATAAGATAACTCAAGTGCTGGAACTGGAACCAAGTACTTGCGGAGTGCTACCAATCTAATCTAGCGACTTCGTCGCTAGAAGTGACGACTTTCGTTTAAGTCTTAGCGACAATAAATAAAATTTGACGACAAAAATGTTTTAGTGACTTATCTGACGACTTTTGGAGTACAAATAAAAATAAACGTAATACTTGTAATAAATATTTTTTTTGTTAACTCGACACATAATTATACAGTGCCAAGAGATATACAACCTGTAACAGAATAAATGCAATACCTCTTAAGGGGTCATTGAACTCATCATTATAAACAACTTTCACTATGGGACATATACTGAAATCGCGAAAAAAAAATCGACTTCCCCATACATTTATGTGCGCATAACTCGACAAAATGTACTGAACAGCTGATTTTTTTTCGCGATTTCGGGATTGGTCCCATAGAAGTTGTTCATAATGATGAGTCCAATGACCCCTTAAGAGGTATCGCGTTTATTCTGTTACACGTTGTATTTGGAAAACGCAAACGCGTTTGCACGCCAAATTCAAACTTAATTTAATTAAAGTTTCTTTCGTTGTTGTAGCTTCACGTATTTAAAAATATTTCTATTTTTTTTTCAAATTTAGGTTTTACATTTTTTTTTAGAGAACTTGCTCCAGTTAAATAATAAAATTTGGTGAGCGTTCGGAAATCATCTAGTTTATGATTTATAAAAAAATCAACTACGTTTGACTACTACAACTAACAAAATCAATTGCGTAATTTGAAAAAAAAGTGACTCGAATTTATAGGAGTTGGCAACACTGCAAAAAACCCTGGGCAAACTGACCTGCCCAATAGTGGGCTAGGCACATGTGGTGGACTGGTAGAAAACTTTTCGCTTTCATGTGTACCTTCTTGGCGTGAGTCCTACAATTTTAGAGTAAAAAGATTATTTTGCTCTGTGCTGGACCCAACGAAACCAATGTGTGTATTCCGAAATATAAAACAGTATACTGGCTAGTGCTCATGACGTCATGAATCAGACGCCATATTGTACTGTTTTGTCACCATACCACTGACGTATAAAATACGTCAGTGCACCATACTGTACTGGAGAAACAAATGTCAAATGTGACGTATTAGTAGTACGTATATCAAACGTCAAACGAGTGTGAGCGCATCACTTTGAGGATTTTTTAAATTTGAGGAATTTGTCAACGCACTGGCCAGTATAGTGCCAGTGCCAGTGTAGTGTATATCTTGCATGCTCTTGTATGTATACCATGTACAAATAAAGAAATCTTATCTCATCTTATATTTCGGAACGAATCAACACCAACAGTACGGCGCGCGGCGCGATGTCGATTCATGACGTCATGAGCACTAGCCAGTATACTGTTTTCAATTTCGGAACACGCCTACGTAAACGCCTAAGGCCCTGCGCGCACTGTTATTTTTCACCGCGCGGTTTTTCACCTTGTCCGCACTGCAAATAAAATTTCGCACGATTTTTGTCAATTCGATGCAGTTCCCGGCTGAGACGAACGTCTAAATTGAACAGAAAGTTTACCTTAGTAAACTTTACATCAGAAAGTTTTACCTGATTCTAAGGTGGCGGCGGCGGCGGCGTGACAGACGTATCAAAAGAAGTCATGAACATTGGATTCACCCATTTACGGCCTTGAGACCTATGACAGGATTTTTCTACATAAAACATCAAGAGCTCCGAAAATACAGTAAAAAGTTTTTCAGATACTACAGAATGACTATAAAATCATTCGAATGTAAAAAAAAACTGGCCAAGTGCGAGTCGGACTCGCGTGCAAAGGGTTCCGAACGAATTTTTTTTTAACATGTTATTTTAATACTATAGACTTCTTATAGGTTTTCCTGTTATCTTTAGGTAAAGATTTATTATCTCCATTTTTTTTCAAAATTTTAGGCTCAGTAGTTTCAGAGATAAGGGGGGTATTGGTAATTTTCTTCTAATTTCTTGAAAAACTTCAAAACCATTTATTTTAAAATTTTGCCAAAATATAATTAAAACCATGTCACACGATATTTTTCAAAAATTATTTTTTAATTTTCTAGTTTGACCCCCAAAAGTGACCTCCATACTAAATATTTAATAATTTACGTAACGCGTCCGTGTTTGCGTTCACGAAGGCCATATGTGTACCAAATTTCAACAGAATCGGTCCAGTGGATCCGGAGATAACTGGCTGTGACAGACGGACAGACAGACAGACAGCCGAGTGATCCTATGTGGGTTCCGTTTTTTGTTCGGAACCCTAAAAATTAATAAAGTATTTACTTTTTGTCGCCTTTTTGTTTTTTTTTTCAGCAACACCGCATTGTTCCCAAGTACAATATGAGTCTTGATATATTTCCTCCCACAATCTCGCCTTCAATATTCTGTCGTGGTATTTAAGATCAAAAGACCACGGCAAAATTACTAGATTTGATTGAGGTCGCTGGTTTTTATTATTTTAAGTTCAACATCCAATGCAATACAGCTATGACTAAACCCAAGCGCAAAAATAATCATCAAATCGGTTCATCTATATTTCTCTACTAATATTATGAAGGTGTAAAGTTTGTGACGTTGAAGGGGATAATCTCTAGATCTGCTGAACCGATTTTGAAATATCTGTTACCAATAGAAAGCCACATTATTTATCAGTGTCATAGGCTATACGCTAACCCGAAAAATACCGCCCAACGAAGTGGATACAGGTCAGCTAGTAATCGATAAAGTTATGGCCAAATAAATTGATAACAAATTAAACTGAGGTTAGGGTGCGCGAAATTGACTTGCATTCAGACATTATACATCTGCGTACCCCTTCACAGCATACTGGTGTGATGTTATGTAATGAACTGTAAAAAACAAACAGACATGCATTTACTGAAGAGTTGGAATTGGGAAATTGAAATGGGATCAGTCCGGTAAACTATTCTTCTAAATTTTAGAAGAATATTTTACTGGACTGGTCCCATTTTTGTCACAATTGTCAACCGATTTGGATGATTCTTCTTTTCTTTAGAATGTAAAGAGAAGATCTAAAGAAGATTTTCTGGGAACTCCTATATGCGGCCGCCGATCGGGCGGAAGACGAAACGCGTGCCATCATGTCAATAGCGCCGGTGAACGACTGAGTGCGCGAATTTTATTTCGCAGTGCGGGCTATACCCATACTACTTTAGTACTTCACAAATCATACGCGCGGAAATAAATCCGCACCGCATCGTGTACAATTTGCATCATATCACAGTTTTTTTTCCGCGCGGATTATTTTACCGCCAGCGCGGATACTCGTATAGGATTCAATGTGTTAAGTGGGTGATAGACGTACGAACTTAAAGTACGCGGTTTTTAAGATCGCGAACTTACTCAGCTTGACGTCGGTGACACACGTGAAAGCTTGCTAATTACTCTAGTACCGGGGGGACCGCGATGTCGGTAATGGAGGAAACTTTTGTTATTCAGGAATAATATTTTCAACAGGATACTTGTATGAGAGAAACAAAGAAAAGAATTTTTTTAATAATTAGTATGAATAGCTTCGAAAATCAGTAAGTTTTGCAACACAATAGCACTCGTCGTGTCGCAAAACAAAGTAATGGCTCACAGCTTGCGGCTCGTGGCTTTGACAGACGTGCGAGCCGAGGCAAGCTACGAGCAAAATTTCAAACCTGTGGGTTTTTATGTACGTGTACTTCCGGTGACATACGAGCGAAAAAGGTCATCGAGCCACAAGTATTGTACGCGTACTTGCTCGCACGTCTATCACCCACTTTACAGAATTGCGGGGTAAAAACCGCGCGGTGAAAAATCGCAGTGCGGTCACGGCCTAAGCAATACTATTTGCAAAAAAAATGACATTGACGTTATCAAAAAGTGACATATAGAGTAGGTAAATATCAGAAAATCTCGTTTCATTTATGTAAACAATGTTTTAGTTTAATTCCCACATTATTGGCTTGTAATAAACTATGTCATTTAAGTTTTAATACCCGTGCTGGTTCAAGTTCTATCGATTTAGGAAAAGTGCTATTATAAACATTAAGTCGGTGACCTCAACCTGGGGATGGTGAATCATCACTCTGAATATCTGGACATTGTTGTTATTTAGATTGACACCACTTTCATCAGGTATTTAACCTCTTTCTGTACTTACGTCACTAGAACTGGTCACTGGTTAAAAAGTAAACCATCAGCTACTGCTATAATAATCTTGGCAGATCAATTTAATTTTTTACTGATCTTTGTCTACTAGAAAAATACGTCATAATAAAATATACGACCAAAATACCACATGAATCTGTCTGATTAACTTCTATTGTACAAAAGAAATGTCCATGTACCTATAGAGCTATGCAGCCACCACTTGTGTGAGATCTGGTGAATCACATGTAATGCATACCATGTTAGGGTAACCTTTGTTTTAGGTGTCATGGATGAGGATTGTTATATTTTATTATGAATTACTAGCTGACTCGGCAAGTATTGTTTTGCCAAACAAAAAAAAAAACCCTAACACCTATTCTCATACCTACCGAATATACACACAAATTTCATGAAAATCGGTCAAGCCCTTTCGGAGGAGTTCAGTAACTAACACCATGACACGAGATTTTTATATACAGGGTGTCCCAGAACTCAACGTCAAGCCGAAACGGGGTGACAGGATTGATCATAACCATCACGAGAAAAATCTGAAAAAAAATCTATCCCATGCAGTTTGAAAATTATGGGCATTTTAAGAAAAACCTAGAAATTTGATCAAACTGTACTATTTCTCGGTTATTGTGGTTATTCTTTTTTATTTTTGTTCATTTGAACTTTGGAAACGTAATCCCAATAAAATATAATGACACAATTGCCTCAAGTTTCCGAGAATTGAGACTATTTGTTAAACTACGAATTTAAAATTTTCAAGATTCGTCGACTTTGACAGGCCCTCCTTTAAAAAAATGTACTAGAGTGCCTCGGCAAGTAGCATTAAAAGTTGGCGCATTTAATCAGAATTCTAAAATGGTACAATACTTGTTAGTTCCATATAGTAAAAAAGAGTAAAAAAATTAAAACCTCAAGTAACCCGATTTTTGCTATCTCAGTTAAAATGTTTTTGATTCGCACAAGCTCTAGGTAGGATCTTAAATTTAAAAGGCAAAATGATGAGAGAGATGGATAGTGGGTATGTTTACCATGAGTGAGCGAGACAGATAGTGACGCCACTTTTACCAAAGTGAAAAAAAGTTAGTAAAATTAGTAAAATAATGAAAAATCTTGACCTAGTTTAATTTAGGTTTGTTGAAATAAAAGTCAGAAAGAGAAATAACATTTTTTATTACAATAAATGTTCAAATTGTTTACCATCAGCCTCAATACAAGCCCTACATCTTCTTAAAAAAGATCTACTTATTAGTCGGGCATATCTTCGAGAGTTGATCTCCTCAGCTGCTTGAGAAATGCGTTCACGCAGGTCGGCTACGTTCTTAATGGGCTTTGAGTAAACTTTTTCTTTGAGAACTCCCCAATAGAAAAAGTCCAGGGGATTAGAATCTGGTGAACGGGCGGGCCACGACATAATGCCTGAACATCCAATCCACCTTCCCGGATATTCCTGGTCAAGGAAATCTCTTACTTGCACGGCGAAATGCGCTGGGCAGCCATCTTGTTGAAACCACATGTCGCGAAGATCTGCTAGTGGTACGTCCTAATTATAGTGTAATTAGTTCCATTCAAGTTTTCAGGCAGTTCAATAGGCCCAATAATTTTACCGTTTAAAATTCCCGTCCACAGGTTTACTTTAAAACGATACTGGGATCTATCTTCTCTCATTAAATGTGGATTCTCCACATGCCACTCGTGATAATTGTGCAAGTTTATGTAACCATCTTTTGATAATTTTTTGGATGAATTGGGGATTCTCATTATGCCTCTGTAGCATTGTTCTAAAAAAAGAAATCCTTTCCTGATAATCTCGAGGAAGACTTTGAACTCGTTGTACGTGAAACGGATGCATTTCGGCTCTTTGTAAAATACGATGAGCAGTGCTTTTGGGTATTCCCGTTCTTTGTTCAATTCCACGTTCGGAAATACTTCGATCACCTGCGACCTCTTGCAATACTTCTTCCTGGAAAGGAAACACAGGTCTACCTCCAGCCTGTATTTGATTCGGGAAACGGCCGCCCTCTGTGAGTGAACGGTGAACATTAACAAACACGCGGTGATCTGGGTAGCGCTCTAAATTTGGATATTTTTCACGATAAAGTCTAGCGGCGGCACTTGCGTTGCATCTGCATTCCCCATAAATGAGGTGCTTGTTCGCATATTCTTGTGAAGAGTAGTGCGTAGGCATGGTAGATAAAAAGGATGCCAACACAAAAGTCCAGAGAGAAGCCAAAGTTGCCGGTATGTTATCAACAAGTCTAATTCACAAAGATCCAAGTCCAAAAAGAGAAGCCAAAGTTGTCAGTACTAAATCAACACAAGCGAATACGAATATACGCAGTAGACGAATGAGCGAAACGTACTAACCAGGTGTCGGACTGGTAGCGTAGCCATTTGCTTGGTATGGCATCTATCTGTTTCATTCGCACTCGTTTAAACGACGCATCTCCGTCTCAATGCGTGGCGTCACTATCTGTCTCGCTCACTCATGGCAAACATACCCACTATCCATCTCTCTCATCATTTTGCCTTTAAATTAAGAACCTACCTAGAGCTTCTGCGAATCAAAAACATTTTAACTGAGATAGCAAAAATCGGGTTACTTGATGCTGCCTCCACACGCATGTTGTTTGCCACAAACAGGACAAACACCGAACACGTCCCGAACACCGACCACAAACACGGCATCCACATGCTTGGCGAACGTGCTTGCGTATATTCCGGATTACTTTCGGGTTAATAGTACTCCCGCAGTAAAAAAAATGACGTATCTAAACAAAACAACGTAATCGATTTCCGACCTTAAGTTATTTGATAAAAGTCGGAAATCGGTTACTTATATACGTCCGTTTTCTTATGACGGCAGAATAGAAATGAACAAGCGTGTGGATACATCGCAAACACGTTTGACGAACACCCTTTGATTTGTGCACAAAAACCGACACCGATGCCGATCACTGCCAAACATTTCCCGAACACATACGCAAACACCTATCCACACGTTCGTGTTTGTTGTTTGGTGTTCGCCGTTTGCCACTGTTTGCCAAGCGTGTGGAGGCCGCATGAGGTTTTAATTTTTTTACTCTTTTTTATTGTATGGAACTAACAAGTATTGTACCATTTTAGAATTCTGATTAAATGCGCCAACTTTTAATGCTACTTGCCAAGGCACTCTAGTACATGTTTTTTAAAGGAGGGCCTGTCAAAGTCGACGAATCTTGAAAATTTTAAATTCGTAGTTTAACAAATAGTCTCAATTCTCGGAAACTTGAGGCAATAGTGTCATTATTTTTTATTGGGATTCTAGAAATGTTATTTAGGATTACGTTTCCAAAGTTCAATTGAACAAAAATAAAAAAGAATAACCACAATAACCGAAAAATGGTACAGTTTGATCAAATTTCTAGGTTTTTCTTAAAATGCCCATAATTTTCAAACTGCATGGGATAGATTTTTTTTCAGATTTTTCTCGTGATGGTTATGATCAATCCTGTCACCCCGTTTCGGCTTGACGTTGAGTTCTGGGACACCCTGTATAAGACATATGTTACCGGCAATCCAGTATTCTATAAAATACCTCCTATTCCTGTCTGCAGGGTTTAAAGTAAACTAGCCTCCTTGCCCGACTACTGCCATGGGATAGGAGGCCAAAGCCCTCATGCTAGTTTACAGTCAGTATGCTCGGCTGCTATCCGTGTCGGAGTGCCCCAAGTTCCCTGTGTCCTAAGTTCTCAAATGATTTGGCTTGGCAAGTCATTAAATGTTATTGAACCAAATCATGTAGCTAGTTGGTTGCAACATATACTTGTTCATTGATAAATATAGGCCAAAATCTATTTGTTTTATACATTGCCGTTGGACCAGAAGGTAATCTATACAATCCCTAGGAATGATATACATTACCTAGGTAAAGTGTAAAATCGACAATAATATTTAAGATATTTCATACATTGCCTGGATACCCCAGGTAATCTATACAACACCTAGGTATTGTATAGCATACATGAATTATACAGATTGCCGCTAACATATACATATATGTACTTAGTACTGCACAAGCATAATACTGCATATTTAGTGTTTTAGATATATCAAAAAAAAAAAAACTTGAAAGCAAATTCCATTGTTGGTGGTGAGATATGTATAGTAACATATGTAGAGCTAGTGCAGAGTAGACTCATACTCAAAGGAGTAATATTTAATAATTAGTACATTCGATGCACTGACATAAACCTGTTTTGTGGAAGTATTCAATGAAAACCCATTTATTGTGCTTTTGGATAAATAAAAAGAAACATGATCCCCACAGTAATGGAACCTCTCATTGTCTTTTCAGCAGTAAGCGTACTGTATCAATCATAATGGAGTGGCTGTTCGGGCACCGGATGACACCGGAGGAGATGCTGCGCAAAAACCAGCGTGCACTAAACAAGGCCATGCGGGACCTGGACCGCGAGCGAATGAAAATGGAGCAGCAGGAGAAGAAAGTCATCAACGACATCAAGAAGCTCGCCAAGGAAGGCCAGATGGTCGGTACCAGCTCAATCAGGCAGCCCTTCCTTTTGACACTTCATCATTTGCTATTATTTTCTTTATTCCTCACTTTGTAGTTTCTACTTGTGTAATATATTGTTTATATTTACAGTATTAAGTAAAATTATTAATAGACACAAAATTATCTAAAAAAAAATGTTAAATTGGATTAACGTAGTAACATACAGTGTACATTGTCTGGAGTTATCTGTAAGACAATAGTGACACTTGACTACTTCCACATGGCTTGTCAGGCCATTAACAATACACTCATATAGGCACTACACAGTCTAGTTGTGCCTTTGAAGAATGCCAAAAAATAGCAGTGTACGACTAAACGCCGACAGACACTACGCCGACAGACTGAACACCGACAAGACTTTACTTCGACGGGACTCTTCGCCGACAGGACTCATCAGCGAAGCAACTTATCTCCGATAGTCAGATTTGGAAATCGATTATGCTTTTCTTGTAATTATACAATTCATAAAAAATAAAGATCTTGCATTGTTTATGTATCGGTATCAAGTGTACTACGTGAGCTCGACAAATGGATGTGCGATTAACGCTTATGCGACAAAACTGTACTGCGACTCACCATAGCTAGAATACACGCTTGTGCGACTCGGATAGGTTAGGTTAGAAGGCGGCGGCGCCATAGTGGTTATTTTTTTTATTGCGTCGCTGATGAGCCCTGTCGACGAAGAGTCCTGTCGGCGAAGTGTCCTGTCGGCGAAGAGTCCCGTCGAAGTAAAGTCTTGTCGGTGTTCAGTCTGTCGGCGTAGTGTCTGTCGGCGTTTAGTCGTACACTCAAAAAATAGAGATTTCATGGTAGAGGAAAATAAATTTAAAAAAATATTTATCCTCTACCATACATAGCATTTCATACTGTATTACTTTTACGTACTGAATGAAAAATATGTTGATTAGGATTCAATCTTTTGTGATCATGCACTTCTCATGAAATAGGTAAGGAAGTTATGGATCTTAGAGTATCAAAAAAAAATCATCCAAATAATTACTAAACTTGACACTTGTTGTTCCGGGCATGGTTTTTGAAACTTGACATTTTTTATAGAGTTTCTATTAGATTAGTCCATCCTATGGATATGTTTTTTTTTTTTTTTCAATATTCGAACAACACCTTGCCAACGAAAGGCGGCAGGGCTTGCCAACGAAATTCACATCACATAATATGTCTTGTTCAATCAATGCTGTCGCCAAACACTCTACCTGGGGCCAGATCACCAATTTTAAATGTTGAATAACTGTCCAGGACGCAGTGAAAATAATGGCGAAGGATCTGGTGCGCACGCGGCGCTACGTGCGCAAGTTCATGCTGATGAAGGCCAACATCCAGGCTGTGTCGCTCAAAATCCAGACGTTGAAGTCGCAGAACACCATGGCGCAGGCCATGCGCGGCGTCACGCGCGCCATGGCCGCCATGAACCGCCAGCTCAACATGCCGCAGATACAGAAGATACTGCAGGTACCACCACGCATGCCACACTATCTGCACTCACACTCCATGCGCGGCGTCACATTGAGATACTGATTTTTTAATCGTCATTTTATTCATAGAGTAGATTTGGAGAGTTTTATTAATTTTGTCATATAAAAAGGGCCTAAAAAGTGGAAGAATCTACGTATAAAAGCCGTTCTTGTGTGCGACATCCTCTTGCAAGTAAACCTCTACGCCTTGTCAGCAAGCACGGACTGTACCCCAAGGTAGCATGTTGTTTTAGAATTATGCTTAGGACAAATAGTTGGCGAGCTGTCAGGACCTCGCAGTATTCATAAAGGAGTGTGGTACTATAACGAAAAGGTTTAAAAGTACTGAGTTTCAAAATGGTTCTTTGTGATACCTCAAGTTGTTTCATGGTTGTCTTCGGTGCACCACCCCAGGACGAAATGGAGTATGTAATCAATGACTGACACAGGGCATAATAAATTTGTTTTAATACTATTGGGGTGACTACATGCCTCAGAGTTTTGAAAATATAGGTAAGCTTGCAAATCTTCTTACTGAGCACTTGTATATGGTCTTTAAAGCTTAAATTTTCATCTAAAATTACACCCAGTTATTGCATGGTTTTGGAACGCTCCAACGGATGACATGAGCATTTCAAATCATAAGAAGCGTCAGGGGCGCAATTATGTGCGATTAGATTTAGATTCTCATCTGAATATGCACAGATCGATAAGGCTAAGTATTTTGTTTTTTAATTAACCGACGATAAAACGGATTAGATTCTCAAGTCGACGCGTATATTTTTTTTATTTATGAACTCGCATAACTTATTACAGAGTTGTCCGATTTTGATCATTCTTTTTTATTGAAAAGGGTGGTCCCATATAAATTTGGAAAAAAATCCAACCCTAAGGGGGGAAAATAGGGGTGATTTATTGTTCACTCACAGATTTTAGTGCACAGTTGTGTAACATTTTTTGTAGGCCTACCCATGTGGGTATACAAAGCCTGTTTTTTTTAAGTATTTATATTATAGTAGTAACAAGTAATAGTTAAAGAAAGATAATAACAACAGTAAGATAGGTAGCTGTTTTAAAAAAAGTATAAAATAAACTTTTTAACAAAAAAATTAAACCTCCGAAAAAACTGAAAAAGTTTTTTATTGTTATAAAGCCACGTTTTACTAAATCAAAACCCTTTTGCGCTAATTGGTAGGTTTCATTCCATGTTTTAGCAACGAAAATGAGGGCAGTGTTGTCTGCGTATGAGATTATTTTACCATGAAATGAGTTTAGACAAAAGAGATCGTTTATATACACGAGAAAAAGAGTCGGCCCAAGTATGCTACCCTGGGGCACACCGTAAGTCACTGGAAGATCAGTACTTATGTAGGGACCCACTTTTACACATTGAGTCCTGTTGGGTCCGGTTTTTTTTTTGTTTGTTACGTTTTTATCCTGGACCGAGATTTTAGAAATTCTACAAGTAGAATAGAAAAAACTGGGTATGAGCCCCATATGCAGCCGATCTAAGCAGGCGTGCCACACAGCTCACAAACACAAGCAAATAAATCTCGACAAATCAATTTAGTGCGATAGGACAGAGAGGTCATCAACGGTTGGTTCAAAAGAGATTTCAAAATATTTAGGCACGCGCTTATTAATATAACACTCCTGCAGGTATTTGAAGACTTTGGCATTACAGGAGCACTCATACATAATAATAATAATAATAATAATAATATTTCACAACTATCACACAACGCCATCTAGTCCCAAGCTAAGCAGAGCTTGTGTTATGCGTACTAGACAACTGATAAACATACTTATATATTTCTAAATACATAAATATTATAGATAAATTACACCCAGACACAGAACAAATGATCGTGCTCATCACACAAACATTTGTCCTGGGTGGGAATCGAACCCACGACCTCCGGCATAGCAGTCAGGGTCACTAACCACTAGACCAACAAGCCAGTCACATGCATTTAGAGAACCTCTGACGGACAGTGTACATGCCGACGCCTTTATGGAGATAATATCTCAAAGAACAAATGTTCCGAACAAACTGGGCGATGGGTAGTCGCAGAAAATATCAATAGACAACGTGCGGCCTTCACTACACTGACTGATTCTGAATTAATATAACATTTCCACAATTAACGTAAGAAGACGTCATTTTATTAAGTTTGTGAACATTCCAGCATTTACGAGGTGGCAATGGCATATATAGAGGTATCTTATAGTCCCAGCTCTAATATGTCACAGTACGGGCTACCAACGGAAAACTTGGCCTAAAACCTTATTAAAGGCCGCATGTTATCCAGGCATATTTCGAATAAAATATACTACAAGATCACGTATTTGTTAATCCAAGTGAATGTCCAAAGCAGAGAAGCAATCAAATCTGCTCCTGCATGACAGGTACGAGAACTCTAAGGCCTGCGCTCATACTGTTAGCATTACATGGTGCTTAGGTTTTGACAGTCACCTAGATAACTTCGTTCGGTCCGCCAAACGCTTGGGATAAAATAATCATTGAGAGCAGCAATACCATTTAGAAATGATGTTTCATTGTACCTTTATAAATAAACACATTGTACCTAATTGAGTTGATGGCGTTTGAATTTTCCGTAGCAAAAAGCAAACCTTAGGAAGCTGGATCATTCTCTGTCAATAAAACGGTAGGACTGGTTATTCATTGAGCCCATAATAAAACAATTATAAAACACTACATAGATGATTGAAAATGCAAAATAGAAGTGATCATAACTTCGGTCTCCCATTCATTCATTTTTGAGCTGTTAACTTAAGCCTCTTCTAAATGACACCTTTGTTTTTTATTGGCGAAGAAAAGTTCTATCGCATACCACGTCATCCGGGGAGACGACGTGGTTATGTGGGACTTGCACCCACTAACAACTTCGCCTGTCCACCTACTTTCGCCTTGATGGGTCGCGAGAACTGCTACGCATGACATTCGCGACCCATCCAGCGTGGCTTACTTCTGGGCTCCCTCTTCTATGCCCGCCTCCGGGCTTCCTCTTCCTTCAGCGATGTCCGGGTGCACTGAGACATCACCACGACTCCAGGGACCTGACAGCGTGGACGATAGAGTCCCCGATCTATCGTCTGCAGGCCCCTCTTATGGCGGCATCAAGTCGGCATTCCGCCGCCTTCTTCGACGAATCGGGTCAGCGAGAGAGTCTTCCTCCCTGGCCCGCTCCGCCGCTTCCTTCTGCGAGATCACGTCCTCGCAAAAAGACGCAACCGCCTCCCATACCGTTGCACTGCCGACCATACCCCTGACAACGACCGGCAGTGACAAATCTTCCCCAATTTCTGCCACCAGAACACGGCGCTGCGCTTCCCAGGCTGGGCACTCATTGGCGAAGAAAATGCCTATCGCATACCACGTCATCCGGGGAGACGACGTGGTTATGTGGGACTTGCACCCACTAAAAACTTCGCCTGTGCACCTACTTTCGCCTTGATGGATGGGTGGCGAGAACTGCTATGCATGACATTCGCGACCCATCTAGCGTGGCCCACTTCTGGGCTCCCTCTTCTATGCCCGCCTCCGGGTTTCTAAATGACACCTAGTCTAACTCGGTTCAAGGTGGGTACGGGTTCCATACAAAATTACCCATTGTTCTTTGGTATTTTCGTTTTTATTTAACGAGGTAAGGTTATGGAGTAGTGTGGAGCCCCTTAGTAAAATTTGCTACAGGCCCCGCGCTTGCTTAATCCGGCACTGACCATTTGTTGCTATGATGCTCAGTTAATCTGTGGCGACACGAACGTGTGGACGGTCGTGTCGCCACAGATTCAAGATTCAGATTGAATCAGTATGGAAGTGGTTCCATACTGATTCAAGTAGCGTTGCTGCGTTCCGGTGCAGCAAAGCCACTTGCCACTTTGAGTTGTTATTTAAAATAGCGATTACGTCATTTTCCTTTCATGGAATACTTAACCCAGTTTAGTTCAATATGACGTGAGCCAGACTGCGCTACATTGTAATAAATAGGCTGAACTGTTGCGGTCCGCAGGAGTTCGAGAAGCAGTCGGAGATCATGGACATGAAGGAGGAGATGATGAGCGACTCCATCGACGAGGCCATGGCCGCCGACGACGACGAGGAGGAGAGGTCGGTACTCAGCACTGCACCACTGCACCTTATCACATATACACCACCCACTTGTTCACTAGTTAGGGTTCCGAACATCCGTGAAAAACGGAACCCTTATAGGATCACTCGGGTGTCTGTCTGTCTGTTCGTCTGTCACGGCCAGTTTTCTCGGAATCTATTGGACCGATGCTGTTGAAAATTTGGTATTGGATTTCTGTGACCCAAACACGGACGCGTTACGTAAATAAATAAATGTTTAGTATGAGATGACTTTTGAGGGTCAAACCGGAAAATTAAAAACCGATTTTTCCAACTGTATCGTGTGACATATCAAATGAAAGGGCTCACTGTGAGGGTTTTAATTATATTTTTTTCATAATTTTAAGATAAATAATTTTGAAGTTATTCAAGAAATTAGACGAAAAATGACGATTACCGCCCTTATCTCCGAAACCACTGAGCATAAAATTAAAAAAAAAATGGAGATAATAGATCTTTACCTATAGATTACAGGAAAACCTATAATAAGTCTATTGTGTTAAAATAACATGTTAAAAAGAAATTCAATTAAAAATTAAAAAAACCCCCAAACGCAAGAAAAACGAACATTTAAAAAGTCAAAAATAATAACTACCGCTGAGAACAGACAGAAGCTCGTGCAGAAGAAATCCGTCGGGGCCGCCATTAGCTGTCCTGGAATTACAGAATACAATGATTGCTCACGTAATCTGTAGAATGGCGATAGTTAGTTCCATTTCAGGGCGAGCACCGGTGGCCCGACGGATTGTTTTCTATATAATTACTAGCTTTTGCCCGCGACTTCGTACGCGCATATCCCGTTTTTTCCCGTTCCAAAAAACTATCCTATCTTTTAAGTTGGATCAAATAACAGATTACAAAGGACAGGACAAAGTACAGGAACAAAGACAGGACAAGGACAGGTTACAAAGTTTCATCAAAATCGGTTCAGTAGTTTAGGAGTCCATCGCGGACAAACAACGTGGCACGTGATTGATATATATTAAGATATAACTTCGGTCTCCCATTTATTCATTCATTCGTTCATTCATTTTTGAGCTGTTCACGTAAGCCTCTTCTAAATAACACCTAGTCTAAAACGCTATAAGGTGGGTACGGGTTCCATACAAAGCTACCCATTGTTCTTTGGTATTTTCGTTTATATAAAATACTTTTAAATTTTCATCGGCGAGGCCTATGTCCGTCAGAGAATTTTAACATTGCCATGGGGTCCCAATACGAAGAAAGAAAATTTAGTTCTAAAAAATAATAATAGATGGCGTGACATGTATCGATTTTTACTGAAGTTTGTGTAAATTTTTTTTTTATCTTTTTAATGGTCTTAAGAATAATATGTTCTTATTTAATAACCTCTCCTAAGCCCTAAATTATGCAATAATGGGCTTCTTACTCAAGTTTGGTAGATTACTGGAACGAATCATTTAAAATTAATTAATTAATCATTTCATTTTAAATCAGGTGAGATTGTGGTCAAACGTATGCCTATACATAGTAAAAAAAAAACCGTAAATTATGTGGCAATAGATGGCCACAATGGTGGCAACTCATTCATAAAATTAAATACTGCTACTCGGACGAGTTGCTTGCCTCGAATGACGTTAGTGTAAAGTACAGTGTGCAAAAAAAAATTTGTTACCATTTCATATTCTTTTACGAAAATTATTATTTAGGTTTTTTTTTAAACTTGTACATGTAGGTTTATTATGAAATCGAATGGATGAACCTGTAATAGGTAGTATCTTGCATTTACCTACATAATATTAATATACATATTTAGCCATTCAAATCTTTATAAACATTTATATCACGATCTATTTTCAAGGAAACAATCATAATAAACACTAATCTCAATCATAGAAACATTATTACAGTAGAATAGCAAATCAGTACTAGGAATCCGAAACTGGAATACCTAATGTAGGTACCTATTAATTTTACTTTTTTATTTTAATTTAAGAATCGAGTAAAGTTATGTAACTAATTTAATTGTTTCACTAACTTGAATAGGTATTCAAGTTAATTAAACAATTAAGTAAATTGAATGTGAATAATTTGAACTTAAATGGAACAATTCGATTTCGATGAAAATAACAATAATTAATAGGTGTAAACGCAACGGTAATGATGCTATCCTAACTGTCTTTGACGGCACGGCGGAGAGCCGCGCGCGCGCGGGATTTCGGAGGGCAACTCAAAGGCTTATTACACTACACGATCTATCGGGCCCGATCTGTAGGGACAGTGTGGTGTAATAAGAAAAGGGGAGTTGGACCCTGCCGTCGGGCGATCGGGTGGTTCCGATCTCGCAGTGGCGGCGTACGGTAGATTGGCACCCTGTTCGGTTTTGTATTGAGAGATTTCCGATTGATTATTTGACTAAAATATTCGATCACATAATCAAAATTGACTTCCCTGTCTCTTTCAATTGATAAAATCGAAATGTTACGCGCGGTAGTCACTCGCGCGGCTGGACGCGAGTGGTTCAAGCGTCCAGCCGCGCGGGCGACTCTCGCCCCACCTGTCCGCGCATTAAATGTCACTGTTTTTTTACGACCGCGCGAATTTCTTTTAACAAAATCGATTACTACTAAAAAACTATTATAGCTACATTCGAAAAAAAAATACTCACAGAAAGCCAAAAGGATTCAAAATTTAATTTAGGTAAAAGTAAATTTCTCAAATTAATAATATAGGATGAAAATAAAGCTTCATGTTGAGAATATTGTTACGAGCTTGGGGTTCGTTACAATAAAAACAGCCGATTAAACAACCAAAACTGACACTTTAATTTACAACACTAATTAGCACTTTAAAACACTTATTATAGCACACAATCGCACTACTGAACACTTCACTTCACTATAATGCGCAGTTGAAGATCGCTCTCGAAGTTATCGTTTGTATCGCCAATTCAATACTGACTCCAGTCGCCGGATGTCCGCCCTTTTATACCGACAGTCATTTCTAGAAACTTCTAGTATGGAAACTTCTGGAAAGTTCGGGTACATACCGGTCCCGACTGACCAGGTGTCGAAACATCGAGAAAGTTCTAGCACGTAAATGTCTGCTACTTGATACTAGATGGCGTTAATTCTGACCGTAACAATATTAAAAAAAATTGTTTTCATTTTACAATTTTTGTAAACTGTAATAGTACATATTATACCCTTTAAAGTGATACCAATATTTTAATATAAATAGTTAGTTTTCTGTGAAAAAAAAAATATAAACAAAGCCACGGGGACTGCATTCCTGAACACTCAAATGATGGATAACGAGTTGCGTTTTAATCATTTCTAGACACATTTCAACATATTTTGTTTGTAAATGGCTACTAACGTGAGAATAGTGAAGTATTCTCTTATACTTAGCATTTATATAACAAAAATAACCGATAATAATACATTTTAAACTACGTTTAATCATCAAACGATGATCGCGTAGGGATCATATAACTATATTACTTTTGCAGCTCAATTATTATATACTAGTGGACGTCACGCGGTTTCACCCGCGTAGTTCCCGTTCCCGTGGGAGTACGGGGATAATACATAGCCTATGTTACTCCCTGATAATGTAGCTATCCAATGCTAAAAGATTTTTTCAAATCGGTCCAGTAGTTTCGGAGCCTGTTCAAACAAACAAACAAACAAATCTTTCCTCTTTATAATATTAGTGCAGATAAACGTTTTGGAATTGTCGTAATGATAAAAATTTCGTAAAGGATATGTCTACACAATTAATTTGATATGAAACAACATTAGAAAAAACGTATAAGAACAGAAAACTTAGCACATTTTTGTTCCAACTCCACACATTTTAACAGTTTACTAACAAAAATGGCGTACTGTCATTTCCGCATTTTTTTTCTCAATATTTTGTTGCCATTGCACGAATAAAATTCTCTCTCACGGATGACAATCTTCATATAGCGCCATCTAAAAAAATTCTACTGTATTGTTAAGAGCTAACTTTAGCGTTGTACACGTTTAAATTGAATGATGTCGTTTGGTGATTGTAGTCACCATGGACGGTATAGGCAAGAATTTTTGTGGTGACTACACTCACCGTGGATGCTTGCGTAGATAAGATCAGAAGCGCAACAAGAATTCATTATTTTAGAGAATTAGAAATTATATTCGAAAAAAAATGAAAAAATAGTTGCGATGCGTGCTCTTGTACGTAAGTACAAGAGTAGGTAGTTATTTATCGACATGTCTTTAAAGAGGAAGATTTAGTGCGCCTTCTTTGGATGTATGAGTGAGTTGTCGTTGTCTCCCTGCTGCCGTGGTATAACTAAAATGCCGTTATCCGACTTCTGGTCGATTTCTTACTTTTGATGATATATTAACGAGAAAAAAATATCTATCGATCTGTGTTTGTGAACTTCCAAAGCTATTCAACACCTTGACTAGCCACGGCAGGTTAGTGCTTGGCACCCGGGGCGGACCAGCCCCCTCCACCCCCCTTAACGCCGCCACTGCGTGCAACGCTATCCACGTACGCATTCAGATTGAGATTCAGATCAAGATCGGGAGCGATTTGTAGTGTAGTGTAGCCGCAGGGACAGGGCGCTCTAGAAATCGGGCCTGATAGATCGTGTAGTGTAGTAAGCGCTTCAGCCTCGCGTTTGTAGGTATCTACGCGCATTTCAAATGGACGCGCTGAGCCGCTGACTAAAGTCGCTGTGTGTGTGTGCTTGTGGCCTTGTGCACTATTTGTCTCGCCCGCACCGCGTTCAGATTGGCCGCTATGGCCGAAACCGGTCAGGAGGACTAGGTACCTATAATAATTACCTATACTAGCATAACCAAATAATCACCACGAAGTAGGCATATAAGAAAATTTGTGACAACGCAAGCTTCAAGGTCAAGTCTAGGTATAGTATCTGTGGTCAAGTAGAGCCCGTAGTGGGGTCTCCGTCTAGGCTGAACGAATAATATGGCGAACTAAATTTGAAAACTCCGACCCCGACTTTGGTGTCGGTAAGTCCACTTCCGTAACATTGTAGGGATGTTACCTAACTAACTACATACAGTTGCAGTGATAGATTAAGGAACAAAAATATTCGTATTTACATCGTTTAACAGAATAAACGCAATGCCTCTTAAGGGGTCATTGTACTCATCATTATGAACAACTTTTATTATGGGACCAATCGCGAAAAAAATCAGCTGTCCAGTACATCTTGTCTAGGTGAGCATCAAGATGACGGGACCAAGTCCCCAAACAGAAATGTCGATTTTTTTTCGCGATTTCAGTGTAAGAACCATCATAGGTAGAAAGTTGAAATATTCACAGGAATGTGTATTTCTATTGCCACTTTATGAACAAATACAAAAAAAGGGGGGCTCCCACACAAGAAATGGTTTTTTTCGGGTTATGGTACGGAAACCTTCGTATAAGAGTCCGACTCGCACTTGGCCGGTTTCATACTTTGAAGTATCTTTACTAAAATCTATAGGTATTTACAGATTTTCATTTATTCTATCCAATCTATTTGGTTTTGAAAATAAAAGTAACTTATTGTCGAACTTAAAAATTCTATTGCCACTTTATCTAAAAATACCTAATTGAAATTTTCACAGAATGTGTATTTCTATTCCCGCTATACAAAAAACTAAGGGGAGCTCCCGTCCAAGAAACGAGTTTTGTTTCTAGTTCGGAACCCTTCGTGTGAGAGTCCGACTCACACTTGACCGGTTCTATAGGCACTTTACAGAGTTTTATCTAATTCTATCCGATCTATTTGGTTTGAATAATAAAAGTAACTTGTCAAATTATAAACGATGTTTTCACTATTCCACTGTTTTGAGTAAATATTCGAGTCATTTTAAATATTTGTTGAAATCTCTACATTGTTCTCGTAACGACGACGTCAGTTTCAAGGTCAAGTGGACAAGCGACAAACAATACAGTACTTACAATACGCTTTTAACGCCATCTAGCAGGCGGACCCAAAAAAAAGTTAATTCGCGTGAATTATTTTTTTACGGCGGTCGCGTTTCTTTGCATGAGATGAGGCATCTGTACGCTAGTATTATATTATCTGTGACACTGCTATGTATTTTGCAGTTTTAGATCAGCGCCATCTCTTGACTGATAGTGGAAGTAATGTAATTTTTGTTGATTTCTGAAAAAATGTGATAAAATGTAGAAACATCGTTTTATTTTTCCTGTAACCTTTACATAAACTTCTATCATATAGAATCATTTCTGTTTTTTCTCTATACAAACTTCGAAGATAAGGGGGGTAGAGGGGGAAAAGGAGTCGTTTTGACCAAACTCCTTATTTTTGGGGTGCATCTGTTCCTGTGACTGATCGGCTCGAGCTCCTAGGCGCACTAAGCGTTTCCAAACGTCTTTTATAATGCGCTCAGCAAAGGAGTGGAACTCTCTGCCTGCGTCTGTGTTTCCAAACGCTTACAACCCTAATCTCTTCAAAGTTAGAGTGAACAGGCTCCTTCTGGGTAAGCTCGCTCCATCGTAGACGTTGTCTCTGTCATCTCTGACCTAGACTAGAGTCAAGAGCAAACCCATCACAAATAAAAAAAAGGTTAATTTTTTAACCGACTTCTAAAAAAGAAGGAGGTTCTCAATTCAACAGCGTATATATATATATTTTTTTAATGTGTGTTCGCGGATAACTTCGTCGTTTATGATCCGATTTCGATGAATCTTTTTTATATGAAAGGGTATGCTTCCGAGATGGTCCCATTGCAACTACGTCAGGATCTGATGATGGAAACCCTGAAAAATCGAGGGCAACTCTCGAAAATTGTAGGCACGCAACTGGTAAAATCTTGATATTCGTGTGTATATCGGGTGATACTACAAAAGAATGAAGGTTTGGATCAGACCTGATGATGGAGACGACAGAGAGTCAAGGGAACTCCACATCGGTATGTAGGAACTACCAAGTGTTTGGGCTTATTTCATTCGTATTAACGAGACCTTTACACCGAAAGCACTTAGTATGTTTTATTTTCATAACATAACATCACGCCGGCACGCTGTGAATGGGTACGCAGGTACCACTAAAAAGTGAAAAATATAAAACTTTTTTACAAAAAATATAACCGACTTCCAAAACAAAACACTACAAAGTATAAAATAACTTTAATTTCGGAAGTCGGTGTTTTTGTTTATATAGTTTTTTGACACCGACTTCCGAAATTAAAGTAATTTTTTGTAACTTTTTCGTCGAAAGTCGAAAACCATGTGGCCTAAAAACAAAAGAAAAAATGTTTGAGAATGTGCAAATAGCGTTCTTTCATATGATACCCCATCTGCCCTAGGGAGCACTAGGGGTTCTTAAAAAATCCAGGTGGGGCTACCCACTTGGGTTTGTTAAGGACTCCTTTCAGTCACTGTTGCAAAAAAAGTATACACATTTTTATTTCTTTCTTATTTGCAAAATAGTTAAGCGAACGTCATCTAATACTATCCATTAGTAGTTCTTGCGATATCCAGCTTTGACAGATGGACAGAGTTAGTCACAACATAAGGGTTCCTTTTACCATTTTGATACGGAACCCTAATATGTTACTGCTAGAAAGCTATAAAATATATTTTGTAGGGAATACTTGGACTTTGTGGTTATTAAGATTAAAAAAAAATTAGTCTCGTGTTTGAATCTTAATTTAAACTGCGCATGGCGCATATCAGGGTGCCTGAGCTTGTCATATTGTATCCATTGACGTGCTTGTTGTGTGCAGCGACCAGGTGGTGTCGCAGATCCTGGACGAGCTGGGGCTGCAGCTCAACGACACGCTGTCGGGCCTGCCGCAGGCCACCGGCTCGCTCTCCGTCGGAGGTCAGTACCCAACCATGCCGTCACTTTGACTAATTCGTGTGCAGCGACCAGGTGGTGTCGCAGATCCTGGACGAGCTGGGGCTGCAGCTCAACGACACGCTGTTACATTCAAAACTGTTATGAATTAATGTTTGCTAAATTGACACTCACTGAATAGTCATTTTTGCTTTTGTAACATTTTAAATGTTCGGTGAGATTTTTTGTTTTTTATGTACGAGAGAAAGAGTTGTACATTTGGCAACCCTAGAGGCGTGTTAATGTAGTGTTGTGCGTGCAGCGAAGCAGCCGGCGGCCGCGGCGCCCGTGGCGCTGCCGGGCGGCTCGGGCGGCGGCGGCGCGCCGCTCAGCGACGCCGACGCCGAGCTGCAGGCGCGCCTCGACAACCTGCGCCGCGAGTAGCGCCTCCGCGCGCTCTCCGCACGCCCGCAGGCCGCCCGCACGCCGCCCGCACGCCCACACCGGCCTCCCTCACGGCTGCCCCGACACTTACTGCGGTTCCATCGTCTCGTTTTTGCTCCCGAACGAGGCCTAGCTTCACTTTAATCGTAAATAAAATCGTTAAAAAGCAAACAATCGTATCTGAAGTGATATCGCTAAATCTCACAACGCGGGCGACGCCTGCCGTCGACACAACGCTAACTGTTTCATTGTAATACGAGTGGTTGTTAAGTTGACATATTTTTACAAAGCAACAAGTGCATCTCACTCGTCTCAAGTTAGCGAGCACTCGTACTCGCCATGCGACCGAGCGCCGCCGCCGTCGACTGTGTCTATGTAATGATATGTATGTTACAGCGTACCGACTCGTACACATTGTTGTTAAGTTATACAAATTAAGTTTAACTAAGAATATTATAATAAATATTTTTGTAAAATAAAACATGTATTATTAAAAAAGTAAGTAAAACACACAAGTGGTAATTCCAATAATTTATTATGTATGTACATAATGATGGTCCTATAATGTAAGCTACCTACAACGACAATATAACGTCTCTAAAATATGGATTCGTATATAAATCACATTGAATACAATCACATGTAGGTACGCGTGACGTCCCACGCTCGCCAGCGGACCGCCGCCACAGCAGCCACAGCCGCCCGCTCGCTGCGTGCTGTCGGTCTGCTCTGTGAATAGCTCACCGAGAGAGAACACTCAGCTTGGGGGAGCTACAAGTGAACTGTCATTCCGTCTTGTCATTCGAGACAGCAGGCAGCTCACTTCATGTTCGCTTTACCTAAGTTTTCACGATAAGGTATTTACAGAGTCGCTGCGATACAGTGCGCGCGCTGCGGCCGCCGCGATACAGTGCGCGCGCTGCGGCCGCCGCGATACAGTGCGCGCGCTGCGGCCGCCGCGATACAGTGCGTGCGCTGCGGCCGCCGCGATACAGTGCGCGCGCTGCGGCCGCCGCGATACAGTGCGTGCGCTGCGGCCGCCGCGATACAGTGCGTGCGCTGCGGCCGCCGCGATACAGTGCGCGCGCTGCGGCCGCCGCGATACAGTGCGTGCGCTGCGGCCGCCGCGATACAGTGCGCGCGCTGCGGCCGCCGCGATACAGTGCGTGCGCTGCGGCCGCCGCGATACAGTGCGCGCGCTGCGGCCGCCGCGATACAGTGCGTGCGCTGCGGCCGCCGCGATACAGTGCGCGCGCTGCGGCCGCCGCGATACAGTGCGCGCGCTGCGGCCGCCGCAATACAGTGCGCCGAGCTCGCTCAGGCGCTAATACTGCTATTTCTATGGAGATATGTCTGGTGTGTGTCGCCAACCCGCCTGCCAAGCCTGGCGACTATGGCAACCCCCCCCCCTTGCTTGGGGGAGGCCTAAGTCCAGCAGTGGAAGTCTGTCGGCTGATATGATGTCTGGTGTGTTAGTGTGCAGCTCACAGCACACGTGTCAGCGCTCACTGCTGCGGGCGGCGAACTAGCGCGCCAGTGCAAGCAGCACGTTCTACTGGCGTGAAGAACCTACCGCTACGTACTACTGATGAGCCGTGAAACAATACCGCTACCACTAATCAATACTAACAACGATATAGTATCGGAATGTACTTTAAGAGCGGAGACTGCCCCGCGGGCCGGCGCTGTGGCTAGCTAGCAGCGCGCAGCGCTAGCACACAGGCACAGTACATACATGACAATACACACTTTAAGAGCGGAGACTGCCCCGCGGGCCGGCGCTGTGGCTAGCTAGCAGCGCGCAGCGCTAGCACACAGGCACAGTACATACATGACAATACACACTTTAAGAGCGGAGACTGCCCTGCAGGCCGGCGCTGTGGCTAGCTAGCAGCGCGCAGCGCTAGCACACAGGCACAGTACATACATGACAATACACACTTTAAGAGCGGAGACTGCCCCGCGGGCCGGCGCTGTGGCTAGCTAGCAGCGCGCAGCGCTAGCACACAGGCACAGTACATACATGACAGTACATACATGACAGTACACACTTTAAGAGCGGAGACTGCCCTGCAGGCCGGCGCTGTGGCTAGCTAGCAGCGCGCAGCGCTAGCACACAGGCACAGTACATACATGACAATACACACTTTAAGAGCGGAGACTGCCCCGCGGGCCGGCGCTGTGGCTAGCTAGCAGCGCGCAGCGCTAGCACACAGGCACAGTACATACATGACAGTACACACTTTAAGAGCGGAGACTGCCCCGCGGGCCGGCGCTGTGGCTAGCTAGCAGCGCGCAGCGCTAGCACACAGGCACAGTACATACATGACAGTACACACTTTAAGAGCGGAGACTGCCCTGCAGGCCGGCGCTGTGGCTAGCTAGCAGCGCGCAGCGCTAGCACACAGGCACAGTACATACATGACAATACACACTTAGGGAGTAAATCATCAGTCTTGATATTATAGTCTAGCCAACAAGTGCTTTTTTGTTCAACTTTTTTCAGCAGTCTCCGAAAAATATGAATGGGTGTCATTCGATTCGGAAGAGCATGTAGATGAAAGTACCGCTCAAAAAAAAACTGCAAAAGTTATAAACGATTTACTGAAAAAAGTAAAAGGAGTTTTTTTATAATATGTCAAAACCTAATTGAGATTTTTGAAATCTAAAAAAAGATTTGAAAAGAAGAGGAAATTTCCTAAAAAAGAAAAAGTTTGGATTAATTTAATTTTTAATCGTTTATTTAATAAAGAATTTGTGATAAACAATTACATTTTTACCGCATATTGTTTTTTTATTCTACTTAATGAAACAAATACAACCATGAATTGTTTTTTAGGATTTTTATATTTTTATCGAAATGTATTTTTTTTTCCTTAAACGCAACTCATGGTTGTTTTTGTTTCATTAAGTAGAGTACAAAAACAATTAATTGCTTATTACAAATTGTTTATTAAATAAATCAAATCTTTTTTCTTTTTATTTTAAAGAACAAGACAAATGATGATTAAAAAAACATAATGGATCCTTAGTACTAATTATTAGTGGACCAAAACATTATTAATGAACAAATTGTTTTTGAGCACTAAACATTTTTTTAAGGAACTTTTTTTTTTAAAACAATCATCATTTCCACCAAAGATTAGGATCCCAATAAAATAACTCAAGTATCTTATAAACAACTCAATAAGTTTATATCAATTGCCTGAGTGTATTTGTTTTTGTATATTCATATGTATATAGTTAGGATTTAAATGATAAATTCAATATGAATTAAACATTGAGGGATTAAATTTAAAATTGTTAAAAGAACACCATTAACACCATTAAAAGTCGTCACTCAATTTAAATACCTCGGTCATGTGGTCACGGGTTCTCTCACAGATGGCCAGGATATAGATATGGAGCGCAGAGTTGGCAGCCCGATGCAATATGCTTGTCTGCAGGTTTGCGCGATGCGCTGACGAGGTAAAACTGACTCTCTTCAAAGCCTACTGCCAGTCGTTTTACTCGTGCAACTTGTGGGTTAGGTATACGCAGAAGGCTTACAGCGCTCTGAGCATCCAGTACAATAATGCGCTGAGGATATTGTTGGGGCTGCCTCGGTTTTGCAGTGCATCGGGCATGTTTGCGGTAGCGCAAGTGGATGACTTTCATGCCATCATGCGCAAACGATGTGCATCGATGTTGCGGCGATTCAGGGGCAGCCGTAACAGGATTTTAGCTACACTGGCGGACAAGATAGATGGACCGTTTATCAGGCTCTGGGCTGGCAGGCATGTGCGTGCACATGTGCATGCAGCCAATTAATGTTTTTTTTTGTGTATTTTTATTATTTTGTTTTTTACTAACATAGATTCTAAGTTTATACTAACACTATATGGATCTCTTGGTCTGAAATAAAATTTTTGAATTTGAATTTAACAATGGGAGATAAAAATTTAAAAAAAATCATTTCATGCAGCTTTGGATAATACAAAAACGAATCATTAAGAATATTTAAAAAACATCTAATTTTTCAATGTAATCCAAGTTTTTAAATTTTTAAACTATAAATAATTTTTAATTTTTAAAAAATAATTGTTAGTAAAAAAATAAAAAAATATATATATTTGTTTGTTTTTCAACGGGGATACTATTCTGAAGCCTTTTAAGAATAGCTTCATTGAAGGAAAAAATGTCAGATTTATAGTTTAACAACTGTCTCATTTGCAATGTTCATGCTCGCGCAGAATAACTGTTGCACAGCTCATTGAAAACTCGCGGTAGAACAACTCTGCTGGCGGTTTATTGTGCATTCATCTGTCTAGTAAGTTACTGATTTTTTCATTTCTTAGTTTTGATATTTAATATATTAAAATCAATTTAATTGTTACAGTGGCTGAAGCGGGCGTGACTTACTTAACAGAGTACCTGTTTTCGGTGGTATGTAAATACCATTCACCTCTGGGAAAGTTATAAATATTGGTCGCACAGTTCCGTGACTGGAAACAGGTTATTTATTTGGAAATTTCCTCTTCTTTTCGAATCTTTTTTTTTATTTTAAAAATCTCAATTAACTTTGAGATATTTGAAAAAAACAAACCGCTTTTTCTTTTTTCAGTAAATTGTTTATAACTTTTGCAGTTTTTTCGAGCGGTACTTTATTTTTTTCAAAACTCATATATTTATATTTATATAGTACTCATTCATATTTTTCCGAGACTGCTGTATAACGTTGAACAAAAGAGCACTTCGTCGGTGCGCTTGCCAAATTTGATATGTGCATTTCTATGATACTTTGTTGTTACTTAATATCCTTTAAAATCAAGTATATTAACAATACATTTTATCATTTTCACGTCTATCTCAGTTCATACGGCATTTTGAAATTATGAATTAGTCAATTAATCATTAAAAAATCATCAATTAATCATTAAATAAAACAGATTGTTGTCTCCCTTGTCAACTTGATGAAAAACACATATCAGATTTGGCAAGCGCACCGACGACTTGTTGACTAGACTACTAACGAACACCCGCCCCGCGCCGCGCCCTCCGCCCCGCGCCGCACACCCTCTCCGCCGCACCACGTTAGTATGACACGCATCATTAATAGATATACAACGTGTAACAGAATAAACGCAATACCTCTTAAGGGGTCGTTGAAAACTTTCACTATGGGCCCAACACTGAAATCGTGAAAAAAAAATCGACTCCTCCATACATTTATGAGCGCATAACTCGACAAAATGTACTGAACAGGAGACTTGTGTAAGTAATGAGATTGTTGCATTGCTCGTCATTATAACCCGACCGCGGACTATTCCATTACCTATGACTCGACCAAATTAAGCATTGCACATGACAATCAAACATGACGCGCGGCGCCACAGAACACTATCGCGGCGCGCTGTTAGGTTCGGTGTTCGTATTATCTCGGTAATTTTGGCTATGTGTGCAAGTGAGAAGGAGCATGCGCCGATCGGCTGGCTGCTAAATAAGTGAACTATTATTTAGAACCGTATGGTTCAAGTTATAAGGTTTACGTTTATTAACACCGCGGACTGCCGAGGTATATTTACGTGATGTTTTAAATCATGACTGTCGCACTACGCGCACTGTAGGTAATACCGGGCGCATTGCGTTTGGCGATTGTCATATCACACCATAATATAACGTGCATGATGTAATCTTCTACAACGCGAGCATTTCATAACAATAACCACCGTGTGGCGCGTCATTTCGCGTCATGTTTGGAGTCATGGTGTAATGCAGCATTCCTCGGTACGAAAAGTAATGTCATATTACATGACTTTAAACCGCACTGTTTTGCGCAACTCTACTGAACAGCTGATTTATTTTTCGCTATTTCGGGATTGGTCCCATAGTAAAAGTTGTTCATAATGATGAGTACAATGACCCCTTAAGAGGTATTGCGTTTATTCTGTTACACGTTGTATAAATGTACACATATTTTAAATAACAATTTATAAAATAATACTTTTTGTCCTTGAACGCAGTTCAAGTATATGTACACTAATATTATAAAGAAGAAAGATTTGTTTGTTTGAACTGAATAGGCTCTGAAACTACTGGACCGATTTGAAAAATTCTTTCAGCATTGGATAGCTACATTATCAGGGAGTAACATAGGCTATGTATTATCCCCGTATTCCCACGGGAACGGGAACAACGCGGGTGAAACCGCGTGACGTCCACTAGTAATAGAATAAAATGGGGGCATACCTTGCGCGCGGCGCTTATCGGACGTCCGGTGCGGCGCAGACCGGACGTCCGGCGCGGCGCGCCAGGTCTCCGTCACACACGTCGCACGCTCACTGCTCACTCATTGTTTTACATCCATAAAATTCTTGATGAATGACGTGACGTTACAATTAACACTTTGGCACACCTACCTAGCCGCTGCCATTCAACTTTTCATTAAAATAAAGCAGCCGTTACATTGAATTCTAAGTCTTAAATGAATTAGGAAGAGATACATAGTTGTAAACATTTATAAATAGACAATATTCGATCACATGTTATCATATCACTATCACAGACTGCATCCGAGCTCGTCGAATGTTTGTGCGGGCGCGGCCGAGCGCGGCTCTTGTAAACGTTCATAGAAAATATAAACTATCTACCAACATGATAACAAAATATCTAGGTTCATTCAACTACTGGATCAAACCCCAAATATATTAGCTTACGGAATAAAGGAAGAATTCGAGGCGCGCGGCCTCGGAGCCTCTGTGCCGACGGAGCGGTGCTCGCCAGCTCGCTACGCCGCGGCGTCCGGTCGCAGCGCGCTCAGCGCCAGGCCCAGCTGCGCCAGGTAGTACGTGGACATGACCAGCACCTGCTTGCACGGCACGGGCCCGCCGAACAGGCTGTAGCCCAGCAGCGCGTCCGACAGCAGGAACAGCAGCGCGCCCGCCGCCGCCGGGCCGCCGCGCGCCGCGCCGCGCCACGCCGTGGTGGCCAGCAGCAGCGCGTACAGCGGCACGAGCGCGCGCAGCCCGGGCGGCGGCGCCACGCGCCACAGGAACAGCAGCGTGCAGCCGTACAGCGCGCCGCCCAGGGCCGCCGCGCGCCGCGCCCAGCCCAGCGCCGCGATGTAGGCCACGTGCGCGCCCGCGAACGCCGCCATGCCGGCCACGAAGTGCTGCGGCCACAGCAGCAGCGCGTCGCCCAGCGCCGACAGCGCCAGCCCCGCCGCCACGCGCCGCGCCATGCCGCCCCTGCGCCGCCGCACCGACCACATCGATTACTTTATGTTCGCGTTGCAGCTTTTCATACTATCAGCAGAACAGTACAATTCTATATATCAGAAAAACAACAGGGATCTAATAAAATAGATATCTGCAACAATATTGGTATATTTGCCTGCCGCCTCCCATATTGTTATGCCACTTATACAATAATTTTGGAATGTTCTCATACTGCACTCGTTATCGCATTCTGCCATTTTGAATATTAATTTTACTGTTTATTTGTAATCTTTATGTTTTAATGATAATTTTGATTTTTGATTCTAAGTTATAGTATAATTTTGTTTGTTTCTAATTTAGTTTTTCTAACCGCACGAGTAAAGAATCTTGTTAAACGTATGTGTAAGAAGCAATTTTTTCGTAAGTACTGTGTACGCCTGTAAGTGACTAATTCACCATAATTCTATGCGTACCTATGTTATTTTTATTATGTTAATGTCTCTAGTGAATAGGTCGTTGGTGTACCTATCAAATAAATAAATACGCAACATTATACAAAATCAAAATCTAGGATCATTTAGTATGTCCGACATGAAATTCTTTTACAAAAAGATGTGTTTATCCGATAGATGCAGGTAAGCTCATGGGATGGCTCAGCACAATACCAGCTTGCGGCGTTGGACTCGGTGGAACGCAGAGCAAAAAGGCTTATAGTCTAAAGTCTGCAATGTTGAGGACTGTAAACACCTTCTCCCTTCTGGTAACAAAACTTTAACTCTGCTCACACAGAATATTCGCAGCATAAACCGAAACATGAACGGTTTTGAAGTGTTATTACAGAATCTAGACATAAATTGTGATATTATTGTCTTTACAGAATGTTGGTTGTCAAAACAGACGGCCAATTTACCATCTCTTGACGGTTATTATTCCTACAAAACTGACAGAAACATAAACCAGAACGATGGAGTAGTAGTTTATATAAAAAATAATTTAAGAACAGAAAAAGAAGAACCTGTGTCCCTCGATAGTAATTGTATAATTATTAAAATTATTCCCGACACGGTAGTCGTGGCTATTTATAGGCCTCCTTCTCAAAATATAGACAGATTTTTAGACTCGCTCGACACTAACTTAAAAAACATAACATCTTTTAAAAACATAATACTTTTGGGCGATATTAACATTAACATTGCTTCCGGGAAAACAGATACCCATGTACATAATTATCTGAATATTTGCTCATTTCATGGACTTCTACCAGCTCATTATCACCCCACGCATCAGAGCGGCTCATGTTTAGACCATATCATTCTAAAATCAAAAAATCCATCGAAAACATTGGTTACTAATTCAACGCTTACTGATCATCAAGCTGTTTTACTAACATTGCAAATAAATACACCTAGAAAAAACTGCATGCGTAGCTACACTAAAGTCAATATGACAAATCTTGAAAAGGACATACGCGGTATTAATTTTGACCCTGTTTATAATTCAGACGATCCAAATAGTTCTTTAAAATATTTTATAAACTCACTACAATCTGCACTAAGGATAAACACGTTCACAAAAACAATGCCTAGAAAGTATAGTTGTATTAAACCCTGGATCACACCCGGTCTCGTTCGTTGTATACGGCATAGAGACAAACTTCACTTAAAATTAAGACTTGCTCCTGATGACGGAGTTCTCTCTGTAACTTACAAAAGGTATCGGAACTTCTGTAATAATCTTTTGAAAAAACTAAAAAATCAATATGATAAAAATGAATTGCAGAAGGCGGGAAAAAATAGTAAACTTGTATGGAAATTTGTAAAAACTCATACATTTAGATCAAAAAATCCCGAACCTCCGCTTGATATACTGCCCACAGATATAAACCCATCCGAAGCAATCAATAAAGTAAACCACTTTTTTGTTAACGTTGGCAAAAACTTGGCCGAAAAATCATTAAACTCAAGTATTATTTCCCAACAAAACCCGACCACGACATCCTCTACACTAAATTCTTTTGTTTTATTAGATACCGACGTTAACGAAGTTGTCAGAATGATAAACGGGTTAAAGGATGTTTGTGCCACCGGGTGGGATGACATACCTAATAATATTCTTAAGCGATTTAAATACCTACTTGCCCCTCCTATAACCCATATTTTTCAACTGTGCTTATCTAAAGGAATTTTCCCAAAATTGCTTAAAAAGGCTGTGGTCACACCTGTATTTAAATCTGGAGACAAAAACTGTGTGAATAACTACAGACCTATTTCAGTGTTAACAGGGATCTCAAAACTTTTAGAAAAAAATATAAACAGTAGATTAATAAAATATCTAGAAGATAACAGACTACTATCAGATAGTCAATTTGCTTTTAGGGCTAAAAGATCAACTAGCCATGCAGTCCACGAATTGACTAACTATGTTACTACCAACCTAGATAATGGTATGCACACAATTGGGATCTTTCTAGACCTTGCCAAAGCTTTCGACACTATTTCTTGTACTTTACTTTTGCACAAGCTTGAAACACTAGGGATAAGAGGAGAACAACTTCAACTGTTTTCTGATTATCTCAGCGATCGTCATCAGTGTGTTAAAATTGGTCAGCATACAAGCTCTGAGCTTAAAAATAGTAGTTTTGGTATTCCACAAGGTAGCATTTTGGGCCCTACTTTATTTTTAATCTATATTAATGAGCTATGTAGCCTGTCACTTCAAAATGGTGTTACAATATCATATGCGGATGACACCGCTCTATTATTTTCAGCTAAATCTAGAGTTGAGGTCTATGAATATGCTCAAAATGGTTTTAACATTGTGTCTAATTGGCTCCGTAATAATCTCCTAACATTAAATGCAGATAAAACTAATTACATTTTATTTACAATGAGAAATACTAACATACCGCTTACTAATCTAAACATTCGCGCACATAATTGTTGTACGTATGCTGACATCGCATGTTCTTGCCCCACTTTAGCTAAAGCTGACCATTTAAAATATCTAGGTGTCACCATTGACACAAATCTAAATTTCCGTAAACATATCGATTTACTGTGTACGAGAGTTCGCAAATTAATATATGTTTTTAAGAATTTACGGAACGTAGCCGTATTTAAATTGATAAAACAGGTCTATTTAGCTTTGTGTCAATCCATTCTTACATATTGCGTAACTTCTAGGGGTGGTGCGGCAAAAACAATTTTACTCCCACTAGAGCGTGCTCAAAGAGCAATTCTGAAGGTTGCTACCTTTCGCCCATTTAGATTCCCTACGCACCAGCTCTACACAGAATGTAAGGTACTTACAGTACGGCAATTATTTATTTTAAACATAGTACTACTCCAGCACACTGCACTTTCTTTTGAGCCTGTTCCTTCTGACAAAAGAAGGAAGGACTTGGTTTGCACAAAGCCTCAAACTAGACATGCGTTTGCTAATCGCTTTTATCTGTTCTTGGGACCTTTTCTTTATAATAAGCTCAACAAGGTACTAAGTTTCTATAGCGTAAGGTATAGCAAATGTAGTAAAATGTTATCTGAATATTTAGAGACACTACATTACACTGACACAGAACAACTTCTAGAAATCTTGGCATGATATTTGATCCCCTCGTAATTGTTTACTTTTGTATAATTACATAGGCTTAGTTTTAGATATTAAGGTACTATAAAGCTTTGTCTCGTAGTTCTTAAAAGAGTTTTTAATTTTTTTATATAGTTTAATTTAAAATTGTACTAGACCAAAGTAGTTGGATTGTAAAGTGATGGCCTGAAACACAGGTTTAAATTAACCTAGATCGGGCTGGTCGCTACCTAACATTGCAATAAAATTCCGAACAACCATTACTTGCACCTATAATAATATCTTAGTTTTAGTTTATTTTTAGGCACTATAATTGTATGGATAACTCATTACTGTTGACTACTTGTACACTTTTTGTAAACGTTTTATTTGAATAAATTATTATTATTATTTTTGTTTATACATTTATTGTTCTCGGCTAGTTGGGTAGCTGGCAAATGCTAATAGCACGGGCCTTTTTTTTTTTTTTTTACTGGGGGAAATCCTCATGGATGTCCTCCGCCCTGGGGCGGGCGGAGGGGTCTGTCAGACTCTTACTGACTAAAACCACCCCGGTGTTCTATCTCTCACATACGCCGGGGATCGCGGGAAACTTATGAGGCTTCCGTGATCCCCGGCTGGTACCGGCCCGCCTCTGCGGGCCACCTCGGGTCAGCGGGGGGAGTGAGGTGTTTGACTCCCCCCGCGACGTCAAAGAGGGGCGCACGGGAACACCACGCGCCGCCACCTCGGGTCCGGATGAATGGGGGGCGACGGATATCCCCAAGTCCGCCGCCTCTGGACCCAGTTAGGGGGGCCGGAAGAGGGCAGCGTATGCCCTCCTCCGACGCCCGGTGCGTCTGCTGCGGGCCGGGAAGGAGGTAGAGATCTCCCTTTCCCTTTCCGCAGCCTCCTTCTGCGCGATAACTACTTCGCAGAAGGAGACCACCGCGTCCCAGGACTTCTCGCCGTCCACCATAGCACGAACTACGGCCGGCAGCGAGAGGTCACTGCTTACCACAGAGATGAGGGCACGGCGTGGCTCCTCCCAAGCGGCACACTCTGCCAGCGTATGCCACGCCGTGTCCTCCCGACAATCGACGCAGTGGTGACACCGAGCGTCCGGCTCCCTGCCTATGCGACACAGGAACCTCCCGAAGCAGCCATGCCCCGAGAGAACCTGCGTCACACGAAACGACAAGGAGCCGTGCCTTCTCCCGAGCCACAGATCGAGTACTGGCCGGATGGCCTCGATAGTGACGAGGCCGGCGGAAGGACGTGAGAGCCTGTCCCGCCATTCCGCCACCAGGACCTCGTTCAGCTGCGACCGACGCAGCTCAATATGTCGCTGCATCAGTCGCTCGCCACGCGCCCGCGCGTCCTCACGCCACCGATGCAGTGACGCGAGGACTTTTGCCTCCAGGTCCCAGGGCGGAGATCCGGCCAGTACGCAAGCCGCCTCGTAGGAGATCGTGCGATAACCCCTTATGACTCTGACGGCCGTCACCCTCTGCGGCTTTCGCAGTACAGTGATGGTGCTGGCCGTCAGGTTAGCCGCCCAGATCGGGGCCCCATATAGGGCCATCGATCGCACGATCCCCACGTACAACCGCCTGCAGGCGGTGCTCGGGTTCCCCAGATTGGGAAGCAGCGTTGACAGCGCCCCAGCCGTGCCCAACAACTTGGGTGCCAGCCGCCGAAAGTGGGGGCCAAAATCCCACCGGCTGTCGAGCACCAATCCCAGGTACTTCATGGTGGACTCGACAGCGATACAGGCCCCCCCAACAACAATGTGCGATCCCGGCGGGGTGATGTTGGACACCGCCAACATCACCCCGCCCCGGGACACCGCTTCCTCCGCCAAGACTCTCACTCGCGATATCGCCGTGATAGTGGAGCGCCCATGCCGAAACCCGAACTGACATTCAGCCAGGTCCGGCCCCTCTCCGCACAAGTGGCCGACGAGGCGGGCTGCGACTATACGCTCGAAGAGCTTTCCCACCTCGTCCAACAGCACTATGGGCCGGTACGCGGACGGCGAGTCCGCAGGGCGCCCCGCTTTCCTGAGCAGGACCAGACGACCAGATTTCCACTGAACGGGAAACTGGCCCTGCTCCAGGCACGCTGAGTAGAGTCCTCTCACTTGGGGCTCCAGCTCCTTCAGAGCGAGGGCTAACACGCAGCCGTGAATCCCATCGGGCCCCGGGGCAGTGTTCTTCGCCCGGAGCCGCATCACGGCCGCCCTCAACTCTGCTTCTGTCACCTCTGGGACGCTGGCGTTCACTTCAGGCTCTGCGGCTGTGGGCAGAACCATCGGCGGTGGAGTATGCTCCGCTCGTGCCGGGAAAAGGGCTGCGACTACGTCCTCCAGCAGCTCAGGTTGGAGACTCTCCGTAAGCGGAGGCGCCCAAGGTCCGAGTTTCTCTCGGACCGAGCGATAAGGGCGCCCCCACGGATCCCCGTTTAGAGTCTCCAACATCTCCTCCCTGGCACGCGTCTTCGCCTCGCCGATGGCCAGCCGCAGAGCCTCCTTAGCCGCGCGGTACACCTCATACAGCGCGGCTTCTTCGTCAGGGACCCGACGAAGTCTTCTTCGGTATCGGGTGTACTGGCGCCTGACTCGCACGCAAGAGACGCGCAACTGCGCGATCTCGGTGGACCACCAGTACACCTGGCGCCTTCTGGGTTGAGTGTGAACCCGGGGCATGGACGCGTCGCTGATTTGCGTCATCGCCCCGTGGAACCACTGCGCCTCCTCTTCGACGTCGACGGGTCCGGTCGTTGCCGACTCCCGGATCCAGGCCTGCACAATAGCGGCCTCCTCGAGAAGCTCCCTGTCGAGGCGCTTGCGCGCCCAGCGCGGACCATCCGTTCGCGGGGCCGATGGACTGCGGCCGCCCGCGGTATGGGGGGAGACGTCAAAGCGGATGTAACGGTGATCCGATAACGTCTCCACCTCCACGGCGACACGCCAGTCGCGGACACGGCTAGCGACAGCAGGGCTAGCGAACGAGACGTCCACTATGGAACCGCCCCGCTGCCGCACGCACGTGTACACCGAGCCCCGATTCAGGACGGTCAAGCCGGTCGTGACCGCCCACTCCTCCAGCGCCTCACCCTTGGCATCGGTGACCGGGGATCCCCACGCCGCAGACTTGGCGTTTAGATCCCCGAGCAACAGCACTGGGCGTGGGTGGTACCGGTTCACGACGGCACCCAACTCGACAAGGAAGCTCTCGAAGTCGGCGAGGCTCTTGTTGGGCGAGAAATATGCTCCAATAGTGCCGATGCCGTCCGCGAGGGCGGCCACCCAGCCGTGAACTCGGGACGGGTCGGCAAGAGCCCCGCCGATGATGGCCACCGAATCGTCCAGGTCACCCACCCAGTCATCTCGGGGGGGGACGTAGTACGGCTCGGCGACCACAGCCACATGAATCGACCACTCTGCCATGCTCTGGAGTAAGAGATCCTGAGCCCTGGCAGAGTGGTTGATATTGCCCTGGAGGAAATGGAATTGTGCCATTACGCACAATCCATTCCCTCGGCGCCATTTTCAGGCCGGGAGTCGGCCGAAGAGCAACCAGGCTGCGGGGGGTGTAAAGGGTCCCCGGCAGCCTTAGTTGCTCCTTTCTTTTTCTTCTTGCCCATCTTGGGGGCGGGCGCGCCACAGGCCTTTCCACCCACACTGTGCTCCGCGAGCCTCCCTGCAGCTTTACAAAGGCTGCAGTTTGGCGTCGCGGTAATAATAGCACGGGCCTAAGCCAAGTGGTTATCAGCTGGGTTAAGATTTGAAGAGGGTAAGTTTGGGTGAGTAAGTTGGTGCGAGTTTTCTGGTTCACATTGTAAGAACTTCCTCACCAGTTTGCACGTATTTAGTATCACTGCCTTCTGCATCAGGTGGTAGGTACTAGAGGGCAGGTTCAGGGAAGTAAGGGACTGGTGAAATTGTTTTGGTATTACTCCTGTTGTGGATAATACTATAGGGATTATTGTTACTTTTTGCAGATGCCAGAGTCGGGTTATCTCATCTTTTAATTCAATTTACTTAGATAACTTTTCTGCAATAGTGCTTTGTATGTTGTGTGTGTTTGGTATAGCTATGTCAATGAGGTATCCAGTTTTGTTTGTTTTATTTATTAATGTGATGTCTGGTCTATTGAAGTGGACGGTTCGGTCAGTAAAAAGCGCCCGATCAAAATATAATTTTGCTGCCGAGTTTTCTAGCACGGTTTCAGGAATGTATTAGTAGTAAGGCATTGTGGAGTCAATTAATTTATACTTGTGTGCTAGTTTCTGATGTATGATGTTGGCAACTTGATCGTGTCTATGTTTGTAGTCTGTCTGGGCTATTGATTTACATGCACCTGTAATATGCTGGATGGTCTCTGGTGAACTATTGCACTTTCTGCAGGTATCATTGCTCAAATTTTTTAAAAATATGTTTCCTATAATTTTTAGTTTCAATTTTTTGGTCCTGTATTGCGAGCATGAAGCCTTCACTCTCCGGGAAAAGCTCGCCTCGTTTAAGCCATGCGTTCGACACTTCCTTGTCGACATTAACTTGGGTTAAAACTTGGTAGTGTCTTCCGTGTAAAGACTTTTGGCTCCATTCAAGTAGTTTGGTTTTGTTGTCGGTTATTTTTTGGTTTTTCTGTTCGGTTTTGTCTTTTAAATTTAGAGGTGTAAAATTATGGTCGTTATTTGTAATAAGTTTGTGGAGTGTAGAAGATTCAGCTTTAGGAAAGAAATATTGTCTTAGTATTGTGATTTGTTTGTTGTGTAAGTTCAGAATATCGATTAGCCCCCTGCCTCCTTCTTTTCTTGGCAATGTTACCCTTTGCACGCACGATCTTGGGTGGTGTTTACGGAATTTCGTCATGGTAGTATTTAATTTGCGTTGTAGATTTTTTAAATCTGTTTTGGTCCAGTTGATAATGCCGAAAGAATAGGTAAGTACAGGTATAGCAAAAGTGTTTAGGGCTTTTATTGTATTCTTTGAATAAAGTTGTGTTTTTAGAATACTATTTATTCGGTGTTGAAACTGCTGTCTTAATTTTTGTTTGGTTTCTCTCTGGTTTATTTGGCGTGATTGGTTGTATCCTAAATATTTATAAGTATCGTGTTCATCTAATGGCTCAATGTTTTCTCCTGTTTCTAATGTGTATTGGTGTTGATAGTATTGTCCTGCTTTGACTGAATTTATTTTGCATTTATCAATACCAAATTCCATTTTAACATCATTAGTAAATTTCTCTGTAAGGTTTGCTAGTTCGTTGAGTTGACTTTCACTTTTAGCATATAGTTTTATGTCATCCATGTAGAGTAGATGATTTAAGGCGTTATTTTGTGCCTGACGCTGACCACTGTTGGTATCTTCTAAGGGGAATCCTGAGCATGATGAATTTAAAATATTTGATAGAGGGTTTAGGGCGAGGCAGAACCACAGCGGGCTCAGTGCGTCTCCCTGAAAGATACCTCGTCGTATTTTGATTGGGCGGGCATCCGTCGTTTCTGTTGAGATATTATTTTTTAGGAGAGTGCACCAGGTTGTCATTATAGTTTTTAGGAATGTGATTATTTTTGGGTGGATTTTGTAAATTTCTACAATTTTAACTAACCAGGAGTGGGGAACTGAATCAGAATCAGAATCAGAATGTTTATTTGCTCAAAATGTAGGTACAATATAAGATAACTTACACAAATACATAGAGTCATAAGCTTTTTTGTAATTAATATACAAACTGTAAAGATCGGTTTTTGATTTTTGTGCCTTTTTAAGAATTACAGAATCTATGACCAGTTGTTCTTTACAGCCTTGACTGAACTTTCTACACCCTTTTTGCTGTTCGGCTAAGATGTTATTGGCATTGGCGTGTATATATATTAATTCCGATATACAAGATGTGATAATTTTGTACAAGGTCTGCAGACAAGTGATGGGTCTATATTTTGCAGGGTTAGAGATGTCAGTGTTGTCTTTTGATATCATATACGTTGTACCCAATGTTAAATAAGATGGAATTGATTTGGGGTCTTGAATGAAATTATTTATGTAATTGTAAAGCAAACTATGAACAGCTGTAAATTTTTTGTACCAGTAACTATGAATATAATCTGAGCATAACTGGAAAGCACCCGCTTTCCAGTTATGTAAACGAGCTAGAACTTCATGAAATATTTGTGGCGATATGTGTTCGAATGCCATTGGCTGAATGTTCGTACTGCTATTAGTTAGTTCTGTTTGTATCCATTCAGCTTGGGTGTTATGCTCAGTTGGTTGTTCCCATATTCCTGCCCAGAAACTTTGTAAGGCTTCTGGGTCCAGCTTGTTATGACTGTCTACGTTGTTAGTGCTATTATTTTGAAAATTAGTAGAAGTCTGCTTTAGGTTGCGATAAAAAACCATTTCGTTATGTATGAATTGGGTATTTTGCTGTTTTCTTTGGGTACACGCTTTATATCTTTGTAGTCGGCCACTTACAACTGCGAGCTTTTGTTTTAGTGTGTCTAATATGTGTTCGTGCTGTGTGTTTGGTTCTTCGTGTACTGTGTGGATTTTATATTGTGTAGCAATACTTTTAACCTGTTTAGCTATTTTTCTACTTCTATTGCCATTAATGAATTGTGTCATCCTGCCTATTTTTGAACGTAAGTCTTTTAATTTTCGTTGTAGTCGTCTTTGCCAATGTGGTGTGTATATATTTTTTGTATTTGTGTTAATATTCATGTCCCTTGGTTGGAGTGTTAACTTTGCTCCGTTAACTTTAGCTACGGTCCATGCCGCACTGTATATGGCCGTCTGTAATGTATGAAAGTCAGTTTCGTTGTTAACATTTTCAGGGAGTGTTATTTTGTTGATGTATTCTACTATTCTGGCAAGATTCTTAGACGGCTTCTGTTTAGGGATGTACATTCTATTTGTGGGGCTAGTTGATAAGTAAAATTGAAGTGTCTGTTGGAAAGTTGAATCTATTAATGGGTCTCTATCTAAACTGGTTTGAGGGTTAGGTAGTGTACCTGTTGATAAATTTACTAGATCGATATTAGGCGCTTGTATACCATCTTCTAAAGGGTATAATTCTGTATTATTCGTAATTATCTGGCTATCAGTGTTGTTGTCATTTACAGTGATAACTACATTGTTATGATTCCTATTGTCTAGTTGTAATTCGTTTGATATTTCTGACCTTAATGTGTTTAACCTTTCAGTACTAATGTATTTATTATTAACTATTGCCCTCCTTTGGTCAGCTATTCGCTGCTCACTTAGATGAGCAAGTGAGGGGAACATTCTGATAAAGTCTCCATGCATGAGTTTACGATATACCGTTTGGTTGGTCTCTAAAGCTGTGACTCGATAGTATGATCTCATGATCGCTTCATTTTGATCATTGGTCCATCTCATTCTAGATTGTGTTTTATTTTGCGATCTAGGTGTTTCCAATGCAATAGATTGTGTTTGTGTAGTTGCGACTGTTGGGCTATTGGGAAACTGAGTTTGTGAACTTAATTGTAATTGATGTAATTCATTTCTGACTTCGGCTTCTATTTGATCTATAGTTTCTTGTGTTAGTAATTTGTTATTAATTATAGCTCGACGTTGATCTCCTACTCTTTGACGACTGACTTGCATGTTAGGGTACTTTTCTATAAATTTCAGGTGGAGCGGTTCAAGGTAAGTTTTTCTATCTGTATCTAATGACGTAAGTTGAAGATAAGTACGCAGTATGAACTTATTCATTTCGGGCGTCCATCGTCTGCGTATTTTTGGAGCGCTTGTAGTGGGTGTAAGCGCAGAGTCAAGGTTGACTTCTTGCACAACACTGTCAAGCGTGGTAGTGGGGGACAAACTAGTTCTTCTTCTTGTCATATATGAGGGGCGAGTTGAGGGGATGGATGAAAATAAAGAAGAGGTATCATCGCCCGTGGAATCGGCTGTAGCCTCTACGTTGCGAGCCCGCCTGTTCAGCTCACTACGACCAGCTGTAACTATTTTATCGGTGGAAGCCCGCTTGCTCAACTCCTCACCGCCGATGGTTCGCATGCTGTGGCACCCAGCATCGGCTCCGGATGTGCCCCGGCGATCCCCGGGAAGCAACCGCAAATTATAAACTCTTTTACTCATCTCCATATTGGGTTACCCTGCCTTGTTAGCCGCGTAAGTTGTTTGTACAGTGCAGTGGTACAGTACGCGTGTCCGCCCCCCACGTAGCTAGATGTTCAGCTTGGACGTAAGGTTGGATTTTAGGGGGCTTATTATTATTATTATAGGTGACGAGACGTTGGTGGCTCAGCTTCGCCATCTAGCTCATCGGCGTAGTGTTGCTTGCCTGTCGATCTCCTACAGACTCAGACTGTAGTTTGGTGAGTGTGCGCAGGAACTCCACGGCCTGCTCCCCCAATCGCCCTTTTACTACCGGAATACTAGACGTATTGTGTCGATATCCCGACTAGTCGTACTCAGCACAGCCAACGTGTGGAACTCTCTGCCAGCGTCTGTGGTCCCTTCCATATTTAACCCGTCTGCCTTCAAAGCAAGAGTGAACAGGCATCTTCTGGGCACGCTCGCCACATCATGGACCTCATCCATCGCTTTCCATCAGGCGTGGTTGTGGTCAAAAGCAAGCCCAATCCTCAATAAAAAATAAAAGACGTTCAAGAACTTAGAGTGCAAAGAGCGATTGAAGCGAGCTCTAATATTATTACATCCCATCTAGGATAGGTTTTATTTTCATTTGATTCATCATCATCATCATATCAGCCGAAAGACGTCCACTGCTGGACATAGGCCTCTCCATTTGATTATTCATACTTAAATAGAAGTAACTTTGTTGACTGATGCAATAAAGCTCAGTAATGCCCCTAACCTAAAAGCATGCCTGCACAAAACAGTTTGCGCAGGTAAGCGCGTGCGTGTGGACGGCAAGACGGAAGCTCGCGCAGTCTCGGAAGATCCGTCTTTTTGTACAGTCACGACTGCGCAGTACTGGACTGTAGGCATGCTCGCAGGCAAGACGGAGCGTGTAGCCGGGGCATAACGCCGAGGACACGAAGTCAGCGGCGTGGGCAGTTACATTATACATCTATGCATTTGACGCGACCAGCGCTGCAGCGGCGCGTTCAAATGCATAGATGTATAAGAAACGGATAGTGCCAGTAGATACGAAACGGGCCACTATGAAAAAAAGACTTAAACAAACACCACAAACCATCGCTTAATCAAGCCTTCGGGACCCGGTGGGATGTGGGAGTAGTAGGGTGGGGGAACACCATGGGACACCTCATTCCGAAGCGTCGGTTTTTTGCTTGTTGCTTTATTTTATCAGTAAACAATAAAATAATGCTCCTGATAAAAACCCTCTTCTGTTGGCCACATCGTGATGTGGTGCGTGACGAGCTCTCAAAACATAATAAGGAGTGCGCAGTCCACCTGCACGTGTGGCCACTAGCACTGTGCGTGTTGCCGGGACATGTAACGTTCTGTCCGCGCCGCGCCGCCACGCCGCTCCTTGCCCGATGTGTTCGTGTCCGTGGCCTAAGAGAGGGTGGAATACAAAAGCGAGCTCGAAAATTTTTGCATTCCACCTCGGATAGGTTTAAATGAGGAATGGTCATTTCTGACCCAGAGTCTGACCGAATTGAGACTTTTGTCATCTGATACCTTCTTCGAAGTTTGAGAACCAGAACTTCGAGATACTGAAAATTGTATTTTGTAGCGAGGCAACCCCGAGCTATAGGGGTAGGTGTTAATGTTGGTCGCACTGGTAGCGGCGACCAATGCGATGATCGCGGGGACATTGATAAGGTTGGCTCCCCCGCATTGTTTGACCAATCCCGTGCCGTAATTTCTCCCGCGCGTCCCGTTTGTGGCGCCACTGTTGCCACGCGGGCAACGCGCTCGCCACAAGGAACGCCACAGTGTATGGCGCGAAGGGTCTCAGGCCGCACACGAAAAGTGCCGGCCATTTTAGACTTGTAAACTTTCCTATGTTCCCTGCTATATTTCACTTTTGTGCTCCTAAGTGTGTTTTTTTTTTGATAATTAAAGTACGTAAAGTAAAGAAAAACCAAGGACTTCCTCTGAAGAGGCCCGAACCTCCAAGCCCGTCGGCTACAATTTGATTTATTTTTCGATTGCGATGGCCAACGCATAGATATTATTTTATGAGTTTGAATATTTATTTAGACAAAGTATAGAAAAGTAATTCTTCATCCACTCTTAGGGTGCTTACATAAAGAAACAGGTTTCCGGCGCAGACAACCCCGTGCGGGTTGGTACCGATGGGTGCAGGTTTTAACCAGCATAAAGAAACAGGTAAAACTATCCTTATTGACAACCATTTCCTCCAGTTCGTCGAACGTTTGGCTCGGTCCAGGTAGTCGGTACTGGCCGGCACCGACAAGTTTAAACCTGTTTCTTTTATCTCAACGCATAACACTGCACCGATCGGTACCGGTCCGCACAGACCTGCCTGCACCGGGAACTTGTACCTTTGTTTGCACCCTTAAGGTGGATACAGAGATTGCGAGGCATGCGCAGCGCACGGTCGCTCATCGCATGCTCCGCAATGTGTGGACGTTCATATTCGTGGTGAGGCATGGCTACCAGGCACATTTACATCGAAACGTGTACGCTGCGAGGTGTGCGCGGCGCATGCCTCGCAATGTCTGTATCCACCTTTAGGGGCCGTCTCCACGAGCGAGAGAATCGCAGCGATATTATCGTCGTGCCACGTATTTCTATAACAACTCTAGGTATGAACGTGTCTCCACACGGCGATATTATCGCGGCGATTCGACGAGTGAAAAAACGTCAACTCGCGGCGATTCTCTCGCTCGTGGAGACGGCCCCTTACAAGTAGGCCTGTGTTGTCTGCGCTCATTTGAATCGTACCATTGACTGTAGTTGGTAACAATGGTCTGCTGATGGAGACCAGGTGAGTGTGGCTCACTTAATTGACTACTGTCATACCAATCGTGTTTGGGCTCATATAGATCGCCAACAACAATGAATAGTGCTCATCAGAAGGATTCAAATGAGCTTAAACACGATGGCTATACTAGTAACTAACTAAGAGGTCTACTACCCACCTTTCTGGTCTCCATCATCAGATCCTTGTTACCAACAACATTGAATAGTGCCCATCAGAACGATTCAAGTGAGCCAAAACACGATTTTGTCACGGTCGGGTGTCACCCCTAAACGGGTGACGCAATGATACCTGTCTCGAGGTTTGGGTGCCAACATTTTCGAGCTCGCTTCGCTCGTTCTGCAGTCTGCACTCTCTTAGCTCTTGACCTTTGTTCCGGGGTGCCACAAGGGGCGGGCCAACAACAATAGTACAATAACAAAGTAAAATTACCTACGAAAATAACAAAGAAGTGCCATATGTATCGCTATCATTATGATTTAGCGTTATCTAATCGCTGGAAGTGAGTGAACTGCGTGACATTGTCGCGTACTTGTGGTAGGGCAGCGCAGCGTGGTGCAGCAGCACGACCAGCAGCAGGCACAGCACGGGCGCGCACTTGGCGGCCACGGCGCCCGGGGACGGCCCGCCGCCGCCCGCGCCCAGCGCCACGAAGTACACGCACACGCACTTGAAGAACGGCACCAGCCGCCCCCCCACACCCATGCGCTTCACCTGCAACAACCAGCCTCACTTACACTTCACTACGCACTCGCAGACTCGCACTGCCACCCTCTCGCCGGGTAACAGAACACGTACAATTGTCATTCAGAATTGAAATAGCGCGTCATCATTTTATCATAACACTAGCGGACGTCACGCGGTTTCACCCGCGTAGTTCCCGTTCCAGTGGGAGTACGGAGATAAAATATAACCTACTAGCTGACCCGCGCAACTTCGTCTGCGTCACAATATTCACTACTGATCCACTCCTATTGGTCTGAGCGTGATGATATATAGCCTATAGCCTTCCTCGATAAATGGGCTATCTAACACTGAAAGAATTTTTCAAATCGGACCAGTAGTTCCTGAGATTAACGCGTTCAAGCAAACAAACAAACTCTACAGCTTTATATATTAGTATAGATGTTATTCGCTGATAATGTAGCTATCCATTGCTGAAAGAATTTTCTAAATCGGTCCAGTAGTTTTTAAGTTTATTGGTTTCATACAAAATACAAATCTCTCCTCTTTATAATAGAAGAATAGACATAAAACATGACGCCTGTGTTCTCGAAGGGTTGGCAGACGCAGACGTTCACGTAGGTAGTAAGTACCCATAGCCCCATAGCACCCACATACCGAAATAGCGAGTATTTACCTGTGATATTGCTGTTCTGCAGTACTGGCTCAAATCAAAATATTTTTTGTTTGGCTGAGAATTCTAATTTCAAATTAATTTAATTAAAAAAAACATGGAATTATTTTTTGTAAATTAGTCATTTGTTTATTGATTAGCGTTTTTATCAGATTTGAATATTTTTCGTCATCATGTGTGTCATGGATACGTTAAAAATTTACTATTTATTTATTTGTGATGGGTTTGCTCTTTACTCTAGTCTAGGTCAGAGATGACAGAGACAAAGTCTACGATGGAGCGAGCTTACCCAGAAGGAGCCTGTGCACTCTAACTTTGAAGAGATTAGGGTTGTAAGCGTTTGGAAACACAGACGCAGACAGAGAGTTCCACTCCTTTGCTGAGCGCATTATAAAAGACGTTTGGAATCGCTGAAATTCGAGTAATAGGAATATGAGTACCGTCGCCGTCGTGGCAGCAACGCGGCACAAGCGGCACGCAAACACCAACGACGTTTACGGAAATACGGACTGCCGTGGTATATCTAAAATGCCGTTATTCGACATCTGCTAGTCTATTCTGTAAATAACCATTTCGATATCGAGCTTCGCCTGAGTGACAAAGCTCACAAAGTGAGCTTTGTCACACACAACATAAAGGTCTTATGTTTATGCGAATTGGATACTCACCTCGGATTACGCTGTCGAGACACGAAAATGTTCTTATAGAATAGCACTACTGGTCGATTTTGAACTTTTGATGATATATCAATAAGAAAAAAAATATCTATCGATCTTTTTGCGAATTTCCAAAGCTATTCAAGGTGTTGAAAATCCGCAAACACAGATCTACAAAATTATTTTTTTTCATTAATATATCATCAAAAGTTAAACATCGACCACATGTCGGATAAGGGATTTTATATATACCACGGAAGCGGAGTGAACACTACAAACGAGCGCACCACCTGTTATTGGTTTGCCCGCTTCCGTGTTGGAAAGGGCATAGAACAATTTGTGGCATAGCCATTTTGATTTTTTTTTTTCAAAGTTGCGGTGCATGATATATGGATAGAGGACACTTCCACAAACAAAAAAACACCGGTAGCACTCCGGGAGTGCCGGCAGAAGTGAAAACTTTAGTATTAACGTTGTGTTTAATGATAAGTACAAAAATACTATCATTTATGAGGTAGAATACAATGTTTATTTATTGCGCTATCGTACACAAATATGACAATTTACATGTTATTATTCATAATATTATATCGTTATTTATTTATATATTACATTAATTTTTATCTCTTAGAAAAATCAACTTTCATCCATAATTTCGTAATTCCGTAATTTCGTATCCTTGGATACGCGTGGCACGCTGTACATAAACACAGACGGACATTCGCGCAAGCGCCCTGTGCCGCCTAAGCGGAGCAGCACACTCAGGCACGGTAGAAAGAGTGGGAGATACTAGTTCCTCTCTCTTCCCCTCGATCTTACGCTTTTTCGATCAGCATCACGTGACCCTGACGCGAGTCCGTCTTACGCTTTTTCGATCAGCATCACGTGACCCTGACGCGAGTCCGTCTTACGCTTTTTCGATCAGGTCACGTGTCCTGACGCGAGTTTAAGATTTTATACCCATTACAGAAAAAGTGCTCAACGCCGCTAAAGAAGTTTTCACTTCAAAAATGTTAGGAACATGGTGCCCTAAAGTGTCAAGTTGCAAAGGTATTTCGAGGTAAAGCCACCATGTGAGAACAATAAAAATCGTTAAAAAGGAACTTATCACTAGTGTTGCCAGGTGTCCCGATTTGCGCGGGACGTCCCGATTTTCAGGGGTCTGGGGACGCGTCCCGATTTGTAGCTGATCGGGACGCTAAATGAACCGATTAATCAAAAAATGAAAAAAAATAATATATTTACGCTACGTAATTTTTGAAGTGAAAACTTCTTTAGCGGCGTTGAGCACTTTTTCTGTAATGGGTATAAAATCTTAAACTCGCGTCAGGACACGTGACCTGATCGAAAAAGCGTAAGACGGACTCGCGTCAGGGTCACGTGATGCTGATCGAAAAAGCGTAAGACGGACTCGCGTCAGGGTCACGTGATGCTGATCGAAAAAGCGTAAGATCGAGGGGAAGAGAGAGGAACTAGTATCTCCCACTCTTTCTACCGTGCCTGAGTGTGCTGCTCCGCTTAGGCGGCACAGGGCGCTTGCGCGAATGTCCGTCTGTGTTTATGTACAGCGTGCCACGCGTATCCAAGGATACGAAATTACGGAATTACGAAATTATGGATGAAAGTTGATTTTTCTAAGAGATAAAAATTAATGTAATATATAAATAAATAACGATATAATATTATGAATAATAACATGTAAATTGTCATATTTGTGTACGATAGCGCAATAAATAAACATTGTATTCTACCTCATAAATGATAGTATTTTTGTACTTATAATTAAACACAACGTTAATACTAAAGTTTTCACTTCTGCCGGCACTCCCGGAGTGCTACCGGTGTTTTTTTTGACACGGAACACCATCTATTGGCTTTGGATATATTCAAAAACATGGGGGCCGTAACTCGATTCGCTGCTACGAGATGGCGTTGCATACTTATACTTCTTATTCCTTATCCGATTAATACTTAGGTACTTTATTCTTCTGAAGTGCGTCAATTTCATTTAAAGTACGATTTTATTTTATAATTTCTTCTAGCAAGACTGATTATTTGTTATGTAAAATTAAATAGACTTAAAACCCCTTGTTTTTTTTTTGTTTACTGTCCCGATCTGTAACCCTAAATCCCGATTTATTTTTTGACCTCATGTACCGATTTACAACAAATCGGACCTGGCAACACTACTTATCACGCGCTTATAGCAGTAGATTGTATTTCAATAATATTCCAAGTAAACTTCATTCAGCCCAGAAACAGCAAAGGTGAATTAACCTACAAGCGATTTTCAGATTTAAGATCTAGCCTAAAGTTTCGTATTGCCTCTGCTTAGACTCCTACATTGGGCGCATTGAAGTAAACATCCAGATAATCCCCAAAGAGTTTTGACGGCACGTATCCAACCTTCGGTCAAAAGGGGGATTGAACCTAATGTAATCCATAAAGGGAACATTTGCAGTGTGTCTCAGCTGCTGAAGCGTTTGCGGAATACTTCACAAGTGTTTTCCAAACTGAAGTTCCGAAATTAGACCCGGCGAATGTAGTCCATCCAAGCAAATTCAATATCAGTAACCTTCTTAATATACTCCATTTTACTGAGAATGACATACGCAAAGGGATAGATAAGCTTAAGCTTAACAGTTCAATCGGTCCGGATAATATTCCACCGTGGTTCTCAGAACAAGGGACAGTGTTTCTAACTCAACCCCTTACACACATTTTCAATTTGGCATTAAAATGAAGTTTATCCATCACAGTGGAAGTTGTCGCGTGTTACTCCTATTCCGAAATCTTATAGTAAAACGATATTGTCTTCTCCAGTGAAAGTCTTAGAGAATGTCCTACCTACACGATGGTATTTACAGTCAGGTAAAGTAGCATCTTTGCAATAAGCAGCATGGCTGTCGGGCTAAAAGGTCAGTCAACTCCAACCTGCTGACGCTTGTTGTTTTGATCTCCGCCAGTCTCGACCGCGGTGACGCGGACGTCAGGTCGATGTTCTCTTGACTTTCGGAAGGCAGAGTCAATAATGACGTCTGATATCAAAGCTCAGTGCGATAGGTGCTGCTCCAGGGTTTCTACGGCTACTTGCAGACTATCTACGAGGTCAGCAGCAATTTTTCAGGCTAGGACTGTATGAGTCACTGTCTTATCAGACGCGCTCAGTAAACCAGTTCGGTGCTCGTGCCTTTTCTTTTCATTTTGATGGTACTTGATCTCCTGCCGTTGTAATTTTTTTTTTTGAAATAAAAACAGAACTGCACTGATTGCCTGGTTCTGCAGGTTGATACCTATAGATTCAGTGCATAAGTAGAGTATGGATAACAGAATGGACTTTAATAAGTACGTCAAAATGTTATGTCATGACTTTTTCTCCTGCCTACCTCTTTATCCTCTGCGATCTCTGGCCAAGTTTTACCTGCAAACGTACTCAGATCGTCACAACACTATCGCCGCGGTCGACCACGCCGGCGCAGTTCCCCTTCGGCCCCGCTGTTTTTTTTTTTACTCAGCATTCGATACCTGGCTTATGGAGTGCAGGGTGGTATTTCTAACCCGATCTGTTTGCATTTTGGACTCATCTTTCGATATTCCTTGTCTTCCCTGTTTATAAAAACACTATCTGGCCCAAATATACTACCGCTCATCGACATGTGGCAAAACATGTCCATCTACCGAGGTAAACGTAGGGTCGAGCGAGACTACCTACGTTTCGTACTCTTGGTCTTCACCTGGGTCTTTGATCTGTCGTGCTCACATTTGGAGCATGCCTTTAAGTTCTGAAGGTGATGTGGAGAACAACACAATATCATCAGCAAAGCAGATGTTTGTTAGCTGGTGGCGGAAACATTTAGGCCTCGTGACTGCCACGAATTGGCAACTTGTTACAAACATTGTGCAGTTTGCTTGTGAACAGCCTAGGTGAAAGGAGGTCGTTTAGTTTGGCTCCCGTTTCGATAAAAAGAAAATGTTATTTGATGTTCGCATTTCGCAGAGCTACTTCGATAGATGGTGTCAATGAAGTCGTCAATGAAGTCGACATAGGTGTGCCCGTGAGCGTAACAATTTTGGATTTCAAATTAAGCATTAATAACTCTGTGATTGTTTATATTGTCGAACGACATCATATTCCACAAACGCCAGGTGAAGTGTAGTAAGTTTGTTACAATTGTAGTCATTTTCAATTACTTGATTGATGCCATAGAGATGATCGATACATTTTTATTTTATTTAAAAAAAAAAAACAGACAAGAAAGTTGAAGTCCATATATAGGCAAGGTGGTTAGTAACAGAATTTTGCTTATAACGAATGTTAGTAATTAAAAAGAAGAAACTAGACACCGTCTACCCCTGCACGGTAGGCTCACCAACCCGCAACACATGGAGTTCAGTGAACCTACTGAGCAGAACAGTATCGGTTCTCTCGCCAATCATCCTCAGAACCCTATTCGGGCTCCCCCGTACTCGTCGCACCACGGACGCAACCTTTTCACGCATAATTGCGTAGAAATCATCTACGTTGGCGTCTGCAAACATCAAGCACTGCAATATCGAGGGAGCCGAAACAGAGCCCTGAACACATTATTATATTGGACGCGCAAGGCATTGTAGGCTTTTTGTGTAAAGTTTGCCCTCAGGCTGCTCGTGTAGAACGTCTGGCAGAATGCCTTGAAGTTTGAACATTGTTATTTTAACAGGAGCAGTACACCGAGCGAACCTGTGTGCCAACATATTACCGCGTACCGACAATGCCCTGCGCTTCCTCTCAATGTTTGTGTGTGTGTCTCAATGTGTGTGTGTATGTGTTGTTATTAAAGCGAAACAAGAAACACTACGTATTTTAATTAAAAGCGTAGCACCTATTGTATTTGTATCCCAGAATAGGTATATACCGAGGCTTTTATCCGAGTGCAAATAAACGGTTTTAGTTCTTTGTTATTACCATATTTAGCTCTTATCAGTTTCAAATCTCGTACATGACAAATTCGTAGATTTAGGTTCTCGTAGCGTGGTGTTGCGTTCGTCTTAATTAAATACGCGCGCAACCATGTGTTTCGCGAAGCGCGGAGCATGGCCATCATCGGAATGCGGCCTACGAATACGAACTACCAGTTCAGTCGACCTCGATACCAAAACCACAGAGTTGCTAAATTTTAAATTCTACCATTTATAGGTTTATAGCTAGTTCAATATTTTGCATTGCCTGATGTTCTTCGAAGGTTAGCAGATATTTAATTTTGTGTTGAGAAAAAGAACGACACTTGGTCCAGCTGCTGCCGAAGATAACGCTCATCGAATTCTATACTTGTATTAGTTTATTAATGTTTAAGATAATTTTGTATATTTTAATTTTGTGTATTTTATCTATGGACCTCAGTTGCCTGATAATAAAATTATTATTATTATCATTAAACAATTAAAAATACGGACGCGGAATCTTTAAACAATCTACAACACGGAACGGACAATGGGACAAGTGCCTTGGTAGAAACTCTGAAGAAAGGGTTTTATCCCAACATTATTTATATTTTAGAATTAAATATTGGTTATTAATAGTACCCACAAGAGAACGTTTCCCCACAAGTTTATATAAAGACGTAAGTACCTACGAAGTGAGTACCGACATATATTTGATTCTGTCAATGAACTCAAAGAATATCGCGTAACTATTCGATCCATATTTTATTGAGTAAAATTTATTAGCTAGGTAGGTAACAACTTGGAATACTCAGTTGGCAGTTTATAGCTAGGTAGGTAATATCTAAAACGCATAGCAGCTCGTATAGTGAACAAGAAAGTTATTGATCTGTTTCAAATCTGGCAAACATAGAATTCAACAAAGAATAATAAACAGCGTACGTACCAGGTCCACGGGAGATATCATAATATCTGAGTAGCGAATTTCCTTCCTAACTCATAAACAAACTGCGCACCAGTAAGTGGAGACATCAACTAACGAACGGTAATAACACGACGTTCGACTCCCCGCGAAGCGCACGACTTGACGACTACACGAGGGAATACGAGAATAAATATAAATGTTTGTTTTGATTCTTGTGTTTGGACAAAGCGAGTAGCTGAACAAGTGCGCAGCTGTAGTAGTAACAAAATAAAAATATTGTGATTGTGTACCGATACAATGAACTCTAATGTTCTACCTAAATTGGAAGTATAATAAATTTCGTTTGGAAACAGGGTGAAACAGGGTTTGAAGTTATTGATTTTTTTTCGAAAGGTATTTGAATTGACTCATTATGAAATAAGGTTTTCAATTACTGTGCATGAAACAGATGAGTGGTATAACAGAGTTATTTTTATTTTTATATCCAAATACCCAGAAAATATTTCATGTTTTTGAACGAAACCAAACCATTTCATTTCATCTATTTTCAATATATTTTTATTTTAGCCTACAGCAGACAAACAGAATAAACTTTATCATTTTTTATTAACACTAACATTGTAACACAAATTAGACTTAATTATGACACTACTATTCATGCGATATTATATACAACGTGTTACATAATAAACGCAACCTCTTAAGGGGACATTGTAATCATTACTATGAACAACTATTACTATTGGACCAACCCCGAAATTGCTAAAAAAAATAAGCTGTTCAGTGCATTTTGTCGAATTATGCGGACATAAATGTATGGGGATCGGTTATGCGCAGGACCGGTCGTTGTGGCGACGCTTGGGGGAGGCCTATGTCCAGCAGTGGACGTCTTTCGGCTGATATGATGATGATGATGAATTGATGATGATGATGATGAAATGTATGGGGCAGTTGATTTTATTTTCTCAGTTACGGGGTTGGTACCATAGAATAAGTTGTTCATAATTATGAGTACCCTTTCGGAGGTATTGCTCTTATTCTGTTACACGTTGTATGTAGTTTCTGCCTTATGCCTATTGCCATGTGAAAAAGGCTAAACTCTGCTTTTAACGGAATGTTCAAGCCAAGTTTAAGTCGGTTGCTTGTCAATGTCAATTGTCAACATATTGTCAACCACTCAACGCGTCAACTAGGTAAAATGCGTACTGAGTCTTAGAAGTACGCGACCGCCCAAATACTTATTCCAAATACTAGATCCACGAGTATTTAGGCGTCTCGAGTTTATTGACGTTTCTATAGCTAGCGAGTCTTCGTTACGTAGCTTCGAGGTCGAGTAATCGGAGTAATAGAGTATTTTCAGTTAATGGATTATTAACATATGTTAGATTACGCGTTAATATTCGTATTTTTTATAATACTTAAAATTAAATCTTATTTAAAACTTCCCTTCATACTTTTCAGGCTTAGGACTTTCAGCTAATATTGATAGAAACATAGAAAAAAAAATTTGTTGGTACGGTAAAGGTTCTGGAAGTCATGGTTCTATCTGCTCCATTTGTTCACTTTCTCGGGGCACTAACCGTATCGTGTCGTCTCTTCAAATGTTTCATTACTTTTTTTTTAGTTTTATTACTTTATTGTTTTCCTTTTTAAATTTTACTTCGTAAATACCTACTTATGTTAAGTTACATGGTGATGTGGTTTTATTAAAGTATTATTAATTTGTTCTTAAGATAATTGATTAAGTGCTGAACTTTGTTTAGTGATGTACAAAGCCACAATAAATAGATATTTGCATGCTATCATAGTATGGCGGGATGTGCCTTGCACCAAAAATTTATGTAACATCGTTTTACCACATTTTTTTGCAAATAAAAACTTACTTACTTAGTTACTATCAAATTCGACACTGATGTCTTAAATGAAAGGTCCATTTTACATATTTTGCACTATGCTTTATAGTCCCCTTTATCGTCAAAATGATCCCATACGATACTTCTCTTTGGAGCCATCGTTAATTCAAATTAAGAATTAGATAAATATAACAATTACTTAAACACTAACACAAACTTCAACAAAACTAAGTTCTTATACACTAAAAGTCACTTTTCACCAAAAATCTGAAAACTTACGTTTACGAAATCAATAACACAGCACTGGTCCTGTGACGTATTGTGTAACGTACTGATTTAAAAAACAAAAAACTGCTAAGCATTTTCACAGAATCTTGTTTTGATATGCACTTACCACGTTATGGCAACGCAATAGTGACTTTATTTGTATGGATATAAGGTTTAGTAACGCAAAACAAATAAATCGACTTGTTAACTTCGACTCCCGAACCGAACATCTCCGAAACTAACCGGGCTTGTGGGTCGCAAGTGTCGCAACGCAAGTCAACGCGAATCCGCAAGTCCGCGAGTATAGTATCAAACTCCATACGCCTAAATACTCGATACGCGTTTATGTGGTGCGTACGGAATAGATATTTACGCGTCCAGCCAGATATCTATTCCAAATACCTATTCCAGTATATACGTTTCACCTCTAGTCGCGACATTTAATAGGCAAATGTCTTGTTGAAGTGCCTGTCATTGTCAATTTGCCAATGAAATGTTAATTTAATTTAAATCAGCTGATATTTCTGGCTTATTTTAATAAAACTTTTATATAACCTCAACGGAAATATCATCACAATGCCGAAGAAGAAGACGGGCCAGCGCAAGAAAGCCGAGAAACAAAAGCTGCGGCAGAAAGAGATTCGCAATGCTCGAGAGAACGTGGACCTGGCAGCGCACCCGTGCAACGTGCCGATGGAGTGCGACAAGTGCCAGAAGTAACGTTCCTACTGTTGTAGTGTACTGCACACGTACGCGAAATGCGACATGCGGCCTGTCCGTTGTCCTCCTTGATCCTCTGGGATACACACCCAGAATTTATTGCCACGTCAACCTGTCGATTTCTTCTTGTTGAGTTGCCATGTAACGCTTTAAAGTTAAAGCGGTTCAATCTATATATATAAAAATCTCGTATCACGATATATGTTCGAGATAAACTCTGAAACTACTGAACCGATTTTGATCAAACTTTGCAGCTATCTGTTATTTGATCCAACTTAATAATTATTTCCCACGGGAACGGAAAAAAAACGGGATATGCGCGTACGAAGTCGCGGGCAAAAGCTAGTTTAATATAAAATATAACTAATTTAAGGGCCTGTACTGATACTGACACTCGGTCATGAAATATAATATTGATGATATATGCGGTTGTGATTGTCGTAGAAAGCAGAAGAACCGCGCGTTCTGCTACTTCTGCCAGGCGGTGCAGCGGCTGCCGACGTGCGCACACTGCGGCAAGGTGAAGTGCATGCTGAAGTCGGGTGACTGCGTGGTGCGCCACCCCGGCGTCTACACCACGGGGCTGGCCATGGTGGTGAGTCTGCCTGCTTACTTAGGTCACTTGCATAAAGATACAGGCTCTTGATATGAATAACTCGGAACAGATTGGTGCCAATGGGTATGGGCATTACAAACAAAATAAAACACACCAATTAAAATTACCTACTTCAAAGTACCTATAAAATTAATTAAATTTCAGAAGGTTGTGTTGTGTGTAATGAAGCAATAACAATAGGTCAATCTACTTAAATTTCCAGCCTGTATTGGAATGCTATTATGTAATTATATATTACATTATAGTTATTTGACGGCATGGTTGGCGCAGTGGTTGAGCGATTGACTGCTGCGCTGCGTGTCACAGGTTCGATTCCCACACAGAACAAATATTTGTATGGCCTACAGATAGTCGTTCCGGGTCTGGCTGTCTGTGTATGTGAAATTATATGTATGTAAACGCACCCACGATACAGGAGAAATTCCTAGTGTGGGTAAGTAACATTAAAAAAAAAAATAGTATTGTTTATAGTTTCACATTTATTTTGGTAAAAAGCTGTTATTTTGAATACAACCTGTAACAGAATAAACGCAATACCTGTTAAGGGGTCATTGTACACATAATTATGAACAGCTTTCACTATGGGACCGATAGTGAAATCGCGAAAAAAATATCGACTTCCTCATACATTTATGTGCGCATAATTCAACAAAATGTACTGAACTGCTGATTTTTTTTTCGCGATTTCCGAGTTGGTCTCACAGTAAGTTCTTCGTAATGATGAGTACAATGACCCCTTAAGAAGTATTGCGTTCATTCTGTTACGCGTTGTATAAAAATCTCATGTCAAGGTGTTAATCAACCTTAATTATCAAACCGTATAATTGGCGATTAATATCATGATACCAAAAACCACTATTCCATTCCACCTGGGTTTTGATTGAATTATTTGAGGTCATTGTGACTTAACTATAATAGTTAGATACCCTCGCGGATTTTTTTGTAGATATTGACATTCTCTATAAAACTGTAGCACATCATTTTGCTCTATTGTCAATAGTTTCTGCAGCGTATGCGATTTTTGGATCTTTTTTGGTATTTTTTTCACACCTTGGGTTACATTATCGAAGTTTTTATACGAATCCCTAATTTTTTTGAAAATATTCTATAGCCTATGTTACTCAGTGATAATGTAGCAAGAGATTTTTTTAAATCAGTCCAGTAGTTTTTGTTTATTCGTTACATACAAAAATACAAATCTTTCCTCTTTATAATATTAGTGTAGATAAAAAAGTCCGTCAGGGTCTGATTGTCTCTCTATTAAATTACGTAAACAACGTTTTTGCGAATGTCGGCCGTAACTTAGCGTCTAAAATCAAACAACCCGTCATAAGACCCAACTATGTAACTAACTCCAATTCTTGCAGTTCAATGGCTCTCCTTGAGGTAGCTGAGGAAGAAGTTGATTCAATAGTTTTGGGCCTCAGGTCTGATTGTGCAACTGGGGTGGACTGTATACCCTCTAAAATTATAAAAGCCTCACGATGTGTTTTAGTTCCGATTATTACTCACGTCTGTAATATATCTATCGGTGCTGGTGTCTTCCCAAAGTCTTTTAAAAAAGCAGTGGTTCACCCTATCTATAAGTTTGGGTGTAAAGGTGATTTAATAACTACCGTCCAATTTCGATATTAACGGCTATGTCAAAAATATTGGAGCGTGTATTGAATAGACGTCTGACTAGTTTTTTGAAGGCGAATACTATCCTGGCCGATAACCAATATGGTTTCCAAACCGGAGTAAGTTCCGAAGACGCAGTTATGGCTTTATCCGATCACATAGCTAGGGCGCTTGACAGAAAACGCAAGTGCTAAGGAATTTTCCTTGACTTATCGAAGGCGTTTGAAACATTTTCGGTCCCAGCCTTATTAAAAAAAATGGAAAACATTGGAATTCGAGGTTTCCCCTTGAAAATCTTTAGAGACTACCTCAGTGATCGTACCCAAACGGTGAAAATCGGTCCGCACGAAAGTGACGATCTCTCCATCACGTATAGTGTTCCGCAAGGCAGCATATTAGGGCCTACCCTCTTTCTCATTTATATAAATGACCTATGTCAACTACCTCTAGAAAATTGTCGGATTTTTACGTATGTTGACGATACCGCCCTCATAATAAATGGTCCTGACTGGTTGCAGACATATCACGACGCCGAGGCTGCGCTATCCAGCGTGATGAGCTGGTTGGCTGATAATTTACTCACCTTAAATCTTGACAAAACGGTGTACATTCCCTTTTTCATTAGGTCAATGTCTGAGCTCACCAAATTCCCTTACCCTCCAAGCTCACACATGTATGTCTGTAACGCAATGTAGCTGCCTATACCTTACTAAATCTTCTTGCGTAAGGTATCTAGGAGTAGTCATTGATCAGCATCTAAAGTGGCAACCACAAATTGACAAAGTCATGACACGATTACGAAAGCTGATCTACGTGTTTAAGAAGCTTCGAAACTCTGCTAATCGAGATACCCTTAAATTAGTATATTTTTCAATTGTGTCAGTCCGTCCTAACATACTGTTTGCCTGTATGGGGAGGTGCCACTAAAAACTTTTTCATCCGCCTAGAGAGGGCGCAGAGAGCTGTCCTGAAGGTGATGCTCTTTCGTCCACGACGGTATCCCACTGTGCAGCTCTATGCTGACTGCAAGGTACTCACAGTCAGACAACTTTTTGTGCTGCTAACGAGTCTTCGCAAACACTCAACACGTCCCTCTACGGAGCCGACTGGCAGACATAAGCATAACGTTTTCCCATCGGAACGACATAGAACAGCCTTTGCCAAACATCAGTACTATGTCATTAGCGTTAAACTGTACAACTGCCTAAACAAAAAATTGAAAATTTATTCGTACACAAAATCCCAATGTAAAAATGAACTTAAAGATTTATCTTCTAACCCTTGATTTTAATTACACTGAGAATCTTCTGCTGGGTACTTTACAATGATACGTACAAAAATTACAAATCACAGACACATCTTACACACAAACAAACTTTATTATACGCTTTATTTTAAATTTAACTGAATGTTTTTCTTTTTTATGTTATTATTATAATGTTTTTTTTTTTTTAAATTAATCTTTATTATTGTAATCCTAATCAAATACTATTAGATTTTTTTCCCTTTTTACACCATTTATTGTGATAATCTTAAAATGACAGCACCATTTATATTTTATGGCTTTGTTACCACGGAGGATCACTGACTCCTAAGACACAGGTACATACACCTAGTTTAGGAGTCAGGGTAATTAAAATTTGTGAGAATTTTTGTAAATGTTTTTTTTTTGGTGAAAATAAATAAATTATTATTATTATTTTGGGAAAACGTGTAGTTTTTCTTAGCTCTAGGCTAGTTTTAAGCTACATTAACGGGCTAAGCCAAGTCAATGTAGCGTGCGAACGATTCAGTCTAAGGTGTAGGATTACTGTTTTGAGGAGATATTTGATTTTCTTCTATCTGCAAGAACTTCCTAACAATTCTGCAAGTGTTAAGAATTGCGGCTTTCTGAAGTGTAATGTAGGTTGAGTCTTTCAGGTCTATTTGTTTGAGGCTATGGTGGAGATGGTTGTGTCAGTGTTGTGCATGCCCCTGTGATGTGTTGGATGGTCTCTGGCTGATTGTAACATTTGCGGCATTTATCATTTGCTATAGTGGGGTCTTTAATAATGGATTTCCTATAGTTTTTGGTGTTTATGACTTGATCCTGTATTGCAATCATAAAACCCTCGGTTTCAGGGAATAAACTTCCTATTTGAAGCTATTGTATCTATGTGAGGCTGTTCTAAATCATGAGGGTGTCGTCCGTGCAGCACTTTCTTTTTCCACTCTTCGAACTTTTGTTTTTGTGGGTCATTGTTGATATCCTAGGTTGTATTCTGTTCATTTACATTATTATTATTATTCTTATTAGATTATTATTATTATTGGAATGTGTTTTTTCTTCTCAGCTCTTTGGCTGGTTGTATGCTACATTTACGGGCCCAAACCAAGTAAATGCAGCGAGTGGTGTCTTATGTTAGGGGTGTGTTGTGAGGAGCAGCTATTTCGTTTTCATCTATTTGCATGAACTTTCTAACAATTCGACATGTATTTAAGATAACAGCTTTTTGAAGAGTGATATATAGAGTTTCTTTTAAATTAGGCAATTTCAGACTGTGTAGAAGATGATTCGGGATAACGCCTGTTGTGGAGAGGACAATAGGGACCACATCCTTGAGTTCTGTATATTTGTTAATTTTTTCAGTGATTGTCTTCAGTATGTTGTGAGTGTTGGGTACATTAATATCTATTAAATAGGTAACTTTATTTATTTTATCTTGTAGGGTTATGTCTGGTCTATTGTAGTGGATTGTCTTATTGGTAAGAATGGCGCGGTCAACGTAAAGCTTATGTGTGTCATTTTCTAGGATAGTTTGTGGTGTATAATTATATAAGGTGTATTTGTGTCTTGTATGAGTGCGTACTTATTAGCTAATTTTTGATGTATTACATTTGCCACCTGATTGTGTCTGTGTGTATAGTCTGCTTGCGTGAGAGTTGTGCATGCTCCGGTAATATGCTGGATGGTTTCTGGTTGGATGTGGCATTTATGACCTCTGTCATTTGTTACTGAAGGATCTTTGATAATATATTTTCTGTAATTTCTAGGGTTGATTATTTGGTCTTGTATTGCAATCATAAATCCTTCAGTTTCCGGGAATAAATTACCTTCTTTTGCCATTTGTTCGAAGCTACTTTGTTTATATGGGCTTGTTCTAAGTCGTGAGGATGTCGGCCACGTAGTACTTTTTTCTTCCACTCTTCAATGTTTTGTGTCTGTAAAAAGTGGTGCTAGATGCTATGGTGACCTAACACTACTTTCTCGTATTGATAGGATATGGTTTATTTGGTATAAGTTAAAGTCTCGAATTGTAAAGGAAATAGCTGTATATTGATTTACTGTAACACTTCGACACAAGACTATGGTAATGGTAATGGAAATAGCTAAATATTAATTCACTATTACACTTAGTTACTAGACAATGGTAATGGTAATTGGTAAATGGTTATGAGTACGTGGTGTCTCTAATGAGATCTGAACGCGAACTGGCCCACAGTTTGGCGGACGAGCGAATGTGCATATTTGCGTCCGTTGCAATTATGCATTTTCGCTTAGTGTTCGATTAAAACTCGAACATATTCCGGAGAACGAGAAGAAATGCGGGATGATAGCTAAAAACTACCCTATGATACTAATGGTTTGAACAGATATAAAACTACTTAAACACATTCGTTTCTAATAATCTTAAGTGGTAAATATAAAAATAGGTTATGAGCAAGCACAGTAAAAGCAAAAAATGCAAGCTTATTGGTCTACTTAAATAATTATAAATTATTAAATACATTAACACCGATTTAAAGTTACACTACTGAGTCTTCGATATTAAAAGCAATATTTTGATTGCCTGTGTTCGCATTTTTGTCCCGTTTAATCGCACTATAGTTTGCGCTAGGCCAGCGTTTGGCAAACCGATTTCACTTTGATCCTTTAGATCTCTGGCACTAAGCACTTCACTGTGTGATTCGTGTCTTCTGGTTCGTTTCGGTGTCAGCGGAGCCGCTGCAAATCCCTTTTGGCAGCAGCTCTCGCTGTGGCGTCGTGGTCTCGGAGGCGGTGGGGTCACCGTGGTCTGCTGCCGGTGGGATCCTTCGCCACGGTGTCCAGCTGCGGCCTTTCGACACAGGCGACATCGCCCGGTCTGCCACAACCAGACGGCTGCTACGCATAAAGCAATTGACATCAACACGTAACAAATTACGTATTGGTGGATATCATGCGGCGATATGTCATCTATGTCTGAATTGCTTTTCTTCAGTTTTTCTATCGCCTCCCCCAGACTGGTCATGGATGTGGTTAGGTTTCTATCATCAGTCGGTTTTTCGTCTGGGATTTTGATATTTATCAAGTGATTAATTTGATCGAATTCAGGCGTATAAATGGTTGGTGAAATGTTCATTTGGTTGGACTGATGACGTATTGAATATAGTGAGAGTCCTTTCCTTTGATGACACACTCTTGACCTATGTTAATGACCCCGGCTTGGCTCAGCTGCAGAACAGTTACATGGTCACCGCATATTATTTTTATTGTGTAGGTGTCACAACAAAAATAAAAGTGCTGAGAACTCAAATGTAATTCAAGCCAAACGTTGGTGCAGTTGGTTTTGTCTACTTTACATTTATTGGTTGCCGAGTTTTTGTCGCAAAAACTTTCGTCACCTTGCAGGTCTGTTATTGGTTTCAGCAGCTGACACATGATAGTAGTTCCATGGTGTAAACATGCCGTTAGTTCCTGTGTGGACATGCTAAAGAAGGAATCCTTCTTTAGGTTGACAGCTACGTATTCTGAGACTGGAACGATTGTGGTCTTAATGGTGTTTGTTTGGTGCGGTACAGGTATTATCTTGTACAATTTGAAACTTTCTCTGGAGACTAATGGAAAAGTAACTTCAATTATTACAAATTTTTTAGTCGCTCTGGCTTTGACTTTCAGTAGTTTGTAAAGGTACTGAAGGTCTGTGTCTAAATTGGTGATTGGTAGTGTGAGTTCGCTTGGCATCTGGCCATATATGGTTTGGAGCTCACGTTTAAGTTGCGTTGGTGGCAGTAAATGTATGCTAATTTGACCGTGGTAGATGTCTGTTAATGCATCGAGCAATGTGTCTTGAAGTCTTCTTAATCCTTGCAGTAAGCTGTTTCCAGAAATCACTGCCAATGTGAAGTCATTGACGTATGAAATATTTTGTATTTCGCGTTGGAGAGTGCTCGCGTTTTCTTGCAAGGCCAAAAGCTTCTTGCTTATCAATTTGTGCTGATCTCCATCCTCTTCATAAGGTTGAACTCTGCTTCGATTATATAAGTTTGGTTTTTCCATAGATTAGAAAGGTGTTTCTCATTGCGATGTATGGTTTCAATGTCCTTTTCATACTGGTCAGCGAAACGTGAGTCCAACACACCTAATAAGTCATTCGCTAGATACCCGATACCATTGATTAGGCCTCGTCGGCGCCGACCCGTCTTCCCTGCGGCGCGCCGCTGTCTGGCGTGGACATCAAAATGCTGTGTTAGCAAAAGTTCATTGTAGTATTCGAGTTCCTGATAATCGTGTCGGGCTTGCTGCACGATCATATTACAATGGCTTAATGTTTCAATGGTTGCGCACAATTGTTCTTGGTAATTTGCTACTTTATTATAAGTGGTTATGCCTGTCCAATAGGGTCCCATGTCGTAGTACATGACTAATGTCAATTTATCCCTGATTAATTGTACCTTTGAAATAGGGTCAAAATAAAGCGTTTGGTTGTTTGGAAAAGGTTTGACATCGTGTAAACCGTAACACGGAAAAATCAGCATGAAAAAAGTCAATAAAACAGTTGCTACAGTTGCGATTTTTGATCTCGGTTTTCTTTTCCTTTCTCTCAATTTGGTCGTTGGTTTTATATCTGGTTTTGGTGTCGTTACATTATTCTGATTGACGGGCAAAACGGAGAGTTTCACGATAGGGCGTTTTATGACTCCATTTTTGGTTTTTAATGAAACCGCTCTGGTTAGACCATCATTTCCTGGGTGTGTGTCGACTACACGTCCAAGCGACCATTTTCCTGGTGGCAGATTTTCATCATGAATCACCACTAGATCTCCATTTCCGATATTTTTTTGTGGTTCCATCCATTTACTTCTCGATGAGAGTTGTACCAAGTATTCAGCTTTCCATCGTTTCCAAAGGTCTTGGAATAATTTGCTGGTTAGATGCCATCTGGTCCTAGCATCTTGCTCTGTTTCTATTACAGTTGTTCCTGGTCTTCCTGATAAGAAATGAGCTGGTGTAAGGAAATCTAAATCGCCAGGATCCTCAGATATTGCGCAAAGAGGTCGTGAGTTGAGGCACGCTTCTAGTCTGGCTAACAATGTGGTGTACTCCTCGAAGGTTAGTTTTTGTTGACCGATAACCCTCTTGAGATGATGTTTTAGACTGCGTACTGCTCGCTCCCATAGACCGCCGGCGTTAGGCCAGCTAGGTACGTTAAAGTGCCATTCTATGCCCATCTCTGTTATCTCGGTCATAAAACTTTCACTGAAATCTTTTTGAAGCTGGTTAAATTCTTCTTGTAGCATTCTGTTGGCCCCCACGAAGTTAGTCCCGTTGTCACTGTACATATGTCGTGGTGCTCCCTTTCTGGCAGCCATTCTGGTTAGAGCTGCCAAAAAGGCGGAACTGCTCATGTCGGACACAAGTTCTAGGTGAACCGTTTTCGTGACCATACATATGAAAACTGCTATGTACCCCTTTGTGGTTTTGATACCCCGTCCTTTATTTGCCTTGACCTCTACGAACCCAAATGTGTTGAATTGTGTGAGTGAATGTTCTGGATTCACTCTTGGTTCTGGTAAATCTCCCATGAGCTGGTGCTGTCGCATGGGATTTTGTTTTCTGCATATGACACACTTTCTTATAAACTTCTTAGTGGCCATATAACCGCCGATAATCCAGTACTGCTGTCGTAGGTTTGCTAATGTTAATCGCGCTCCACCATGGAAAGTCAGTTTGTGAGCTTGATCAAAGAGTAATGTGGTTAGCTGATGATCGTGTGGTAAGATGATGGGATGTTTCATCTCCGGACTCATGCGGGCGTTTTCTAATCTCCCACCCACACGTAACATTCCGCGTTCATCTATGGTTGGGTTCAAACTCAAAATCTTGCTTTTGGAGTGCACTTTTCCGTGTTTGTTTAATGAATCTAGGTCGCTTGCAAACTCTGCCTGCTGAACGTTTTTGATTATCAGCTGTTTTGCGCGACGAAGTTCGTGTAATTCGAGGTAAGGTCGGCGAACTTGTTTACTCGAAGTAGGCAATCGCAGTATCCATGCAAAAATACGTATAATTTTTGTAATGGAGCTGTATTTGTGTATCAAATGCTTAATAATTGCGGTAGTCAGCGATTCTGTTGGTTGTTCAGTGACTACCGCGTTGGTTTGTTTTAAAATAGATGGCTTTACTTCTAAATTCGTCTCGTAACTGGTATGATGGTTTTTTTGGTTTGTGTATGATAGCAGCCATGACGGCCCTTGCCACCACAGCTTGTGGTCTTTGAGTTGCCTGACTGTCAAACCACGACTTGCGCAGTCCGCAGGATTCTCTGTCGTCTTCACATATTGCCAATGTTTTGCTGGTATGGTTTTGGTGATTGTTGTTACACGATTTGCTACGAATGGTTTCCATCGGGCAGGATCTCCTTGTATCCATCCTAGTACTGCGGTTGAATCAGTCCAGCAGTAGACATCCGTAGGGTAATCTGATAAGCAATTCCGAACTTTTTGCATTAGCTGTGCTAACAGATGAGCGCCCATTAACTCCAGTCTTGGTATGGATAAGACTTTGCTTATGGGGGCCAACCTGGCCTTCCCCGCAACTAATGTAATGGTTGTCCCTGTTTTGGTTATTACCTTGCAATATATTGCACAAGCATAGGCCTTAGTGGAAGAGTCACAGAATCCGTACAACTCTATTTTTTGGTTTTCTCCCATTCCTAACCATCTGTTGACTTCTATGTTGTTTATATCCGGGAATTCTTGCTTCAATTTAACCCATTCCGAGTTCATTTTCTCAGGTAGGGCGTCATCCCATTTTATCTTTGACAACCAGACTTTGAAACAGGAGTTTCATGGTAGTGCTCAAGGGGGTTAACCACCCTAATGGATCGAACAACTTAGAAATGTCCGAAAGTAGAGCTCTTTTGGTAATAGTTGCAGGTGACTCGGGTTCTATTTTCGGGTTGATGGTAAATTTATCTTTCTGTGGGTTCCAACGGAGACCCAATGTTTTGGTAGAATCGTTCTGCTTGAACTCGTATGCTGACTGGTCACATTGCTCTCTCTCCAAGTCGGTTAATAGTTCTGTTTTGTTCGAGGTCCATTTTCTAAGATTAAATCCTCCCAATCGGCATAATTTAATGAGGTCGGATTTCAATTTATTTGCTGCTTCCATTGAATGATGCCCTCCGCAAAAATCATCCATATAAAAACTTTCTTCCAATTCTTTTGCTGCGTCAGGAAATTTTTGTCTTTCATCAGAGGCTAGTTGCTTTAAGCACATCATCGCTAGGAAGCCTGCTGGTTTGGTTCCGTATGTTAGCGTGACAAGTTGAAAAGATTGTATTGGTTGGTTATTTGAATCTCGCCATAGTACCTTTTGGTAAGCTTGATCTTCTTGGTGCACTCTGATCATTCTGTACATCTTTTCGATGTCGGAAGTATATACAAATTCAAACTGTCTCCATTTCAGGATAAGCTCTTGAAGATCCTTCTGTATATTTGGACCCCTGTACATGACGTCATTTAGACTATATCCTGATGATGACTTTGCTGAGGCGTTGAAAACTACTCTCAGTTTGGTAGTGGTAGATTCTGCCCGAATGACCGCGTGGTGTGGTAAGTAGCATTCGGGCGCCTGGTTAATGCTGCATGGTGTCATGTGGTTTAATGCGAAATATTCGTCCATGATTTTTTTGTAATCCGCCTTCAATTCGCTGTTCTTCTCCAGTTTCTTTTCTAGATTTCTAAATTGAGCTAATGCTTGTGGTTTGGTTTGACCCAATTTATTTTTGTGTTCTGGTTTAAGTGGCAGTCTGACTTCATACCTTCCGTCTTCAAGCCTCTTAGTGGTTTTCATGAAGAACTGTACACACTCATGATCGTCGTTGGTCATCTCTATCTTCTGGTTAATATCTTCGTTCTCCCAATATTTCAGAAGGTCTTCTGTGCTGTTGAGAATTACGTTGCATTGGTAGTGTGGTTTCATGGATCCACAAAGTAGCCATCCTAGTTGCGTCTGTTGAGCGATTGGTTGCGTGTCCTTGTCTCCTCTTAAGATTCCTCCTAACATTATCTTGCTATAAACATCTGCACCTAGAAGCAAGTCTACAGGTCTGCTTATGTGGAACTCTGGATCGGCTAGTTGTATCCCTTGGATATGGTTCCATGTTGTTGGTCTAGTGAACGTGTTATTTGGTAGTCGCTTGATCAAATTGTTCATTATGATCACGTTCGTGTCACAAGTAAATTCACTATTTGCTGACTGCAGTGTTACTTGTAACATTCCCTTCGCGTTATTTTCTTTTTCGCCAACACCGTAAATTTGACCTTTAAAATTATCCCTCTTTAATCCCAATATTTGCGCTGCGTTCTCGGTGATTAACGACAGTTGAGAACCCTGGTCAACTAAAGCTCTCATCTTGTGCTGTGTTCCATCAGCTCCCTTTACTTTTATAATTGCGGTGGCTAAAAGTACTTCAGATATGTCATCCCAAGACACGTGAGATGACCTAGTTGCGCTTCTTTTAGTTGCAACACTCTTGTTAGAGCTTTCTTCTGCTGACGCAGTTGGACTTTGTTTTGTTAATGCTTCGTGAAGTAGAGTGTTGTGTGTACCTAAGCATTTACGACATCGTTTGCTCGATTGACATGGTTTATTATTGTGACTGCATAGACAGTTTTGGCAGTAATTTAATTGCTCAATTTTGTTTGATTTTTGCTCGTGCGTCATTTGCAAAAATTCTGGGCAACGCCACAATCCGTGTTCTGAATTGCACAATGCGCAGGTTATCGACCGCGACACGTGTAGCGCGCTCATATTAGACTTTGAATTGTCTTTGTTACCTGATTGATGATTATTGCGCTGAAAACTTTTCTTCTGGTTTTGGTTATTGTTCTTGCTTGATTGATACGTCGTGGTTTTTTGGTTTGATGGTTCTTGTTTACGACGGGACGCTTCTAGCGCTGTAAATTTGGTTTCCAAGAATCCCAGGAACTCCTGCAGCTCGGGAAGCTCTCTTGGATTTTTTACTGATTCTATATATTCAGTGAAAGTATCGTCATCCAGCTTTTGCGCTAGTAAGTGCACTAAAAGCGGATCCCAAGTTGTTATATCAACTCCCAGATTCTGTATAGCGTGCAACGTCTCCTTGGTTACGTCATGCAGCTTCTTTATCGTGGCTAGCGACTGCTGTTGTATGTTGGGAAGACCGAGCAGTATATTAATATGGGACGTGAAAATTAATTTCTTGTTACCATACCTGTGGTTTAAAATCTTCCAACATACAAGATAATTGTCAGAGCTAATCTGTAAATGGTGAATCAGACTCCCTGCTTCTCCAGACACCTTACTCTTCAAAAACTGCATTTTTTGTGCATTAGACATTGACGGGTTTTTGTCGACCGCTTCGCTAAACAAGTCCTTGAACGGAACCCATTGGTTATAAGTCCCATTGAACACGGGGATGTCCATTTTTGGTGCTGACTTTTCAGGTTGCTTCACTGCCCACATCTTTTTGTTGATGTCGTTTGTCAACTTATTGTACTTTTCCTCGTGCTTGCAGAATTCCATTTGGTAAGTGATATCGTCGCCTCCATCCTCTCCTTCGATTTCCTAATGAAGCTTGTCGATCTCACCCCATCGGCTATCTAGCGATTTAAGAGCGTTCTCGAATTGCCATTGATTCTCGAAATTATCTACTTGTATATTACTCACGGTTCTCATGAAGGCTTTGAAATTGATAATTTGCTTCTTTCTTAACCCGTCCAGCTTGCTGGAGTCTCTATCTTTATGTGATGAATTCTCTCGCTGCGACGATTCCTCATAGCGAGACGACGTACCTGGTTGTGGCTGCGCTGCGTCACTTTCCTGTCGACGATAGTCCGCGTCTAGCTGTTGCCTAGCCCGGTTACCTGGTAATGGTTGTACCTCTTCTGCTTTGGCTCTACTGAGGCTTTCATCTTTCGCGCCTAATTTCACCATGGTTTTGTCGATAATCTCCTTAATGTCTAAATAAATTTCCTGGACTGTTTCGAAACAACCCTTTTTGAAGTAAATGTGGTCAAATTCTGCAAACTCGCACATTTTCCTATGGTTTTCTTGATAATCGTGCCAGTATGCTTCACACATATTGGCCTTGCGCTTATAATTATCGATGGTCTTCCTCTCGGATCCATCTTTCTTTATGTTGGTCAAAAACTTTTCCAGGAGTTCATAGAGTTCCGTTTGGTTGATGAACAGAGAATCGGAATCCATGTTTGAAATTGGTTTGAAAATATTTGGTGATGGTTAAATGGTTCGATAAATAAATGGTTCGATCTGACCTTATATGCTGCAACCGACCGTCTCTGCAATCCGAGGTTCTTCAAGTTGCTGCGATCTTCCGGTTCGCGTGGCACTGTTTCACTTGGTAGTCACTGGTAAATAAATGCTCGAAGGACCATGTAAAAAGTGGTGCTAGATGCTATGGTGACCTAACACTACTTTCTCGTATTGATAGGATATGGTTTATTTGGTTTAAGTTAAAGTCTCAAATTGTAAAGGAAATAGCTGTATATTGATTCACTATAACACTTCGACACAAGACTATGGTAATGGTAATGGAAATAGCTAAATATAATTCACTATTACACTTAGTTACTAGACAATGGTAATGGTAATTGGTAAATGGTTATGAGTACGTGGTGTCTCTAATGAGATCTGAACGCGAACTGGCCCACAGTTTGGCGGACGAACGAATGTGCATATTTGCGTCCGTTGCAATTATGCATTTTCGCTTAGTGTTAGATTAAAACTCGAACACTGTTATTATTTATAATATCTGTATCTAACTGTTCATTTAAGTTAAGTGGAGTGTAATTAAAATCATTTAAAACGATGGCTTTATGGATATTGCTTGTACGAGATTTAGATTGAAAGAATGTTTTAAGTCTACAGACTTGTTTTCGCCATTAATGCTGGATATCTATTAGGCCTCTTCCTCCGTTTTGTCTTTTGATAGTAAGTCTTTCTATTGCAGATTTCGGATGTAGGTTGTTATATTTTGTAAGTGTTGTGGTTCTCTCTAATTGTTCTGTGTCTGTTTTTGTCCATTTAATAACTCCGAATGAGTATGTTAAAATGGGAATGGCAAATGTATTTAGTGCTTTGATGAGATGTTTACCGGAAAGTTGAGTTTCACATAGGGCGTTTAGTCTCTTCTTGTACTCTGCCGTAAGTGCATGTTTAATTCTAACGTGATCTAGTCCTTTCAGTTGCGAATACCCTAAATATTTATACAAACCGCTCGGTTCCATTGCTGTTATGGTATCTGTGTCATTTACTACATAGCTGCCGGGCCGTATCCTGCCTCGTATGATGCGAAGTGTTTTACATTTATCCAGACCAAACTGCATGTTAATATCTTGACTAAACTCTGCTGTAGCTTCAACTAGTTTTTTCATATCCTTTTCGGTTTGTGCATATAGTTTAATATCGTCCATATAAATAAGATGTGAAATTGTTGTTTGGTCTGTAGTGTGTTTGAGACAATATCCAGCCCGACATCGCTGCAGCCAACGAGACAGAGGGTTTAGTGCGAGGCATAACCACAGGGGACTCAGAGAATCACCTTGGTATATACTTTTCTTAATAGAAATTTGTCGCGTTGTAATACTATTGTGGTTATGGTTAAGTTGGAGTGTGGTTTTCCACTGTGGCATTATGTTGCGTAGAAAATCTATTATTTTTGAGTTAATTTTATAAATTTTTAATATTTGTATCAACCAGGAATGAGGAACACTGTCAAAAGCTTTTTAATTATCGATATAAGTACAATGGAGATTTCTGTTCTTTGCATCCCATGTGGCCCCGCCTACATCTCTTCTGCTCTTCTGCCATAATGTTGTGGCGTTCAATGTGCGAGTTGATTTTTGTTGTGATTGATGAAGTTAATATTTTGTATATCGTGGGCAGGCATGTGATTGGTCTATATTGGGAAGGTTGTGATGAATTTTTAGATTTGGGCAGCATGTAAGTAATGCCTGTTGAAATGAATTCGGGTATACTTTGTTGTCCTAAAATTATTTCTGTAAAATTTTTTTCTATGGGTTTGTATAATGAAGTTAGCTTTTTGTACCAAAAATTATGTATTTTGTCTATACCAGGCGATTTCCAACTATGTAATCTGCCTGTTATGTGTGTAATATCTGACTCTGTAATCTCTGAAAAATCCATTTCATCTATGGCACTGCAGTTTCTTTCTTCTTCTACTATCCACGCAGCTTTATCATTGTGTTGTACTTGTTCTTCCCAAATACTAGACCAGTATGCTTCTAATTGTTCTTTTGTAGGTTGGATAGGTGTGTCATTATTAGTATCAGTAGCTGGTTTGTTTAAGTTTCTGTAAAATATTTTTTCGTTGGTGGAAAATATGGCATTATCAAGTTTACGCTGTTGTGCTTTTTTATATCTTCTGAGTCTATGAACTTTGAGTGCTAGTTTTTGTTTTAAAGTGTCTAGAAACTCTTCAGGTTTTTTGTTGGTGTTTTCTTGTCTAGTATGTGTAAAACTACTATTAAATATTACCTCAACTCTTCTTACTACTTTATTTGACCTATTATTGTTGATGTATTATGTAAGTCTACTACAATTAGCTCTAAGATTTTCTATGTCTTTTTCTAACCTTTGTTGCCAAGCTAGAGAATAATATGCCAAAACAGAATATCAAACATATTCTGTTTTGGCATATTATTCTCTATGTGTTGCGTAATTTTATAGTTAAATTCTTCAGATATAACTACTGCTGTGCAGTATATAAGAGTGTGAATATCCAAAAGTTGAGTGTCATCAGATATAAATTGATATAGGATATTTTCATTAAACAAATTGATCAACCGAAAAAGATTAGGGCTATATCGGAGTTTTGGTAGTCTGGGTCGAACTGCTGGATCCATCCCAGAATATTCAATATTCTGGGATGGATCCAGCAGTTGGCCAAGTGCGAATTGGACTCGCGTGCAAAGGGTTTCGAACGAATTTAATTTTTTTATTATGTTATTTTAACACTATAGACTTCTTATAGGTTTTCTTGTAATCTATAGGTAAAGATTTATTATCACCATATTTTTTTTCAAAATTTTAGGCTCAGTAGTTTCGGAGATAAGGTAGAGGAATGGTCATTTTTCGTCTTATTTATTGAATAACTTCAAAACCATTTATTTTAAAATTATGAAAAAAATATAATTAAAACCCTCACAGTAAGCCCTTTCATTTGATATGTCGCACAATATTGTTCCCGTATGCCGTATGGTGTCGGCCGATGCCGTATGGTGCCGTAAAAGAATAATACCATCCCATCACTTCCCGTGGGTGTCGTAAGAGGCGACTAAGGGACTCGCCAGAGAATGGGCAGCAGCGTTCTCTGCAAAACTCATCACCATACAGTGCGATCGCCAACCCGCCTGCCGAGCGGGGCGATTATGGCAAACCCCCCCTCATCTTGGGAGGCCTGTGTCCAGCAGTGGACGTCTTTCGGCTGAAATGATGATGATGACAATATTGTTCAAAAAACTTTTTTTTCTAATTTCCTATTTTGACCCCCAAAAGTGACCCCCATACAAAAATCATCATGATTTACGTAACGCTTCCGTGTTTGGGTCACAGAAGTCCATATATGTACCAAATTTCAACAGAATCGGTCCAGTGGATCCGGAGAAAACTGGCTGTGACAGACGGTCAGACAGACAAACACCCGAGTGAACACCCGAATAAACGGAACCCTTATAGGAATAAGGGTTCCGTTTTTTGTTCGGAACCCTAAAAATGAATAAGTGTCTAATTCAAGGCCTGCCTAGAGTGCTGCTTTTGTTTCTAGGAATGATGACAGTTACAAAGATGATATTTGTTAAACCTTGGCATGCACTTGTGCGCAGGGCGCCATCTGCGACTTCTGCGAGGCGTGGGTGTGCCACGGACGCAAGTGCCTCACGGCGCACGCCTGCACGTGCCCGCTCATGGACGCCGTGTGCCTCGAGTGCGAGAGAGGTATACGACAACCACTGTTTCTTACCGCTATACTTGCATAGCCCAATTTAAACAAATACATTTTTAAAAAACAAAACAAAAACAAACAATTTCAATATAATCATTATAAAATTCTTCTTATGTTTGCAATGTAGCCGGAATGAGTTAGCTTTAGCAAGTTTCTTGATTTGGTATAATTGAGTTGGCAAGCAAGCCGTACTTGCATCCTGCCAGCTGCGTGTGTCGGCAGAGGGGCAGTGGGCTGTGGGGACTGGCTACAGTAGTGCGTGTTGCAGGCGTGTGGGAGCACGGCGGCCGCGTGTTCCGCTGTTGCTTCTGCCAGGGCTTCCTGTGCGAGGACGACCAGTTCGAGCACCAGGCCTCCTGCCAGGTGCTGGAGTCCGAGACCTACAAGTGTGAGTACCTGCGCGTCACGCTAGCGGACTGTACTCGACCGGAAGGAGGAATTCATAAGCCATGGGTTGTTTGCTAAGCTTATGAATTCCATCCGATGTGTTCACTAAAAACCGAGAAGCTTCCGAATATGGACGCACCATTAATACGTGCGGTGACCCCCCAGGCCAGTCGTGCAACCGGCTGGGGCAGTACTCGTGCCTGCGCTGCAAGACGTGCTTCTGCGAGGAGCACGTGCGGCGGCGCGGCGTGCGCTGCGACCGCCGCGCCGCGCCGCCCTGCCCGCGCTGCGCCTACCCCACGCACGTCACGGCCGACCTCAGCATGTCCACGCGCTCGCACCGCTACGGCCGCCAGGGCGCCGCGCTGCCCGACGACGACGACGCGTCCTACGGCGACACCAGCTACGGCGACGCAGGTACGCCCCGCGCCGCGCCCGCCCCGCCCGCGCCCCGCGCCTCGTGCTCACGCATCTCCGTCCATGTTGCAGGCTACAGCTACGCGGGCGCCGAGGGCGGCGACTACTCGTCGTACTCGGACGACGACGACGACGACGACGACGACGAGGACGAGTCGGGCTCGGACGAGGAGGAGGAGGAGCAGGGCGCCGCTCCCCCCGCGCCCTCCGCCCGCCCCGCGCCCGCCCCCAAGGACTCGTGACCGGCGCGCTCGAGCCCTCCAGCACTGTTCACTCACTCGTTCACAATATAATCTTCTCTTTACTAAACCCTTGCATATTATTTATCGACTCGTGGACGACCCCTTATCTGAATGCTGCGAACTGTTATTCCTGTATAGTCCAGTTAATCAAGCCAAAAAAGAGAGTCTTATTTTGTCTCATTCTTCAACTTATAAAATATGTACTTACTAGCTTTCGCCCGCAACTTCGTAAGCGCATATCCCATTTTCCCCGTTCCCGTAGCAATCTCGGGACAAATTATACTGTACTATCGCCCCGGGCCGGCTTCTCACGGGGGCCTATTCAGCCCAAACTAACAAAGTAAACATAATTACCAGAATCAATAATATTGTGGTTCAGGCGAAGTAAAAAGTGCATAGACAACCGTCAACGACGTCTGCTCTCAGCTGTCTGTTCGGGACACTATCTCTCTCCTCACAGTCCACATATTAGGTTGCACGAATTACTTTAATTTTGCGATATGTCCGTAGACACGAGATTTTATGAGAAACTAGCTTCTGCCAGCGGCTTCGTCCTCGTGATCTCTAGAGAACATACTCCCGAGATTAAAAGTAGCCTATGTCCTGTCTCAGGCTCTAGACGGTCATTTAAATCGGTTCAGTAGTTTTGGTGTGAAAGCGCGACAGACAGACAAATAGAGTTACTTTCGCATTTATAATATTAAGTAAGGACTAGTTGACCCGCGGAACTTCGTTTGCTCCGCTCCTACTGGTCTTAGCGTGATGATATCGCCTATATAAATGGGCTATCTAACACTGAAATATTTTTTTAAATCGGACCAGTAGTTCCTGAGATTAACGCGTTCAGGCAAATAAACAAACTATTCAGCTGTATATATTAAAAAAAACTGGCCAAGTGCGAGTCGGACTCGCGTGTAAAGGTTCCGAACGAATTTCATTTTTTTAACGTGTTATTTTAACACTATAGACTTCTTATAGGTGTTCCTGTAATCTATAGGTTAGGATCTATTACCTCCATTTTTTTAAAATTTTAGGCTCGGTATTTTCGGAGGTAAGGAGGGTGTGTGGTAATTTTTCGTCTAATGTTTTAAATAACTTCAAAAAAAATGTTTTTTTAATTATGAAAAAAAAATATTTAAAACTCTTAAAGTACCATTTGATATCACACAATATTGATCAAAAAACTTTTTTTTAATTTTCTAGATTTTCGTAATGCACATTTGGATTTCTCCCATTCACCATTTGATATCACACAATATTGATCAAAAAACTTTTTTTTAATTTTCTAGATTTTCGTAATACACATTTGGATTTCTGTGACCCAAACGCGGACGTTTGGGTCACATAAATCCAAATGTGTACCAAATTTCAACAGAATCGGTCCAGTGGATCCGGAGAAAACTGGCTGTGACAGATGGACAGACAGACTGACAGACACCCGAGCGATCCAAAAACGTTTCCGTTTTTTGTTCGAAACCCTAAAAAGTATAAGTATATAGATTAAGACTAACAACTTGTTTCAAATTTGAAGTCCCAGAATAAAAGTTCATTAATCTTTTTTTTTTCAAATCAAAATATTTTTTGTTTGGCTGAGAATTCTTATTTCAAATTAATTTAATTAAAAAAACATGGAATTATTTTTTGTAAATTAGTCATTTGTTTATTGATTAGCGTTTTTATCAGATTTGAATATTCTTCGTCATCATTTGTGTCATGGATACGTTAAAAATTTACTATTTATTTATTTGTGATGGGTTTGCTCTTGACTCTAGAGTCTTGAGTCTACGATGGAGCGAGCTTACCCAGAAGGAGCCTGTTCACTCTAACTTTGAAGAGATTAGGGTTGTAAGCGTTTGGAAACACAGACGCAGGCAGAGAGTTCCACTCCTTTGCTGTGCGCATTATAAAAGACGTTTGGAAACGCTTAGTGCGAATTGGTGGAATAGTAACAAGGTAGGGATGGTAAGATGCAGTGCGTCTGGATGTCCGATGGTAGAAGGGGCCGGTGGGATGAGGTCGTGGAGTTCTTGGGCACACTCACCGAAGTACAATCTGTAGAAGACCGACAAGCAGGCAACCTTACGGCCGCGGCGATGAGCCAAGCTATGTAGCTTGGCATCCACCAGTTTTACGTCACCGATGAGCCTCTTAGCTCTGCGTTCCACCGAGTCAAGCGCGGCAAGCTGATACTTAAAAAAAGAAAAAAATTAAAATTTGTTTAGCAGAGCCATCCCAAAGGTGGCTACAATACTCCATGCAGGATCGGACTTGCGCTTTGTATAGGGTTAAAAGCTGTCCAGGCTTGAAGTATCGCTTCACCCTATTTAGTCCGCCCAGCTTTTTGGCCGCGGTTTGGGACTTGTATTCGATGGTGGCGCCGAAGTTGAGACTAGATGTCAACTCCATGCCTAGGAGCTCGAGCCGATCAGTCACAGGGACAGATGCACCCCGAAAAGTAGGAGTTTGGTCAAAACGACTCTTTTTTGCGGTAAAAAGACACGCCTGTGTTTTGGTGGCGTAAAAAGTGACCACATTGTCTTCACCCCACTGGGAGACAAGGCTTAAGGTCAAATTTGTCCGCTCTACCATGGTCTCACTCAAGAAACGAACTTCATCCCCGCTGGTTGTTGCGCTGGACAAGTATCTCTCTGAAACCGTACTGTCATCTGCGTACCCAACAAAACCAAGCTGAAGTAGGTCATTGATGTGGAGTAGGAAAAGAGTTGCAGAGAGAACAGACCCCTGAGGAACTCCGGCATCAATAGCCATGAGGTCAGAGGAGCAGCCGTCAACAACTACTCTGATCGACCGTTCACGCAGGAAGTCTGATATCCAGCTACAAAAACCAGCTGGGATGCCATAAGCAGGAAGCCTGCTGAGTAGACCTGCGTGTCAAACCCTGTCAAAGGCCTTCGAGATATCGAGCGACACGGCAAGTGCTTCGCCGTGTCTTTCGATGGCCTCGACCCAGCAGTGCGTGACATACACAAGAAGATCGCCAGTTGACCCTTCCCGGCGAAAGTCATATTGACGGTCACTGAGGAGATCATTGTCTTCAAGGTAGGTCAGCAGCTTACTGTTCAGAACCCATTCCATAACCTTGCATAGGACGGAGGTAATGGCGATCGGACGGTAATGTGCAGGGTCAGCACGGTCTCCCCTTTTTGGGCACCGGTTGCACATTCGCAAGCTTCCATGATTTCGGCACCGTTCTTTTTTCAAGAGAGAGGCGGTACAGGCGTGCCAACACAGGAGACAATTCAGATGCACATTGCCTCAACACTCTCGCTGGAACGCCATCAGGCCCGCTTGCCTTATTCAAGTCTAGACTGCACAATACTCTTCGGACCTCTTTAATGTGAACTGTTATCTCCGGCATAGAAGAGTCACAACGAGGTAAAGTTGGTGGTTGCTTGGAGCCAGCGTCCAGACGCGAATTGCTTGCAAAGAGAGTTGCAAATAAATTTGCTTTCTCACTTGCAGAGTGAGCCAGCGAGCCATCAGGTTTCAACATTGGAGGCAGAGTGGGTCGATAGAAATTCGTTTCAACCGCTTTCGACAGGGACCAAAACTGCTGACTACCTGGAGGGTGCAATGCTAGTTTAGCCACGATACGTCGGACATGGTCAAAACGTGCCCTACGTAAAACCCGCTTGCAGAACTTGGCGGCAGAATAGGCTTTTCTTCGCGCGAACCCTACGTGCTTTAACCTTTCGGTCGCGAGCCTTGATCCACGCTTGGTATGCAGACTCTTTACGGGCCTCAGCGTGGGCGCATTCTGCATTAATAATAATGACATCGTTTATTTAAATAAAGAGGGGCACATTTATAAAAATTATATCTTAAACTTTTAAGAACACAGTTGCTAATTTGCCTGAACTAGGATAGACCTGTGCTTCAGGCTAGAAAGTGCTCATAGTGCGTGATACATTTTATCTTAAAATAATAAATTAATCAAATCAATTGACTATAATAAAAACTTAAATTAAAGGACACAACATGATTGATTTACAGATTAAAAGAAGATCTTCTGTCTCTACGTAAGAGATACTCAGCAAATATTGCACAATTGTTTTTTTACAGTTATAATAATTTAACTTATAGATACTTATTTTTCTATTTAATCTATTGTACAGAAATGGACCTAAAAATGTAAAAAATCTTTTTACAAACACATATTTTGAAACCGCATTTGAATCACATACAATATCATTCCGTCTCTTATTAGTATTTTCGGTGGTTTATGAAAGCATGGTGTGCTGTTTTAATACCAAATGCATAATGAAAAGCTGGCGAACAGTTAGTACGTTGCAAGATTTATATAGGAGATCTGTGGGATAGAGAAAGGGATGGAAATTGGCTACTTTTAAAATGGCTCTCTGAGCTCTTTCAAGAGGGAGTAAGTAAGTTTTGGGTGCTCCACCCCATGAAGTGATACAATACTGAATTACAGATTGACCTAGGGCCAAATAAACTTGTGTGATTAATTTTGAATCTGCAATCGTTCGCAGTTTTTAAAAAACATATATTAATTTACGTACTCTTTTAACCAGACTTTCGATATGTGGTCTAAAAGAGAGTGTTTCGTCTATAATAACTCCGAGATATTTAATGTTTCATGTTTGGAGGATTAATGGACAATCGCATGTACTGATTGAGTGATGGAATCCACATTTATGTGCAAACAGATGCGGGCAAGTAGCGTTCAATTGAGGATTGCGCATGGAATTATACCAAGGCCGGGATTTGTGACCGAGCGGGATATCGGAGAATGGAATAAAATACTCCATCCCCTGCCGAATCACGTCCGCAATCATGTCAGCACAGCACGAGGGGTCACCCGAGGAGAAACACACTTGCCGCCATGGATAAGATGCAAAAAAGTGCCGCATCTCATCCCAATCTGCTGACTCGTAACGCCATACTCGTCTCGTGCCTCTAGGACTCTTTATCTGGAGGAGAGCAGGTCAATACGGATTTCACCAGGCAGTGGTCAGACGTTCCCAGCGGGGCTGAGACCGATACTGAATGACTCAAATCAAATCAAATCAAATCGTATATTTCAAATAAACCATTTACAGGCACTTTTGAATTGTCAAAGTCGGTCAGTCAAAAACATGAAGCTATTTGCACGTTCCAAAGCGTAGATCTCTATGGAGAAGAACGTGCAAGAAACTCCACGGACACTCTTTTAAACCATGTGATGTGTTACAAAAATCTTGTTAACATTAACATTGATTGCTTCTATATGTGAGGACAATGCAAAGAACAAGAAAACATATAAACAATTCAAAATGCAGGTACAGATTAAAATAAGCCAGTGGCAGGTAAGAGATGACCAGTTTCAACTGACGGCGCCCGTTCACGAACATGACGCGTGCATCAGCACCATCTAACTCAACCATTTTGAAGGGAATCAAATGATCCAAAACACGCGCCACCATCAGCAAAACATTTGTGTGAGCATGACAAGCTCTCAACTGCCACGCTCGTTCATGTCAAACTAATTTAATAACGAAATCTATAATTACATATGTAAATGGCTCCATAGTGCTCACATTTACAAAAAAATGAAAATATGCTTCTACGTTATACAAAACTATGGTTTCAAGTAAATAAGAAAAGAAAAAAAAAAGAAGGCTGCTTTATTGTGTATACTTTGCTAATACAATAATGCAAAGAACTGCCCGGATCAGTTGTCAGCAGAAGGTCCAAGCAATTGGGTGTATGGGCGTCAACATCCGGTACCCGCATTGCCACATTCACCAGCTGGGTTAGATCTAGCGTTAAAGCAAACTTGCGCGCCTCTAACCCGGCATGGTCAGTTTTCTGGTACGGGAACAGCCACTCTTTATGGTGGGCGTTAAATTCCCCCGAAAAATGAGCTTCGCTGTTGGGTACCGTTGCTGGGCTACGTCGGTCGACTCCACGAGGGAATTAAACAGCGCTGTTGTCTCCTGGCGTTCACACCGCTGTGCGATCGGTATACGCCAATGTAGATGAATTTCTCCACGCCAGTGTCCACAAGTAGCCATATGGCAGAAAAACCCGATTTCTCAAAGCAACGGAGACGACGACAACAAATGCCATCGCGGATGTACACACAGACCCCAGCCTGCTTCTTGAACTTGTGTTCCAGAGAGTAGCCCGGGTAGTTGAGGTACGCCACGTCCGACGGGGTTGTTATCTTCGTCTCCGTTAGGTAAAACAGGTGCGGCTTCTCGGTCTCAAAATGGAGAAGGACCGGATCGGGATTGGAGTGCAACCCCCTGATATTAGTGAGGTGCACTTTTAGCGGGAGGAAGTGCAGCCGTTGTTTCACCTTATTTTTCTTCGCTTTATTCATGTTATGGAGAGTAGTTGGGGAGAAAAGTCGAATTGCCGAGGCGCTGCTCAGTGAACTAAGTTTAACACTAGAGCTAAACTGACCTGTGGGGAACTCATTTGGAGACTGCGGGGACGCCCGAACACTCCCGGATATGGCCACCGGGTCCTCCCATCCAGTCGCCGGCTGGCACGGTGGAGCATATCGGGATTTTTCGCTAGTTGGCGGGGCAGCCTTTGACACGTGGCTGGCGTGCTACTTGGGCCCCCTAGTAAATGCGGTCGGCCAACGGCTGGCACCGTGCTTCGGATCCTGCTACCCTCCAAAATAAGTTACCCGGAAAGCCTAGCCCAGTGACCAAGACCGGTTCTGAGCAGAGCAACTGACAATCTCCTTCTCCCCCAAAGGCACTGGCACTCCCGCACACCGACGGAATACAGCAAGCTGCTTGGCGCCGGACTTCGGCGGGATGGTGGTAGCGAGCCAGGCGGCTCCTTGCGGAGCCTACCACCTCTTTAAGTGGGATCGTTCTGCCGTACCACAGGCAAGCCTGTGGTGCCGTTGCCCGGGGTGGACCGCGAGGAGGTAGATCCCAAACCACCCCAAAAAAATCATATCATAATATAAAGTTCACTTCCATACCGAGTGAAAAAGCGAAAATCATACCATACCGAGCGAAAATCATAGTATAAAGCTTACTTCCATACCGAGGTTAAGTCAAGACGAGCAAAGTGAAGCGCAAGGCAGTGCAAGTACGTTTATGCCGCATCGAACTAAAAACAATCATAGAATTCGGATCAGAAACTTCGGAGTAATCGGCGTACATACATACATAAAAAAAATACCTACCGAATTGAGAACCTCATTTTTGGAAGACGGTTACAAATTTTTGTTTTTTTGAAAAGGTAGACTTCCCAGGTGGTCCCGTGATCAGCAGGTTAGGATCTGATGAGAAATAGAAGTAACTCTTCAAAGGGCATTGTTAAGAACCATGCATGTTCGAAACCCGCTCACCAAGATCTAAGTTCAATATGTTTGTAGAAAAGTTGTAAAATACTTAACTAGATGGCGTTAGGCGTCAAATTAGAAGTCGGTGTTAAGATTCTCCGCCGCTTAGATATAGTTCACGTCGATAAAGTTCAATATAAGGTCAAAAATACAGATTACGGTTGTTTCATTCCACACTAGACCTTACTCCTAAGATCAATTAGATCAACCCTGCTAGTACTGGGTAGCGGACCCCGCGTGCGGTACTAAACATTGGTCCATCGAACCGGATAAATAACCGTATTTTTGAGTTCGCGCGCGGCCCGTTCCGCATTGCCGTGTACTCGCAGTGGATCGCTGCGGCAAGAGTACCGGTCCCCCGCATCGGCAGCGGCGGCTCCGTCCAGTGTTGTGGACGAGCTCGGCAGCAGCGGCAGGGAAGTGGCCATCAGAGGGCGCCACTTGCATCCAGATCAAACGGGTGGTGATCGCATACGTCACCCCCGCAGTTCTACGTGTCGTCACAAGAAGGACGTCACACCCCAGTTCAACGTGACAGCAGAAGACTGACGTCACATCCAAGAGTTCATCGTGTCGCCACCAGGGCGCGCCACCATCATCGTATTGTGTGAGTGAATTGTGCAAATTGTGAGTACATTTTATTTTATAAACAAAGGAAGTTAATGACTAGCAATTTTGAACTTTATTTCTTCCAAGACTTTAACTTGGTCATTTTCTGAAGAATTTTGGACTTGTAGAATTTTAAGACTTAGAATATTTCCGCTTAGATTTTAATAACTTTATTATGTGTGCATGTTAGTTAAGGACTTACAATAGTTTCTTAAAAAACGACGGAACGGGGAACCTATGCCCGATTTCCGCCAGATTTTAGTTTTATTTAAAACACTTGTAAAATTTTAAGCAACTTTATTGGACTTAGAATATTTTTGTCAATACTGGACTTGTATTTTATTTCAAGTCAGTTCTCCTACAGTACAAAACAAACATTATTTTTAAACACGTTTTGGTTTGTTTACATTATTTTTGTTGATGTATTGTTAGTTTATTTAACCTGTTTACATTAAGTTTAACTAAGTGTTTTAAATTGATAGTGCAGTTTTAGTTTTTTTATTTAACTTGTTTTGCCGTTAATAATCTGTCTCAAAGATGGAGGGATTAATTAACGTACTAAAAGGATTCCAAAATGTTATTGTTAAAGGTTTAGCAAATTTCAAAAAGAGTCCTAAAGAAAGATTAACAAGCGAATACATTGAAACTAGACTAGAATTATTAGAAAAGGATTGGGATTCCTTTAAAGCAGCTAATACTAAAATTTATGAAAACTTTAAATTAGATGATATAGATCAAAAGGTTGTTGATATTTATGATACAACCGAAGATACTTATATAATGTATAAAAGTTTATTAAAAACAGCACATAATAAAATTAGACCAAGGGAACCAGTACAACCTAGTGACGGTTCTTCAAACAGTTCATTTAAGTCAACAAATTCATTTGTTAAATTACCAAAGATCACCATTCCAATATTCTCTGGAAAATATGGAGAATGGACAACATTTCGTGATCTGTTTATTTCATTAGTCCATAAAAATGAATCATTAGATAACGTACAAAAGTTACACTATTTAAAAAGTCATCTCTCGGGTGAAGCTGATCAATTAATACGGAATACACCAATAACTAATGCAAATTATAGTCAATGCTGGGATTTATTAGACAAGAGGTATAGCAATAAAAGATATCTTGCCAATTGTATATTAAAAAGGTTATTTGGAATAAAACGTATGCAAATTGAGTCAGCGACTTCATTAAAAGAACTTTTAGATACGACCAGTGATTGTTTAAATGCGTTGTCAAATTTAGGCATAAATGTGAGTACATGGGACGTTATCATCATACACATCGTAACGTTTAAATTAGATGTTGAAACGCGTAAACAATGGGAAATAAGCGTCAGCAGTAGCATTTCCAATGATTTTCCTACCATTGAGCAATTTAAATTATTTTTGGAGCAACGTTTCCGCGCACTTGAGTGCATAGAACCAAAAAAGGGTTCAGGTCACCAGGTCAATAACAGTTCGAACCATCATACGCCTAAGACAATGCTTGCTACGAACGCATCATCACTCCTGAAATGCGAACTCTGTTCTGAAGCTCATAAACTTTGTTTTTGTAAAAAGTTTGCAAAACAATCACTTGAAGCTAGACGTGATTTTGTACGTAAAAACAAAATATGCTTTAACTGTTTAGGGAGTAATCACACAGTTAAAGGCTGTAAAAAGGACACAAGGTGTAAAGTTTGCCAAAAGCGCCACCATTCGCTGTTACACATAAATAGTGAGTCGGCAAATGAAGATCAAGACCCTGAAGCTAAGTCAGCTGCTGACAGCGCTAGTCCTTCGACTAATGCTAATCAGATAGTTGCTTGCTTGTCAACAGGAAAGGTACCCAAACCCAGACAAGTTTTATTAGCCACTGCGCTACTAAAAGCTGAGTCAAAGACGGGTGGATACCAAACAGTTCGAGCCTTACTCGATCAAGGTTCGCAGGCTTGTTTCGTTACAGAAGCAGCAGTTCAATTTCTTAACCTGAAAAAGATTCCTATTCAAGGGTTTGTTTTAGGCTTAGGAGACAATAGGTCAACCATGACAAAGTACATGGTACAAATAACGATAAGGTCTCGCGTCGATTTTAGTTTTAAGTTTACGTTTAATGCTTACGTTTTAAGCAAGATCACCTCTTACTTACCAGAGCGAAGCTTAAGCGTGGATGCTTTCGACTGGTTAGAGTTCAACAATTTATGTTTAGCAGATCCAGAGTTCAACACACCCAACAAAATCGATATGCTGTTGGGTGCTGATGTTTATAGCTGCATTATTAAGGAAGGTTTAGTTAAAAGTCCTTCTGGTAGTATTGTAGCACAGAGTACTAGATTAGGTTGGGTTCTGTCAGGTACAGTGGGTCCTGAAAGTAATAGTTCATATAAAATTAACGTAATGCATTGCAAGGTGCAAGACGATGACCTTTTAAAGAAATTTTGGGAAATCGAAGAGCAAATTAGTACTAAAAGGATATTTACACCAGAGGAGAATAAATGCGAAGAGTTTTATAGTGAGACTACAAAGAGAGATAGCGATGGTAGATATATAGTCAGGTTACCTTTCCGAGACGAAGATCCTCCCTGCAAGTCTGGAAATTCACGTGGCATAGCTAAATCGAGATTCCAAGCATTAGAGAGAAGATTAGCAAAGAACAAAGAGTTAAAAGAAAAATACATAGAAGTAATAAATGAATATTTACAGTTGGGTCATATGAGGCACGTGAAGAAAGATGATAGCAAATGGGAAGAAGCAGTGTATCTACCACATCACGCAGTCATTAGGGAAGACAAGATCACAACTAAAGTTCGTGTTGTTTTCAACGCCTCTGAAAAGAACAACAAAGGAGTGTCACTAAATGATACACTCATGGTTGGTCCAACACTGCAGGCTGATTTACGTCACACGGTTTTAAAATGGAGAGTGCATGCTATAGGACTTGTAGCGGACATTATAAAAATGTATCGGCAAGTGAAGGTAGCTGAAGAAGATGCAATGTTCCAAAGAATACTGTGGCGTGACAGCCCGGATAAAGAGATACAAGATTACGAGCTGGTGACTGTGACCTTTGGAACAGCTTCTGCACCGTACCAAGCAGTCAAAACTTTACGTCAAATCGCTGTGGATGAAGGTGAAAACTACCCACTAGCTGCAGATAAGGTCTTAAATTGCTTTTACATGGACGATTTAATGACAGGATGTAACAGTGTAGAAGAAGGCATTGAAATATATAAGCAAATGAAAGCATTATTAGGAAAAGGTAGATTTATATTACAAAAATGGAATAGCAATCGTCGTGAAATACTTAAGATAAAAGTTAAAATAGATGAAAACAGTGAAGTTAAAGAACAACGAGATCAAACTAGAACAAATAGGGACAAAACATTAGGACAAATAGATAGTTTACAGAACAAGGAATTAAAGAAAATAGAACACAAAGAAGAGAAAGGGTTAGAAAACAAATTATGTAATAAAATAAAAAAATTGGGAATTACCTGGAACCGCAACGAAGATACCTTTCAGCACTCAGGGAATCTTCCGCCGCTGACGACTGCACCGCATTCGTTGTTGGTTGCAAAAACCAGAGTAGCCCCCATCAAGCAAATAAGTATACCTCGTTTAGAGTTGTGTGGAGCAGTTCTGTTGTCAAATCTTCTAATAGAAACAGCCGACGCTCTGAATATTTCTAGGGATAAAATCAAGGCCTGGACAGATTCCACAGTCGTGTTGGCATGGCTTAACAGCCATCCAAGTAGATGGAAGACGTTTGTGGCGAATCGCACCTCGGAAATATTGACTACGATGAAGGCATCTCAATGGTTTCATGTGAAAACCAAGGACAACCCAGCAGACTGCGCCTCACGAGGTATTTTACCCAGTGCATTAATAGTCAACAGTTTATGGTTTTCTGGACCACCATTTCTAACTCAGAGAACAATAGTTTATGAAAGGTCAAATGATTTGAATATCGACTTAGAGGAAACAACAAAAACACACATTGCTGTAGTGCCAGAGCTTTCAATGTTCGAGCGGTATTCGTCATTACAAAAATTAGTTAGAGTAATCGCATATTGCAGACGATTTTTAAAGAATAATACTTTTAAACATAGTTATTTACAAAAGTTAGAGTTAGAAGCAGCGTTAGAATGCTGTATTAGACAAACACAAAAGGATAGATTTACAGTAGAATATTTACAATTACAGGACAAAGGTTATTAACAATTAAAATCTAGTAAGCTCAACTCACTCTGCCCATATCTGGATGACAGAGGCCTTATCAGAGTTCGAGGTAGACTTGAGAAAGCTCCATTGAGTGAAAACACAAAGCATCCTATAGTCCTACCAAACTCTTGTCATCTGACAAACCTTATAGTGGCAGATGCACACTTAAAGACTCTGCATGGAGGTCCTCAGCTAATGTCAAATTATTTGAGGACAGCCTACTGGATCATAGGAGTCAGGAACCTAGTCAAACACCATGTGCGCAAATGTGTGACATGCGCTAGACATCGCGCTAGCATCAAGAACCAAATGATGGGTTCACTTCCAACGGTTAGGTGTTCTCCAACGCGACCGTTTCTTCATAGCGGTGTTGATTATGCTGGCCCTATTAATATTAGGACAACGAAAGGTCGTGGGCACCGTTCGTACAAGGGCTACATATGCTTGTTTGTGTGTATGTCTACCCGTGCTATACATTTAGAAGTCGTTAGTGACATGAGCACACAAGCTTTTTTAGCCGCCTTCAGACGTTTTGTGTCTAGGCGAGGTCATTGTGCCAAAATATGGAGCGACAATGGCACTACATTTGTAGGTGCCTCCCGAGAGTTGCAACATTTAGCATCCATTCAGGCAGCAATAGCAGAACAACTCGAGGCCAACGGTACTGAGTGGCACTTCATTCCCCCCCATAGCCCTAATTTCGGTGGACTTTGGGAAGCAGGGGTGAAGTCCACAAAGTTTCACCTTAAACGGGTCATTGGCGATGCTACTTTGACGTATGAGGAAATGAGCACACTCCTCAATCAAGTAGAAGCTTGTTTGAATTCGCGTCCAATGAGCGTCATTAACGTTACTGATCCTGGTGAACTGATACCTTTAACTCCTGGACATTTCCTAATTGGAGAGCCAATAGTAAATGTACCAGACAATAAATATGAAAGTTCAAATGTAAGCTATTTGTCACGGTGGCAATTTATTCAAAGGATGCTACAATCATTTTGGAAGCGCTGGTCCCAAGAATATTTGTCCAATCTTATGAACCGGTACAAATGGTCTTCTAAAATTCCTGAGCCAAAACTTGGTGATATTGTTTTAGTTAAGGAAGACGATTTGCCGCCAAGTCGTTGGTTATTAGGTCGCGTAGTAGAGAAGCATCCCGGTGCTGATAATATCACCCGTGTAGTCACATTACGCACTAAATCCTCTACTATTAAGAGGCCAACCTCGAAGCTTTGTATTTTACCAGTTGCAGATCACTGAATTTATGTTTATTTTTAAGATCAACTTTACAAGCTTTTATTTACATACAAATATTTACAGTTTTTATTTACAATGTTTACAGTTATAAGATCAAATTATTGTTAAGATATTTTTAGATGCATGTTTTCACACAATGAAATTTTACATTTCCCCCAATTGGGTTTTTATTTTTATGTTTACTTTACAACTGTTGAATCTTTTACATATTGTTATTTTAGAAGCTTAGCCAAGTAAATAGTTTTAGATTTTCAAATGTTAGATGTTAAGATTTAAAGTAGTACAATATCTTAATTTAAGATTTTAGATCAATCCTGAGATCAGATATTGCCAGATCCAGGATATAGTTCACGAAGGACATTCCTTCAGTAATGTCCTTGGTGGGCGGTATGTTAAGAACCATGCATGTTCGAAACCCGCTCACCAAGATCTAAGTTCAATATGTTTGTAGAAAAGTTGTAAAATACTTAACTAGATGGCGTTAGGCGTCAAATTAGAAGTCGGTGTTAAGATTCTCCGCCGCTTAGATATAGTTCACGTCGATAAAGTTCAATATAAGGTCAAAAATACAGATTACGGTTGTTTCATTCCACACTAGACCTTACTCCTAAGATCAATTAGATCAACCCTGCTAGTACTGGGTAGCGGACCCCGCGTGCGGTACTAAACAGGCATAGAACCATTGCGGCATAACCCCCCCGCCGCCATTTTTTTTCCAAAGTTGCGGCGCACCTTCAAATATCTCGGCAACGTGACACTTTAGGGCACCATGTTGCTAACATGTTTTGCTTGTTTAAGTGTCCTCTACCCATATATGCACGTTAGATCGTGCGCCGCAACTTTGAAAAAAACATAAAATGGTGGCGCCCCGGCTATGCCAGCTTTTTTTTTTTTTTACTATTTATAGGCATACGTTTGACCACAATCTCACCTGATGGTAAGCGATGGTGTGGTGGTGTGGACAGTTTTTGGAAGAGTGTTTTCTCGAAGTGTTCCCATTACAATTTAGTGAAGATCTGATTAAGAACTTCGGAGATAGGCAACGGAACTCCTTAGTAAATGATAGCAAATGGACCGGGATTGCTGAAATCGCATGTCTGTCTATTGTTTACATCAGTTCATAAAAAAACATCACCCCAGTACGCTGTGAATGTGAATTTAGTTGTGGTATATCAGCACTAAAAAGTGAAAAATAAAAAACTTTTTTACAAAAAAATACAACTGACTTCCAAAAAAAAACCACTAAGAAAATATAAAATAACTTTAATTTTGGAAGATTTCTTTTGTTATGCCTAGAACATAATTTCATTAAAACAGGACTCAAGAAGTGGGGTGCAAAAGGGGCCAAATGACCCTTTCTAAAATCGCTCGGGGTCTATCTTTTTTCTTAAACAAACAAAAATTGTCGGAGAGAGTAGATCATAAGATAGGTATTTTAACTTGTTTTTGTTAGTTCCACCACGACCCCGTTGCAAATTTAGCACCTGATTGATACCTTCAACTTATTGAGTTATGATAGTGCTGTCATCTGACCGGATTTCTCCGGACTTGTCCTAACTTTGAGAGCGTCCGGGGAGTTTTCAAAAAGTATAGGACACTGACGTTTCAGTGTAATCTAGTTTGATTCCATGGTTTGATTGTAAGAAATACAGGGTAAATTAAAACAAATCTTAGTTGAAAATTTACTCGTAATCGTAAGTCTAGCTAAATCCAGTGCTAAAAAATAGCAGACGCTGTAGTTTATCCCGGAAACCAGCTGTAATTTAATAATTAAAAAAAAACCGAAAAAAACCTTTAAAAAGTAACAAGCTTTTTCGTCGGGGGTTTTTAAAATTTTTAATTTTAAAAACCCCCTATCGCGCATATCGCGATCGGTAGAACGAGTAAAAGTAGCTAAGCATCTCTCATCGATGTATTCACTCATTTCTCTTTTCTGCTTCATCATATGACCCTGATCACAATCTATGTATAACCTATTCATTGCGACCATTTAAATGAATACGAAAACAGAAGGTCTGCTGTAAGTAAGTGAGGGGTTGGGTATCCTGCAGATTTCAGGGCATGCTTCAGCATAGGTTAAAGTTACTGGTCTAAATATAATAGGTTCATTGAAACCATTCCAGTGAGTTCAAATACGATACCTCTGCTATAACTTATTGAGGAGTTGGGTATTCTGCAGACCTCAGGTTATGCTACAACATCAGGTCAATATTACCATATTTTTGCAATGTTATTGCAATTTACCAAATTTCGCATTACAGAATACCAAATTTCGCATCAATCAGACCCGTAAAAGCCTTCATTAACTTCATTAGCTGATGATCTTCAAACGGCTCAACCGATCTTGATAAAACCGCTAGAGAACCTGCTTTCAAAATAAAAAAATCCGCGTCCAAATCGGCTCACCCGTTTAAGAGCTACGGTGCCACAGACAGACACACAGCGGTCAAACTTATAACACACCTCGTTTTTGGTCGGGGGTTAAAAAAAAGAAACTAAACAACGACGAAATAGTTTTTGGGCGGTGTCCTGGGAAAATACTCAATTTCACCCAAATGTCCGGGGTTTTTCTAAAATGACAAGAAACACTTGAGATTGTGGATGGAAGCGAGCCCATCGTCCGTAAATATTTATTTAGGTAAAATTAAATACTCGAAAAATGGTTTGAGTGTAAAGAAACGTAAGCATATGACAAAAGTGTTGCCAGCTAATACGTACAGTGTCAGGTGGTAAGAAATTGTAAAACGCTTTTTCTAAATAGTAACTAGCAAAGTCACTGTCTGTTTCACCACTATTTAAATCACTCAATGGACTTTGATACTGATTTCACTAATAGAAAGAGCGATAAACGAGGAAGGCTTTGTGTTTAGCTTTCACCCGTGCGCAATAATTTTCATACGTAACTAATGAAAACCTCAAACATCTTTCAATCTTCTTAGATTGGGGGTGCTGTTTGAGGCTTTTGGGCGTACTTATTATAGCCTCAGATAGCATGCCCGACGCGATGCAGATTGTGCAAAGCTGCTTAGTGCATAGCCAAAAAACTTTCACAATTTAACGGGTTTGTGGTAGAGCATTCACCACTTTCAAAGTTATTATGGTTGAAATGAGCTTAGAAGCATCATATTTTGAGGTCAATGAAGGAATAATAATGTATCGAAATCTTGGTCGTGGTCAAAAAGCAAAAATTGTTTTAGTAGAAAAGTGCTTTTGACTTTCAAAATATTTGTTGATAGCAACATTGTAGTTTAGTCTGATAATTTGACAGCTACGCAGCAATAGTCAGTTTCGGACTTAAAAGTTTTTATTCTTTTTGTTCAATAGTAGTGATAGAGTAGTGGTTAGTGATCAGTTCGCTCTGATCGCAAGCGAGTCCGTTTAGCGGTGGAGAGTGTGGCGCGGCTGTATGGTCGCGATGCTGGCGGCGGAGCGCGCGCGGTGAAAGTGCATGGTGTTGTGACCGACGACCGTGAGTGAGCCAAGCGAGCGCGAGTGGGTGACGATGGGCGTGGGCCTGCAGCCGCTCGAGTTCACCGAGTGCCTCGCAGACAGCCCCCAGTTCCGGGAGAACCTGCAGAGGCACGAGAAGGAGTTGGAGCGCACCAGCCAGCAGATCAAGCGGCTCATCAAAGAAGTCAAGGATGTGGTGCAGGCCGCCAAGCGTAAGTGTGCCCGCGAGCGTCCGCGCACTACTCAATGTATAATGGAGTGTCAGACAGCAGTTAGTGCAGTTCTGTAGCGAAGGAGTTGAGTGTGTGATGTCACAGTAAACAATGAGTGCCCGTCAGTGGCGCAAACTGCAAGTATGTGCACACTCGCTGCACGAAACATTTGTATTCCCTGTTGAAGTCCTCCTTCTTAGGAACAGGATATCCACAAGGCAGGCTGAATGCTATGCTACACAGAGACACAGAGCATAATGTTTGAGTGCATCTCAGTGAGCAGCACATTAGTGTGTCAAGTGTTGGCGCTGCACCTTGTTCTGTTATTGTGAGTACTTAGTTGTCTGTAGCTGATAACAGTGAACAGTCCCTGTGTGCGGCCTGTGACAGACACACACACAAGCGAGCATGCAGTGCATCATATAAGTCACTAAGTAAATCTATTGTGTTTGCATGTAGACTTGTTTACTTGAGATGCTCCTATTATCATAGTTTTATATTACTATCTTGTGGAGTTCTGGCATAATGTGTGGACACCTGTACTTGTGTCATGTACTATATCATAATGACAGCTCAGTTACTGCTTTGTTAATTTTCCCTTAATCTGTTCAAGTTTTGATAGTTAATTATAGTGTGCCTACTTGCCGTTACCCTTTATCATGGAATGAATGTGTCTCACCCATACTTGTAAGGTGTAGCTGCAGTATGTGAGGACCTCTGCAGTGTGTCACATATGTCACTGTTGCCATATGTGTGTCAATGACTTTGTTAATTAGTGTGGCGACTCACCACTCACGTATGGACGTGTGCACCTACATACTTATCTACAATTATACATATGCATGTAAACTAATGCTCTCATAAGGTTCCAGCTGTGTAGTGTACACTATGCTGAGATTAAGTTCCATGAAGTTTGTGCTATGAGCAGAATAGACAGAACCGGCTCAGTTGCCATAAGCGGAAAAAAGACTAGTTAATGAAAACATTGTGCGATGAGATGACAAGCAGTGTGTTATCTGATCAACATTACATTGGCATGTTGCAAGTACTCAATACATTCTGTTTCAACAGGTTGATGCAGTATGTGTTGTGTGACCGTGATTGAAGCTCAGCTGCCACCACTCGGGTGCCTCAATAACCGTTCCAATAACAAATACTTACTACATTATTTTAGAAGGATTTTGTTACCTACTGTGTTTAAATACTAGTGGACATTATGCGGTTTCACCCGCGTAGTTCCCGTTCCCATGGGACCACGGGGATAATATATAGTCTATGTTACTCCCTGACAATGTAGCTATCCAATGCTAAAAGAATTTTTCAAATCGGTCCAGTAGTTTCGGAGCCTATTCAATTCAAACAAACAAATCTTTCTTCTTTATAATATTAGTGTAGATAATGCCATAGAATAGATTTCGGTTAATTCATCTACATTGGAATGAAAAAAGAAAGTTATCATAACTATGCAGATAATATAATTTACAAAGCAGATATCCAGAATGTGCCAGCAACAGTGCAGAAAATTGACATAAGTTGTCATAGGCACATGTTTTACGACTTTAATTGATAATTTTATAGCTATAGGTGACATACTACTTACTCCTTCACTCTAGAATAAAGCTAGCAAGTATTGCCCACAATAACTTGTAATATGTTCAATGAGTGTGTGAGCGCGGCGGCGCGCACGCAGTCTCGGCATCCAAGTGTCACAGGCTAGGGGCACGACGGCGGCGGCGGCGCGTGAGTCAGGCGCCTTATCAGCCTCGCCCACTCCCATGTGAGATGAGCCTTATTTGCCGCCCTCTGCTTAGAGCCGACCGGCCGCGCCGCCGCCGCCGCATCTGTGTGACAACAGACCCTAACGTGTCACAACCCGCATGAGTAGTTGAAGGCGTTCGGCCGCGCTCGCTGCTCGATAAGATGCCGATAGTGAGTAATCGCGCTATCGTCGGTATCGCTTGCTATCGTGGTATTGGACAACTGCCACTCATTATCTGCACGTTTCTTAACCTCGTCCTTGAGCGGGCGCTGCACGCGCTCGCGCTCGCGTCCGCAAGGCTCCACAAGATAACATGTAATTAACATTAACAAGGGCATGTGCATTTCTTGACACATTTTTACTGGAAATTAGTAAGTTAGCTCAGCTATTGTCATCAACTATCCGCCGTGCGGATGAGTCACGTCGCAGCCGGCCGAGATGTGTTTACACGCTCGTACAATGAGCGCGACACAAAAAGTGACCTTGCAATGTGTAATGAATATGATCACATTCGTATGAGCGCGACTGTGCACGAATGTAATTCGTAATACTCGTACTTATATCATTACGTAGATTGTCATAATTGCCGCTCCGGCCACTCGCTTGGTGAAGGCTGTTACTTCTCCGCTCAGGCGCTCACAGCAGTCACAGCTGCTACTCGACCCTCCGGTTAGATCACTACTCTTCGTCACCTTTTGTTTCACATCACACTGGTTTTGTTACCTTACCAGACCATGAATAGCGAACGCAGCTTCACCTGCGCCCTGCGGGCTGCGGTAAAGTTCTGTACGAAATAAAGCAATCCTTGAAAACAATTAATTGTGAATGATTCACATGAATGACATGAAGAAGATGCTGCATCACCTTTGTACACTGACAATGTTAATTCTGTGGTAGATGCGTGTCGCTGAGCCTCTCACCCCTGACTCCCTGAGCGTGCAGCAAGCAAATCACAACACGACGCGACATTGTTACAGTTACTTGCCCAATTTTCAGTTGCAATTTTAAGCAATTAGGTATATTTTAAAATTAAATACGTTCGAATAAATAACACGTACGTACACACTTTTTGAAATGGTTGTAGTTTGAACTCTAACGATAACTTTATGCGCTCGTCGCTCGTCGCTCGTCGCTCGACAATACGGTCCATAAAATATTCTTCACAGTTCACACAATACTTCCTGGCGAGTATTTATTTACTTATTCACTAGTTTCTGCCAGCGGCTTCGCCCGCGTGGTCCCTAGGGAACATACTCCCGGGATAAAAAGTAGCCTATGTCCTTTCTCAGGCTCTAGACTATCTGTCAGACAGATAGACAGTTACTTTCGCATTTATAATATTAGTAAGGATCAACTAATTCACATTTGTGCCGAACAGTGGTTTTAACAAATAAATTCATTTTCCGGGAAAAAACAAACACTATACATTCCACATTGTTCCCGACATTGTTAGTCTTAATATTAATTATACCTAATAATAAGTCTTAATACTAAGTAGTATATAGTGAGTGGCACGGTCGTCATCAGGGCCGGACTGGGCCCCAAAGAGGCGAATGGCCCTCCACTCTCAACAATCACAGTGAGGAAAACTACAGTGCCGGATTAAGCAAACACGAGGTCTGTGGAGAATTTTATTAAGGGGCCCCAAAACCTAAAATCTTCGTTAAATAAAAACGAAGATTTCAAATTAAAACTAATTTGACTTATAAAGTTTTTGAGCAACCACATATGTATACTTACGTGTAGGGCGAAAAGATGGTAGCTGATTTGGTGAGTCATGCTGACAGAATACCGAAAATATACCTGGAAAAAATTAAATGCGACTCGTATTTCTTTTTTGTGGTGAGGGCCTCACTTTCGGATTTCCAAAAAGTTTACTTTTTAACGTGATCTTCAGGTCCGTCAATTGTGATTTGATCGGATGCGGCTTGACGCAGAATGACTAAAATAGGCAAATCTGACGAAGACGTGCTGGACCCAAACACGACTTCTTATTAAACTGCGATTTAGACAAGTTTAAAATGATGAAGGAAGGGCGAATTCAATTTATTCTACGCAATAGTGTTACATGTCCTGATATGACAGGGTCTGGCACGATAGCCTTATTAGTAAGCTTCCTTCCTTCGGTCTGCCCGCCGGAGTGTGTGATTGGATTGCAGATTTCCTGAGGAAGCGGTCTATCCGAGTGGTCATAGATGGCTGCTTGTCCGGACTACTGGATATTAATGCCGGGGTTCCTCAGGGGTCGGTGCTCTCGGCAACATTGTTCCTGCTACATATTAATGATCTGCTTAAACCCGGTACCTTTGGGTATGCAGACGACAGCACTGTTGCTGAGAGATGCGTGTCCGACGCACGAGCTGGTGGGTCGCAGATCCGGTCTCTCCGGGAGGCTCTGGTAAAGCGCTTGAACTTGTCCTTACAGGCTGTCTCTGAATGGGGCGATGCCAATCTGGTCAAGTTCAATGCTGTTAAGACCCAAGCGTGTCTTTTTTTCCGCTAAAAGGAGCCAATTCCACCCAGCTCTATTTTTTCGAGGTGTAACCGTGCCGATAACCGACCGACTTGAGCTTCTTGGTGTTACGTTAACATCTTCCCTCAATGTTGGCCCTTTCATAGAGGCAAAGGCTCAAGTGGCTGCCAGAAAGTTGGGGATACTAGCAAAGGTGAGACCGCACTTCACGCCGGAACAGCTGCTCAAATTCTATCAAGCGCAAGTTCGATCGTGTATGGAGTACTGCTCGCATCTTTGGGACGATCTGCCAAATACCAGCTTGATGCCCTTGAGTCAATTGAGAAACGAGCCAAGAGGATCATCGGTAATGATAGACTCGTCGAGTCTCCAAAGTCTTGAGCATCGACGCCGAGTGGCTGGCCTATGTCGGTTTTCTATCGGTTGCATTTTGGGGAGTGTGCGATTGCATGATTTAATTCCGCCAAGTCCGTTCCATCATCAGACCATAAGACGAACGGCGATGCGCCACTGGTACATGGTGGACATCCCACCCACACGCACAAATCGTTTTGGGAACACATAGTGCGTACAGCTAAGGAGTGGAATTCCCTGCCAGAGTCTGTGTTTCCAGATAACTACAACATGGAGTCTTTAAGACAAGAGTGAATAGGTTACTTCTAGGCAAACGTGCTCCATTTTCGACCACATCATCGCTTTCCATAAGGTGAGATGGTGGTCAAACGTATGCCTATTAATAATAAAAAAAAAAACACCGGTAGCACTCCGGGAGTGCCGGCAGAAGTGAAAACTTTAGTATTAACGTTGTGTTTAATTATAAGTACAAAAATACTATCATTTATGAGGTAGAATACAATGTTTATTTATTGCGCTATCGTACACAAATATGACAATTTACATGTTATTATTCATAATATTATATCGTTATTTATTTATATATTACATTAATTTTTATCTCTTAGAAAAATCAACTTTCATCCATAATTTCGTAATTCCGTAATTTCGTATCCTTGGATACGCGTGGCACGCTGTACATAAACACAGACGGACATTCGCGCAAGCGCCCTGTGCCGCCTAAGCGGAGCAGCACACTCAGGCACGGTAGAAAGAGTGGGAGATACTAGTTCCTCTCCCTTCCCCTCGATCTTACGCTTTTTCGATCAGCATCACGTGACCCTGACGCGAGTCCGTCTTACGCTTTTTCGATCAGGTCACGTGTCCTGACGCGAGTTTAAGATTTTATACCCATTACAGAAAAAGTGCTCAACGCCGCTAAAGAAGTTTTCACTTCAAAAATGTGATTTTATAAATAGCTGATTTACGAATACGTTCAATATCAGGATAATAATAATACAGCCTCTTTATTTCCATAATGAATTACTTTTAAAAAATATTTCATAAGGTTAAATATTTGTCAGGAATGTGGAGTTGTCGAAGACCTACAACGTTTATTGATGTAATGTGTCCAGTATGAGTCTCGTAGAAATAATTTTGTGGGGTCCTTGAATTTGAACAGAACTGATGTAGGTATATTCCACACAATTCTATCCCAACCAAATGGCGACGATAGAATAGTGTTACGAGCTTGGGGTTCGTTACAATAAAAACAGCCGATTAAACAACCAAAACTGACACTTTAATTTACAACACTAATTAGCACTTTAAAACACACAATCGCACTATTTACTTCACTATAATTCGCAGTTGAAGATCGCTCTCGAAGTTATCGTTTGTATCGCCAATTCAATACTGACCACAGTCGCCGGATGTCCGCCCTTTATATACCGACAGTTGTTTCTAGAATCTTCTAGTATGGAAACTTCCGGAAAGTTCGGGTACGTACCGGTCCCGACTGACCAGGTGTAGAAACATCGAGAATGTTCTACCATAGAAAATTCTAGAAACGTCTTGACTCCTTTGATCTGCTTAGTTCCCGCTACTTGATACTAGATGGCGTTAGCAGCACGTATATGTCGTTATGTAACGAGCATTAATTCTGGCGCGTAACAATAGAATAGAATGGTTTTTATTTTCAAAGAATGTGCAATATACATAAGATGTTACAAATATTAGGGTTCCTTGTACATTCTACCTTCAAGGCATGCAAAAATTCACGATAAGTAACTCAACTTTAAAAGAACAATGTTTAAATAATTTATAACTAAGTATGCAAAGGGTTTGTTCCAATTCATGGCACACATCTTGTGATAGTAAAATAATGTTTAGGATAGGATGGGACTGGCATAAGCTATGCGTAAAAGCCTTTATTCGAATAAAGAGAAAAAAAATAGGTTAAATATCAGGATATGTAAGACAAATTGCTCAGAATATATTTTATTCACCTTGAACATCTTCAGTCATCAGAGTTTTCAGAGAAGTTTTTTTGCGCCCGATCAAACCAAAATTTGAAGACCACGTTAAAAAGTGTGCTTTTGGACATCTGAAAATGGGCCCCTAACCTGGGCTCGTGCCTGGCTCGTAGCTTTACGCTAACGTAAATTAAGTCTACGTGACGGTAGAGGACGTTATTCTAATCGATGTAAAGCGATGTTTTTATTAAGTGGTAAAAGAAAGTCGACCGACTAATCGGCCACACCGGCCCATCGGGCCGATTTGCCATATGGCCAGTCCGGGCCTGGTCATCCTATCAAAGTTCAGTATCAGTATTTTACTGATACAAGCAGTTCTTTTTTCAAATAAAAGAAAAAAGCCGGCCATGTCCGTGTCGGGCCACTCGCAGTATAGATGTTGCCCCCATGACCATGAAAATATCACTCATGCCTTTGTCAAGATAAGTGCATCACAGTATCACTGGAACTTTGACAAAAGCCCATTTTTAACCGACGAAAAAACAGAGGAGGTTCTAAGTGCCATTTACACACCCATTTTATGTATGACCACGCTTAACTTTTTACTTAGTAGTCAGATTCCGAACGAATTTAATTTTTTTAACATGTTATTTTAACACTATAGACTTCTTATAGGTTTTCCTGTAATCTATAGGTAAAGGTCTATTATCTCCAATTTTTTTTAAATTTTATGCTCAGTGGTTTCGGAGATAAGGGCGGGAATGGTCAGTTTTCGTCTAATTTCTTGAATAACTTCAAAACCATTTAGGTATTTTAAAATTATGAAAAAAATATAATTAAAACTCTCACAGTAAGCCCTTTCATTTGATAAGTCACGGTCACACGATATTGTTCAAAAAACTTTATTTTTTAATTATCTTGTTTGACCCCCAAATGTGACCCCATACTAAAAATTTAATAATTTACGTAACGCGTTCGCGTTTGGGTCACAAAAGTCCATATGTGTACCAAATTTCAACAGAATCGGTCCAGTGGATCCGGAAAAAACTGGCTGTGACAGACGGACTAGCTTATCCAAAGTACGAACATCTTTCATGGGGTACGGTGTTAAATGTTACAACAAAATTCCTTTTGACATATTAGAATTAAATGAAAGAAAATTTAAAAAACACACTTTGTGAACAAGCATATTACAAATTAGATGATTATATTCAAGACTAGTCGAACCGCGCAACGTCGTCTGCTCCGCTCCTGTTGGTCTTAGCGTGATGATATATAGCCTAGTCCTCGATAAATGGGCTATCTAACACTGAAAGAATTTTTCAAATCGGACCAGTAGTTCCTGAGATTAGCGCGTTCAAGCAAACAAACTCTTCAGCTTTATATATTAGTATAGATTTAACTCACACACTGATCATATAAATCAATAGTTGCAAAATTTGTACGTATGTGAGTACTATGTCCCCTTACTAGCAAACTTATTAATTTTACCTCTGCTAGCATTTCTTTATTGTACCTATTAGTAGTAAATATGTGTCTTTTTTGGGAGCATCGTCTTCACATAGAATCAATTGATTACTGTATGCAAATATTCTTCTTTCTTTCTTTCTTTATTAGGCGTTTCATGGACCAATAGGTCTTCCAGGCGTTTTCGGTGCGTCGAGCAACTTCTTTATCTTGTCTCGCCTGGAATGGGACTATTTGACCGAGATATATGCATGTACTCATGGACATATTCAACCTCAACACCCCCAATCTCTACTTTGCGCTTCGTGCTGTTCATCATTAATTTCGTTTTCGCCATATTCATTTTGAGTCCGACCTCGAGGCTTGCCTGGCTCAGTTGTTCGAGCATAAAGCCTAACTCAGTGGGAAAATAGGGCTGATTTATTGTTCACTCACAGATTTTAATGATGAGTTGTGTAGCATTTTTTGTAGGCCTCCATGTTGGTATATAAAGCCTCAAAAAATTATAAAACAAAAACTTTTTTGTTTAAAATAACTTTAATTTCAGAAGTCGGTGTTTTTGATTGTTTCTTCGTATTTTAACACCGACTTCCGAAATTAAAGTTATTTTATACTTAAAAAGGTTTATTATTTTTTGTTTTTCCGTTTTTTCAGAGGTTTAATTTTTTTTAAGTTTTCGTTACTGCGAACCCGAAAACCTTGAAAATCGAAAAATTTCACTCGCGTGCAACGGTTACGAATTTCATTTTTGTAACATGTTATTCTAACAGGCACTTCTTATAGGTTTTTCTGTAAATCTGTAATGTTAAGCACCAGAATTAATGCTGGGTTCACAAAGTCACTAGTTACTACTAACGCCATCTAGTATCGAGTAGCAGAACTAGTGGAGTCAAGATCTTTCTAGACTTTTCTATGCTACCTTGTAGCTATTCCACCATTTCGCACTAAGCGTTTCCAAACGTCTTTTATAATGCGCACAGCAAAAGAGTGGAACTCTCTGCCTGCGTCTGTTTTCGAACGCTTACAACCCTCATCTCTTTAAAGTCAAGAGTGAACAGGCTCCTTCTGAGTAGGCTCGCTGCATCGTAGACATTGTCTATGTCATCTCGGACCTAGACTAGAGTCAAGAGCAAACCCATCTCAAAATCTCCATAAAAAAAAAGAACATTCTCGGTGTTTCGACACCTAGTAGGGACCGGTATGTACCCGAACTTTTCAGATATTTCCATACTAGAAGGTTCTAAAAATAACTGTCGGTATAAAAGGGCAGACATCCGTCGACTGGGCCCACTGGGGTCAGTATTGAATTGACGCTACAAGTGATCAAAGTGTCAATTCGAATCAAAGTGTTCAGTAGTGCGATAGGGTATTTTACTGAAAAAAAAAACGAATTAGTCCGACAGATAGACTTCCAAAAAATGTTGGACACATATTTTTTCTTTTTTTACGTTAACAAAAAATGACGAAGATACAGTACGTTAAAAACTCGTGTGACGTCACTACGATAGTACAATTTTACTAGCGACGTGACGTCACCAGCCCCCTCTCCCGAGTTTTGATGCGTTTTACCTTTGTCTATATTCATTGATTTACAAAAACAAAAATTACGTGTCCATTATCATTCAATACTCTAACTGACGGACTAAATAGATTTGCAATTTATTGATGGTGGAAACTAGCTTATTAGTGAGTTTAAAGTTGTAATTAGTGTTCTAAATTGTAAGTGTCATTTTTGGTTATCTATTAGGATTTAGATGCCGCACTTAGTCCTGTTGTTGGACCATTGTGGCAGCCGTTACTCCAACCAGCCAACCTCCCTTCAGAAACAGATCAGTTTGAATTCCCGGTGTGTTCAAAACATCTGTAAGCGAGTTCTGTGACCCTATTGTTTGACTCCATATTTCGGTAACGCCTGTGCACTCAAGGAGTACGTGCGATACCGTTTCCTCCTCCTCCATGCATGCTCTGCATAAAGGACTATCCGAGATACCTATCGTGTGTGTTTGTTCAGTGAGCAGTGCCCGGTGATGGTCCCCGTCTCCATTCGCAGGCGAATTTTTCTCATTGATATGACGCACGGTATAGTTTGAAAAGCTTTTTTTAGCTTTGTCCCCCAAAACTGACCTCCATACTCAAATTTTATTTATTTATGTAACGCGTCCGTTTTTGGGTCACGAACAAATCAAATTTCTCAATCGAGCTCTCAGCTCCTACAGCGCCTGCTGTGTCATCCAGTAGAGTTGTTACTACTAGCGGCAGTGACATGTGTGTTCTGTTCTGCGCAGGTCTGGGCGCGGCGCAGATGGCGCTAGCCACCAGCATGGAGCAGTTCGAGTTCGCGTGCATCGGCGCCTCCATGACGGAGGACGAGCGTGTCATCAGCCGCTCGCTGCACCACTTCGCCACGCTCATCCGCACCATCGAGGATGAGCGGGACCGCATGGTCAGTACCACCCACACACACTATGTACAGTCAACAAAGCTATTCGGTACCTATACAGGCAAAAATATTAATTTTTCCACAGCACTGCCAATGTTTATTTCTGTGTGCATTATAATTTTTTAAGCTTTTGGCATACTTACGAAGTTACGAGTGTGTTGGACAATAATTGTCTACTTAGCACACTCACTACATTGTTTAAAAGTAGTTGCAAGTTAGCTGCCTGCATACCCAATAACTTTGTTGACTGTACGTGTCAGAGGACGAGCGCGTCATCAGCCGCTCGCTGCTCCACTTCGTCACGCTTATCCGAACCATTGAGGACTAGCGGGACCGCGTGGTCAGTACCACCACACACGCGCATGTACAAGTCGGAGGACGAGCGCGTCATCAGCCGCTCGCTGCTCCACTTCGTCACGCTCATCCGAACCATTGAGGACTAGCGGGACCGCGTGGTCAGTACCACCACACACGCGCATGTACAAGTCGGAGGACGAGCGCGTCATCAGCCGCTCGCTGCTCCACTTCGTCACGCTCATCCGAACCATTGAGGACTAGCGGGACCGCGTGGTCAGTACCACCACACACGCGCATGTACAAGTCGGAGGACGAGCGCGTCATCAGCCGCTCGCTGCTCCACTTCGTCACGCTCATCCGAACCATTGAGGACTAGCGGGACCGCGTGGTCAGTACCACCACACACGCGCATGTACAAGTCGGAGGACGAGCGCGTCATCAGCCGCTCGCTGCTCCACTTCGTCACGCTCATCCGAACCATTGAGGACTAGCGGGACCGCGTGGTCAGTACCACCACACACGCGCATGTACAAGTCGGAGGACGAGCGCGTCATCAGCCGCTCGCTGCTCCACTTCGTCACGCTCATCCGAACCATTGAGGACTAGCGGGACCGCGTGGTCAGTACCACCACACACGCGCATGTACAAGTCGGAGGACGAGCGCGTCATCAGCCGCTCGCTGCTCCACTTCGTCACGCTCATCCGAACCATTGAGGACTAGCGGGACCGCGTGGTCAGTACCACCACACACGCGCATGTACAAGTCGGAGGACGAGCGCGTCATCAGCCGCTCGCTGCTCCACTTCGTCACGCTCATCCGAACCATTGAGGACTAGCGGGACCGCGTGGTCAGTACCACCACACACGCGCATGTACAAGTCGGAGGACGAGCGCGTCATCAGCCGCTCGCTGCTCCACTTCGTCACGCTCATCCGAACCATTGAGGACTAGCGGGACCGCGTGGTCAGTACCACCACACACGCGCATGTACAAGTCGGAGGACGAGCGCGTCATCAGCCGCTCGCTGCTCCACTTCGTCACGCTCATCCGAACCATTGAGGACTAGCGGGACCGCGTGGTCAGTACCACCACACACGCGCATGTACAAGTCGGAGGACGAGCGCGTCATCAGCCGCTCGCTGCTCCACTTCGTCACGCTCATCCGAACCATTGAGGACTAGCGGGACCGCGTGGTCAGTACCACCACACACGCGCATGTACAAGTCGGAGGACGAGCGCGTCATCAGCCGCTCGCTGCTCCACTTCGTCACGCTCATCCGAACCATTGAGGACTAGCGGGACCGCGTGGTCAGTACCACCACACACGCGCATGTACAAGTCGGAGGACGAGCGCGTCATCAGCCGCTCGCTGCTCCACTTCGTCACGCTCATCCGAACCATTGAGGACTAGCGGGACCGCGTGGTCAGTACCACCACACACGCGCATGTACAAGTCGGAGGACGAGCGCGTCATCAGCCGCTCGCTGCTCCACTTCGTCACGCTCATCCGAACCATTGAGGACTAGCGGGACCGCGTGGTCAGTACCACCACACACGCGCATGTACAAGTCGGAGGACGAGCGCGTCATCAGCCGCTCGCTGCTCCACTTCGTCACGCTCATCCGAACCATTGAGGACTAGCGGGACCGCGTGGTCAGTACCACCACACACGCGCATGTACAAGTCGGAGGACGAGCGCGTCATCAGCCGCTCGCTGCTCCACTTCGTCACGCTCATCCGCACCATCGAAGACGAACGCATGGTCGGTTTTCGCTCAATAAGCTTTTTCGTTATGCAGGCGTAACAGGTTCAATTGATTTCAACTCCTGCGCTGTCTTGTCGCGAGGCACAGCATTCCACAAAGATTGAATTTTTTAAAATTAATTTTAAGAAGATCATCGATTCTTGATGACCGAACGTACTGCATCAGATCGTCTCGGAGTGGCGGGGACCGCCTACAGAAAAACCCTTTCAATTGAATAAAACACAATTACTAGGTTCTGATATCTGGTAACATAAATATTGCGTACATATTAGAGACGGTGTCCCGCTTTCTGCGAGACGAGAGCCTCGTCAGCTCAGATGATGCTCGAGGTTCTTGAGTAGAGCCGTGTAAAACCAGTAGCGGCGCACGGGCAGTCGGGCACGCTGCTCGCCGAGACTTGTTCTCGCACGTCCACGTACGTGTACGCACGTACTGCTTGCTGGAGCTAAAATAGAGCTTTGAGCCGTCGCGTTAGGCCGTGCTCACTTTGGACACGAATTCACATAGTCAAAACAACGTGGAATATTATTAATAGTGAAACAGGAAGGTCAAAACCTCGTTGTAGTGACTACAGCCTTGTAATTAATGACATTGTAACCAAATCTGACTCCCAGGTTGCCTCGGCTTTTGAAAATTTTTTTTCAAAGATTCCTATTTTAACAACAAAATCTCTGAACTCATCACCCACTGCAGCAGAGTCTCTGCTTAAAGAAAATGTTAAAGTTTGCGATTCCGAATTTAGTTTCCAACATGTCACTGGTACAGATATAATTAAAACATTTAACAGTTTGAATGTGAAAAAGACTGCAGATTTATGGGATAATTCAGTGGACGTTGCAAAGTCCATTATTACCATTGTGGCTCCTACTTTAGCACTTATTTTTAATAATTGTATTGATTGTGGTGAGTTTCCTGACCTAATGAAGCATAGTAAAGTAATACCATTGTTTAAAGCGGGTAGTACATTTGACCCCACTAATTATAGACCTATTTCAGTGCTACCCACCTTTAGTAAGATATTTGAAAAGCTTATTTTAGAGCAGTTGCAAAGATTTTTTAACAGACACAAACTTCTACATACCAAACAATTTGATTTTACAAGGGGTCGTTCAACAACTGATGCCGGTGTTGAATTTTTAAGACATATTTATAATGCATGGGAAGACAAATGCGATGCCCTGGGAATTTTTTGCGACCTATCCAAGGCATTCGACTGTGTTTTTCATGAAACATTGATCAGGAAACTACACCACTACGGGATCCGGAACTCCTCACTGGATCTTATTACTTCATACTTGAGTGATAGGATCCAGAGAGTTGACGTGAACGGGAAAAGATCTCCTGGATGTACCGTAACAATGGGTGTCCCCCAGGGTTCAATTCTTGGCCCATTTTTGTTTCTTGTTTATATTAATGACTTGCCTTACCTCATAAAGGATAGTCAAGAAATAGTGTTGTTTGCAGATGACACTTCACTTTTATTTAAACTTAAACGTCAGCAACCGGTTACTAACGATATAAATAACGTTCTTTCAAAAATAGTACACTGGTTTAATGCTAATAACTTAAATCTCAATGAAAAAAAAACTAAATGTATTAGGTTTACAATGCCTCAGGTTAGGCAAGTGGATACTAGTGTGCTAATAAGGGGTAAAGAGTTGAGTCCTGAAGATACTACTGTGTTCTTAGGCATAACTTTAGATGCTAAGCTTCAGTGGGGACCTCATATAGATAAATTATCGAAAAAACTAAGCTCTGCTGCATACGCTGTCAGAAAAATTAGAAATTTAACTGATTTAGAAACAGCCCGTTTAGTTTACTTTAGTTATTTCCACAGTGTCATGTCGTATGGTATTCTATTATGGGGGAATGCTGCCGATATCCAGACAATTTTTGTTTTGCAGAAAAGAGCTATTCGTTCAATATATAAATTAGGTCCCAGATACTCCCTCAGAGATAAATTTAAAGATATACATATAATGACTGTCCCTTCTCAGTTTATTTATGAAAATATTTTGTATGCCCAAAAAATATAAAAATGTTTAAAAAATACAGTGATATACATAATGTTAATACTAGGAATAAACACAAATTTGTTGTTCCTGTAACCAGGCTTAAAAAAATAGGGGGCTCATTTAGATGCCAATGTATACGCTTTTATAATAAACTTCCAAGTCACATTCAAGATCTAAGCATAAATAAATTCAAAGCATTTGTAAAGCGTAAACTTTGCCAGAAGGCTTTTTACACCATAAAAGATTATCTGGAAGACAAAAAGGCTTGGGAGTGAGCTGCTCCAATAAAATACACTTGCACAGTCTCTGTTTTTATTATAATTGTCAATATATATTTATTTGCTTGGTTTATACATTGACATTTTTTTTTTATCAATTTTTTAGTTTTACTTTTGACATTTTTTTTTATTATACACAATTTGACTTTTATACAATTTTTTTGTTTTTATATACAATTTGACATTTTTCTTTTTATTATATACAATTTGACATAATTCTTTTGACATTATCATTATTTTTATTATGAATGGGGACTATGTGGATTATTTTTTATTTCATTGAGTAACTTTAATGTTTGTCTGGCAGTTTGAGTGCTTTGTACGGCCTACACAAATGTCCTTTCTTTGGTATTGTTCGTCGAGTTGTTGAGCTCCTATGTGGATCTGAGTTGAGCTACACGAATACTGACAAAGGCTTGCACTGACTGGACAGGTTCACTCAAATCTGTGTGGTTCTTTCTTCTAAAGACCATCTCAGACACTAATCTGCATGGTTCTTAAAAAAAATGATGTATTGTAAGTGTGAAGACTATGTAGGTCGTTATTTTAAGGATTGATTTCATGACTGTCTGGCAGTTTGAGTATATTATGCGGCTTACCCAAATGTCCTTACTTTGGTATTGTTCGTCGGTTCGTTGAGCTCCTCAAAGTTTTGAGTTGAGCTGCACGATAACTGACAAATGCTTGCACTGTCTGGACAAGCCCACTCAAACCTGCGTGGTGCTTTCGTCAAAAGGCCACCTCAGACCTTAACCTACATGTTTTTCATATGTTATTGGCAATTGTATGGACTTCAAAAGAGACTGTGACCTCTGAGTTTGTTTCGGTGTTTCTTCTCAGGGTAGTCAGCTAGGAAACATCCGGCCTCATCTAGATAAATATGCAAAATAAATATCATTTATCATAATTTGTATCGTACGTAAACGTACGATCGTGGTCGTACGAATAGAGTGCGCACACTGAATGCGTTTTTCTCCGACAGATAGGTAGCGATATCGCATTCGTGAAGTCATCTTTGGTTGGAGAGCAATAAATAATCTGTATCTTCTACATAATTCTATTATGTCTCGGAGACTCCGGCGGCGTCTTCGCTGTCGCAGAACTGAATGGGTGCGTGAAATTTATTTAAAAAGACATGAATTTGGACAATTTCATCATAATATGGAAGACTTAAATAATAATAATAATAAAAATACCCCATAGGTACTGTTTCATGGTTATATAAGTATATACTTACATAACCATGAAACGTACGTATGAAAAAAACAAAACTTTTCATATCATGCTTTTCTCGCCATGCCCTGCGTTGAACATCACGTAAGTGGTAACTTGAATCACTCTGACTGATCCCATAAACATTTATGTCCGTAAATTTTTCTATATCCATTATTACGCACGAACGAGTTTAAAAATCCCAACAAGTTCGGATTGTTTTCGGACGTTGGACCTACACGTACGTATACGTACGACTAACTCGCATCCAGTATGAGCGCTCCCATAGTCCTTGGAAGGTTAGGATCGTTCGTGCGTATTCGTACGTGTACGCACGAGTAAAATTCGTACGAAAACGCGTCCAAAGTGAGCACGGCCTTAGGCCAACGCGCTCGCCCACGTTAGCAGCGGAGCCTACGGATCCCTCGGATCGACAAGCACTTAGCACAATATAGTAAAACTAAGAAGTAAAGGTTTCCTATAAATATAATCCGTGTATGATATGGTTAATATCGAGTAGCGTCTGTGCGGTTACGCTCGTGCGGCCTTCGAGTAACTTGCGAACGAAGTTTCTAAGATCGGACAGCGGAAGATATACTTGAGCCATTAGCGCTACTTTTTGATCGACTCCGTTCAATGTCAAGGAAAACTAGTGCATGTTCGTGTACGTAGAGATCTGTGGGACACGTCATCACGTATCATACGTTATAGGTGCGTACGGCGGGAGCGACGGCCTCGCGGCCTTGTTGGTAAACACGCGCGACCTTCAGGAATCACTTTCGATGGCGCGCGGCCGGGACCGAGCGGCTCGCGGGATGCATGCTAACGAGGGCATTGACATAATTAGTGCGGCGTTACGTGAGCTGAGCGACGCGCCGCACGTCACGCACACGACGCGCCCGTGACGACGGCGGCGCGCGGCGAGTAGCTAAGAGAGGGTTTCTCGAAATCGCGAAATGCGCGTACGCGTACGCGCGGGCAAAGCTAGTAATATTTTTCGAATAAACGCAATACCTGAAAAGGGCACATTGTTCTCATCGCTGTGATCAACTGTTGCTAGCAGACCGACACCGAAATCGTGCAAAAAGTCGAATGCCTCATAAGTTGTCCATAGACAAGGACCCTGTTCAGGTCTCGCGTTTATTCCGTCACACGTTGTATATATAATCCTGACTAGTGCACCAACTGGCGTCTGGCGGTCACAGGCAACGAACACACCCGCGGTTAGCCGAACGACTAATGACAATGACGAACACTGAGTTTCGGCAGGGCTGTAGGTTCGGTCAATTTTTGGCCGAAACCGAAACCGAACCTACAGTCGGTGTCTAGCAACGAGGTCGAGGTGACGCTGCTAGCTGGTGCCGGCTTGTGGTGCGGGCTTCCTGATTCTCATAATTAAATTAAATGTACTTGAGGTACACTGGTGTCGGTGGAGCCCCGCACGCGGCGGCGGCGCGGCGGCGGCTCGCCTACAAAGCCGCGAAGTCGCGAACAGGGGTTATTCCCGCTCGGTAACACCCTTTCGTCAACACTGTTGACGATCGGGAAAAAAAAGTTTCGTTCGTTCACAGTGTTGACGAACGCTACTTATTATTTCGGGTAATTCCCGTTCGGTAACACCTTTCGTTCCTGTCGTCAACACTGTTGACGATCGGGAAAAAAAAGTTTCGTTCGTTCGCAGTGTCCATGAATGCTGGTTTTTATTTTTAAAATATGGAAATAAAAATAAAACATGTCATGGATTTTCAAATGTTTAATTACGACGATATTGTTTACAATATCATTGAATAGAAGTCATAACTTTGAGTACCTATGTGATATAATTGAGTGCCTATGTGTAACGAGTTGTGTCTCTGAGAATCTGAAATTTACTTTTATAGGACAATAAATTATTATGTAAATTATTGAAAACATGTGATTATCTGTGATATAAATGCTTAGGTATTTACAACGCTTTAATTATTATTGTAAAATAGATGATTATCTGTGATACAAAATTCTTTATTTACTTGATTATCTGAAATATTTTATTTTTACTGTTTTTAATTAGGTTTATTTTATTATTTATTTATTTAAACTTTATGTACAGTAGTGGTACATGGGCGGACTTAATGCAACAAGGCATTCTCTACCAGTCAACCTTTGGGTTAAAAAGACTACACTGTTGTAGGTGTACAACAAAAAAATAAAAATAAATGGAATCTTTTGGGGAACATTATACAAATAATATATTTAATACTAATAAAATACATATGTAAGCTAAAATAATAAACTAATAAATATGATGTTTTATAATAATCCTTCTGATCAAGAGAACTCACAATAATCATGACGAAGACCAAACTAAGAAAGACAGGTTTTTAAGTAGTGTTTTCGGACTTTACGCTTAAAAGAAAATTTCGACTCAGCCTTCTTGATGTCAAGGGGTAGCACATTCCAGAGTTTAATGGTGGAAATAGCGTAAGAGTTAGACAAGAACCCGGTACGGTGAGAAGGAATATGAAGAATTAAGTTTAAAAAAATATTTATTATAATATAAAAATATTAAGGTTTATGGTTATAGTTTCGTTATTTAATTAGTGTAAATTAGATGATTATTTGTGATACATAATAGTGTACTTAGTTTTCATTAGTCACTTTCTCAACTATATTTGATTATGTTAAATCAGTGTCACAATTTTATTACTTATCAAAGTAAAATGGTTATTATGCACATGATAAGGCCATTTTTTTTATTTTCTAGTTAATTGTGTTTTAAAAGATCTAACATAATCCATTAAAACATTTTCAAACACATACAAACAAATCCATGACATGTTTCATTTTTATTTCCATATTTTAAAAATAAAAACCAGCATTCATGGACACTGCGAACGAACGAAACTTTTTTTTCCCGATCGTCAACAGTGTTGACGAAAGGGTGTTACCGAGCGGGAATAACCCGCGAACAGGCGAAAGTGAAACTGCTCTCGATGACTTGACGTGTTCATATTATTTTATGTTCTTATCTAACCTGTATTTTCTCAGTTTTGAATATCGAGATCGTTGTTATGAGTCACTTTAATATAAGTATGTTAATGAGAAAGATACCGTTTGTTTTAGAAATTGATACGTTCTGTATTTAGTATGGGTATTGGTAGCGGCCGCGCTCGGCTCCTGCGCGCGGACCTCATTGCGATAGCACGGTAGTGATAGTGAGCGGCGAGCGGCGAGCGGCGCGCGGTGGGCACGTCCGTCATTCTTGTGACTTATGAACGAGGCATGATTCACTGCCGCGCGTCTCGCGTCTCGCGCCTCGCGCCTCGCACCTCGCGCCTCGCACCTCTGTGCCCGCTCTACTTGAGCTACCGTACAACTAAACGTTATGTACAGACAAAGGAACATGTGGCATCTATTGTTTATCATAAAACATTACTCGTTAATCTACTTTTCTCGTTTACAATTTAAGACGATCGCATGTTTTAGCATCCAATTAACTATAATTTCGTAAATTATTTGGCGTTTCTAAACGACTGTACCGACTAGCGTGGAATCCTGGCAAGTATAATGTAATTGCTCGCATGGTATAGCATTCGAATTCCTGATACATTACTGCGAAGAATGCTGCCTTTTACATTGCGTGAGTCAGCACCGACCCCGCCACCCCCGCGCCCCGCGCTCTTCCTTCCAGACCAGTAATTTATCGGTATACTAATATTATTTTATTAGTTTAATACGTAAAACGGTTGCTTTAATCCAAATAAGTATTTAATAATAATAATAAACCTATACTAACATATTCTTTCGGCGTCATTAAATGGTCAAACACAGAATTACATGCAGTGAAATCAAAACTAGAACAATTCTTACACAACATAGACATCATCACCCCAAATCGGCAATCGAAAGAGTTATTATGCCCAGAAAAGAAGGAGGCAGAGGATTGATCGAAATATCACATTTACACAAAAGACAGATAATAAACCTAAAACATTTTTTTAATAGAAAGAAGAATAGTAGTCAATTACACAAAGCTATAGTAGAGATAGACAACAAATATACTCCACTGAATGTAAACGTAGATAATATAGAAATAATAGATAAAGCGAGATATTTAGAAGAAATACATAAAAAATGGAGACGACGAAAGAATTACACGGCAGACATCCTAATGATTTATACCAAACACATATACATAAGGAAGCTTCCAACAAATGGCTCGAATTAAGTGGGCTGTTTCCTGAAACAGAAGGGTTTATGCTAGCCATTCGAGACCAAGTCATAATACAAAGAATGATAGAAAATTCATAGTAAAAGATAGAATGATTTATGTAGAAAATATCTAGCAAACCTGAAACAATACAACATATCACAGGAGCTTGTATAACACTGACTCAAAACGACTACACACACCGACATAATCAACTTGTTAACATCATTCACCAGAAACTTGCAACTAAACTAAAAGTCATGCAGGACCCATCCATACACACCGTACTACAAATATTTACCAAGAGCGGTTTAAAAAAATCAATTTTACTAAATTTACTATGACCGCACTATATGTAATTACAGACCACACAATATATAACAACAGACCAGGGCCCCAAGTCTGCTATTTCAATGGAGTGTCAGTGGTTGACCACTGGATGGAAAGTCATAATGACGCTTTTATATCCAGTGCTCAACCACTGACACTCCATTGAAAGAAATGGCATAGAATCTTGTCAAAATCAACCAATATGAAATCAATGATAGACCATTCTGACACTATTGTAATAGCAGACTTGGGGCCCTGATATTACACTTGTTGATAAAGAAAACCAACACACGTACATAATAGATATAGCAGTCCCAAACACTGATAATATACAAAAAACCATCACAGAAAAAATTAGGAAGTACACAGATTTACAAGAGGAAATTACCAGAGTTTGGAAAACGAATAAAGTCACAATAGTCCCAATAGTAGTATCAACAACAGGTGTTATTCCAAAACAAATATTCAACACTTTTAATGTACTCAATCTATCTAAATATACATATCTAAATATAAATTACAAAAAGCTGCCATATTAAAAACTTGCCGGATAGTTCGAAAATTTTTACAACTGGATCTGGATAACAATTTTACTGCAGTACAGAGTAATTTACCATCACATAGCCAATAATAACTAGGATCTCGCCTTGGTTCACACCCGTGAGATTCTAGCAAATACCAAGTTCTTACTTGAGAAAAATACATTTAAAAAACATAATAATATAGGTGTATATGTCGCAGCCAACTGGCTTAATCAGCCCTTTAATTTGCTGCCTAGTCTTTTCAATGAACGGCTTTGTTTAATCAGCAGCCTTAATGAAATCCAGCCATTGCGTCTGATACAACATTTAATGAACGGGCTGGCAGATGCTTAGGCCCTATATCTATCTGTAATATTCTATCTATACTAATATGTAAAGCTGAAGAGTTTGTTTGTTTGTTTGCTTGAACGCGCTAATCTCAGAAACTACTGGTCCGATTTGAAAAATTATTTCAGTCTTAGATAGTTCATTTATCGAGGAAGGCTATAGGTTATATATCATCACGCTAAGACCAAAAGGAGCGGAGCAGTAATTAAAATTGTGACGCAAACGAAGTTGCGCGGGTCAGCTAGTAATATATGTATAAAGCTGAAGAGTTTGTTTGAACGCGCTAATCTCAGGAACTACTGGTCCGATTTGAAAATTCTTTCAGTGTTAGATAGCCCATTTATCGAGGAAGGCTATATATCATCACGCTAAGGCCTATAAGAGCGGAGCAGTAAGGAAAATTGTGACGCAGACAAAGTCGCGCGGGTCAGCTAGTAAATTATATAACCGTGTGACGAAAATTTATGAATTAACGAGCCTCTTATAAAATTGTTGAGCAACTTACTCTGTTGCAACTTGTACGAGGACCACATTCACTATTTTCGCGAATGGCAAGCTTTGGTTTGGTGACCTCGTGTGCAGATCTGGAGTGGGGCACATGTCGAGGGTGGCCAAATGTAATGTTGCGTCATGAGAGTTCACGTGTGCCGGAAGAGTGTCCGAGAGTGTCCGTGAGATTTGGGAGCAAATGTCCAGTTTGAGAGCAATTGTTTTTGTTTTGGCATGTGTCGTGAGGCGAGTGTGTAACGAGTATGTCGTGTTGCAGCTGGGGCGCGCGCACGAGCAGATCATCCAGCCGCTCGAGCGCTTCCGCAAGGAGCACATCGGCGCCGTCAAGGTAACGCCACTCCACCGCTCCACCGCTCCACCACTCCACCGGTCCGCCGCCTGCGGACTGCTGCTGCTTCACACTTGAGCCCATTTATATTTTGACGGCACGGTTAGCGCAGTGGTTGAGCGATTGACTGCCGCGCTGCGTGTCGCGGGTTCGATTCCCGCACGGAACTAATATTTGTATGGCTTACAGATAGTCGTTCCGGGTCTGGCTGTCTGTGTATGTGAGATTATGTGTACGTAAACGCACCCACGATACAGGAGAAATTCCTACTGTGGGGCAACGTTTTTTATACATGACCCATTTAAAGCCATTAGGTGTGTGGGGTCGTTAGACCTTAATGCCCACACGATAACAAGAAGGCCATTAAAAAGACAACCGTTCAGATGTTGATTATATTTTGGCTATTGAGTATTCCCGTGGGTTTCAAGAACAAGCGCATCTGCGTAGCAAGCAGTCAGTGCCAAGTTGTAGAGAGGCGTAGGAGCGCGGCGGTACGATCTGCGGGGCACGGGAGCAGCAGGCAGCTGAAGTGTGTTTGTGGTCACCGAGTGGCTCGGCATTCATAGCGATCGTGTCGCCGAGCTCGTAACGGGATCAGTGCGTGCCAGTGCGCGCTCCACACGCCTCGCTGTACACAATGCATTCGTGTTGCAGGAGGGGAAGAAGAAGTTCGACAAGAAGACTGCCAAGTTCTGCCAGAGCCAGGAGCGCACGCTGTCGCTCTCCACCAAGAAGCCGGAGGCCGTGTTCCAGGAGGTAACGTATCGATCTCCTGCTGAGCGGGTGCGGTGTACTGTTGCGCTGAGCTCATAGCTACCTCGGCTACTTGAAGACAGCTTCACATGTCGTGAGTGCGGCGCAGCCCCCGGTGGGGCTCGTGGCGTACTATACTTAGCTCAATATTTCGGCCTGCTGTTACGCGCATTGCGAGACAGGACGTTAATGAGTAGCCATATGATGTCGTAACGCAGCTGCAGTGTCCACTCGCGCGTCGCTGACGTGACCACGTGAGTCGCACCGCGGCTTTTTTGTTTTAAATAATAAGTAAAGCATTAACGAATTGTCTAACTACTGACAATTCGTTAATGCTTTACTAGTTATTGATCCTTCACTTATTGAAGATTGACCGTGAAGCTACTTTCATGGTCAACCTTCATCTACTTTCTCAAATAACTTTAAATCGAGTTGTTTAATAATAATGACAAATACCTCCACAGTAAGCCCTTTCATTTGATGTGCTCATTATACGGCACAGTTGTAAAGTTCAGGTCGCGCACCCAAACGGTAGCGGAACTCTATGACTTAGCGTCTGCTGTGCAATAAAATGTAAAATAGATTAAACAGGGTGAATAGTTGAAGTGGGCGCGGAGAGAGGCGCCGCAGCCGGAACAAGGAATAGCGGAAACTACTCAAACGAGTCACGAGCCCGATTTTGAAAACTAAAATAGCATCATTACATTTTTTGAAAACTAATATCAATTTAATCTAATTAGGTAATTTATTGATTAATTGTAGAAAATTTATAAGTATTTTGTTGAAAATGAGCTTTTTAGGGTTCCGTAACCAAAGGGTAACCAACGGAATGCTAGAACTAACCCCGCGTCTGATAGTTTTGATTTTTGTTCACACACTAATAGAGTAAGCTCAGATCTAAGAGACGGTAGAAAACAAGGGCGAGCGAAGCGAGCTCGAAACTGTTTGCGCTCCGCCGGGAAAGATTTTATGTTTTTATGATCAGTCATACTACAATAGATGCAATTTTGTTGATTTATACAGAAAAGCTCAAGAAGTAAGGGACTGTTAAAGTATGACACCCGAACGTGACAAAAATCTGTCAACGAACGGTCGGCTGTCACCCCTAAAAGTGTGTCGCCGGCCCCTCCTGCCCCATTATCTCCGCTGTTGCGCGAGCCGCACCTACTCAGAGCTGTCAACTTTCCGCCCTGGATGTGGTTGCTCAACACCCATGTCAGCTCTGCCGCTTTAAAGCTTTTGCAAAAAAAATTGACAGCAAGTAACAACGCATATTTTGTTGTTACTTGCTGTCAATACTTGTTGCAAAGGGCAGCACGGGGTGAGGCCGGTAGAGCCACCTTGGCAGCAGGTAACTGCCTGTCTGCAATAGTTTATACTGCGTGCGGTGCAGGCGGACGCGGCGATGGACATGGCGGAGCGCGACTTCTGCCAGGCGTCGCTGGAGTACGTGTTCCAGCTGCAGGCCGTGCAGGAGCGCAAGAAGTTCGAGCTGGTGGAGACACTGCTGGGCTTCGTGTTCGGCTGGTGGACCTTCCACCACACGGCGCACGACGTGCACGCCGACGCCGAGCCGCGCGTCAAGGACCTGCAGCTGCGCATCCAGCGGGTGAGCGCACCACACACACACAGCGACACCACACACACCCCACAGCAGCGCGTAGGTGCCGCGTGCGTGTGTCACACTAAACAACACTAACGGCTTCCAAGAGTTTGACCTGCGCCTCACACTTTACAATCATACGTTGAGGGCTCTCCCTCGGCCCGTGTACAGTCGACGCGACGCGTGGCGCCGAGCATGTACGGTGGACACCGTGTGCGAGTGTGCGAGAGAGCGCGGGACGAGCGGCGCCACGAGTCACGCCTCGTGTGCCTGTAGCCGCTCGCGTGTATGTAGTCGCTGGCTCGGCGACAGCGTGCCAATAGCGGTCGTGGACTGGGGCAGACTCGACAGTTTATGAATTGAGAATTTAGAGTCTAGACCGGCTGCTTTAATGCCAAAGATCCATCATTGTCACTTTTAACAATAGAGCAACGACCGTAACCGCCACTGGCAAGCTGACGCGCGGCAACTACGTGTAACAACCGTCAATAGTTCGTAGCTAGAGAGTGCGCGTTTGTTGCGTGTGCCGTGTGCCGTGTGCGCTTGACTAACACCCGCCCGCGCTTGCAGACGCGGACCAACTTCGACGAGATGAGCAAGCAGACCGAGTCGCTCATGAAGAAGATGATGGAGGTGCGCCAGATGGTGAGTGTGTGACGCTGTGCCGTGACACTGGCACTGTGACACTGTGATACTGTGGCACTGTGACACTGTGGCACTGTGACACTGTGGCACTGTGACACTGTGGCGCGGTGGCGCGGTGCGAGCGTGACGTGCGTGTGTTGCAGAACAAGGACGAGGCGGCGGCCGAGGAGGCGGGCGGCGGCGGCTCGCGCGCCGGCTACCTGTTCCTCATGGAGAAGAGTGAGTACGCCGCCGAACACCGCCCACACAACGCTACTCATGTATGAGCTCATTCAGCTCGCGTATGAGCTTTTGCCCATCACATACAAACTTTGCATTATTTCGCGTTTAGTAGCTTTCTATCAGTGAAAGATTGTTTGTAAAAGTATGAGAAGTTTTGGAGATAATCTTTTGGGTATAAACTAACATAATGTTACTAGCTTAGAGTCCGCACTCCTATGTTAAAACACTAGTTACAAGTTTAAACTCACTAATCACCAATTTTACTACGTAACACTTTAATCGCAGTCGGTTATACCGACTGTTGGCAACCTGTGCGAGTCCATTAATAATATGTCGACAACTAATTAATACTAGAATTTTCCTTCGTAGAAAGTGGAGATTGTTCACGTACATTCCGGGTCTAGGTGTTGAGAATTTTAAAATGTTTTCGCACATTCTCGGTTAAGGTGGTGAGGTGTCGAGTCTTCTAGAATGTTGCTTAAACAGTCGTAAAAAGTTCGAGAGTATACTCTTCTGGGCATTCGGCATTAGACGGCGCTAGTAGTAACTAGGGCTGGCTCGCGTGATGATAATATTAGCGTTGAAGAATAACAGCGATTCGGTCCGTGAATGGCGCGTTCAATAAGCCTGTTGTGTGTTCAGAGGCGTTCGGCACGACGACGTGGAGCAAGCACTACTGCACCTACGAGAAGACCTCGCGGCAGCTCGCACTCACGCCCTACAACCAGATCAACGTCAAGACGGTGAGTGTGTGTGTGTGTGTGCGTTCGGCACGACGACGTGGAGCAAGCACTACTGCACCTACGAGAAGACCTAGCGCCAGCTCGCGCTCACGCCCTACAACCAGATCAACGTCAAGACGGTGAGTGTGTGTGTGTGTGTGTGTGCGTTCGGCACGACGACGTGGAGCAAGCACTACTGTACCTACGAGAAGACCTCGTGGCAGCTCGCGCTCACGCCCTACAACCAGATCAACGTCAAGACGGTGAGTGTGTGTGTGTGTGTGTGTGCGTTCGGCACGACGACGTGGAGCAAGCACTACTGCACCTACGAGAAGACCTCGCGGCAGCTCGCGCTCACGCCCTACAACCAGATCAACGTCAAGACGGTGAGTGTGTGTGTGTGTGCGTTCGGCACGACGACGTGGAGCAAGCACTACTGCACCTACGAGAAGACCTCGCGGCAGCTCGCGCTCACGCCCTACAACCAGATCAACGTCAAGACGGTGAGTGTGTGTGTGTGTGCGTTCGGCACGACGACGTGGAGCAAGCACTACTGCACCTACGAGAAGACCTCGCGGCAGCTCGCGCTCACGCCCTACAACCAGATCAACGTCAAGACGGTGAGTGTGTGTGTGTGTGCGTTCGGCACGACGACGTGGAGCAAGCACTACTGCACCTACGAGAAGACCTCGCGGCAGCTCGCGCTCACGCCCTACAACCAGATCAACGTCAAGACGGTGAGTGTGTGTGTGTGTGCGTTCGGCACGACGACGTGGAGCCAGCACTACTGCACCTACGAGAAGAGCTCGCGCTATGTGGCTGTGCGTGACGTGTGCGTATGCGCAGGCCAGCGGCACGGAGGCGCTGTGCGTGTGCGGCGCGCGCGGCGTGTCCGAGCCCGTGGAGCGGCGCTTCTGCTGGGAGTGCGTGCCGGCCGAGCGCGAGCGCGCGCCGCTGACGCTGCAGGCGCTGAGCGAGCGCGACCGCGCCGCCTGGCTGCGCGCCGTGGACGCGGCGCCGGCGCTGCGCGTGGCGGCGCCGCCCGCGCGCGCCGGGCCCGAGGCGGCGTGCGCGCTGGACGACGCGGGCTTCGCCTTCGTGCGGCGCCTCATCGCGGCCATCGAGGCGCGCGGGCTGGAGGAGCAGGGGCTGTACCGCGTGGCGGGCGTGGCCAGCAAGGTGGCGCGCCTGGTGGCGCTGGCGCCCGCGCGCCGCCTGCCCGCGCTGTCCGACCCGCTGGAGTGGGAGACCAAGACGCTGACGTCGGCGCTCAAGAGCTTCCTGCGCGCGCTGCCCGACCCGCTGCTCACGCGCGCGCTGCACCACCAGTTCATCGCCGTCGCCAGTATGTCTCATACTTTTCCTGTACTTAGTCAGATATTTACCAATCTGAACTCGATCCACTATATCTTTCGATCAGTTCCTCGGTGATGACAATTCATGATTAAAACTTTTTCTTTTTTCAAATAAATGCTATTCTATTCTATTCTAAATTAATAAACCATAATTTTACTTGTAATTTATGACTAACCACAAATGCAGGAGTAGACGTCGAAATGTGGAAAGTCCAACTGTCTTTTTTAGTTCCTTAAAAGTTTGGCATGTCTAGTCAGAGGCGTAACTAGCATGGGTGTGGATATTGTGGTGTTCCGGGAAAAATGATATTTATTATAAAAATAAATGATGTTTACAGAGTGTGAGCGACGTTCGGAGCGCGCAGCGGGCGTGGCGGCGCTGGTGCACGCGCTGCCGCCGCCCAACCGCGAGATGCTGACGCTCGTCATCACGCACCTGCGCAAGTGAGTACACCCTCACCTCGCACACACACACACACACACACACCCACACACCGAGCCGCACTAACCCGCGCCCTCCGCAGCGTGGCGGCGCGCAGCGACAAGAACCTGATGTCGGCGTCCAACCTGGCCGTGTGCTTCGGGCCCACGCTGCTGCGGCCCGAGCGCGAGACCGTGGCCTCCATCCTCGAGCTGAAGTTCTACAACGTGCTGGTGGAGACGCTGCTGGAGCACTACGAGCAGGTGTTCGAGCCGCCGCCGCCGCACAACGGCGCGCTCAGGTACGTGCCCGCGCGCCTGCGCACCACCGACTTCTGACTTCTGACTTCTGACACCACCCCTACGTAGCGACAGGCGTACTTACTGGTTATTTATATATGTTCACAGCAGACTTTGTTAATCACTGTTACAATTTTTAGATAAGTACAACTGGCATACAATGTATTTTTTTTTTAATACTACACTTTTTACCGTAAGACTAAGTAAGAATGTGTAGAAAATGTTATGTAGATAATTAATGTAGAAGTGAGTAACATGTGACATATTTTTAATGGCTTTGGAGATTCAAGCGAAAAAACTGAAAAAAGGTACCTTTCCCCCCTCTCGCACCACCGGCTCACCTCCCACCCTCGGGGACTTTTAGTATGCTCATCTGGACACCTGAAAGAACAACTGTACCAAATTTCAAAACTTCACGAATTATTCACTTTGATTTCCTTAATTTTCCTGCACTATATTGCAAAAACTCCGAACGAAATTTCAACCGCCTTACATTTTGAGAACTCCACAACGTTATTTGTATGGCGAGCAAAGTATTGTTTGAAACATGAAGCGATCGGTTTAGTTGTGTGAACATGAAAGGGTTCGCAGTTCTGATCGTGAGCTAACAAAAGAGTGTTGCGTAGTTTGAGGCCACAGCTTCGTGTGGCGGGCGGAGCGCGGTAGGGTGGCGCACGCGGCGCTCGCGAGCGTGCCAGCCACTGACAGCTTCGTGTGGCGGGCGGAGCGCGGTAGGGTGGCGCACGCGGCGCTCGCGAGCGTGCCAGCCACTGACAGCTTCGTGTGGCGGGCGGAGCGCGGTAGGGTGGCGCACGCGGCGCTCGCGAGCGTGCCAGCCACTGACAGCTTCGTGTGGCGGGCGGAGCGCGGTAGGGTGGCGCACGCGGCGCTCGCGAGCGTGCCAGCCACTGACAGCTTCGTGTGGCGGGCGGAGCGCGGTAGGGTGGCGCACGCGGCGCTCGCGAGCGTGCCAGCCACTGACAGCTTCGTGTGGCGGGCGGAGCGCGGTAGGGTGGCGCACGCGGCGCTCGCGAGCGTGCCAGCCACTGACAGCTTCGTGTGGCGGGCGGAGCGCGGTAGGGTGGCGCACGCGGCGCTCGCGAGCGTGCCAGCCACTGACAGCTTCGTGTGGCGGGCGGAGCGCGGTAGGGTGGCGCACGCGGCGCTCGCGAGCGTGCCAGCCACTGACAGCTTCGTGTGGCGGGCGGAGCGCGGTAGGGTGGCGCACGCGGCGCTCGCGAGCGTGCCAGCCACTGACAGCTTCGTGTGGCGGGCGGAGCGCGGTAGGGTGGCGCACGCGGCGCTCGCGAGCGTGCCAGCCACTGACAGCTTCGTGTGGCGGGCGGAGCGCGGTAGGGTGGCGCACGCGGCGCTCGCGAGCGTGCCAGCCACTGACAGCTTCGTGTGGCGGGCGGAGCGCGGTAGGGTGGCGCACGCGGCGCTCGCGAGCGTGCCAGCCACTGACAGCTTCGTGTGGCGGGCGGAGCGCGGTAGGGTGGCGCACGCGGCGCTCGCGAGCGTGCCAGCCACTGACAGCTTCGTGTGGCGGGCGGAGCGCGGTAGGGTGGCGCACGCGGCGCTCGCGAGCGTGCCAGCCACTGACAGCTTCGTGTGGCGGGCGGAGCGCGGTAGGGTGGCGCACGCGGCGCTCGCGAGCGTGCCAGCCACTGACAGCTTCGTGTGGCGGGCGGAGCGCGGTAGGGTGGCGCACGCGGCGCTCGCGAGCGTGCCAGCCACTGACAGCTTCGTGTGGCGGGCGGAGCGCGGTAGGGTGGCGCACGCGGCGCTCGCGAGCGTGCCAGCCACTGACAGCTTCGTGTGGCGGGCGGAGCGCGGTAGGGTGGCGCACGCGGCGCTCGCGAGCGTGCCAGCCACTGACAGCTTCGTGTGGCGGGCGGAGCGCGGTAGGGTGGCGCACGCGGCGCTCGCGAGCGTGCCAGCCACTGACAGCTTCGTGTGGCGGGCGGAGCGCGGTAGGGTGGCGCACGCGGCGCTCGCGAGCGTGCCAGCCACTGACAGCTTCGTGTGGCGGGCGGAGCGCGGTAGGGTGGCGCACGCGGCGCTCGCGAGCGTGCCAGCCACTGACAGCTTCGTGTGGCGGGCGGAGCGCGGTAGGGTGGCGCACGCGGCGCTCGCGAGCGTGCCAGCCACTGACAGCTTCGTGTGGCGGGCGGAGCGCGGTAGGGTGGCGCACGCGGCGCTCGCGAGCGTGCCAGCCACTGACAGCTTCGTGTGGCGGGCGGAGCGCGGTAGGGTGGCGCACGCGGCGCTCGCGAGCGTGCCAGCCACTGACAGCTTCGTGTGGCGGGCGGAGCGCGGTAGGGTGGCGCACGCGGCGCTCGCGAGCGTGCCAGCCACTGACAGCTTCGTGTGGCGGGCGGAGCGCGGTAGGGTGGCGCACGCGGCGCTCGCGAGCGTGCCAGCCACTGACAGCTTCGTGTGGCGGGCGGAGCGCGGTAGGGTGGCGCACGCGGCGCTCGCGAGCGTGCCAGCCACTGACAGCTTCGTGTGGCGGGCGGAGCGCGGTAGGGTGGCGCACGCGGCGCTCGCGAGCGTGCCAGCCACTGACAGCTTCGTGTGGCGGGCGGAGCGCGGTAGGGTGGCGCACGCGGCGCTCGCGAGCGTGCCAGCCACTGACAGCTTCGTGTGGCGGGCGGAGCGCGGTAGGGTGGCGCACGCGGCGCTCGCGAGCGTGCCAGCCACTGACAGCTTCGTGTGGCGGGCGGAGCGCGGTAGGGTGGCGCACGCGGCGCTCGCGAGCGTGCCAGCCACTGACAGCTTCGTGTGGCGGGCGGAGCGCGGTAGGGTGGCGCACGCGGCGCTCGCGAGCGTGCCAGCCACTGACAGCTTCGTGTGGCGGGCGGAGCGCGGTAGGGTGGCGCACGCGGCGCTCGCGAGCGTGCCAGCCACTGACAGCTTCGTGTGGCGGGCGGAGCGCGGTAGGGTGGCGCACGCGGCGCTCGCGAGCGTGCCAGCCACTGACAGCTTCGTGTGGCGGGCGGAGCGCGGTAGGGTGGCGCACGCGGCGCTCGCGAGCGTGCCAGCCACTGACAGCTTCGTGTGGCGGGCGGAGCGCGGTAGGGTGGCGCACGCGGCGCTCGCGAGCGTGCCAGCCACTGACAGCTTCGTGTGGCGGGCGGAGCGCGGTAGGGTGGCGCACGCGGCGCTCGCGAGCGTGCCAGCCACTGACAGCTTCGTGTGGCGGGCGGAGCGCGGTAGGGTGGCGCACGCGGCGCTCGCGAGCGTGCCAGCCACTGACAGCTTCGTGTGGCGGGCGGAGCGCGGTAGGGTGGCGCACGCGGCGCTCGCGAGCGTGCCAGCCACTGACAGCTTCGTGTGGCGGGCGGAGCGCGGTAGGGTGGCGCACGCGGCGCTCGCGAGCGTGCCAGCCACTGACAGCTTCGTGTGGCGGGCGGAGCGCGGTAGGGTGGCGCACGCGGCGCTCGCGAGCGTGCCAGCCACTGACAGCTTCGTGTGGCGGGCGGAGCGCGGTAGGGTGGCGCACGCGGCGCTCGCGAGCGTGCCAGCCACTGACAGCTTCGTGTGGCGGGCGGAGCGCGGTAGGGTGGCGCACGCGGCGCTCGCGAGCGTGCCAGCCACTGACAGCTTCGTGTGGCGGGCGGAGCGCGGTAGGGTGGCGCACGCGGCGCTCGCGAGCGTGCCAGCCACTGACAGCTTCGTGTGGCGGGCGGAGCGCGGTAGGGTGGCGCACGCGGCGCTCGCGAGCGTGCCAGCCACTGACAGCTTCGTGTGGCGGGCGGAGCGCGGTAGGGTGGCGCACGCGGCGCTCGCGAGCGTGCCAGCCACTGACAGCTTCGTGTGGCGGGCGGAGCGCGGTAGGGTGGCGCACGCGGCGCTCGCGAGCGTGCCAGCCACTGACAGCTTCGTGTGGCGGGCGGAGCGCGGTAGGGTGGCGCACGCGGCGCTCGCGAGCGTGCCAGCCACTGACAGCTTCGTGTGGCGGGCGGAGCGCGGTAGGGTGGCGCACGCGGCGCTCGCGAGCGTGCCAGCCACTGACAGCTTCGTGTGGCGGGCGGAGCGCGGTAGGGTGGCGCACGCGGCGCTCGCGAGCGTGCCAGCCACTGACAGCTTCGTGTGGCGGGCGGAGCGCGGTAGGGTGGCGCACGCGGCGCTCGCGAGCGTGCCAGCCACTGACAGCTTCGTGTGGCGGGCGGAGCGCGGTAGGGTGGCGCACGCGGCGCTCGCGAGCGTGCCAGCCACTGACAGCTTCGTGTGGCGGGCGGAGCGCGGTAGGGTGGCGCACGCGGCGCTCGCGAGCGTGCCAGCCACTGACAGCTTCGTGTGGCGGGCGGAGCGCGGTAGGGTGGCGCACGCGGCGCTCGCGAGCGTGCCAGCCACTGACAGCTTCGTGTGGCGGGCGGAGCGCGGTAGGGTGGCGCACGCGGCGCTCGCGAGCGTGCCAGCCACTGACAGCTTCGTGTGGCGGGCGGAGCGCGGTAGGGTGGCGCACGCGGCGCTCGCGAGCGTGCCAGCCACTGACAGCTTCGTGTGGCGGGCGGAGCGCGGTAGGGTGGCGCACGCGGCGCTCGCGAGCGTGCCAGCCACTGACAGCTTCGTGTGGCGGGCGGAGCGCGGTAGGGTGGCGCACGCGGCGCTCGCGAGCGTGCCAGCCACTGACAGCTTCGTGTGGCGGGCGGAGCGCGGTAGGGTGGCGCACGCGGCGCTCGCGAGCGTGCCAGCCACTGACAGCTTCGTGTGGCGGGCGGAGCGCGGTAGGGTGGCGCACGCGGCGCTCGCGAGCGTGCCAGCCACTGACAGCTTCGTGTGGCGGGCGGAGCGCGGTAGGGTGGCGCACGCGGCGCTCGCGAGCGTGCCAGCCACTGACAGCTTCGTGTGGCGGGCGGAGCGCGGTAGGGTGGCGCACGCGGCGCTCGCGAGCGTGCCAGCCACTGACAGCTTCGTGTGGCGGGCGGAGCGCGGTAGGGTGGCGCACGCGGCGCTCGCGAGCGTGCCAGCCACTGACAGCTTCGTGTGGCGGGCGGAGCGCGGTAGGGTGGCGCACGCGGCGCTCGCGAGCGTGCCAGCCACTGACAGCTTCGTGTGGCGGGCGGAGCGCGGTAGGGTGGCGCACGCGGCGCTCGCGAGCGTGCCAGCCACTGACAGCTTCGTGTGGCGGGCGGAGCGCGGTAGGGTGGCGCACGCGGCGCTCGCGAGCGTGCCAGCCACTGACAGCTTCGTGTGGCGGGCGGAGCGCGGTAGGGTGGCGCACGCGGCGCTCGCGAGCGTGCCAGCCACTGACAGCTTCGTGTGGCGGGCGGAGCGCGGTAGGGTGGCGCACGCGGCGCTCGCGAGCGTGCCAGCCACTGACAGCTTCGTGTGGCGGGCGGAGCGCGGTAGGGTGGCGCACGCGGCGCTCGCGAGCGTGCCAGCCACTGACAGCTTCGTGTGGCGGGCGGAGCGCGGTAGGGTGGCGCACGCGGCGCTCGCGAGCGTGCCAGCCACTGACAGCTTCGTGTGGCGGGCGGAGCGCGGTAGGGTGGCGCACGCGGCGCTCGCGAGCGTGCCAGCCACTGACAGCTTCGTGTGGCGGGCGGAGCGCGGTAGGGTGGCGCACGCGGCGCTCGCGAGCGTGCCAGCCACTGACAGCTTCGTGTGGCGGGCGGAGCGCGGTAGGGTGGCGCACGCGGCGCTCGCGAGCGTGCCAGCCACTGACAGCTTCGTGTGGCGGGCGGAGCGCGGTAGGGTGGCGCACGCGGCGCTCGCGAGCGTGCCAGCCACTGACAGCTTCGTGTGGCGGGCGGAGCGCGGTAGGGTGGCGCACGCGGCGCTCGCGAGCGTGCCAGCCACTGACAGCTTCGTGTGGCGGGCGGAGCGCGGTAGGGTGGCGCACGCGGCGCTCGCGAGCGTGCCAGCCACTGACAGCTTCGTGTGGCGGGCGGAGCGCGGTAGGGTGGCGCACGCGGCGCTCGCGAGCGTGCCAGCCACTGACAGCTTCGTGTGGCGGGCGGAGCGCGGTAGGGTGGCGCACGCGGCGCTCGCGAGCGTGCCAGCCACTGACAGCTTCGTGTGGCGGGCGGAGCGCGGTAGGGTGGCGCACGCGGCGCTCGCGAGCGTGCCAGCCACTGACAGCTTCGTGTGGCGGGCGGAGCGCGGTAGGGTGGCGCACGCGGCGCTCGCGAGCGTGCCAGCCACTGACAGCTTCGTGTGGCGGGCGGAGCGCGGTAGGGTGGCGCACGCGGCGCTCGCGAGCGTGCCAGCCACTGACAGCTTCGTGTGGCGGGCGGAGCGCGGTAGGGTGGCGCACGCGGCGCTCGCGAGCGTGCCAGCCACTGACAGCTTCGTGTGGCGGGCGGAGCGCGGTAGGGTGGCGCACGCGGCGCTCGCGAGCGTGCCAGCCACTGACAGCGCTACTCTCGAGGTTGTGCAAGAATACATTTACCTTTTTTTTTTTGTTGCCGGGGTGGAAAATCCTCATGGATGTCCTTCGCCTGGTGCAGGCGAAGGGGTCTGTCAGACTCTTACTGACTAAAAACCACCCCGGTGTTCCTTCTCACACTTGGACCGAGGATCGTAAGAACTAGTGCGCCTTCCACGATCCCCGGATAGTGCCGGCCCGCCTACGCGGGCCACCTCAGGCTCGCGGGAGGAGTGAGGTGTCCTCCCCCCGCACGTCCAATAGGGGCGCGTCTGGAACAATACGCGTGACCCCGACTCCACCGTTCCTCCGGACCTTTCTATGGGGGCTGGAAGAGGGCGTTGTCCGCCCTCCGCCGACGCCCGGTTCGCCTGCTGCGGCACGGGAGAGTGGCCACGGTCTCCCTCTCCCTCTCCGCAGCCTCCTTCTGCGAAATTACGACTTCACAGAAGGAGATCACCGCATTCCACGACTCGGCGCTCCCGACCATCGAACGAGCGACGGCCGGCAGCGACAGGTCGGCTCCCACTTCGGATACGAGGGCACGGCGCTGCTCCTCCCATGCGGCACACTCTGCCAGTGTGTGCTGCGCCGTGTCCTCCCGACAGTCGGTGCAGTGATGGCACCGAGCGTCCGGCTCCCTGTTTATACGACACAGGTACTTCCCGAAGCAGCCATGCCCCGGAAGCACCTGTGTCGCCCGAAACGACAGGGAGCCGTGCTTCCTCCCGAGCCATTCGTCGAGCACTGGCCGGATGGCCTCGACAGTGACGAGGCCGGCGGTAGGTCGCGCAAGTCTTTCTCGCCATTCGCTCACCATAACCTCGCGGAGCTGTGACCGACGCAACTCGATATCGCGCTGCATCGGTTCACCACCCCCCCTCCGCACCTCCTCGCGCCACCGGTACAGCGAGGCGAGAACTCTCGCCTCTAAGTCCCAGGGCGGTGATCCGGCCAGTGCACAACCCGCCTCGTAGGAGATCGTGCAATACCCCCTAATAGCCCTGACGGCCATCGCCCTCTGCGGTCTTCGCAGTATCGCGATGCTGCCGGCCGTCAGGTCAGAAGCCCACACCGGGGCCCCGTAAAGGGCCATGGATCGCACGATCCCTAGGTATAACCGTCTACATACGGTGCTCGGGCCCCCCAGATTGGGAAGCAGCGTTGCGAGCGCGCCCGCGGGCCCATTAACCTGGGCGTCAGCCGCCGAAAGTGGGGGCCTAAGTTCCACTGGCTGTCGAGCACCAATCCTAGGTACTTCATGGTAGACTCGACAGCAATTTCGACCCCCCCGACCACGATGCGTGACCCTGGTGGTGGCGCCCGTCGGGGGCCGTGAAAGACCATGGTCTCCGACTTTTCCAAGGCTACCTCCAGACCCAGGCGTCGTATGCGACCCACCACCTGTGAGACTGCAGCCGTCACAAGCAACGCTGCCTCCCTGTACGAGCTCCCCCGGGCCGTGACCAGCGTGTCGTCCGCATAACACGTCAGGTCCACTCCCGGTTGGAGCTCGCCCCTCAGCACCCAGTCGTAACCGATGTTCCACAGGGATCACTTTGTTGTCCGTCCGTCTGTCTGACAAGACTCTTTACCTCGGGCACGCGTGGAGATATCAATATTGATAACCCTGAGTTATTGTCAAAATTTTATTTTAATGCGCCAAGCAAAACATTCCGGTTAAAGGAGTACTCACACTTTTACAGCTCTATTCAGCTTATGCCCATAGAAAACAACGATTTTGTATGGAGATGCGTCCGCATCCATTCAGCTTTCCGCGCCTTTTCAGCTTTCGCGGCAAACAAGTATAAAATGAGGACAAATGTGTTTTTATCATGCGAGTGCTATGTATGGAGTTCAGCGCTGTTCTGCCGCATTCAGCGTCGTACGCGGCCTTACGCGGCGGAACAGCGCGGTACACGGATGGTTCTCGACTCCTTGTGTGACTGACACTGGCATCAGGGATTTTAATTTTGATAATAAAAAACTGGCCAAGCGCGAGTCGGACTCGCGTGCAAAGGGTTCCGAATGAATTGAATTTTTGTAACATGTTATTTTAACACTACAGACTTCTAATAGGTTTTCCTGTAATCTTTAGGTAAAGATCTATTATCTCAACTTTTTCCAAAATTTTAAGCTTAGTAGTTTCGGAGATAAGGGGGGGGGAATGGTCATTTTTCGTCTAATTTATTGAATAACTTCAAAACCATTTATTTTAAAATTATGAAAAAAATATAATTAAAACCCTCAAAGTAAGCCCTTTCATTTGATATGTCACACGATATTGTTAAAAAACTTTATTTTAAAATTTTCTAGTTCGACTCCCAAAAGTGACCCCCATACTAAAAATTAAATAATTTACGTAACGCGTCCGTGTTTGGTTCATAGAAGTCCATATGTGTACCAAATTTCAACAGAATCGGTCCAGTGGATCCGGAGAAAACTGGCTGTGACAGACGGACAGACAGACAGACATCCGAGTGATCCTATAAGGGTTCCTTTTTTCGGAACCCTAAAAAATACCAGAATTAGTCGATCACTGGTTCAAAAGTTATAAGGGTTTATTGGTGGACAATCTGGGGTGCGCCTACCCCAGCTTGGTCTATTTGAATCTCAAAAGCTAGGGCACCTAGCGCAGATCTGTTTTCTCTCTCAATAGTCGCTAATTAGTTGTAAGTTTTCGCCAAGTCACAGGTTTAATCGGGTCTCAGTTTAGAAGATACAATGAGTTCAATTATTAAGGTAGGTATAGTCCAAGAGCTAGATCGAAGAAATTTCCAAGAATAAATATTTCTCTTAATATGTGAATTGTACTTCTAGTTTTATCGGTCAAAAGTCCGTAGAATTGTCAGAGAGAGAGATAAATTTTTAATCCTTCGATCTAGTCCACTGTCGTTTGCGTTTTAATTTTTTACGTTTAATTTTATCATTTTTTTTTTAAAGAAGCCGAACTATAAAAATGTCGCACATAGAAATGTCCATTTTCAGAGCACAACACTAATATCTTAAAATTAAAAAAAAATTGCGACATCTAGCTAGATTTTTCATATACCTGGCGACTTTTTTTGCCTAAATGACAACACTGCAACTCTGCGTAAGTAGTTCTCGACACCCGAGTGCAACTCACTTCAGTTTCATTTGCTTGATTGGGAAAAGTTTTGTTGTTAAAGTTTTTTGTGTGTTTTCTTAGATTTTCTCAGTGATACAATTGTTTTGGTGACTTACCTACAACAATGGAGGTAATTGTACCTTGTGAGGATTTAAAATGCGTTCAAGTTTTGATTGGCGAAGATAAGTATTTGATCGATGCAAGTTTGCATCACATTGGCGATAATAAGTAGCCGATGTGATGCAAACTTGCATCGATTACGAAGTTAGGCAAACAAAATTTGTTTCAATTATTATTGACGAAACCCCCGATGTTAGTCATAGAGAACAACTGTGCTTGATTCTCAGATATTATTATAAAAATTAAATTCATAACCGTTTTTGGGCTTTCTTAATGTGTCGGAAAGTCGCACAGCAGTCTCACTCTCTAATATTATTTTGTAATTATTGAATAGACATGATTGCATCGCAAAATTAGTAGCGCAAAGCTACGACGGTGCTAGTGTAATGTCCGGTGTAAGAAATGGAGTGCAACAAAAAATTAAAGATGTTTGTCCACAAGCAATTTACATTTGGTGTAATGCACATATTTTGGCCTTAGTGTTGTCTAAATCATGCAATAGAATTCAGGAGGTTAGTTTATTTTTTTCAGCCCTTCATGCTTTGTATAATTTTTTTAGTAATAGTACAAAACGAGCTGCTTTTTACGATACTCATTGCAGCAAAAAATTGCCTAATGCTCCCGCAACTCGTTGGACATACATGTCGCGAGTTGTAAATACGGTTTTTGAACAAAAAAGTAAACTTATTGAGTTGTTTTCTGATCTGTGCGACAATCCACAGAACTGGGACGGGGGTATGATTTTAGCTGCGGAGAATTTTGAAAACACTGCGATTTTTTAATTTCAATTTTTTTCTTTTTATTTTTCATCGGATATTTGAAAAAATTGACTGCTTGTACAATATTCTACAAAAATCAGAAGTTGATGTCGGTTATTGTATTAATAAAATAAAGGAATTTCAGGCATGGTTACGTGCTGAATTTCAATCCGAATTTGATCAAATTTATGAGAATACTTTGCAAAATAACTCGGCTCCTCGTTTGAGACGCAACGTACGCTGTGCAAAAACGGAATACAGACGACTTTTTGTAGAAGTAATTGATAACATTAATACCGAAATTACTGACCGATATTCTATAATTTAAAAATTAAAGTTTTTCCAACTGCTCAAAAACAAAAAATTTGACAATTATCACTCACATTTTCCTACAGAGGAATTAGATTCATTATTTGACATTTATGCAAACTATTTCGACAAATAAACATTAAAAAGCCAATTGATTTGCTTGTATTCTAGTCCTGATCTGAAAGATCGTAATGTTTTCGAATTAATTGATTTCATTCATGAGAATAACCTTGAAGATGCCTTTCCCGAGCTGTTAAAGTTAGCGTATCTTGTTGTAACTATTCCGGCTACAAGTTCTTCCGCGGAACGTACTTTTTCGTCTCTTAAACGTATCCATACCTATCTGAAAAATACACAAGGTCAAGAGCGTCTTTCCGAATTATCAATGATAGCTATTGAAAAACAGTTGTTGGTAGAATTAAAATGATCACCAACATTTTACTCTGATGTACTTAAATCATTCCTTAAGAAAGAGACGATTCCAATAAGAATATAAATAATTTATTTAAATTCCTTATTACATTCTGTCCAGCTATTTTTTAACTTTCGTTTTGTAACTTTCTGTTTTGTTTTTTTTTTTTGTCTGTAACCTGTTAGTCCTGTTACGAAGCAAGCAACTACTTACCATAACTTTGTTCCCTCAAGCAATGAAGCAAACCAAACGGCTTTTTACAAAGCCACCGGAGGTATGCAATTGCTGATATGTGATGATATTTATTAAATTGAATATATTTATTATATTCAATCTAGCACTAGCATGCCTTCAGTGAGCTTTGGTTACCTCATTCACCGCACGACAAGCAAGAGTGAAATTGAAGAAGAGGAAAGAAGAAGATGGATGAATTCACTTTTAATTTATTGTACCCAACCAGTAGTTAATGAGAAAATTGCGATGATACATACGTAGGTACCTACATACTCAGTCGAAAACTGAACTTTATTTTTTTGAAATCGGTTAAAATTTTATTGGGCTTGCCTTATTTTGAAACCCTAGGCACGCCACTGTTCACCATCAGTGTAAATTTGGCGAGGTGCTTGCTTAAGCCTCAAATTCTTATAGCAAGTATTTATGTAGTTAAATATTCCTTAGTTTAATTTAAGCGGTGTGTTTTTTGTATTGTGCTCACACCATAAATTACAAATTGTCTCGAAATGTGAGGATTTGAATTGGCTTGCTGGTGACCACAGGCGTATATAGGGGGAGCCGGGAGGGCCGTGCCCGCCCCAGAATGGTCTGAGGCCCACCCCAGGATGTTTGGGGACCGGTTCGAAATTCTTATAGGCTGGGCACTTATTTCAATGATATAAACAGTCAGATAGACAGACCAGTCATCGACAGACTACTATACGTGACGCACGCGTAGACGCTGAGCTAATTTATACGTATACCCTCACCTTTGGTAAAATGTCTAAGTGCGATATATGCAAAAAAAATATAACTAAAACTTTACTGGGAGTAGAGTGCAGTAAGTGCGAGCGGATAGTGCATTTGAATCTAAAATGTACGGGTTTAACTAACAAGCAGGTCGCTGCATTAAAAGCTGCGCCCAGTCTGGAGTGGACATGCCATGAATGCCATCAAGAATCCCCGAGGCGTAACTCATCCATCATTATACCTAAAGATGACGAGGAAGAGGACGATACACCAGTTCAAATAAATGCAAAAAGTTTGTTAAGTAACATCACTAAAGAGGGTGAAAAAGCAATTAAAAGCGAAATGGCACAACTAAGCGAGTCCTTGCAGTTCCACAGCGACAAACTTGATGAAGCAATGGAGTCTATGGAAGCTTTCAAGCAGACGATCAAGGATCTCGAACGTAAGAATGCGGAACTCATAAATAAAAATAATAACATGGAAACCCGTGTAGGTGTCTTGGAACAACGTCTGCAAGAGTTAGAGCAAGAGAAGCTTTCAAAATACGTAGAGATCGCTAATGTGCCAAACCAAAATAATGAAGATGTCGGACTTCTGCTGGATAAGATTGCACTTAAACTGAAGCAGCCCAAAGAGGACATCAAAAGTGCACGGAGACTCCATGGATGGAAGGAGCAGTCGGCCAACATACTAGTGGAGCTCATAAATGAAGGCGCCCAAGAAAACTGGATTACTGCCGCCAAAAGTGTCAAGCCAACTGTTTCTGATGTTCATCCGAGCGAACAAAACAATATAAATGTCGTATATGTTAGAGAAGCCATGACAAAACATCACAAGCAACTATTCTGGAATGCCAAGCAGGAGCTAAAAGTCAATCACAAATTCAAGTACGTGTGGTTTAAAAAAGGACTGGTCAAAGCTCGCAGGGAAGATGGTGGAAAAGTTAGTATCCTACGCACTATGAAGGATATACGCGGTCTAGCTGTCACTAAGCAGTAAGTCGATTAAACAAAACTTTAAACGAATGTCTTAATAATAAAAAATGGCGAATTCTTTTATTGATATTGATGAGATTCATAACTGTCTAAATGTTAACGACTTTATAAACTGTACCCCTAATCATCAATTTAACTTATTGTGCATGCATATTAATATTCGATCTATAATTAGAAACTTCTCCGCACTAGAACAAATGGTGACTAGTTCAAAAAAATGTATTGATATCATTATTCTAACTGAATGTAATATATCAACAAACAATAGTGTACTGTTTCAATTAAGCGGGTACCGAATGTACACAGCTTTGCGTAAGTCCCGGAGGGGTGGTGGCATTATAGTGTACGTGAATAACAAACATAAATGTAACATAATAAAAGTGAAAACTATACACTTTGAAAGTTTATTTTGCACCGTCACCACCCATTCGAACTATACCGCGAACCTGTGTGCGGTATACCGACCACCTAGCTCCAGTAAAATTCTATTTATTGACGAATTACAAACTTCACTTCAAAACTTCACTAAAAACACAGAATTGTTCTTATTGGGTGATACTAATATAGATTTAAAAACTGATAATCCTGTAAGGCATAAATACAATAACATGTTATGTAGTATAGGCCTTTTGTGCGGGATCACTGAATACACTAGAATAGAAATGTCTAACGGGAAAATAAGTAAATCTTGTATTGATCATATTTATGCGCGATCCCGTACACAAGACCTCTTTACGGCGGCACTCGGTACCACACTGGCTGACCATCGCGCTGTGATGCTCGCATGTTCTGGCGCGCGAATACAGGATGTCCCTAAATATAAGACGTGCATAAATAATCAACAACTTATTAAATATTTTGATGAAATCCAGTGGGAAAAATCACATGATATAAAATGCCCTATAACCCTATATAAGTTCATGCATTCCCAGTTCAAAGAATGTTATAAGAACTCAGAGTATAAAATAAAAGTTAAATGTAGCTCATCGCGTGGTAAAAATGAATGGATTAATAAAAAAATAATAAAAGCCTGTAAACATCGGGATAAATTATTTATGAACTGGATAAAAGACTCTAATAACGTAGTCTTAAAACAAGAATATAATAAATGAAGAAATTATGCAAACAATTTAATACAAAAAGCTAAAAACGATAACATAAAGTCAGAAATTTTATCAAATAAGAGCAATATTAGACAAATGTGGCAAATACTTAATCGAATTACGGGAAGAATAAAACATTCTATTGATGAGGCTATTCACAATTCATTTAATAAAACTAACTTAACTCCTACAGATATTGCTAATAATTTTGCAGACACTTTTGATAAAAGCGTGAAGCTAATTATCCCTAAATGCTCGAAATACTTGCTAAATAAAAATGACTACAACTCCAGCTAACGTTTCTATGCGTATAAAACCTGCGGACCCTAACTCGGTTAAAAAAATCATTATGTCTTTGAATAACAATAAAGCCCCAGGAATAGATGGAATTAGAGCCATGGATATAAAAATGTTATGTACGTCAATTACCACAGTGATTGCTAACCTAATTAATCTATGCATACAAACAAGCAAGTATCCGTCGACCCTAAAAACAGGGATTGTCAGACCGATTCATAAAAACGGAAGCAGGCTAGATTATAACAACTATAGGCCTATTACTATATTGCCTTCTATTGATAAAATAATAGAAAAATACATTTGTAAACAAATACACGAGTTTTATGAAAAAAATGACATATTAACTAACAAACAATATGGCTTCCAACCAAAAAAAATACCACACAACTGTTATCAACGTTCACAGATAGTATTCATAATCATCTAGATCAAAAACAGCACGTTTTAGTAGTATTTATAGACTACAGCAAGGCATTCGATACACTCAGACATGAGCGGTTACTGGAGTGTCTCCATGACAGCGGAATTAGAGGCAAACTACACGATTGGTGCAGAAACTATCTTGATGACAGAAAATACATGGTCAGAGTCAGTGACGCGACTAGTGAACCAGTCATAGTAACGGAAGGAACGGCGCAAGGCTCGGTCCTTGGACCGCTGCACTACCTCACTTATGTAAATAGCTTGGTAAATGTCATAAAAAATTGTGAGATCTATCAGTTCGCCGACGACACGTGCCTTATAGCTGCTGGACAGAGTGTTAGTGATGCCCAAAGGCAACTACAAGAGGATTTCGACTTGTTGACTAAATGGTCTCATGACGCTGGTCTGGTATTAAACGCTAGTAAGACCAAATTAATGTACATCAGTTCCAGTCATAATAGAAGCTCTTTATTGCCTAAATTAACAGTTCACTGTCATGAATGTTTGCATGACAATTGCAACAATAGAGTAGCCGTCCTTTGCAGCTGTGACTCCATAGATCTCGTTGATAGCCAAACATACCTAGGACTTACCATTGATAGCCGACTTAATTGGAAAGAGCACATTAACGGGGTGTGTGATAAATTGAGATGCATGTTGGCTAAATTTTCTATTATTAAATGTAAAATACCATATCGAACTCTATTAATGCTTTACAAAGCTTTGGTTCAATCAACTATATCCTATGGTCTGTCGAGCTATGGTAGGACATATAAGACGCACCTTGATCAAATTTACGCAATTCAATTGCGCATATTGAAAGTAATTGTCCCTCACAACATTAAGAAGAAATACAAAAATGACTATCACAAATTATTTAAATTCTGTAACATACTACCTATACATGAACAAACTAAATATACACTGTTAAAAGAAGATTTTTTTAATGAAAACCTAAAGAAAACAAAAAGCGTAAATAGTACTGAAATTAGAACTCGTAGCGTAATCAATGCTCAGCTGTTACTTCCAAAGTACACGAACTTACACGGCATGAGATCATTGAAGTATATAATACCTTACCTTATTAATAAACTACCTATATCATTGAGAGACAAAATAACTCAGAAAAACATAAAACACAAATTAAAGGAACATTTTTTACAAAATTTAGATACCTAAATATATAAATCAATAAAATACATTATTTAATTAATTATGGATAAATATTTCAAAGCAATAATAAAGCATAAATTAATATATAGGCGTATTATCAGGATTGGATATTTTAAAGTAAAAAGTAGGTAGTTTACTTATTAATCAATTTTATTCGATTAACTCACTTAATTTATAATAACTGTGAACTCAATTAATTATCATATCATAATTATTAACTAAAAGGTTTTAACACGATATTAGCAAATCTAGGCGCTATGACAACACGTGTATCGGACCGAGGTCTAGAATAGAATGCCCCGATCGCTCCGCGCGGTCTCCTTTTACGTCCGAGCACAAACAAGTCGAGTAGTGGGGGAGGGGGGGATGGCGACATCGCCTGATCGGTCCGGTGCACGTGCCGTGTACAACCGTACGATGACGTAGCGCCGTCACGGCCATTCTGACGTGCGTACGTCCTCGGACGCGCACTTTAGAAGCACTTAGGTATCTTTAATGAGAACCACAATTTTACTGTTCGTTCATCCTGACATTAAAATCTTATCTCATGGTCTGGTCCGGTCCTACGACCCTTCAGAGTAACATCTTCTGGTCCGGTCCTAAGACCCTTCAGAGTAATATCTTCTGGTCCGGTCCTATGACCCTTCAGAATTATACTACTGGTCCAGTCTGTTGACCCTTCAGAGTAATATCTTCTGGTCCGGTCCTATGACCCTTCAGAATTATAATACTGGTCCAGTCTGTTGACCCTTCAGAGTAATATCTTCTGGTCCGGTCCTATGACCCTTCAGAATTATACTACTGGTCCAGTCTGTTGACCCTTCAGAGTAATATCTTCTGGTCCGGTCCTATGACCCTTCAGAATTATACTACTGGTCCAGTCTGATGACCCTTCAGAGTTATAATTTTCTGGTCCGGTCTAAAGACCCTTCAGATTTGTAACTACTGGTCCGGTTCTAACGACCCTTCAGTGTTAAAATCTCCCGGTCCGGTTTAACTAGCCCTTCAGGATTATTACTGCTTGGTCCGGCCATGGAAGACTCTTCAAGCTTTTTTAATTCTTTTTTCGTTTTTTGTTTTTCTTTTTTTTTTCTTTCCTTTTAAACGCTGCCCGCACTAGGAATCTATCCTGTTTTGTGGGTGAGTTCACAAACATACAAACTCACTCGCACAGACCAGACCCGGAACAACTATCTGTAGGCCATACAAATATTTGTTCCGTGCGGAAATCGAACCTACGTCACGCAGCGCAGCAGCCAAGCGCCCAAGTACTGCGCCAACCGTGGCGTATCTTTTAATTTAAACTGTTCCTAGATTTGCTAGGCCGGACTAAACTGGTCCCTGTAGCTAATATAATAATAAATTAACTCGTGATTTGTCCTTGTTCTATTGAATCAATTTTCTCTATGAATTTAAAGCACTTGTCACAACGTTAATTGGTTTAGGATCCAAAAACCCTTCCAATGATGTACCTACATGATCTATTAAGTTAACTACTGCTTTTTAAGTACGAGAGTCGCCAATTTTTTTTTAAAGTGTGAGCCCTAAAATAGTACCACTTAAAACTTTATTTTTATGGTAAGTTTCATGAACAAGTTCTTCATTATTATTCGCCGTCACGTCATCACTGATATTTTCTGCATCTAACGTTCATGTGAGCACTCACGAATTACTTTACGTTAATCTAAAATCATCAAAATCATCGCTGCGCTGTGCGGTTCGAATCAATCAATGTTATTATAATCTCACCCGTATTAAATTGCACAAAATGGAAAATCTATTTAGAACTTGTAATAGCTCAGAATTCTCTGTACCTTTAAAGCTTTTATCAATGTCATTAAAATCAAATTGCTATTAATGATAGTTTTGATACTATCAAATTTACTAACTGATGTTATGTATGGCAAACTGCCTCCGTACGTTAATACGAAAGCCTAGATCCAAATTTTCACTAAAAAAAACGTCTAAGTTGAAACATGACCTTGTGGTACTTGCTATGCGATAACTAAACCTAAAGCTCACACTGAATAAAATTTTGACACTATTACCGCCAATGGGAAACTCTTTTAAGTACTCGCTTTGTGCTAACTATGTCAAAATTACCTAGCACTATCAATGCAACCACCGAATTGGTATCAACCCCTTTAAAGCTTCGTTTGCTATTCAAATAAAACTTGAGCGACTCACCAAGTATTCCAGTCGGCCTTGAACGCTCTTAACCCCACAGAATGATGTTGATATGATACTTGGCTACTGCAGTTTGCCAACTGTTTGCCAACCTTCGGTCTGTCACGCTCAGAACCGCTCAGAAGTTGCAGCTGCTCAGCAGTTTTTGCAACTGCTCAGCAGTTATGGCAGCATGCCAACCGCTAGCCTCCTGCTGGCTTTATACACCATGATACGATGTCTGAAACCGAAAAATGCTACGACAGTACAAGTCCAATAAAAGCTGTGGTGGGCCAAAAAGTTTCAGGTAAGTGTAGTAGTCACAGTATCAAAGTAAATAAAAATCTAAATTTTATCGGACCATTGGCACAAGAAAGCGGCCTATGCCTATGAATGGTGATATAAAATCAAAATATTCAAAATAAAGTGTTAGGTAACTAAATCGCTCTTATGTCCAAAAAAATAAAAGCTCTCTGGTATTTCACTTCATGACTCGATCAGCGATAGCAGAATAATATCGCTTCATCAGCATTATTTGACCAATGACCAAGGCTTTGTGCCCATTTCAAGCGAACTCCTGTGCAACCGCCACTTCCAGGTATGTGCTTCCAATTCACCAAGAGTAGATAGCGACAGCAAAAGAATGGTCTCCCTTAGGGCAGTGTGTTGGCGCCGACGCTTTTTTTAACATCTACGCGAACGAACCGCCTTCCACCTAACACACGGAGCGGTTCTTGTACGCGGATTACCTGGCCCTAGCAAACCAAGCAGCGACTTTTATGGACGTGGAGCATAAACGTACAATGGCACTCAGTGTACTGAGAGATTAGTGTGACCGCAACGCTCTACGGCCGAACCCATCGAAGAGACAGTCGTGCGCCTTCCATCTCTGCTATAGGCCCGCAAATCGAATGCTTAACATCACATGGCGTAGAGTCAAGGTCAAGCCATGGCCTAAGCGTAAAAGTCAAACTGTTACAATACTTAGCTCCGTCGAACCCGGAATAACTTGCTCCGTCACCTAATTTCCATCAATTGGGGAGCGGCACCCGATGTTCTCCGTACAACCGGCATGTCCCTATTTTTTCTGCTGGCGTGTTTGCTTGCACAGTGTGGCACCGACCTGCTCTTTCTCGTAAAGTAGACATTGCCCTAAACGAAACTTGTCAGATAATATCAGGCTGATTAAAATAGACTCCACAAAACAAACTATCCGCTTGCAGGCATCGCACCTCCTGCTGTTCGAAGTATCTGAAAACCGATTCCCGACATCCCTGTATGGCCACATGCCAACTTCGGGAAGACTAAAAAGTCGCAAGAGCTTCCTTATTTCTACACAGGCGATCCTGGATATGCCATCTAAAGGGAGAAGCAGACTGTGGGAAGAGAAGTATCCACCACCTCACGACTTCATAAAACCCAAAGAGCAATTGCCCCTGGTCGTGAATCGCAATGGCCTTTGGAAAGCGTTAAATCGCGCGCCAGCGCAATTTGCGCACCCAGGTAGGCCGCTGCAAACACAACTTGGCGAAATGAGGATGTAATGATCTGTTACCCAACGTGAGTGCAGCGCCCGTTTTCAGAGCACGAGCCATATGTTACAGTGCCCTAAGTGCCCATTCTCCTGTAATTTGGAGTATCTAATGAATGCCACTGTTGCTGCAATTAACGTAACTACCTACTGTTCCAAAACAATAAAAAAGTTAACGATTGAATCGAAAAGAAGAAGTATGATTGAAAATGCTATCGCTTAATCTGCAACACTTATGCTATTAATAATAGCTTCACTTTAAGATAAAGCGACAGGCCAATTATCAAACATCGATAATTGCCATCCATAAAGGCGTTGCCTTTTGTAAGTCAGTCTCCACATCATAAAAATGAACACTCGTAAACAAACTAAAAAGCAGCTCTACAGCAATTAAAAAGTTTAAACGACTCACCAGATTGGCGTAGAAATCTTCATATAAATTCACACTCCTCTCCTTGACCTGACCAGCTGTTGTGAAGTTGCTTGCCTCCGGACGGAACTGGTTTAGTTCAGGTTGATGAGGGTAGCCGCATAAAACTCGTCGAAAAGGAATTCGGCGCAAAGCTCTTCAGCGCCATATGGCAAAACAATAAACTGCTCTGCACATCACTGCATCCTCGACAAAACATACCACCACGGTGACACACTATGATCGTGTGTCGAACTTCGGCCTATCGGATTTAACTTCACGACACTTCACGGCACACATCAAGTTTTTAGCGTCTGGATAAACGCATGCGTTTTAAAAACAAACCGCAATTTTCACTATCACTGTCATTACATTTCAAAACGTAACCGCCACATATTTCACTAGCATTGTCACGAATCTCCATGTGGGCCCTTTGAGTTACGTCCCAATTCTGATATAGGCGTATTATCAGGATTGGATATTTTAAAGTAAAAAGTAGGTAGTTTACTTATTAATCAATTTTATTCGATTAACTCACTTAATTTATAATAACTGTGAACTCAATTAATTATCATATCATAATTATTAACTAAAAGGTTTTAACACGATATTAGCAAATCTAGGCGCTATGACAACACGTGTATCGGACCGAGGTCTAGAATAGAATGCCCCGATCGCTCCGCGCGGTCTCCTTTTACGTCCGAGCACAAACAAGTCGAGTAGTGGGGGAGGGGGGGATGGCGACATCGCCTGATCGGTCCGGTGCACGTGCCGTGTACAACCGTACGATGACGTAGCGCCGTCAAATACCTTATAATGTTATTACTACACAAATAAAGTTGAAATTTAACTATTATTAAAAACATTACTAATAACTTTTGGGAACAACCTGTATCAATTTTTTTTTTGTACTAAGGATGGACGACCGGCTTGGTAACTGATGACGCTCATTAGTATTTTAGATAATGTTTTTCGCATATACCCGATGTAATTTTATTTTTATTTTCTGTTGTTGTTTTTTTTTTCTAACTACCTACTTAGGGTGTTATATTTTTTGTCGGAATGTGTAGTCGATGATTTTGGTGCACGGTAAAACTCTAATGAGTTTATGTTGGCATCAACTTAATGTGTAAAATGTATGTGTACTACTGAATGAATAAATAAATAAATATCACCGAAAAACCTACAAACATACATTATCATGTCAACAATCCTGATTTTAGATGTTGTTAGGAAAGATGCCACAATACACTATTGGCATCTGAACTTTACTGACAGGCAAAGAGAATTAAACCACTTGAGAGCTGATAGAGCGATTTCGTCTAGGCACACGATTCACTAGTGCGGGGCGGGGGACGGGGGAACACGCAGCGGTTGTGATTGGCAGTAGGGGTGAGGCGTATTTATCGTAACAGATAGAAACAACAGATATTTAAAAACAACAAATAACAATTGTTCCTAGCATCTTATTTTATCTGTTACTTTAATAACAGACCCTCAGGCACTGTTACCACGGCTGTTACTGTTATTTCATGGTATCAGTCCTCACGCATACACTGTTACCACAGCTGTTACTGTTATTTCATTGTATCAGTCCTGACCATCGGCTGTTACACATTGCACATGCACACTCACACAAAAGAAGAAATATCGCAAGGTTATCAATTCCTCTCTTTTCCTCATTAAAGAATGACCCTTGCTAAAAAGAGAAACACCTATTATTTATTTCGAAATATGTTTACATCTCACTCTTACTAAAGAGGTTAAACTACGCTAAAAAGAGAAGCACTTAGTATTTATTATCCTTAAAATATAGTTGGTGGTCTCACAAGAACAAACAGTTTCGAATAAGTGACTCCTAAATTATGTCGTATTACCTGTTTACAGCTGTTACTGACCACTTTTTTCAAAATATATTTACTTCTCACTCTTACTAAAGCTGTTAACTACGCCAAAAAGAGAAGCACTTAGTATTTATTAACCATAAAATATAGTTGGTGGTCTCACAAGAACAAACAGTTTCGAATAATTGACTCCTAAATTACCTCGTGTTACCTGTTTACACGGCCTGTTACTGACCAGTGACCATTGTAAAAAAGACTTATAGTTTATTTATTTTTCTTTATGGCAATTTATGATTTAATAAAAAGTAGGGTCCATATAATTGAGAATTGAATTGAAATACCTCTAAGTTAAATAGTGATCGTATTTGAATGCGTGTAGTACCTTTGGTTTGACGGAATTAATTTCGAAGGATCACGGTATCTTTTTTACCAACCATAATGTGAATCAATTTCATTAATGTAATTTGCCTGGTTTGATGGTTATTGTTGATATAAAAAGGACTAATTAATAAAATAAAAAAAAGGTTTGCTATGCAACCAAAAACAATTTGAGTGTGTCAGGACTCCGCTAGGCAATATGTGTTCTGTGGTCAGGACCTCTTTGTTGTCTTTGGCTTGACGGGATCGGTTACAAAATTTTTGATGCATGTTTGACTATATGTGAGCAGAAGTAAGAATGATAATCAATAAAAAGTTATATGGCTGATTTGTTTGTTGACATTTTCAAACTTTTTTGCTTGAGCTTTCTTTAGAACGAAAGTGGTGAATTGTTATTATATTGGTATATTCAATTTTCGGAAACGATTTATCAGTGTTTACGGTGTACTAGTGTTCATATTTGGTTTATGTATAAGTACTGTTTTTTAGTTCAGATTATTCGTTTTATAGTTTAGGTAAGTCTTAGTGTAGGTTTGTAGCAGCGATAAGTATAATTATTTAAAAAAAAAAAATAGGTAATGAAGTCGTAAATAACAAAAGTTAAAGTAAAGTTTTTTAGTTAGGAATTAAGGTAATTCGTTTTATAATTTAAGTAGGTACTTAGTGTAGGTTGTAGCATATAAGTGTATTTTTTTTAATTAGGAAATTAAGTTGTAACAATGTCTAATATGAATAGAAAAGTGAGTCTTGTGTGGGACCATTTTGTGGATATAGGTGGTCACTACGCGACTTGCAATATATATAAAGCAAAATTGTCTTTTAGAGCTGCAATGACTAATTTAAAAAAAAAAACACAGTTTCAGACGCGTAATTAATTTCCAATTACGTCGTAATACTCATAAATTTGTATTAAACTGACAGTCCTAAGCCTGTAATAAAGTATGAAGGAAATTGTTAAGTTCAAAATATACTAAAAGGTAGGTATTTATCGTCCGTACAAAAATAACAGGCTGTTATTTAATAACAGATAATTGGATCTGTTATTTTTGTGTAACAGTAACAGTAATAACAGATATCGTGTTTAACCTGTTACAACCCATCTCTAATTGGCAGATGCAACAATGTCAGCAAACATAGTGATGCACAAGTCAATTCTGCATCAATTATATCGTTATCGTTAAAATCGACGTCGATTAATTCGGCATGTTTTTTTTTTAATTTTGCTTTGTAAGGAGAAATAAATAAAGATTAAACGAAGAATATATTCTTTATTTGTTATTCTTACTTATTTAAAACATTTTTTACAAAATATTAAAAAAATATTTTTTTCAAACATAACTTGAGAACCTCCTCCTATAATGAAAGTCAGTTTAAAAAAATAGCCCACTGGCATCGGGAACAGAGTCCAAGCGATGGGCGGTCAAGGCTCCAAGAGAAAGGAACCTCTCCTAACTGTACGAGCCGTGTTCAGGAGTACCGCTTCCTGAATCAGGCCTTTGATCCAGCCGGCTAACGAACGCTTTCTAAGATGTTGTTCGAAGCTCGTGGCTATTAAGGTATTGGCTGACACGACTATCGGTATGATGATCGATGAGTCCACATGTCGATAAGCTTGCAAGTCTAGTCAAGATACTTGATCTGCTTATCTTTTTCGGTTTTCACGTGGTTCTTGTCATACGGAACGACTATATCAACTATCATTGCACGCCTCTCGTGTCGGTTCACCTCTACATCAGGCTTATTGACTACAAATAATCTTGTCACTGGTGATGGGTCTATGCCAGTACAAGGTGATATAACCATTATCGAGAACTGGGTCGGGCGCATAATCTGTAGTGCTGGGGTCTAGAATTGTGAATTGTACAAGACAATATTTCAGAGTAAGTTGCTGATAGATACATGACTGGCTACAAAGTTATAGGCACTACTTACGTAAAGTTGTATGCAAGGACTCTCCGTAACCTAGACGAGAACAACCAGAAATAATGTAACTTATTGATTCTCCCGGATGGAGACAAGCCCCATGTGCCAACTGTGCCGTCCTTCACAATAAATCTCCAGTAGTTATTCGTCGATATTTTAAATCAATTAGCTAATTTAATCGGATATCTAAAGTTCCTAATTTTTGGCATTACTGGTTTTTAAAATGGATTAATTTACTAAAAATTTTCCTGATAAACGATTTGGGATCTTGATTATTTTTTGAAAAAAATGACAAGCGTGCATCAACATATTTTTTTATGACGCATTTTGTTAACTCTCTCTATTATGTGGTTGGTAGTTTCTATTTCAAATTGATGAAAAGATATATCTGGAACAAATTGTATCCTTTAAAAGTTTTAAGTACTAACTGAATAAAGTAGTCGGTATTAAATTTTGGAGGTAGTCTTTTGAACCCATTTTCTTTAATAGTTTTTTTTTATAGAAATTTCACAACGGCGGCAAGTTTCCATTACAGTGGTAGATGCATAAAGTAATTTGTTTTTATAAATGTCTTTTCGGTATTGCAAACTATTGGAATTCGCCTCACCAATCAAAGCTCCAATACATGTTTGACATTTTAATACTTTTAGCAAAGCGTGGACGATGTAACCAGCCATGTATTCAGTCACTTTCTCACTAAACTCTGAAATATCTTCAAGTTTGTCAAAATCAATATTTTCGTTAGAATCAGACTCATTATTATCCATGGTGTTTTGACCCATGTGTCTCGTGGTCACATTAACGCGCTCCACTGCAGATGTGCATTGCAAAATAGACATTTGGTAAAGAGCGGCGCTATTACCGCTTCCACTGTTTTTAATTTGAGCGTATGTCAAGAGCTTTTTGTAAATGCTCTCGAACACCCTAGCACTGGGATTATTGTTAGACCCACCATGACATCTTATGCTGCCAAAAAAATGTTCTGAATGGTCCTGGCTTACCTTATGTAAAGGCGGGTATTTGATTGCACAGTCAGTATTTAATACTACGTCTTGAATGAGGAATATTGCACTTTCTATGCATACACAAAATCCTAAAAATCCAGTATATCTCGGCGATTTCACTAATAAAAGCGTTTGTATAGAATCTCGTAACTTAATATCAACTGACATTGTTAACAAATAATTTTTCGCTGCTTTAAGTTTTGTTAGAACATGCGCAGCACTTTCTTCATTCACCGCTCTTTTCAAACCATATCCATGGGTGTGTGAGTCTAATATGTAAATAGATTATTCATCATGATTAAAAAGCGCGCTGTAGGTGTTACTTCTTGAAATTCACTTAGATTGAGGTTCTCTTTACAAAATAAAAGTGCATCTGACACACTTTTACTGAAAATTTGAGTAGCTAAACTGACTTTCATTATTTTACTTTTAAAAAAAATATGAGCAGCTCTCAATCGATTGGCCAAGTGACAATTTTCCGATATCTGTAGATTGTGTAAATTAACAAGATGTTGCCATGAAATATAGCCACCAGATTGGTCTTGCAAAATTTTATAAAATTCGAACGCATTTCGCACAAGTTTTACCATGTGGGCAGGATCTAAGAAAACAGCAACTTTTGAGTTATTGCAAGGATTTTTGAACGTAGGATTTAAATTATCAATGTCGAAATTACACCCTAACTTTTTGGCCATAGTAATATTCGCTGGGCAGCCGTCAAACGTAATGGCTTTGATGGGTACACCGGTATCTTTTACTAAATGGATGGCTTGAGTCAAGAGAGCAACTTTTTGTTCCGCATTAATGCTATTTATCAAAAAATATCCAATAGGAATTTTCCAGCAAGCATTTAATGGTACTAACAAAAACACAAGTGCCTCTTTGGCTTCATCTTGACAATCTGTTTGCAAGCTAGTTCCAAAATGTACGTGGCCATAGTACCTTCTTCCTTGCGGATGATATTCGATACCGCTTCTGATGGCCATTTCATCAAATACAATAGTGGCGTAAATTTTCTTATCTGATTCTTTTGCTTTACTTCTGATTGTATCTAAGGCTTCCTTAGTGAATCCTGGTTTTCCATCAACCGACTGGTACCAAGGTCTTAGCGTACAGATAGCAGGTAAACAGGTACTGAAAGTTTTTTGACAAAATTGTATGCCTTCGGCGAATAAAAATGTAGTGTTAAAGCGAACGCTCGTAGTTCGATGGTGAATATTTGGTTTTTGGTATATGACCAGTTTTAGGTTTTAGAATTTGACGTTTAATTATTTTTCTATTTTGAACACCTATGCTGTTTAAAATATCTTCATTCTCAGTAGTTATTAAAGATTTTTTTGTACACGTATTTAAAATTTCTTGTAGATTTGCCACTTTTTTTGTTAGTACTCTATTTCTGTCTTGAAGCCTTTTAACCTTTTTCTTGTTTTTATTAAGCGAAAATATTAAATGGTCCATGTGGCGCTTCATTTTGCGTTTTCTTGGAGTTAATTCCTCAACTTGTGACTCGAATTTTACAGAAGGTGAAATCTGCAACGCAAAAAAAAAACTAATTTCAGATAAGAGTACTATTATCAGGTATCCGGGCCGCTGGTTCACCGAGGACCCACAAAGATAATATGGATGTGGAGAAAGCACGCAGGGCGATGTTGTACTAAAAAAGTGAAGATCACACTATTTAGAGCTTTCTGTTAGACCTTTTATAAGCGCAGTTTGTAGGCTCACGGCCGACACGAAAACCCGCGTATGCAATATAATAACGCATTCAGGGTGCTGACGGGGCAGCCGCGGAACAGTAGCGCAAGGGGCATGTTCGCGAAGGCGTCGGGGAACAGCTGTCACGCTGTCATACGTAAGCGAAGTGCTTCTTTAATAGTGCGGGTACGCGGTGGGCGACCCCAACGCCAACCTGACTGCCTATGAGACTATAAGTTATGATCATCTAATTGGAATTTCTATAGGATGAGTAGATCCTTAGTTTGTAATATTGTTCATAAGGCCTGTAATTATGTATGATAGGTATTAAACATTGTAACAATGCGGCAAAGGATCACGAATTACGTCGTTACATTAAGTTGACTTACGTGTGAGCTAGTTAAATTGGATGGTCCAGGTAAATTAGTAGCTGATCTACAATCAGCTGTATTATTTGGTGAAGTCTGAAAATTATAATTAGTTTTTATTGTACAATTTTTACCAAAAGCGTTTTTACCAGTGTCTTTATTTTGGTGATCTGAATGATATTTAAAAAAAACATACCAAAACAGGCAAAAACAGGGTCGGCGTTGCTGAACTAAATAAACGGCGTCGGCCCTTTAAAGTTTCAAATCAATCAGCTGTGAAATGCCTTGAACAAATGACGCTATACTTTTTTGGAAACCAATTTTCCCTGTGAGCGGCATTAATCCACTTTTCTTTGGCTTCCGGAACATTTGGAAATCTAAAATGTTAACATTAAAAGGTAACTTAACTTTTTATTCACCAATTTGAATCATCGATAAAATAATTTATCAACTACGAGTATGTTTTAAAATTGTCACATCACTTCGGCACTCAATAGAAAGTACTTAGGGATAGAAAGGGATGGACTTATCTAATATTCTAGTGAAAGTAAAGGACTTTTCAAAAGACATCAACGCGGTATCACTTTTTTCGTAAACAACCAGTTTAGCTTGAGCTCTCTGATTAGCAATAACGTAAATAAACATAAACATATTTTACTTACCGATGAAAACTTATGCCATCTTTTTCATAACTAGATGTTCTAGTTGATTTCCCGCACCATTTAATTGCACAGGAACTCATTTTTGCTTCGGTTTTATGCAATAAATGTTTTTTAGGGTACCAAAAATTAAGGTATGCGTACAGATCTAACAACTGGTCAGTACTAAAAAATGCACTCATATCGGCATCTAATTTAAGGGCCCCTTATTCCGAAAGTTTAGGCATTTTACGCACCGAGACGGCTTGCGTCCGCGTTGCACAGGAGCCGTCGCGATATGAACTCCGGTGACCTATGGCGGCGGGCGAGCACGCCACAGTATAGATAAATAAATCAGTACTTCAAATATTATTGGCGTGCTGGTAATAATAGCTTTTTTGCAACAAAAACGTATAGCTTGATGTGATGTCCACTGCACTATTGACTGTAAACAATAATACACTTAGGTATATCGTTATAAATGTATGACTTTTTTTTATTGCTTGGTAAAATCATCAAATGAGTCCTGCCGCTCTGGGTGGAGCGGAAGGGACTGTCAGAATTGTACTGACTAAAATCCACCCTGTTCCTTCGGTTGCCCTTTGCGTTCCAGGGCCACGGTATTCTGATAAGACAGTCTCGTGAATGAAAAGGTAGGCGATATCATCCTGTAGAACTTAAAGTATGGTTGTAGAAGATTTGGTGAGTAATATAATGAAAGACAAATATGATTAATTATAATATAATAAAATAAAAAAAAAAATATATAGGTACCAGCATAAAAATTAATATTCATAAAAATTAAAATTCATAAAAATTTAGTGGTCGTGTGCTAGGTCCAGGTTCATTTTCATCGACCGCTATATTCCTCAATGCTGGGCGCGAGTCTCCTCTAAGAGGGTCAAAGCCACAGTCCTCATGGCACTCCCCTCCGATTTGGGAACTAGGACCTGATAGCAAATCAGGATTGTTTTGCGTTAGAGATTCCTCATTTTCCTTATTTTCGGATGATTTGTTCTCTTCAAGTGTCAGATTTCTTATGCCCATACCACGCGTATGTCTGGGGTTCACGATTTCAGGAAGTAGGCATTTATGGTAAAACCGTATTAATTTGGACTCCATTTTCGATTTCCAAAATACGTCATCTTTTTCAATTATTTCGATGTGGACTGGCTCTTTTTCTCCGGCCCAAATTCCAAGTAGACATTGCCGTCGTCTTGCCACATGCAACTGTCCCTGTATTTGGTAAAACCAATTACTATTTTTATTAATTGTTGTAGTGCGCGTTTTTTTATTAAATTTTAATATTTGTATTTTATTTTCTTCAATAGCTTTTTTCATGCCAATTTTTGATGCTGAAAAAGGACATTTGACTTCTACCAGGATGTCATTTCCAATGAGCCCATCTGGCGTAGCACCAATGAATGGGAAATCTTTATCTATAAACAGACCACAGGGCTCAATAGATACGTTTTCTTGTTGTTGTATCTTGTGCAAAGCTTGCTGCTCATTTTCAATACCGTAAGCAATGGATGCAACACGGCCTAAATTTGTTTTATATAATATATTTTTTACTAATGGTGCGGTATCTTTTGATACTTGCCTTTTGCAAATAGGACCGAAATTAGAGGCAGTAATAAGATTTTTTCGAATTTCTAGCCATTCGCTACTGTCTCTTTGTAATATTGTATTACGCTCAATCGCGTCCTTGTCAGCAGTAAGAATTTCTAAATTTTTTAGAAATTCTTCTTTAGCTACTTCTAGTTCAGACAGGGACATATCCGGGTCTAAACTAGCGGGGCCATAGTCATTTTGTTTTTGTTTTGTGTCTGCCAATTTCCTGATTTTCCTTTTAGCTGGATGTTCCGAGTTGTTTTTTCTTTTCTGGGCTTCTTCTCTTTTCCTTTCCACAACTTCAGCTAATCCCTCTTCTGGTCGATTTTTATTTGTTAATGTGTTTTGCATGTACGATATTGCTGACTTTTCATTAAATTTTACCACCGCAGCATTACACCTTCCTTGATAACCTCGTTTCAAGGAAAAATTTATTCGCTTTCCTCCTATAAACTTCGCAATGACGTTGTTGAAACATTCGACAAGATTTGTATTTACGTTCTCTATTAAACTTCGTGATTTTACTGCCACATTAGAAATAATCGAATTTATCCGGAACAGAAATGTTGAATTTTGAATGGCTTTCAGTCCGTCGCTATAAACTTTTTCTTTGTCACAGTTATAATCCTGACACATCCTGTGATCGCCGTATGCATGCGCTACAGAATTGATTATATCACTGTGAAGAATAGTTACAGCATCGTCCTTTAGATTTTTATTATGGTGTATAACTGACCTTACTATTGCTTTCCTCATGGACATAATTTTCACATCTGTCAAAGTTTTTCGGTGAGCTAAAAGGTATTTTGTTTCTGAAACTAGACTACGTAATTTTTTGCATAAATTTCTCAAAATGTGATTTCTGCATTCAATTTTCTCTACTGTAATATTTTGGTCTTTATATGGATTTTCTTTTAGTACTTTTGCGTATGTCGAGGCGTCTCCGTCTGCAATCATTCTTTTATAAATTATTCCATACATGGAAATGGAAAGTTTGAAACCCTCTGCAATTATTTGGCCCTCCATTGAACACGACGAACCATGGAAATTTTTAAAACATTTGTGCTCGTTAGGAGCGACATTTTTGTTTTCTGCGCGGGCGCACACGAGGCAGTATTTATTTTTTACAGCCAGAAAAATTATTTTACCGGTTCTTCTACCGATAATTGCTGCAGTTCCAGATGCAGCTTTATAATTCGATCCATACGATCTAGCACACCAAGAAGCGTCCACGTAAACATCAATTACTGGTATGCCATTTTTGGTGCGACCTTCTGCGATAGCCAATTTCTTTTCTTCTTCTGCAGCATCTTGCATCGATGCGGCTGCTGTTTTTTCACAACATTCGTACACTTTATCCTGGAGTTGATTGTAATAATTTGTAGAAAATACAGGAATGTTCATAGCAGAAAAAAGCTCTTCGAATTGTGAGTAGCCAATCCCTGTTGCTACCATGCCAGTGGTGGCTGCAATATTTACATTAACTTTTGACTCAGTCTTTTCGGAATTTATAAAGCAAAGTTGTTTACAAATATTACATTCAAATTTAAATACTGAAATTAAGCCAATTCTTTTTTCACTAATTAGCTGAAAATTTCCTGCTTTGCAGTCGAACAAGTTGTTGTGACGTGCTTTTTCTTGTAATTGACTAAATAAGTAATTGATATCAATAACGCGTCGTCCTGTCACTGTTTGGAACTGGTCTTCTTGAATTTCAGGTTCAACGTTATAATAATCATCCTCCTCTTCTTGATTTTCAGCTTCAATAATAATGGAATCATCTTTATCTTTTCTAGTTGTCCTTTGAAGTTTGTCTTCATGGTTTTCAGTTTCAACAATAATGGAAGCATCTTTGTCTTTTCCAGTTGTCCTTTGAAATTTGTCTTCTTGATTTTCAGCTTCAACAATAAAGGAATTATCTTCGTCATCCCTAGTTTTTCTGCAACAATGGAATGTCATTAACGTAATGAAACGGATTTGGTTTCAAAGTCACCGAAATAAACTTTAACAAAAATTCATTTACTGCCATTTTACATCCCATAATAGGATACATAAGACATGTGATAAGTAAGAAAACTAAAGCGCGACGGGAGATAACGTCAAACTTGTAGCGGATGGATAAAACTGCTCCGCCATAGTACCTATATTATGTAATATGTACATAATGTACTTACGCATACTGTCCCTCTTTAGAGTGCCCATCGGTACTTTTTTTGGACATCAAAGTACCTTTTCCGGTACGTGGTCTCAGAGCACTGGAATGGAATAAATTTCATTACATATTTTCAAAAGAATCAAATTAACAAACACTTATTATTACTAGAGTTATAACATGACGTAGCATGACGTAGTTAACACACCCCGTTGCGAGCGCGGTCCGAGCCTTGTATCAATGGAGCCGAGCCGCGCGCCGCCGCCAGAGCCGCTTCATTGATACGGCCTTGCGCGCACTGCCTTGCGGTGGAATGCGGTGCGTTTATTCTACCGTGCGGTAGAATAAACGCATTCACAGAGCCGCGCACTGCGGCGAAACTAACGCACGTTTTAACCGACTTCAAAAAAAAGGAGGAGGTTATCAATTCGGTTGTATTTTTATCATCATTTTTTTTATGTTTGTTACCTCAGAACTCCTTCGTTTATGGACTGATTTGCAATTTTTTTTCCCCTTATAGGAAAAATTCAGTTCTGATGATGGGATCCATGAGGAATCGAGGGTACTTACTCCTCAAAAATTATAGGCCACCTTATAGTGATATTGGAATTTTAATCGAGAACTTAAGCATTTACAGTCAAAAAGTAACATTTGATGAAGTGGAACTGATGAAGAAGACCAGAAATGGTCAACGGAACTTCATACTCACATACACCAATAAAAATAAAATTTTAGATTTTTCCTTCATGGGAAAAAAAAAATTGCAAATCGGTCCATAAACAACGGAGTTCTGAGGTACTTAACAAACATAAAAAAAAATGATAAAAAAAAATACAACCGAATTGAAAACCTTTTTTTGAAGTCGGTTAAAACGTGCGTTTATTTCACCGCAGTGCGCGGCGCTTCCTAGATCTCTATGCGATACAAAAATATTTGCGGTAGATTCAACGCAAATTTGCAGCGAGAGGCCAACGGCGATTTTACCGCATGCGTTTATTTCACCGCAGTGCGCGCACTTCTATGATACTCCATACTTCACAGATTATGCGTTAGAAAAACGCAAGGCAGTGCGCGCAAGGCCTACAAGGTTCGGACCGTCAAGGTGCGTAATTTTTATTTTTAAATTATTCAAATCTCATAAATACCTATTTTTTTTATTCGTGTTCTACTCATTGGATACATGAAGTGGGCTGCCGTTGTAAGACGACTAAAAAGTCACGGTGTATAAAAAGCTTCTATTTTAAAATGTTTTGACAGTATTTCAGAATAATACGAAAGTACCTAATAAACAGAATCACCCATCGTGCGACATGTCGCTGTATGCGTGAGTGTCGACGGTCTGTGCGAGGCGCCGCGCGGCCACCCGATTTCTACCTACTAAACGCAGCGCGACCATAACCCGTGCTCTAGGTACTTACCTAGTGAGTACAAGTAGTGACCGATAGCCATTGTTCAATTTGTTTCAAATCTTCATAAACATAATAAAAGAATGTAATAATAAAAACAAAACACAACATACCTAGGTACTTACATCTCCTTGAATTTGACCGGGATGCAAAACTGCACTTTGTAAAGGTATAAGAATGTTTCCATTATAGATTTAAAATTCTAGTCATACTGACTTCGCTGGTCTGTGTAGAGGAGTACTTAATTATATTGTGACGTATTTATAGAATAAGTACTTACGCAATACACTTTCGGATTTTCTTCACTTCAGATACCCTTTTTTTCTTAATTTTGTTTTTTCTATTCGCCATTTCAATTACTTATAATACACACGTTTATTTACGCGCGCGGCAACGATAATTTGTGGTCGCGAGCAAAAGTTGCATAGGTCCTCCCTCGATGACGTCCGGCAGGACAATGGCGCGGTGCGCGCGTGCCGTTTTCACGTATTTATTTTATTTTAAAAAAAATAAGTGCCATATTATAAATTTATCCAAAAATATCCCTGTCAAACCTGATTAGTAAATGAAATGTTAAATTTTCATAAAAGTTGCGTTCCCTCAAGTCTCATAAAACTTAAAATACTTTCAAAATCGACTTTACTTCAGATTTTTTTTTTATCGAGCAAAATGTTAAATAATGTGTTTTTAACCAAAAAAGTCACTAGATCAAAGATGTATCTGTACTATATATTTTTTTACGGATTTAAATATGATGATTTCTCTGAAAACAACTCGATCTAGAAACGTAAATTTCGAAAAAGGGGCCCATAAGTGCAAAATCATGTATGTGCCGTGAGCCGGAGTCGCCCGAATGAGCGGTCAAGTGGTTGTATAGTCATTGCTGACAGGTGATCTTTGCACTCTAGCTACACTCTCAAGTAAGAACTTTTGTGACATTGTCAAATAAATTTCTTTATTTAAGTATATAAAATCAAACCTAATGCGATGGAGTGCAAACATTTTGTAGGTCGCTTCGCTTGCTCTTGTATTCTACTCTCTTAATTCAAAATTGCGCTTCCCTGCATCAATCAACAAAGTTACGTATATCGTCCCGGGCCCGAGATGGTGGGGAGCTCCCTGGGCCTTCTGACTATGACTGGCCTAAAATTCCACTTTTGATCGGGCGTCGCATCTCAGGTTGGGGGAAAAAAGGCCTAGCTTCGCCAATGTGGGTGACTATGGTTTCCTAATTTGTTTCTTTCTAAGCTGTAAGTCCTCCATGAACTAAATAAATAAAAGAATTTTATTGAAAAACGTTTTGAAATAATATCTTAAGAGTAGGGGTGCACAGACTTAGCGTCGGCGTCGCCGTCGGTGCCGGGCGGTCGATCTTCAAATATGTTTGGGGGCGGCGAGGGATCCGCCACAGTATAGTACTGTGGATCCGCTGCCAACCTGCGACTACGGAAGAATAATACCAAATTTCAAATGGTATGGTGCCAACTGCTCGCTGGAGTAATATGAAAATTTTGCTAAACGTGTACATATGATATAACAAACGTTTTTCGTGCTCATTTAGGACATTCTTAGTATTTGTTTTCATACTCGTAATCCGTGTCCTTATTACTAACAATCGATGAATTTAAATAATTAGCAGTAGCCGTCGCGTGCGGCGTGCGGCGGCGGCATGCTGGTCACGCTTGTGATCTCACAGGTGTTACCTCGGAGCTTTGTCTCCGCGCATTCTGAAGACGAGCCGTGACACAGTACCGAGGGTGCGTTATGTACTCGTGTGTGTGGCGGTCGTCGGTCGCCGCTCGTGACTCGTGCAGTCGTGGCGGGCAATCTGCGATGATTGCTCGTGACGTAAGAGCTACCACTCACGGGTTTAATAATCGCGTAATGCGCCTTGACCTGCGGCGACCGACACGGCGCCCTTCAACAGTTGGCCACGGCGCGGATCTTAGTGCGCTGCACGCTAAACGCTACCACGCTAATCTATTGATGAAACTGATCTTACATTTGATGTCTAGTTTAGAACAACTAAGCGCCCAAATACACTGGTCTGAACAAACTCGTTTTTCGTGTCAGTACACGAAAAACGAGTTTTTTGCGTAAAATCATATTTAACAAATTGATGTCACACGTTTGATGTATGTAAGTTGTCTCGTCAGCACCTTCTGACCTTCAACTGTCGAAGTTGATGAATACTTCGACGGTTGGACGCATTGAACTAAAATATTGCAAAAAAAATTAATACACATTACGAATCACGACATGAGGTAGACAGAACTGTACGAACAGTACAGAAATATTTTTTCGTAATATAGGTATTTAAGGTAATTAATTGGCGCAGGAGAACAGGGCGCGCGGCGGCTCAGGGTCGGTGGGGGGGGGGGTTAGGGTGGCGTGCGGCACGCGGAGGCTGCGCGCGACAGCTGTTCGCGACAACAGCACAAAAAGAAACCTCGCCTCATTACCCCTCCCCCCCTCGCCCCGCACCCCGCGCCCCGCCCCGCCCCGGCCCGCACAGCGCATCACCTGTGCGTCTGCGCCGCTTCGTGCCGCACTCATTCATTTTTTTGTTGGACAGCGGGTGCGCGCTTTGTTTGAACTAGTTGGTATTGGCGACTTAACACTTGTTTGATTATGATTTATTTGTTAGTACATGGAGGACTTGTAGCTAAATAAAAACAAACAAAAAAGGAAACCATAGTCACCAGGAAGCCAATTACTAATCCTCATGTTATAGACTTATAATAATAATTATAATTTATGGTGTGAGCACAAAAACAAAACACACCGCTTTAATTAAAGTAAGAAGCAATATAAATACTTGGTCTGCAATTATATGACTGAAATAATAGAGAAAATAATGAAATAAGTAATAAAAAAACTGGCCAAGTGGAGTCGGGACTCGCGTCCGAACGAATTTCATTTTTTAAACATGTTATTTTAACACTACAGACTTCTTATAGGTTTTCCTGTAATCTTTAGGTAAAGATCTATTATCTCCATTTTTTTCAAAATTTTAGGCTTAGTAGTTTCGGAGATAACGGGGGGAATGGTCATTTTTCGTCTAATTTCTTGAATAACTTCAAAACCATTTATTTGAAAATTATGAAAAAAATATAATTAAAACCCTCACAGTATGCCCTTTCATTTGATATGTCACACGATATTGTTCAAAAAACTTTTTTTTAAATTTTCTACTTTGACCCCCAAAAGTAATCCTCATACTAAAAATTTAATGATTTACGTAACGCGTCCGTGTTCGGGTCACAGAAGTCCATATGTGTACCAAATTTCAACAGAATCGGTTCAGTGGATCCGGAGAAAACTGGCTGTGACAGACGGACAGACAGACAGACACCAGAGTGATCCTAAAGGGTTCCGTTTTTTGTTCGGAACCCTAAAAAACAAATAGTTAACCAAAAAACCAATCCTACCGCTACTTCGCACTTGGCCGCTTTTTTAGGATATGTTCGGAACTCTAAAACACCGGCCAAGTGTGAGTCGAATCGCACACAAAGGGTCCCGTACCATAAATCGAAAAAAAAAAAAAGTTTATTGTATGAGAGCCCCCTTTAATTTTTATTATTTGTTGATATAGGTAGCGGCAATAGAAATGCACAGTCCGTATAAATTTCAACTGTCTACCTATTACGGTTCTAGAGATACAGCCCGCTGGCAGTCGGACGGATGGATAGCGGAGGCTTAGCAATAGGGTTCCGTTGGTGACCCTTCGAATACGGAACCATATATATATTGATACGAGTATAGCTACTCAATGCAGTTCGCACATTCGTTTCTTGAATGCGACTGCGTTACGTTTGTGTCCGTCCGTCCGTCCTGCAGGTCCTGCACCTGCTAGTTACATTATTCCGAACTAATACAGAAATCTTATTATTTAATATCTCGTCACTTTTACGAAAGCGTGGTTTGCGCCAAATTTTTTAGTCTTTATTGAAAACCAGCTTTGATCCGCGACTTCGTGCGCGCAAATCCCGTTTTCCCGTTCAACGCTCCCGTCTAGCTTATAGCTCTCCTCATTAATGTGGCTATCACACACCAAAAGAATTTTCCAACTCCGACTGGTAGTTCCAGCGCGTTCAATCACTTTTGGCTTGATTATATTATATAGATAATTGTTTAAATTCATTAAACAGGGCCAGCTCAGAGACGTGCAAACGTGCGTGCAGTGCGTAGGTATAGCTAGATCATTCAAAATAAATAGACGTTCTTCTGTGATACCTAGTTTCGAACAAACAAATCACAAGTTAAGTATCGTTGGCCCTTTTTCGATACTTAAGAACGAGATAACGTGATAGCAAATCTTTAAAGATTTCTTTTTTTCTAAAGTCTTTGTGTCCGAAGTAACACTGTATACCTTGCAACGTGGGCCGTCCGTTGATCAGCAAACTATTGCGTAAGGAACCCAATTTAATAAGTCATAACGCATTTTGTATTGAGAGCAGCTTCCCCGTAAGATGGTATTGTCAGTAGAGCTGTCTTTCACTAGAACGACCTTTTTTTCCTGTTTCTTATTGTGATCGCACCGCGCGCCGGCAGATGTCGAGCGCGCACAAAAAAAATGTGTACAGCTGGCATATACCGCGACGCTCATTGTACTAGGACGGATTTGAATCGTAAGCTTTTAAAATTCATGATCATTTCAAAAGACAAGTTGTGGCACTTGGCGGCCGGCCTCGACGACGAGCGCCCTTCACAGATTCGGAAACGTTACGTATTCGTTGTGCGCCGTGCGGTCACGCCACGGTAATAAATTTATACTGTGGTGACGCTGACGGATGGCTGACGGTGCGCCCGCGCCGGTCACCCCGATGATTCGCGCTCAAGTGTAAGATGCACCGCGCGGTGCGGAGGGGGGGGAGGGTGCGCCGGCTGCCCGAAACCTTACGAGAGATAAGAATGCAGCGGCGGCAGCTGCGCGTGCGCGGAATGTCCACCTGCCACCTGCCGCCCCTGCCGGTACCTACTGCGCAGCGCGACTCGCCATCTCGACCAATACATATACAAAGGAATGCAAGGGATATATTTCTTAAAGAAACTGGAACACTCCACATCCACCAAATACCGACAGTTCATTCATTTTTCATTTCATTTAAGTAGATAGGTACTTACAATATTTATTTAAAGTTATAAACGAAAAACTTGAGCTATTCACAATCTACCTGTACTGTATCTATATCTACCCTACGCAAGTGTATCGATAGCGATTGAGCCCTTAGCGTACGATTCGTGCGATACAGTACTAAGTCCGCATCGTTCCTTCAAACGGACTACTAGTAAAGACGTCGCGCTCGCGCGTCGCATCTGTACTCTATGTATAAAGCTGAAGAGTTTGTTTGCTTGAACGCGCTAATCTCAGGAAAAATTCTTTCAGTGTTAGATAGCCCATTTATCGAGGAAGGCTATATATCATCACGCTAAGACTAATAGGAGTAGAGCAGACGAAATCGCGCGGGTCAACTAGTAACAGATAAAACAAAACGCGGTACAAAGAAATAACTTTTGACAAAGGAATAAAATGGCTTTAATAATGTTTTTATTTAAATTTACAAAGAGCCTGGTCACAAGTGCTGTATGCACCAATAGCGATACTTTGTGCTATTTCTGTGAGGATACCTAAACTATACCCTTGTGCAAAGGGGCATCAACATCTGACGGCAGTTTTCAGAAATATAACAATACTAGCTGACCCGCGCAACTTCGTCTGCGTCACAATTTTCATCTATAATATAACTCCTATCCTACTCCGACCCTACTCCTACCCTACCTACCTACCTACCTGCCTACCCTACCTACCTACCCTCCCTATCTACCTACCCATTTTTTTTTGCTTTTAAACCTTCCCTGTATTTTGGCGAATCCAACAAAAAAAGAATTATTAAAATCGGTCCAGCCATTCTCTAGTTTTAGCGAGACTAACGAACAGCAATTCATTTTTATATATATAGATGTTTCACAAATTGAAACTGTCTCCTTTAAGTTCAGTATCGCAGTTCAAACTGGCCCCATTAATAAAACACCAATTTATTGTATCAAGTTACTGCACCGAAACAGTCAGATCTTGCGCTGACTCCTCCCTTACACCTCTACACATTAACAGTGATTGTTAGGGTTTCGCACCCAAGTATCCAAAGGGTAACCAACGGAACTCTATTGCTAAGCCTCCGCTGACCGTATTTTTATGGCGCTATAACAAAAATAATAAAAATTAAATTATATTAAAAATTAAAAGAGACTTTGTCCCTGTCATCTCTGACCTAGACTAGAGCCAAGAGCAAACCCTTCACAAATAAAAAAAAGAGGCTTCCATACCAGAAACGTGTTTGTTTTTTATTTTATTTATTTAAGCATTATGGAAGACACAGCTAAAGAAAACAGGTCGAGATCAATAAATAAGACTGTCAGCCAATTACAAGTCTCCACTAATAAGATACAGAAAATACTGATGGTAACACAAATATCTTATAAACCTTTGGATGCTCTCAATTCGGTTAATGTATTTGTGGTAACATGGGTTCCATATTTCCGACGCATACCCAAATAGCTTCTAACAAAGGTGCAGTATAGGATCTTTAAAGTTTCGGCTTGAGAGAAGCACTTGGATAATCGCATTATGACACCCAATGATTTAGATGCCTTAGCGACTATTGCATCTTTGTGTACTTCAAAACTGAGCTTGGAATCGTGGTAAACCCCCAGATCACGGATGGAGTTTGATCTAGGCAGAATTTGATGACCTACGGTATAAGATCTGGCAATGATTGAGCGCTTCCGAGAATACGTAATAACCGAGCATTTAGCGGGATTAAGATCTAACTTGTTCCTTTGACAGTAGTCCTCCAGACGACACAGATCATTCTGGAGTGCCGTTACATCCATTTGCGACGATATTTTGATATAAATTTTCATATCGTCTGCAAAACATAATAGTTTGGATGAAGTCAAGCAAGAGTCAATATCGTTTATATAGATTACTAGCTGAATCGGCAAACGTTGTTCTGCCAAAAAAAAAAAATAGCCTTCCACCTATTCTCATACCTTCCGAACATACACACAAAATTTCATGAAAATCGGTCGAGCCGTTTCGGAGGAGTTCGGTAACAAACACCGTGACACGAGATTTTTATATATTAGATATTTATCTATTATGTATTCATTTATATATGTTTAAATAGTACACCTAAAACTACCTACAATACTGTCTTTCTTTTTTCTCTTTAAAATCCATCCAAAGGTTGTCTTGAAAAGATCGCTTTTAGCGATAAGGCCGCCCATTGTGTCACCCTATGTTATATTTTCCTCATTTATCTTGTCTGTAACTTTTATGGTGTACATAATAAAGAGTATTCTATTCTATTCTTCTATCTTTGTCACACGCAATTAGTGCTGTCTCTGTTTATTTTTCATTACTGCTCCGCTCCTATTTGTCTTAGCGTGATGATATATCCTATAGCCTTCTTCGATAAATGGGCTATATAATACTGGAAGAATTTTTCAAATCGCACCAGTAGTTCCTGAGATTAGCGCGTTCAAGCAAACAAACAAACAATTAAACTCTTCAGTTTTATATAATAGTATAGATAAAGCAGTGGGGCGAGCAATGAACCCTACGGAACTCCACTCGTATAGGTACCCAGCTTGATATTTTCAGTTTAAGGTACGGAACCCTTCATGTGAGAGTCCGATTCGCACTTTGCCGGTTTTGAGAAATCGTGTGCCTTTATTGTAACGCCGGCCGCACAGAGCACAGCACAGGGCACAGGCCTCCGCCCTCGGGCACCACTGGCCACGAGGTGGGCCTTCGACAAACCCGTATGCGGTTAGTCCGCCGACGACGGCCCGGCAGCGGCAGCGGTCAGCGGCTGGCCATAGTTGATATAATCAGATTCGAATATGAAACACTGATAACTAAAACAAACAGATCAAGAACAGTGAATGAGATTAACATCCAATTACAGGTATGAACCCTTCACGAACTTATGAAATAGGTACTGAAAACATCTTTCAAGATCTCATCTCTCGAGAGGATACGCGAGTCTTTTGTTCATTAAAATAAAATGAGTTAGATGGTAGTGTGTCGCGTGGCCGTGCGGCTCCGCGGGCGGCGGGCGGCGTGCGGCGGGCGGCGTGCGGCGGGCAGGTGCGCGCGCATCTGCCGCCGCGTACTTATAGCGCGCGCGCCGCCGCGCCCGCCACTGTGCGCGCAGCCCTCGCCGCGCCGACACTGCGCCGCTGCGCCCGCGCGTACTGTGCTCGTGTGTGTGTGCTGTCACCGTTCTCTGTGCAACATGATCATCTGTCTGTCCGGCTTCGTCATCGCTGGGTGGGTGTCTCTCCCGTATTACTTGTTCGGCACCCCGAGCGCTGCTCGTCAGCTGCGCGGCTGTCGCGAGAGCGTTCACTCCTACTGATCAGCTGCGAGATGAATGAGCCCGAACAGACGATTTTAAGTTACAGTTATTTGACAAGAAATAAAAGCATTGGTAGCCAAGTAAAAATAAGATCCCTGTATTAGCCTGTATTTCAACTATTAGCAATTATCCATATAAATAAAACATTATCGTAGCCATCAAAATTAATATTAGCTAGAAGTTTAGAGAAGGTATCTCTGTCCCGTGTTGATAAATTATGCTGTTAAGATTGTGTTACATTTTACGAATATTATTTATCTATTATTTGTTCGAGCAGTAGTCAACTGTTCTGTCAGCTCATAGTGATGCGTGTGGCGCTGTGTTCATGGGAGCGCTACGACGAGGTGGTGGTGGTGGTGGTGGTGGTGCTGCAGTGTATCGCTGTAGTGTGTCGTCTCACGCGCGCTTGTCTGTTGCAGAACGTCGCCGACGTCGGTGCCCCTCTCCGCGCGCAGTGACATCGTAAGTACTCGTGTTCACTGTGCGACAGTGTGTACTGTTGTGTTGCTTGTCCCTATACTAAAACGGAACCTTATACAACCTGTAGCAGAGTATACGCAATACCTCTTAAGGGGTCATTGTACTCATCATTATGAACAACTTTTACTATGAGACCAATCCCGAAAAGCAAGAATAAAAATCAGTTGTTCAGTACATTTTGTCGAGTTATGTGCACATAAATGTATGGGAGAGTCGATTTTTTTTTCGCGATTTCAGTGTTATTCCCATAGTGAAAGTTGTTTAATAATGAGTTCAATGACCCCTTAAGAGTATTGCGTTTATTCTGTTACAGGTTGTAGTCACAAGTGTCTGTCTGTGACCGCCAGTTTTTTTCCAATTGTACTATACAGGTTTAGGTGATATTTGGTACGCGTGTGAACTTCCTGGGGTTGATCTAGTATCATTTGGCAGGGGTTGGGGTGTAAAAAAGGTTCAAACAATAAACATTTTTTGTATTATTTAAAGCTGTTGAGATTTGGGTGATTATAATTTATAACGCTACCCCTCTTTTTAAAAGGTAATGCATATTATATTAGTCGAGAAATTTATAAAATGTTTCTCACCTCAATTCAGATAAACTAAAACGAAACGTTAAATGGGCGATTGACAACCAAATCTGTCCCAATATATTGTCTGTGGTGGAAAATCGATAAAACTGAACGTACAGAAAGAATGCCATTTGCGTCATATAGAGACTAGGAGGACTACCTCTGTGTAGTGTCCGTCGAAATGAGTTAAATTAGGGTGGCGCTACAATCACATCCGGGTGCATTTTAAAATGAGCGCCAAAAGTTATTAGAGTAGGATAGAAAAATATTCATATTCATCTTTATTTGCATTCCATAATGTCATGTGTGAAGATCTTACAATAGGCTTAAAGCTAGGAACCAACTTAGGACCCTGTGGGGCACAGCAAAAGTATAAATAATACAAACAAGGAAAGAACAACTTCCGCTTCGTTATATATCATAATACATTTATGAGAAAATGGTATCTATACTAATATATAAAGCTGAAGAATTTGTTTGTTTGCTTGAACGAGGTAATCTCAGGAACTACTGGTCCGATTTGAAAAAAAAAATCAGTGTTAAATAGTCCATTTATCGAGGAAGGCTATAGGCTATATATCATCACGCTAAGACCAATAGGAGCGGAGCAGTAATGAAAATTATGACGCAGACGAAGTTACGCGGGTCAACTAGTGTTCAAAATAATGAGAAGAGAAGTTCATCAAACTCGGCACATTTCAATCCATCTACCTGCAGCTACGCTAGCGCCATTCTGGAAGGTTTTTGAACTACTACTTACAGCTGACACTTTTCTACTTGCTAGCCATATAAGATCGTACTCGTCGTCTCTATACTCCACGTTATTTACAACAACAAAGTTAGTGAACCCAACTGATCGTGTGTACAAAAGGCAATGTTACTACTGTTACTAGAACTTAGGATGCAAGAGCGAGCTCGGGACTTGGGGCACCACGTCTCGGACAGATTTGGTTAGAAGGGGACGGCGGGGTATAGAGAGCGAACACAGACCCTTTCAACACCTTCGTGGTTTGTTTTTTTTTTAATTCTGAGTACGCCTTTTAGGCAACTTAATGTGTTTTGAGGTTAGGTTACAATCATGAAGAAACGGTGCGTTACCTTTACATGGGCGTGGTGCCAGGGGAGAGTGGCACCCCCTCCCTCTCACCCACTCCCACCGTCCTCCTGACAAACGATACTAAATTCCAATTGGGTATAGTTTTTTTACTCTTAACTTGTCCCCAGTCTCAAAATTTATTTATTTACGTAATGTGTCTGTGTTTGAAGTTCATATGTGGACCAAATTTGAACAGGATCAGTCGAGTAGTTATGATTCGGGATTTGATCTCCCTCGGGCGTCAGTACACGGTGTGGTGATGGTTGCAGGGCGCGCTGGAGCGGCTGAGCGTGGGGGTGGGGCCGGGGGTGGGGCCGGGGGTGGGGCTGGCGGCGGCGGCGCGCTACTCGCCGCAGCACGCGCAGCTGCTGCAGCACTTCGCGGCGGCGCGCTCCAGCAGCTCGTCGGCGGAGTCGGTGTCGTCGCGGGGCGCGTCGCCGCCGCGCGGGCTGGCGCCTGGCCTGGCGCCCGGCCTGGCGCCCGGGCCGGCGCGCGGCCTGGCGCCCGGGCCGGCGCGCGTGCGCACGCTGTACGCGTGCCTGGGCGAGAGCGACGGCGAGCTGTCGTTCGAGCCCAACCAGATCATCACCAACGTGGCGGCGTCGGGCGAGCCGGGCTGGCTGCGCGGCACGCTCAACGGCAAGACCGGGCTCGTGCCCGAGAACTACGTGGAGCCGCTGCCTTGAGCGCGCTCGCACCGCCCGACCGCACCAAATACCATATCGTAGTCTTATGTTGTTGATTCTTTTGTACGTATTTGTATATTTTGTACATTGTAAATAAGAGTTTGTTGATATTTTAACTATTTATATTATACTTTGTTGTGAATTTTGTACCAAATATACTATGTATGACGTATTATTATGCGATGTCCGCTCGTGGATTTTAATTGTAAGGATAAAGACTAATTTGAAAATCTGTTTTTATTTATTCCCAAACGTTACATGTAGATAGAAACAAGAGGGATAGTCATCATTGAGTACTTTCAAAACTAAATACGACAAGCGTTACATCTGTATGCGATATATAATATTACGACATTACAAACTACCGCAAGCGAGGCGTCAAACGCGTCTCCCGCACGACGCCACACGCGTCACACGACGCCGACACACGCGTCGCATGACAACACACGCGTCGCATGACGCCGACACACGCGTCGCATGACGCTAACACATGCGTCGCCTGACGCTAACACATGCGTCGCATGACGCCGACATACACGTCGTAGCATTACGACTTTATGCATCGACAGATTTCTATAAGGCAAAGTTCACTTTTGTGTACAGAAAGGATAAGAATAATATATTGAACGATAGTCAAAACACTTTAGTCTCGCACTAGTCGCGCACCGGCCGCGGTCACCACACGATATCTTACTTCGTCAACCCGACGTCATGACGGCGAGGCGCTCACTTCCGAACCTTCGCGACACGCGCGTCGCCAGCCCGCCCCCCGCGCCACACTAGCTGGCGCCCCCCGCGCCCGCCGCCAGGCGCTCCAGCTGGCGCGCCTCGCCCGCGCGCAGCACGCGCAGCAGCGCCGCGTACTTGTCGCGCAGCGCCCGCAGCCGCGCCGCGCCCTCCTCGGCCGCGTGGCGCGTGCAGCGCTTCAGCTCCGCCACGCTGGCCTCGCGCGCCGCCAGCGCCGCCTCCAGCTCGTGCGCGCGCGCCGCCGCCGCCTCCGCGCGCGCCGTCTGCGCCTCCGCCTCCGCCTCCGCGCGCGCCCACGCCGCCCGCAGCGCGCGCTCGTCCGCGCCGGGCGGCGGCGCCGCGCCCGCGCCCCCCGCGCCGGCCGCGCGCGCCGCGGCGCCCAGGCGCGCCTCGCGCTCCGCCAGCACCAGCAGCTCGCGCCGCAGCCGCCGCACGTGCTCGGCGCGCCGCTCGGCCGCCAGCGCGGCGCGCGCCAGCGCCTCCACGTGGCGCGCCGCCTCGAACGACTCGCCGCGCGTGCGCTGCAGCTCGGCGGCGTCCAGCGCGCGCTGCGCCTCCGCCTCGCGCAGCGCCGCCTCGGCGCGCAGGCGCGCGGCGCGCTCGGCCGCCAGCTCGGCCTCCAGGCCGGCGGCCGGCGGCGCGGGCGCGGGCGGCGCGGGCGCGGGGGGCGGCGCCAGGCGCGCGCGCAGCTCGTCGCGCTCGCGCGTGGCGGCGCGCAGACGCTCGTGCAGCGCCGCGTTCTGCAGCTCGAGCGCGCGCATGTGGCGGCAGCGGCCCAGCAGGCGGCGGTTGCGCTCGGCGTGCGCGTCGCGGCGCCAGCGCTCGTACATGAGCTGCGCGTGCGCCAGCGCCAGCTGCTCGGCGAGGTCGGCGCCGCCGCGCGAGGCCCGGCCGGCGTACAGCTCGGCCATGTATGCGTCCAGGCGCTCGCTCGGCTGATTCGACTCGCCAGTCTAGGACCGATCGACTTTATAGTTTTGACCGACTTCTTTGATATATCAATTGTAATGAGTAAAAATTTTATTAAATTATAATTTTACTGTCTAAAACAAAAGTATTTGATTTGGTGTTTACTGAAAACATCACCACCTTAGTAACAGTCTGAGCACCTTTCTCACCAAAGTTAGTTGGAACGTTTTTTGATGAATACCAATAAAACGGTGCCTACGTGAAGACTTGGTTTTATTGTTACAGTAATATTTTGGTTCATGGACCTCTATCAACGCGGCTATTCTCCATCGCCACAACGAGTTGTGGTCGGACTTATATGTTTAACACGTTCACTGCGGGTGCCCGAAACCCATAAGTGCGTTACGAGACTTATTACGACCCATATAGAGACACACTATTGTGCGTTATGGGTATAACAAAACCCCGTACATCCATATTGCACCTTTAACTATGTTTTTTTTTTTTTTTTAATTTTATATTTTTTTTAAATTTTGGCACACCCTAAATCAGACAGGACTAAACGCATAATTTGTGGGTTCATTCAGAAGGCTGGACAATAATTCTCTTTCCTGGTTCATAGGATATACTGATGTGAATGTAAATTTTACCTAAAATTTTAGTGGCATAGTATATACCAGGTGTTGCCCGCGACTTCGTTCGCGTGTATGTCGAGAAGTAAAATTATGTCGCTATGTAAGATCGCTAAGATAAGATATACAAACAGTCAATATCTAACATTGCTAGACCCCTCTTAGAATTAGGAATTTGGAAGACTGTTATGCAGGCGTAATTTGTCTGTTTGTTCTGTCATCTCTGACCTAGACTAGAGTCAAGAGCAAACCCATCACAAATAAAAAAAACATCTTGGAACCTCTTCCCGAGTTCGTTTGTGGCGTCATTGCCTAGGGATCTACAGTTCCCCATGATCCGCTGGAGGGTGAAGCCCGGGTATATAGATACGTCATGACTGGTCATGACGTACCTATATTATATATTCCAGGCTCACTGGGAATTTACCAGTTTTGAAAATAAATGGAAAATAATTGGGAATGAGGGGGATTCTGGGAATGATCACATCGTCACCGGAGCAATCAGCCGAAATCTTATTTCAGCTACTATAACAGTTTGTTGGGTATGTGTGACTTTCAGCTGAGTGCTTTTGCAATATTTAATCGAAATTAAATATGTAAACAAAAATCATAGAACTTAATAGGATGATGTGTACCGTTTCTTCCATGCGTTTTCATTATGGAAATATTTCCCCACAAACATTTGTCAATATTATGCATATTGATGGTTGCTGTTTGGTCGGTGGTTCCCCGTACACAGAAGAAATGAATTAATGCTGAAGCAACGGGACAACAAAGGCTACCTTCTAAAATAACCTAACCACCTTCTTGATTGTGGTATACGCCGTCAGCAATTTTTAACAGTATTGGTAAAATTATGCGCATTTGAGTGGCCTTCTTCTTCGTCGTCGTTTCCTCATTGCTGAACATCGCGACCACATGCGTCGCGTCTCCAAGCCATTCGGTCTTCTTCAGTGTGGATCACTCTGTAATATTACCTCCAACAGCCTTCATTTTGGAACACAGTTACACATCCGATTAACGGAGCTAATTCAACTGTTTTTACGACTCGTCTATCATGGGACTTCGCCACCTGCTCGCGGGTGACATGACTCCTGGCTTCAGGCCTGTAAAGGTTCATTTTTCTTCGTCTTTTCTAGTCGATGGTTAACTCTTTACACTGTTTTGACCCAGTAGGTGGCTACGTTAATTGCAGCATCGGTAGTATTCATTAAATCCTCCAAAGTAGGTCGTCGGTAAGTATTATTAAGCTTAGCAAAAATAAGCGCACGCAAGTTGACGACTATTGTAATCGTAACACCTCGAAAATGAGATTAAATGCATAACGCCATCTATGGAATATGAAGTTGAACTATCAAAAGATTAGTTTGCAGATCTTTTTTTTTTTTTTACTATATATAGGCATACGTTTGACCACAATCTCACCTGATGGTAAGCGATGATGCGGTCGAAGATCGAAGAAGTTCGTTTTATTTTTGTTAGGTAATAGGAATATTACATTAATTCAGAACATTTTTTTAAAGTATTAAAAGAATCACTTTTTTTAAGATGTTTTAAATGTACCACTAATAACTAAAAAATATGTTTTGGGGTAATCTCATGCCGTCGAAAGTACTATTTGGGTCAATAGATGGCATTGCAGGTATCTTTTTACGTAGTTAGTTCATTTCATTTACATTGCTACAAATTATCAGGTTTATGTGTAAAAGTTATGTCCTTTGGCTTTGCACTTTTTATCGTAATGCGATTTTTTTTTTGTACTTTATTAGTAAGAACAAAATTCTTAACAATTAATTACGATCTAGCCTAAAAGACTAATAAGCAATTTCACTCCAACTTAATATGTTACATGATAGATTATGTTAAAACTAAGAATAGTATCCATTTGCACTTTTACACAAGTCCGTAGCATTTTCTTAGAGTCTGATATAATTTATAAAACACTATGTTCATGTGTTATATTTATAGCACTACATTATTACTATTATTCATTCACTTTGTACACTACACTACACTAATTCAAAAGGTTTAGTTCTTTTTAGCCTACGCACTAAGTCTGTGTTGTCTAGCAGCTGAATTGCCTCAACATTCACGTGTCGATGAAGTCTGTGTTCGTGGGCTTCAGCAAATTTTTGGATAATTGTGGTGACGAATTCCATTTTAAGGTCACGGTTAATTCCATTTTAAATTGTTGAATTATTTTGATGTTGCTTTGTTTAGTACAGCCCCAAAGTTGGATACCAGACGTCCAAATTGGCATCAGAATATGCTTGTGTATGGTTATTTTATTGTGTATTGATAGACAGGATTTCCTTCCGAGTAGCCAATACATACTTTTATAACGTATATCGAGTTCCTGTCTTTTCTTTTTGACATGAGCTTTCCAACGCAACTTGGCGTCGAGAGTTATGCCAAGGTATTTGGCTGTATTAGCATAAGGCACTAGCATGCCATTTATGTAGATTGGATGATAGTCAAAGTGTTTGTTTGTGAAGTCAATGTGAATTGATTTAGTCTCATTCAGTTTGATCTTCCATTTTTGTGTCCAGTCATAAACTTTGTTCACAGCTAGTTGAACTTTTTCTACTGCTCCTCTGTGGCTTGATCCGGTAGCCATAATTGCAGTATCATCTGCAAAGGTCGCAATGGTGTTATTTTCCAGTTCTGGGATGTCACATGTATATAACAAGTATAAAATTGAGCCTAGCACACTTCCTTGGGGTACACCAGCTTTTATAGGTTTTAGCTCGGAATATGCGTCCTCCTGCCGTATTCTGAACATTCTATTAGTTATGTACGACTCTAGGATATCAGCAAATTCTGGTAGCATGCGCCTGAGCTTAAATATGAGACCTTTATGCCAAACCTTATCAAAAGCTTGCGGAACATCTAAAAACACGGTGGCGCAGACTTCCTTATTTTCAAGCGTTTTTTCGATTATGTTAGTTATTCTATGTACCTGGTCTATTGTTGAGTGTTTTTCCCTGAAGCCAAATTGATGATTTGGAATAAGGTTTTTATCTTATATTATTGGTTTTAACCGTTTCAATAGCAGTTTTTCGAATAGTTTTGATAACACGGGCAACAGAGAAATAGGTCTATATGATGATGCTTCATGGGGTGGTTTCCCAGGCTTCGCAATCATAATGACTTCAGCAACCTTCCATGACTCAGGTACATGTTTTAAAATAAATGCAGCATTGATAAGCTTAGTCAGCTTTACTATGGCTTTGCGAGGGAGGTGTTTTAGAATTTCACCTGTTATGAGTTCGTAACCCGGAGACTTTTTCGAGCTAATGTTATTTTGAATTTCTTTCATTACTTTTTTAGGAGTCACAAGCTTAATTCTTTGGTTTTCTGATGGATTTTCACTCTCAAGTATTTCTATCGAGCTTTCATTTGGTTGAAAAGTTTCTTCTAAGTGTTGAGCAAACCTTAGCGCTTTTTGGTCATTGCTTATGGCCCACTTGCCGTCGCTGTCTCTGATGGGCGGTATTTGAACAATCGGCCTTTTTATTAGATTTCTTGTCGCTTTCCAAAGAGAGTAATCCGTTGATTTGTCATTGGTTAGCTGCAGAAGGTTGGTATTCAGAGTTTCATCCTCAAATTGTAGAATTTTCCTCTTTAGTCGTTTAGTAAGGTTATTTAGTGATGTTTTATCTCGCGGACACCTTGTTTGCTGCCACTGCTTCCTTTGCTTTCTTTTCTCAGGTAGTAATTCCACAATATCTTTAAGATAGATAAATCCCTTATATTTACGTTTTAATTGCGGTGTGTTGTTCCACGCACATTGTTGGATATTAACAATATATTTGTTTACTTCTGAGTCAAGCTGATCTTGCGATTTTATCGGAGTTTTAAGGTCGATAATATTATCTAGATCAAGGGCAAAACTTTCCCAATCTGTGAACTTATTAACCAGGGTTAAGTGGCTTTCTTTGAGCAGGATTTTTTGACTAAGCTGTAATATAATCGAAGAGTGGTCCGAGTTCATATGAAAACCTTCCTCCAAACTGACGTAATTGGCGGATATATTTTTGCATATAAAAAAATCAATAAGATCCGGTATTTTCTGGTGGTCAGTGGGCCAGTACGTTGATTTACCTGTGCTCATAACTTCGGAATGTGTATCTTTAACTGCACTTAAGAGCTACCTTCCCTTTGTTGTAGTAAGTCTTGATCCCCAATGCGTATGCTTAGCATTAAAATCGCCGCCAAGGATAAATCTCTGGCCTAATAGTTCAAAGAGATGTTAATATCGCTCTTTTCTTATCATGTGCCGTGGAGGACAGTATACGGCTGCAAAGGACACGTGGCAATATTTGGTTTTAACAGAAACAGCCACGGCTTGAATGTCTTGTTCTTCATATTTACACTGCACGTAGTGACAAATGTTGTCTTTGATTATAACCGCGCTACCTCCTCTGGCAGAGTTGTCAGGATGGAGCGAATTATAGACCATGTATCCCCTAAATTTGACAAAAGATTGCTTAGTGAAATGCGTTTCAGAGACCAAACATACGTCTATGTTTTCTGTATCTAGGACCGCCTGCAACTCATTTTGATGTTTGAGGAGCCCATTAGAGTTCCACGCCATTATTTTAAGTGTGTTATTCATTTTTGGATATTTCAAACAGCTGTTTTAGTGCCGGATTCTAGTTTCTCTAATCTCTTGTCAAATGAGGTAATAGACTTTAAGATCTGATGCGATCGTAATGCGATTGATGCGAACAAAAAAGATTACAGAAAAACAGAAAATAAGTTCTGTTAAATATCCTACTAATCCGGAATTTCAGTACTTCGTCACATCAAATTCTACACATTTTTAAACGTACAGGCATACGAAGTCGCAGCCAACGAAAATATTAGAGCAGGAACATAAAAAAGTAAAAAAATTGTCAACAATAATTAAAAAAGAAATAGCGAAAACTGAGATTCGAACTTAGACCAATTCATTCGGATGATTACAATTTCTAAGGATATGTTTTTAAAGGCTTATTTTATGCTAATTTGAACGAGTAATTGAAAGTTGACCAAAACTTGTCGAAAAACGTTGATATGTAATTTTAAAATCTAAATGTCCATAACTTTTTTTTCCGGCCACCAATTTGAATGAAACAAAGACTATATGTTGCTCAGAAATAAGTTTAATCTAACTTTGAAAACCCCAACAAAATCTGTTCAGTATTTCCGGAGATAAGCGTGTGCAGACAGACAAAAAAAATTGCTCTTTTTGTGTTTTATACCTTTTTTTTTATCGCCCCTACTCGATTTTTGGTATTTTTATATAATGTACAGAAATCATGGTCTCTACTGTTTTATTATATGTATGTATACATTAGTGTATAAAGTAAGTATAGAGTACAATGGGGTTAATGTATCCATGTGGATAAAAACCCCTTACAAATAAAGAATAAAAAAAGAATTAAAAAAAAAGACTAAACTGAGTTGTGAGGGGGGGGGGGGGTGACGAGAAAACAACAGAGTACTCACTTGGCGCCGATTGTCGTCCGGTAGCGCGCGGAAGAAGTCGGCGATCACGAACTCGTAGGGCTCCGGCCACGTGTCCACCGTCTGCACCGCCACCGACGAGCGCCCCAGCGCCAGGCGCGGCCCGCAAGACGCCGAGCGCCGCGGCGCCGGCGCCGTCCGCCGCGCCGCCAGCGCCGGCGAGCGCCGCGGGTCCAGCGCCCGCGCGCGCTCCCGCACGCCGTCCGCGCCGCCCGCCTCCGCCCACTCCTCGTCCGCGTGCAGGCGCGTCGTCAGCTCCAGCACCTCGCGGTCCTCCCCGTTCAGCGGCTCCAGCGACAGCGCGTCCGCGGGCGGCGCCGGCCGGCTGGGCTCCGGCCGCACGGCGCCGGCGGGCGGCGGCACGCCGGCGAACGGCACCGGCGAGTCCGCCGCGCGCCGCTCCAGCGCCACGCGCGTCAGGCGCGACGAGTACGCGTCGCCCGGCGCGCCCAGCGCCGACGGCGACGTCTCCTTGCGCGGCGGCGACGCCGGCCGGGAGCGCCGCCCGATGGCGCGCACGGCGCCCGACTCGGCCGGGAAGCGGAACTGCGCGCGCGTCTCCCGCGCCGGCGTGTTCTCCGGGGTGGCCTCCACCGCCGCCTCGGGCGGCTCGGCGGCGTCCGCGTCCGACGGCAGCGGCGTGTGCGGCGCGGAGTCGGCGCCGCAGCGGTCGCCCAGCGCGAACCACGGCTCGGCGCCGGGCCGCAGGCTGGAGGCACTGCGCGCCGCGTGCGCGCCCGAACCCGGCGCCGGCGACGCGCGCGCAGGCGCGGGGGTCGGCGCCGCCGCGCTCGCCGCGACGGGCAGCGGCGACGGCGCGGCGTCCTCGGCGCGCGAGTACAGCGACAGGCGGCGGCACTCGGCCAGCACGTCGTGCGGCTCGCGGCGCGCCCAGCGGCCCGGGTCGGCCTCGCGCAGGCGGCTGCCCGTCAGCAGCGCGGGGTGCAGGCGCACGGACTCGGCCAGCGCGCCCACGCCGCGCTCCCAGGCGTCGCGCGCGGCGCTGGCGGCCAGCTCGGCGCCCTGCGCGCGCAGCGCCTCCAGCAGCGTGCAGGGGTGCGTGGCGTAGAGCGCGTGGAACAGCGCCAGCTGCGCCAGCTGCAGGTGCGCACGCGTGGCGGGCGCGGGCGGCGGCTCGAGCACGGCGGGCCGCAGCAGCGCGTCCGACAGCTCGGCGGGGTGCGTGGCGGCCAACACGGGCGCGGCGGGCAGTAGCGCCGCCAGTGCCAGCAGCGCGTGCAGCAGCGGCAGCGGGTCGCGCTCGTGGCGCGCGGCGCGCAGCAGCTCGCGCGCCAGCGGGTGCGCGGGCAGGCGGTGCAGCCAGGGCGGGCGGCGCGCCACGAGCGGCGCGAAGGCAGCGAGCGCGTGATGGCGCTGCGCGCGCTCGCCGCGCAGCTGGTCCTGCAGCGCGTCCAGCAGGTGGCGCGCGTGCAGCTCGGGCGCGCGCGCCAGCAGGTCGAGCGCACGCGCGCTGCCGGTGCGCGCGTGGTAGGCGAGCAGCGCGCGCGTGAGCCAGGGCTCGCGCACGCCGCAGTAGAGCGCGGCGAGCGCGTCGGCGGCGTCGCGCGCGCCCGCCGCGCCGCCCTCCAGCAGCGCGAACACCTCGCCCGCCTCGCACGCCGCCAACATCTCCAACCGCCTGCACACACACACACACACACATACTCACTCTACTGCTTCACATTTTCATTCCATTTGATTGCAGGACAAGTTAAAGAACATGATGGTGCTCCTAAAATTACACAGTTTTATGTAATTCATTTAATAATCATAAATCAATAACTTATGCATAAGAAGGCACAAATTATGTCAGTAAAACAAAACCAATGCAATCTTGCCCAAGCCGTGTGAACCCAAACATGAAAAAATTAACATTCATTGGCGTGAAAGGGACAACTTTATGGACCATCTCTCTAGTAAACATGTCACCTTACTTTGGAGGAAGTTTATGAAAATATTCTAACAGTAGGAAGCGTTAAAAAAACCTTATTCCATTTAGCTGTAACTTTTTAATAGATTTCTTATTAGAATGAAACCATTCTCATCACGTCTTGTTAGTGGTGGACATGTTGAGGGAACCTTTAGCCTTAACTCTTTTGTTTGAAGGTTTCTAAAGAAATTAAGTTCATCATCAAATGTATCATAACTATCACAGCAATGCTGTGTAGTCACACAGCATTGCTGTGATAGTTATGATACATTTGATGATGAACAGTCGTGCAGAGTGTGCACTTACTAATAAACTCTTCTTCTAACATAGACTTTGATATTTATTTTTATTTATTTATTTAGTACATGCGAGGACTTACAGCTTATAAAAACAAACAAAAATGGAAAACAATATCACCAGAAACCCAATTAGAAATCCTCATGAATACACTTATACATAATGTGGTGCAAACACAAAAAAAAACACACACCACTTTAATTAAACTAAGAAGCAATATAAATACTTGAATAAATAAATATATGAGACTAATTGTTTCAGAAGTGTGTAGTACTGTTGTATATTTTAGGGTATATTTCTGAATCTGATAAAGGTACACAAACAAACAATTGCAAAAGAAAAAACATGTGTATTTATTTAATCCTACTAATATTATAATATTAAATAACATCCTCACTGATGCAGTACAGCCACAAGAATTAATAATATTTAAGATTTTATTGGGTCTAAGGGTAGTGCAGCAGAAGGTTATTTTAAGCAGATTATGTTTTCAACCTATGATGATGTTGCTAGCTTGCTAAAAAGTCTTATTAGAATTCGCTTTCACATAATCTTTTTAAAAGAAACAATAATATTTTCTTACAAAGAGAGGTGCTTGTATCAGTACTAAGGCTCATCTACCTACAGAAGTAGTTTCAACCCGCTCGAGCAATCCCTCGATAGACTCGATCCAATTCGGACAGTAGCAACAACTACGCAGATAGACATCTTCGTGCATACGTGATACGTTAATACGTACCAATCAGCAGTTCGGAGAGAAGATCCCTGATTTACTGAGGCAGGAGGAATTTTGATTTGTTTTACTTCAACTACGGTAGCTATTTAATACTATTAAATCCAAATTATGCTTTTTAGATATAAAAATCTTTAGCGCCGCTGATATTTACGGCCAACTTTGAGATTTTTACGAGTTTTTACACAATTTACAGCACACCGGATTCTTCGGAGACAAAATTAAATTGATCCACAGAGTACTAATAAAATAAATTGATCATCTAAAACAAAATGTCATTGTCAGTGCAGGAGCCATAGAGATCATAGAGCCTCTCTAGTCTGTGTCATAGAGATAGATATTTCTATAGCAAGAGCTAGCTGACCACAGAATACTACAGCCGACGCTCCAATAAGAAGAACGCATAGACATATAAAAAGAATGGACTGGAAATACCTACAAAAAAAGGTGCATACCTACAATTCAATGTGGCGCATAAAATGGCTGCCAATGCTAGGGTTGTACCAATCAGGGAATATAGTGTTACTATAACGATACTAAAAAAAGTATCGATACTAATACTACATACTAGTATTAAGAGTCTTACTAGATATCACGTTTGAATCAAAAGTATAATTTATATTCTTACAATCTGTTGTAACAAAACAATGAGTAAAGGCTTACTCCTTTCTGTTAACGACAGTTAATGTAGTTTTTTCTGCACAGATTTTAAAAACACTTTTACTTGCATCACTTTTGCGCTTTCGCTTATTTTATATCTGGTCTGTAGCTTCTGGTAGATATGTGGACTAGGTTTGCCAGATACAGTCATTTCATTCAGTAGCGTAGCGAAGGGGGGGCGGGGGGTGCGGCGCGTACCGGGTGACACCCGCTTAGGGGTGACACCCGACCGCTCGTTGACTGGTTTTTTGTCACTATCGGGTGGCACCCCTAAACAATTGACGGAATCGAACCTGTCGGGAGTAGGATGCAAAATTTTTTGAGCTCGCTTCGCTCGCTCTTGCATTTTGCACCCTCTGACTTCCACAGTTTTTTTTTATATAAATCAACAAAAAACTTGCATTTCAATATGAATGTTCAAAATACAATAAAACCCTTCCGAGATGGGGTGCAAAAATTTATTTTGTCCTTCAGGTATTCTGCATTTAGGGGTGACACTCGTTCGTTGGCTTTTAGTCACGATCAGGTGTCACCCCTTAACGGGCGACGACATAACGAAACCCGTCCGTGATGAAGTGAAACAAATTTCGAGCTCGCTTCGCTCGCTCTTACTTTCTACCTTCTTTTTTTATCGAGCGTTTCTGTATGTGTCAATAAAATCACTATGTTTGTGTATGAAATGATCAAAAGAAAACAAAACCTTTCCGAGTTGGGGTGCATGAATTTTCGAGCTCGCTTCGCTCGCTCTTGTGTTCTGCCCTCTCTCAGTTAATGAGCTTTCTTGCATCACTCCATAAAGTTATTTCTATTTAAGTATGAATGATCAAAAGAATATAAAACCTATCCGAGGTGGGATGCGAAAATTTTCGAGCTCGCTTCGCTCGCTCTTGTGTTCTGCCCTCTTTTACTTCTTGAGTTTACTTGCGTTATTCAACAAAGTTGGGTTTAGATAATGATGAAAACAAAATCAAAATAATCTCGTTTTCGAGATTTTGTTTGTAAGTATGATGTAAGAACATTCCTGAAAATAAAAAACCTGCAACGCAAATGGCACACCTTCCCCCCTTCCTTCTGAAAAATGGCTTGCGATTGCCGTCACCAGAACGAAAGGCCAAAGGTGCAACTCATAATTATTTGGGGGGGGGGGGTTCATTTGTGGGGTGACACCACATTAGCCGCCCCGGGTGTCACCCATGCTAGCTACGCTACTGATTTCATTTCCGGGACAATTCGAGGGATACTAATTTAGTGTGTACGAAAATAGATACAGACAACACCCCGACTCAGACTACCCCGACTCGGATAGGTTAGGTGAGAAGGCCAAGGCGGGAGCGAAGCGGAGCGGAGCTCCCGCCTTAGCCGCCGGGCCTCCCCTTTCTCCTTCCAAATCTCTCGGTCTTGAGCGATTTCTGGCCAAGTTTGTCTCGCAAACATGATGAGATCGTCACACCACCTTTGCCGCGGTCGACCTCGACGACGACGTCCTTCTTCAGGCGTCCAGTGAGTGACGATCTTCGCCCACCTCTCCGGGTTCATTCGTGTAACGTGGCCAGCCCACTCCCACTTCAGCCTGGCTGGTTGTTCTGCGACATCTATGACTTTAGTTATGGAGCGCAGGGTGGTGTTTCTAACGCGATCTGTTCGTTTAGCACCCTATTATGCTGCGCTCCATAGCCCGTTGGCAAATCTTGAGTCTTTCCATAAGAGTGGAAAATATTGTAGCCTCAACAACGCGTTAAAAAGCATTGTTAGGAGGACTATACCCTTCCTTGGTAGCTGTTTTAATATCTCTGCTGTCATGAGATCAAATCCTGGTGCCTTTTCTGTTTTAAGTCGGAGTATAGTTTTCTTTACTTCTGCTGGGGTTATTGATTTCAATGGCAATGACATTTGTTGGTCACTGTTAAGAAAATCGTCAATTTCCTTTTCAGAGCACATAGGATCAGGCTCATTGGGCTTGAAAGAATCCTTCAGAAATCAAGCAAATAGCTCTGCTTTATCTGTCGATTTTCTTAACCAGTTGCCATTTGGTTGTTTCAGTGGAGGAATGTGCTCTTTAGGTCTTCTCACAGATTTTGTCATTTTCCAAAGGGAGTAATTGTCAGCTTTATGTGGAGATAGGGTCTTAAGCTTGTCTTGCAGTTTTAGGAATCGCTTTAGCTCCTTTTGCGCCTTATTGGGTGCGGTTTTATGTTGTCGATTTCTACTTGAGTGCCATTGTTGTCGCAGCCTTCTCTTTGAAGCTTTCATTTTTTTAATTTCCAGAGTGGTTTCCTGCAGCTTTTCTTTAGACTCAAGGTAAGGGGTAGATGACCATGCTGCTTTTTGGATTGGTTTGGTCACGTACATAGCGTAGTTCTCTACATTATCTTCTGTTTTGAGTGACAATAGCAAGTTCGCATTTAAAATAAAAAAATCAAAATCAAAAGGCATTTATTCAAACTAGGCTGAAAATCAGCACTTTTTGAACGTCAAAATTTACATGAAGACAGTCCCCAAAATCGCCCAGCCCGTCACCACTTCCTAGTGTTTTAGCTGGGAAGAAGAAGTGGCCAACAAACTCCCCAGCAACACAACTGTCTGTTAAGTTTAAAGAACTTAAAACACTAGCTGTTGCCCGCGACTTCGTTCGCATGTATGTCGAAAAATAAAATAAGGTCGATAAGATAAGATATACAAACAGTCAATATCTAACATTGCTAGACCCTTCTTACAATTAGGAATTTGGAAGACTGTTATGCAAGGCACTGGCTGTATCATCTCTTCTGTTTAAAATGCCGTGCAGCCCTAGTAATTTTTCGTAATGATCGTAATGAGAAACTTCTGTACACGATGTTGAAGAAAGTTGTTAGGGTTGTTAATACGCGATAGAGCTACATAAAGTTGGCCATAGGTATACTAACCAGAAAAGAAGTCTACCCGCAACGGCTGGAGTAGAGACTTCGTAATTTAGACTCCCATTCGGTCAATTGCGCTAAAGTGTTCTGGCTAAGTTAGCCAGCCTTTTTTTTTTGTAAGGGTGGGAAATCATCAAATGACTCCTCCCGCTCTGGGTGAAGCAGAAGGGAGTGTCAGACTCTTACTGACTAAAACCCACCCGTGTTCCTCCTAATGCCCTTTGCGTTCCAGGGCCGCGGCGACTCTTTCGAATAAATCCCGCAACCCTGGCAGGCATTGGCCCTAGTGGGCCCCGTCTTTTATGCTGACAGTTCTTTGAAGCGCGCGTGAAACACAGCGCGCCGTCGACCCGGGCCTGGTTCTGATCAGACGGCGAGCCACCCAATGCTCGCCGTCCACAGGCCCGCGCCTACGGTGGCCGAGAATCTCCCCTCTCTCTCTCTCCCGACGCCCGGGGCGTCTTCTTCTGTTGCGGCGGCTGGGGCGTGATGTTTCCCTCTCTCTCACGCGTTCGGCTTCCTCCTTCGCTAGCATTACTGCTTCGCAGAAGGAAGTTAGCCAGCCTAGCTCCATCCAAATGCACAGAAGCCTCCTGGGTGCTCCACAGGTTTCACGGAGCGACCACACCGTTTCAAGGATTTGTTCACGTCGGGAAGCAACGGCTTCATTTCCAGGATGAAGTGGGCGACTTATTTGTCGGAGTCGAAGCAACCTCTGCTAATTGGGCTGTCTATGGCATCATTGTTGTAAAAATGATTTTTTAGATGGCAATGACCCGTGATTATACCTATTATTTTTCGGAAGGTATTTCTACTAAGGCTGAGAAGTAGTTCAGTTAGTTAGTCGCCATTTTTGACTGCCATAGTTCTTCTCTGGCAAATTCATGTACGAAACTGTGAGAAAGGTAGCAAGAACAGTGGGTGTGGGTCCAACACTACCATTTTGGAACCTCTTCGCAAGTTCGTCTTTGGCGTCATTGCCTAGGGATCTACAGTTCCTCATGATCCACTGGAGGGTGAAGCCCGCAACGGATAATTTCTGGCCCTGAGCTGGTCATGACGTACCTATCATAGGCTCACTGGGAATTTACCAGTTTTGAAAATAAATGGAAAATAATTGGGAATGAGGGGGTTCTGGGAATGATCACATCGTCACCGGGGCAATCAGCCTAAATCTTATTTGAGCTACTATAACAGTTTGTTGGGTATGTGTGACTTTCAGCCGAGTGCTTTTGCAATATTTAATCGAAATTAAATATGTAAATAAAAATCATAGAACTTAATAGGATGATGTGTACCATTTCTTCCATGCCCGTTTTCATGGAATTTTCCCCACAAACATTTGTCAATATTATTCATATTGATGTTTGCTGTTTGGTCGGTGGACCCCGTACACAGACGAAATGAATTAATGCTGAAGCAACGGGACAACAAAGGCTACCTTCTAAAATAACCTAACCACCTTCTTGATTGTGGTATACGCCATCAGAAATTTTTAACAGTCGTCGTTTCCTCACTGCTGAGGATCGCGACCAAATACATCGCGTCTCCAAGCCATTCGGTCTTCTGCAGTGTGGATCGCTCTGTAATGCTACCTCCAATAGCTTTCTTAATGGCGTCGGACCATAAAGAAGACCATATGTTTGCATATTTGCACTTTAACGTGTTGATATTATATTGCGCTAAGTGAATGGTGCTATTCTTCAAATTACGAAGTTAAGAAACTACTTTATGAATAAAGTTGATTCCTTATTTATTTCGAAACAGGAACGTAAATCATAACAATGTTAAGTTTTTGGAACACAGACATCCGATTAACCGAGCTTATTCAACTGATTTTGCGACTCCTCCATCATAGGACTTCGCCACCTGCTCGCGGGTGGTATATGCCTCCTGGCTTCGGGCCTGTAAAGGTTCATTCTTCGTCTTTTCTAGTCGATGGTTAACTCTTTACACTGTTTTGGCCCAGTAGTGGTCACGTTAATTACAAAATCGGTAACATTGATTAGATCCTGCAAAGTACAGGTGTTATTGAGCAGCTTTAGCATATTTAGCTTAGCAAATGTAAGCGCACGCAAGACGAATATCGTAATCTCAACACCGCAAAAATGGGTTCAAATGCATAACGCCATCTATGGAATATGAAGTTGAACTATCAAAAGATAAGTAAAGACGTTTTAAATTACAAAAAAATATGTTTTGGTGTAATCTCATGCCATCGAAAGTACTATTTGAATCAATAGATGGCATTGCAGGTATCTTTCTGCATTGCCACAAATTCTTATCAAGTTTATGTGTAAAAGTTATCTACTTTGGTATAATACTTTTTATCGTGATGCGTAAAAAAGAATACACAAAAACATAAAATAAGTTCTGTAAATTATCCTACTAATCCGGAAATTTAGTACTTCGTCACATCCAGTTCCACACATTTTTAAACGTACAGGCAAACGAAGTCGCGGCCTACGAAAATTATTGGAGCAAAAATACAAAAAAGTAAAAATAAGTCAACAATAATTTAAAAAAGTTGTAATAAGTTATGGTAATTGACTGCTTAGCTCCTCGAAGATATAGCGTGATGATTACAATTTCTGAGGATGTTTCAAAAGGAAAATTTTATGCTAAACTGAACGAATAATTGAAAAATGAACAAAACTTGTCGAGAATCGTTGATATGTAATTTTAAAATCTTTAAATGTTCATAACTTTTTTTTCCGGCCACTAATTTGAATGAAACAAAGCCTAAATGTTGCTCAGGAACAAGCTTAATTTATCTTTGAAAACCCCAACAAAATCTGTTCAGTATTTTCGGAGATTAGCGTGTACAGACAGACAGACAGACAAAAAAAAAATGCTCTTTTTGTGTTCTATAGCTTTTTTTTTGATCACCCCTACTCGATTTTTGGTATTTTTATTTAATGTACAGAAATCACGGTCTCTACTATTTTATTATATGTATAGATTATTATTCAACATTTTATGATACATATCGATCAATAAATTAAATAAATGGATGGCACATGTCAGCTAGCACACTATATTATCCCAAAAATTAAATATGGAACAATGATAAAACTAATTACATAATATAGGTAATTAAATAAGTAAACTCAAGCATACAATACTAATCAAAATGAGCCTCCAGGAATAAATGGCGTGCCCGCTTACATGTGCAACAATGCAACTTAACCATAATCTGTGACCCAAAGTCACAAGTGATAAACTAGGACCATCGCAGTTAAATTATAACACTTAAAAAATTTAACAATAATTAACCACGGACAGCAAGACGACCAGTCACCACAAGCAGCACCCGTTCACGAGCATAACGCAAAGATCAGCCATTACCTGCCTCGCCATATTAGAGGGAAGGAGGTAACCCGATCCCCGACGCGACCGCAAGCAGCGACGTCTATAAGGGAGCATGACGAACCTGCTGCCGGTTTCTCAGACAAAATCATACTTATCAATTTGTCGAGGTCGCTAGTTAAACATATACTGCAATACAACTCACAAAAAAACAAGTTAATGAGAAGATTATGTCAATAAATAAAAAAAAAACAAAAATGACCTATACCTACGGTCAGAATAATAAAGAATGTCATCTTGAGCAAGTAAAGAATCTACGAAAGAACATTTGGCATTGTCTCGTGTTCAACACAGCGACCAACTATTTTATCGTCGAAGTAATCGTTTATAGTATAGTGTGCCTTCGAAATAAGGTTAGATTTCACTTTCGCTTTAAAAGCATTAAAAGGCAAGTCTAGAAAAGAAAGAGGTAACTTATCATAAAAGCGGATACCGAGCCCCACAAAATGGCCCTGGACCTTACGAAGACGGTGGAAAGGAGCATGTAGTTTGTGCTTATTTCTGGTGTTAAAGCTGTGGATATCACTAGTTTTGGCATATAAATGTATATTTTGCCTGATATACACTATGTTGGCAAAAATGAACTGCGAAGCAACCGTGAGAATACCTATTTCTTTTAAAAGTTCCCTTAAAGAGACTCTGGACCCTAGCTGGTATATCGCTCGTACGGCTCGCTTTTGTAGGACAAATATATTTTGTATGTCATCAGCTTTTCCCCACAGTAGCATACCATAGGACATAACACTATGGAAATAACTAAAATACACTAACCGAGCTGTGTCGACGTCAGTAAATTGTCTAACTTTGTATAAGGAGCAATATGTGTTTAAGAGAGCAACACCCGCATCTGTAGTCGAACGACCTTTTGTAAAACCACATTGATTTTTATGAAGGAGGCTATTTATGTTAAAAAAAACTTAGTAATTGCCTGAGTATCAATTTTTCAAATATTTTACTAAAAGCTGGTAAGATGGAAATAGGCCTAAAGTTAGAGAAGAGTAAATTCATGGTGTTTGGGACTAGTCTAAAAAGTGTGAATCGTGTATGTACCCTCTGTGTGTATAAATAATGCGCCGCTTGAGAGAGTGGAAAAGTTTAAATACTTGGGTCACATTGTTACAGCTGACCTAAAAGACGATGCAGACATAGAGCGGGAGCGGAGGGCGTTGTCAGTCAGAGGTAATATGATAGCGCGTAGGTTTGTGCGTTGTTCGAGTGAGGTAAAAATAACGCTCTTTAGAGCTTATTGTACATCCCTCTACACGTGCAGCCTGTGGGCAAAGTATACTCGTGCGGCATACAGCGCCCTCCGCGTCCAGTTCAATAATGCGTTCAGGGCGGTGCTGAGGCTGCCCCGACACTGCAGCGCCTCGGGCATGTTCGCGGAGGCGCGCACCGACTGCTTCCATGCGACTATGCGCAAGCGGTGCGCGTCTTTAGTGCACAGAGTGCGGGGCAGCGCCAACACCGTCCTGGCAATGATCGCTAACAGACTGGATTGTCCCTACATCCGGCAATGCTGTAGCAGGCATATTGTTACCGTGTGAATGTTCGTGTTCGTTTTTGTTTGGTAATCAATCCTGTCTGTAACTGTGTTTTATGTATATGTGTTTTATGTTTTCTGTGTTGTATGTTTTATGTATCTTTTGTGTTGTATGTTTGTACCTACTTTTATGAGTCTTGTTACTCGAAATAAACAAATTTAATTAAAAAAAGTTAGTCATTCTTATTACCTGATTTAAACAAAGGAATGACTTTACTACTCTTTGTGAGGTCAGGAAAAGTTCCTAAATCAACACATTTATTGAAAGTAACGGCAAGATACGGGGCGACGATGTCAATTATGTTACTCAAAAGTTTAATAGAAATGCCCCAATAATCACCAGTGTTTTTATAATGCAGCATTCCTCGGTACGAAAAGTAATGTCATATTACACGACTTTAAAACGCACTGTTTTGCGCAACTCTATCGCCAATAACATAAATGATAACCATGTAGGTTAACGTCTGAGGTGGCCATTGAGGAAAGCACCACGCAGGTTTGAGTGGGCTTGTCCAGACAGTGCAAGCATTTGACAGTTATCGTGCAGCTCAACTCAGAACTTTGAGGAATAGAATAGAATAGAATATTTATTTATAGGATAGGTTTATTTAAGGGTTTTTTTTTTAGGTTTTTGAAGTGAAAACTTCTTTAGCGGCGTTGAGCACTTTTCTGTAATGGGTATAAAATCTTAAACTCGCGTCAGGGTCACGTGACCTGATCGCAAAAAGCGTAAGACGGACTCGCGTCAGGGTCACGTGATGCGAAAAAGCGTAAGATCGAGGGGAAGGGAGAGGAACTAGTATCTCCCACTCTTTCTACCGTGCCTGAGTGTGCTGCTCCGCTTAGGCGGCACAGGGCGCTTGCGCGAATGTCCGTCTGTGTTTATGTACAGCGTGCCACGCGTATCCAAGGATACGAAATTACGGAATTACCGTAATTTCGTAAGTCCGTAATTTTTGAGCTGGAATTGTGTGCGCTAAAGATTCAAACGTACCAGGAGACCAAAAACGTGTGAAAGCAACAAAGTGGATTAATGGAGACTAAGGAGGAAGTGGAAACCCAGAGCCGCTGCTGCCTTAGTACTTCAGAATCACAAGTACCAGAAGAATAGAACGATGTAAAAGTATTTTTGGGCTAGCTTTTTTTTTTGTTTAATAGTCGTCCAGGCAGGCGGCATGTTCAAATTGGAAAACGAACGCTATAGAATCACAAGTAACAGGAGCTCAGAAACATGTCGAAGTGTTTTGTTGACTGAAATTTTGAGCGCTAAAGATTCGCAAGTACCAGGAAACCAGAACCATGTCGAAATATTTTCGGGGTTAGGATTGTGAGTGATTCATAAGTACTAGGAGACCAGAAACATGTCGATATGTTTCCGGCGCTAGAATTGTGAGCGGGTAAGGATTCAAAAGTACCAGGAGAACAGAAAAATGTCGAATTATTTTCGGGGTTAGAATTGTGAGTGATTCATAAGTACTAGGAGACCAGAAACATGTCGATATGTTTCCGGCGCTAGAATAGTGAGCGGTAAGGATTCAAAAGTACCAGGAGAACAAAAAAAATTCGAAGTTTTTACCGGGAAGAGGAACTATGAGCGCTTAAGATTAATTATGTACCAGGGTACCAGCAACATGTCACAGTATTTCCTGGGCTGAAGTTGTAAGCGGTTAAGATTAACAAGTAACAGAAGACCAAGAAACACGTCGAAGTAGTTCCGGGGCTGAAAGTACGGACAGCAAAGACTCACAAACTATCAGGATAAAGAATCATGAAGATGAATTTCCGAGAATGAGAATATGGGAAAAAGCAGTTGCGTGCCACCCCTAAAGTATACGCAGACGAAGTCGCGGGCGAAGTGCTAGTATGTATATAATGCTTCCGAGATGGTCCCATTGCTACCACGTCAGGATCTGATGGTGGACACCCTGAGAAATCGAGGGCAACTCTCGAAAATTGTAGGCACGCATCTGGTAAAAACTTGATATTCGTGTGTATATCCGGTGATACTACAAAAGAATGAAGGTTTGGATCAGACTTCATGATGGAGACGACAGAGAGTCAAAGGAACTCCACATCGGTATGTAGGAACTACCAAGTGTTTGGGCTTATTTAATTTGTATTGACGAGACCTTTACACCGAAAGCACTTAGTAAGTTTTATTTTCATAACATAACATCACGCCGGTACGCTGTAAATGGGTACGCAGGTACCACTAAAAAGTGAAAAATAAAAACTTTTTTACAAAAAATGTAACCGACTTCTAAAACAAAACACTACAAAGTATAAAATAACTTTAATTTCGGAAGTCGGTGTTTTTGGTTAATTCGTTTTTTGACACCGACTTCCGAAGTTGAAGTCAGTTACATATTTTGGAAAAAATGTTTTTTTTAAATAATAAATTGTTACAAAGTTTTGTTTACATCATGTTGAAATCCTTACTAATATTATAAATGTGAAAGTAACTCTGTCTGTCTGTGTGTCTGTCGCGCCTTCACGCCAAAACTACTGAACCGATTTGAATGAAATTTGGTACAGAGATAGTCTAGAGCCTGAGAAAGGACATAGGCTACTTTTAATCCCGGGAGTATGTTCCTTAGGGACCACGCGGGCGAAGCCGCTGGCAGAAGCTAGCTAAGCTATACATATATGTGAGAACGTTGTAAAAGACGAGCAGGATAAAAGCGTCCGGAAAAAAGGAACAATTCAAAGAAATATTTAAAATAAACCATGGCAGCTGAGAAATTACCAGTCCCAACTGACAACGCCAGTTCACAGTTTTATTTATTTTTTTATATACAATTTCACATTTTTCTTTTTATTATATACAATTTGATATTTTTATTTAATTTTTTATAATTATACAATTTGACATAATTAATGACTTTGTAAAGTATTATAATTATTTTTATTATGAATGGGGACTATGTGGATTATTTTTTATTTCTTCGAGTAATTTTATTGTTTGTCTGGCAGTTTGAGTGCTTTGTACGGCCTACACAAATGTCCTTTCTTTGGTATTTTTCGTCGAGTTGTTGAGCTCCTAAGTGGATCTGAGTTAAGCTACACGACTACTGACAAATGCTTGCACTGACTGGACAGGTTCACTCAAATCTGTCTTTCTTCTAAAGACCATCTCAGACACCTGCATGGTTCTTTAAAAATGATGTATTGTAAGTGTGAGGACTATGTAGGTCGTTATTTTAAGGATTGATTTCATGATTGTCTGGCAGTTTGAGTATACTATGCGGCTTACCCAAATGTCCTTACTTTGGTATTGTTCGTTGGTTCGTTGAGCTCTTAAAAAAAGAAAAAACACCGGTAGCACTCCGGGAGTGCCGGCAGAAGTGAAAACATGTAAATAATACATCCTTACTGTCGCGGTCACATCATAGACAAACCACCGACAACAAAATAAACAAAAAGACACTGACGTGTGGCCGCGACAGCGACTGTCAGTGACAGATGTCAATCTTGACACAGTTCCTGACATAAACAAAACGAACCATAAAAACAACAAAAAATAACGTTGTGTTTAATTATAAGTACAAAAATACTATCATTTATGAGGTAATACAATGTTTATTTATTGCGCTATCGTACACAAATATGAAAATTTACATGTTATTATTCATAATATTATATCGTTATTTATTTATATATTACATTAATTTTTATCTCTTAGAAAAATCAACTTTCATCCATAATTTCGTAATTCCGTAATTTCGTATCCTTGGATACGCGTGGCACGCTGTACATAAACACAGACGGACATTCGCGCAAGCGCCCTGTGCCGCCTAAGCGGAGCAGCACACTCAGGCACGGTAGAAAGAGTGGGAGATACTAGTTCCTCTCCCTTCCCCTCGATCTTACGCTTTTTCGCATCACGTGACCCTGACGCGAGTCCGTCTTACGCTTTTTGCGATCAGGTCACGTGACCCTGACGCGAGTTTAAGATTTTATACCCATTACAGAAAAGTGCTCAACGCCGCTAAAGAAGTTTTCACTTCAAAAACCTAAAAAAAAACCCTTAAATAAACCTATCCTATAAATAAATATTCTATTCTATTCTATTCTATTCCTCAAAGTTCTGAGTTGAGCTGCACGATAACTGTCAAATGCTTGCACTGTCTGGACAAGCCCACTCAAACCTGCGTGGTGCTTTCCTCAATGGCCACCTCAGACGTTAACCTACATGGTTATCATTTATGTTATTGGCGATAGAGTTGCGCAAAACAGTGCGTTTTAAAGTCGTGTAATATGACATTACTTTTCGTACCGAGGAATGCTGCATTACACCATGACTCCAAACATGACGCGAAATGACGCGCCACACGGTGGTTATTGTTATGAAATGCTCGCGTTGTAGAAGATATACATCATGCGCGTTATGTTATGGTGTGATATGACAATCGCCAAACGCAATGCGCCCGGTATTACCTACAGTGCGCGTAGTGCGACAGTCATAATTTAAAACATCACGTAAATACCTCGGCAGTCCGCGGTGTTAATTAAACGTAAACCTTATAATTTGAATCATACGGTTCTAAATAATAGTTCACTTATTTAGCAGCCAGCCGATCGGCGCATGCTCCTTCTCACTTGCACACATAGCCAAAATTACCGAGATAATACGAACACCGAACCTAACAGCGCGCCGCAATAGTGTTCTGTGGCGACGCGCGTCATGTTTGAGTGTCATGTGCAATGCTTAATTTGGTCGAGTCATAGGTAATGGAACAGTACGCGGTCGGGTTATATGACGCGCAATGCAACAATCTCATTACTTACACAAGTCTAATTGGCGATTGTATGGACTTCAAAAGAGACTGTGACCTCTTGAGTTTCTTTCGGTGTTTTTCTCAGGGTAGTCAGCTAGGAAACATCCGGCCTCATCTAGATTAATATGACAAAAATAAAACCTATTTACAAAATAAATATCATTTATCATGATTATCTGGAGTATAGGTATCTAATGAGAAATTCGTAATTTGAACTCATGTTCAAATTACGAATTTCTCATATTTTTTAAAAGTATAAATAGTCATCTAATTATACTTTTAAAAAATATGAGCGATGCACGCAGGTTTTCAAGAATCCACAAAATTTACTGAAAAATAATATTCCCAGGAGATTCACCTTCTAAAGGTATTAGTCGAGACTCCGCTATTAAGCCATTCATGCGGAGTCCACATATCAAAAAGGTTTCTATTGCACACTAAAAGACGATAGTTTTATTGTCTTTGCTAGTTTTCTCTGGTCTGGTGTCAAAGTAAAAATGTGTCATGTCAATATTGTCAATGTCAAATGAGTAGCAGGGCACTTCAGGGCAGCAGCAGCCAGCAGTCAGTTTCTTAACCTAGCGGCGATACTTAATTTCACAACAATTTTAAAGTATTTCAAAGATGTATGGGAACGAGATTATAGGTTTTAATTGAATTTTCATCCATCAAACTTCGCATATAGCAGAATAGATTTGAGTCTTTGTGGAAAGTGAGAACTAGTTTAGTTATGCTTAGAGTGAGAGCCGTATCTGCAATTTACATCGAGAGTCAATCGCTCGAACTGCTCTCGGCAGCGAGAAGAGATGTGTTCAAGCTCTTCCGTGAGTCTTTTCTGTGTTCAACCTACCTTATAATAAGTTTTTTTTTTAACTTTTATTTGACCAATTATGCATAATATGATTGCAAATAACCTACACACCTAAATATTTTTTCTTGTGCCTTTTGAGTACGCTGTTATTGAATTTTTCATGTGTATTTATTATGTATCACTCATTGATTTACTTATATATTTATAAAAAGTGTCCTTTCATTAAAAAAGCTGAATATTTTAAATAATAATTGATAAGGTGCATGCCAGCAGAATTTTAATATTTTGTTATGTCTGCTGCTTGCCAACGCTAAGCTGCAGAGAGATGCACCAACAGTAGCACCTATATCCTTGTGGCTTGTTGCAGGCACCAGCTCGCTCAGCACTCAGGCACCCACAGCTCAGGTAACTTATGTCAGATATAGCCTCTTATTACTAAGGCAGCAGCGGCTCTGAATTTCAACTTCCTCCTCGGTTCCCAGTAAGCCATGCCATTTATTTGGATAAAATTAGCCTATGTCTTATTCTAGGATATGCACTATGTATGTTTGGTTGTAAATTTGGTTGTAAAAGTGTGCAGGTAGGACTAATGTGTCATTCGATTCACCTCAGCTCCCCAAGGAAGGCCATCAACGACTTGGTGTATTTTACAGAGGGTACTTGGTTTCCGAAATACTTAGCCCTGTAATCCGCGACTACCGGGCAGCTTAGAAGTAGGTGTGCTGCTGTCTCATCCTACTCCATGCAGGCTCTGCATAGTAGGCTGTCAGTGACTCTTATGGCATAGAGGTGTTTATTAAAAGACCCGTGGCCAGTTGTTATGGCTGTGACTGTATGCGACTGTTGTTTATTCAGTGTTAGGGCTTGTTTTGTGAGTTGCCCATCTATAGAGGGAAGTGTCGAAGTCTTTGGCCTGCCTACACTCACCATAGTTTGTAATGTTTGTTTCCGATGCATTCCTTACCAGATTGCGTAGGTACCTGAGGGGCAGCAGCACGTTGGGTTCAGGTCCCATCGTTGCCATACTCAAACCCCTTCTGGCGAGTTCATCCGCTGCATCGTTGCCTCGGGATTTGTTATCCTTTGAATGGTTATTTTGTTGTGTCTACCAACCTGGCTGAGACATTGGTGACACTTAAGAATTGGCCCAGAATTAACTGTGTGGCTGTTCAGAGCTTGCAGGACGGCCATGCTGTCCTGATAGTATGCATATTAAGTGGCCTTTAACTTCCCTGGTTACGATGGCTGATGCTGCCAGAGAAATGCCCATGCATTCAGCTTGGAACACTGTGTTGTGGACCCCCAATGGTGTGGCTATGTGGATGTTGAGATCTTCTGAGAAAATTCCCGCACCAGTACCAGTACCTGTTTTTGATCAATTGGTGAAGAACCACAGCTCTGCACAGCACAGCCCCTTGCAACAATGATCCTTATATGATCCAATATGCACTTATGTGTGCCAAATATCATCCAAATCCTTACAACCTGTATGCGTGCAACATTTATGTGTACAACATTTATACATGATTGTTATCCAAACATACAATCTTTCACATTGATAATATTAGAAGGATTATTTTAAGAATGATTTCAGACACAATTTAGTTAATTGTTATTGAATGAATTAAAAAGAATTGAACTACAAGTTTGTCACTAAATAGTAATTTCGTCAAGAAAATCATTTGTTAAAATCTTATTTATTTTTAACTACCATTTTTCTTGTTCCCGTAGGACTATGGGGACAAAATACAAATAAACTATTGATGAAAACCTAAAATCTGTTGCGTATTTTAAAAGATGTAGTGTACAAACGGAAGAAGCGACTTTTTTATACTAAGTAAAGATGATGTAGGTACTAGACATAGGTACCTATGCTGTACATTATGAATTACAATAAATTAGTTGGTAACAATATTTTTATGATATTTTAGTTGAGATGTAAAAAATCTTTAGTTTGTAGAACTACCCTAATATTGTTTTGAATGAAAACAGCTAGGAAGTGTATTTAATGTTCTACTTCAGTTTTTCAGTAGCTTTGTTTTGTTGCAAGCTTCCAAGGAAAATAAAACGTTATAGAACGGTACGTTTTCATTATATTTCAAATCTCTAACAAATTTCCAGTGTTAACTTGATGCCCTGTGTGCGTATCCGCTCCACCATGTTGCAAGTTCACATTGTCTGCAACAACACAAATTCGTAATAAACGTTTTGACTTTAACTACAAATTGTAGCAGTCAGCTTTTTTTGGAATTTCCTTGAGTTTTCATTTAATTTTAATGTGATCTCAAGAAAATTTCATTTTTGTCTTGCATTTTTGTCGTTCTTAGTAAATTCGCTTAGCATTACTTTAAATAAATGTACCTATTTACCTGTGTGCTGTGTGCTCCTCTCAGACGGTGCTAGCGTCGCCTCGAGGCGGCAGCGAGCATGCGGGCACCCCCCCTGCGGGCGCCGCGCCCCCCGCGCCCCCCTCGCCGCCGCCCGGCGCGCCCCAGCCGCCGCCCTCCCCGCGGCGCTCCTGGATGCTGGCGGCCACCGCCCTCACCGTCACCGCGTCGCTCGGCGGGGTCAGTACTGCCACCTGCTACACCGACAGTCTAGTCTCATCTGTCCTACGTCCTATCCTACATCTGTGTACGTCGTTCTTGATTCTAGGTATATGTTTATAAAAAGCTGAGCGACGACAACAAGCGCCAACCGGAGATCGCTCACGTGGTGGAGGGCACGCAGGAGGCGGCGGGCGAGGAGGCGCCCATCCCCAGCGACGGCGCTGACATCCCGCGCCACGTGCAGTTCTTGCTCGTGGGCGCCGGCACGGCCTCCTTCGCCGCCATGCGCGCCATCCGCTCGGCGCGGCCCGACGCGCGCGTGCTGCTGGTGGGCGAGGAGCTGGAACTGCCCTACATGCGGCCGCCGCTCAGCAAGGAGCTGTGGCGCGAGCCCGACCTGGCCGCGCGCGCGCCGCACCTGGACGCGCTGTCCTTCCGCCAGTGGAACGGCCGCCGCCGCTCTGTGGCCTACGAGCCCTCCGCCTTCTACACGCCCGTGGAGCGCCTGCCGTCGGAGGCCGGCGGCGCCGCCGTGGCGCGCGGCTGGCGCGTGGTGCGCGTGGACGCGGCGCGCCACGAGGCGGAGCTGCACGCGCCGGGCCGGCCGCCCGTCACCGTGCACTACGACAAGTGCCTGCTGGCCACGGGCGTGCGCGCGCGCCGCACGGACGCGCTGCGCGACGCCGCCGCGGCCGGGCGCGCGCTGGCGCTGCGCGGCGTGCGCGACGCGGCGCGGCTGGCGCGCGAGCTGGAGCGGCCCGACGTGGCGCGCGTGGCCGTGTTGGGCGGCGGCTTCCTGGCGTCCGAGCTGAGCGCGGCGCTGGCGGAGCGCCTGCGGCCCGGCGGCCGCACCGTGCTGCAGCTGTTCCGCGAGGCGGCGCCGCTGGCGGCCGTGCTGCCGCCCTACCTGGCGGCGGAGGCGGCGCGGCGCCTGCGCGAGGCGGGCGTCACGCTGCTGCCGCACGCCGAGGTGACGGCGGGCGCGCTGCAGGGCGGCGGCGTGGAGCTGCGGCTGGCAGACGGCGAGGCGGTGCGCGCGGACCTGGTGGTGGAGTGCGTGGGCAGCGAGGTGGACGAGGCGCTGGCGCGCGCGTCGGCGCTGGAGACGCACCCCGCGCTGGGCGGGCTGCTGGTGAACGCGGAGCTGCAGGCGCGCTCGGACGTGTACGCGGCCGGCGACGTGGCGTGCTTCTACGACGTGGTGCTGGGGCGGCGGCGCGTGGAGCATCACGACCACGCCGTGGTGTCGGGCCGCCTGGCGGGCGAGAACATGGCGGCCGTGGCGCCGCCCAAGCACTACACGCACCAGAGCATGTTCTGGAGCGACCTCGGCCCGCAGCTCGGCTACGAGGTCAGTGCCACCCCTCCCCCCCAAATCTTTTTTTTTTTTTCTGTGTGTATCTGCGGTCAGTATGTAGACTATGAGCGGATGTGTTGAGTGCGTTCAGTGACATGCGAGTGCTTTTCCCCTTGAGGCCAGCTACTCAAATTTGCCTGAAGATCGCTAATTTTGCAACTCCAGAATATCTTTTCGTTTCAGTCTCAAGCCCCCCCAAATCTAATAATTTATTTAAGCTCATTCATTTCATTTTCGGGCACTTCTGACCAAGAAACCAGAGATATCAAGCTATGTGCATGTTCCACTGCGTAGATCTCCATAGAGATGAAGAGAACATTCAAGTAACTTCATACTTTAATCATGTAGTACATCATTTTTATGTATCATGAATAGTTTTCTCAGTGTACGCCAAATAATGAATTTTGTAGGCAAAATTTTGCTTCTTTGGGTTACATTATTGTAATTTTCGTAAGGATCTCTATTTTTTTAAAATAAATTTTTGCGTATGTTACTTATTGATCTGGTGGTGGGATTTCTGGGCGCTTGCTGTAATACGCCATTTGATGTGTGGGTTGCGTTTAATGACTTTTGAAGTGCGCAGCTCGCCCGTTCGGGTTTCACATTACTTGAGAGAAAAGCTATATCATTAGCATAAGTAGCCACTGTGACATCAGAAGATGTAGGCAAATCAGATGTAAACATGTTGTATAGAACTGGACCCAATACAGAGCCTTGCAGACACCTGCATAGATGTTGTGAAATAAAGATCTATCATTTCCCTGTTTGACATGGAAAAAGCTATTAGACGGGTAGGATTCTAAAATCAGGAAGAATGAATGAGGTACAAGTAGCTTGATTTTGCACAGCAGACTTTTATGCCACATGCGATCAAAGGCCTGTTGAACGTCTAAAAATGCAGCAGAACAGTATTCTTTTCCCTCAAAGGATGAGTGCTAGACACGGTGAACTTGTTCAATTGTGGAATGCAACTGACGAAAACCAAATTGGTGAGATGGGATGACAGATTGGTTGTCGATAGTATCCTTGAGCCTAGAGAGAAATAGCCTTTCCCATAGCTTGGAGAAGATTGGACTGGGGCTTATTGACCTATACGACGAGACCTGGTGTTCTGCTTTGCCAGCTTTAAGAATCCCGGCTACAGTGGAACAAACGCGGGTAACGGGTGTTAAACGGCATTTCCTGCCTTCAACTGGACGAGCTGGTGAGCCTCGTCGAGTCGGGATACTTATAGGAACCGCCGCCCGAGACTCGCTGCTGTTCAGTTGGCACCACCCAGCGGCCACTTGCAGGGTGCTTGATTTGGTGGCTAAGATGGTCAAGCCTGCGGACGCGAACAGCTCTTTATTCTCCCCCCCCTCTTTACCCCCCCCCCCCCCTTTACTGTTGCTAAAGTTGCCATACTTTTTGTATTTTTTTGATGATGCTTTCTAATGGTAAAAGAATTTTTAAAATCGGTCGAGTAGTTTTTGAGTGAAATCGTAACATACAAACAAAAAATCAAATCTCACCTCTTTATAATATTAGTTTAGATAAACAGTACCTACGTAGGTATCGCTTGAAAGGCGATCACTGCTTTTGAAATACGGTTCGCTTTTTACATTTTTGGATAAAGTATTAGAAGTGAACCACATCCGCACCTGCAGTGGGCGCTGGCGACTCGCTCACTCTGACTCCGCCCGCAGGCCATCGGCATCATCGACTCGCGCCTGCCCACCGTGGGCGTGTTCTCTGCCGACGCCGTGGCCGACAGCGTCGCCAGCGCGACGGCGGCGGCGGACGGCGGCGCGCTGGCGGACGGCGGCGCGCTGGCGGTCGGCGCGCCGGACGAGCCCCACCGCCAGCTGGCGGCGCCCGAGCCGGACGCGCCGACGGCGACGGCGCGGCGCTACGAGCGCGGCGTGGTGTTCTACCTGCGCGACCAGCGCGTGGTGGGCGTGCTGCTGTGGAACCTCTTCAACCGCATGCACGTGGCGCGCCAGGTGAGTGCGTGCGTGCGTGCGCGCGTGCGTGCGTGCGTGCGTGTGCGTGCGGGTCACTGACCGCCCTTGTTTTCGCAGGTGCTGGCGCAGGGCGAGTTCGACGACCTGTTCGAGGTGGCCAAGCTGTTCTCGTTGCACGAGGATGAATAGTATTAGCGGTGGCAGCGGCGGCGGCATTTATCTCTTATAACTTTGTACATAACTACTATAAAACATTAAAATGATCTAGTTGTAACGTGTTCTTTTTTTCCCGACTACGGCAAAGCCAAAAAGAAGGGTTATGATTTTAGCTGTCTATGTATGTATGTATATTTGTATGTTCCGCTCTAGCACCTAAACCACTCAACTGATTTTGATGAATAAGGTATCAATAGATTCGTAAAAACGTTACGGGTTACATAGGCTATATAATTTTTTTTTATCACTTTATTTTAAATGCGAGAAAATACAAGTAAATTACTAGCTCTGAAAAAAATTAAATTGAGATAATCATTAGAAGCAACCTATTCACTCTTGACTTAAAGACTCCCAGGTTGTAGCTATCAGGAAACACAGACTCCGGCAGAGAATTCAACTCCTTAGCTGTAGGCACTGTGAATGTGTTCCCAAAACGTTTTGTGCGTGTGGGCGATTTTTAATACAAGACAAAGTATTGAGTTTTAAGACAAGACAACGTGTTGGGTATCTATCTAGGCTCTAAATCTTCATCTGCCCAATCTGTTCCTAAATATATTTGTGGTCGACTTCCAGACAAACCGGATTCAGCTGAATACCAATATTTTATGCGGAGTGACAGATCTCCACATCCCAATAACTGGGTGAGCCAGTACTTTTTGGCCAGACTGCAGACTGGTGTCAGATATTCTGGTTTCTGACAATCCGTAACGACTGTCAAAGATCTACAAATAACAGGCGGGACCATCGGATTTAATAGTCCAATCAACGGGGCATATGTAACCCGAAAAATTCCTCTGCCAGTGAGACTTGGTATTATGATAAAGTAAGGTAGGCAGATTACAGATGTGCGATAATCCAACAAATTTTGTTACGAGAAGTTTGAAACGTGAAAATTGCTTATAAATCTTTGGGGAAAAATCCTCTGGCTGAAATACTTTCTGAATACGTACGAATGTATTAGTTAGAATAATTATGTAAAGGTATCCAACATTTTTTCGATTTCGGAGTTACCTCTAATTTGACTTTTAAAATTTTGCACTATAACTACCGCTGAAAAATTGCTCTGCCATTTTTTATTTTTTTATTTGTTTTTATATCCTTAAATACATAGCTTTGTTAAGTTATCCAAAAGATTTTCCTATTCAAACTTTGTTTTTTTATTTTTGCTTAATTACGTAATGTGAAAAATTTCTCCGTCCATTTTCATACCTTTATTAGTCATATGATTTTATATTGAAACAGATTTATCAATAATCCAACAAATTTTCGAACGTTCATTATATTTTTTAGGATAGTTCGCTGATTTAATTTTGCTCAGGTTATTTTAATACGTTTACTAGTATGAGTCACTGTGTTTTAATAGATTTTCCAATAAGCCAATGGAAATTCGGCCTAATACCAAAGTTTTTACAATCTCAATAATTGTTAAGGTGTATAGTAGGCTCAATAACCTTGAGCATCTGGGCCACACATTCATATCTGCGCCGCACACACAAACATTTCCGTAGCGCACGCGCTACCTCAAAACTATTATCAAAGATAACGCGAGGACGCAGACATGCGCGCCAAGCCGGCTTTTTTGCCTACGACTACACAAGAGTATGCCGATTGCACGGCTAATTTTTAGTTTAGATAGATACATACGTTACGCATATTTTTATTCACTGGTCTCATTTTTTATACGAATGTGGTTAAATAGAAGTAAAACAATATAGGTCAGATAAAACAATTTTGTGAAGCAATTTCGTCTTTTCTGCTTACGATCTATATAAAGATACTCGAACCAGTGCACTGGTAACAGTTTGACCTTGAGTTTCGAGTATGCAGTGTACCTACTACTTTTTGTTTCTGCCTATACTACTTTATAGACTCGTAAAAAGATTTCAAATAAAAAAAGTACATTCTAAAGTAAAGTAAATGAAATAAATAAATTTTAAGCCTGTTTCATAGTTCAGCTCTGCTAAATAATTTTGTAGCAATTTCATTAACTCAAAAACTTCAGATTCTGTGATTCCTGTGAAAGTTTTAGGTGTTTAATTGATAACGTTTTTATATCGGTTTATTTTGTAAACTGGAAATACGACGATGATTGCTGAAAAACCCGACCAAGTGACAGTGAAGACACACTGGAGAAATGTCTCTGAAAAGAATTACCGATGTAAATCCTTATTTAACTACGGAACCCTGCAAATGACCTCCCTTTGCGTGTGCTGCGAAAATGATTGATGATATAATAAAGTAATAAACTCGAATTTTAGAGGACCCATCAATATCTACAAACAGAAAAGGCAGTGATACCAAATGCCTAACTATTATTGTATGTCACTTTTTTATTTAAAAATTAATAGATACGACATGACAGACCAAAGCAGACCACGCTATTCGCACCTTGGTATCAGTTTTATCAAAATAAATCGTACTTAAATTCACTTATTTTTTTGAATTACTCAAATCGAACATTCAAAAGATATCATAATTTTATCAAAACAATACAATTTAGCCAAACGGTCCCCCACAGACGCGACTGACACGCCGCATATACCGACCGAATAATGAAAATAAATGTTTGTTTATGAACTTGTGTTTGTTTATGTTTGTGTTGACGAGCTGTACACCTACCACAGTATATTTCTTTTAACCCAAAGGTTGACTAATAGAAAAGTCCTCGTTGCATTAAGTCCGCCTATGTACCACTATTGTTCATGAAGTTTAAGTGAATAAATAAACTTATATTGATTTTTTATTTTTCTTTAATATTAGTCAGTTTGTTGGTAATAAAAGAAATTAAGAATTAACGTCGGCTTCGTTTGAAAAAAAAAGAGCAGACAAAAATAAAACCCGAGCGACGCCGATAGTATTTTGATAAAAGTTGCTGTATGAAACTGTACAATGCGCCCACGCGCTCAATCAAGCTGGCTCCTCTGCAAAGAGCTAGTCTATGAACGCACACTAATACAAAAGTTCGTAAATATTTGCACTAACACATTCATATAAGCGTAGTCGGTCGATAGGGCGAGCGGAGCAACGAGCGACACAGCCTCCCCGTCTCAGTGCTAACGCACGACTGCCGCCTTCGCCCAAACAGAGCTTTATAAATATGGGATACTCAATATTGAACATTTTCTTTGCAAAACATTGATTGATTTACATGAGCAATGTTCACTTTGTAGTACACTTTACCAGCAATTTTTCCATGTAAAAATATTTTTAAACTTCGAAGCCGTTTGGAAGAAATATCCAAAAAATAGCGTGTTGTTAAATATTTTTTACAGCAAAACTATATGTCATACGAAAACAACAATTGTTCATATTGTTGTTTATGAATCTACCATATACATATATTTTTTCCAATCTTTTGACCCAGCCGTTAAAGGGGAATATCCTTTAGAAAGTAGCCTTTTGACGGCTCTGAAGCAGAGGTAGGGCCTTAAGTACAAGCATTGCCGTTGTTTAGCAACGATCGGTCGTCAACGCGTGCGTCTTGATTGTGTCTCGCTCGAAGTACGAAACGGAGCAGGGGGCTACTCTCTAAGCACAAAGTCCGTAGTTTCGGGCGTAGTTGCGGGCATATTCTACTCCGTATCACCTACGGACTTACGATTAGTCCCGAACCCGAACTAGAAATGGATGACTACACAATTTCACAGTAACTGTCAAATCGTGTTGTCATTAGTTCTTACGGTGATACGGAGTAGAATACGCCCGAAACTGCGGATTTCGGGCTTACAGAGTAGCCCCCCAGTTGTGTTGTTGTGTACCTATCTACCTGTGCAAGGAACGTTTGCTTAAAAACAAAACACTACAAAGCATAAAATAACCTTAATTTCGGAAGTCGGTGTTTTTGGTTTCGTTTCTTTATTTTTTAACACCGACTTCGGAAATTAAAGTTATTTTATACTTTGTATTGTTTTGTTTGGAAGTCGATTATATTTTTTTGTAAAAAGTTTTTAATTTTTCACTTTTATGTGGTGATACTTGTACGACGTCTTCGTCTACGCACAAATTGAAATAAACAAATATGCTCATAAAATAAAAACTACTGAACCCAACTGAATCAACTGAAAAAAATAATGTGATTATACCTAGTCGATTATCTATGTTAGTTACCTACTGCAGCCTGCCTAATTGTAAAAGTAATTTAAAATGATTGTAGCCACGTGTTGTTATATTTAAAATTTGTAAACCAAATAAAAGTAATGTGATTATACATAGTCGAATTTAAAATGATTGGGGGCCGAGTCACCCGCGTCCGTACCTACACGTGGTCCCCGGGTGGTGCTAATCAGATGACACTAACTGGTGGTAGTCTTCGGCCGATGGCTTGTGACCACCCACTGGGCAAAGACGTACCGCCAAGCGGCCTAGCTGTGTTCCGGTACGATGCCCAGTGTAGCCAATTCAGAGGAGTTGGGTCGGAATAATTGTTCCAATGCAGGCAGACCAACCATGACATTTGCTGACATGGGCGTATCGGGAGACTAGTCGCGGAGGGTAACGGGATCCGAGGCACGGTGCGCCGCTGGCCGACCGGAGGTAGTTGGGGGCCCAAGTAGTGTGTTAGCCACACATGAAAGGCTGCCCCGTCAACTGCGACCAGACGAGAGGGCCCGATGGACATTCCCGGGGGGACTCGGGCGTCCCCGCAGTCTCCAGGCTCGTCCCCCAATGATGCCGTCCTGTCAGAGCGTGCCTGAGGGTTAGCAGCATGGAACCTCATTTCACTTCCTTTTCCTCTACCTTACTCACTCAATATTACCAGGAACAATAAGAGAAAAGCTATACAGCTGCAGCACTCCCTCTCACACAAAGTGTATCTCTCTAACATACGAGGTCTGCACTCAAATCTCGCCGCAGTTCATCACCACCTAGAGACTGAGAAACCAGCGCTCTTGTTCCTGTCGGAGACGCAGATCGGATGTCCGTCAGACGTGTCGTATCTTACATACTCAGGGTTTACCCTGGTGCGCCACTTCAGACTACTGGACTACGCGCGGGCGTATGTATGTACGCCCGGGACGACATCTGCTATCGGCGTCTCCGCTACCTTGAAGACTCCAGTTTCTCAACGCTGTGGGTTATACTGGACACAGGCCTGCACAAAATTGTCTACCGTTCCTGTGTCTATCGTTCGCACAGCGGTAATTTGGAGACAACTGGGCTCACACAGCACCTGAGTGAGGCGGCGGATTCGGCTCCGCAGCGGTACCCTTCTGCCCAAATGGTGTTACTGGGGGACTTCAACGCCCATCATCAGGAGTGGCTCTTCCCATTCCAGTGCACAGACCATGCTGGACGCGAGACGCGAAAGCCTGCGCTAGCGTTAAATCTTACCCAGCTGGTCCAGGGGGCAGCGAGGGTGCCGGATGTTGATTCGCACACTGCCAACTGCTTGGACCTTTTGCTGACAACAGATCCAGACCACTACTCGGTGACGATTTCTTCACCACTGGGTAGTTCGGACCACTGTCTGGTGAAATCTGTGTTCATCTACTCCCCGCCCGATCCCAGCCCAAGCGGCATCCGGCGGGTATGGCAATACAGGTCAGTAGATTGGGATGGCATGCGATCTTTCTTCGCATGTTACCCTTGGCAGCCTACTTGCTTTTCTTCGACTGATGCTTCGTCGTGCGCGGACGCCGTGACGGATGTGTTGCGGAGGGGAATAGAGTACTACATTCCGTTCTGTGACGCAACAATATCTGGCAAAGCTCGTCCATGGTTTGGTGTCGAGTGCAATCGCGCTGATGCGCTTAAGCACGCGGCGTACCTAGCATGGGTTGACCCTCGTACGCGCAAAGCAAGTGACGTGAGTCAGAAGAAGAGAGCCTTTAACAGGGCTGCCAAGTCCTGCAAGAAGGTGTTGCGGAGGGCTCGGTTTGACCACAATAGCCGAATAGGGAACAAACTTTCTTCATACCCAGCGGGTAGTAAGGTTTTTGGTCCCTGGCTAAGTCGGTCGAATCGAACTTCTGCCGCCCCTCACTACCAACACTGCTGAGACCCGATGGGTCGCTGGCCCACTGCGCTGAGCAGAAAGCAAACTTGTTTGCTTCTATGTTTGCGGAATCGTCGCGTCTGTATCCTGGTGGCGCGAGGCCCCCTGCTTCTCCTGATGGATGCAAGTCGAGTATGTCGAACATTCGCATTCACCAGAAGGACATTCTTCGGGTACTGCGTAACCTAGACGTGAATAAGGCTAGTGGCCCCGACGGGATACCGGCAATTGTTTTGAGGACTTGTGCGCCTGAGTTGTCTCCAATCTTGACACGTCTATGTCGCCTTTCGTTTGAGACTGGAAAAGTACCGAATGCTTGGAAGCAAGCTAACGTGCAGCCCGTGCCCAAGAAGGGTAGTCGATCTGACCCGTCGAATTATAGACCCATCTCGGTAACGTCCATACTCTGTAAGAGTATGGAACGCGTGCTGAATCGTAAGCCTAGCATACCTAGAAGCGAATGATATCTTTAGCGACCGACAATACGGGTTCCGCCGAAATCGGTCTACTGGGGATCTTCTTGCGTATGCCATTCACATCTGGAGTGAGGCCATAGAGAAGCACGGGGAGGCACTTGCGGTCTCCCTTGACATCTCGAAGGCCTTCGACAGGGTCTGGCACGATAGCCTTATTAGTAAGCTTCCTTCCTTCAGTCTGCCCGCCGGATTGTGTGATTGGATTGCGGATTTCCTGAGGCATCGGTCTATCCGAATGGTCATAGATGGCTGCTCATCTGGACTGCTGGATATTAATGCCGGCGTTCCTCAGAGGTCGGTGCTTTCGGCAACACTGTTCTTGCTGCATATTAATGATCTGCTTAAACCCGGTACCTTTGGGTATAGACGACAGTACTGTTGCTGAGAGATACGTGTCCGACGCACGAGCTGGTGGGTCGCAGATCCGGTCTATGGTCCAGGCTATGGTTGAGCGCTTGAATGTGTCCTTACAGGCTGTCTCTGAATGGGGCGATGCCAAACTGGTCAGGTTCAATGCTGCTAAGATCCAAGCGTGTCTATTTTCCGCCAAAAGGAGCCAATTGGGACGGATCTGCCAGATACCAGCTGGGCATCAAGCTTTGAGTCAATTGAGAAACGAGCCAAGAGGATCATCGGCAATGAGAGGCTCGTCGCAACGAAGCTCCAAAATCTTGAGCATCGACGACGAGTCGCTAGCCTGTCGGTTTTCTACCGGTTGCATTTTGAGGAATGTGCGACGGAATTGCATAATTTAATTCCGCCAAGCCCGTTCCATCATCGGACCACAAGACGAACGGCGATGCGCCACCGGTACATGGTCCCACCCATGCGCACAAAACGTTTTGGGAACACATTCATAGTGCGTACAGCTCAGGAGTGGAATTCCCTGACGGAGTCTTTAAGACAAGAGTGAATAGGTTACTTCTAGGCAAGCGTGCTCCATCTTCGACCACATCATCGCTTACCATCAGGTGAGCTACAGTAAAAAAAAAGAAAAAGATTATAGGCATGTGTTGTTTTATTCAAAATATGTAAACCCAATAAAAATAATGATTATACCTAGTCGATTATCTATGTATACAGCCCGCCCTTGTTATTTATTTAACCAAATATTGTCTGATATTGATTTCTTGACTGAAATTTTTATTCTTAAGTCGATATCTCTTCAACAGGTGTCTTTCTGAACATATGTAGGTACTTTTTATGCAAATTTTTTGCATAGTTTACAAAGTCCTCAAGGAGGTATCAAAGGTTTATTTTAGATCCATATAGGTAATAAATATTTTTTACAAATATAGGTTACGCCGTTGTGAAGTCAACACCACATCTGGTTATACAATACTGTCAAATTAATCTAAATGATTTTAAACCTGAAAATTTTGATGGTTGAGTTCAAAATCGAATTATACAATTTAACAGTCTGTGCTGCTGTAATAATAACAGTAGCAACTTAACTAGCTTACACTACTCCAAAAGTAGTGCGTGGCAAAGCAGCTCCGAGCGGTCAAGTGAAGGTCAACACTTACGCTCTAGCATAATAAATCAGCGAACCAAAGACATTAAATTATACTATAATCTCTTTGCAGCGAACTATCCTAAAAAATATAATGATCGTTCGAAAATTTGTTGGATTATTGATAAATCTGTTTTAATATAAAATTATATGACTAACAAAGGCATGAAAATGGACGGAGAAATTTTTCACATTACGTAATTAAGCAAAAATAAAAAAAAAATAGTTTGAAAAGGAAAATCTTTTGGATAACTTAACAAAGCTACATATTTAAGCATATAAAAATACATTAAAAAATAAAAATTGGCAGAGCAATTTTTCAGCAGAAGTCATAGAGCAAAATGTTAAAAGTCAAATTTGAGGTATCTCCGAAATCGAAAAAATGTTGGATACCTTTACATAATTATTCTAACTAATACATTCGTACGTATACAGAAAGTATTTCAGCCAGAGGAATTTTTCCCAAAGAGTTATAAGCAATTTTCATGTTTAAGTAAAAATACCTAACTTCTCGTAACAAAATTTGTTGGATTATTGTACATCTGTAATCTCTATCTATATCTGTCCGGGCTACTCTCTGGAACACAAGTTCAAGAAGCAGGCTGGGGTCTGTGTGTACGTCCGCGATGACATTTGTTGTCGTCGTCTCCGTTGCTTTGAGAAATCGGGTTTTTCTGCCATATGGCTACTTGTGGCGTGGAGAAATTCATCTACATCGGCGTATACCGATCGCACAGCGGTGACCAGGAGACAACAGCGCTGTTTAATTCCTCGTGGAGTCGACCGACGTAGCCCAACAACGGTACCCAACAGCGAAGCTCATTTTTCTGGGGGACTTTAACGCCCACCATAAAGAGTGGTTGTTCCCGTACCAGAAAACTGACCATTAGACTGACGGTTAGAGGCGCGCAAGTTTGCTTTAACGCTAGATCTAACCCAGCTGGTGAATGTGGCAACGCGGGTACCGGATGTTGACGCCCATACACCCAATTGCTTGGACCTTCTGCTGACAACTGATCCGGGCAGTCATTCAGTATCGGTCTCAGCCCCACTGGGAACGTCTGACCATTGCCTGGTGAAATCCGTATTGACCTGCTCTCCTCCAGATAAGAGTCCTAGAGGCACGAGACGAGTATGGCGATACGAGTCAGCAGATTGGGATGAGATGCGGCACTTTTTTGCATCTTATCCATGGCGGCAAGTGTGCTTCTCCTCGGGTGACCCCTCGTGCTGTGCTGACATGATTGCGGACGTGATTCGGCAGGGTATGGAGTATTTTATTCCATTCTCCGACATCCCGCTCGGTCACAAATCCCGGCCTTGGTATAATGCAGAATGCGCTCACGCTGAGGCCCGTAAAGAGTCTGCATACCAAGCGTGGATCAAGGCCCGCGACCGAAAGGTTAAAGCACGTAGGGTTCGCGCGAGGAAGAGAGCCTTTAATTCTGCCGCTAAGTTCTGCAAGCGGGTTTTACGTAGGGCACGTTTTGACCATGTCGGACGTATCGGGGCCAAACTAGCATTGCACCCTCCAGGTAGTAAGCAGTTTTGGTCCCTGTCGAAAGCGGTTGAAACGAATTTCTGTCGATCCACTTTGCCTCCAATGTTGAAACCTGATGGCTCGCTGGCTCACTCTGCAAGTGAGAAAGCAAATTTATTTGCAACTCTCTTTGCAAGCAATGCGCGTCTGGACGCTGGCTCAAAGCAACCACCAACTTTACCTCGTTGTGACTCTTCGATGCCGAAGATCACAGTTCACATTAAAGAGGTCCGAAGAGTATTGTGCAGTCTAGACGTGAATAAGGCCAGCGGGCCTGACGGCATTCCAGCGAGAGTGTTGAGGCAATGTGCGCCTGAACTGTCTCCTGTGTTAGCACGCCTGTACCGCCTCTCTCTTGAGAAAAGAACGGTGCCGAAATCATGGAAGCTTGCGAATGTGCAGCCGGCGCCCAAAAAGGGAGACCGTGCTGACCCTGCACATTACCGTCCGATCGCCATTACCTCCATCCTATGCAAGGTTATGAAAAGGGTTCTTAACAGTAAGCTGCTGACCTACCTTGAAGACAATGATCTCCTCAGTGACCGTCAATATGGCTTTCGCCGGGAACGGTCAACTGGCGATCTTCTTGTGTATGTCACGCACTGCTGGGGCGAGGCCATCGAGAGACACGGCGAAGCACTTGCCGTGTCGCTCGATATCTCGAAGGCCTTTGACAGGGTTTGGCACGCAGGTCAGCTCAGCAAGCTTCCTGCTTATGGCATCCCAGTTGGTTTTTGTAGCTGGATATCAGACTTCCTGAGTGAACGGTCGATCCGAGTAGTCGGTGACGGCTGCTACTCTGACCTCATGGCTATTGATGCCGGAGTTCCTCAGGGGTCCGTTCTCTCTGCAACTCTTTTCCTGCTGCACATCAATGACCTACTTCAGCTTGGTCTTGTTGGGTACGCAGATGACAGTACGGTTTCAGAGAGATACTTGTCCAGCGCAACAACCGGCGGGGATGAAGTTCGTTCCTTGAGAGAGGCCATGGTAGAGCGGACAAATTCGACCTTAAGCCTTGTCTCCCAGTGGGGTGATGACAATGTGGTCACTTTTAACGCCACCAAAACACAGGTGTGTCTTTTTACCGCAAAAAGGAGTCGTTTTGACCAAACTCCTACTTTTCGGGGTGCATCTGTTCCTGTGGCTGATCGGCTCGAGCTCCTAGGCATGGAGTTGACATCCAGTCTCAAATTCGGCGCCACCATCGAGTACAAAGCCCAAACCGCCTGGTCAGGGTTTTGGTAGTGTATTTAACCAGTGTTCAAACCATTACGTAATAAATAATTGTTTACCCGGCGCCAGTTTTTGCCAATTAATTAGGAATATTAAATTGTCAAAGATAAACCCCAACTCAACTATTATAATATTATTTGGGGATAGTTTAGCTGTAGGTAAAAAAGACATAATTAAATCTGTCAATTTAATGTTACATCTCAGTGAGATAAATACTTGTAAATTTATTTTCTGTGCTTTGCCTTACTCTCAATATTTACCTGAGGACCTAAACAGGCACATTTTTTATTTAAATATGCTTATTTATAATAGGACCTATCGTCATAGTGACGCTATTTTATATTTTGATTGTAATCAATTTATTACTGATTACAAACTGACTAGTTATAATATGTATTTACCACCTAGTTGTAGGAGACATATTGCTAATCTTTTAGCATTCAATATACAGTGTGACACCGGTATATGTGGTGTACCAACGCATACTGTTAGTAATGATACTAACATTTCTATTGATACCCATAAGAGTTTAAACTATTAAACTCGACAACGGAAAAGCCTCATATTTTGAATATTGTACATCAAAATATGCAAGGTCTGTCCGGCAAGGAACTTGAGTTAAGTTTATTTATAGAGAATTATGATGTTCAGGTGTTATGTTTAACTGAGCATTGGTTGAAAGAGCATGAAGTAGTTTTTATTAATGATGATTATTTTACCGTACAAAGTGCGTTTGTAAGAAAAAGTGCGATTCGCGGTGGATCATTAGTCCTTGTTTCAAACAAATTAAAATGTAAACAACGTTTAGATTTAGTTAATCTTTCTATTGAGCGCACTATTGAGTTGTCTTGTGTTGAACTCGAGCGATACGTTATAGTTTGCGTTTATCGACCGCCCTCTGGTGATTTTGGTCTTTTCGAATCGGTAATGGAAGATTCACTTAATAAATTAAAATCAAGTTATAAAATTATAGTTGTATGTGGAGATTTTAATGTAAATATTTTAGATGTTACTCCATTAAGTATCAGACTTCTGAATCTATTTAGGTCTTATAACTTGGTTAACTTGTTTTATGAACCAACTAGGATCACGGCATCTTCATCGACTTGTCTAGATAATATCTTTAGTAATTGTGATGCCGAACATAAATTAGTGTTAAGTGACTTAACGTCTGACCACTGTGGCCTATTAATTAGCTTACCTTTGCCGAAAAATCGTCGTTGCAAAAAGTTCCAAAATAATATAGCTAATAAAATTACACCGTCTTTGATAGAACATGAGGATCCAAATAAAATTTATGGAGCTCTTTTTGATGTTGTGCAAAAAGAATATCAATCCACTTTTAAGACAAAAACCATAAACATTAAACCAATAGGCTACTGCAGGTATATATAAAAGTAGAGCGAGATTATATGAGTTATATGGTTTTAAAAAATACAGGTTTGATATCCCTTTTTTAGAGTATGTTAAAAAATATTCCAAATTATATAAAAAGGTTTGCGTTGTTGCTAAATCAAAATTTTTAAGTGAGAAAATTAAAAATTCTAATAATAAAGTAAAAGCCACCTGGCAAATCATTAACAATGAAACGGGCAAATCGGTTAAACGAGACAATCAGTTAGAGATTATAGTCGACAGCAAATTAGTGACTGATGCTGCAGTCGTAGCTCAGGCATTTAATGAGTTTTTTTCCAATATTCCTATAACTACAACTCGCTCCTTAAATTCATCCTCTTCTAAAGCTGAAAACCTGTTGCATAGTAGTGTGCCTAAGTGTAATCAATTATTTAGTTTTGAGCACGTTAGACCAAGTGATGTAGTTGACGTTTTCAATACACTTAAATCTAAAAACACAGGTGACTTCTGGGGCATTTCCATAAAACATTTGAGTAATATAATAGACATAGTAGCTCCCTACCTGGCTGTAACGTTTAATAAATGCGTGGATTTAGGAACTTTTCCTGATCTTATGAAGAGTAGTAAAGTCATACCTTTGTTTAAATCAGGTACTAAAAACGACATAGGCAACTTCCGGCCTATCTCCATCTTACCTGCATTTAGCAAAATATTTGAAAAGTTAATACTCAAGCAGTTGTTAATACATTTTAATTTAAATAGACTACTCCATAATGAACAGTACGGCTTTACAAAAGGTCGTTCGACTACAGATGCGGGTGTCGCTCTCCTAAAACATATATTTAACGCATGGGAGAACTCGCAAAATGCAATTGGAGTTTTCTGTGATCTCTCCAAAGCCTTTGATTGTGTACACCATGACACGCTTTTGCGTAAACTACGTCACTACGGTCTCCAAAGCGAAGCTCTTAACGTAATTGATTCATATTTACATAATAGGTTCCAATGTGTTGATGTCAATGGTGTGAAATCTTCCGGGCTACCAGTGTATCTAGGTGTGCCTCAAGGCTCAATACTGGGTCCCTTCTTGTTTCTGGTGTACATAAACGATCTACCATTCTTCTTAAAGGGTATCTGTGACGTAGTATTGTTTGCGGATGATACCTCTCTTATCTTTAAAGTAGATAGGAATAGACAAGATTTCGATAACGTAAACAACGCTCTTTCAATGGTTACGGATTGGTTTACGACAAATAATTTAGTTCTAAATGCCAAGAAAACGAAATGTATAAAATTTGCCTTGCCCAATGTTAGAAATTTAGGACCCAATGTAATCTTAAGTGACGAGGTGCTTGAAACTGTAGACACGGCAGTATTTTTGGGCATAACTGTTGATTCCAAACTACAATGGGGCCCACATATATCAAGCCTATCGGGAAGGCTCAGCTCTGCCGCATACGCCGTCAGGAAAGTAAGACAATTTACTGATGTTGACACAGCTCGGTTAGTCTATTTTAGTTATTTTCATAGCGTTATGTCCTACGGTATTCTATTGTGGGGAAAAGCTGCTGATATACAAAATATATTTGTCTTACAAAAACGTGCCGTGCGTGCAAAATATCAGCTAGGGTCAAGAGTTTCTTTAAGAGAAATTTTCAAAGAGATTGGAATTCTCACGGTAGCATCTCAATTCATTTTTGCAAACATTTTATATATTAGGCAAAATATATATTTATACAGTAAAACGAGCGACATCCACAGCTTTAACACCAGAAACAAGCACAAGCTACATGCTCCTTCCCACCGACTTCGTAAGGTCCACGACTCATTTGTGGGGCTCGGTATCCGTTTATACAATAAACTTCCACTTTCTTTTCTTGACCTGCCTTTTAACTCATTTAAAGCTAAAGTTAAATCTAACCTTTGTTCGAAGGCATACTATTCTATTAATGATTATTTAGACGATAAGAATAGTTGGTCGCTGTGTTAAACGCAAGACAATATCATAATTATCATGTTCTTTCTCTTTAAGTAATTAGCTTATGACAGGTTATATGTATTCATATAATATTGTTTTTTTTTGTTTTTTTATTTATTATTATTATTTTTTTTATAATCTGACTATGTAGGTCAATTAAAAAAACCGCTGCCAAAAAGCTGGGCATCCTAAATAGGGTGAAGCGATACTTCAAGCCTGGACAGCTTTTAACTCTATATAAAGCGCAAGTCCGATCCTGCATGGAGTATTGTAGCCACCTTTGGGATGGCTCAGCTAAGTATCAGCTTGCCGCGCTTGACTCGGTGGAAAGCAGAGCTAAGAGGCTCATCGGTGACGAAAAACTGGTGGATACCAAGCGACATAGCTTGGCTCATCGCCGTAAGGTTGCCTGCTTGTCGGTCTTCTACAGATTGTACTTCGGTGAGTGTGCCCAAGAACTCCACGACCTCATTCCACCGGCCCCCTTCTACCATCGGACATCCAGACGCACTGCATCTTACCATCCATACCTTGTTACTATTCCACCAATTCGCACTAAGCGTTTCCAAACGTCTTTTATAATGCGCACAGCAAAGGAGTGGAACTCTCTGCCTGCGTCTGTGTTTCCAAACGCTTACAACCCTAATCTCTTCAAAGTTAGAGTGAACAGGCTCCTTCTGGGTAAGCTCGCTCCATCGTAGACTTTGTCTCTGTCATCTCTGACCCAGACTAGAGTCAAGAGCAAACCCATCACAATTAAAAAAAAAAGTATTACCTAATTTCATCACATACTAAATTTCATAGACGGGAGAATTTTTCGGAAGTCTCCATACAACAAATGTCCTCGTTGATTGTACTATAAATAAAGAAAGCAGAAAGAAAGAAAACTTGTTTGTTTGGCACACATAGGTAAACAACGAAGGTATAAAAGTAAGGACGCGTAATTTAAATAAAACAATAATATTGTGTGTCCCACGGGTACGCCAAATAGGTCCAGTTCAGCCAAATGCCAGACAACTAGGAGTTGCCTGACGCTGGTTTTCAACTGAACCTTACGTTGAAGTACTTTCTGAGGCACGCAAGAGTCGGTATGATAAGTTATGACGATCAACCAACCACAGACCGACTTCAGCAACAGTGGCGAAGCTAGCATGGGTGACACCTGGGGCACCCCCAATTAGGTAGGGGCAAGTGAAAAATATCGATATATCGTAAGATTCCTCTCCTTCCGTCTGGTGCAGGTGTTGTCCGGGCATGGCTGCTTCGGATCTCACCTGCACCGGATAGGGAGGGAGGAAACTCCGGCGTGCCACGACTGCGGCGCGGCAGAGGACACGGCACAGCACACCCTCGAGGTGTGCCCGGCTTGGTCCGAGCTGCGCCGCAGTTTAACCGCGGAGATCGGCCAGGACCTCTCACTTCCCGGCGTGGTCAGTTCCATGCTTGAGAGTGAGGGGGCCTGGGCAGCGGTCGCCTCCTTTTGCGAGGCGGTTATCTCGCAAAAGGAGGCGGCGGAGCGCGAGCGGGAGGACGACCCTCTCGCTGCGCCGCTCTGCAGGCGAAGAAGAGGTCGGAGAAGGTGTGGCCTTCTCCCTCCTCGTGGTGGTGATGGGCGGGCGACAGGCGCGGGGGCGCCTTCGCCCGCATTGCACCCGTCACCACCTTCGTCGGACATTCCCGGCCCTCCCCCAACGGGGAGGGCATGAAGGGCCCGCCGTTAAGGCGGGCGGACGTCGGAGGGGGACTGGACGTAAAGGCTGTGCCGATCTCCCAGTCCCTCTCCACTCAGACGATGCGGGAATGCCGCTGGGTTATTTTAGTGGGTATACTGGGCTAGCCCGGGGAGTCCCACATAGCCCAGGGTATGCGTAATGCATTTTTTCCCAGCGCAAAAAAAAAGGTTAGGTTGGGGGGGGGGGGGGGAGGGGGACCGCCTCACAGTGCTTGCGTCCACGTCGCGTCCCCTGGAAACGACCCAGTTCTGTCACCGTAACGGAGTGACAGACTGGGATCGGCCAAAGAGCACTGTGCTTTCGTAGCTACCTAAATATTTTTAACCTGTGTTTTTAAATATTTTTGCGTTGTTTTAGTTACGAACCTGCTGGAGGTCTTTTTATTTTATTTGAAAAATGCCTACACCCTCGCGGGACGCCTGCGGGCGGTTTTTAAAACCTAAAGGCCCTTCTCAGGGCTAACCCAAAGGCCCTTCTCAGGGCCAACCAAAAGGCCCTTCTCAGGGCCAATCCGATGCTTCGGCGTCAGAGGCTAGCCGCGCGCCGTCTGCGGCTAGCCTCTTCGGTACGGCGGACTCGTTCTCGGACTCCGACAACGAGTCCGTGATCAGCGTCTCAGACGCGGGCGACTCTCGGTCGCGGAAGCGGACCTATCTAAAGGATGGGTCCGAGGGCTCCTCGGCCTCGGGTTCGGCGAGGAAGTCGAAGGCAAAAAAGCCAACGACAGCCGCAGACACCCACGACGTGGGTCTCTTGGACGCCCAACGCCAGGTAGGCCTGGCTCGGAAGGCGCAGCTCCAGCAAGAGCTGGATGAGCGGGTCGCTGCCAGTGAGCAACGGGCGCGCACTGCCCGGGCTAAGTCCGGCTACGGCGCGTCCCGCGTTCATTACGCGGACCACTCCCTCGCCAAGCTGGAGCGGATGGCGGAGGAGGACGAGGAGGAGATTCCGGAGGTCGCCTCTAAGTCCTCCAATCTAAAAGGGACCTTCCAAAAGGCCCTTAAGTGCAGGGCCGCCAACAGGCGCGGCGTAATTGAGGAGTTGGTGCAGCGTCAGGCGACCGACGAAACGCGGCAACTGCAGGCGAAAGTCGATCGCCTGCAGTCGGAAGTCAGCCAGCTTCACCAGTAGCTGGCTGACGCCACGGCCCGGCCACACCTGGCCGAAGCAAGACCTGCGGCAGAGGCCCCCCCCTCCAACCTTGAGGATATACTCCGCAAGGTGGTAATGGAGGAGAGGGCCTTCACGAGGGCCTGCATAGCAGGCATAGAGGACCGGCTCTTGCCGGAGAAGCGCCTCCGACAAGAGGCCCAGCGAAGCAGGGCCGTCCTCTCAGGACGAAGACCACCCCATCCAACCAGCATGGTTGGACCGAAGTGGTCAGGAAGGGGAAGGGCAAGGGTAAGGGCAAGGGCAACAAGGCGGCAGCGGTCGTCCCTGCCGTTCCCGCCACCACGCCTCCCGGCCAGTCGCAGAGGACTGGTAAGGGAAAGGGGCAGGGCAAGGCCAGCAAGGCAGCGCCGGCCGTCTCCGCCATCCCCGCCGTCCCCGCCACCAGGCCTGGGTCAGGCAAAGGAAAAGGGAAGGGGAAAAGGACGCTCGTCCCCCCAAAGTCCGCAGCCGTCGTGGTGACGCTCACCGCGGAGGCTGCGGAGCGAGGGGAGACGTACGCGTCCATCCTTTTGTCCATCTCACCCAACTGGGGATCGGCAAAGTCTCTTGCCGGCGGACCCAAGCCGGGGCTCGTATTTTCGAGTTCCCGGGGGCGGAGGGCAGCGCCAGCGCTGACCTCTTCGCAGCCAAGCTGCAGGAGGTCATCGCGGACGCGGCCAAGGTGGCCCGGCCGATCAAGTCGGCAGCCATTGAGGTGACCGACTTGGACGACTCGGTCACCAAGGAGGAGGTGGTGGCGAAGGTCGCAGCCATTGGGGGCTGCGGCGTCGCAGCGGTGCAAGTCCGGGACATCAGGCCCGGCCGCGGCGGCATGGGCACTATTCGCCTAGAGTGCCCAGTCGCCGTTGCCAAAGCCGTCCTTAATAAAGGACGGCTAACCGTCGGCTTCAGCACGGGTGCGGTCCGGGCACTTGTGGACCAGCCATTGCGCTGCTACAGGTGCTTCGGCATCGGTCACACCCGAGCCCTCTGTCCGTCCAAGGTCGATAGGACGGACAGCTGTTACCGCTGCGGCAAGGAGAGCCACAAGTCCGCCTCCTGCACGGCCGCCACGCCGCACTGCTCAGTGTGTGCTGCCAGTGGCCGCCCGGCAGGTCATGTGATGAAGGGGAGGATGTGCAATCCTCCCCTTCAGAGAGGCAAAGCGCAGGCGCCGGTCGGGCCTGCCGCTAGCACCGAGGTTCCCGAGGCCGGAACCGCGGTGGCTGCGGAGGAGGGGGGTGCGATGTCCGATTGGAGTGGACGCCGCAGCGGTCCGGCTCAAGGGGTCCCTGACCGAGGTAAGCAATGCCAGCATGCCTCGGTCTCGCCGTCCGCCTCCCCGTCGTGCCGTCTATTGGTGGACGGAGGAACTGGCGGGGCTCCGAGCCTCCTGTGTGGCAGCCAGGAGGGCCTACACTCGGAGCCGTCGGCGCAGCGTCCGTAGTCAGGCAGACGAGAACCGCCTTTACGCCTCTTACCGAGAGGCAAAGGCGGTCCTCAAGTCGGCAATGGGCGCTGCCAAAGACGCGGCGAGGTGCGCGATGGGGTGGTCCGGTCTCTGTTTCCGCGCAGGACCGACTTCACCCCACCAACGATGGACCCCCCGCTGGGGGCGGCTTCACCGGAGGAGGGGATCCCTCCGGTGACGGCGGAGGAATTTCGCGCGGGGGTACTCAGCCTCCGCGGAAAGAAGACGGCCCCTGGGCCGGACGGCGTCCCCGCACGGGTGGCAGCCATCGCTGCCACCCAAATGGAGGACCGGTTTCGGGAACTTTTCAGCGCGTGCTTTACGGCTGGGAGGTTCCCGAAACTGTGGAAGGAGGGGCAGCTATGCCTCCTCCGGAAGGAGGGACGCCCGGTGGATTCCCCCTCGGCGTACCGGCCCATCGTTCTGCTCGATGAGGTCGGTAAAATGTTCGAGGGGGTCATCGCCTCCCGGCTCAGTGGCCTGTTGCGGGGAGTAGGGCCAGACCTGACGGACGCCCAGTTCGGGTTCCGACAGGGGCGTTCGACCATCGACGCGCTGGCCCTACTCAAGGGCCAGGTGAAGGACGCGGTGGAGGCGGAGGAGGGGGTGTTGGCGGTGTCATTCGACATTGCCAATGCCTTCAACTCCGTCCCCCACTCGACCATATTGGAGGCACTCCGATATCACGGAGTGCCCCAATATCTGAGGAACGTCCTGGCCAGCCATTTGGAGGACAGAGAGGTCCTCCTCGTGGACAAGCTGGCCAGGATGAGGCGGTACAGCGCCGAGTCCGGTGATCCGCAGGGGTCTGTCTTAGGGTCCCCTCTGTGGAACATCGGATTCGACTGGCTGCTGCGGGGAGCCCTCCTCCAGGGCACGAGTGTCATCTGCTACGCGGATGGCACTCTGCTCACTGCCCGGGGGAGGAGCTTTGGAGAGGCGGCCTGTTTGGCCTCGGCTGGCGGATCCTTGGTCGCAGGGAGGATCCGCCGCCTAGGGTTGAGGGTGCCGCTGAACAAGACCGAGGCCGTGTTCTTTCGCGGGCCTCGGCAGCGCTGCCCTCCTGACGCCCACATTGTGGTGGACGGCGAAAGGGTGGGGGTCCAGGCCCAGATGAAATATCTGGGCCTGGTGTTGGACAGCAGGTGGCGCTTCGGCCCGCATTTCAGCGGGCTGTCGACGCGCCTGCTGAAGGCCGCGGGCGCCCTCTCATGACTCCTTCCAAATTTGGGGGGGCCAAACGCACGATGCCGGCGGTTGTATGCCGGCATCCTGCGTAGCATGGCCCTCTACGGGGCCCCCATCTGGGCGGACTCCCTCCACAGGAGGGAGAATGCCACCGCCATCCGCAGGCCCCAGAGGGCCATTGCACAGCGGGTGGCGAGGGCATACCGCTCAGTGGGGTTCTCGGCGGCGTGCGCTCTGGCTAGCACCCCTCCTTGGGAGTTGGAGGCGTGGGTGCTCGCCAGAGTGTACGAGTGGACGGCGCGGCGAAAGGCGCTGGGTGAGCGCCCCGTCGCGGAGGAGCGGGAGGCCGTGCGGCGGGAGGCGAGGGACGCCATCATCGTCCATTGGACGGAGGACCTCGCCTCCGCCACCTTTGGCCGTCGAACCCTTGACGCGCTCGGTCCAGTCTTGCGGGACTGGCTCGAGCGCTCCCACGGTTTCCTCTCATTCCGTCTGGTACAGGTGTTGTCCGGGCATGGCTGTTTCGGATCGCACCTGCGGCGGATCGGGAGGGAGGAAACTCCGGCGTGCCACGACTGCGGCGCGGTGGAGGACACGGCACAGCACACCCTCGAGGTGTGCCCAGCTTGGTCTGAGCTGCGCCGCAGTCTCACCGTGGTGGTCGGCCAAGACCTCTCTCTACCCGGCGTGGTCAGCGCCATGCTGGAGAGTGAGGGGGCCTGGGCAGCAGTGGCCTCCTTTTGCGAGGCGGTTATCTCGCAAAAGGAGGCGGCGGAGCGCGAACGGGAGGATGACCCTCTCGCTGCGGGCGACAGGCGCGGGGGCGTCTTCGCCCGCATTACACCCGTCACCACCTTCGTCGGACATTCCCGGCCCTCCCCCAACGGGGAGGGCGTGAAGGGCCCGCCGTGAAGGCGGGCGGACGTCGGAGGAGGACTGGACGTAAAGGCTGTGCTATCCTGGCTCCTCCCGAACCTAGGAGGGCCCAATGCGCGATGCCGGCGGTTGTATGCCGGTATCCTGCGGAGCATGGCCCTCTACGGGGCTCCCATCTGGGCGCCCGGTCCGTATCGCTGTCGAGTCCACCATGAAATACCTGGGATTGGTGCTCGACAGCCGGTGGGATTTCGGCCCCCACTTCCGGAGCCTGGCGCCCAAGTTGCTGGTCGCAGCTGGGGTGCTGTCAACGCTGCTTCCCAATCTGGGAGACCCGGGCACCGCCTGCAGGCGGTTGTACGTAGGGATCGTGCGATCGATGGCCCTGTATGGGGCCCCGATTTGGGCGGCTGACCTGACGGCCAGCACCATCACCGTTCTGCGGAAGCCGCAGAGGGTGATGGCCGTCAGAGTCATCAGGGGTTATCGCACGATCTCCTACGAGGCGGCTTGCGTACTGGCCGGATCTCCGCCCTGGGATCTGGAGGCAAAAGTCCTCGCGTCACTGCATCGGTGGCGTGAGGACGCGCGGGCGCGCGGCGAGCGACTGATGCAGCGGCACATTGAGCTGCGTCGGTCGCAGCTGCGCGAGGTCCTGGTGGCGGAATGGCGGGACAGGCTCTCACGCCCTTCCGCCGGCCTCGTCACTATCGAGGCCATCCGGCCAGTGCTCGACCTGTGGCTCGGGAGAAGGCACGGCTCCCTGTCATTTCGTGTGACGCAGGTCCTCTCGGGGCATGGTTGCTTCGGGAGGTTTCTGTGTCGCATAGGCAGGGAGCCGGACGCTCGGTGTCACCACGTCGACTGTCGGGAGGACACGGCGCGGAATACGCTGGCAGAGTGTGCCGCTTGGGAGGAGCCGCGTCGTGCCCTCATTTCTGTGGTAGGCAGTGACCTCTCGCTGCCAGCCGTAGTCCGTGCTATGGTTGACGGCGAGGAGTCCTGGGACGCGGTGGTCTCCTTCTGTGAAATAGTCATCGCACAGAAGACGGCTGCGGAAAGGGAGAGGGAGATCTCGACCTCTCTCCCGGCCCGCAGCAGGCGCACCGGGCGTCGGAGGCTGCCCTCTTCCGGCCCCCCTAACTGGGTCCAGGGGCGACGGACTTGGGGATGTCCGTCGTCCCCCATTCATCCGGACCCGAGGTGGCGGCGCGTGGTGTTCCCGTGCGCCCCTCCTTGACGTCGCGGAGGGAGTTAAACACCTCACTCCCCCCGCTGACCCGAGGTGGCCCGCAGAGGCGGGCCGGCACCAGCCGGGGATTAAGGAAGTCGCATAAGATCCCACGATCCCCGGCGTAGGTGAGAGACGGAACACCAGGGTGGTTTTAGTCAGTAAGAGTCTGACAGACCCCTCTGTCCGCCCCAGGGTGGAGGACATCCATGAGGATTTCCCCCCTTTATAAAAAAAAAAGGTTACACCAACCACTCCCCACCGAGGGTGTCTCCACGTTGTCGTCGTGGTGGGGCTTGTGTGTCTCAATGATCTTGGAGCTTTGAAACTTGTTTTTCTAGACATCAACTTATATGTTGATAAATTAAAGTCGACTAGGGATACAGTGTATTTGCCTATTAGGTATAGACATCAAATAGCTAGGCTATTAGCATATTATATAAACTCAGACATAAGTAGTATGTCGAAGTCTTGTACTATAATTAGCACTGCAATTATTAGTAATAATACTAATGTACAGGTGGATACCTTAATAAACTGTAGCACTAATGCTATAAATATTTACAATAACTGTACGAAGGAGAGTCCATGTGTCACTTTGGACAATTCTTTTAATGTGGGGTCCACAAGTAGCAGGATCTTGGTGCCTAGTGATGGCATGGGAGTCGTGGGGCTCGCTCCGGATGTTCCTTTAAACTGATTTGTACGACAACAGAGGATACCAATAACAGTATAGTTACTTCTACCATGAACCAGGTATCTTCTTGCTCTCACATAGCTAATTTTAATAAAGGGGCTAAGCAGAAATCCTTTAAATTATTCTATCAGAATATTCAAGGCTTTTCTTCAAAACAGCTGGAAATAGAGTTATTTTTAGAAAAAACAATGTTTGACATTATTTGTTTCACTGAGCATTGGTTAAAGGATTTTGAAATGTTGATTAATTACGAGAATTATAGTGTGGGAAGTTCTTTTAACCGAAAGACAATGCTACGTGGGGTTCACTAATATTAGTAAAAAAATGTATTAAATTTAAAACCCGTAAAGACATAGTTAACTTGTCTGTTGAACATAGCATTGAACATAGCTGTCCTGTGTTGAGCTAGATAAGCATGTCATAGTGTGCGTTTACAGACCCCCTAATTATCTGAACTACGCTATATTTGAGTCAGTGATGGAAGATGTATTGGCAAAACTTGCAACTGGTAATAAACTAGTAATCATCTGTGGAGATTTTAATATTAATATCTTAGAAAACAATTCAGATAGCTGTAGATTATTAAATCTCTTTAAATCATTCAATTTGTCTAATGTGTTCATAGAACCAACCCGTACAACTACAACTACTGCTACATGTATTGATAATGTTTTTTGTTGTGGCAACTACTTAGAGAAAGCCATTGTAAATTACCTTCCTTCTGATCACAGTGGGCTACTGGTATCTTTTGAGTCCAACATTCCAATTCAACAAGTGCAAATACAAACTAGACCAATAACATCCGGTAATTTAAATAAATTTAACCGCACTTTAATCGGGAAGTTAAGTGATTGGAACCTTACAATGAATAATACTAATATTTTGTATACAGATTTTTTTTCTTTAGTCCAAACCGAATTCAATAATACTTTTAAAAAGAAAACTGAAACTATCTGCCCTAAGTTTTTATTTAGTGACTGGGCAACTAAAAGACTCAGAAAAAGTAGGGAAAGACTTTATGAGTTGTATGGCCTTAAGCCTTTTATTAACACTGAGACTTTTAATAAGTATGTAGCTACCTACTCAAAAATTTATAAAAACACTTGTAAGGTAGCTAAGGCTTTATATATAAGTAATAAGGTAAAAACAGCAGACAATAAAATAAAGACGGTTTGGAAAATTATAAACAATGAAACAAATAGGAACAAAAGACATAACACTGATTACGGATTGGAGACTTCTCATGGACTTATTAGCGATTACAAACAAGTTGCTCAAGAATTTGTAAATTTCTTTACGAGTATCCCTATTAAAACTACTGAAGCCTTAAATTCCTCGCCTTCACTTGCTTTTGATTTATTACAGGCGAACGTTTCAGCCAGCCCGACTGAATTTAATTTTAAACATATAAACCCCATAGTAGTAATAAAAGCTTTTAAACAAATCAAAATTAAATTGACCGAAGATCTATGGGGATTGTCTATCAAAGTTTGTACCTCAATCATCGAGACTGTAGCGCCGTACTTAACTGTAATATTTAATTTGTGTGTGGATCAAGGAGTCTTTCCGGACCTAATGAAATGGTCCAGTAAGGTGATACCACTTTTTAAATCTGGGGATAGTAAAGACACAAATAATTATAGACCAGTATCTGTGTTGCCGGTGTTTAGTAAGATATTTGAAAAAGTGATGCTAAATCAGATGCTTAATCATTTTAACACGAATAACATCTTTCATGATAAACAGTATGGTTTCACCAAGGGACGTTGTACAACTGACGCTGGTGTTACCTTACTAAAGCACATCTTTAATGCGTGGGAGGACGCACAGGATACCATAGGTGTCTTTTGTGATCTCTCGAAGGCGTTTGATTGCGTTGATCACGATACATTACTCCTGAAGCTCGGCCATTACGGACTGGTCAAAACAGCATTAAACTTGGTCAAATCTTATTTGAATGATAGACGGCAATTGGTTCAAATAAACGGTGTCAATTCATCGGGATTAAACGTGATAATGGGCGTTCCCCAGGGCTCGATTTTGGGTCCTTTCTTGTTTTTGGTATATATCAATGATTTACCCTATTTATTGCAACAAAAATTTATTAATAAATAATCCTACTAATATTATAAATGTGAAAGTTTGTATGTTTGTATGTTTGTATGTTTGTATGTTTGTGCCTCAATCACGCAAAAATGGCTGAAGGGATTTGGATGAAATTTGGCACACATATAGTTCACATACTGGAATCAAACATAGGCTACTTTTTATCCCGGTAAAAGGCATGGCTTAATGGAGACTGAGGAGGAAGTGGAAACCCAGCGCTTCTGTTGCCTTAGTACTTCAGATTCAAAAGTACCAGGAGAACAGAAACATGTCGAAGTATTTCTGGGGCTGAAATTGGGAGCGCTAAAGATTCACAAGTACCAGGGTAACAGTACAATGTTAAAGTATTTTTGGGCTAGAATATTTTTTTTTTACCGTCGAACAGAAATATGTTGTTTGAAGTTTTTCTGGGCTGGAATTGTAAACGCTAAAGATTCACAATTACTAGGAGACCATAAAGATGTCGAAATATTTCCGGTGCTTGAATTGTGACCGGTTAGAATTCAGAATTACCAGGAGACCAGAAATATGTGGAAGTATTTTCGGGGCTAGGATTATGAGCGGTAAGGATTCAAAGGTATCAGGAAAACAGAAAAATTTCGAAGTTTATCTCGGGCAGGAATTATGAGCGCTAAAGATTGATTATGTACCAGGAGACCAGAAACATGTCGAAGTGTTTCCAGGCTTGGAATTGCGAGCAGTTAGGATTCAAAAGAACCAGGAAATCAGATACGTGTAGAAGTATTTTCGGGGCTGGAACAATGAGCGTTACAGATTCACAAGTACCAGGAGAACAGAACGATGTTAAATTATTTTAGGCCAGAATATTTGTTTTTTTTTTTTAAATTGTCATACAGAAATATGTGTGTCGATGTTTTTCCGGGCTGTAATTGGAAATGCAGTAGATTCACAAGTACCAGGAAACCAGAAACATGTTCCTACTTAATATTATAAATATGAAAGTTTGTATGTTTGTATGTTTGTATGTTTGTGCCTCAATCACGCAAAAATGGCTGAAGGGATTTGGATGAAATTTGGCACAAATATAGTTCACATACTGGAATCAAACATAGGCTACTTTTTATCCCGGTAAAAGGCATGGCTTAATGGAGACTGAGGAGGAAGTGGAAACCCAGCGCTTCTGTTGCCTTAGTAATTCAGATTCAAAAGTACCAGGAGAACAGAAACATGTCGAAGTATTTCTGGGGCTGAAATTGGGAGCGCTAAAGATTCACAAGTACCAGGGTAACAGTACAATGTTAAAGTATTTTTGGGCTAGAATATTTTTTTTTTTACCGTCGAACAGAAATATGTTGTTTGAAGTTTTTCTGGGCTGGAATTGTAAACGCTAAAGATTCACAATTACTAGGAGACCATAAAGATGTCGAAATATTTCCGGTGCTTGAATTGTGACCGGTTAGAATTCAGAATTACCAGGAGACCAGAAATATGTGGAAGTATTTTCGGGGCTAGGATTATGAGCGGTAAGGATTCAAAGGTATCAGGAAAACAGAAAAATTTCGAAGTTTATCTCGGGCAGGAATTATGAGCGCTAAAGATTGATTATGTACCAGGAGACCAGAAACATGTCGAAGTGTTTCCAGGCTTGGAATTGCGAGCAGTTAGGATTCAAAAGCACCAGGAAATCAGATACGTGTAGAAGTATTTTCGGGGCTGGAACAATGAGCGTTACAGATTCACAAGTACCAGGAGAACAGAACGATGTTAAATTATTTTAGGCCAGAATATTTGTTTTTTTTTTTAATTGTCAAACAGAAATATGTGTGTCGATGTTTTTCCGGGCTGTAATTGGAAATGCAGTAGATTCACAAGTACCAGGATACCAGAAACATGTCGAAATATTTCCACACTAGAAATATGAGCGGTGAGGATTCAAACGTACCAGAAAAACAGAAAAATGTGGAATTTTTCCCGGGCAGGAATTATGAGCGCTAAAGATTCATTATGTACCAGGAGACCAGAAATATATATGAATATTTCCGGCGCTGGAATCGTGAGCGGTTAGGATTCAAAGGTATCAAGAGAACAGAAAAATGTTTAAGTATTTTCCGGACTGGAATTATGAGCGCTAAAGATTCATTATGTACCATGAGGCCAAAAACATGTCGAAGTATTTTCGTGGCTAGGATTGTGAATGCTTAAGATTCACAAGTATCAGGAGACCAGAAACATGTCGAAATATTTCCAGAGCAAGAATCATGAGCGGTAAGGATTCACAAGTATCAGGAGAACAGAAACATATAGCGGTTTTTTCCGCGCTGTAATTATGAGCGTTAAGGATTCACAAGTACCAGGATACCAGAAACATGTCGAAGTATTTCCGAAGCTGGAATTGTGAATTGTTAGCATTAAAAAATACCAGGAAAACCGAAACATATCGAAGTTTCTTCTGGGCAGGAGTATTGAGCGCTAAAGATTCACAAGTACCAGAATACCAGAATCATGTCGAAGTAGTTCCGGAGCTGAAAGTACGGACAGTAAAGACTAACAAACTACCAGAATAAAGAATCATGAAGGTGAAATTCCGAGAATGAGAATATGGGACAAAGAAGTTGCGCGCGCCACCTCTAAAGTCTACGCAGACGAAGTCGCGGGCGAAGTGCTAGTAATAAATATTTATTGATATGGTGCTGTTTGCCGACGATACCTCCTTAATTTTTAAGATAAATAGACAGACAGACAATGTTGATATCATAAATAATGCCCTAATGCAAGTCCAAAATTGGTTCACGGCGAATAATTTGGTTTTGAATGAAAAGAAAACGAAATGTATAAGATTTGCTTTACCCAATGTCAAAAGCAGTGATTGTGACATAGTATTGAATAGGGAAAAACTAGAATTTGTCGATAAAACGGTTTTCCTGGGAATTACGTTTGACCCAAGGCTACAATGGGGCCCTCATATAACATCTCTTTCTGGACGGCTAAGTTCAGCAGCTTATGCTGTTAGGAAAATCCGCCAATTAACGGATGTCGATACCGCGAGACTGGTCTATTTTAGTTACTTTCACAGTATCATGTCTTACGGTATTTTACTATGGGGACGGGCTGCAGACATTGAGTCTATTTTTATTCTGCAGAAAAGAGCCATCAAAGCGATATACAATCTCCGCCGGCGCGATTCTCTAAGGGAACTGTTTAAGAATATTAACATCATGACGGTACCTTGTCAATACATTTACGGAAACATCATGTATGTCAGAAAGAATTTACATCTTTTTAGTAAAAGAGGCGACAGACATAATTATGGTACTAGAAATAGGGATCAATTAGTTCAACCAGGTTTCAGACTGGCTAAAGTTGCCTCATCTTTTATGGGGTACTGTTTAAAATGTTATAATAAGATACCTCCCCATATATTAGAACTTAATGAGACAAAATTTAAATCTTGTATTAAACGCACTGTACGGTGCAACCGCACATAATGCAATTCAGCAGTTTACGCCGCACATACATTCCAACTCATAATACAGTTCAGTTCGCGTTGGGCTATCAAGTCAGCCAGGCGTTCTCGTTATAGCCAACAAGGGCCGCGTCACTCACTTCATTTGCCACACCATCAGTCCACTAACTCATTTTACCTTTAAGTACTTTTGGGACAATATAGTAGTGTTCTAGTACTTACCTTCTTTTATTCCATTCATCTCCCATCTAAGAGTAATGTAGGGTCTAGCAAGAGATCATACATTCTTTTTGGTCTTTCGACTGTGAGCATCGAACGCTATATAGTCCACATCGCGCGCGAGGACAGTGTAGCGGGAAGTTATCCAGTGACTCAAAGTGTGTGCTGTGTTGAGTGACTATAAAACTTAGAGACTAACAAGTGTCTCAAGGATTATCAAGAAACCGTAACTATCAGGAGTTCAGTGCAGGAATCCTAAACTTCGGGACTACCAGGTGTCACGGGGAGCGTTATATCATCAAGAGCTGAGGCTAGCAGGTGTCTCAGGGGATCACCAAGGATCCGTAAGCAGTTATCAAGAACATTCAAGTAAGATCTTTCCATTTATTTCTTACTTCAAATAAGTCCTCGTCATGGAGGCCATACATGCAAATCAGGACGAACTTTACACAGCCATCCAAAAGTTGGCTACAAATATTAAAAAAGACTCAGCAGATCGTAAGACTGCTGACTATTTCAAGCGACGTTTAGAAAACTTAAATCAGTATTGGTCCGATTACCAGTACAATCACGACCGTCTTCTTACGGAAGAAAGCAAGTCTCATCCGTATTTTATTGGCCGTGCATACGAACGAACAGAAGAGCTATACATCTCGACCAAGGCACTCATCAATCAACAACAACAAGTTTTGTTGATAAAGATGAAGGAAGCTCAACAGGGAGGTTCTACACAGGAGGAACAAGGTCCTGCATGGTCTGGGCAAGAAGATCCGGTGGGACGACAATCGCCGCCAGTCGAGGTATGCTCCAGAGGTTCATCTAGCAAGCTCGATGAACAGTTGAAAAAACAAGCAAGTAACTTCAGGGCGCTGCAGCGCACTGTGGCAGGGATAAATTTGGATTTTATGTCCGAAAAGTGGGAGTTGAAAGATGCCTTACGTACTCTACAGTCTCGATGGTCTATCATAGATTCCTTACATTAGGAATTAGACAGCGAATTGCAGGGTGCAAATCAAGAATATGAGGTGTCTGTCTTATACGAAGCAAGAAACTATTTACAATGAATTAAAAAATGCAATTAACAGAAAGCTAGGGTCCGTAGTTCACAAGGAGAATTGGACACCAAAAATTGACATCCCGTCCTTCAATGGCAATTATCAAACTTGGGTGTCTTTTAAGGAGTTGTTTGTTGAAGCTATCCACAGTAACGTCTCCTTATCAAACGCTCACAAGATGCAGTTTCTTAAAAGCAAGGTGCGAGGAGAAGCCGAACGTTTGATACAGCATTTACAAATCAGTTCTGACAACTACACTGTTTGTTGGGAGATATTGAACAACAGGTACAACAACACATGGCTGATTTTTACATCTCACATAGATCTCCTACTAAATCTTCCAGTAATTCAACAAGCAAACGTCCCTCAGATCAAGAAAATTCACGATACTACACTAGAGTGTTTAAACTCAATAAGGAACCTAGGCGTTAATATAGACAGCTGGGATCCATTCATCGTGCTTATTTTATTGCAAAAATTAGATGCAAACACGCACGATCATTATTTGGAATCTCTGAAGAAACTCAGAGAACTGCCAAAATTAACGGAGTTTCTAAGCTTCTTGGAGGGTAGATTCACCGCATTGGAATCTTCGCGCAAGAAAAACGAAAATTCCAAACCATCAACTAGCAAGCAAAATAAATCATCATCGTCAAATATCAAGAATAAATATTCAGCAAGTAAGACTTTGGTAAATAATATCGAATTAACATGTCCATTGTGTAAAGAGTCCCACGGAATTTATTATTGCAGTAAGTTTTTAAATATGACACCAAATGCAAAGCGACAAGCTATAACACGATTGCATTTGTGCAAAAATTGTCTTTATGCGCATGGGGATAAAGAATGTACGTCAGAAAGACGCTGCCGCGAATGTCGTGGCAAACATAATACACTTTTACATGAAGCATTTAACAATAAGCCCTCATGTAACCCAATTACGGGGAATGACGCACCAGCAGTTCTTGCTACTAAAAAGCAAAATCAAGAATTAGAAAAAAAACACGTTTCGTAACAAGGCAACAACGCGATCGAAACATTATTAGCCACTGCAATGGTCAAAGTTCAAGCAAGTGACGGATCATACCACAAAATGCGTGCGCTAATAGATCAAGGCTCTCAAGCCTCCCTTATCTCATCCAGAGCGGCACAACAGCTAGCTTTATCAAGAAAGTATTGCAGGGCCATAATTAGCGGGATAGGGGAGAAGGAGAGTAGTAACTTTATTTTTTTACTAGCACTTCGCCCGCGACTTCGTCTGCGTAGACTTTAGAGGTGGCGCGCAAATTCTTTGTCCCATATTCTCATTCTTGGAAATTCATAGTTTGTGATTCTTAACTGTCCGTACTTTCAGCCGGAATTACTTCGATATGTTTCTGGTTTTAAAGATAGAAAAAAGGAAAGAAAAATGTTTATTTGGGACTCGCACAAGACATATATCGCGCATATATAAACTTCAGCGCTCACAACTAAGCCCAGAAATAACTTCAATATGTTTCGGTTCTCCTGGTATTTTTAAATACTAACCACTCACAATTCCAGCTTCGGAAATACTTCGACATGTTTCTGGTATCCTGGTACTTGTGAATCTTTAACGCTCATAATTACAACCCAGAAAACACCGCTTTATGTTTCTGTTTTCCTTCTTCACTTTTAATCCTAACCACTCAAAATTCCAGCGCCGGAATTATTAAAACATTTTTCTGGTCTTCTGGTACTTGTGAATCTATAGCGCTTACAATTCCTGCCGAAAGTATAATTTGCAATGTTTCTGGTCTCCTGGTACTTGTGAATCTGTAGCGCTCATTATTTCAGCCCCGAAAATACATCCACATTTTTCTGTTGTTTCGGTAATTTTGAATTCTTACCGCTCATATATCTAGCGCGGAAATATTTTGACATGTTTCAGGCTTCTTGACAATTGTGAAACTTTAGTATACACAATCCTAGCCACGAAAATACTTCGATTTTATTTTGGTCTCCTGGTACCTTTGAATCCTAGCCGCTCACTTTTCCAGCGCCGGAAATATTTCGACATTTTTCTGGTCTCCTGGTACTTGTGAATCTTTAGCGCTCACAATTTCGGCCAAAAAATACTTTCACAAGTTTCTAGCCTCCTGTTACTTGTGAAACTATAGCGTTTACAATTCCAGCCCGGAAAAAACATCGACATACATATTTCTGTTTGACTGTTAAAAAAACAAAACAAAAATATTCTAGACCAAAAATACTTTAACATCGTTCTGTTCTCCTGGTACTTGTGAACCTGTAGCGCTCTTTATTCCAGCCCCTTCTAAATGTATCTGATCACCTGGTGCTTTAGAATCCTAACTGCTTTTTGACATGTTTCTGGTCTCCTTCCTGATCTACTTGTGAATCTGTAGCGCTCAAAATTCCAGCCCCGAAAATACTTCGACATGTTTTTGATCTTCAGGTACATAATGAATCTGTAGCGCTCATAATTCCTGCCCGGAAAAATCTTCCATATTATTTGTTGTTCTGGTACTTTTGAATCCTTCTCGCACATAATTCTTACGCCGGAAATATTTCGACATGTTTCTGGTCTCCTGGTACATAAGGAATCTTTAGCGCTCATAATTCCAGTCTGGAAAATACTTTGTCATTTTTCTGTTCTCCTGGTACTTTTGAATCCTAACCGCTCCCGATTCCAGCGCCGGAAATATTAAAACATGTTTCTGGTACTCGTGAATCTTTAGCGAAAAATTCCTGCCGAAAATATAATTTGACAAGTTTGGTCTCCTGGTACTTTTGAATTCTAACTGGTCACAATTCCAGCGCCGGAAACATTTCGATATTTTTATGATCTCAAGGTACTTGTGAATTTTTAGCTCTCATAATTTCAGCCAAAGAAATACTTCAACATGTTTCTAGTCTCCTGTCACATGTGAATCTAAAGCGTTTACAATTCCAGCCCGGAAAAAACTTCAACATACATATTTCTGTTCAACGGTTAAGCAAAAAATATTCCAGCCCAAAACTACTTTTACATCATCCTGTTCTCCTGGTACTTGTGAATCTGAAGTACTTAGGCAGCAGCGGCTCTGGGTTTTCACTTCTTCCTCAGTCTCCATTAAGAAAAATCTTTGACATGTATCTGCTGTACGTACACATAATAAAAAAAAATCTTGCTCAAAAATACTTTGACAGGTTTTTGGTCTCCTGGTACTTCTTTAGCGCTCAACAATTCTAGCCCCGAAAATAAAATATTTTGCAAAAAAATACTTTGACATACATTTGGTCTCTTGAAACTGGTGAATCATTAGCGCTAACAATTGAAAGCCAAAAATAGATCGACATGTTTCTGGTCTCCTGATAATTGTGAATCTTTAGCGCTCACAGTCCCAGCCTCAAAAATACTTCGACATATTTCTGTTCTCCTGGTACTTTTGAATCTGAAGTACTAAGGCAGCAGAAACTGAATACTTCCACGTCTTCCTCTGTCTCTGTTAAGCCATGTAAGTTATCGGGATAAAAAGTAGCCTATGTTTGATTCCAGGATGTACCTTACAAGTGTACCAAATTTCATCCAAATCCCTTCAGCCATTTTTGCCTGATTGAGGCACAAACATACAAACTTTCACATTTATAATATACTAGCACCTCGCCCGCGACTTCGTCTGCGTAGACTTTAGAGGTGGCGCACAACTTCTTTGTCCCATATTCTCGTTCTAGGAAATTCATGTTCATGATTTTTTATTCTGATAGTTTGTGAGTCTTTGCTGTCCGTACTTTCAGCCCCGGGACTACTTCGACATGTTTCTGGTATTCTGGTTCTTATGAATCTTTTACGCTCATAATTCCAGCCCAGAAAAATCTTCGATATCACAATCAGGATCAAAACTTTCTTTGCCTGAACTTTCTTTTTTCCTGGTATTTCTTAATCCTAACCACTCGAAGTTCCAGGGCCGGAAATACTTCGACATGTTTCTGGTATCCTGGTTCTTGTTAATCTTTATCGCTCATAATTACAGCCCGGGAAAAACTTACATTATGTTTCTATTCTCCTGGTACTTTTGAATCTTAACCACTCAAAATTTCAGCGCCGGAAATACTTAAACATTTTCTGCTGTCTTGGTACTTGTGAATCTTTAGCGCTTACTTTCCCGCCGAAAATATAATCCTACTAATATCTACTATTATATATTATTTATATATATATATAAATGTGAAAGTTTGTATGTTTGTATGTTTGTATGTTTGTATGTTTGTATGTTTGTGCCTCAATCAGGAAAAAATGGCTGAAGGGATTTGGATGAAATTTGGCACACATATAGTACACATACTGGAATCAAACATAGGCTACTTTTTATCCCGCTAAAAGGCATGGCCTAATGGAGATTGAGGAGGAAGTGGAAACCTAGCGCTTCTGCTGCTTTAGTACTTCAAATTCACAAGTACCAGGAGAACAGAAACATGTCGTAGTATTTCCGGGGCTGAAATTGAGAGCGCTAAAGATTCACATGTACCAGGAGAACAGAACGATGTTAAAGTATTTTTGGGCTCGAATATTTTTGTTTTTTTTTTTTAACCGTCGTACAGAAATATGTATGTTAAATTTTTTTCCGGGTTGGAATTGTAAACGCTATAGATTCACATGTGACAAAAAACCAGAACCATGTGGAAGTATTTCTTTGGCTGAAATAGTGAGCGCTGAAGATTCACAAGAACCAGGAGACCATAAACATGTCGAAATATTTCCGGCGCTGGAATTGTGACCGGTTAGAATTCAAAAGTACCAGGAAAGCAGTAACAAGTCGAAGTATTTTCGGGGCTAGGATTATGAATGCTAAACATTCATAAGTATCAGGAGGCCAGAAACATGTAGAAATATATTCGGTGCTAGAATTATGAGCGGTATGGATTAAAAAGTACAAGGACAACCGAAATATGTGGACGTTTTTCCCGGGCAGGAATTATGAGCGTTAAAGATTCATTATGTACCAGGAGTCCAGAAACATGTCGTAGTGTTCCCGGGGCTGAAATTGGGAGCGCTAAGGATTCACAGGTACCGGGAGAACAGAACGATGTTAAAGTATTTTTGGGCTTGAATAATGTTTGTTTTTTTTTTAACCGTCGAAGAAAAATATGTGTGTTGAATTTTTTTCCGGGTTGGAATTGTAAACGCTATAGATTCACATGTACAGGAGACCAGAACCATGTCGAAGTATTTCTTTGACTGAAATAATGAGCGCCAAATATTCACAAGTACCAGGAGATCATAAACATGTCGAAATATTTTCGTGCGCTTGTATTGTGACCGATTAGAATTCAAAAGTACCAGGAGGCCAGAAACATGTCAAAATATTTCTCCACTAGAAATATGTGCGGTAAGGATTTAAAAGTAAGAAAACCACAGAAAAATGTGGAAGTTTTTCCTGGGCAGGAATTATGAGCGCTAAAGATTCATTATGTACCAGGAGATCAGAAACATGTCGAAGTATTTCCAGGGTTGTAATTGTGAGCGGTTAGGATTCAAAAGTACCAAGAGATCAGAAACATGTCGTAGTATTTTCGGGGCTGTAATTATGAGCGCTACAGATACAAAAGTAGATACCAGGAGACCAGAAACATGTTTTAATATTTCCGGCGCTAGAATTTTGAGTGGTTAGGATTCACAAGTACCAGGATACCAGAAACATGTCGAAGTATTTCCAAAGCTTGAATTATGAGTGGTTTGCATTTAAAAATACCAGGCGAACTGAAACATATCGAAGTTTCTTCTGGGCTGGATATATGAGCGAAAGATTTACAAGTACCAGAATACCAGAAACATGTCAAAGTAGTTCCGGGGCTGAAAGTACGAACAGTAAAGACTCACAAACTATCAGAATAAAGAATCATGAAGATGAATCGGAAATTCAAGGAATGAGAAGATGGGACAAAGAAGTTGCGCGCCACCCAAGTCTACGCAGACGAAGTCGCGGGCGAAGTGCTAGTTTGACATATTTCTGGTCTCCTGGTATCTACTTATGAATCTTTAGTGCTCATAATTCCTGCCCGGAAATACGGTACTTATAAATCTTTAGCATTCACAATCCTAGCCCCGAAAATACTTCAAAATGTTTTGGTCTCCTGGTACATAATGAATCTTTAGCGCTCATAATTCCTGTCCGGAAAAAACTTCCACATTTTTCTGTTGTTTTGGTACTTTTGAATCCTTACCGCTTATAATTCTTGCTCCGGAAATATTTCGACATGTTTCTGGTCTGCTGGTACTTCTGAATCTTTAGCAGTCACAATCCTAGCCACGAAAATACTTCGACATGTTTTCGGTCTCCTGGTACATATTGAATCTTTAGCGCTCATAATTCCAGCCCGGAAAATACTTTGACATTTTTCTGTTCTCCTGAAACCTTTGAATCCTAGCCACTTACGATTCCAGCGCCGGAAATATTTTGACATGTTTCTGGTCTCCTGGTACTTGTGAATCTTTAGCGCTACAATTACGGCAAAAAAATATTTTGTCATGTTTATAGTCTCCTGTTACTTGTGAATCTATAGCATTAACAATTCCAGCCCGGAAAAAACATCGACTTACATATTTCTGCTGGACTATAAAAAAAACAAAATATATTGTGGCCTAAAAATACTTTATCGTCGTTCTGTTCTCCTGGTACTTGTGAATCTGTAGCGCTCATTATTGCAGCCCCGAAAATACTTCTACATGTTTCTGATCTCCTGGTGCTCTTGAATCCTAACCGCTCACAATTCCCACCCTGGAAATACTTCCACAAGTTTCTGGTCTTCTGAAACATAATCTTTAGCGCTCATAATTCCTGCCCGGGAAAAACTTCAACATATTTCTATTGTTTTGGTACTTCTGAATACTTACCGTGCGCTCATATATTTGGCGCGGAAATATTTCGACAAGTTTCTGGCCTTCTGGTTCTTTTGAAACTTTAGCATTCACAATCCTAGCTCCAAAAATACTTCGACATGTTTCTGGTCTCCTGGTACTTTGAATTCTAACCAGTCACAATTCCATCGCCGGAAATATTTTGACATGTTTATGGTCTCCTGGTTCTTGTAAATCTTTAGCGCTTATAATTTCAGATAAAGAAATACTTTTTCAACATGTTTTTGGTCTCCTGACACATGTGAATCTATCGCGTTTACAATTACAGCCCGAAATAAACTTCAAAATACATATTTGAATTCGACGGTAAAAAAAAAACAAAAAAATATTCTAGCCCAAAAATACTTTAACATCGTTCTGTTCTCCTGGTACTTGTGAATCTTTAGCGCTCCCAATTTCAGCCCCGAAAATAATACGACATGTTTCTGTTCTCCTGGTACTTGTGAATCTGAAGTACTAAGGCAGCAGAAGCGCTGGGTTTCCACTTCCTCCTCAGTCTCCATTAAGCCATGCCTTTTACTGGGATAAAAAGTAGCCTATGTTTGATTCCAGTATGTGAACTATATGTGTGCCAAATTTCATCCAAATCCCTTCAGTCATTTTTGCCTGATTGAGGCACAAACATACAAATATACAAACATACAAACATACAAACTTTCACATTTATAATATTACTAGCACTTCGCCCGCGACTTCGTCTGCGTAGACTTTAGAGGTGGTACGCAACTATTTATTCCCATATTCTCAGTCTCGGAAATTCATCTTCATGATTCTTTATTCTGATAGTTTATGAGTCTTTACTGTCAGTACTTTCAGCTCCGGAACTACTTCGACATGTTTCTGGTATTCTGGTGCTTGTGAATCTTTAGCGCTCAATACTCCTGCCCAGAAGAAACTTCGATATGTTTCGGTTCTCCTGGTATTTTTAAATGCAAACCACTCATAATTCACGCTTCGGAAATACTTCGACATGTTTCTGGTATCCTGGTACTTGTGAATCTTTTACGCTCATAATTACAGCCCGGAAAAAACCGCTATGTGTTTCTGTTCCCCCCCTGGTACTTTTGAATCCTAACCTCTCAAAATTCCAGCGCCTGTAACATTAAAACATGTTTCTGGTCTCCTAGTACTTGTGAATCTTAAGCGCTTACAAATCCTGCCGAAAATATAATTTGATATGTTTCTGGTCTTCTGGTGAATCTCTAGCGCTCATAATTACAGCCCCGAAAATATTTCGACATATTTCTAATCTCTTGGTACTTTCGAATCCTAACCGCTCACAATTCCTACCCCGAAAATATTTTGACATGTTTCTGGTCTCCTGGTACATAATGAATCCTTAACGCTCATTATTGCTCCCCGGAAAAAACCTCCACATTTTTCTGTTGTTCTGGTACTTTTGAATCCTTACTGCTTATAATTCTTGCTCCGGAAATAATTCGACATGTTTCTGGTCTCCTGGTATATAATGAATCTTTAGCGCTCATAATTCCAGCCCGGAAAATACTTCGACATTTTTCTGTTCTTTGGTACCTTTGAATCCTAGCCGCTCACGATTCCAGCGCCGGAAATATTTCGACATGTTTCTAGTCTCCTGTTACTTGTGAGTCTATAGTATTTACATTAACAGCCCGGAAAATACATCGACATACATATTTCTGTTTGACTGTTAAAAAAAAAACAAAATTTTTCTTGCTCAAAAATACTTTAACATCGTTGTTCTCCTGGTACTTGTGAATCTGTAGCGCTCATTATTCCAGCCTTGAAACTACTTCTACATGTATATGATCTCCTGGTGCTTTTGAATCTTAACTGCTCAAAATTCCAACCCTGGAAATACTTCGATATGTTTCTGATCTCCTGGTACATAATGAATCTTTAGCGCTCATAATTCCTGCCCGGGAAATACTTCCACATTTTTATAATGTTTTGGTACTTTTAAATCCTTACCGCTCATATTTCTAGCGCGGAAGTACTTCGAAATGTTTCTGGTATCCTGGTACTTGTGAATCTTTTACGCTCATAAATAATTAAAGCTCGGAAAATACCACTATATGTTTCTGCGCCCCTGGTACTTTTGAATCCTAACCACTCAAAATTCTTGCGCCGGAAACATTAAAACATGTTTCTGGTCTCCTAGTACATGTAAATCTTTAGCGCTCATAATTTTAGCCAAAGAAATACTTCAACATGTTTCTGGTCTCCTGTCACATGTGAATCTATAGCGTTTACAATTCTAGCCCGGAAAAAACTCCAACATACATATTTCTGTTCGACGGTTAAAAAAAAAAAAACAAAAAATATTCTATCCCAAAAATACTTTAACATCGATCTGTTCTCCTGGTACTTGTGAATCTGTAGCGCTCCCAATTTCAGCCCTGGAAATAGTACGGCATATTTCTGTTCTCCTGGTACTTTTGAATCTGAAGTACTAAGGCAACAGAAGCGCTGGATTTCCACTTCCTCCTCAGTCTCCATTAGGCCATGCCTTTTACCGGCATAAAAAGTAGCCTATGTTTGATTCCAGTATGTGAACTACATGTGTGCCAAATTTCATTCAAATCCCTTCAGCCATTTTTGCCTGATTGAGGCACAAACATACAAACATACAAACATACAAACATTCACATTTATAATATTAGTAGGATAGTAGGAAGTAGGATTTCTCACACAATATACATAAATTAACTTACATTGGTCAGATTCTACGGTAATACATAACTCGGGTAAGTATATATTGTGGGAGACTGGTGCCTAAGCTAGGCTCGAGGCCTGTGTTTCAGGACACCAGGATCCCACCCCTTTACATTTTCATTTTATAAATAAATCATGTAATAAGCGCGTTGACAGAATGTAGTAAGGTATCATACGACATTTATAGTTTTATTTATTTTGCTTAATATATAGGATAGGCGAGACAAATGTTAGTAGATGTGTAGTACCTATGGGTGTATGAGTGGGTGTGCTGGTGTGTGTGTGTCTGTGTTTGTGTGTGTGTGTGTTTGTCGTATGTTTAGGTTTTTATAAGCATATTTTCAGTGTCATTATAGTTTAAATTTAGTAGCCAGTCAGTTAGCCTCTTTTTGCATTTATGCTTTGTGAGACTAAATATATTTAACGCCTTATGCGTTTTATTGTATAAGTAGCCACCCAGATACCAAAAGAAACGCTTTGCAAAACTAGTTTTGTGACGTAGATAATGGCGCTCCACTGGGTCATAACGTCTTTTCCCCCTGGACAGCGTAGGGTTATAAACCAGGCGACTATGCTGCTTCAACAAAGTGTGCAGTATAAACAGTTGACGCACTGTTAGAACTTTATTTCCTTTGTACAACTGTTCAGTAGGGTAGCGATAAGGTCTAAAAGACGACACTTTCAGTATAGCTCTTTGGGTTCTTTCAATTTCTATTAGGGTAGTTTTCGGAGCTCCACCCCAAGAGGTAATGCAGTAGCATATTATAGATTGAGCAAGGGCATAGTACACTAATAATAATAATAAACATTTATTTCAGAATCAAGTTCCATAATTTGTTAGTACCAGTACAAAATGCCTTATATCTAGTGTTAGTAAATAAACTAGTCTAACGGGTAATTATATAAATTTTGAACTAATTACACCCGCTAGAGACTTTCCCATCCCAATCTACTTCACTGCATGGAGTCGTATCCAGCGTCCTAGAATGGGAGAGTCCCAGCGGTCTGCGAACGTCCTCAGGATAGTGTTGGGGCTGGCGCGAAACCGATATAATAATGATGCGCATCTCTTGCGCATGACGGTTGAAAAGCTGTCAACATTTGCGTCGGCAAACATACCGGACGCGCTGCAAAAACGCGGCAGCCCCAACAACACCCGGAAAGCGTTGTTGTATTGGATGCGCAAGTCGCTATATGCCTACAAGTCAACTACAAGTCTTAGCGTTTTAAACACATATATTAGTTTCCGTAATCTGTTACTAAGAGTGGTTATGTGGTCTTGAAATCTTAGGTTTTTGTCAATTGTTATTCCCAGGTATTTTACAGTCTCAGCCTTGGTGAGTGATTCACAGTTACAACTACGGGTGAGTGGGTTTGTGCAAGAGTGAGCTACTATAGTTTTAGGAAATGATTGAGAGGATCCATTGTTTTTCATGCAGAAAGCTATATAATTGGTTTTGGTTGTATTGAGGGTCAGGAGATTCTCGCGTAACCAGTTGGACACCATATCAAAGCCCAGCTGTGCACGCTCATAGACAGCTTCCCACGAGCTCGCGCTGAACAAGAGGGCAGTGTCATCCGCAAAACTAAAAATTTTGCCATTGGGGATAGTGAGCGCACCCAGATCGTTGATATAAATGAGGAATAGTGAAGGTCCGAGGACACTACCTTGAGGCGTGCCGTAGTTAATTATTTGTTCGTCACTGATGAATTCATCTATCTTTACTCTCTGGGTACGCCCACTCAGGTAGTCTTTAAAAAGGTCCAGTGGAAGTCCTCTGATTCCCAGCCGTTCCATCTTACTTACAAGAATTGAGACAGAAACCGTGTCGAAAGCCTTGGCAAGATCCAGAAATATGGCCATAACTTTATCCCCACCATCCATGTTTGTAACTACATAGTCTGTTAACTCATGGACCGCGTCAGAGGTGGATTTCCCTGAGCGAAACCCAAATTGCGTTGGTACGATAAGATTGTTGTTTTCTAAGTAGCTCACAAGTCTGCTGTTCATTACCCGTTCCAGTATTTTGGAAAATGCAGTTAGCACAGATATAGGTCTGTAGTTATCAACACGGCTCCTGTCCCCACTCTTGTAGATCGGATGTATTATGGCTTTTTTGAACACGTTAGGAAATTTACCTGTGGAAAGAGCAAGGTTGCATATGTAAGTTAACGGAGGCACAATCACGGCCGCATGCTTTTTCAAAAGGTCACCGGAAATCCCATCCCATCCCGCGGCACAGTTATTGCGGAGCGACATTAATATTCCGGCTACCTCTTCTTCATCTGTTGGGAGCAGTACCATTGATTGCGTTCCGTTATTTAGGTTTCCCTTTGTAGCTTTTGTTTGTGTACTCTTTATGTTTTTTGCTAGTCTTTCACCTATTTTGGCAAAAAAATCATTGACATGGTTTACGGAATTTTGCAGTGTACTTGATGAGGCTAGTAATTGTGATGATGTGTTGGCTGTCCTTGTCGACCTGCTTGAAATTTTATTTATAGCCGACCATAACTGTTTAGTGTTTTTTCCAGCTTTTCTGATTTCATTTTTTTCAAATTCTATTTTTAAATTCCTTAACAGTTTATTACAATAGTTTCGGTACCTAGTAAAAGTAATTTTTAAAATCTCGTTATTAGGGGCGTGTTTAAACATTCTATGCAATGTGTCTCGATGCCGCATGCAGCGAAGTAAACCAGGCGTAATCCATGGCTTTAATATTTGTTTACGATTCGCAGTCTTACCAGATTTGGAGTTTGAGTCTATCACGTGTTTGATCAATCTAGTTATTGTTTCCCCTGCCACATGAGGATCTTGGGTCTTGTATACTTCACCAAAGTCTAGTTCTTTTAGGTCTATGTCTATCTTAGCATAATTAAAACGAATACAATTTTTTGTTGCAATTATTTTAGGCATTCGTTTTGACAAAAATAACATTACAGTCTCATGATCAGTTAGAGCAGAGTGTGCGACTGATACAGAAGCAGGTAGTCGAGTTTTCAGTATAACGTGGTCAAGACATGCTTGTTGCCGCGTAGGTATTGTATGAGCAGGTAAAAGGCCATGGCTAGCCAGTAAGTTTAGGTAGGAATGTTTAGCAGAGTCCTTGGAATATTCTTCTAAGAAAACTATATGCATATGGTGTGAGAGGCAATGCATACAATCTCATAAAGTCATATCTATCTAATAGGCAACAGATCACAGAGATAAAGAAAGTGAACATAGCCACAAAAACAGAAGAAATCTATGCGTCTAATTCCAGAACAGTAGAACTTGGGGTTCCACAAGGGGGTATCTTATCCGCCCCTCTCTTCCTTGTGTATATAAACAACATGCCTTCGGTAGTAAATCATGACATGACATTATTCGCTGACGATAGCACTGTACTATTCACTAATGACATTAAAATTAATTTAGAATCTGACATTAACAAATCTTTAATATTAGTAAATGACTGGCTTAATTCAAATAAATTAATGATTAATATTGACAAGACCAAAATAATGAATTTTAAAATAAGAACTCGACGTACGGGCGCTTTAAATATCAAGTATCAAGACAAAGACATTGAAGAAACCGAAACAACAAAATTTCTAGGGTTATACGTAGATGACAAAATAAATTGGAAAAAACAAGTTGACTATGTCTGTAAAAAGTTAAGCAAGTTCTCATATGCCCTTTACAGACTAAAGAAGATTGCAAAAACTACCAACACTAATAACGGCATACCATGGACACGTCAGCTGTAACCTTAGATACGGCTTGATATTTTGGGGTAATAGTGTTGATAAAGATCGCGCGTTCATTGCACAGAAACGGTGTGTCAGAGCAATTTTCAATTTACAGAAAACTGATTCGTGTGAACCATATTTTAAAAAAATGAATGTATTAACATTACCGTGTCTATATATTTTTGAGGTCGCAGTTTTTGTAAAAAATAATAATGATTTATTTAAATATCGAACGCGTATACGGCATCAGGACAAACTAGACATAGTGCCTAGTAAGACTCATTTCTTGCGCAAAAGTATTTTCTGCTCTGCTCCACGTATATTTAATAATATTTCAAGGCCTATAAGAACAATTACTGAAATAAAAGCATTTAAAAAGAAACTCCATGAACTATTAGTGAACAAATGCTATTACACTATGAAAGACTTTTTTGATGACAAATCTCTATTAAAATACAATCTGCCTGAGTCATGATGCGTTCTGTGTAGATAATCATACAATATAATAATAATAATTAACGAAGATTCAAGAATCTAATAATTTGCAATGTATTACATTATTGTTGACATGCATGTACGAGTAAACTTACCTACATTCTATTGTACGCCCTAAGGGTAGGACATAGCTGGTCCTAAATATTTAAATAACACCATCTGTATTATGTACCTATGATCCACAATAAAGATGATTTGATTTGATTTGATTTGGAGTCTTCATGTATGTTTATGTTTATGTCTCCCGTTATAACTATAGTTTGGTACTTGGATAGCCTACTTAGGGTAATATTTAGGTAGTTTAGAAAATTATCTAAGTCTCTGTAACCAGGTGGGCGGTATATCGCTAATAGAATAGTATTTCTGTCGATTTTTACCTAAAGACAGTTAGCATCTAAGAATGACGGCTCCTCCGCAACAATTTGCAGTCTTTTATGCACGTACACGACTACACCTTCATTTTGTGTATGATTATTGTTGGTAAGGTAATGGTTATAGTTCGTCAACTCGGGAATATTATGTGTGTTGGGGAGCCAACACTCGGTCAATACGATAATGTCCCAGTCAAGTTTTGTTCGAGCAAGTGTAGTCATAAAGCCCGTTATGTTTTTATTTATACTTCTTATATTCTGTGTAATAATTTTAAGTCTAGATCACAAGTCGAAGCATCCGACACCGAGACAGCATCTAGGTTGTTTAGGTTGTTTTGCGTATTATCGAATGTTTACGTTAATAATTCCCATTTTGACATTTCTGTTTTGAGTGCTGCGTAACAGTTTATCAGTAAAGTTCAATATACTGGTACATGGCAGGTACGAAAATACGTATAATTGGCTTTTATTTATAAAGTATGTTTGCCGATTAAGTTTGGGTGCGTTATGGATATGGTGTACAAGTAACGTGATTGTGCAAATGGTGTGTATATTGTATTGTGTATGTATAATTGATGTTAGTAACAAACTTATTTGTATTGAACAGTGTATGTATAATTTATTAATTCTAGAGTTAGTGCTAATTATAAATGGAATGGCATAAATTTGAACTAAGGTTAAGAAAACTGTGATGTGAGAGATAGCATGCTGTGGTAGGTACAGATCCAGTCATTTTTTCTTAGGGAGTTTCGCGAGGTCTTCGTCAGTTTTGATGAGGCGGCTTGACATTCCGTCTTTTTCACGTATATACACCTTGCCGTTTGAAACCCAGCATTGATGGTAACCGAATTCCTTCGTAAGTTCTCGGGCGAGGTAATGTAGGCGTCTGGTCATAGCCGTGAGCACTTCATTCACGTATGCGGGTTGCCTAGGTCCGTTTTCTACGAGATGGGATGTGTTCAGACGATTTCCCCTGTTGTGCTTGTTAAAGTCTTTGGTTGACTTTAGAAACTGTTCCTTGATGGTTGCTGACGTAAATTCTACTAGAACTGGACCCACCGCGTCAGACTTGCTCTTGAAACGGAAGATGTTTTTTATCTCCGTTGCACTCACCGGTTGACTAATAATTTGACCCAATTTTTGTACTGCATCTATAAGGGAGTCACGAGTTTCAGGGGTTGATGACGGCAGATTTTTAATTTCAACCGAAGCCGCATTTTGTTGCTTTTCTAAGAAGTCTACCCTAATTTCTAGCGCTTTTATAACCTTTTGGTTATTATTATATTCCGCCTTTAATTCGTTAATTAACAGCAGAGCATCATCATATTTTTCCGATAAGAAATCTACTGTCTCTTTGATGTTTTCATTCTGAGTTCGTATTTCAGAGTTCTGCAAGCTGATCGCAGTATTTTGGGACCGTATGTCCTCGAGAGCCAATTGTAAAGAATTCATTTTTTCATTTTGATCATTCTGTTTAGTGACTAGTTCAGAAAACATTTTCTTCATATCTTCCATCATTTTTTCCATTCTCATCATTCCATCTTCACTGCGTTTCCTTTTCCTTTGGGTTATATTATTATCGTTATTACTATTGGTACTCGAAGTCAGGTTTGGTTCAGATGCCGAGTGGGGCGAGGCAGGTGGAGGCGTGCGTCTAATACCGGAGAGCATATTGATAATATTGACGAGCAGGAATGACCGCTATCTATGTTTCTAAGTGAACACGACTCGCCGCAGAACTTCACTCCGAGCCCACACTGGTCCACCGCAGAACTCCACTCCGAGCCCACACCGGCTCGCCGCAGAACTTCACTCCGAGTCCACGCTGGCTCACTGCAGAACTCCACCCCGAGTCCACACAGTTCGCCGCAGAACTTCACTCCGAGCCCACACAGGCCCGCCGCAGAACTTCACTCCGAGCCCACACTGGTCCACCGCAGAACTCCACTCCGAGCCCACACCGGCTCGCCGCAGAACTTCACTCCGAGTCCACGCTGGCTCACTGCAGAACTCCACCCCGAGCCCACACAGTTCGCCGCAGAACTTCACTCCGAGCCCACACAGGCCCGCCGCAGAACTTCACTCCGAGCCCACACTGGTCCACCGCAGAACTCCACTCCGAGCCCACACCGGCTCGCCGCAGAACTTCACTCCGAGTCCACGCTGGCTCACTGCAGAACTCCACCCCGAGCCCACACAGTTCGCCGCAGAACTTCACTCCGAGCCCACACTGGTCCGCCGCAGAACTCCACTCCGAGTCAGTTAGACGAAAAATGACCATTCCCCCCCGTTATCTCCGAAACTACTGAGCCAAAATTTTTGAAAAAAATGGGGATAATAGATCTTAACCTAAAGATTACAGGAAAACCTATAAGAAGTCTGTAGTGTTAAAATAACATGTTAAAAAAAAATTCGTTCGGAACCCTTTGCACGCGAGTCCGACTCGCACTTGGCAAGTTTTTTGATCACGTTGCAAATTTTTCTTCCTGTCTTAATCCCGAAAACACTCTAGCTAGCTGGCCCGCGCCGAGACGCGTCTCTAGACACCTCAACCGTGCGGCTGGCTCGCATGGAACCGCAAAAATTTTAAAAAAATGTATACGTTTATTTGCTAGTAGTGGTTTTTTGATCACGGTGCACATTTTTCTTCGTGTCTAATTCCCGGAAACACTCTAGCTAGCTGGTCCGCGCCGAGACGCAACTCCAGACACCTCAACCGTGCGGCTGGCTCGCATGGAACCGCAAAAAATTTAAAAAAATGTATACGTTTATTTGCTAGTAGTGGTTTTTTGATCACGGTGCACATTTTTCTTCGTGTCTAATTCCCGGAGACACTCTAACTAGCTGGCCCGCGCCGAGACGCAACTACAGACACCTCAACCGTGCGGCTGGCTCGCATAGAACCGCAAAAAAATTAAAAAATGTATACGTTTATTTGCTAGTAGTGGTTTTTTGATCACGGTGCACATTTTTCTTCCTGTCTAAATCCCGAAAACACTCTAGCTAGCTGGCCCGCGCCGAGACGCGTCTCCAAACACCTCAACCGTGCGGCTGGCTCGCATAGAACGCAAAAAATTAAAAAAAATGTAAACGTTTATTTGCTAGTAGTGGTTTTTTGGTCACGGTGCACATTTTTCTTCCTGTCTAAATCCCGAAAACACTCATGCTAGCTGGCCCGCGCCGAGACGCGTCTCCAGATATAGCGTCTCCAGCAAATAAACGTATATATTTTTTTAAATTTTTTGCGGTTCTATGCGAGCCAGCCGCACGGTTGAGGTGTCTGGAGACGCGTTTCGGCGCGAGCCAGCTAGCTGGAGTATTTTCGGGATTAAGACAGGAACAAAAATGTGCACCGTGATCAAAAAACCACTACTAGCAAATAAACGTATATATTTTTTTTACATTTTTTGCGGTTCTGTGCGAGCCAGCCGCACGGTTGAGGTGTCTGGAGACGCATCTCGGCGCGGGCCAGCTAGCTAGAGTGTTTTCGGGATTTAGACAGGAAGAAAAATGTGCACCGTGATCAAAAAACCACTACTAGCAAATAAACGTATACATTGTTTTATTTTTTTTTGCGGTTCTATACGTGCCAGCTGCACGGTTGAGGTGTCTGGAGCTGCGTCTCGGCGCGGGCCAGCTAGCTAGAGTGTTTCTAGGATTTAGACAGGAAGAAAAATGTGCACCGTGATCAAAAAACCACTACTAGCAAATAAACGTATACATTGTTTTATTTTTTTTTGCGGTTCTATACGTGCCAGCTGCACGGTTGAGGTGTCTGGAGTTGCGTCTCGGCGCGGACCAGCTAGCTAGAGTATTTCTAGGATTTAGACAGGAAGAAAACTGTGCACCGTGATCAAAAAACCATTACTAGCAAATAAACGTATACATTTTTAGGGTTCCGAAAAAAAAAGGAACCCTTATAGGATCACTCGGGTGTCTGTCTGTCTGTCTGTCTGTCTGTCTGTCTGTCTGTCCGTCTGTCACAGCCAGTTTTCTCCGGATCCACTGTACCGATTCTGTTGAAATTTGGTACACATATGGACTTCTATGACCCAAACACGAACACATTACATAATTTATTAAATTTTTAGTATGGGGGTCACTTTTGGGGGTCAAACTAGAAAATTAAAAAAAAAGTTTTTTTAACAATTTCGTGTGACATATCAAATTAAAGGGCTTACTGTAAGGGTTTTAATTATATTTTTTTCATAATTTTAAAATAAATGGTTTTGAAGTTATTCAAGAAATTAGACGAAAAATGACCATTCCCCCCCCCTTATCTCCGAAACTACCGAGCCAAAAATTTTGAAAAAAATGGAGAAAGTAGATCTTTACCTAAAAATTACAGGAAAACCTATTAGAAGTCTGTAGTTTTAAAATAACATGTTAAAAAAAATAAATTCGTTCGGAACCCTTTGCACGCGAGTCCGACTCGCACTTGGCCAGTTTTTTGATTACGGTGCACATTTTTCTTCCTGCCTAAATCCCGGAAACACTCTCGCTAGCTGGCCCGCGCCGAGACGCGTCTCCAGACACCTCAACCGTGCGGCTGGCTCGCATAGAACCGCAAAAAAAAATAAAAAAAAAACTGGCCAAGTGCGAGTCGGACTCGCGTGCAAAGGGTTCCGAACGAATTTATTTTTTTTAACATGTTATTTTAAAACTACAGACTTCTAATAGGTTTTCCTGTAATCTTTAGGTAAAGATCTATTTTCTCCATTTTTTTCAAAATTTTTGGCTCAGTAGTTTCGGAGATAAGGGGGGGGGGGGAATGGTAATTTTTCGTCTAATTTCTTGAATAACTTCAAAACCATTTATTTTAAAATTATGAAAAAAATATAATTAAAACCCTTACAGTAAGCCCTTTAATTTGATATGTCACACGAAATTGTTAAAAAAACTTTTTTTTTTAATTTTCTAGTTTGACCCCCAAAAGTGACCCCCATACTAAAAATTTAATAAATTATGTAATGTGTTCGTGTTTGGGTCATAGAAGTCCATATGTGTACCAAATTTCAACAGAATCGGTCCAGTGGATCCGGAGAAAACTGGCTGTGACAGACGGACAGACAGACAGACAGACAGACACCCGAGTGATCCTATAAGGGTTCCTTTTTTTTCGGAACCCTAAAAATGTATACTTTTATTTGCTAGTAATGGTTTTTTGATCACGGTGCACAGTTTTCTTCCTGTCTAAATCCTAGAAACACTCTAGCTAGCTGGCCCGCGCCGAGACGCGTCTCCAGACACCTCAACCGTGCAGCTGGCACGTATAGAACCGCAAAAAAAAATAAAACAATGTATACGTTTATTTGCTAGTAGTGGTTTTTTGATCACGGTGCACATTTTTCTTCCTGTCTAAACCCCGAAAACACTCTAGCTAGCTGGCTCGCGCCGAGACGCGTCTCCAGACCGCCAGGTGGCGCTGTCAAGTAAAAATTGCAATCAGCTGTGCTCCTGCAAAAATTAAATTTAATAATAGTAATCTAAGTTTTTTCGTTATGTACAGTGCATAATTACTAAGCTTGACTTGTAAAATAATAGTGACAGTGTTATAAGTGAGTTTTACTGATTGACTACTGAAGAAACGTACTTTAAAAAATTGAGTGAACAGTGAATTTCAAAACCATGACATTTTATTAACTACCTACTCAAGACCTTCAGTTAGTTTCATGTGTTCCCTGTTCATATAAACCATTTCAAGTACAATTACACTGATAGTGAGGAATATAACTAACTGAGTGATTGTTCTTCGAACATTGACTGCCAGAAAATCGTTTTTTCCATCACATTTGAAAATTATTGCGTACAACACCATCTAGCGCATATTATATAAACAACGACATCATTAGTGTTACCAAACATCAAATAGTGTGTACTACTTTGTTGTTGATGAAACTGACATCTATTATCTACACTACGAACTAATATGGCTCTAAATTCATTAGATCACTACTTTTGTCAAGTAAGTAATTGTACAGTTGGCCTTGCGGTTTAGTTGTCTGCTTTGAGTTGTACCTTTAACTGTCGTGGGGAGCGTTCGAATCCTACCGAGTGATAATACTTTTAGGATTTATTTTGAGTCCATTAAATTATTCTAATAATTGTAACAATCAAACAAGATGAATTTCTTAGAAAACATTACATTCCGAAGAACACGCACTAAATCGGACTCGAATGTTGACATAAGTCATAATGGAACTTCGCAAACGTTGGACTGTACCACAAATTCTCTGCCAAGTATGTCTGAAGACGAAGATGAACAAAGAATAAACATATTAAAAAAGAGATAGAAAGTCTTAAAACTGAGTTACAAAGCGCACACGAAGAAATAGATAAATTATCTCTAGAGAATAGAAACTTAAAGCAGTGTAATTCCGAATTATTAGAAGTTAATTAAACGTATAAAGTCCAGTTTATAACAGTCCAGTCAGGAACAAAATCAAAACTCCACGGAAAAATACAACTACGAACCATATAAAAACAAAACAGACTATAACTTCGGAAAATATTAAAACACAAGATAAACCTCAAATTGATGCTGATTTTGGAAGTACTCAAGACATCTCATCACAACATTGTAAAGAGAGTACTAATACATCATCCCCTCCTTTGAAGCGTAACATATGTGTCATAAGCAGCGAATTCTCAAATCGAATATATACAATGAGTGAAGGTACTTATTTGCGTCATTATACTATGTGTCATTATCGTACCCCTAAATGTGGAATTGAGCATATTTTAAGAAATATTGAAAACAAAGTTCGTAATTTTACTTGCACAGATTACTGTATTATTTTGATTGGAGAAGAGGATTTTAAAAAAACGAACAGCTATATAGAACTAGTGACAATAATTCGTGAGAAATTATTACAACTGAACCACACTAATTTTATTATATGTCTTCCTACTTTTAAATACATGGATAATTCTAACATTTTGTTTAATAGCCGTATTGATACCTTTAATCATTTAATTTATATGGACGTTCAGACATACAGCTATGCGTTTATCTTAGACTCGAATTTAAATCTTCCTTACACGCATGATACTTACAATCACTGGCATGGTAAGCTTAATAATAAAGGATTTAGTATAGTGGTTTCTGACTTGCAAGACCTCATTCTTGATCTAGATAACGTAAACACCATACAATCAGTTGATTGTTCCCAGAATGAACAATTTAAAATTACACAAAACACATCTCAGTTTTTTCTATAATTATCATCTTAATATTCTACATCAAAACATTGCAGGACTTATGAATAAAACGGATTCGCTGATTGTAAAATTAGATGAACTTCATGGTAATGGAACTAGTGTAGACGTCATCTGTATAACGGAGCATTTTATTGAGACTGGCTACGAGAATATATTACATATACCTAATTTCTGCCCAGCAGCTTTCTTCACTAGAAACGTTAAACGTGGTGGTACTTGCATTTTTGTTAGAGCAGGACTGCAGCACAGTATACTGCAGTATCATGAATTAGTGGATGTTGCTAAGCAATCAGTGACAGGCGTTTTTGAGTGTTGTGGTATAGAACTGGTATCTTCTAGTATTATCATAATATGTGTGTATAGAATACCGAAATATAATTACAACATATTTTACGAGAGACTAGACTATATTTTACGAAAATTTTGCTCATTTGGCAATAAAAATATTATCTTAGCCGAAGACTTTAATATAGATGTGTTGAAAAGGAATAAAATAACAATGGAATTCGAAAACTTTCTTTTGCAATATAATCTACAATTAGAACTTTATAAACCGACGAGATTGAGTAGTAACTCCTGTATAGATAATTTTGCTCACACCTACCGGAAAAAATGTAAAGCTGTAATAATGGACTTAGTTCTTTCAGATCATACGTCTCAATTACTCACGGTTCCTATTAAAAAAACTTGTACACTAAAATATTGGAAAACAAAAAAATATGATATATCAGTAGACAACTTAGAAAAATTCAAAAATCATCTTAAATGCTTACCCTTCTCACAAGTATACAAAGCCAAAGATGCGAATGAATCCTTTGAAAATTTTATGGATGATTTTTCATTATTATACAAATTATGCTTTCCGGAAAAAATTGTGACTGTATTTACTAATAAAAAAAATAGGTGGATATCTCGTGGAATAAAAATCTGCAGTCAAAAGCAAAGACAGTTACTTTGGGCATACAGACTCAATCCTAATACAAAAAAGAAATTGGTTGTTTGTAAAGTAGGTTTACGATCGAGATGTTTACGTGATAACGAAACTTAACCGCACGAGAAAATCTCCATTCGTTTGTATGCCGCTAGAGTGAGAGAGACGGAAGATCGGTCCACTCACTCGAACGCTATGCCAGCCTCCGCTCGTGAGGATTCCGCGTGACAAGTTTCACGGAATGACTGGCAGCGCTCGAGATGAGACGGGAGATCGGTCCGTCTCTCTCTCGTTATACCTGCGATCGCGCTCGTGAGGTTTTGGTGTGACACAAGTTTCTGAACATGACATGTCACCCGACTAAAACGATTTTAAAGACGTTATCACGTCAAAATAGACTTGCGTTTAAACAATATTCTTCTATTTATAGAAAAATAATTAAATTAACTCAAAAAGCCCAAAATAACCACTATATTAAAACCTCAAATAACAAATCAAAAGCTGCTTGGCGAGTCATAAAAAAATCTAAATTCAACCTACCACAAGAACCTATACTGTCAATAAACAAAGATAATGTAACTCTAACAGATCCAATCAATATTGCAAATGAATTTAATAACTATTTTATACAGGTAATAGAAAATAATATCAAAACTAGAGGAACTTTGACAGAAAATTACGTTTTTGAACATTCAAATCCGCAATCATTATTTATGCTACCTGTTACGGATTCTGATGTAATCAAAATAATAAGCAGCCTGAAAAATACGAATACGGTAGGATTTGATGGCATAACAACTAAAGTTATTAAATACGTAAAGGAAATTATAGCGCCCCTATTATCACATATAATTAATCTATGCATTTCTGATGGTTTATTCCCAAATAGCCTAAAAAAAGTCATCATTAAACCGCTCTATAAAAAAAACGATAAAAATGATGTGCATAATTATAGACCTATTGCGAAAATATCAGTATTCTCAAAAATAATTGAGAAAGTAATTTACAATTCTATATATTCTTATTTCGAAAAATTCAAACTTTTTTGCAATGAACAAAAAGGCTTCAGAAAAGGAACAAATGTTAATATGGCTTTATTTGACCTGCTATCTAGTGTAATGACATCTGTAGATAAAGGTAATCCTGTCTGTGCCTTACTAACAGATATGACAAAAGCGTTTGACTTTGTGGATCATAAGATTTTGCTTCAAAAATTACATGGGTATGGTATAAGAGGAAACGTCTTGAAACTCCTAGAATCATATTTGAGTAACCGAACTCAATATACAGAAATCAATAGAATATGTCCTATTACTAAATTGGAGATAAAATATCTTTCTAAACCAAGGTACGTAAAGTATGGTGTGCCTCAAGGTAGCGTACTGGGACCACCCCTTTTTTTAATTTACATCAATGATCTCCCGAAAACTATAGATCATAAAATGGTTCTGTTTGCAGATGACAGCACGGCTATAGTGGATTATACTAATTCTAATGATTATGAAAATGACATAAATAATTCTCTGAGTGACATTATAAATTGGCTTAATAAAAATAATCTTGTAATTAATTTAAATAAAACTAAAATTATTCACTTCCACCAGCGCCGTAAGTATCCACCAGTTAACATTGCTTACAATAACTGTATCGTAGAAGAAGTTACAAATGCAAAATTCTTGGGTATAACTATAGATAATAAACTAACCTGGAAACCTCACTTAGAGGAAATCTGCAAGCGTCTAAGTAGATCTGCATATCTATTGTTCCAATTATCCAAAAAAGTAGATACTGACACACTATCGACAGCCTATCATGGGTTGGTCGCTTCTATTTTGAGATATGGTGTTGTTTTTTGGGGACAGTCAACTAATAGAGAACTTGTATTCAGGATGCAAAAAAGATGTATACTATCAATGTGTGGTCTAAGAACAACGGATAGTTGCGTTCCTTACTTTGGAAAATTAAAAATATTAACTTTTCCATGTATGTATACAACGTGTTGATTTGCATCCTAGTCAAATTCAAGGACGTAATTATGCTAATGATTCTCGACCCAAATCGACAGTAAAATGGGTAGGTATTTTTTTAATTTTATTTTTTTATTTATGGAAATCCGTAAGTGTAAACCAGCCGCGGCCCGTCTGTTACTAGCCTTATAATCGCGCTTTCACACACAAACAAACGCAAACAATACATACACAACGCATACGCAACGATCATTCGATAAATTCGTAGGTAATCAATCGCACCCCAATCACGGTACGGGGATTCTCCCGCGCAAGTTCCTAGCCACGCCCCCGGCTCCCGCGGCCCCGCAACTAACAGTGTGTTTGATGTCGCCGAAGCGTGCGCGCGTTAGCGAATTGTGCAAGATGACGGACAATTATTCAAAGTCGAGATGGTGGAGATGGTCCGCCTGTATGCCATCAGTGGAGACAGCCTACGTGGAGCCAACCGGATATTCACGGAAATGTTTCCCGATCGGGAACCCCCATCACAGAGCGTCATGCTGGCTGCTACGCAGGGACTGTGGGATCATCGGCAGTTTGACGTTCCCCGGCATGCTCATGCTCGCGGCAGCGTAGGCCTGCCTATCGCCTTGCAGGAAGACATCCTGGAATACTTCCAGCGAGACCCACGGGCAAGCACGCGGGAGGCTGGTCAACACTAAGAAGTGCACCACACCACAGTGTGGCGCCTACTGAAACGTAAACTTCAACACCCGTTCCACTACCGCAAGGCACAACCTCTACTTCCAGCAGGATGGCGCTCCCTCTCACTATGGTCGGCAAGTACGCGAGTACTTGACCGAAAAGTTGGTGACCACTCGATCGGTCGGGGAAGACCTGTGGCCTGGCCTCCGCGTTCTCCAGACCTGACGCCTGTAGACTTTTATTTGTGAGGAGACGTTAAAAGGTTAGTTTACACGGAGGAAGTGACAAGTGTAACAGAATTACATGCAAGGATCATTAGTGCTTTCGAAACTTTAAAAACGAATGTGTTAGTGTTACGTAAGCTGAAGGAAAACCAGCTACGTTGTGTTCGATTGTGCGAAGAGTGTGATGGTGTCAACTTTGAACAATACCTCCGGGTAACTTAAGTAGGTAATTTATTTATTTGTACATTTTGTAAATACGTTGTAAGCTTAATCAATTTTATTAGTGTAAATAAGTTGATTTCAAATTTTATTTTTAACTACGCCAATAATACCTAAGAGTCGAAAATATCACCACGTACTTTCACTTAACTAGCACGTCTTTCCATTTCCATCAAACGTAGAAAACATTTTTAGACTTAGTAGATCGCTACACTAACTAAGGCATTCTTGCCGGTCCTAAGCCCGTTAAGTAGGAAGGAAATCCACAAATAAAAACAAAATCACTACGAAAAGCAAAACTAACATTTTATTAATCATCTGATAACAGGTCAGTGAACTTTTCTTTGGCGCACTGGTATTATTGTCATTAGTAAGATTTCCGTATTCCAATGATGCTCAAAGATGAGTTAATTATCCAGCGAAATTTATGACAATAATGTAAGTGATTTTCGAAATAAAATTAGGTAAAATTATTGCTACCGGTCATTGATCGGTCGCGCTCGCGCGCGCTTGCATTTCGTAGGTAAGACGTCGACACTCACGCACACAGCTGCATTGTCGCTGTGTGCGTAGTCGGGTGTATCTGTTTTATTTTAGGGCTTAATTCTGAAATACTGTTAAATTTCAACAACAAAAAAAAGCAGCGCTTATTAGTTATTGCCCGCTACCGTACTTTCGATTGATTATTTATGTCTTTTACGACAACCTCCTGAAATTTGACGAGGATGCAAAACAACACGTTGTATATTAGAAACTGCGTTATTTGTAAAAGCGAATCAACAATTATTTCAAAAATTTTCAGCAGTTAAGAGAACCCCAATTCGTGCCCAATATGAGAACTTATTATGTCAGCACAACTGTAAAACTGCTTTATTGAAAAAGAGTTTCTTTGGTATTGCTCCAAATATTTATAATAAAATACCTGATTCAATTAAATGTATGCCTCTAATCAAGTTTAAAAAATCCCTTCGGGATTTATTACTGGAGAAGTGTTATTATAGCGTAGATGATTTTTTAAACGATGTTTTGCTTGTATAGAATTCTGAAGGTGCATGTTATAGCTTTTTCTGTGTTTTACTCAAATTGAATTTTTATTTTGACATTGTGATTTTAATTTAATTGAAATCTTGACATTACTATATTGCATTGAATTATTGAATTTGAATTTTGACATTGTGATTTTGAATTAAACTTGAATTTTGACATCTAATTTCAATTCGATTTAAATTTTGACATTGTGATTTTGAATTAAACTTGAATTTTGACATCTAATTTCAATTCGATTTAAATTTTGACATGGCAATTTTGAATGTAACTTTATTTTTCATATTATAATTTCAATTTAATTTAAATTTTGGCATGGCAATTTTAAAGGTTACTTTATTTTTCATATTATAATTTCAATTTAATTTAAATGTTGACATTGAATACTTTATTTTTTTTGTTGTTTTATTAAACTGATTTTGTACGTCTTAATTGGCAAAACATGTAGCAACCTCATCATAATTTATAAGACCTATATGCTGTACTCATGTTTTACAAAATAAATATATCTAATCTAATCTAATCTAATCAGACACTTCAACCGTGCGGCTGACTCGCATAGAACCGCAAAAAAAAATAAAAAAATGTATACGTTTATTTGCTAGTAGTGGTTTTTTGATCACGGTGCACATTTTTCTTCCTGTCTAAATCCCGAAAGCACTCTAGCTAGCTAGTGTAAAGGACGCTCAGGAAGACCACTTTCGAATAAGAACAACGTCAGTTATTCAGTTATCGTTTTCACAATTTAGTTTAATTTTCACATTTAAATCACACAGTAAAATATTTCAACATGTATTAATATTAAGCACAGAAACTAATTGAGACAACCTTTTAGTCGGACTGCTGTCGAACGAATGTGTCGCCCGCTATTCCATTACTCCCCACCATAACTCCCACTCCTTTGCCGGTAAGGCGGTCGTTTAACGTGCGAGTCAATACAACAACTATTAAAGTGTAACAGCTCGGCCATCCGTTCCACAACGAGTCCCATCGTTGGATGGTTTAATTTTGTCTATTAAGCATTCTTCTTTGAGTATATAATTACAAGATAACTGTCATTTATAATATATTTTCATTGGGATATCAATCATTAATTAATTTTCGTTACAATAATTAGCATAATAATTATTATAAAACTAGATGTATAACAACTGAAAAATCACGTAAAATAACTTCTTAATCATACAAATTTTACTTATCATACTTTTACTAGAGTCTAAATACAGTCCATAACATTGACTAACACTTTCACGTTTACTAATCTTTACCTACCACCAGTCCATGACATACATTGGTCGGTTACCTTGACCAAAGTAAAATGCGTCTTTTAGGATCACCATCAACATTTCGTACTTTTACTTGATTTAACGTATGGTCCATGACCTTGACCAACGCCTTCACTTTGATTGGTTTTTACCTACCACCAGTCCATGACCTTGACTGGGGGCTTTAAACATCATAACGTATACATTGGCCGGTTACCTTGACCAATGTATACGGAACATATGGAGACACAATGAACCATGACCCAGTCACTGTGAATCCCTTTAAGTACCATAACATAAATGCATTGGTCGGTTACCTTGACCAATGTAAAATATGTCTTAGCATCTCCATCAACATTTCTCACTTTTACTTAATTTAACGTATGGTCCATGACCTTGACCAACGCCTTCACTTTGATTAGACTTTTACCTACCACCAGTCCATGACCTTGACTGGGGGCTTTAAACATCATAACGTATACATTGGCCGGTTACCTTGACCAATGTATACGGAATATATGGAGACACAATGAACCATGACCCAGTCACTGTGAATCCCTTTAAATAAATTACTTTGAAACTTTGTCTTTTATAACTCTTATGCTTTATTCATCTTTCGCACTTTCTTCGTCCCTCTTATTACATTCGTCTTTCTCACTTTCTTCGTCCCTCTTATTACATTCGTCTTTCTCACTAACTTCACCCTTCTCACTACATTTATCTTTCTCACTACGTTTATCTTTCTCACTACGTTTATCTCTCTCACTACGTTTATCTTTCTCACTACGTTTATCTTTCTCACTACATTCATCTTTCTCACTACATTCATCTTTCTCACTACATTCATCTTTCCTACTACATTCATCTTTCCTACTACATTCATCTTTCTCACTAAATTTATCTATCGTGCTACATTTATCCCTGTCGTTACTTTCATCATCACTTGTTGACTCAGAGTCAGAAGCATGAGGGGGTATGGGGGCATGGGGGGGGGTACTTTTCTATTAGGGTAGGGTAGGGTCCTCTACATTCAGACTCCAATTTCTTGGATTGAGCCTCAAAACCCGTAATCGCTCTCATCACCTCTACAAGATCTTCGGTTGTGAAGAAAACACCCCTTGTCGTCAAATATTTCCTTATCATTATTTTGTTGCTGCTGTATCAATTGTTCAACATCTGACCTCATGTTTAATTATTTATTTTCCGAAGTTTGCATTTAATTTAGCTTGAGTAGGCTTTAAGACATTTATACCAAACTAGCTTTTGCCCGCGACTTCGTACGCGCATACCCCTTATTTTTTCTTTCCCGTAGGAATTTCTGAAAATCCTTTCTTAGTGCTCCCTTGCACTCCCCAAGGAACCTACATGCCTGCATGCATGTAATTTTAGCTTTCTAGGACCAGTAGTTTCGGCTGTGCGTTGTTTGTCAGTCACTCAATCAGTCAGTAACGGTTTTATATATTAAAGAATAACAGTTCTGGGGGGGGCAGGAGGGGAGTTTTTCGAAAGCAAAATGCGTCACACACATCCGAAATCGCCGTGATTTCTTTCTTGTTTTTGGTATATATCAATGATTTACCCTATTTATTGCAACAAAAACTTGATATGGTGCTGTTTGCCGACGATACCTCCTTAATTTTTAAGATAAATAGACAGACAGACAATGTTGATATCATAAATAATGCCCTAATGCAAGTCCAAAATTGGTTCACGGCGAATAATTTGGTTTTGAATGAAAAGAAAACGAAATGTATAAGATTTGCTTTACCCAATGTCAAAAGCAGTGATTGTGACATAGTATTGAACAGGGAAAAACTAGAATTTGTCGATAAAACGGTTTTCCTGGGAATTACGCTTGACCCAAGGCTACAATGGGGCCCTCATATAACATCTCTTTCTGGACGGCTAAGTTCAGCAGCTTATGCTGTTAGGAAAATTCGCCAATTAACGGATGTCGATACCGCGAGACTGGTCTATTTTAGTTACTTTCACAGTATCATGTCTTACGGTATTTTACTATGGGGACGGGCTGCAGACATTGAGTCTATTTTTATTCTGCAGAAAAGAGCCATCAAAGCGATATACAATCTCCGCCGGCGCGATTCTCTAAGGGAACTGTTTAAGAATATTAACATCATGACGGTACCTTGTCAATACATTTACGAAAACATCATGTATGTCAGAAAGAATTTACATCTTTTTAGTAAAAGAGGCGACAGACATAATTATGGTACTAGAAATAGGGATCAATTAGTTCAACCAGGTTTCAGACTGGCTAAAGTTGCCTCATCTTTTATGGGGTACTGTTTAAAATGTTATAATAAGATACCTCCCCATATATTAGAACTTAATGAGACAAAATTTAAATCTTGTATTAAACGCACACTATGCAGGCAAGCATATTATAAGTTGGGGGATTATATTGAAGATAAAAATGCTTGGCTGAATGCTGGTCCGGCTCCACAGCCACTAGGGCGCACAAAATAATCTGTTAGCATTTGGAAACATTGTTGGACCGGCTGAAGATTGTAAAAAAAAAAAACAATATTTGCATTGTATAGACTCAATTTTATTTAGCAATGTATAATTTCATCCATTTTAACGGCACATGTGTGAGTACTGTGTACCTTAAACTTAAGCTATAGCTATCAGTTTTAGGTTTGTTTTTGACTTGAATGTACCCTGGTGGTTGGGAGTGTCATGCTCACACAAAAGTCTGGCTGATGGTGGCGTATGTGTTGGATCATTTGGCTCCCTTCAAAATGGTTGAGCCGAATGGTGCTAGCGCTTGCGTCATGTTCGTGAACGGGCGCTGTCAGTTGGGACTGGTCATTTCTCAGTTGCCATGGTTTATTTTAAATATTTCTTTGAATTGTTCCTTTTTTCCCGGACGCTTTTATCCTGCTCGTCTTTTACATCGTTCTCACATGTTTGTATAATTTCAACTTGATGTAAACAAAAATTTGTAACAATTTATTATTTTTTTAAAAGAGTGTCCGTTGGAGTTTCTTGCACGTTCTTCTCCATAGAGATCTACGCTTTGGAACGTGCAAATAGCTTCAGCTTGTTGGACTGACCGACCTTGACAATTCAAAAGTGCCTGTAAATGGTTTATTTGAAATATACGATTTGATTTGACTTGATTTGATTATTTCTTAAAATCTGCCACCGGGCGCCTTTGGGTACAACCCAACGTAAATTGTCTAATAAAAAAGACATCTAAGATATTTCTATCGTTATACTTATAACCATGATCGCTCTCGATGGAGAATCTACTTAGAGAATCGACTTGTGCCATTTTATCACCTGACCTAAACTCAATTTCACAGTCTAACATCTCCTGGACCATTGTACGTACGTGTCCGCGTTCCGTTTGTGACAGCCTATAAGGGCGATAGACCACTGGTTCAGAATCCTTGAGATTAATCACCATTCAGTTGTTTTAGTAAACTCAAAGTCCTTTAAGTTCGAAGGAAAGCAGTCTTTATATTGGTCCTGTAATTGTTTTAGAATTCCTATTTGTTCAGAAGTAATACTATCCCCATACTTAAATGGTGATTCATCCAAGTCGTTCGTAAAATTCCTGAATAGTATTAACCTGCAGGCATCTGTCTACACTTTGACCTCGTATTACTAACTCATCCTTTCGGATACCTATATGATTATTAACATTTAATTTTTGCATAAGAATATTCACAAGACCCAGTTCCAATTGATATTCATCTGGCAATAAATAATGTTCTGAAACCAGACATCCTCTAAACGTACCATGAAAATCAACTTGGCCGGTAGAATCATACGGATACTATACAGGGATTACTCTAAAATTACCCGGAGCGATATTTGTATCAGAGAGGCTAATTAGGGGAAACTTGATGCTATCGCTGAGTGGAGTTTCAACCTTTTGGAATATTACATCAGTAGCAATCTTAATAATTCTTATAGATGGCCATTCCGTGTATGTGTGGCCCAGTAATAAAGGAAATTTATAAGTTCATCGTCAATTACTTCCAAATCGTTTTGCACAACTCCCTGAATTTCAATATTTAAATAAGCTAAACCTAATGGTTGATATGGCACATTACCTTAAGTAATGGTGTTTGTACAGTTTACCATTTTATCCTTAATTCAAGAGTGTCACTATGTCGGAATAGGGTACCATCGCTTCCGAGGTCAACATGACATTCTATAACACAGTCATTTAACTGTATGGGCATCTTATATTTACAATTAGTTCTTATATTTCTTATATTTGTACATGTTTATTTTACTCATTATTTGTTTGCATAAACTGTTCAAATATATTCGTGTATTACTTTAGTAATTTAAGTATATATTACAGTATTTTACTGTATGTTTAGTAGTTACCTATATATATTTATCTTTGTATTAATTTTAATATTAATCGCGTTTCTGGTTTTTCTTTTAATCCACATTACACCTACCCCTATTATTCTTTGCATTACCCGAAGGTTGACCGGTAGAAAATGCCTAAGGCATTAAGTTCGCATCTGTACATCTGTGTGTGTTTATTAAGAAAATAAATAAGATTGTTGAGTGCTATTTATTAATATGACAGTTTTAGTGGAAGCTTCGGAAGCGTCACTCGTATACTTTATATTTGGACAATTATTCTCTAAGTGCCCTAGCCAATTACATTTGGTACATTGTACTTTAGGTTTAGTGCATTTAAAGAATGCGTGCCCTGTTTCCTTACAGTTGTAGCATGCAACGCGACTATACCTAGTACTCGACTGGTCATTATTAGAGTTAGGTAATACCTTTTGTGTGCTTTGAGTAACTGTATGTTTGTCTTTATCCCTATTCTTGGAATTATCAGGAAGAGCTTTATTTTGTCCAATTTTTACAGTCTTAAAAAACTTTAAAACTTGTTCAGGTTCCGCAAACTCGACTGCTTGAGCACCTAACCTTATTCCACGATCGTCAATACTATAATAGTAATCAGCAATTAAACAATCAACAGCACGTTTTCCAGTAATATTACATCGGTTCAACAGGTTTATTTTAGAATAATAATATGATTCTAACGTTTCCCCATATCGAACTCTCAGACTTAACATTTCATTTAGTAAATCCGCATAATTTTCCCGGGTTGGACCTGTAGATTTTCACTCAATGTTTACGTCAAAATCCGGCGGTGTTCCGGGCGTCCGCTGTTCTATTATGTTGATTTCTCACATTCATTCGAAATTTTGGAATTTAAGTCATAAAAAGACAAGTACCTAATCTAGTGATAATGTTGTTTTATGAGATTTGTAATCGATTTTCGCAATATTTAAACACAAACTTCATAGTGCGCGGTGACGTCATTTTGAATTACGTAATGCTTACTTTTGTAAACAAACATCAAAATTATCCCAATAAGATTCCAATAAGAAATGTTTTTAGATTACAAGCCATATATTCATCAACTCATTTTTAACTTTATATCGTTACAATATGCCACTATAATTCTGCAATATCAAATTACTTACATACGAAGTAATCGGATAACTAGCATTTGTTTCGTAATTTTCACCCAGTAATTTAGATTTTTGACGTTAAATATTAGTTGAAAATGAACAAGAACGAAGTAAATTATGAATTTCTATCAATATTTGGCTTACTTTCCACAGAAAAACACGTAAAAATCGAAAATTTAAGTGAACAAGTGGAGCAGACGTTTGGGTCGAATTAACATTCGCATTATGTAATGTTGTCAAGCATATTTTTTTTTTGTTTCTGACAGTGTCCACAGTCGAAAAATATTATATACCACAGAGTTCAATCGTTTAAATACGAAAATAAACCGTAAAAAGGATAAAATAAAGTTTTAAATCAGTTGGGTCGGGTGGAGCCAAAAGGTTCCACCTGAGTCTCAACGCTCCAAATGGAACGCAAAGCTTCCACTGGAACGCGAGGTGGTTAAGTTTATGCTTCCATTCCTCACACGAGAACAATACTGTAGGCAATCCCTGATACCAAGATTTGGCTACCCCACTCAACTTTGGTAAGGCATAATGAATCAACTGTCTATCGTTCCATCCATAAATGTGAGCGCATCCTTCAATCTTATTAATCCATGCATGCATCGTCTGTTCTTTGGACATTGGGTCGTATTCGGGTATCACATTATGGAGAACAGAAAACTTATCACGTTCACCAACTTTCTTCATATCTTTCAAGATTTGGACAAATTGTTTCAACAACATATTTTGGTTAACGTACCTGCGAGAACGTTTTGTTTGGCTTACGTTCACATCCAGTTGAAGAGCTACTGCTAGGCCAACGGCTTTCTTGGCGGCGACGGGATGCTCGTTCGTCATTGCTGCTACTAGAACTGCTCAGCGAGCGTCAACTTCCTTCACGGCGACCCCTTTTCCAAGCTCTCGGTAACTCCGGTGTGCCACTTCGGGTTGCTTTACTTCTTGGCATATTTATCTAGGGCTCACACACAAAAAAAAACACTATTTAGAATAGTCTCCGAAATGCATAGACCTATTTATAACATTAAGGATATTTGCCTATCAATGTGTTGATTATTAAGTAGTTAAATAAGCCTTCAGAAATGCTATAAATTGAATTATTCAAATCGAAACTGTTAACATTAAATGTTATGAGTGGGTATTCATAAAAAATTTCAGGAGAAAAATAAATAGCAAATACTACATAAAATAATAAATAGTTGCGTAGGGTATATAATTGTCAGGTTTCAAACATGATATTACTAACTTTAAAAGCTGTAAATAAGCTGTGGACCCTTGTTATTAGTCCGAAAGTTTAACAGTTTTATCATGCACCAATAAAATAAAATTAAATTCGACCAATAACGAGTTAAATTTAAAAAACAGAAAAACTTACTTTTTTTTTACTTTGGCGTAAAAGTAGGGCAATTAACAGGTGTAATTGCCCTGTTATCCCACTTCTGAGATGTAAAGGACGCTCAGGAAGACCACTTTCGAATAAGAACAACGTCAGTTATTCAGTTATCGTTTTCACAATTTAGTTTAATTTTCACATTTAAATCATACAGTAAAATATTTCAACATGTATTAATATTAAGCACAGAAACTAATTGAGACAACCTTTTAGTCGGACTGCTGTCGAACGAATGTGTCGCCCGCTATTCCATTACTCCCCACCATAACTCCCACTCCTTTGCCGGTAAGGCGGTCGTTTAACGTGCGAGTCAATACAACAACTATTAAAGTGTAACCCTAGCCCGTGCCGAGACGCGTCTCCAGATTCCTCAACCGTGCGGCTGGCTCGCATAGAACCGCAAAAAATTAAAAAAATGTATACGTTTATTTGCTAGTAGTGGTTTTTTGATCACGGTGCACATTTTTCTTCCTGTCTATATCCCGAAAACACTCTAGCTAGCTGGCCCGCGCTGAGACGCGTCTCCAGACACCTCAACCGTGCGGCTGGCTCGCATAGAACCGCAAAAATATTAAAAAAATGTATACGTTTATTTGCTAGTAGTGGTTTTTTGATCACGGTGCACATTTTTCTTCCTGTCTATATCCCGAAAACACTCTAGCTAGCTGGCCCGCGCTGAGACGCGTCTCCAGACACCTCAACCGTGCGGCTGGCTCGCATAGAACCGCAAAAATATTAAAAAAATGTATACGTTTATTTGCTAGTAGTGGTTTTTTGATCACGGTGCACATTTTTCTTCCTGTCTAAATAACGAAAATACGCTAGCTAGCTGGCCCGCGCCGAGACGCGTCTCCAGACACCTCAACGGTGCGGATGGCTCGCACAGAACCGCAAAAAATAAAAAAAAATGTATACGTTTATTTGCTAGTAGTGGTTTTTTGATAACGGTGCACATTTTTCTTCCTGTCTATATCCCGAAAACCCCCTAGCTAGCTGGCCCGCGCCGAAACGCGTCTCCAGACACCTCAACCGTGCGGCTGGCTCGCATAGAACCGCAAAAATATTAAAAAAATGTATACGTTTATTTGCTAGTAGTGGTTTTTTGATCACGGTGCACATTTTTCTTCCTGTCTAAATCACGAAAATACGCTGGCTAGCTGGCCCGCGCCGAGACGCGTCTCCAGACACCTCAACCGTGCGGCTGGCTCGCACAGAACCGCAAAAAATTAAAAAAAAATGTATACGTTTATTTGCTAGTAGTGGTTTTTTGATCACGGTGCACATTTTTCTAACTGTCTAAATCCCGAAAACACTCTAGCCAGCTGGCCCGCGCCGAAACGCGTCTCCAGACACCTCAACCGTGCGGCTGGCTCGCATAGAACCGCAAAAAATTTTAAAAAAACAATACGTTTATTTGCTAGTAGTGGTTTTTTGAGTACGGTGCACATTTTTCTTCCTGTCGAAATCCCGGAAACACGCTCGCTAGCTGGCTTACGCCGAGACGCGTCTCCAGACACCTCAACCGTGCGGCTGACTCGCATAGAACCGCAAAAAAATAAAAAAAATGTATACGTTTATTTGCTAGTAGTGGTTTTTTTGATCACGGTGCACATTTTTCTTCCTGTCTAAATCCTAGAAACACGCTAGCTAGCTGGCCCGCGCCGAGACGCGTCTCCAGACACCTCAACCGTGCGGCTGGCTCGCACAGAACCGCAAAAAATTAAAAAAAAATGTATACGTTTATTTGCTAGTAGTGGTTTTTTGATCACGGTGCACATTTTTCTTCCTGTCTAAATCCCGAAAACACTCTAGCTAGCTGGCCCGCGCCGAGACGCGTCTCCAGACACCTCAACCGTGCGGCTGGCTCGCATAGAACCGCAAAAAAATAAAAAAAATGTATACGTTTATTTGCTAGTAGTGGTTTTTTGATCACGGTGCACATTTTTCTTCCTGTCTAAATCCCGAAAACAATTTAGCTAGCTGGCCCGGGCCAAGACGCGTCTCCAGACACCTCAACCGTGTGACTGACTCGCATAGAACCGCAAAAAAATTAAAAAATGTATACGTTTATTTGCTAGTAGTGGTTTTTTGATCACGGTGCACATTTTTCTTCCTGTCAAAATCCCAAAAACACTAAAGCTAGCTGGCCCGCGCCGAGACGCGTCTCCAGACACCTCAACCGTGCGGCTGGCTCGCACAGAACCGCAAAAAATTTAAAAAAATGTATACGTTTATTTGCTATAGTGGTTTTTTTGATCACGGTGCACATTTTTCTTCCTGTCTAAATCCTAGAAACACGCTAGCTAGCTGGCCCGCGCCGAGACGCGTCTCCAGACACCTCAACCGTGCGGCTGGCTCGCACAGAACCGCAAAAATATTAAAAAAATGTATACGTTTATTTGCTAGTAGTGGTTTTTTGATCACGGTGCACATTTTTCTAACTGTCTAAATCCCGAAAACACTCTAGCCAGCTGGCCCGCGCCGAAACGCGTCTCCAGACACCTCAACCGTGCGGCTGGCTCGCATAGAAACGCAAAAATTTTTAAAAAATGTATACGTTTATTTGCTAGTAGTGGGTTTTTTGATCACGGTGCACATTTTTCTTCCTGTCTAAATCCTAGAAACACGCTAGCTAGCTGGCCCGCGCCGAGACGCGTCTCCAGACACCTCAACCGTGCGGCTGGCTCGCACAGAACCGCAAAATATTAAAAAAAAATGTATACGTTTATTTGCTAGTAGTGGTTTTTTGATCACGGTGCACATTTTTCTTCCTGTCTAAATCCTAGAAACACTCTAGCTAGCTGGCCCGCGCCGTGACGCGTCTCGAGACACCTCAACCGTGCGGCTGGCTCGCACAGAACCGCAAAAAATTAAAAAAAATATATACGTTTATTTGCTAGTAGTGGTTTTTTGATCACGGTGCACATTTTTCTTCCGGTCTAAATCCTAAAAACACTCTGGCTAGCTGGCCAACGTCGAGACGCGTCTCAAGACACCTCAACCGTGCGGCTGGCTCGCATAGAACCGCAAAAATTTAATATAATGTATACGTTTATTTGCTAGTAGTGGTTTTTTGATCACGGTGCACATTTTTCTTCCTGTCTATATCCCGAAAACACTCTAGCTAGCTGGCCCGCGCCGAGACGCGTCTCCAGGCACCTCAACCGTGCGGCTGGCTCGCATAGAACCGCAAAAAAATTAAAAAAATGTATACGTTTATTTGCTAGTAGTGGTTTTTTGATCACGGTGCACATTTTTCTTCCTGTCTATATCCCGAAAACACTCTAGCTAGCTGGCCCGCGCTGAGACGCGTCTCTAGACACCTCAACCGTGCGGCTGGCTCGCATAGAACCGCAAAAATATTAAAAAAATGTATACGTTTATTTGCTAGTAGTGGTTTTTTGATCACGGTGCACATTTTTCTTCCTGTCTATATCCCGAAAACACTCTAGCGAGCTGGCCCGCGCTGAGACGCGTCTCCAGACACCTCAACCGTGCGGCTGGCTCGCATAGAACCGCAAAAATATTAAAAAAATGTATACGTTTATTTGCTAGTAGTGGTTTTTTGATCACGGTGCACATTTTTCTAACTGTCTAAATCCCGAAAACACTCTAGCCAGCTGGCCCGCGCCGAAACGCGTCTCCAGACACCTCAACCGTGCGGCTGGCTCGCATAGAAACGCAAAAATTTTTAAAAAATGTATACGTTTATTTAATAGTAGTGGTTTTTTGAACACGGTGCACATTTTTCTTCCTGTCGTAATCCCGAAAACTCTCTAGCTAACTGGCCCGCTTCAAGACGCGTCTCCAGACACCTCAACCGTGCGGCTGGCTCGCATAGAACCGCAAAAAATTTAAAAAAAACAATACGTTTATTTGCTAGTAGTGGTTTTTTGAGTACGGTGCACATTTTTCTTCCTGTCGAAATCCCGGAAACACGCTCGCTAGCTGGCTTACGCCGAGACGCGTCTCCAGACACCTCAACCGTGCGGCTGGCTTGCACAGAACCGCAAAAAATTAAAAAAAAATGTATACGTTTATTTGCTCGTAGTGGTTTTTTGATCACGGTGCCCATTTTTCTTCCTGTCTAAATCCTAGAAACACTCTAGCTAGCTGGCCCGCGCCGAGACGCGTCTCCAGACACCTCAACCGTGCGGCTGGCTCGCACAGAACCGCAAAAAATTAAAAAAAAATGTATACGTTTATTTGCTAGTAGTGGTTTTTTGATAACGGTGCACATTTTTCTTCCTGTCTATATCCCGAAAACCGTCTAGCTAGCTGGTCCGCGCCGAAACGCGTCTCCAGACACCTCAACCGTGCGGCTGGCTCGCATAGAACCGCAAAAATATTAAAAAAATGTATACGTTTATTTGCTAGTAGTGGTTTTTTGATCACGGTGCACATTTTTCTTCCTGTCTAAATCACGAAAATACGCTAGCTAGCTGGCCCGCGCCGAGACGCGTCTCCAGACACCTCAACCGTGCGGCTGGCTCGCACAGAACCGCAAAAAATTAAAAAAAAAATGTATACGTTTATTTGCTAGTAGTGGTTTTTTGATCACGGTGCACATTTTTCTAACTGTCTAAATCCCGAAAACACTCTAGCCAGCTGGCCCGCGCCGAAACGCGTCTCCAGACACCTTAACCGTGCGGCTGGCTCGCATAGAAACGCAAAAAATTTAAAAAAATGTATACGTTTATTTGCTAGTAGTGGTTTTTTGATCACGGTGCACATTTTTCTAACTGTCTAAATCCCGAAAACACTCTAGCCAGCTGGCCCGCGCCGAAACCCGTCTCCAGACACCTCAACCGTGCGGCTGGCTCGCATAGAACCGCAAAAATATTAAAAAAATGTATACGTTTATTTGCTAGTAGTGGTTTTTTGATCACGGTGCACATTTTTCTTCCTGTCTAAATCACGAAAATACGCTAGCTAGCTGGCCCGCACCGAGACGCGTCTCCAGACACCTCAACCGTGCGGATGGCTCGCACAGAACCGCAAAAAAATAAAAAAAAATGTATACGTTTATTTGCTAGTAGTGGTTTTTTGATCACGGTGCACATTTTTCTAACTGTCTAAATCCCGAAAACACTCTAGCCAGCTGGTCCGCGCCGAAACGCGTCTCCAGACACCTCAACCGTGCGGCTGGCTCGCATAGAAACGCAAAAATTTTTAAAAAATGTATACGTTTATTTGCTAGTAGTGGTTTTTTGAACACGGTGCACATTTTTCTTCCTGTCGTAATCCCGAAAACACTCTAGCCAGCTGGCCCGCGCCGAAACCCGTCTCCAGACACCTCAACCGTGCGGCTGGCTCGCATAGAACCGCAAAAATATTAAAAAAATGTATACGTTTATTTGCTAGTAGTGGTTTTTTGATCACGGTGCACATTTTTCTTCCTGTCTAAATCACGAAAATACGCTAGCTAGCTGGCCCGCACCGAGACGCGTCTCCAGACACCTCAACCGTGCGGATGGCTCGCACAGAACCGCAAAAAAATAAAAAAAAATGTATACGTTTATTTGCTAGTAGTGGTTTTTTGATCACGGTGCACATTTTTCTAACTGTCTAAATCCCGAAAACACTCTAGCCAGCTGGTCCGCGCCGAAACGCGTCTCCAGACACCTCAACCGTGCGGCTGGCTCGCATAGAAACGCAAAAATTTTTAAAAAATGTATACGTTTATTTGCTAGTAGTGGTTTTTTGAACACGGTGCACATTTTTCTTCCTGTCGTAATCCCGAAAACACTCTAGCTGACTGGCCCGCGTCAAGACGCGTCTCCAGACACCTCAACCGTGCGGCTGGCTCGCACAGAACCGCAAAAAATTAAAAAAAATATATACGTTTATTTGCTAGTAGTGGTTTTTTGATCACGGTGCACATTTTTCTTCCGGTCTAAATCCTAGAAACACTCTGGCTAGCTGGCCAACGTCGAGACGCGTCTCAAGACACCTCAACCGTGCGGCTGGCTCGCATAGAACCGCAAAAATTTAATATAATGTATACGTTTATTTGCTAGTAGTGGTTTTTTGATCACGGTGCACATTTTTCTTCCTGTCTATATCCCGAAAACACGCTAGCTAGCTGGCCCGCGCCGAGACGCGTCTCCAGACACCTCAACCGTGCGGCTGGCTCGCATAGAACCGCAAAAAAATTAAAAAAATGTATACGTTTATTTGCTAGTAGTGGTTTTTTGATCACGGTGCACATTTTTCTTCCTGTCTAAATCCCGAAAACAATTTAGCTAGCTGGCCCGGGCCAAGACGCGTCTCCAGACACCTCAACCGTGCGACTGACTCGCATAGAACCGCAAAAAAATTAAAAAATGTATACGTTTATTTGCTAGTAGTGGTTTTTTGATCACGGTGCACATTTTTCTTCCTGTCAAAATCCCAAAAACACTAAAGCTAGCTGGCCCGCGCCGAGACGCGTCTCCAGACACCTCAACCGTGCGGCTGGCTCGCACAGAACCGCAAAAAATTTAAAAAAATTTATACGTTTATTTGCTATAGTGGTTTTTTTGATCACGGTGCACATTTTTCTTCCTGTCTAAATCCTAGAAACACGCTAGCTAGCTGGCCCGCGCCGAGACGCGTCTCCAGACACCTCAACCGTGCGGCTGGCTCGCACAGAACCGCAAAATATTAAAAGAAAATGTATACGTTTATTTGCTAGTAGTGGTTTTTTGATCACGGTGCACATTTTTCTTCCTGTCTAAATCCTAGAAACACTCTAGCTAGCTGGCCCGCGCCGTGACGCGTCTCAAGACACCTCAACCGTGCGGCTGGCTCGCACAGAACCGCAAAAAATTAAAAAAAATGTATACGTTTATTTGCTAGTAGTGGTTTTTTGATCACGGTGCACATTTTTCTTCCGGTCTAAATCCTAGAAACACTCTGGCTAGCTGGCCATCGTCGAGACGCGTCTCAAGACACCTAAACCGTGCGGCTGGCTCGCATAGAACCGCAAAAATTTAATATAATGTATACGTTTATTTGCTAGTAGTGGTTTTTTGATCACGGTGCACATTTTTCTTCCTGTCTATATCCCGAAAACACTCTAGCTAGCTGGCCCGCGCTGAGACGCGTCTCCAGACACCTCAACCGTGCGGCTGGCTAGCATAGAACCGCAAAAATATAAAAAAAATGTATACGTTTATTTGCTAGTAGTGGTTTTTTGATCACGGTGCACATTTTTCTTCCTGTCTAAATCACGAAAATACGCTAGCTAGCTGGCCCGCGCCGAGACGCGTCTCCAGACACCTCAACCGTGCGGCTGGCTCGCACAGAACCGCAAAAAATTAAAAAAAAATGTATACGTTTATTTGCTAGTAGTGGTTTTTTGATCACGGTGCACATTTTTCTAACTGTCTAAATCCCGAAAACACTCTAGCCAGCTGGCCCGCGCCGAAACGCGTCTCCAGACACCTCAACCGTGCGGCTGGCTCGCATAGAAACGCAAAAAATTTAAAAAAATGTATACGTTTATTTGCTAGTAGTGGTTTTTTGATCACGGTGCACATTTTTCTTCCTGTCGTAATCCCGAAAACACTTTAGCTAGCTGGCCCGCGCCGAGACGCGTCTCCAGACACCTCAACCGTGCGGCTGGCTCGCACAGAACCGCAAAAAATTTAAAAAAATGTATACGTTTATTTGCTAGTAGTGGTTTTTTGATCACGGTGCACATTTTTCTAACTGTCTAAATCCCGAAAACACTCTAGACAGCTGGCCCGCGCCGAAACCCGTCTCCAGACACCTCAACCGTGCGGCTGGCTCGCATAGAACCGCAAAAATATTAAAAAAATGTATACGTTTATTTGCTAGTAGTGGTTTTTTGATCACGGTGCACATTTTTCTTCCTGTCTAAATCACGAAAATACGCTAGCTAGCTGGCCCGCACCGAGACGCGTCTCCAGACACCTCAACCGTGCGGATGGCTCGCACAGAACCGCAAAAAAATAAAAAAAAATGTATACGTTTATTTGCTAGTAGTGGTTTTTTGATCACGGTGCACATTTTTCTAACTGTCTAAATCCCGAAAACACTCTAGCCAGCTGGTCCGCGCCGAAACGCGTCTCCAGACACCTCAACCGTGCGGCTGGCTCGCATAGAAACGCAAAAATTTTAAAAAATGTATACGTTTATTTGCTAGTAGTGGTTTTTTGAACACGGTGCACATTTTTCTTCCTGTCGTAATCCCGAAAACACTCTAGCTAACTGGCCCGCGTCAAGACGCGTCTCCAGACACCTCAACCGTGCGGCTGGCTCGCATAGAACCGCAAAAATTTTTAAAAAAACAATACGTTTATTTGCTAGTAGTGGTTTTTTGAGTACGGTGCACATTTTTCTTCCTGTCGAAATCCCGGAAACAAGCTCGCTAGCTGGCTTACGCCGAGACGCGTCTCCAAACACCTCAACCGTGCGGCTGACTCGCATAGAACCGCAAAAAAATTAAAAAATGTATACGTTTATTTGCTAGTAGTGGTTTTTTGATCACGGTGCACATTTTTCTTCCTGTCAAAATCCCGAAAACACTTTAGCTAGCTGGCCCGCGCCGAGACGCGTCTCCAGACACCTCAACCGTGCGGCTGGCTCGCACAGAACCGCAAAAAATTAAAAAAAAATGTATACGTTTATTTGCTCGTAGTGGTTTTTTGATCACGGTGCCCATTTTTCTTCCTGTCTAAATCCTAGAAACACTCTAGCTAGCTGGCCCGCGCCGAGACGCGTCTCCAGACACCTCAACCGTGCGGCTGGCTCGCACAGAACCGCAAAAAATTAAAAAAAAATGTATACGTTTATTCGCTAGTAGTGGTTTTTTGATAACGGTGCACATTTTTCTTCCTGTCCATATCCCGAAAACCCTCTAGCTAGCTGGCCCGCGCCGAAACGCGTCTCCAGACACCTCAACCGTGCGGCTGGCTCGCATAGAACCGCAAAAATATTAAAAAAATGTATACATTTATTTGCTAGTAGTGGTTTTTTGATCACGGTGCACATTTTTCTTCCTGTCTAAATCACGAAAATACGCTAGCTAGCTGGCCCGCGCCGAGACGCGTCTCCAGACACCTCAACCGTGCGGCTGGCTCGCACAGAACCGCAAAAAATTAAAAAAAAAATGTATACGTTTATTTGCTAGTAGTGGTTTTTTGATCACGGTGCACATTTTTCTAACTGTCTAAATCCCGAAAACACTCTAGCCAGCTGGCCCGCGCCGAAACGCGTCTCCAGACACCTTAACCGTGCGGCTGGCTCGCATAGAAACGCAAAAAATTTAAAAAAATGTATACGTTTATTTGCTAGTAGTGGTTTTTTGATCACGGTGCACATTTTTCTTCCTGTCGTAATCCCGAAAACACTTTAGCTAGCTGGCCCGCGCCGAGACGCGTCTCCAGACACCTCAACCGTGCGGCTGGCTCGCATAGAACCGCAAAAAATTTTAAAAAAACAATACGTTTATTTGCTAGTAGTGGTTTTTTGAGTACGGTGCACATTTTTCTTCCTGTCGAAATCCCGGAAACACGCTCGCTAGCTGGCTTACGCCGAGCCGCGTCTCCAGACACCTCAACCGTGCGGCTGACTCGCATAGAACCGCAAAAAAATAAAAAAAATGTATACGTTTATTTGCTAGTAGTGGTTTTTTGATCACGGTGCACATTTTTCTTCCTGTCAAAATCCCGAAAACACTTTAGCTAGCTGGCCCGCGCCGAGACGCGCCTCCAGACACCTCAACCGTGCGGCTGTCTCGCACAGAACCGCAAAAAATTAAAAAAAAATGTATACGTTTATTTGCTAGTAGTGGTTTTTTTGATCACGGTGCACATTTTTCTTCCTGTCTAAATCCTAGAAACACGCTAGCTAGCTGGCCCGCGCCGAGACGCGTCTCCAGACACCTCAACCGTGCGGCTGGCTCGCACAGAACCGCAAAAAATTAAAAAAAAATGTATACGTTTATTTGCTAGTAGTGGTTTTTTGATCACGGTGCACATTTTTTTTCCTGTCTAAATCACGAAAATACGCTAGCTAGCTGGCCCGCGCCGAGACGCGTCTCCAGACACCTCAACCGTGCGGCTGGCTCGCACAGAACCGCAAAAAATTAAAAAAAAATGTATACGTTTATTTGCTAGTAGTGGTTTTTTGATCACGGTGCACATTTTTCTAACTGTCTAAATCCCGAAAACACTCTAGCCAGCTGGCCCGCGCCGAAACGCGTCTCCAGACACCTTAACCGTGCGGCTGGCTCGCATAGAAACGCAAAAAATTTAAAAAAATGTATACGTTTATTTGCTAGTAGTGGTTTTTGATCACGGTGCACATTTTTCTTCCTGTCGTAATCCCGAAAACGATTTTAGCTAGCTGGCCCGCGCCGAGACGCGTCTCCAGACACCTCAACCGTGCGGCTGGCTCGCATAGAACCGCAAAAAATTTTAAAAAAACAATACGTTTATTTGCTAGTAGCGGTTTTTTGAGTACGGTGCACATTTTTCTTCCTGTCGAAATCCCGGAAACACGCTCGCTAGCTGGCTTACGCCGAGACGCGTCTCCAGACACCTCAACCGTGCGGCTGACTCGCATAGAACCGCAAAAAAATAAAAAAATGTATACGTTTATTTGCTAGTAGTGGTTTTTTGATCACGGTGCACATTTTTCTTCCTGTCAAAATCCCGAAAACACTTTAGCTAGCTGGCCCGCGCCGAGACGCGCCTCCAGACACCTCAACCGTGCGGCTGTCTCGCACAGAACCGCAAAAAATTAAAAAAAAATGTATACGTTTATTTGCTAGTAGTGGTTTTTTTGATCACGGTGCACATTTTTCTTCCTGTCTAAATCCTAGAAACACGCTAGCTAGCTGGCCCGCGCCGAGACGCGTCTCCAGACACCTCAACCGTGCGGCTGGCTCGCACAGAACCGCAAAAAATTAAAAAAAAATGTATACGTTTATTTGCTAGTAGTGGTTTTTTGATCACGGTGCACATTTTTCTTCCTGTCTAAATCCTAGAAACACCCTAGCTAGCTGGCCCGCGCCGAGACGCGTCTCCAGACACCTCAACCGTGCGGCTGGCTCACACAGAACCGCAAAAAATTAAAAAAAAATGTATGCGTTTATTTGCTAGTAGTGGTTTTTTGATCACGGTGCACATTTTTCTTCCTGTCTAAATCCTAGAAACACTCTAGCTAGCTGGCCTACGTCGAGACGCGTCTCCAGACACCTCAACCGTGCGGCTGGCTCGCATAGAACCGCAAAAATTTAATATAATGTATACGTTTATTTGCTAGTAGTGGTTTTTTGATCACGGTGCACATTTTACTTCCTGTCTAAATCCCGAAAACACTCTAGCTAGCTGGCCCGCGCCGAGACGCGTCTCCAGACACCTCAACCGTGCGGCTGGCTCGCATAGAACCGCAAAAATATTAAAAAAATGTATACGTTTATTTGCTAGTAGTGGTTTTTTGATCACGGTGCACATTTTTCTTCGTGTCTAAATCACGAAAACAATCTAGCTAGCTGGCCCGCGCCAAGACGCGTCTCAAGACACCTCAACCGTGCGGTTGGCTCGCATAGAACCGCAAAAATTTAATATAATGTATACGTTTATTTGCTAGTAGTGGTTTTTTGATCACGGTGCACATTTTTCTTCCTGTCTTAATCCCGAAAACAATCTAGCTAGCTGGCCCGCGCCGAGACGCGTCTCCAGACACCTCAACCGTGCGGCTGGCTCGCATAGAACCGCAAAAAAATTAAAAAAATGTATACGTTTATTTGCTAGTAGTGGTTTTTTGATCACGGTGCACATTTTTCTTCCTGTCTAAATCCCGAAAACACTTTAGCTAGCTGGCCCGCGCCAAGACGCGTCTCGAGACACCTCAACCATGCGGCTGGCTCGCACAGAACCGCAAAAAAATAAAAAAAATGTATACGTTTATTTGCTAGTAGTGGTTTTTTGATCACGGTGCACATTTTTCTTTCGGTCTAAATCCTAGAAACACTCTGGCTAGCTGGCCAACGTCGAGACGCGTCTCAAGACACCTCAACCGTGCGGCTGGCTCGCATAGAACCGCAAAAATTTAATATAATGTATACGTTTATTTGCTAGTAGTGGTTTTTTGATCACGGTGCACATTTTTCTTCCTGTCTATATCCCGAAAACACTCTAGCTAGCTGGCCCGCGCTGAGACGCGTCTCCAGACACCTCATCCGTGCGGCTGGCTAGCATAGAACCGCAAAAATTTAATATAATGTATACGTTTATTTGCTAGTAGTGGTTTTTTGATCACGGTGCACATTTTTCTTCCTGTCTAAATCCCGAAAACACTCTAACTAGCTGGCCCGCGCCGAGACGCGTCTCCAGACACCTCAACCGTGCGGCTGGCTCGCATAGAACCGCAAAAAAATTAAAAAAATGTATACGTTTATTTGCTAGTAGTGGTTTTTTGATCACGGTGCTCATTTTTCTTCCTGTCAAAATCCCAAAAACACTAAAGCTAGCTGGCCCGCGCCGAGACGCGTCTCCAGACACCTCAACCGTGCGGCTGGCTCGCACAGAACCGCAAAAAATTTAAAAAAATGTATACGTTTATTTGCTATAGTGGTTTTTTTGATCACGGTGCACATTTTTCTTCCTGTCTAAATCCTAGAAACACGCTAGCTAGCTGGCCCGCGCCGAGACGCGTCTCTAGACACCTCAACCGTGCGGCTGGCTCGCACAGAACCGCAAAATATTAAAAAAAAATGTATACGTTTATTTGCTAGTAGTGGTTTTTTGATCACGGTGCACATTTTTCTTCCTGTCTAAATCCTAGAAACACGCTAGCTAGCTGGCCCGCGCCGAGACGCGTCTCCAGACACCTCAACCGTGCGGCTGGCTCGCACAGAACCGCAAAATATTAAAAAAAAATGTATACGTTTATTTGCTAGTAGTGGTTTTTTGATCACGGTGCACATTTTTCTTCCGGTCTAAATCCTAGAAACACTCTGGCTAGCTGGCCAACGTCGAGACGCGTCTCAAGACACCTCAACCGTGCGGCTGGCTCGCATAGAACCGCAAAAATTTAATATAATGTATACGTTTATTTGCTAGTAGTGGTTTTTTGATCACGGTGCACATTTTTCTTCCTGTCTATATCCCGAAAACACTCAAGCTAGCTGGCCCGCGCTGAGACGCGTCTCCAGACACCTCAACCGTGCGGCTGGCTAGCATAGAACCGCAAAAATATAAAAAAAATGTATACGTTTATTTGCTAGTAGTGGTTTTTTGATCACGGTGCACATTTTTCTTCCTGTCTAAATCACGAAAATACGCTCGCTAGCTGGCCCGCGCCGAGACGCGTCTCCAGACACCTCAACCGTGCGGCTGGCTCGCACATAACCGCAAAAAATTAAAAAAAAATGTATACGTTTATTTGCTAGTAGTGGTTTTTTGATCACGGTGCACATTTTTCTAACTGTCTAAATCCCGAAAACACTCTAGCCAGCTGGCCCGCGCCGAAACGCGTCTCCAGACACCTCAACCGTGCGGCTGGCTCGCATAGAAACGCAAAAAATTTAAAAAAATGTATACGTTTATTTGCTAGTAGTGGTTTTTTGATCACGGTGCACATTTTTCTTCCTGTCGTAATCCCGAAAACACTTTAGCTAGCTGGCCCGCGCCGAGACGCGTCTCCAGACACCTCAACCGTGCGGCTGGCTCGCATAGACCGCAAAAATTTAATATAATGTATACGTTTATTTGCTAGTAGTGGTTTTTTGATAACGGTGCACATTTTTCTTCCTGTCGTAATCCCGAAAACACTCTAGCTAGCTGGCCCGCGCTGAGACGCGTCTCCAGACACCTCAAACGTGCGGCTGGCTCGCACAGAACGGCAAAAAATTAAAAAAAATGTATACGTTTATTTGCTAGTAGTGGTTTTTTTGATCACGGTGCACATTTTTCTTCCTGTCTAAATCTTAGAAACACGCTAGCTAGCTGGCCCGCGCCGAGACGCGTCTCCAGACACCTCAACCGTGCGGCTGGCTCGCACAGAACCGCAAAAAATTAAAAAAAATGGATACGTTTATTTGCTAGTAGTGGTTTTTTGATCACGGTGCACATTTTTCTAACTGTCTAAATCCCGAAAACACTCTAGCCAGCTGGCCCGCGCCGAAACGCGTCTCCAGACACCTCAACCGTGCGGCTGGCTCGCATAGAAACGCAAAAAATTTAAAAAAATGTATACGTTTATTTGCTAGTAGTGGTTTTTTGATCACGGTGCACATTTTTCTTCCTGTCGTTATCCCGAAAACACTTTAGCTAGCTGGCCCGCGCCGAGACGCGTCTCCAGACACCTCAACCGTGCGGCTGGCTCGCACAGAACCGCAAAAAATTAAAAAAAAATGTATACGTTTATTTGCTAGTAGTGGTTTTTTGATCACGGTGCACATTTTTCTAACTGTCTAAATCCCGAAAACACTCTAGCCTGCTGGCTTGCGCCGAAACCCGTCTCCAGACACCTCACCCGTGCGGCTGGCTCGCATAGAAACGCAAAAAATTTAAAAAAATGTATACGTTTATTTGCTAGTAGTGGTTTTTTGATCACGGTGCACATTTTTCTTCCTGTCGTAATCCCGAAAACACTCTAGCTAACTGGCCCGCGTCAAGACGCGTCCCCAGACACCTCAACCGTGCGGCTGGCTCGCATAGAACCGCAAAAAATTTTTAATAAAACAATACGTTTATTTGCTAGTAGTGGTTTTTTGATCACGGTGCACATTTTTCTTCCTGTCTAAATCCTAGAAACACTCTAGCTAGCTGGCCCGCGCCGAGACGCGTCTCCAGACACCTCAACCGTGCGGCTGGCTCGCACAGAACCGCAAAAAATTAAAAAAAAATGTATACGTTTATTTGCTAGTAGTGGTTTTTTGATCACGGTGCACATTTTTCTTCCTGTCTAAATCCTAGAAACACTCTGGCTAGCTGGCCTACGTCGAGACGCGTCTCCAGACACCTCAACCGTGCGGCTGGCTCGCATAGAACCGCAAAAATTTAATATAATGTATACGTTTATTTGCTAGTAGTGGTTTTTTGATAACGGTGCACATTTTTCTTCCTGTCTATATCCCGAAAACACTCTAGCTAGCTGGCCCGCGCTGAGGCGCGTCTCCAGACACCTCAACCGTGCGGCTGGCTCGCACAGAACCGCAAAAATATTAAAAAAATGTATACGTTTATTTGCTGGTAGTGGTTTTTTGATCACGGTGCACATTTTTCTTCCTGTCGAAAGCCCGAAAACACGCTCGCTAGCTGGCTTACGCCGAGACGCGTCTCCAGACACCTCAACCGTGCGGCTGGCTCGCACAGAACCGCAAAAAATTAAAAAAAAATGTATACGTTTATTTGCTAGTAGTGGTTTTTTGATCACGGTGCACATTTTTCTTCCTGTCAAAATCCCGAAAACACTTTAGCTAGCTGGCTCGCGCCAAGACGCGTCTCCAGACACCTCAACCGTGCGGCTGGCTCGCACAGAACCGCAAAAAATTAAAAAAAAATGTATACGTTTACTTGCTAGTAGTGGTTTTTTTGATCACGGTGCACATTTTTCTTCCTGTCTAAATCCTAGAAACACGCTAGCTAGCTGGCCCGCGCCGAGACGCATCTCCAGACACCTCAACCGTGCGGCTGGCTTGCACAGAACCGCAAAAAATTAAAAAAAAATGTATACGTTTATTTGCTAGTAGTGGTTTTTTGATCACGGTGCACATTATTCTTCCTGTCTAAATCCTAGAAACACTCTAGCTAGCTGGCCCGCGCCGAGACGCGTCTCCAGACACCTCAACCGTGCGGCTGGCTCACACAGAACCGCAAAAAATTAAAAAAAAATGTATACGTTTATTTGCTAGTAGTGGTTTTTTTATCACGGTGCACATTTTTCTTCCTGTCTAAATCCTAGAAACACGCTAGCCAGCTGGCCTACGTTGAGACGCGTCTCCAGACACCTCAACCGTGCGGCTGGCTCGCAAAGAACCGCAAAAAAATTAAAAAAATATATACGTTTATTTGCTAGTAGTGGTTTTTTGATCACGGTGCACATTTTACTTCCTGTCTAAATCCCGAAAACACTCTAGCTAGCTGGCCCGCGCCAAGACGCGTCTCCAGACACCTCAACCGTGCGGCTGGCTCGCATAGAACCGCAAAAATATTAAAAAAATGTATACGTTTATTTGCTAGTAGTGGTTTTTTGATCACGGTGAACATTTTTCTTCGTGTCTAAATAACGAAAACAATCTAGCTAGCTGGCCCGCGCCAAGACGCGTCTCCAGACACCTTAACCGTGCGATTGGCTCGCACAGAACCGCAAAAATTTAATATAATGTATACGTTTATTTGCTAGTAGTGGTTTTTTGATCACGGTGCACATTTTTCTTCCTGTCTAAATCCCGAAAACACGCTAGCTAGCTGGCCCGCGCCGAGACGCGTCTCCAGACACCTCAACCGTGCGGTTGGCTCGCATAGAACCGCAAAAATTTAATATAATGTATACGTTTATTTGCTAGTAGTGGTTTTTTGATCACGGTGCACATTTTTCTTCCTGTCTAAATCCCGAAAACACTCTAACTAGCTGGCCCGCGCCAAGACGCGTCTCCAGACACCTCAACCGTGCGACTGACTCGCATAGAACCGCAAAAAAATTAAAAAATGTATACGTTTATTTGCTAGTAGTGGTTTTTTGATCACGGTGCTCATTTTTCTTCCTGTCAAAATCCCAAAAACACTAAAGCTAGCTGGCCCGCGCCGAGACGCGTCTCCAGACACCTCAACCGTGCGGCTGGCTCGCACAGAACCGCAAAAAATTTTAAAAAATGTATACGTTTATTTGCTATAGTGGTTTTTTTGATCACGGTGCACATTTTTCTTCCTGTCTAAATCCTAGAAACACGCTAGCTAGCTGGCCCGCGCCGAGACGCGTCTCCAGACACCTCAACCGTGCGGCTGGCTCGCACAGAACCGCAAAATATTAAAAAAAAATGTATACGTTTATTTGCTAGTAGTGGTTTTTTGATCACGGTGCACATTTTTCTTCCTGTCGTAATCCCGAAAACACTCTAGCTAACTGGCTCGCGTCAAGACGCGTCTCCAGACACCTCAACCGTGCGGCTGGCTCGCATAGAACCACAAAAAATTTTTAATAAAACAATACGTTTATTTGCTAGTAGTGGTTTTTTGATCACGGTGCACATTTTCCTTCCTGTCTAAATCCTAGAGACACTCTAGCTAGCTGGCCCTTGCCGAGACGCGTCTCCAGAAACCTCAACCGTGCGGCTGGCTCGCACAGAACGGCAAAAATTTAAAAAAAATGTATACGTTTATTTGCTAGTAGTGGTTTTTTTGATCACGGTGCACATTTTTCTTCCTGTCTAAATCTTAGAAACACGCTAGCTAGCTGGCCCGCGCCGAGACGCGTCTCCAGACACCTCAACCGTGCGGCTGGCTCGCACAGAACCGCAAAAAAAAAAAAAAATGTATACGTTTATTTGCTAGTAGTGGTTTTTTGATCACGGTGCACATTTTTCTAACTGTCTTAATCCCGAAAACACTCTAGCCAGCTGGCCCGCGCCGAAACGCGTCTCCAGACACCTCAACCGTGCGGCTGGCTCGCATAGAAACGCAAAAAATTTAAAAAAATGTATACGTTTATTTGCTAGTAGTGGTTTTTTGATCACGGTGCACATTTTTCTTCCTGTCTAAATCCTAGAAACACTCTAGCTAGCTGGCCCGCGCCGAGACGCGTCTCCAGACACCTCAACCGTGCGGCTGGCTCGCACAGAACCGCAAAAAATTAAAAAAAATGTATACGTTTATTTGCTAGTAGTGGTTTTTTGATCACGGTGCACATTTTTCTAACTGTCTAAATCCCGAAAACACTCTAGCCAGCTGGCCCGCGCCGAAACCCGTCTCCAGACACCTCACCCGTGCGGCTGGCTCGCATAGAAACGCAAAAAATTTAAAAAAATGTATACGTTTATTTGCTTGTAGTGGTTTTTTGATCACGGTGCACATTTTTCTTCCTGTCGTAATCCCGAAAACACTCTAGCTAACTGGCCCGCGTCAAGACGCGTCTCCAGACACCTCAACCGTGCGGCTGGCTCGCATAGAACCGCAAAAATTTTTTAATAAAACAATACGTTTATTTGCTAGTAGTGGTTTTTTGATCACGGTGCACATTTTTCTTCCTGTCTAAATCCTAGAAACACTCTAGCTAGCTGGCCCGCGCCGAGACGCGCCTCCAGACACCTCAACCGTGCGGCTGGCTCGCACAGAACCGCAAAAAATTAAAAAAAAATGTATACGTTTATTTGCTAGTAGTGGTTTTTTTGATCACGGTGCACATTTTTCTTCCTGTCTAAATCCTAGAAACACGCTAGCTAGCTGGCCCGCGCCGAGACGCGTCTCCAGACACCTCAACCGTGCGGCTGGCTCGCACAGAACCGCAAAAAATTAAAAAAAAATGTATACGTTTATTTGCTAGTAGTGGTTTTTTGATCACGGTGCACATTTTTCTTCCTGTCTAAATCCTAGAAACACTCTAGCTAGCTGGCCCGCGCCGAGACGCGTTTCAGACACCTCAACCGTGCGGCTGGCTCACACAGAACCGCAAAAAATTAAAAAAAAAATGTATACTTTTATTTGCTAGTAGTGGTTTTTTGATCACGGTGCACATTTTTCTTCCTGTATAAATCCTAAAAACACTCTAGCTAGCTGGCCTACGTCGAGACGCGTCTCCAGACACCTCAACCGTGCGGCTGGCTCGCATAGAACCGCAAAAATTTAATATAATGTATACGTTTATTTGCTAGTAGTGGTTTTTTGATCACGGTGCACATTTTTCTTCCTGTCTAAATCCCGAAAACGCTCTAGCTAGCTGGCCCGTTTCGAGACGCGTCTCCAGACACCTTAATCGGGCGGCTGGCTCGCATAGAACCGCAAAAAAATTAAAAAAATGTATACGTTTATTTGCTAGTAGTGGTTTTTTGATCACGGTGCACATTTTACTTCCTGTCTAAATCCCGAAAACACTCTAGGTAGCTGGCCCGCGCCGAGACGCGTCTCCAGACACCTCAACCGTGCGGCTGGCTCGCATAGAACCGCAAAAATATTAAAAAAATGTATACGTTTATTTGCTAGTAGTGGTTTTTTGATCACGGTGCACATTTTTCTTCGTGTCTAAATCACGAAAACAATCTAGCTAGCTGGCCCGCGCCAAGACGCGTCTCAAGACACCTCAACCGTGCGGTTGGCTCGCATAGAACCGCAAAAATTTAATATAATGTATACGTTTATTTGCTAGTAGTGGTTTTTTGATCACGGTGCACATTTTTCTTCCAGTCTAAATCCCGAAAACACTCTAGCTAGCTGGCCCGCGCCGAGACGCGTCTCCAGACACCTCAACCGTGCGGCTGGCTCGCATAGAACCGCAAAAAAATTAAAAAAATGTATACGTTTATTTGCTAGTAGTGGTTTTTTGATCACGGTGCACATTTTTCTTCCTGTCTTAATCCCGAAAACAATCTAGCTAGCTGGACCGCGCCAAGACGCGTCTCGAGACACCTCAACCGTGCGGCTGGCTCGCACAGAACCGCAAAAAATTAAAAAAAATGTATACGTTTATTTGCTAGTAGTGGTTTTTTGATCACGGTGCACATTTTTCTTCCTGTCTAAATCACGAAAATACGCTAGCTAGCTGGCCCGCGCCGAGACGCGTCTCCAGACACCTCAACCGTGCGGCTGGCTCGCACAGAACCGCAAAAAATTAAAAAAAAATGAATACGTTTATTTGCTAGTAGTGGTTTTTTGATCACGGTGCACATTTTTCTTCGTGTCTAAATCACGAAAACAATCTAGCTAGCTGGCCCGCGCCAAGATGCGTCTCAAGACACCTCAACCGTGCGGCTGGCTCGCATAGAAACGCAAAAAATTTAAAAAAATGTATACGTTTATTTGCTAGTAGTGGTTTTTTGATCACGGTGCACATTTTTCTTCCTGTCGTAATCCCGAAAACACTTTAGCTAGCTGGCCCGCGCCGAGACGCGTCTCCAGACACCTCAACCGTGCGGCTGGCTCGCACAGAACCGCAAAAAATTAAAAAAAAATGTATACGTTTATTTGCTAGTAGTGGTTTTTTGATCACGGTGCACATTTTTCTAACTGTCTAAATCCCGAAAACACTCTAGCCAGCTGGCCCGCGCCGAAACCCGTCTCCAGACACCTCAACCGTGCGGCTGGCTCGCATAGAACCGCAAAAATATTAAAAAAATGTATACGTTTATTTGCTAGTAGTGGTTTTTTGATCACGGTGCACATTTTTCTAACTGTCTAAATCCCGAAAACACTCTTGCCAGCTGGCCCGCGCCGAAACGCGTCTCCAGACACCTCAACAGTGCGGCTGGCTCGCATAGAAACGCAAAAAATTTAAAAAAATGTATACGTTTATTTGCTAGTAGTGGTTTTTTGATCACGGTGCACATTTTTCTTCCTGTCTAAATCCCGAAAACAATCTAGCTAGCTGGTCCGCGCCAAGACGCGTCTCCAGACACCTCAACCGTGCGACTGACTCGCATAGAACCGCAAAAAAAATAAAAAATGTATACGTTTATTTGCTAGTAGTGGTTTTTTGATCACGGTGCACATTTTTCTAACTGTCTAAATCCCGAAAACACTCTAGCCAGCTGGCCCGCGCCGAAACCCGTCTCCAGACACCTCAACCGTGCGGCTGGCTCGCATAGAACCGCAAAAATATTAAAAAAATGTATACGTTTATTTGCTAGTAGTGGTTTTTTGATCACGGTGCACATTTTTCTTCGTGTCTAAATCCCAAAAACACTCTAGCTAGCTGGCCCGCGCCGAGACGCGTCTCCAGACACCTCAACCGTGCGGCTGGCTCGCATAGAACCGCAAAAAATAAAAAAAAAATGTATACGTTTATTTGCTAGTAGTGGTTTTTTGATCACGGTTCACATTTTTCTTCCTGTCTATATCCTAGAAACGCTCTAGCTAGCTGGCCCGTTCCGAGACGCGTCTCCAGACACCTCAACCGTGCGGTTGGCTCGCATAGAACCGCAAAAATTTAATATAATGTATACGTTTATTTGCTAGTAGTGGTTTTTTGATCACGGTGCACATTTTTCTTCCTGTCTAAATCCCGAAAACACTCTAGCTAGCTGGCCCGCGCCGAGACGCGTCTCCAGACACCTCAACCGTGCGGCTGGCTCGCATAGAACCGCAAAAAAATTAAAAAAATGTATACGTTTATTTGCTAGTAGTGGTTTTTTGATCACGGTGCACATTTTTCTAATTGTCTAAATCCCGAAAACAATCTAGCTAGCTGGCCCGCGCCAAGACGCGTCTCGAGACACCTCAACCGTGCGGCTGGCTCGCACAGAACCGCAAAAAATTAAAAAAAATGTATACGTTTATTTGCTAGTAGTGGTTTTTTGATCACGGTGCACATTTTTCTTCCGGTCTAAATCCTAGAAACACTCTGGCTAGCTGGCCAACGTCGAGACGCGTCTCAAGACACCTCAACCGTGCGGCTGGCTCGCATAGAACCGCAAAAATTTAATATAATGTATACGTTTATTTGCTAGTAGTGGTTTTTTGATCACGGTGCACATTTTTCTTCCTGTCTATATCCCGAAAACACTCTAGCTAGCTGGCCCGCGCTGAGACGCGTCTCCAGACACCTCAACCGTGCGGCTGGCTAGCATAGAACCGCAAAAATTTAATATAATGTATACGTTTATTTGCTAGTAGTGGTTTTTTGATCACGGTGCACATTTTTCTTCCTGTCTAAATCCCGAAAACACTCTAGCTAGCTGGCCCGCGCCGAGACGCGTCTCCAGACACCTCAACCGTGCGGCTGGCTCGCATAGAACCGCAAAAAAATTAAAAAAATGTATACGTTTATTTGCTAGTAGTGGTTTTTTGATCACGGTGCACATTTTTCTTCCTGTCTAAATCCCGAAAACAATCTAGCTAGCTGGTCCGCGCCAAGACGCGTCTCCAGACACCTCAACCGTGCGGCTGGCTAGCATAGAACCGCAAAAATTTAATATAATGAATACGTTTATTTGCTAGTAGTGGTTTTTTGATCACGGTGCACATTTTTCTTCCTGTCTAAATCCCGAAAACACTCTAGCTAGCTGGCCCGCGCCGAGACGCGTCTCCAGACACCTCAACCGTGCGGCTGGCTCGCATAGAACCGCAAAAAAATTAAAAAAATGTATACGTTTATTTGCTAGTAGTGGTTTTTTGATCACGGTGCACATTTTTCTTCCTGTCAAAATCCCAAAAACACTTAAGCTAGCTGGCCCGCGCCGAGACGCGTCTCCAGACACCTCAACCGTGCGGCTGACTCGCACAGAACCGCAAAAAATTAAAAAAAAATGTATACGTTTATTTGCTATAGTGGTTTTTTTGATCACGGTGCACATTTTTCTTCCTGTCTAAATCCTAGAAACACGCTAGCTAGCTGGCCCGTACCGAGACGCGTCTCCAGACACCTCAACCGTGCGGCTGGCTCGCACAGAACCGCAAAATATATTTAAAAAAAATGTATACGTTTATTTGCTAGTAGTGGTTTTTTGATCACGGTGCACATTTTTCTTCCTGTCTAAATCCTAGAAACACTCTAGCTAGCTGGCCCGCGCCGTGACGCGTCTCGAGACACCTCAACCGTGCGGCTGGCTTGCATAGAACCGCAAAAATTTAATATAATGTAAACGTTTATTTGCTAGTAGTGGTTTTTTGATCACGGTGCACATTTTTCTTCCTGTCTATATCCCGAAAACAATCTAGCTAGCTGGCCCGCGCTGAGACGCGTCTCCAGACCCCTCAACCGTGCGGCTGGCTAGCATAGAACCGCAAAAATATAAAAAAAATGTATACGTTTATTTGCTAGTAGTGGTTTTTTGATCACGGTGCACATTTTTCTTCCTGTCTAAATCACGAAAATACGCTAGCTAGCTGGCCCGCGCCGAGACGCGTCTCCAGACACCTCAACCGTGCGGCTGGCTCGCATAGAACCGCAAAAATATTAAAAAAATGTATACGTTTATTTGCTAGTAGTGGTTTTTTGATCACGGTGCACATTTTTAACTGTCTAAATCCCGAAAACACTCTAGCCAGCTGGCCCGCGCCGAAACGCGTCTCCAGACACCTCAACCGTGCGGCTGGCTCGCATAGAAACGCAAAAAATTTAAAAAAATGTATACGTTTATTTGCTAGTAGTGGTTTTTTGATCACGGTGCACATTTTTCTTCCTGTCGTAATCCCGAAAACACTTTAGCTAGCTGGCCCGCGCCGAGACGCGTCTCCAGACACCTCAACCGTGCGGCTGGCTCGCACAGAACCGCAAAAAATTAAAAAAAAATGTATACGTTTATTTGCTAGTAGTGGTTTTTTGATCACGGTGCACATTTTTCTAACTGTCTAAATCCCGAAAACACTCTAGCCAGCTGGCCCGCGCCGAAACCCGTCTCCAGACACCTCAACCGTGCGGCTGGCTCGCATAGAACCGCAAAAATATTAAAAAAATGTATACGTTTATTTGCTAGTAGTGGTTTTTTGATCACGGTGCACATTTTTCTTCCTGTCGTAATCCCGAAAACACTCTAGCTAACTGGCCCGCGTCAAGACGCGTCTCCAGACACCTCAACCGTGCGGCTGGCTCGCACAGAACCGCAAAAAATTTTTAATGAAACAATACGTTTATTTGCTAGTAGTGGTTTTTTGATCACGGTGCACATTTTCCTTCTTGTCTTAATCCTAGAAACACTCTAGCTAGCTGGCCCGCGCCGAGACGCGTCTCCAGACACCTCAACCGTGCGGCTGGCTCGCACAGAACCGCAAAAAATAAAAAAAAAATGTATACGTTTATTTGCTAGTAGTGGTTTTTTGATCACGGTGCACATTTTTCTTCCTGTCGTAATCCCGAAAACACTCTAGCTAACTGGCTCGCGTCAAGACGCGTCTCCAGACACCTCAACCGTGCGGCTGGCTCGCATAGAACCGCAAAAAATTTTTAATAAAACAATACGTTTATTTGCTAGTAGTGGTTTTTTGATCACGGTGCACATTTTCCTTCCTGTCTAAATCCTAGAAACACTCTAGCTAGCTGGCCCGCGCCGAAACCCGTCTCCAGACACCTCAACCGTGCGGCTGGCTCGCATAGAACCGCAAAAATATTAAAAAAATGTATACGTTTATTTGCTAGTAGTGGTTTTTTGATCACGGTGCACATTTTTCTTCCTGTCGTAATCCCGAAAACACTCTAGCTAACTGGCCCGCGTCAAGACGCGTCTCCAGACACCTCAACCGTGCGGCTGGCTCGCACAGAACCGCAAAAAATTTTTAATGAAACAATACGTTTATTTGCTAGTAGTGGTTTTTTGATCACGGTGCACATTTTCCTTCTTGTCTAAATCCTAGAAACACTCTAGCTAGCTGGCCCGCGCCGAGACGCGTCTCCAGACACCTCAACCGTGCGGCTGGCTCGCACAGAACCGCAAAAAATAAAAAAAAAATGTATACGTTTATTTGCTAGTAGTGGTTTTTTGATCACGGTGCACATTTTTCTTCCTGTCGTAATCCCGAAAACACTCTAGCTAACTGGCTCGCGTCAAGACGCGTCTCCAGACACCTCAACCGTGCGGCTGGCTCGCATAGAACCGCAAAAAATTTTTAATAAAACAATACGTTTATTTGCTAGTAGTGGTTTTTTGATCACGGTGCACATTTTCCTTCCTTTCTAAATCCTAGAAACACTCTAGCTAGCTGGCCCTTGCCGAGACGCGTCTCCAGACACCTCAACCGTGCGGCTGGCTCGCACAGAACGGCAAAAATTTAAAAAAAATGTATACGTTTATTTGCTAGTAGTGGTTTTTTTGATCACGGTGCACATTTTTCTTCCTGTCTAAATCTTAGAAACACGCTAGCTAGCTGGCCCGCGCCGAGACGCGTCTCCAGACACCTCAACCGTGCGGCTGGCTCGCACAGAACCGCAAAAAAAAAAAAAATGTATACGTTTATTTGCTAGTAGTGGTTTTTTGATCACGGTGCACATTTTTCTTCCTGTCTTAATCCCGAAAACACTCTAGCCAGCTGGCCCGCGCCGAAACGCGTCTCCAGACACCTCAACCGTGCGGCTGGCTCGCATAGAAACGCAAAAAATTTAAAAAAATGTATACGTTTATTTGCTAGTAGTGGTTTTTTGATCACGGTGCACATTTTTCTTCCTGTCTAAATCCTAGAAACACTCTAGCTAGCTGGCCCGCGCCGAGACGCGTCTCCAGACACCTCAACCGTGCGGCTGGCTCGCACAGAACCGCAAAAAATTAAAAAAAAATGTATACGTTTATTTGCTAGTAGTGGTTTTTTGATCACGGTGCACATTTTTCTAACTGTCTAAATCCCGAAAACACTCTAGCCAGCTGGCCCGCGCCGAAACCCGTCTCCAGACACCTCACCCGTGCGGCTGGCTCGCATAGAAACGCAAAAAATTTAAAAAAATGTATACGTTTATTTGCTAGTAGTGGTTTTTTGATCACGGTGCACATTTTTCTTCCTGTCTATATCCCGAAAACACTCTAGCTAGCTGGCCCGCGCTGAGACGCGTCTCCAGACACCTCAACCGTGCGGCTGGCTAGCATAGAACCGCAAAAATTTAATATAATGTATACGTTTATTTGCTAGTAGTGGTTTTTTGATCACGGTGCACATTTTTCTTCCTGTCTAAATCCCGAAAATACTCTAGCTAGCTGGCCCGCGCCGAGACGCGTCTCCAGACACCTCAACCGTGCGGCTGGCTCGCATAGAACCGCAAAAAAATTAAAAAAATGTATACGTTTATTTGCTAGTAGTGGTTTTTTGATCACGGTGCACATTTTTCTTCCTGTCTAAATCCCGAAAACAATCTAGCTAGCTGGTCCGCGCCAAGACGCGTCTCCAGACACCTCAACCGTGCGACTGACTCGCATAGAACCGCAAAAAAATTAAAAAATGTATACGTTTATTTGCTAGTAGTGGTTTTCTGATCACGGTGCACATTTTTCTTCCTGTCAAAATCCCAAAAACACTAAAGCTAGCTGGCCCGCGCCGAGACGCGTCTCCAGACACCTCAACCGTGCGGCTGGCTCGCACAGAACCGCAAAAAATTTAAAAAAATGTATACGTTTATTTGCTATAGTGGTTTTTTTGATCACGGTGCACATTTTACTTCCTGTCTAAATCCTAGAAACACGCTAGCTAGCTGGCCCGCGCCGAGACGCGTCTCCAGACACCTCAACCGTGCGGCTGGCTCGCACAGAACCGCAAAATATTAAAAAAAAATGTACACGTTTATTTGCTAGTAGTGGTTTTTTGATCACGGTGCACATTTTTCTTCCTGTCTAAATCCTAGAAACACTCTAGCTAGCTGGCCCGCGCCGTGACGCGTCTCGAGACACCTCAACCGTGCGGCTGGCTCGCACAGAACCGCAAAAAATTAAAAAAAATGTATACGTTTATTTGCTAGTAGTGGTTTTTTGATCACGGTGCACATTTTTCTTCCGGTCTAAATCCTAGAAACACTCTGGCTAGCTGGCCAACGTCGAGACGCGTCTCAAGACACCTCAACCGTGCGGCTGGCTCGCATAGAACCGCAAAAATTTAATATAATGTATACGTTTATTTGCTAGTAGTGGTTTTTTGATCACGGTGCACATTTTTCTTCCTGTCTATATCCCGAAAACACTCTAGCTAGCTGGCCCGCGCTGAGACGCGTCTCCAGACACCTCAACCGTGCGGCTGGCTAGCATAGAACCGCAAAAATATTAAAAAAATGTATACGTTTATTTGCTAGTAGTGGTTTTTTGATCACGGTGCACATTTTTCTTCCTGTCTAAATCACGAAAATACGCTAGCTAGCTGGCCCGCGCCGAGACGCGTCTCCAGACACCTCAACCGTGCGGCTGGCTCGCACAGAACCGCAAAAAATTAAAAAAAAATGTATACGTTTATTTGCTAGTAGTGGTTTTTTGATCACGGTGCACATTTTTCTAACTGTCTAAATCCCGAAAACAATCTAGCCAGCTGGCCAACGTCGAGACGCGTCTCAAGACACCTCAACCGTGCGGCTGGCTCGCATAGAACCGCAAAAAATTTAAAAAAATGTATACGTTTATTTGCTAGTAGTGGTTTTTTGATCACGGTTCACATTTTTCTTCCTGTCTATATCCTAGAAACACTCTAGCTAGCTGGCCTACGCTGAGACGCGTCTCCAGACACCTCAACCGTGCGGCTGGCTCGCATAGAACCGCAAAAATTTAATATAATGTATACGTATATTTGCTAGTAGTGGTTTTTTGATCACGGTGCACATTTTTCTTCCTGTCTAAATCCCGAAAACGCACTAGCTAGCTGGCTCGTTCCGAGACGCGTCTCCAGACACCTCAACCGTGCGGTTGGCTCGCATAGAACCGCAAAAATTTAATATAATGTATACGTTTATTTGCTAGTAGTGGTTTTTTGATCACGGTGCACATTTTTCTTCCTGTCTAAATCCCGAAAACACTCTAGCTAGCTGGCCCGCGCCGAGACGCGTCTCCAGACACCTCAACCGTGCGGCTGGCTCGCATAGAACCGCAAAAAAATTAAAAAAATGTATACGTTTATTTGCTAGTAGTGGTTTTTTGATCACGGTGCACATTTTTCTTCCTGTCTAAATCCCGAAAACAATCTAGCTAGCTGGCCCGCGCCACGACGCGTCTCGAGACACCTCAACCGTGCGGCTGGCTCGCACAGAACCGCAAAAAATTAAAAAAAATGTATACGTTTATTTGCTAGTAGTGGTTTTTTGATCACGGTGCACATTTTTCTTCCGGTCTAAATCCTAGAAACACTCTGGCTAGCTGGCCAACGTCGAGACGCGTCTCAAGACACCTCAACCGTGCGGCTGGCTCGCATAGAACCGCAAAAATTTAATATAATGTATACGTTTATTTGCTAGTAGTGGTTTTTTGATCACGGTGCACATTTTTCTTCCTGTCTATATCCCGAAAACACTCTAGCTAGCTGGCCCGCGCTGAGACGCGTCTCCAGACACCTCAACCGTGCGGCTGGCTAGCATAGAACCGCAGAAATTTAATATAATGTATACGTTTATTTGCTAGTAGTGGTTTTTTGATCACGGTGCACATTTTTCTTCCTGTCTAAATCCCGAAAACACTCTAGCTAGCTGGCCCGCGCCGAGACGCGTCTCCAGACACCTCAACCGTGCGGCTGGCTCGCATAGAACCGCAAAAAAATTAAAAAAATGTATACGTTTATTTGCTAGTAGTGGTTTTTTGATCACGGTGCACATTTTTCTTCCTGTCTAAATCCCGGAAACAATCTAGCTAGCTGGCCCGCGCCAAGACGCGTCTCCAGACACCTCAACCGTGCGGCTGGCTCGCACAGAACCGCAAAAAATAAAAAAAAAATGTATACGTTTATTTGCTAGTAGTGGTTTTTTGATCACGGTGCACATTTTTCTTCCTGTCGTAATCCCGAAAACACTCTAGCTAACTGGCTCGCGTCAAGACGCGTCTCCAGACACCTCAACCGTGCGGCTGGCTCGCATAGAACCACAAAAAATTTTTAATAAAACAATACGTTTATTTGCTAGTAGTGGTTTTTTGATCACGGTGCACATTTTCCTTCCTGTCTAAATCCTAGAGACACTCTAGCTAGCTGGCCCTTGCCGAGACGCGTCTCCAGACACCTCAACCGTGCGGCTGGCTCGCACAGAACGGCAAAAATTTAAAAAAAATGTATACGTTTATTTGCTAGTAGTGGTTTTTTTGATCACGGTGCACATTTTTCTTCCTGTCTAAATCTTAGAAACACGCTAGCTAGCTGGCCCGCGCCGAGACGCGTCTCCAGACACCTCAACCGTGCGGCTGGCTCGCACAGAACCGCAAAAAAAAAAAAAAATGTATACGTTTATTTGCTAGTAGTGGTTTTTTGATCACGGTGCACATTTTTCTAACTGTCTTAATCCCGAAAACACTCTAGCCAGCTGGCCCGCGCCGAAACGCGTCTCCAGACACCTCAACCGTGCGGCTGGCTCGCATAGAAACGCAAAAAATTTAAAAAAATGTATACGTTTATTTGCTAGTAGTGGTTTTTTGATCACGGTGCACATTTTTCTTCCTGTCTAAATCCTAGAAACACTCTAGCTAGCTGGCCCGCGCCGAGACGCGTCTCCAGACACCTCAACCGTGCGGCTGGCTCGCACAGAACCGCAAAAAATTAAAAAAAATGTATACGTTTATTTGCTAGTAGTGGTTTTTTGATCACGGTGCACATTTTTCTAACTGTCTAAATCCCGAAAACACTCTAGCCAGCTGGCCCGCGCCGAAACCCGTCTCCAGACACCTCACCCGTGCGGCTGGCTCGCATAGAAACGCAAAAAATTTAAAAAAATGTATACGTTTATTTGCTTGTAGTGGTTTTTTGATCACGGTGCACATTTTTCTTCCTGTCGTAATCCCGAAAACACTCTAGCTAACTGGCCCGCGTCAAGACGCGTCTCCAGACACCTCAACCGTGCGGCTGGCTCGCATAGAACCGCAAAATTTTTTTAATAAAACAATACGTTTATTTGCTAGTAGTGGTTTCTTGATCACGGTGCACATTTTTCTTCCTGTCTAAATCCTAGAAACACTCTAGCTAGCTGGCCCGCGCCGAGACGCGCCTCCAGACACCTCAACCGTGCGGCTGGCTCGCACAGAACCGCAAAAAATTAAAAAAAAATGTATACGTTTATTTGCTAGTAGTGGTTTTTTTGATCACGGTGCACATTTTTCTTCCTGTCTAAATCCTAGAAACACGCTAGCTAGCTGGCCCGCGCCGAGACGCGTCTCCAGACACCTCAACCGTGCGGCTGGCTCGCACAGAACCGCAAAAAATTAAAAAAAAATGTATACGTTTATTTGCTAGTAGTGGTTTTTTGATCACGGTGCACATTTTTCTTCCTGTCTAAATCCTAGAAACACTCTAGCTAGCTGGCCCGCGCCGAGACGCGTTTCAGACACCTCAACCGTGCGGCTGGCTCACACAGAACCGCAAAAAATTAAAAAAAAAATGTATACTTTTATTTGCTAGTAGTGGTTTTTTGATCACGGTGCACATTTTTCTTCCTGTCTAAATCCTAAAAACACTCTAGCTAGCTGGCCTACGTCGAGACGCGTCTCCAGACACCTCAACCGTGCGGCTGGCTCGCATAGAACCGCAAAAATTTAATATAATGTATACGTTTATTTGCTAGTAGTGGTTTTTTGATCACGGTGCACATTTTTCTTCCTGTCTAAATCCCGAAAACGCTCTAGCTAGCTGGCCCGTTCCGAGACGCGTCTCCAGACACCTTAATCGTGCGGCTGGCTCGCATAGAACCGCAAAAAAATTAAAAAAATGTATACGTTTATTTGCTAGTAGTGGTTTTTTGATCACGGTGCACATTTTACTTCCTGTCTAAATCCCGAAAACACTCTAGCTAGCTGGCCCGCGCCAAGACGCGTCTCCAGACACCTCAACCGTGCGGCTGGCTCGCATAGAACCGCAAAAATATTAAAAAAATGTATACGTTTATTTGCTAGTAGTGGTTTTTTGATCACGGTGCACATTTTTCTTCGTGTCTAAATCACGAAAACAATCTAGCTAGCTGGCCCGCGCCAAGACGCGTCTCAAGACACCTCAACCGTGCGGTTGGCTCGCATAGAACCGCAAAAATTTAATATAATGTATACGTTTATTTGCTAGTAGTGGTTTTTTGATCACGGTGCACATTTTTCTTCCAGTCTAAATCCCGAAAACACTCTAGCTAGCTGGCCCGCGCCGAGACGCGTCTCCAGACACCTCAACCGTGCGGCTGGCTCGCATAGAACCGCAAAAAATTTAAAAAAATGTATACGTTTATTTGCTATAGTGGTTTTTTTGATCACGGTGCACATTTTACTTCCTGTCTAAATCCTAGAAACACGCTAGCTAGCTGGCCCGCGCCGAGACGCGTCTCCAGACACCTCAACCGTGCGGCTGGCTCGCACAGAACCGCAAAATATTAAAAAAAAATGTACACGTTTATTTGCTAGTAGTGGTTTTTTGATCACGGTGCACATTTTTCTTCCTGTCTAAATCCTAGAAACACTCTAGCTAGCTGGCCCGCGCCGTGACGCGTCTCGAGACACCTCAACCGTGCGGCTGGCTCGCACAGAACCGCAAAAAATTAAAAAAATGTATACGTTTATTTGCTAGTAGTGGTTTTTGATCACGGTGCACATTTTTCTTCCGGTCTAAATCCTAGAAACACTCTGGCTAGCTGGCCAACGTCGAGACGCGTCTCAAGACACCTCAACCGTGCGGCTGGCTCGCATAGAACCGCAAAAATTTAATATAATGTATACGTTTATTTGCTAGTAGTGGTTTTTTGATCACGGTGCACATTTTTCTTCCTGTCTATATCCCGAAAACACTCTAGCTAGCTGGCCCGCGCTGAGACGCGTCTCCAGACACCTCAACCGTGCGGCTGGCTAGCATAGAACCGCAAAAATATTAAAAAAATGTATACGTTTATTTGCTAGTAGTGGTTTTTTGATCACGGTGCACATTTTTCTTCCTGTCTAAATCACGAAAATACACTAGCTAGCTGGCCCGCGCCGAGACGCGTCTCCAGACACCTCAACCGTGCGGCTGGCTCGCACAGAACCGCAAAAAATTAAAAAAAAATGTATACGTTTATTTGCTAGTAGTGGTTTTTTGATCACGGTGCACATTTTTCTAACTGTCTAAATCCCGAAAACACTCTAGCCAGCTGGCCAACGTCGAGACGCGTCTCAAGACACCTCAACCGTGCGGCTGGCTCGCATAGAACCGCAAAAAATTTAAAAAAATGTATACGTTTATTTGCTAGTAGTGGTTTTTTGATCACGGTGCACATTTTTCTTCCTGTCGTAATCCCGAAATCACTTTAGCTAGCTGGCCCGCGCCGAGACGCGTCTCCAGACACCTCAACCGTGCGGCTGGCTCGCACAGAACCGCAAAAAATTAAAAAAAAATGTATACGTTTATTTGCTAGTAGTGGTTTTTTGATCACGGTGCACATTTTTCTAACTGTCTAAATCCCGAAAACACTCTAGCCAGCTGGCCCGCGCCGAAACCCGTCTCCAGACACCTCAACCGTGCGGCTGGCTCGCATAGAACCGCAAAAATATTAAAAAAATGTATACGTTTATTTGCTAGTAGTGGTTTTTTGATCACGGTGCACATTTTTCTTCGTGTCTAAATCACGAAAACAATCTAGCTAGCTGGCCCGCGCCAAGATGCGTCTCAAGACACCTCAACCGTGCGGCTGGCTCGCATAGAACCGCAAAAAATAAAAAAAAAATGTATACGTTTATTTGCTAGTAGTGGTTTTTTGATCACGGTTCACATTTTTCTTCCTGTCTATATCCTAGAAACACTCTAGCTAGCTGGCATTCGCTGAGACGCGTCTCCAGACACCTCAACCGTGCGGCTGGCTCGCATAGAACCGCAAAAATTTAATATAATGTATACGTATATTTGCTAGTAGTGGTTTTTTGATCACGGTGCACATTTTTCTTCCTGTCTAAATCCCGAAAACGCACTAGCTAGCTGGCTCGTTCCGAGACGCGTCTCCAGACACCTCAACCGTGCGGTTGGCTCGCATAGAACCGCAAAAATTTAATATAATGTATACGTTTATTTGCTAGTAGTGGTTTTTTGATCACGGTGCACATTTTTCTTCCTGTCTAAATCCCGAAAACACTCTAGCTAGCTGGCCCGCGCCGAGACGCGTCTCCAGACACCTCAACCGTGCGGCTGGCTCGCATAGAACCGCAAAAAAATTAAAAAAATGTATACGTTTATTTGCTAGTAGTGGTTTTTTGATCACGGTGCACATTTTTCTTCCTGTCTAAATCCCGAAAACAATCTAGCTAGCTGGCCCGCGCCAAGACGCGTCTCGAGACACCTCAACCGTGCGGCTGGCTCGCACAGAACCGCAAAAAATTAAAAAAAATGTATACGTTTATTTGCTAGTAGTGGTTTTTTGATCACGGTGCACATTTTTCTTCCGGTCTAAATCCTAGAAACACTCTGGCTAGCTGGCCAACGTCGAGACGCGTCTCAAGACACCTCAACCGTGCGGCTGGCTCGCATAGAACCGCAAAAATTTAATATAATGTATACGTTTATTTGCTAGTAGTGGTTTTTTGATCACGGTGCACATTTTTCTTCCTGTCTATATCCCGAAAACACTCTAGCTAGCTGGCCCGCGCTGAGACGCGTCTCCAGACACCTCAACCGTGCGGCTGGCTAGCATAGAACCGCAGAAATTTAATATAATGTATACGTTTATTTGCTAGTAGTGGTTTTTTGATCACGGTGCACATTTTTCTTCCTGTCTAAATCCCGAAAACACTCTAGCTAGCTGGCCCGCGCCGAGACGCGTCTCCAGACACCTCAACCGTGCGGCTGGCTCGCATAGAACCGCAAAAAAATTAAAAAAATGTATACGTTTATTTGCTAGTAGTGGTTTTTTGATCACGGTGCACATTTTTCTTCCTGTCTAAATCCCGGAAACAATCTAGCTAGCTGGTCCGCGCCAAGACGCGTCTCCAGACACCTCAACCGTGCGGCTGGCTCGCACAGAACCGCAAAAAATAAAAAAAAAATGTATACGTTTATTTGCTAGTAGTGGTTTTTTGATCACGGTGCACATTTTTCTTCCTGTCGTAATCCCGAAAACACTCTAGCTAACTGGCTCGCGTCAAGACGCGTCTCCAGACATCTCAACCGTGCGGCTGGCTCGCATAGAACCACAAAAAATTTTTAATAAAACAATACGTTTATTTGCTAGTAGTGGTTTTTTGATCACGGTGCACATTTTCCTTCCTGTCTAAATCCTAGAGACACTCTAGCTAGCTGGCCCTTGCCGAGACGCGTCTCCAGACACCTCAACCGTGCGGCTGGCTCGCACAGAACGGCAAAAATTTAAAAAAAATGTATACGTTTATTTGCTAGTAGTGGTTTTTTTGATCACGGTGCACATTTTTCTTCCTGTCTAAATCTTAGAAACACGCTAGCTAGCTGGCCCGCGCCGAGACGCGTCTCCAGACACCTCAACCGTGCGGCTGGCTCGCACAGAACCGCAAAAAAAAAAAAAAATGTATACGTTTATTTGCTAGTAGTGGTTTTTTGATCACGGTGCACATTTTTCTAACTGTCTTAATCCCGAAAACACTCTAGCCAGCTGGCCCGCGCCGAAACGCGTCTCCAGACACCTCAACCGTGCGGCTGGCTCGCATAGAAACGCAAAAAATTTAAAAAAATGTATACGTTTATTTGCTAGTAGTGGTTTTTTGATCACGGTGCACATTTTTCTTCCTGTCTAAATCCTAGAAACACTCTAGCTAGCTGGCCCGCGCCGAGACGCGTCTCCAGACACCTCAACCGTGCGGCTGGCTCGCACAGAACCGCAAAAAATTAAAAAAAAATGTATACGTTTATTTGCTAGTAGTGGTTTTTTGATCACGGTGCACATTTTTCTAACTGTCTAAATCCCGAAAACACTCTTGCCAGCTGGCCCGCGCCGAAACCCGTCTCCAGACACCTCACCCGTGCGGCTGGCTCGCATAGAAACGCAAAAAATTTAAAAAAATGTATACGTTTATTTGCTTGTAGTGGTTTTTTGATCACGGTGCACATTTTTCTTCCTGTCGTAATCCCGAAAACACTCTAGCTAACTGGCCCGCGTCAAGACGCGTCTCCAGACACCTCAACCGTGCGGCTGGCTCGCATAGAACCGCAAAATTTTTTTAATAAAACAATACGTTTATTTGCTAGTAGTGGTTTTTTGATCACGGTGCACATTTTTCTTCCTGTCTAAATCCTAGAAACACTCTAGCTAGCTGGCCCGCGCCGAGACGCGCCTCCAGACACCTCAACCGTGCGGCTGGCTCGCACAGAACCGCAAAAAATTAAAAAAAAATGTATACGTTTATTTGCTAGTAGTGGTTTTTTTGATCACGGTGCACATTTTTCTTCCTGTCTAAATCCTAGAAACACGCTAGCTAGCTGGCCCGCGCCGAGACGCGTCTCCAGACACCTCAACCGTGCGGCTGGCTCGCACAGAACCGCAAAAAATTAAAAAAAAATGTATACGTTTATTTGCTAGTAGTGGTTTTTTGATCACGGTGCACATTTTTCTTCCTGTCTAAATCCTAGAAACACTCTAGCTAGCTGGCCCGCGCCGAGACGCGTTTCAGACACCTCAACCGTGCGGCTGGCTCACACAGAACCGCAAAAAATTAAAAAAAAAATGTATACTTTTATTTGCTAGTAGTGGTTTTTTGATCACGGTGCACATTTTTCTTCCTGTCTAAATCCTAAAAACACTCTAGCTAGCTGGCCTACGTCGAGACGCGTCTCCAGACACCTCAACCGTGCGGCTGGCTCGCATAGAACCGCAAAAATTTAATATAATGTATACGTTTATTTGCTAGTAGTGGTTTTTTGATCACGGTGCACATTTTTCTTCCTGTCTAAATCCCGAAAACGCTCTAGCTAGCTGGCCCGTTCCGAGACGCGTCTCCAGACACCTTAATCGTGCGGCTGGCTCGCATAGAACCGCAAAAAAATTAAAAAAATGTATACGTTTATTTGCTAGTAGTGGTTTTTTGATCACGGTGCACATTTTACTTCCTGTCTAAATCCCGAAAACACTCTAGCTAGCTGGCCCGCGCCGAGACGCGTCTCCAGACACCTCAACCGTGCGGCTGGCTCGCATAGAACCGCAAAAATATTAAAAAAATGTATACGTTTATTTGCTAGTAGTGGTTTTTTGATCACGGTGCACATTTTTCTTCGTGTCTAAATCACGAAAACAATCTAGCTAGCTGGCCCGCGCCAAGACGCGTCTCAAGACACCTCAACCGTGCGGTTGGCTCGCATAGAACCGCAAAAATTTAATATAATGTATACGTTTATTTGCTAGTAGTGGTTTTTTGATCACGGTGCACATTTTTCTTCCAGTCTAAATCCCGAAAACACTCTAGCTAGCTGGCCCGCGCCGAGACGCGTCTCCAGACACCTCAACCGTGCGGCTGGCTCGCATAGAACCGCAAAAAAATTAAAAAAATGTATACGTTTATTTGCTAGTAGTGGTTTTTTGATCACGGTGCACATTTTTCTTCCTGTCTTAATCCCGAAAACAATCTAGCTAGCTGGCCCGCGCCAAGACGCGTCTCGAGACACCTCAACCGTGCGGCTGGCTCGCACAGAACCGCAAAAAATTAAAAAAAATGTATACGTTTATTTGCTAGTAGTGGTTTTTTTATCACGGTGCACATTTTTCTTCCGGTCTAAATCCTAGAAACACTCTGGCTAGCTGGCCAACGTCGAGACGCGTCTCAAGACACCTCAACCGTGCGGCTGGCTCGCATAGAACCGCAAAAATTTAATATAATGTATACGTTTATTTGCTAGTAGTGGTTTTTTGATCACGGTGCACATTTTTCTTCCTGTCTATATCCCGAAAACACTCTAGCTAGCTGGCCCGCGCTGAGACGCGTCGCCAGACACCTCAACCGTGCGGCTGGCTAGCATAGAACCGCAAAAATTTAATATAATGTATACGTTTATTTGCTAGTAGTGGTTTTTTGATCACGGTGCACATTTTTCTTCCTGTCTAAATCCCGAAAACACTCTAGCTAGCTGGCCCGCGCCGAGACGCGTCTCCAGACACCTCAACCGTGCGGCTGGCTCGCATAGAACCGCAAAAAAATTAAAAAAATGTATACGTTTATTTGCTAGTAGTGGTTTTTTGATCACGGTGCACATTTTTCTAATTGTCTAAATCCCGAAAACAATCTAGCTAGCTGGCCCGCGCCAAGACGCGTCTCGAGACACCTCAACCGTGCGGCTGGCTCGCACAGAACCGCAAAAAATTAAAAAAAATGTATACGTTTATTTGCTAGTAGTGGTTTTTTGATCACGGTGCACATTTTTCTTCCGGTCTAAATCCTAGAAACACTCTGGCTAGCTGGCCAACGTCGAGACGCGTCTCAAGACACCTCAACCGTGCGGCTGGCTCGCATAGAACCGCAAAAATTTAATATAATGTATACGTTTATTTGCTAGTAGTGGTTTTTTGATCACGGTGCACATTTTTCTTCTGGTCTAAATCCTAGAAACACTCTGGCTAGCTGGCCAACGTCGAGACGCGTCTCAAGACACCTCAACCGTGCGGCTGGCTCGCATAGAACCGCAAAAATTTAATATAATGTATACGTTTATTTGCTAGTAGTGGTTTTTTGATCACGGTGCACATTTTTCTTCCTGTCTATATCCCGAAAACACTCTAGCTAGCTGGCCCGCGCTGAGACGCGTCTCCAGACACCTCAACCGTGCGGCTGGCTAGCATAGAACCGCAAAAATTTAATATAATGTATACGTTTATTTGCTAGTAGTGGTTTTTTGATCACGGTGCACATTTTTCTTCCTGTCTAAATCCCGAAAACAATCTAGCTAGCTGGTCCGCGCCAAGACGCGTCTCCAGACACCTCAACCGTGCGGCTGGCTCGCATAGAACCGCAAAAAATTTAAAAAAATGTATACGTTTATTTGCTAGTAGTGGTTTTTTGATCACGGTGCACATTTTTCTTCCTGTGTAAATCCCAAAAACAATCTAGCTAGCTGGTCCGCGCCAAGACGCGTCTCCAGACACCTCAACCGTGCGACTGACTCGCATAGAACCGCAAAAAAAATAAAAAATGTATACGTTTATTTGCTAGTAGTGGTTTTTTGATCACGGTGCACATTTTTCTAACTGTCTAAATCCCGAAAACACTCTAGCCAGCTGGCCCGCGCCGAAACCCGTCTCCAGACACCTCAACCGTGCGGCTGGCTCGCATAGAACCGCAAAAATATTAAAAAAATGTATACGTTTATTTGCTAGTAGTGGTTTTTTGATCACGGTGCACATTTTTCTTCGTGTCTAAATCCCGAAAACACTCTAGCTAGCTGGCCCGCGCCGAGACGCGTCTCCAGACACCTCAACCGTGCGGCTGGCTCGCATAGAACCGCAAAAAATAAAAAAAAAATGTATACGTTTATTTGCTAGTAGTGGTTTTTTGATCACGGTTCACATTTTTCTTCCTGTCTATATCCTAGAAACACTCTAGCTAGCTGGCCTACGCTGAGACGCGTCTCCAGACACCTCAACCGTGCGGCTGGCTCGCATAGAACCGCAAAAATTTAATATAATGTATACGTATATTTGCTAGTAGTGGTTTTTTGATCACGGTGCACATTTTTCTTCCTGTCTAAATCCCGAAAACGCTCTAGCTAGCTGGCCCGTTCCGAGACGCGTCTCCAGACACCTCAACCGTGCGGTTGGCTAGCATAGAACCGCAAAAATTTAATATAATGTATACGTTTATTTGCTAGTAGTGGTTTTTTGATCACGGTGCACATTTTTCTTCCTGTCTAAATCCCGAAAACACTCTAGCTAGCTGGCCCGCGCCGAGACGCGTCTCCAGACACCTCAACCGTGCGGCTGGCTCGCATAGAACCGCAAAAAAATTAAAAAAATGTATACGTTTATTTGCTAGTAGTGGTTTTTTGATCACGGTGCACATTTTTCTAATTGTCTAAATCCCGAAAACAATCTAGCTAGCTGGCCCGCGCCAAGACGCGTCTCGAGACACCTCAACCGTGCGGCTGGCTCGCACAGAACCGCAAAAAATTAAAAAAAATGTATACGTTTATTTGCTAGTAGTGGTTTTTTGATCACGGTGCACATTTTTCTTCCGGTCTAAATCCTAGAAACACTCTGGCTAGCTGGCCAACGTCGAGACGCGTCTCAAGACACCTCAACCGTGCGGCTGGCTCGCATAGAACCGCAAAAATTTAATATAATGTATACGTTTATTTGCTAGTAGTGGTTTTTTGATCACGGTGCACATTTTTCTTCCTGTCTATATCCCGAAAACACTCTAGCTAGCTGGCCCGCGCTGAGACGCGTCTCCAGACACCTCAACCGTGCGGCTGGCTAGCATAGAACCGCAAAAATTTAATATAATGTATACGTTTATTTGCTAGTAGTGGTTTTTTGATCACGGTGCACATTTTTCTTCCTGTCTAAATCCCGAAAACAATCTAGCTAGCTGGTCCGCGCCAAGACGCGTCTCCAGACACCTCAACCGTGCGGCTGGCTCGCATAGAACCGCAAAAAATTTAAAAAAATGTATACGTTTATTTGCTAGTAGTGGTTTTTTGATCACGGTGCACATTTTTCTTCCTGTGTAAATCCCGAAAACAATCTAGCTAGCTGGTCCGCGCCAAGACGCGTCTCCAGACACCTCAACCGTGCGACTGACTCGCATAGAACCGCAAAAAAAATAAAAAATGTATACGTTTATTTGCTAGTAGTGGTTTTTTGATCACGGTGCACATTTTTCTAACTGTCTAAATCCCGAAAACACTCTAGCCAGCTGGCCCGCGCCGAAACCCGTCTCCAGACACCTCAACCGTGCGGCTGGCTCGCATAGAACCGCAAAAATATTAAAAAAATGTATACGTTTATTTGCTAGTAGTGGTTTTTTGATCACGGTGCACATTTTTCTTCGTGTCTAAATCCCGAAAACACTCTAGCTAGCTGGCCCGCGCCGAGACGCGTCTCCAGACACCTCAACCGTGCGGCTGGCTCGCATAGAACCGCAAAAAATAAAAAAAAAATGTATACGTTTATTTGCTAGTAGTGGTTTTTTGATCACGGTTCACATTTTTCTTCCTGTCTATATCCTAGAAACACTCTAGCTAGCTGGCCTACGCTGAGACGCGTCTCCAGACACCTCAACCGTGCGGCTGGCTCGCATAGAACCGCAAAAATTTAATATAATGTATACGTATATTTGCTAGTAGTGGTTTTTTGATCACGGTGCACATTTTTCTTCCTGTCTAAATCCCGAAAACGCTCTAGCTAGCTGGCCCGTTCCGAGACGCGTCTCCAGACACCTCAACCGTGCGGTTGGCTAGCATAGAACCGCAAAAATTTAATATAATGTATACGTTTATTTGCTAGTAGTGGTTTTTTGATCACGGTGCACATTTTTCTTCCTGTCTAAATCCCGAAAACACTCTAGCTAGCTGGCCCGCGCCGAGACGCGTCTCCAGACACCTCAACCGTGCGGCTGGCTCGCATAGAACCGCAAAAAAATTAAAAAAATGTATACGTTTATTTGCTAGTAGTGGTTTTTTGATCACGGTGCACATTTTTCTAATTGTCTAAATCCCGAAAACAATCTAGCTAGCTGGCCCGCGCCAAGACGCGTCTCGAGACACCTCAACCGTGCGGCTGGCTCGCACAGAACCGCAAAAAATTAAAAAAAATGTATACGTTTATTTGCTAGTAGTGGTTTTTTGATCACGGTGCACATTTTTCTTCCGGTCTAAATCCTAGAAACACTCTGGCTAGCTGGCCAACGTCGAGACGCGTCTCAAGACACCTCAACCGTGCGGCTGGCTCGCATAGAACCGCAAAAATTTAATATAATGTATACGTTTATTTGCTAGTAGTGGTTTTTTGATCACGGTGCACATTTTTCTTCCTGTCTATATCCCGAAAACACTCTAGCTAGCTGGCCCGCGCTGAGACGCGTCTCCAGACACCTCAACCGTGCGGCTGGCTAGCATAGAACCGCAAAAATTTAATATAATGTATACGTTTATTTGCTAGTAGTGGTTTTTTGATCACGGTGCACATTTTTCTTCCTGTCTAAATCCCGAAAACACTCTAGCTAGCTGGCCCGCGCCGAGACGCGTCTCCAGACACCTCAACCGTGCGGCTGGCTCGCATAGAACCGCAAAAAAAAAAAAAAAAATGTATACGTTTATTTGCTAGTAGTGGTTTTTTGATCACGGTGCACATTTTTCTTCCTGTCTAAATCCCGAAAACAATCTAGCTAGCTGGTCCGCGCCAAGACGCGTCTCCAGACACCTCAACCGTGCGACTGACTCGCATAGAACCGCAAAAAAAATAAAAAATGTATACGTTTATTTGCTAGTAGTGGTTTTTTGATCACGGTGCACATTTTTCTTTCTGTCAAAATCCCAAAAACACTAAAGCTAGCTGGCTTGCGCCGAGACGCGTCTCCAGACACCTCAACCGTGCGGCTGGCTCGCACAGAACCGCAAAAAATTTAAAAAAATGTATACGTTTATTTGCTATAGTGGTTTTTTTGATCACGGTGCACATTTTTCTTCCTGTCTAAATCCTAGAAACACGCTAGCTAGCTGGCCCGCGCCGAGACGCGTCTCCAGACACCTCAACCGTGCGGCTGGCTCGCACAGAACCGCAAAATATTAAAAAAAAATGTATACGTTTATTTGCTAGTAGTGGTTTTTTGATCACGGTGCACATTTTTCTTCCTGTCTAAATCCTAGAAACACTCTAGCTAGCTGGCCCGCGCCGTGACGCGTCTCGAGACACCTCAACCGTGCGGCTGGCTCGCACAGAACCGCAAAAAATTAAAAAAAATGTATACGTTTATTTGCTAGTAGTGGTTTTTTGATCACGGTGCACATTTTTCTTCGTGTCTAAATCACGAAAACAATCTAGCTAGCTGGCCCGCGCCAAGATGCGTCTCAAGACACCTCAACCGTGCGGCTGGCTCGCATAGAACCGCAAAAAATAAAAAAAAAATGTATACGTTTATTTGCTAGTAGTGGTTTTTTGATCACGGTTCACATTTTTCTTCCTGTCTATATCCTAGAAACACTCTAGCTAGCTGGCCTACGCTGAGACGCGTCTCCAGACACCTCAACCGTGCGGCTGGCTCGCATAGAACCGCAAAAATTTAATATAATGTATACGTATATTTGCTAGTAGTGGTTTTTTGATCACGGTGCACATTTTTCTTCCTGTCTAAATCCCGAAAACGCACCAGCTAGCTGGCTCGTTCCGAGACGCGTCTCCAGACACCTCAACCGTGCGGTTGGCTCGCATAGAACCGCAAAAATTTAATATAATGTATACGTTTATTTGCTAGTAGTGGTTTTTTGATCACGGTGCACATTTTTCTTCCTGTCTAAATCCCGAAAACACTCTAGCTAGCTGGCCCGCGCCGAGACGCGTCTCCAGACACCTCAACCGTGCGGCTGGCTCGCATAGAACCGCAAAAAAATTAAAAAAATGTATACGTTTATTTGCTAGTAGTGGTTTTTTGATCACGGTGCACATTTTTCTTCCTGTCTAAATCCCGAAAACAATCTAGCTAGCTGGCCCGCGCCAAGACGCGTCTCGAGACACCTCAACCGTGCGGCTGGCTCGCACAGAACCGCAAAAAATTAAAAAAAATGTATACGTTTATTTGCTAGTAGTGGTTTTTTGATCACGGTGCACATTTTTCTTCCGGTCTAAATCCTAGAAACACTCTGGCTAGCTGGCCAACGTCGAGACGCGTCTCAAGACACCTCAACCGTGCGGCTGGCTCGCATAGAACCGCAAAAATTTAATATAATGTATACGTTTATTTGCTAGTAGTGGTTTTTTGATCACGGTGCACATTTTTCTTCCTGTCTATATCCCGAAAACACTCTAGCTAGCTGGCCCGCGCTGAGACGCGTCTCCAGACACCTCAACCGTGCGGCTGGCTAGCATAGAACCGCAGAAATTTAATATAATGTATACGTTTATTTGCTAGTAGTGGTTTTTTGATCACGGTGCACATTTTTCTTCCTGTCTAAATCCCGAAAACACTCTAGCTAGCTGGCCCGCGCCGAGACGCGTCTCCAGACACCTCAACCGTGCGGCTGGCTCGCATAGAACCGCAAAAAAATTAAAAAAATGTATACGTTTATTTGCTAGTAGTGGTTTTTTGATCACGGTGCACATTTTTCTTCCTGTCTAAATCCCGGAAACAATCTAGCTAGCTGGTCCGCGCCAAGACGCGTCTCCAGACACCTCAACCGTGCGGCTGGCTCGCACAGAACCGCAAAAAATAAAAAAAAAATGTATACGTTTATTTGCTAGTAGTGGTTTTTTGATCACGGTGCACATTTTTCTTCCTGTCGTAATCCCGAAAACACTCTAGCTAACTGGCTCGCGTCAAGACGCGTCTCCAGACATCTCAACCGTGCGGCTGGCTCGCATAGAACCACAAAAAATTTTTAATAAAACAATACGTTTATTTGCTAGTAGTGGTTTTTTGATCACGGTGCACATTTTCCTTCCTGTCTAAATCCTAGAGACACTCTAGCTAGCTGGCCCTTGCCGAGACGCGTCTCCAGACACCTCAACCGTGCGGCTGGCTCGCACAGAACGGCAAAAATTTAAAAAAAATGTATACGTTTATTTGCTAGTAGTGGTTTTTTTGATCACGGTGCACATTTTTCTTCCTGTCTAAATCTTAGAAACACGCTAGCTAGCTGGCCCGCGCCGAGACGCGTCTCCAGACACCTCAACCGTGCGGCTGGCTCGCACAGAACCGCAAAAAAAAAAAAAAAATGTATACGTTTATTTGCTAGTAGTGGTTTTTTGATCACGGTGCACATTTTTCTAACTGTCTTAATCCCGAAAACACTCTAGCCAGCTGGCCCGCGCCGAAACGCGTCTCCAGACACCTCAACCGTGCGGCTGGCTCGCATAGAAACGCAAAAAATTTAAAAAAATGTATACGTTTATTTGCTAGTAGTGGTTTTTTGATCACGGTGCACATTTTTCTTCCTGTCTAAATCCTAGAAACACTCTAGCTAGCTGGCCCGCGCCGAGACGCGTCTCCAGACACCTCAACCGTGCGGCTGGCTCGCACAGAACCGCAAAAAATTAAAAAAAAATGTATACGTTTATTTGCTAGTAGTGGTTTTTTGATCACGGTGCACATTTTTCTAACTGTCTAAATCCCGAAAACACTCTAGCCAGCTGGCCCGCGCCGAAACCCGTCTCCAGACACCTCACCCGTGCGGCTGGCTCGCATAGAAACGCAAAAAATTTAAAAAAATGTATACGTTTATTTGCTTGTAGTGGTTTTTTGATCACGGTGCACATTTTTCTTCCTGTCGTAATCCCGAAAACACTCTAGCTAACTGGCCCGCGTCAAGACGCGTCTCCAGACACCTCAACCGTGCGGCTGGCTCGCATAGAACCGCAAAATTTTTTTAATAAAACAATACGTTTATTTGCTAGTAGTGGTTTTTTGATCACGGTGCACATTTTTCTTCCTGTCTAAATCCTAGAAACACTCTAGCTAGCTGGCCCGCGCCGAGACGCGCCTCCAGACACCTCAACCGTGCGGCTGGCTCGCACAGAACCGCAAAAAATTAAAAAAAAATGTATACGTTTATTTGCTAGTAGTGGTTTTTTTGATCACGGTGCACATTTTTCTTCCTGTCTAAATCCTAGAAACACGCTAGCTAGCTGGCCCGCGCCGAGACGCGTCTCCAGACACCTCAACCGTGCGGCTGGCTCGCACAGAACCGCAAAAAATTAAAAAAAAATGTATACGTTTATTTGCTAGTAGTGGTTTTTTGATCACGGTGCACATTTTTCTTCCTGTCTAAATCCTAGAAACACTCTAGCTAGCTGGCCCGCGCCGAGACGCGTTTCAGACACCTCAACCGTGCGGCTGGCTCACACAGAACCGCAAAAAATTAAAAAAAAAATGTATACTTTTATTTGCTAGTAGTGGTTTTTTGATCACGGTGCACATTTTTCTTCCTGTCTAAATCCTAAAAACACTCTAGCTAGCTGGCCTACGTCGAGACGCGTCTCCAGACACCTCAACCGTGCGGCTGGCTCGCATAGAACCGCAAAAATTTAATATAATGTATACGTTTATTTGCTAGTAGTGGTTTTTTGATCACGGTGCACATTTTTCTTCCTGTCTAAATCCCGAAAACGCTCTAGCTAGCTGGCCCGTTCCGAGACGCGTCTCCAGACACCTTAATCGTGCGGCTGGCTCGCATAGAACCGCAAAAAAATTAAAAAAATGTATACGTTTATTTGCTAGTAGTGGTTTTTTGATCACGGTGCACATTTTACTTCCTGTCTAAATCCCGAAAACACTCTAGCTAGCTGGCCCGCGCCGAGACGCGTCTCCAGACACCTCAACCGTGCGGCTGGCTCGCATAGAACCGCAAAAATATTAAAAAAATGTATACGTTTATTTGCTAGTAGTGGTTTTTTGATCACGGTGCACATTTTTCTTCGTGTCTAAATCACGAAAACAATCTAGCTAGCTGGCCCGCGCCAAGACGCGTCTCAAGACACCTCAACCGTGCGGTTGGCTCGCATAGAACCGCAAAAATTTAATATAATGTATACGTTTATTTGCTAGTAGTGGTTTTTTGATCACGGTGCACATTTTTCTTCCAGTCTAAATCCCGAAAACACTCTAGCTAGCTGGCCCGCGCCGAGACGCGTCTCCAGACACCTCAACCGTGCGGCTGGCTCGCATAGAACCGCAAAAAAATTAAAAAAATGTATACGTTTATTTGCTAGTAGTGGTTTTTTGATCACGGTGCACATTTTTCTTCCTGTCTTAATCCCGAAAACAATCTAGCTAGCTGGCCCGCGCCAAGACGCGTCTCGAGACACCTCAACCGTGCGGCTGGCTCGCACAGAACCGCAAAAAATTAAAAAAAATGTATACGTTTATTTGCTAGTAGTGGGTTTTTTTATCACGGTGCACATTTTTCTTCCGGTCTAAATCCTAGAAACACTCTGGCTAGCTGGCAACGTCGAGACGCGTCTCAAGACACCTCAACCGTGCGGCTGGCTCGCATAGAACCGCAAAAATTTAATATAATGTATACGTTTATTTGCTAGTAGTGGTTTTTTGATCACGGTGCACATTTTTCTTCCTGTCTATATCCCGAAAACACTCTAGCTAGCTGGCCCGCGCTGAGACGCGTCTCCAGACACCTCAACCGTGCGGCTGGCTAGCATAGAACCGCAAAAATTTAATATAATGTATACGTTTATTTGCTAGTAGTGGTTTTTTGATCACGGTGCACATTTTTCTTCCTGTCTAAATCCCGAAAACACTCTAGCTAGCTGGCCCGCGCCGAGACGCGTCTCCAGACACCTCAACCGTGCGGCTGGCTCGCATAGAACCGCAATAAAATTAAAAAAATGTATACGTTTATTTGCTAGTAGTGGTTTTTTGATCACGGTGCACATTTTTCTTCCTGTCTAAATCCCGAAAACAATCTAGCTAGCTGGCCCGCGCCAAGACGCGTCTCCAGACACCTCAACCGTGCGACTGACTCGCATAGAACCGCAAAAAAATTAAAAAATGTATACGTTTATTTGCTAGTAGTGGTTTTTTGATCACGGTGCACATTTTTCTTCCTGTCAAAATCCCAAAAACACTAAAGCTAGCTGGCCCGCGCCGAGACGCGTCTCCAGACACCTCAACCGTGCGGCTGGCTCGCACAGAACCGCAAAAAATTTAAAAAAATGTATACGTTTATTTGCTATAGTGGTTTTTTTGATCACGGTGCACATTTTTCTTCCTGTCTAAATCCTAGAAACACGCTAGCTAGCTGGCCCGCGCCGAGACGCGTCTCCAGACACCTCAACCGTGCGGCTGGCTCGCACAGAACCGCAAAATATAAAAAAAAAATGTATACGTTTATTTGCTAGTAGTGGTTTTTTGATCACGGTGCACATTTTTCTTCCTGTCTAAATCCTAGAAACACTCTAGCTAGCTGGCCCGCGCCGTGACGCGTCTCGAGACACCTCAACCGTGCGGCTGGCTCGCACAGAACCGCAAAAAATTTTAAAAAATATATACGTTTATTTGCTAGTAGTGGTTTTTTGATCACGGTGCACATTTTTCTTCCTGTCTAAATCACGAAAATACGCTAGCTAGCTGGCCCGCGCCGAGACGCGTCTCCAGACACCTCAACCGTGCGGCTGGCTCGCACAGAACCGCAAAAAATTTAAAAAAAATGAATACGTTTATTTGCTAGTAGTGGTTTTTTGATCACGGTGCACATTTTTCTTCGTGTCTAAATCACGAAAACAATCTAGCTAGCTGGCCCGCGCCAAGATGCGTCTCAAGACACCTCAACCGTGCGGCTGGCTCGCATAGAAACGCAAAAAATTTAAAAAAATGTATACGTTTATTTGCTAGTAGTGGTTTTTTGATCACGGTGCACATTTTTCTTCCTGTCGTAATCCCGAAAACACTTTAGCTAGCTGGCCCGCGCCGAGACGCGTCTCCAGACACCTCAACCGTGCGGCTGGCTCGCACAGAACCGCAAAAAATTAAAAAAAAATGTATACGTTTATTTGCTAGTAGTGGTTTTTTGATCACGGTGCACATTTTTCTAACTGTCTAAATCCCGAAAACACTCTAGCCAGCTGGCCCGCGCCGAAACCCGTCTCCAGACACCTCAACCGTGCGGCTGGCTCGCATAGAACCGCAAAAATATTAAAAAAATGTATACGTTTATTTGCTAGTAGTGGTTTTTTGATCACGGTGCACATTTTTCTAACTGTCTAAATCCCGAAAACACTCTAGCCAGCTGGCCCGCGCCGAAACGCGTCTCCAGACACCTCAACCGTGCGGCTGGCTCGCATAGAAACGCAAAAAATTTAAAAAAATGTATACGTTTATTTGCTAGTAGTGGTTTTTTGATCACGGTGCACATTTTTCTTCCTGTCTAAATCCCGAAAACAATCTAGCTAGCTGGTCCGCGCCAAGACGCGTCTCCAGACACCTCAACCGTGCGACTGACTCGCATAGAACCGCAAAAAAAATAAAAAATGTATACGTTTATTTGCTAGTAGTGGTTTTTTGATCACGGTGCACATTTTTCTTACTGTCTAAATCCCGAAAACACTCTAGCCAGCTGGCCCGCGCCGAAACCCGTCTCCAGACACCTCAACCGTGCGGCTGGCTCGCATAGAACCGCAAAAATATTAAAAAAATGTATACGTTTATTTGCTAGTAGTGGTTTTTTGATCACGGTGCACATTTTTCTTCGTGTCTAAATCCCGAAAACACTCTAGCTAGCTGGCCCGCGCCGAGACGCGTCTCCAGACACCTCAACCGTGCGGCTGGCTCGCATAGAACCGCAAAAAATAAAAAAAAAATGTATACGTTTATTTGCTAGTAGTGGTTTTTTGATCACGGTGCACATTTTTCTAATTGTCTAAATCCCGAAAACAATCTAGCTAGCTGGCCCGCGCCAAGACGCGTCTCGAGACACCTCAACCGTGCGGCTGGCTCGCACAGAACCGCAAAAAATTAAAAAAAATGTATACGTTTATTTGCTAGTAGTGGTTTTTTGATCACGGTGCACATTTTTCTTCCGGTCTAAATCCTAGAAACACTCTGGCTAGCTGGCCAACGTCGAGACGCGTCTCAAGACACCTCAACCGTGCGGCTGGCTCGCATAGAACCGCAAAAATTTAATATAATGTATACGTTTATTTGCTAGTAGTGGTTTTTTGATCACGGTGCACATTTTTCTTCCGGTCTAAATCCTAGAAACACTCTGGCTAGCTGGCCAACGTCGAGACGCGTCTCAAGACACCTCAACCGTGCGGCTGGCTCGCATAGAACCGCAAAAATTTAATATAATGTATACGTTTATTTGCTAGTAGTGGTTTTTTGATCACGGTGCACATTTTTCTTCCTGTCTATATCCCGAAAACACTCTAGCTAGCTGGCCCGCGCTGAGACGCGTCTCCAGACACCTCAACCGTGCGGCTGGCTAGCATAGAACCGCAAAAATTTAATATAATGTATACGTTTATTTGCTAGTAGTGGTTTTTTGATCACGGTGCACATTTTTCTTCCTGTCTAAATCCCGAAAACAATCTAGCTAGCTGGTCCGCGCCAAGACGCGTCTCCAGACACCTCAACCGTGCGGCTGGCTCGCATAGAACCGCAAAAAAATTAAAAAAATGTATACGTTTATTTGCTAGTAGTGGTTTTTTGATCACGGTGCACATTTTTCTAATTGTCTAAATCCCGAAAACAATCTAGCTAGCTGGCCCGCGCCAAGACGCGTCTCGAGACACCTCAACCGTGCGGCTGGCTCGCACAGAACCGCAAAAAATTAAAAAAAATGTATACGTTTATTTGCTAGTAGTGGTTTTTTGATCACGGTGCACATTTTTCTTCCGGTCTAAATCCTAGAAACACTCTGGCTAGCTGGCCAACGTCGAGACGCGTCTCAAGACACCTCAACCGTGCGGCTGGCTCGCATAGAACCGCAAAAATTTAATATAATGTATACGTTTATTTGCTAGTAGTGGTTTTTTGATCACGGTGCACATTTTTCTTCCTGTCTATATCCCGAAAACACTCTAGCTAGCTGGCCCGCGCTGAGACGCGTCTCCAGACACCTCAACCGTGCGGCTGGCTAGCATAGAACCGCAAAAATTTAATATAATGTATACGTTTATTTGCTAGTAGTGGTTTTTTGATCACGGTGCACATTTTTCTTCCTGTCTAAATCCCGAAAACAATCTAGCTAGCTGGTCCGCGCCAAGACGCGTCTCCAGACACCTCAACCGTGCGACTGACTCGCATAGAACCGCAAAAAAAATAAAAAATGTATACGTTTATTTGCTAGTAGTGGTTTTTTGATCACGGTGCACATTTTTCTAACTGTCTAAATCCCGAAAACACTCTAGCCAGCTGGCCCGCGCCGAAACCCGTCTCCAGACACCTCAACCGTGCGGCTGGCTCGCATAGAACCGCAAAAATATTAAAAAAATGTATACGTTTATTTGCTAGTAGTGGTTTTTTGATCACGGTGCACATTTTTCTTCGTGTCTAAATCCCGAAAACACTCTAGCTAGCTGGCCCGCGCCGAGACGCGTCTCAGGACACCTCAACCGTGCGGCTGGCTCGCATAGAACCGCAAAAAATAAAAAAAAAATGTATACGTTTATTTGCTAGTAGTGGTTTTTTGATCACGGTTCACATTTTTCTTCCTGTCTATATCCTAGAAACACTCTAGCTAGCTGGCCTACGCTGAGACGCGTCTCCAGACACCTCAACCGTGCGGCTGGCTCGCATAGAACCGCAAAAATTTAATATAATGTATACGTATATTTGCTAGTAGTGGTTTTTTGATCACGGTGCACATTTTTCTTCCTGTCTAAATCCCGAAAACGCTCTAGCTAGCTGGCCCGTTCCGAGACGCGTCTCCAGACACCTCAACCGTGCGGTTGGCTCGCATAGAACCGCAAAAATTTAATATAATGTATACGTTTATTTGCTAGTAGTGGTTTTTTGATCACGGTGCACATTTTTCTTCCTGTCTAAATCCCGAAAACACTCTAGCTAGCTGGCCCGCGCCGAGACGCGTCTCCAGACACCTCAACCGTGCGGCTGGCTCGCATAGAACCGCAAAAAAATTAAAAAAATGTATACGTTTATTTGCTAGTAGTGGTTTTTTGATCACGGTGCACATTTTTCTAATTGTCTAAATCCCGAAAACAATCTAGCTAGCTGGCCCGCGCCAAGACGCGTCTCGAGACACCTCAACCGTGCGGCTGGCTCGCATAGAACCGCAAAAATATTAAAAAAATGTATACGTTTATTTGCTAGTAGTGGTTTTTTGATCACGGTGCACATTTTTCTAACTGTCTAAATCCCGAAAACACTCTAGCCAGCTGGCCCGCGCCGAAACCCGTCTCCAGACACCTCAACCGTGCGGCTGGCTCGCATAGAACCGCAAAAATATTAAAAAAATGTATACGTTTATTTGCTAGTAGTGGTTTTTTGATCACGGTGCACATTTTTCTAACTGTCTAAATCCCGAAAACACTCTAGCCAGCTGGCCCGCGCCGAAACGCGTCTCCAGACACCTCAACCGTGCGGCTGGCTCGCATAGAAACGCAAAAAATTTAAAAAAATGTATACGTTTATTTGCTAGTAGTGGTTTTTTGATCACGGTGCACATTTTTCTTCCTGTGTAAATCCCGAAAACAATCTAGCTAGCTGGTCCGCGCCAAGACGCGTCTCCAGACACCTCAACCGTGCGACTGACTCGCATAGAACCGCAAAAAAAATAAAAAATGTATACGTTTATTTGCTAGTAGTGGTTTTTTGATCACGGTGCACATTTTTCTAACTGTCTAAATCCCGAAAACACTCTAGCCAGCTGGCCCGCGCCGAAACCCGTCTCCAGACACCTCAACCGTGCGGCTGGCTCGCATAGAACCGCAAAAATATTAAAAAAATGTATACGTTTATTTGCTAGTAGTGGTTTTTTGATCACGGTGCACATTTTTCTTCGTGTCTAAATCCCGAAAACACTCTAGCTAGCTGGCCCGCGCCGAGACGCGTCTCCAGACACCTCAACCGTGCGGCTGGCTCGCATAGAACCGCAAAAAATAAAAATAAAATGTATACGTTTATTTGCTAGTAGTGGTTTTTTGATCACGGTTCACATTTTTCTTCCTGTCTATATCCTAGAAACACTCTAGCTAGCTGGCCTACGCTGAGACGCGTCTCCAGACACCTCAACCGTGCGGCTGGCTCGCATAGAACCGCAAAAATTTAATATAATGTATACGTATATTTGCTAGTAGTGGTTTTTTGATCACGGTGCACATTTTTCTTCCTGTCTAAATCCCGAAAACGCTCTAGCTAGCTGGCCCGTTCCGAGACGCGTCTCCAGACACCTCAACCGTGCGGTTGGCTAGCATAGAACCGCAAAAATTTAATATAATGTATACGTTTATTTGCTAGTAGTGGTTTTTTGATCACGGTGCACATTTTTCTTCCTGTCTAAATCCCGAAAACACTCTAGCTAGCTGGCCCGCGCCGAGACGCGTCTCCAGACACCTCAACCGTGCGGCTGGCTCGCATAGAACCGCAAAAAAATTAAAAAAATGTATACGTTTATTTGCTAGTAGTGGTTTTTTGATCACGGTGCACATTTTTCTAATTGTCTAAATCCCGAAAACAATCTAGCTAGCTGGCCCGCGCCAAGACGCGTCTCGAGACACCTCAACCGTGCGGCTGGCTCGCACAGAACCGCAAAAAATTAAAAAAAATGTATACGTTTATTTGCTAGTAGTGGTTTTTTGATCACGGTGCACATTTTTCTTCCGGTCTAAATCCTAGAAACACTCTGGCTAGCTGGCCCGCGCCGAGACGCGTCTCCAGACACCTCAACCGTGCGGCTGGCTCGCATAGAACCGCAAAAATTTAATATAATGTATACGTTTATTTGCTAGTAGTGGTTTTTTGATCACGGTGCACATTTTTCTTCCTGTCTATATCCCGAAAACACTCTAGCTAGCTGACCCGCGCTGAGACGCGTCTCCAGACACCTCAACCGTGCGGCTGGCTAGCATAGAACCGCAAAAATTTAATATAATGTATACGTTTATTTGCTAGTAGTGGTTTTTTGATCACGGTGCACATTTTTCTTCCTGTCTAAATCCCGAAAACACTCTAGCTAGCTGGCCCGCGCCGAGACGCGTCTCCAGACACCTCAACCGTGCGGCTGGCTCGCATAGAACCGCAAAAAAAAAAAAAAAATGTATACGTTTATTTGCTAGTAGTGGTTTTTTGATCACGGTGCACATTTTTCTTCCTGTCTAAATCCCGAAAACAATCTAGCTAGCTGGTCCGCGCCAAGACGCGTCTCCAGACACCTCAACCGTGCGACTGACTCGCATAGAACCGCAAAAAAAATAAAAAATGTATACGTTTATTTGCTAGTAGTGGTTTTTTGATCACGGTGCACATTTTTCTTTCTGTCAAAATCCCAAAAACACTAAAGCTAGCTGGCTTGCGCCGAGACGCGTCTCCAGACACCTCAACCGTGCGGCTGGCTCGCACAGAACCGCAAAAAATTTAAAAAAATGTATACGTTTATTTGCTATAGTGGTTTTTTTGATCACGGTGCACATTTTTCTTCCTGTCTAAATCCTAGAAACACGTTAGCTAGCTGGCCCGCGCCGAGACGCGTCTCCAGACACCTCAACCGTGCGGCTGGCTCGCACAGAACCGCAAAATATTAAAAAAAAATGTATACGTTTATTTGCTAGTAGTGGTTTTTTGATCACGGTGCACATTTTTCTTCCTGTCTAAATCCTAGAAACACTCTAGCTAGCTGGCCCGCGCCGTGACGCGTCTCGAGACACCTCAACCGTGCGGCTGGCTCGCACAGAACCGCAAAAAATTAAAAAAAATGTATACGTTTATTTGCTAGTAGTGGTTTTTTGATTACGGTGCACATTTTTCTTCCGGTCTAAATCCTAGAAACACTCTGGCTAGCTGGCCAACGTCGAGACGCGTCTCAAGACACCTCAACCGTGCGGCTGACTCGCATAGAACCGCAAAAATTTAATATAATGTATACGTTTATTTGCTAGTAGTGGTTTTTTGATCACGGTGCACATTTTTCTTCCTGTCTATATCCCGAAAACACTCTAGCTAGCTGGCCCGCGCTGAGACGCGTCTCCAGACACCTCAACCGTGCGGCTGGCTAGCATAGAACCGCAAAAATATTAAAAAAATGTATACGTTTATTTGCTAGTAGTGGTTTTTTGATCACGGTGCACATTTTTCTTCCTGTCTAAATCACGAAAATACGCTAGCTAGCTGGCCCGCGCCGAGACGCGTCTCCAGACACCTCAACCGTGCGGCTGGCTCGCACAGAACCGCAAAAAATTAAAAAAAAATGTATACGTTTATTTGCTAGTAGTGGTTTTTTGATCACGGTGCACATTTTTCTAACTGTCTAAATCCCGAAAACACTCTAGCCAGCTGGCCCGCGCCGAAACGCGTCTCCAGACACCTCAACCGTGCGGCTGGCTCGCATAGAAACGCAAAAAATTTAAAAAAATGTATACGTTTATTTGCTAGTAGTGGTTTTTTGATCACGGTGCACATTTTTCTTCCTGTCGTAATCCCGAAAACACTTTAGCTAGCTGGCCCGCGCCGAGACGCGTCTCCAGACACCTCAACCGTGCGGCTGGCTCGCACAGAACCGCAAAAAATTAAAAAAAAATGTATACGTTTATTTGCTAGTAGTGGTTTTTTGATCACGGTGCACATTTTTCTAACTGTCTAAATCCCGAAAACACTCTAGCCAGCTGGCCCGCGCCGAAACCCGTCTCCAGACACCTCAACCGTGCGGCTGGCTCGCATAGAACCGCAAAAATATCAAAAAAATGTATACGTTTATTTGCTAGTAGTGGTTTTTTGATCACGGTGCACATTTTTCTTCGTGTCTAAATCACGAAAACAATCTAGCTAGCTGGCCCGCGCCAAGATGCGTCTCAAGACACCTCAACCGTGCGGTTGGCTCGCATAGAACCGCAAAAATTTAATATAATGTATACGTTTATTTGCTAGTAGTGGTTTTTTGATCACGGTGCACATTTTTCTTCCTGTCTAAATCCCGAAAACACTCTAGCTAGCTGGCCCGCGCCGAGACGCGTCTCCAGACACCTCAACCGTGCGGCTGGCTCGCATAGAACCGCAAAAAATAAAAAAAAAATGTATACGTTTATTTGCTAGTAGTGGTTTTTTGATCACGGTTCACATTTTTCTTCCTGTCTATATCCTAGAAACACTCTAGCTAGCTGGCCTACGCTGAGACGCGTCTCCAGACACCTCAACCGTGCGGCTGGCTCGCATAGAACCGCAAAAATTTAATATAATGTATACGTATATTTGCTAGTAGTGGTTTTTTGATCACGGTGCACATTTTTCTTCCTGTCTAAATCCCAAAAACGCTCTAGCTAGCTGGCCCGTTTCGAGACGCGTCTCCAGACACCTCAACCGTGCGGTTGGCTCGCATAGAACCGCAAAAATTTAATATAATGTATACGTTTATTTGCTAGTAGTGGTTTTTTGATCACGGTGCACATTTTTCTTCCTGTCTAAATCCCGAAAACACTCTAGCTAGCTGGCCCGCGCCGAGACGCGTCTCCAGACACCTCAACCGTGCGGCTGGCTCGCATAGAACCGCAAAAAAAATTAAAAAAATGTATACGTTTATTTGCTAGTAGTGGTTTTTTGATCACGGTGCACATTTTTCTTCCTGTCTAAATCCCGAAAACAATCTAGCTAGCTGGCCCGCGCCAAGACGCGTCTCGAGACACCTCAACCGTGCGGCTGGCTCGCACAGAACCGCAAAAAATTAAAAAAAAATGTATACGTTTATTTGCTAGTAGTGGTTTTTTGATCACGGTGCACATTTTTCTTCCGGTCTAAATCCTAGAAACACTCTGGCTAGCTGGCCAACGTCGAGACGCGTCTCAAGACACCTCAACCGTGCGGCTGGCTCGCATAGAACCGCAAAAATTTAATATAATGTATACGTTTATTTGCTAGTAGTGGTTTTTTGATCACGGTGCACATTTTTCTTCCTGTCTATATCCCGAAAACACTCTAGCTAGCTGGCCCGCGCTGAGACGCGTCTCCAGACATCTCAACCGTGCGGCTGGCTAGCATAGAACCGCAGAAATTTAATATAATGTATACGTTTATTTGCTAGTAGTGGTTTTTTGATCACGGTGCACATTTTTCTTTCTGTCTAAATCCCGAAAACACTCTAGCTAGCTGGCCCGCGCCGAGACGCGTCTCCAGACACCTCAACCGTGCGGCTGGCTCGCATAGAACCGCAAAAAAATTAAAAAAATGTATACGTTTATTTGCTAGTAGTGGTTTTTTGATCACGGTGCACATTTTTCTTCCTGTCTAAATCCCGGAAACAATCTAGCTAGCTGGCCCGCGCCGAAACCCGTCTCCAGACACCTCAACCGTGCGGCTGGCTCGCATAGAACCGCAAAAATATTAAAAAAATGTATACGTTTATTTGCTAGTAGTGGTTTTTTGATCACGGTGCACATTTTTCTTCGTGTCTAAATCACGAAAACAATCTAGCTAGCTGGCCCGCGCCAAGATGCGTCTCAAGACACCTCAACCGTGCGGTTGGCTCGCATAGAACCGCAAAAATTTAATATAATGTATACGTTTATTTGCTAGTAGTGGTTTTTTGATCACGGTGCACATTTTTCTTCCTGTCTAAATCCCGAAAACACTCTAGCTAGCTGGCCCGCGCCGAGACGCGTCTCCAGACACCTCAACCGTGCGGCTGGCTCGCATAGAACCGCAAAAAAAAAAAAAAATGTATACGTTTATTTGCTAGTAGTGGTTTTTTGATCACGGTTCACATTTTTCTTCCTGTCAAAATCCCAAAAACACTAAAGCTAGCTGGCCCGCGCCGAGACGCGTCTCCAGACACCTCAACCGTGCGGCTGGCTCGCACAGAACCGCAAAATATTAAAAAAAAATGTATACGTTTATTTGCTAGTAGTGGTTTTTTGATCACGGTGCACATTTTTCTTCCTGTCTAAATCCTAGAAACACTCTAGCCAGCTGGCCCGCGCCGTGACGCGTCTCGAGACACCTCAACCGTGCGGCTGGCTCGCACAGAACCGCAAAAAATTAAAAATAATGTATACGTTTATTTGCTAGTAGTGGTTTTTTGATCACGGTGCACATTTTTCTTCCGGTCTAAATCCTAGAATTACTCTGGCTAGCTGGCCAACGTCGAGACGCGTCTCAAGACACCTCAACCGTGCGGCTGGCTCGCATAGAACCGCAAAAATTTAATATAATGTATACGTTTATTTGCTAGTAGTGGTTTTTTGATCACGGTGCACATTTTTCTAACTGTCTAAATCCCGAAAATACGCTAGCTAGCTGGCCCGCGCCGAGACGCGTCTCCAGACACCTCAACCGTGCGGCTGGCTCGCACAGAACCGCAAAAAATTAAAAAAAAATGTATACGTTTATTTGCTAGTAGTGGTTTTTTGATCACGGTGCACATTTTTCTAACTGTCTAAATCCCGAAAACACTCTAGCCAGCTGGCCCGCGCCGAAACGCGTCTCCAGACACCTCAACCGTGCGGCTGGCTCGCATAGAAACGCAAAAAATTTAAAAAAATGTATACGTTTATTTGCTAGTAGTGGTTTTTTGATCACGGTGCACATTTTTCTAACTGTCGTAATCCCGAAAACACTTTAGCTAGCTGGCCCGCGCCGAGACGCGTCTCCAGACACCTCAACCGTGCGGCTGGCTCGCACAGAACCGCAAAAAATTAAAAAAAAATGTATACGTTTATTTGCTAGTAGTGGTTTTTTGATCACGGTGCACATTTTTCTAATTGTCTAAATCCCGAAAACACTCTAGCCAGCTGGCCCGCGCCGAAACCCGTCTCCAGACACCTCAACCGTGCGGCTGGCTCGCATAGAACCGCAAAAATATTAAAAAAATGTATACGTTTATTTGCTAGTAGTGGTTTTTTGATCACGGTGCACATTTTTCTTCCTGTCGTAATCCCGAAAACACTCTAGCTAGCTGGCCCGCGCCGAGACGCGTCTCCAGACACCTCAACCGTGCGGCTGGCTCGCATAGAACCGCAAAAAAAAAAAAAAAAATGTATACGTTTATTTGCTATAGTGGTTTTTTTGATCACGGTGCACATTTTTCTTCCTGTCTAAATCCTAGAAACACGCTAGCTAGCTGGCCCGCGCCGAGACGCGTCTCCAGACACCTCAACCGTGCGGCTGGCTCGCACAGAACCGCAAAATATTAAAAAAAAATGTATACGTTTATTTGCTAGTAGTGGTTTTTTGATCACGGTGCACATTTTTCTTCCTGTCTAAATCCTAGAAACACTCTAGCCAGCTGGCCCGCGCCGTGACGCGTCTCGAGACACCTCAACCGTGCGGCTGGCTCGCACAGAACCGCAAAAAATTAAAAATAATGTATACGTTTATTTGCTAGTAGTGGTTTTTTGATCACGGTGCACATTTTTCTTCCGGTCTAAATCCTAGAATTACTCTGGCTAGCTGGCCAACGTCGAGACGCGTCTCAAGACACCTCAACCGTGCGGCTGGCTCGCATAGAACCGCAAAAATTTAATATAATGTATACGTTTATTTGCTAGTAGTGGTTTTTTGATCACGGTGCACATTTTTCTAACTGTCTAAATCCCGAAAATACGCTAGCTAGCTGGCCCGCGCCGAGACGCGTCTCCAGACACCTCAACCGTGCGGCTGGCTCGCACAGAACCGCAAAAAATTAAAAAAAAATGTATACGTTTATTTGCTAGTAGTGGTTTTTTGATCACGGTGCACATTTTTCTAACTGTCTAAATCCCGAAAACACTCTAGCCAGCTGGCCCGCGCCGAAACGCGTCTCCAGACACCTCAACCGTGCGGCTGGCTCGCATAGAAACGCAAAAAATTTAAAAAAATGTATACGTTTATTTGCTAGTAGTGGTTTTTTGATCACGGTGCACATTTTTCTAACTGTCGTAATCCCGAAAACACTTTAGCTAGCTGGCCCGCGCCGAGACGCGTCTCCAGACACCTCAACCGTGCGGCTGGCTCGCACAGAACCGCAAAAAATTAAAAAAAAATGTATACGTTTATTTGCTAGTAGTGGTTTTTTGATCACGGTGCACATTTTTCTAATTGTCTAAATCCCGAAAACACTCTAGCCAGCTGGCCCGCGCCGAAACCCGTCTCCAGACACCTCAACCGTGCGGCTGGCTCGCATAGAACCGCAAAAATATTAAAAAAATGTATACGTTTATTTGCTAGTAGTGGTTTTTTGATCACGGTGCACATTTTTCTTCCTGTCGTAATCCCGAAAACACTCTAGCTAGCTGGCCCGCGCTGAGACGCGTCTCCAGACACCTCAACCGTGCGGCTGGCTAGCATAGAACCGCAAAAATATAAAAAAAATGTATACGTTTATTTGCTAGTAGTGGTTTTTTGATCACGGTGCACATTTTTCTTCCTGTCTAAATCACGAAAATACGCTAGCTAGCTGGCCCGCGCCGAGACGCGTCTCCAGACACCTCAACCGTGCGGCTGGCTCGCACAGAACCGCAAAAAATTAAAAAAAAATGTATACGTTTATTTGCTAGTAGTGGTTTTTTGATCACGGTGCACATTTTTCTAACTGTCTAAATCCCGAAAACACTCTAGCCAGCTGGCCCGCGCCGAAACGCGTCTCCAGACACCTCAACCGTGCGGCTGGCTCGCATAGAAACGCAAAAAATTTAAAAAAATGTATACGTTTATTTGCTAGTAGTGGTTTTTTGATCACGGTGCACATTTTTCTAACTGTCGTAATCCCGAAAACACTTTAGCTAGCTGGCCCGCGCCGAGACGCGTCTCCAGACACCTCAACCGTGCGGCTGGCTCGCACAGAACCGCAAAAAATTAAAAAAAAATGTATACGTTTATTTGCTAGTAGTGGTTTTTTGATCACGGTGCACATTTTTCTAATTGTCTAAATCCCGAAAACACTCTAGCCAGCTGGCCCGCGCCGAAACCCGTCTCCAGACACCTCAACCGTGCGGCTGGCTCGCATAGAACCGCAAAAATATTAAAAAAATGTATACGTTTATTTGCTAGTAGTGGTTTTTTGATCACGGTGCACATTTTTCTTCCTGTCGTAATCCCGAAAACACTCTAGCTAACTGGCCCGCGTCAAGACGCGTCTCCAGACACCTCAACCGTGCGGCTGGCTCGCATAGAACCGCAAAAAATTTTTAATAAAACAATACGTTTATTTGCTAGTAGTGGTTTTTTGATCACGGTGCACATTTTCCTTCCTGTCTAAATCCTAGAAACACGCTAGCTAGCTGGCTCGCGCCGAGACGCGTCTCCAGACACCTCAACCGTGCGGCTGGCTCGCACAGAACCGCAAAAAAAAAAAAAAAATGTATACGTTTATTTGCTAGTAGTGGTTTTTTGATCACGGTGCACATTTTTCTTCCTGTCTAAATCCTAGAAACACTCTGGCTAGCTGGCCTACGTCGAGACGCGTCTCCAGACACCTCAACCGTGCGGCTGGCTCGCATAGAACCGCAAAAAATTAATATAATGTATACGTTTATTTGCTAGTAGTGGTTTTTTGATCACGGTGCACATTTTTCTTCCTGTCGTAATCCCGAAAACACTCTAGCTAGCTGGCCCGCGCTGAGACGCGTCTCCAGACACCTCAACCGTGCGGCTGGCTCGCACAGAACGGCAAAAAATTAAAAAAAATGTATACGTTTATTTGCTAGTAGTGGTTTTTTTGATCACGGTGCACATTTTTCTTCCTGTCTAAATCTTAGAAACACGCTAGCTAGCTGGCCCGCGCCGAGACGCGTCTCCAGACACCTCAACCGTGCGGCTGGCTCGCACAGAACCGCAAAAAAATAAAAAAAAATGTATACGTTTATTTGCTAGTAGTGGTTTTTTGATCACGGTGCACATTTTTCTAACTGTCTAAATCCCGAAAACACTCTAGCCTGCTGGCCCGCGCCGAAACCCGTCTCCAGACACCTCACCCGTGCGGCTGGCTCGCATAGAAACGCAAAAAAATTAAAAAAATGTATACGTTTATTTGCTAGTAGTGGTTTTTTGATCACGGTGCACATTTTTCTTCCTGTCGTAATCCCGAAAACACTCTAGCTAACTGGCCCGCGTCAAGACGCGTCTCCAGACACCTCAACCGTGCGGCTGGCTCGCATAGAACCGCAAAAAATTTTTAATAAAACAATACGTTTATTTGCTAGTAGTGGTTTTTTGATCACGGTGCACATTTTTCTTCCTGTCTAAATCCTAGAAACACTCTAGCTAGCTGGCCCGCGCCGAGACGCGTCTCCAGACACCTCAACCACGCGGCTGGCTCGCACAGAACCGCAAAAAATTAAAAAAAAATGTATACGTTTATTTGCTAGTAGTGGTTTTTTGATCACGGTGCACATTTTTCTTCCTGTGTAAATCCTAGAAACACTCTGGCTAGCTGGCCTACGTCGAGACGCGTCTCCAGACACCTCAACCGTGCGGCTGGCTCGCATAGAACCGCAAAAATTTAATATAATGTATACGTTTATTTGCTAGTAGTGGTTTTTTGATAACGGTGCACATTTTTCTTCCTGTCTATATCCCGAAAACACTCTAGCTAGCTGGCCCGCGCTGAAGCGCGTCTCCAGACACCTCAACCGTGCGGCTGGCTCGCATAGAACCGCAAAAATATTAAAAAAATGTATACGTTTATTTGCTAGTAGTGGTTTTTTGATCACGGTGCACATTTTTCTTCCTGTCGAAATCCCGAAAACACGCTCGCTAGCTGGCTTACGCCGAGACGCGTCTCCAGACATCTCAACCGTGCGTCTGACTCGCATAGAACCGCAAAATCATAAAAAAAATGTATACGTTTATTTGCTAGTAGTGGTTTTTTGATCACGGTGCACATTTTTCTTCCTGTCAAAATCCCGAAAACACTTTAGCTAGCTGGCCCGCGCCAAGACGCGTCTCCAGACACCTCAACCGTGCAGCTGGCTCGCACAGAACCGCAAAAAATTAAAAAAAAATGTATACGTTTACTTGCTAGTAGTGGTTTTTTTGATCACGGTGCACATTTTTCTTCCTGTCTAAATCCTAGAAACACGCTAGCTAGCTGGCCCGCGCCGAGACGCATCTCCAGACACCTCAACCGTGCGGCTGGCTTGCACAGAACCGCAAAAAATTAAAAAAAAATGTATACGTTTATTTGCTAGTAGTGGTTTTTTGATCACGGTGCACATTTTTCTTCCTGTCTAAATCCTAGAAACACTCTGGCTAGCTGGCCCGCGCCGAGACGCGTCTCCAGACACCTCAACCGTGCGGCTGGCTCACACAGAACCGCAAAAAATTAAAAAAAAATGTATACGTTTATTTGCTAGTAGTGGTTTTTTTATCACGGTGCACATTTTTCTTCCTGTCTAAATCCTAGAAACACGCTAGCTAGCTGGCCTACGTTGAGACGCGTCTCCAGACACCTCAACCGTGCGGCTGGCTCGCATAGAACCGCAAAAATTTAATATAATGTATACGTTTATTTGCTAGTAGTGGTTTTTTGATCACGGTGCACATTTTTCTTCCTGTCTAAATCCCGAAAACGCTCTAGCTAGCTGGCCCGTTCCGAGACGCGTCTCCAGACACCTTAACCGTGCGGCTGGCTCGCAAAGAACCGCAAAAAAATTAAAAAAATGTATACGTTTATTTGCTAGTAGTGGTTTTTTGATCACGGTGCACATTTTACTTCCTGTCTAAATCCCGAAAACACTCTAGCTAGCTGGCCCGCGCCGAGACGCGTCTCCAGAACCGTGCGGATGGCTCGCATAGAACCGCAAAAATATTAAAAAAATGTATACGTTTATTTGCTAGTAGTGGTTTTTTGATCACGGTGAACATTTTTCTTCGTGTCTAAATAACGAAAACAATCTAGCTAGCTGGCCCGCGCCAAGACGCGTCTCCAGACACCTCAACCGTGCGATTGGCTCGCATAGAACCGCAAAAATTTAATATAATGTATACGTTTATTTGCTAGTAGTGGATTTTGATCACGGTGCACATTTTTCTTCCTGTCTAAATCCCGAAAACACTCTAGCTTGCTGGCCCGCGCCGAGACGCGTCTCCAGACACCTCAACCGTGCGGTTGGCTCGCATAGAACCGCAAAAATTTAATATAATGTATACGTTTATTTGCTAGTAGTGGTTTTTTTGATCACGGTGCACATTTTTCTTCCTGTCTAAATCCTAGAAATACGCTGGCTAGCTGGCCCGCGCCGAGACGCGTCTCCAGACACCTCAACCGTGCGGCTGGCTCGCACAGAACCGCAAAAAAATAAAAAAAAATGTATACGTTTATTTGCTAGTAGTGGTTTTTTGATCACGGTGCACATTTTTCTTCCTGTCTAAATCCCGAAAACACTCTAGCTAGCTGGCCCGCGCCGAGACGCGTCTCCAGACACCTCAACCGTGCGGCTGGCTCGCATAGAACCGCAAAAAATTAAAAAAAAATGTATACGTTTACTTGCTAGTAGTGGTTTTTTTGATCACGGTGCACATTTTTCTTCCTGTCTAAATCCTAGAAACACGCTAGCTAGCTGGCCCGCGCCGAGACGCATCTCCAGACACCTCAACCGTGCGGCTGGCTTGCACAGAACCGCAAAAAATTAAAAAAAAATGTATACGTTTATTTGCTAGTAGTGGTTTTTTGATCACGGTGCACATTTTTCTTCCTGTCTAAATCCTAGAAACACTCTGGCTAGCTGGCCCGCGCCGAGACGCGTCTCCAGACACCTCAACCGTGCGGCTGGCTCACACAGAACCGCAAAAAATTAAAAAAAAATGTATACGTTTATTTGCTAGTAGTGGTTTTTTTATCACGGTGCACATTTTTCTTCCTGTCTAAATCCTAGAAACACGCTAGCTAGCTGGCCTACGTTGAGACGCGTCTCCAGACACCTCAACCGTGCGGCTGGCTCGCATAGAACCGCAAAAATTTAATATAATGTATACGTTTATTTGCTAGTAGTGGTTTTTTGATCACGGTGCACATTTTTCTTCCTGTCTAAATCCCGAAAACGCTCTAGCTAGCTGGCCCGTTCCGAGACGCGTCTCCAGACACCTTAACCGTGCGGCTGGCTCGCAAAGAACCGCAAAAAAATTAAAAAAATGTATACGTTTATTTGCTAGTAGTGGTTTTTTGATCACGGTGCACATTTTACTTCCTGTCTAAATCCCGAAAACACTCTAGCTAGCTGGCCCGCGCCGAGACGCGTCTCCAGACACCTCAACCGTGCGGCTGGCTCGCATAGAACCGCAAAAATATTAAAAAAATGTATACGTTTATTTGCTAGTAGTGGTTTTTTGATCACGGTGAACATTTTTCTTCGTGTCTAAATAACGAAAACAATCTAGCTAGCTGGCCCGCGCCAAGACGCGTCTCCAGACACCTCAACCGTGCGATTGGCTCGCATAGAACCGCAAAAATTTAATATAATGTATACGTTTATTTGCTAGTAGTGGATTTTGATCACGGTGCACATTTTTCTTCCTGTCTAAATCCCGAAAACACTCTAGCTTGCTGGCCCGCGCCGAGACGCGCCTCCAGACATCTCAACCGTGCGGTTGGCTCGCATAGAACCGCAAAAATTTAATATAATGTATACGTTTATTTGCTAGTAGTGGTTTTTTTGATCACGGTGCACATTTTTCTTCCTGTCTAAATCCTAGAAATACGCTGGCTAGCTGGCCCGCGCCGAGACGCGTCTCCAGACACCTCAACCGTGCGGCTGGCTTGCACAGAACCGCAAAAAATTAAAAAAAAATGTATACGTTTATTTGCTAGTAGTGGTTTTTTGATCACGGTGCACATTTTTCTTCCTGTCTAAATCCCGAAAACACTCTAGCTAGCTGGCCCGCGCCGAGACGCGTCTCCAGACACCTCAACCGTGCGGCTGGCTCGCATAGAACCGCAAAAAATAAAAAAAAAATGTATACGTTTATTTGCTAGTAGTGGTTTTTTGATCACGGTTCACATTTTTCTTCCTGTCTATATCCTAGAAACACTCTAGCTAGCTGGCCTACGCTGAGACGCGTCTCCAGACACCTCAACCGTGCGGCTGGCTCGCATAGAACCGCAAAAATTTAATATAATGTATACGTATATTTGCTAGTAGTGGTTTTTTGATCACGGTGCACATTTTTCTTCCTGTCTAAATCCCGAAAACACTCTAGTTAGCTGGCCCGCGCCGAGACGCGTCTCCAGACACCTCAACCGTGCGGCTGGCTCGCATAGAACCGCAAAAATATTAAAAAAATGTATACGTTTATTTGCTAGTAGTGGTTTTTTGATCACGGTGCACATTTTTCTTCGTGTCTAAATCACGAAAACTATCTAGCTAGCTGGCGCGCGCCAAGACGCGTCTCCAGACACCTCAACCGTGCGGTTGGCTCGCATAGAACCGCAAAAATTTAATATAATGTATACGTTTATTTGATAGTAGTGGTTTTTTGATCACGGTGCACATTTTTCTTCCTGTCTAAATCCCGAAAACACTCTAGCTAGCTGGCCCGCGCCGAGACGCGTCTCCAGACACCTCAACCGTGCGGCTGGCTCGCATAGAACCGCAAAAAAATTAAAAAAATGTATACGTTTATTTGCTAGTAGTGGTTTTTTGATCACGGTGCACATTTTTCTTCCTGTCTAAATCCCGAAAACACTCTAGCTAGCTGGCCCGCGCCGAGACGCGTCTCCAGACACCTCAACCGTGCGGCTGGCTCGCATAGAACCGCAAAAAATAAAAAAAAAATGTATACGTTTATTTGCTAGTAGTGGTTTTTTGATCACGGTGCACATTTTTCTTCCTGTCTATATCCCGAAAACACTCTAGCTAGCTGGCCCGCGCTGAGACGCGTCTCCAGACACCTCAACCGTGCGGCTGGCTAGCATAGAACCGCAAAAATTTAATATAATGTATACGTTTATTTGCTAGTAGTGGTTTTTTGATCACGGTGCACATTTTTCTTCCTGTCTAAATCCCGAAAACAATCTAGCTAGCTGGTCCGCGCCAAGACGCGTCTCCAGACACCTCAACCGTGCGACTGACTCGCATAGAACCGCAAAAAAAATAAAAAATGTATACGTTTATTTGCTAGTAGTGGTTTTTTGATCACGGTGCACATTTTTCTAACTGTCTAAATCCCGAAAACACTCTAGCCAGCTGGCCCGCGCCGAAACCCGTCTCCAGACACCTCAACCGTGCGGCTGGCTCGCATAGAACCGCAAAAATATTAAAAAAATGTATACGTTTATTTGCTAGTAGTGGTTTTTTGATCACGGTGCACATTTTTCTTCGTGTCTAAATCCCGAAAACACTCTAGCTAGCTGGCCCGCGCCGAGACGCGTCTCCAGACACCTCAACCGTGCGGCTGGCTCGCATAGAACCGCAAAAAATAAAAAAAAAATGTATACGTTTATTTGCTAGTAGTGGTTTTTTGATCACGGTTCACATTTTTCTTCCTGTCTATATCCTAGAAACACTCTAGCTAGCTGGCCTACGCTGAGACGCGTCTCCAGACACCTCAACCGTGCGGCTGGCTCGCATAGAACCGCAAAAATTTAATATAATGTATACGTATATTTGCTAGTAGTGGTTTTTTGATCACGGTGCACATTTTTCTTCCTGTCTAAATCCCGAAAACGCTCTAGCTAGCTGGCCCGTTCCGAGACGCGTCTCCAGACACCTCAACCGTGCGGTTGGTTCGCATAGAACCGCAAAAATTTAATATAATGTATACGTTTATTTGCTAGTAGTGGTTTTTTGATCACGGTGCACATTTTTCTTCCTGTCTAAATCCCGAAAACACTCTAGCTAGCTGGCCCGCGCCGAGACGCGTCTCCAGACACCTCAACCGTGCGGCTGGCTCGCATAGAACCGCAAAAAAATTAAAAAAATGTATACGTTTATTTGCTAGTAGTGGTTTTTTGATCACGGTGCACATTTTTCTAATTGTCTAAATCCCGAAAACAATCTAGCTAGCTGGCCCGCGCCAAGACGCGTCTCGAGACACCTCAACCGTGCGGCTGGCTCGCATAGAACCGCAAAAATATTAAAAAAATGTATACGTTTATTTGCTAGTAGTGGTTTTTTGATCACGGTGCACATTTTTCTAACTGTCTAAATCCCGAAAACACTCTAGCCAGCTGGCCCGCGCCGAAACCCGTCTCCAGACACCTCAACCGTGCGGCTGGCTCGCATAGAACCGCAAAAATATAAAAAAAATGTATACGTTTATTTGCTAGTAGTGGTTTTTTGATCACGGTGCACATTTTTCTAACTGTCTAAATCCCGAAAACACTCTAGCCAGCTGGCCCGCGCCGACACGCGTCTCCAGACACCTCAACCGTGCGGCTGGCTCGCATAGAAACGCAAAAAATTTAAAAAAATGTATACGTTTATTTGCTAGTAGTGGTTTTTTGATCACGGTGCACATTTTTCTTCCTGTCTAAATCCCGAAAACAATCTAGCTAGCTGGTCCGCGCCAAGACGCGTCTCCAGACACCTCAACCGTGCGACTGACTCGCATAGAACCGCAAAAAAAATAAAAAATGTATACGTTTATATGCTAGTAGTGGTTTTTTGATCACGGTGCACATTTTTCTAACTGTCTAAATCCCGAAAACACTCTAGCCAGCTGGCCCGCGCCGAAACCCGTCTCCAGACACCTCAACCGTGCGGCTGGCTCGCATAGAACCGCAAAAATATTAAAAAAATGTATACGTTTATTTGCTAGTAGTGGTTTTTTGATCACGGTGCACATTTTTCTTCGTGTCTAAATCCCGAAAACACTCTAGCTAGCTGGCCCGCGCCGAGACGCGTCTCCAGACACCTCAACCGTGCGGCTGGCTCGCATAGAACCGCAAAAAATAAAAAAAAAATGTATACGTTTATTTGCTAGTAGTGGTTTTTTGATCACGGTTCACATTTTTCTTCCTGTCTATATCCTAGAAACACTCTAGCTAGCTGGCCTACGCTGAGACGCGTCTCCAGACACCTCAACCGTGCGGCTGGCTCGCATAGAACCGCAAAAATTTAATATAATGTATACGTATATTTGCTAGTAGTGGTTTTTTGATCACGGTGCACATTTTTCTTCCTGTCTAAATCCCGAAAACGCTCTAGCTAGCTGGCCCGTTCCGAGACGCGTCTCCAGACACCTCAACCGTGCGGTTGGCTCGCATAGAACCGCAAAAATTTAATATAATGTATACGTTTATTTGCTAGTAGTGGTTTTTTGATCACGGTGCACATTTTTCTTCCTGTCTAAATCCCGAAAACACTCTAGCTAGCTGGCCCCTGCCGAGACGCGTCTCCAGACACCTCAACCGTGCGGCTGGCTCGCATAGAACCGCAAAAAAATTAAAAAAATGTATACGTTTATTTGCTAGTAGTGGTTTTTTGATCACGGTGCACATTTTTCTAATTGTCTAAATCCCGAAAACAATCTAGCTAGCTGGCCCGCGCCAAGACGCGTCTCGAGACACCTCAACCGTGCGGCTGGCTCGCACAGAACCGCAAAAAATTAAAAAAAATGTATACGTTTATTTGCTAGTAGTGGTTTTTTGATCACGGTGCACATTTTTCTTCCGGTCTAAATCCTAGAAACACTCTGGCTAGCTGGCCAACGTCGAGACGCGTCTCAAGACACCTCAACCGTGCGGCTGGCTCGCATAGAACCGCAAAAATTTAATATAATGTATACGTTTATTTGCTAGTAGTGGTTTTTTGATCACGGTGCACATTTTTCTTCCTGTCTATATCCCGAAAACACTCTAGCTAGCTGGCCCGCGCTGAGACGCGTCTCCAGACACCTCAACCGTGCGGCTGGCTAGCATAGAACCGCAAAAATTTAATATAATGTATACGTTTATTTGCTAGTAGTGGTTTTTTGATCACGGTGCACATTTTTCTTCCTGTCTAAATCCCGAAAACACTCTAGCTAGCTGGCCCGCGCCGAGACGCGTCTCCAGACACCTCAACCGTGCAGCTGGCTCGCATAGAACCGCAAAAAAATTAAAAAAATGTATACGTTTATTTGCTAGTAGTGGTTTTTTGATCACGGTGCACATTTTTCTTCCTGTCTAAATCCCGAAAACAATCTAGCTAGCTGGTCCGCGCCAAGACGCGTCTCCAGACACCTCAACCGTGCGACTGACTCGCATAGAACCGCAAAAAAAATAAAAAATGTATACGTTTATTTGCTAGTAGTGGTTTTTTGATCACGGTGCACATTTTTCTTTCTGTCAAAATCCCAAAAACACTAAAGCTAGCTGGCTTGCGCCGAGACGCGTCTCCAGACACCTCAACCGTGCGGCTGGCTCGCACAGAACCGCAAAAAATTTAAAAAAATGTATACGTTTATTTGCTATAGTGGTTTTTTTGATCACGGTGCACATTTTTCTTCCTGTCTAAATCCTAGAAACACGCTAGCTAGCTGGCCCGCGCCGAGACGCGTCTCCAGACACCTCAACCGTGCGGCTGGCTCGCACAGAACCGCAAAATATTAAAAAAAAATGTATACGTTTATTTGCTAGTAGTGGTTTTTTGATCACGGTGCACATTTTTCTTCCTGTCTAAATCCTAGAAACACTCTAGCTAGCTGGCCCGCGCCGTGACGCGTCTCGAGACACCTCAACCGTGCGGCTGGCTCGCACAGAACCGCAAAAAATTAAAAAAAAATGTATACGTTTATTTGCTAGTAGTGGTTTTTTGATTACGGTGCACATTTTTCTTCCGGTCTAAATCCTAGAAACACTCTGGCTAGCTGGCCAACGTCGAGACGCGTCTCAAGACACCTCAACCGTGCGGCTGACTCGCATAGAACCGCAAAAATTTAATATAATGTATACGTTTATTTGCTAGTAGTGGTTTTTTGATCACGGTGCACATTTTTCTTCCTGTCTATATCCCGAAAACACTCTAGCTAGCTGGCCCGCGCTGAGACGCGTCTCCAGACACCTCAACCGTGCGGCTGGCTAGCATAGAACCGCAAAAATATTAAAAAAATGTATACGTTTATTTGCTAGTAGTGGTTTTTTGATCACGGTGCACATTTTTCTTCCTGTCGTAATCCCGAAAACACTTTAGCTAGCTGGCCCGCGCCGAGACGCGTCTCCAGACACCTCAACCGTGCGGCTGGCTCGCACAGAACCGCAAAAAATTAAAAAAAAATGTATACGTTTATTTGCTAGTAGTGGTTTTTTGATCACGGTGCACATTTTTCTAATTGTCTAAATCCCGAAAACACTCTAGCCAGCTGGCCCGCGCCGAAACCCGTCTCCAGACACCTCAACCGTGCGGCTGGCTCGCATAGAACCGCAAAAATATTAAAAAAATGTATACGTTTATTTGCTAGTAGTGGTTTTTTGATCACGGTGCACATTTTTCTTCGTGTCTAAATCACGAAAACAATCTAGCTAGCTGGCCCGCGCCAAGATGCGTCTCAAGACACCTCAACCGTGCGGTTGGCTCGCATAGAACCGCAAAAATTTAATATAATGTATACGTTTATTTGCTAGTAGTGGTTTTTTGATCACGGTGCACATTTTTCTTCCTGTCTAAATCCCGAAAACACGCTAGCTAGCTGGCCCGCGCCGAGACGCGTCTCCAGACACCTCAACCGTGCGGCTGGCTCGCATAGAACCGCAAAAAATAAAAAAAAAATGTATACGTTTATTTGCTAGTAGTGGTTTTTTGATCACGGTTCACATTTTTCTTCCTGTCTATATCCTAGAAACACTCTAGCTAGCTTGCCTACGCTGAGACGCGTCTCCAGACACCTCAACCGTGCGGCTGGCTCGCATAGAACCGCAAAAATTTAATATAATGTATACGTATATTTGCTAGTAGTGGTTTTTTGATCACGGTGCACATTTTTCTTCCTGTCTAAATCCCAAAAACGCTCTAGCTAGCTGGCCCGTTTCGAGACGCGTCTCCAGACACCTCAACCGTGCGGTTGGCTCGCATAGAACCGCAAAAATTTAATATAATGTATACGTTTATTTGCTAGTAGTGGTTTTTTGATCACGGTGCACATTTTTCTTCCTGTCTAAATCCCGAAAACAATCTAGCTAGCTGGCCCGCGCCGAGACGCGTCTCCAGACACCTCAACCGTGCGGCTGGCTCGCATAGAACCGCAAAAAAAATTAAAAAAATGTATACGTTTATTTGCTAGTAGTGGTTTTTTGATCACGGTGCACATTTTTCTTCCTGTCTAAATCCCGAAAACAATCTAGCTAGCTGGCCCGCGCCAAGACGCGTCTCGAGACACCTCAACCGTGCGGCTGGCTCGCACAGAACCGCAAAAAATTAAAAAAAATGTATACGTTTATTTGCTAGTAGTGGTTTTTTGATCACGGTGCACATTTTTCTTCCGGTCTAAATCCTAGAAACACTCTGGCTAGCTGGCCAACGTCGAGACGCGTCTCAAGACACCTCAACCGTGCGGCTGGCTCGCATGGAACCGCAAAAATTTAATATAATGTATACGTTTATTTGCTAGTAGTGGTTTTTTGATCACGGTGCACATTTTTCTTCCTGTCTATATCCCGAAAACACTCTAGCTAGCTGGCCCGCGCTGAGACGCGTCTCCAGACATCTCAACCGTGCGGCTGGCTAGCATAGAACCGCAGAAATTTAATATAATGTATACGTTTATTTGCTAGTAGTGGTTTTTTGATCACGGTGCACATTTTTCTTCCTGTCTAAATCCCGAAAACACTCTAGCTAGCTGGCCCGCGCCGAGACGCGTCTCCAGACACCTCAACCGTGCGGCTGGCTCGCATAGAACCGCAAAAAAATTAAAAAAATGTATACGTTTATTTGCTAGTAGTGGTTTTTTGATCACGGTGCACATTTTTCTTCCTGTCTAAATCCCGGAAACAATCTAGCTAGCTGGCCCGCGCCGAAACCCGTCTCCAGACACCTCAACCGTGCGGCTGGCTCGCATAGAACCGCAAAAATATTAAAAAAATGTATACGTTTATTTGCTAGTAGTGGTTTTTTGATCACGGTGCACATTTTTCTTCGTGTCTAAATCACGAAAACAATCTATCTAGCTGGCCCGCGCCAAGATGCGTCTCAAGACACCTCAACCGTGCGGTTGGCTCGCATAGAACCGCAAAAATTTAATATAATGTATACGTTTATTTGCTAGTAGTGGTTTTTTGATCACGGTGCACATTTTTCTTCCTGTCTAAATCCCGGAAACAATCTAGCTAGCTGGCTTGCGCCGAAACCCGTCTCCAGACACCTCAACCGTGCGGCTGGCTCGCATAGAACCGCAAAAATATTAAAAAAATGTATACGTTTATTTGCTAGTAGTGGTTTTTTGATCACGGTGCACATTTTTCTTCGTGTCTAAATCACGAAAACAATCTAGCTAGCTGGCCCGCGCCAAGATGCGTCTCAAGACACCTCAACCGTGCGGTTGGCTCGCATAGAACCGCAAAAATTTAATATAATGTATACGTTTATTTGCTAGTAGTGGTTTTTTGATCACGGTGCACATTTTTCTTCCTGTCTAAATCCCGAAAACACTCTAGCTAGCTGGCCCGCGCCGAGACGCGTCTCCAGACACCTCAACCGTGCGGCTGGCTCGCATAGAACCGCAAAAAAAAAAAAAAAATGTATACTTTTATTTGCTAGTAGTGGTTTTTTGATCACGGTTCACATTTTTCTTCCTGTCAAAATCCCAAAAACACTAAAGCTAGCTGGCCCGCGCCGAGACGCGTCTCCAGACACCTCAACCGTGCGGCTGGCTCGCACAGAACCGCAAAATATTAAAAAAAAATGTATACGTTTATTTGCTAGTAGTGGTTTTTTGATCACGGTGCACATTTTTCTTCCTGTCTAAATCCTAGAAACACTCTAGCCAGCTGGCCCGCGCCGTGACGCGTCTCGAGACACCTCAACCGTGCGGCTGGCTCGCACAGAACCGCAAAAAATTAAAAATAATGTATACGTTTATTTGCTAGTAGTGGTTTTTTGATCACGGTGCACATTTTTCTTCCGGTCTAAATCCTAGAATTACTCTGGCTAGCTGGCCCGCGTCGAGACGCGTCTCAAGACACCTCAACCGTGCGGCTGGCTCGCACAGAACCGCAAAAAATTAAAAAAAAATGTATACGTTTATTTGCTAGTAGTGGTTTTTTGATCACGGTGCACATTTTTCTAACTGTCTAAATCCCGAAAACACTCTAGCCAGCTGGCCCGCGCCGAAACGCGTCTCCAGACACCTCAACCGTGCGGCTGGCTCGCATAGAAACGCAAAAAATTTAAAAAAATGTATACGTTTATTTGCTAGTAGTGGTTTTTTGATCACGGTGCACATTTTTCTAACTGTCGTAATCCCGAAAACACTTTAGCTAGCTGGCCCGCGCCGAGACGCGTCTCCAGACACCTCAACCGTGCGGCTGGCTCGCACAGAACCGCAAAAAATTAAAAAAAAATGTATACGTTTATTTGCTAGTAGTGGTTTTTTGATCACGGTGCACATTTTTCTAATTGTCTAAATCCCGAAAACACTCTAGCCAGCTGGCCCGCGCCGAAACCCGTCTCCAGACACCTCAACCGTGCGGCTGTCTCGCATAGAACCGCAAAAATATTAAAAAAATGTATACGTTTATTTGCTAGTAGTGGTTTTTTGATCACGGTGCACATTTTTCTTCCTGTCGTAATCCCGAAAACACTCTAGCTAGCTGGCCCGCGCCGAGACGCGTCTCCAGACACCTCAACCGTGCGGCTGGCTCGCATAGAACCGCAAAAAAAAAAAAAAAAATGTATACGTTTATTTGCTATAGTGGTTTTTTTGATCACGGTGCACATTTTTCTTCCTGTCTAAATCCTAGAAACACGCTAGCTAGCTGGCCCGCGCCGAGACGCGTCTCCAGACACCTCAACCGTGCGGCTGGCTCGCACAGAACCGCAAAATATTAAAAAAAAATGTATACGTTTATTTGCTAGTAGTGGTTTTTTGATCACGGTGCACATTTTTCTTCCTGTCTAAATCCTAGAAACACTCTAGCCAGCTGGCCCGCGCCGTGACGCGTCTCGAGACACCTCAACCGTGCGGCTGGCTCGCACAGAACCGCAAAAAATTAAAAATAATGTATACGTTTATTTGCTAGTAGTGGTTTTTTGATCACGGTGCACATTTTTCTTCCGGTCTAAATCCTAGAATTACTCTGGCTAGCTGGCCAACGTCGAGACGCGTCTCAAGACACCTCAACCGTGCGGCTGGCTCGCATAGAACCGCAAAAATTTAATATAATGTATACGTTTATTTGCTAGTAGTGGTTTTTTGATCACGGTGCACATTTTTCTAACTGTCTAAATCCCGAAAATACGCTAGCTAGCTGGCCCGCGCCGAGACGCGTCTCCAGACACCTCAACCGTGCGGCTGGCTCGCACAGAACCGCAAAAAATTAAAAAAAAATGTATACGTTTATTTGCTAGTAGTGGTTTTTTGATCACGGTGCACATTTTTCTAACTGTCTAAATCCCGAAAACACTCTAGCCAGCTGGCCCGCGCCGAAACGCGTCTCCAGACACCTCAACCGTGCGGCTGGCTCGCATAGAAACGCAAAAAATTTAAAAAAATGTATACGTTTATTTGCTAGTAGTGGTTTTTTGATCACGGTGCACATTTTTCTAACTGTCGTAATCCCGAAAACACTTTAGCTAGCTGGCCCGCGCCGAGACGCGTCTCCAGACACCTCAACCGTGCGGCTGGCTCGCACAGAACCGCAAAAAATTAAAAAAAAATGTATACGTTTATTTGCTAGTAGTGGTTTTTTGATCACGGTGCACATTTTTCTAATTGTCTAAATCCCGAAAACACTCTAGCCAGCTGGCCCGCGCCGAAACCCGTCTCCAGACACCTCAACCGTGCGGCTGGCTCGCATAGAACCGCAAAAATATTAAAAAAATGTATACGTTTATTTGCTAGTAGTGGTTTTTTGATCACGGTGCACATTTTTCTTCCTGTCGTAATCCCGAAAACACTCTAGCTAGCTGGCCCGCGCTGAGACGCGTCTCCAGACACCTCAACCGTGCGGCTGGCTAGCATAGAACCGCAAAAATATAAAAAAAATGTATACGTTTATTTGCTAGTAGTGGTTTTTTGATCACGGTGCACATTTTTCTTCCTGTCTAAATCACGAAAATACGCTAGCTAGCTGGCCCGCGCCGAGACGCGTCTCCAGACACCTCAACCGTGCGGCTGGCTCGCACAGAACCGCAAAAAATTAAAAAAAAATGTATACGTTTATTTGCTAGTAGTGGTTTTTTGATCACGGTGCACATTTTTCTAACTGTCTAAATCCCGAAAACACTCTAGCCAGCTGGCCCGCGCCGAAACGCGTCTCCAGACACCTCAACCGTGCGGCTGGCTCGCATAGAAACGCAAAAAATTTAAAAAAATGTATACGTTTATTTGCTAGTAGTGGTTTTTTGATCACGGTGCACATTTTTCTAACTGTCGTAATCCCGAAAACACTTTAGCTAGCTGGCCCGCGCCGAGACGCGTCTCCAGACACCTCAACCGTGCGGCTGGCTCGCACAGAACCGCAAAAAATTAAAAAAAAATGTATACGTTTATTTGCTAGTAGTGGTTTTTTGATCACGGTGCACATTTTTCTAATTGTCTAAATCCCGAAAACACTCTAGCCAGCTGGCCCGCGCCGAAACCCGTCTCCAGACACCTCAACCGTGCGGCTGGCTCGCATAGAACCGCAAAAATATTAAAAAAATGTATACGTTTATTTGCTAGTAGTGGTTTTTTGATCACGGTGCACATTTTTCTTCCTGTCGTAATCCCGAAAACACTCTAGCTAACTGGCCCGCGTCAAGACGCGTCTCCAGACACCTCAACCGTGCGGCTGGCTCGGATAGAACCGCAAAAAATTTTTAATAAAACAATACGTTTATTTGCTAGTAGTGGTTTTTTGATCACGGTGCACATTTTCCTTCCTGTCTAAATCCTAGAAACACGCTAGCTAGCTGGCTCGCGCCGAGACGCGTCTCCAGACACCTCAACCGTGCGGCTGGCTCGCACAGAACCGCAAAAAAAAAAAAAAAATGTATACGTTTATTTGCTAGTAGTGGTTTTTTGATCACGGTGCACATTTTTCTTCCTGTCTAAATCCTAGAAACACTCTGGCTAGCTGGCCTACGTCGAGACGCGTCTCCAGACACCTCAACCGTGCGGCTGGCTCGCATAGAACCGCAAAAAATTAATATAATGTATACGTTTATTTGCTAGTAGTGGTTTTTTGATCACGGTGCACATTTTTCTTCCTGTCGTAATCCCGAAAACACTCTAGCTAGCTGGCCCGCGCTGAGACGCGTCTCCAGACACCTCAACCGTGCGGCTGGCTCGCACAGAACGGCAAAAAATTAAAAAAAATGTATACGTTTATTTGCTAGTAGTGGTTTTTTTGATCACGGTGCACATTTTTCTTCCTGTCTAAATCTTAGAAACACGCTAGCTAGCTGGCCCGCGCCGAGACGCGTCTCCAGACACCTCAACCGTGCGGCTGGCTCGCACAGAACCGCAAAAAAATAAAAAAAAATGTATACGTTTATTTGCTAGTAGTGGTTTTTTGATCACGGTGCACATTTTTCTAACTGTCTAAATCCCGAAAACACTCTAGCCTGCTGGCCCGCGCCGAAACCCGTCTCCAGACACCTCACCCGTGCGGCTGGCTCGCATAGAAACGCAAAAAAATTAAAAAAATGTATACGTTTATTTGCTAGTAGTGGTTTTTTGATCACGGTGCACATTTTTCTTCCTGTCGTAATCCCGAAAACACTCTAGCTAACTGGCCCGCGTCAAGACGCGTCTCCAGACACCTCAACCGTGCGGCTGGCTCGCATAGAACCGCAAAAAATTTTTAATAAAACAATACGTTTATTTGCTAGTAGTGGTTTTTTGATCACGGTGCACATTTTTCTTCCTGTCTAAATCCTAGAAACACTCTAGCTAGCTGGCCCGCGCCGAGACGCGTCTCCAGACACCTCAACCACGCGGCTGGCTCGCACAGAACCGCAAAAAATTAAAAAAAAATGTATACGTTTATTTGCTAGTAGTGGTTTTTTGATCACGGTGCACATTTTTCTTCCTGTGTAAATCCTAGAAACACTCTGGCTAGCTGGCCTACGTCGAGACGCGTCTCCAGACACCTCAACCGTGCGGCTGGCTCGCATAGAACCGCAAAAATTTAATATAATGTATACGTTTATTTGCTAGTAGTGGTTTTTTGATAACGGTGCACATTTTTCTTCCTGTCTATATCCCGAAAACACTCTAGCTAGCTGGCCCGCGCTGAAGCGCGTCTCCAGACACCTCAACCGTGCGGCTGGCTCGCATAGAACCGCAAAAATATTAAAAAAATGTATACGTTTATTTGCTAGTAGTGGTTTTTTGATCACGGTGCACATTTTTCTTCCTGTCGAAATCCCGAAAACACGCTCGCTAGCTGGCTTACGCCGAGACGCGTCTCCAGACATCTCAACCGTGCGTCTGACTCGCATAGAACCGCAAAATCATAAAAAAAATGTATACGTTTATTTGCTAGTAGTGGTTTTTTGATCACGGTGCACATTTTTCTTCCTGTCAAAATCCCGAAAACACTTTAGCTAGCTGGCCCGCGCCAAGACGCGTCTCCAGACACCTCAACCGTGCAGCTGGCTCGCACAGAACCGCAAAAAATTAAAAAAAAATGTATACGTTTACTTGCTAGTAGTGGTTTTTTTGATCACGGTGCACATTTTTCTTCCTGTCTAAATCCTAGAAACACGCTAGCTAGCTGGCCCGCGCCGAGACGCATCTCCAGACACCTCAACCGTGCGGCTGGCTTGCACAGAACCGCAAAAAATTAAAAAAAAATGTATACGTTTATTTGCTAGTAGTGGTTTTTTGATCACGGTGCACATTTTTCTTCCTGTCTAAATCCTAGAAACACTCTGGCTAGCTGGCCCGCGCCGAGACGCGTCTCCAGACACCTCAACCGTGCGGCTGGCTCACACAGAACCGCAAAAAATTAAAAAAAAATGTATACGTTTATTTGCTAGTAGTGGTTTTTTTATCACGGTGCACATTTTTCTTCCTGTCTAAATCCTAGAAACACGCTAGCTAGCTGGCCTACGTTGAGACGCGTCTCCAGACACCTCAACCGTGCGGCTGGCTCGCATAGAACCGCAAAAATTTAATATAATGTATACGTTTATTTGCTAGTAGTGGTTTTTTGATCACGGTGCACATTTTTCTTCCTTTCTAAATCCCGAAAACGCTCTAGCTAGCTGGCCCGTTCCGAGACGCGTCTCCAGACACCTTAACCGTGCGGCTGGCTCGCAAAGAACCGCAAAAAAATTAAAAAAATGTATACGTTTATTTGCTAGTAGTGGTTTTTTGATCACGGTGCACATTTTACTTCCTGTCTAAATCCCGAAAACACTCTAGCTAGCTGGCCCGCGCCGAGACGCGTCTCCAGAACCGTGCGGCTGGCTCGCATAGAACCGCAAAAATATTAAAAAAATGTATACGTTTATTTGCTAGTAGTGGTTTTTTGATCACGGTGAACATTTTTCTTCGTGTCTAAATAACGAAAACAATCTAGCTAGCTGGCCCGCGCCAAGACGCGTCTCCAGACACCTCAACCGTGCGATTGGCTCGCATAGAACCGCAAAAATTTAATATAATGTATACGTTTATTTGCTAGTAGTGGATTTTGATCACGGTGCACATTTTTCTTCCTGTCTAAATCCCGAAAACACTCTAGCTTGCTGGCCCGCGCCGAGACGCGTCTCCAGACACCTCAACCGTGCGGTTGGCTCGCATAGAACCGCAAAAATTTAATATAATGTATACGTTTATTTGCTAGTAGTGGTTTTTTTGATCACGGTGCACATTTTTCTTCCTGTCTAAATCCTAGAAATACGCTGGCTAGCTGGCCCGCGCCGAGACGCGTCTCCAGACACCTCAACCGTGCGGCTGGCTCGCACAGAACCGCAAAAAATTAAAAAAAAATGTATACGTTTATTTGCTAGTAGTGGTTTTTTGATCACGGTGCACATTTTTCTTCCTGTCAAAATCCCGAAAACACTCTAGCTAGCTGGCCCGCGCCGAGACGCGTCTCCAGACACCTCAACCGTGCGGCTGGCTCGCATAGAACCGCAAAAAATTAAAAAAAAATGTATACGTTTACTTGCTAGTAGTGGTTTTTTTGATCACGGTGCACATTTTTCTTCCTGTCTAAATCCTAGAAACACGCTAGCTAGCTGGCCCGCGCCGAGACGCATCTCCAGACACCTCAACCGTGCGGCTGGCTTGCACAGAACCGCAAAAAATTAAAAAAAAATGTATACGTTTATTTGCTAGTAGTGGTTTTTTGATCACGGTGCACATTTTTCTTCCTGTCTAAATCCTAGAAACACTCTGGCTAGCTGGCCCGCGCCGAGACGCGTCTCCAGACACCTCAACCGTGCGGCTGGCTCACACAGAACCGCAAAAAATTAAAAAAAAATGTATACGTTTATTTGCTAGTAGTGGTTTTTTTATCACGGTGCACATTTTTCTTCCTGTCTAAATCCTAGAAACACGCTAGCTAGCTGGCCTACGTTGAGACGCGTCTCCAGACACCTCAACCGTGCGGCTGGCTCGCATAGAACCGCAAAAATTTAATATAATGTATACATTTATTTGCTAGTAGTGGTTTTTTGATCACGGTGCACATTTTTCTTCCTGTCTAAATCCCGAAAACGCTCTAGCTAGCTGGCCCGTTCCGAGACGCGTCTCCAGACACCTTAACCGTGCGGCTGGCTCGCAAAGAACCGCAAAAAAATTAAAAAAATGTATACGTTTATTTGCTAGTAGTGGTTTTTTGATCACGGTGCACATTTTACTTCCTGTCTAAATCCCGAAAACACACTAGCTAGCTGGCCCGCGCCGAGACGCGTCTCCAGACACCTCAACCGTGCGGCTGGCTCGCATAGAACCGCAAAAATATTAAAAAAATGTATACGTTTATTTGCTAGTAGTGGTTTTTTGATCACGGTGAACATTTTTCTTCGTGTCTAAATAACGAAAACAATCTAGCTAGCTGGCCCGCGCCAAGACGCGTCTCCAGACACCTCAACCGTGCGATTGGCTCGCATAGAACCGCAAAAATTTAATATAATGTATACGTTTATTTGCTAGTAGTGGATTTTGATCACGGTGCACATTTTTCTTCCTGTCTAAATCCCGAAAACACTCTAGCTTGCTGGCCCGCGCCGAGACGCGCCTCCAGACATCTCAACCGTGCGGTTGGCTCGCATAGAACCGCAAAAATTTAATATAATGTATACGTTTATTTGCTAGTAGTGGTTTTTTTGATCACGGTGCACATTTTTCTTCCTGTCTAAATCCTAGAAATACGCTGGCTAGCTGGCCCGCGCCGAGACGCGTCTCCAGACACCTCAACCGTGCGGCTGGCTCGCACAGAACCGCAAAAAATTAAAAAAAAATGTATACGTTTATTTGCTAGTAGTGGTTTTTTGATCACGGTGCACATTTTTCTTCCTGTCTAAATCCCGAAAACACTCTAGCTAGCTGGCCCGCGCCGAGACGCGTCTCCAGACACCTCAACCGTGCGGCTGGCTCGCATAGAACCGCAAAAAATAAAAAAAAAATGTATACGTTTATTTGCTAGTAGTGGTTTTTTGATCACGGTTCACATTTTTCTTCCTGTCTATATCCTAGAAACACTCTAGCTAGCTGGCCTACGCTGAGACGCGTCTCCAGACACCTCAACCGTGCGGCTGGCTCGCATAGAACCGCAAAAATTTAATATAATGTATACGTATATTTGCTAGTAGTGGTTTTTTGATCACGGTGCACATTTTTCTTCCTGTCTAAATCCCGAAAACGCTCTAGCTAGCTGGCCCGTTCCGAGACGCGTCTCCAGACACCTTAACCGTGCGGCTGTCTCGTAAAGAACCGCAAAAAAATTAAAAAAATGTATACGTTAATTTGCTAGTAGTGGTTTTTTGATCACGGTGCACATTTTACTTCCTGTCTAAATCCCGAAAACACTCTAGTTAGCTGGCCCGCGCCGAGACGCGTCTCCAGACACCTCAACCGTGCGGCTGGCTCGCATAGAACCGCAAAAATATTAAAAAAATGTATACGTTTATTTGCTAGTAGTGGTTTTTTGATCACGGTGCACATTTTTCTTCGTGTCTAAATCACGAAAACTATCTAGCTAGCTGGCGCGCGCCAAGACGCGTCTCCAGACACCTCAACCGTGCGGTTGGCTCGCATAGAACCGCAAAAATTTAATATAATGTATACGTTTATTTGATAGTAGTGGTTTTTTGATCACGGTGCACATTTTTCTTCCTGTCTAAATCCCGAAAACACTCTAGCTAGCTGGCCCGCGCTGAGACGCGTCTCCAGACACCTCAACCGTGCGGCTGGCTCGCATAGAACCGCAAAAAAATTAAAAAAATGTATACGTTTATTTGCTAGTAGTGGTTTTTTGATCACGGTGCACATTTTTCTTCCTGTCTAAATCCCAAAAACACTCTAGCTAGCTGGCCTGCGCCAAGACGCGTCTCCAGACACGTCAACCGTGCGGCTGACTCGCATAGAACCGCAAAAAAATTAAAAAATGTATACGTTTATTTGCTAGTAGTGGTTTTTTGATCACGGTGCACATTTTTCTTCCTGTCAAAATCCCGAAAACACTTTAGCTAGCTGGCCCGCGCCGAGACGCGTCTCCAGACACCTCAACCGTGCGGCTGGCTCGCACAGAACCGCAAAAAAATTTAAAAAAATGTATACGTTTATTTGCTAGTAGTGGTTTTTTGATCACGGTGCACATTTTTCTTCCTGTCAAAATCCCGAAAACACTCTAGCTAACTGGCCCGCGTCAAGACGCGTCTCCAGACACCTCAACCGTGCGGCTGGCTCGCATAGAACCGCAAAAAATTTTTAATAAAACAATACGTTTATTTGCTAGTAGTGGTTTTTTGATCACGGTGCACATTTTTCTTCCTGTCTAAATCCTAGAAACACTCTAGCTAGCTGGCCCGCGCCGAGACGCGTCTCCAGACACCTCAACCGTGCGGCTGGCTCGCACAGAACCGCAAAAAATTAAAAAAAAATGTATACGTTTATTTGCTAGTAGTGGTTTTTTGATCACGGTGCACATTTTTCTTCCTGTCTAAATCCTAGAAACATTCTGGCTAGCTGGCCTACGTTGAGACGCGTCTCCAGACACCTCAACCGTGCGGCTGGCTCGCATAGAACCGCAAAAATTTAATATAATGTATACGTTTATTTGCTAGTAGTGGATTTTGATCACGGTGCACATTTTTCTTCCTGTCTAAATCCCGAAAACACTCTAGCTTGCTGGCCCGCGCCGAGACGCGTCTCCAGACACCTCAACCGTGCGGTTGGCTCGCATAGAACCGCAAAAATTTAATATAATGTATACGTTTATTTGCTAGTAGTGGTTTTTTGATCACGGTGCACATTTTTCTTCCTGTCTAAATCCTAGAAATACGCTGGCTAGCTGGCCCGCGCCGAGACGCGTCTCCAGACACCTCAACCGTGCGGCTGGCTCGCACAGAACCGCAAAAAATTAAAAAAAAATGTATACGTTTATTTGCTAGTAGTGGTTTTTTGATCACGGTGCACATTTTTCTTCCTGTCTAAATCCCGAAAACACTCTAGCTAGCTGGCCCGCGCCGAGACGCGTCTCCAGACACCTCAACCGTGCGGCTGGCTCGCATAGAACCGCAAAAAATTAAAAAAAAATGTATACGTTTACTTGCTAGTAGTGGTTTTTTTGATCACGGTGCACATTTTTCTTCCTGTCTAAATCCTAGAAACACGCTAGCTAGCTGGCCCGCGCCGAGACGCATCTCCAGACACCTCAACCGTGCGGCTGGCTTGCACAGAACCGCAAAAAATTAAAAAAAAATGTATACGTTTATTTGCTAGTAGTGGTTTTTTGATCACGGTGCACATTTTTCTTCCTGTCTAAATCCTAGAAACACTCTGGCTAGCTGGCCCGCGCCGAGACGCGTCTCCAGACACCTCAACCGTGCGGCTGGCTCACACAGAACCGCAAGAAATTAAAAAAAAATGTATACGTTTATTTGCTAGTAGTGGTTTTTTTATCACGGTGCACATTTTTCTTCCTGTCTAAATCCTAGAAACACGCTAGCTAGCTGGCCTACGTTGAGACGCGTCTCCAGACACCTCAACCGTGCGGCTGGCTCGCATAGAACCGCAAAAATTTAATATAATGTATACGTTTATTTGCTAGTAGTGGTTTTTTGATCACGGTGCACATTTTTCTTCCTGTCTAAATCCCGAAAACGCTCTAGCTAGCTGGCCCGTTCCGAGACGCGTCTCCAGACACCTTAACCGTGCGGCTGGCTCGCAAAGAACCGCAAAAAAATTAAAAAAATGTATACGTTTATTTGCTAGTAGTGGTTTATTGATCACGGTGCACATTTTACTTCCTGTCTAAATCCCGAAAACACTCTAGCTAGCTGGCCCGCGCCGAGACGCGTCTCCAGACACCTCAACCGTGCGGCTGGCTCGCATAGAACCGCAAAAATATTAAAAAAATGTATACGTTTATTTGCTAGTAGTGGTTTTTTGATCACGGTGAACATTTTTCTTCGTGTCTAAATAACGAAAACAATCTAGCTAGCTGGCCCGCGCCAAGACGCGTCTCCAGACACCTCAACCGTGCGATTGGCTCGCATAGAACCGCAAAAATTTAATATAATGTATACGTTTATTTGCTAGTAGTGGATTTTGATCACGGTGCACATTTTTCTTCCTGTCTAAATCCTAGAAACATTCTGGCTAGCTGGCCTACGTTGAGACGCGTCTCCAGACACCTCAACCGTGCGGCTGGCTCGCATAGAACCGCAAAAATTTAATATAATGTATACGTTTATTTGCTAGTAGTGGTTTTTTGATAACGGTGCACATTTTTCTTCCTGTCTATATCCCGAAAACACTCTAGCTAGCTGGCCCGCGCTGAGGCGCGTCTCTAGACACCTCAACCGTGCGGCTGGCTCGCATAGAACCGCAAAAATATTAAAAAAATGTATACGTTTATTTGCTAGTAGTGGTTTTTTGATCACGGTGCACATTTTTCTTCCTGTCGAAATCCCGAAAACACGCTCGCTAGCTGGCTTACGCCGAGACGCGTCTCCAGACACCTCAACCGTGCGGCTGACTCGCATAGAACCGCAAAATCATAAAAAAAATGTATACGTTTATTTGCTAGTAGTGGTTTTTTGATCACGGTGCACATTTTTCTTCCTGTCAAAATCCCGAAAACACTTTAGCTAGCTGGCCCGCGCCAAGACGCGTCTCCAGACACCTCAACCGTGCGGCTGGCTCGCACAGAACCGCAAAAAATTAAAAAAAAATGTATACGTTTACTTGCTAGTAGTGGTTTTTTTGATCACGGTGCACATTTTTCTTCCTGTCTAAATCCTAGAAACACGCTAGCTAGCTGGCCCGCGCCGAGACGCATCTCCAGACACCTCAACCGTGCGGCTGGCTTGCACAGAACCGCAAAAAATTAAAAAAAAATGTATACGTTTATTTGCTAGTAGTGGTTTTTTGATCACGGTGCACATTTTTCTTCCTGTCTAAATCCTAGAAACACTCTAGCTAGCTGGCCCGCGCCGAGACGCGTCTCCAGACACCTCAACCGTGCGGCTGGCTCGCACAGAACCGCAAAAAAAAAAAAAAAATGTATACGTTTATTTGCTAGTAGTGGTTTTTTGATCACGGTGCACATTTTCCTTCCTGTCTAAATCCTAGAAACACTCTGGCTAGCTGGCCTACGTCGAGACGCGTCTCCAGACACCTCAACCGTGCGGCTGGCTCGCATAGAACCGCAAAAATTTAATATAATGTATACGTTTATTTGCTAGTAGTGGTTTTTTGATAACGGTGCACATTTTTATTCCTGTCGTAATCCCGAAAACACTCTAGCTAGCTGGCCCGCGCTGAGACGCGTCTCCAGACACCTCAACCGTGCGGCTGGCTCGCACAGAACGGCAAAAAATTAAAAAAAATGTATACGTTTATTTGCTAGTAGTGGTTTTTTTGATCACGGTGCACATTTTTCTTCCTGTCTAAATCTTAGAAACACGCTAGCTAGCTGGCCCGCGCCGAGACGCGTCTCCAGACACCTCAACCGTGCGGCTGGCTCGCACAGAACCGCAAAAAAACAAAAAAAAATGTATACGTTTATTTGCTAGTAGTGGTTTTTTGATCACGGTGCACATTTTTCTAACTGTCTAAATCCCGAAAACACTCTAGCCAGCTGGCCCGCGCCGAAACGCGTCTCCAGACACCTCAACCGTGCGGCTGGCTCGCATAGAAACGCAAAAAATTTAAAAAAATGTATACGTTTATTTGCTAGTAGTGGTTTTTTGATCACGGTGCACATTTTTCTTCCTGTCGTAATCCCGAAAACACTTTAGCTAGCTGGCCCGCGCCGAGACGCGTCTCCAGACACCTCAACCGTGCGGCTGGCTCGCACAGAACCGCAAAAAATTAAAAAAAAATGTATACGTTTATTTGCTAGTAGTGGTTTTTTGATCACGGTGCACATTTTTCTAACTGTCTAAATCCCGAAAACACTCTAGCCTGCTGGCCCGCGCCGAAACCCGTCTCCAGACACCTCACCCGTGCGGCTGGCTCGCATAGAAACGCAAAAAATTTAAAAAAATGTATACGTTTATTTGCTAGTAGTGGTTTTTTGATCACGGTGCACATTTTTCTTCCTGTCGTAATCCCGAAAACACTCTAGCTAACTGGCCCGCGTCAAGACGCGTCTCCAGACACCTCAACCGTGCGGCTGGCTCGCATAGAACCGCAAAAAATTTTTAATAAAACAATACGTTTATTTGCTAGTAGTGGTTTTTTGATCACGGTGCACATTTTTCTTCCTGTCTAAATCCTAGAAACACTCTAGCTAGCTGGCCCGCGCTGAGACGCGTCTCCAGACACCTCAACCGTGCGGCTGGCTCGCACAGAACCGCAAAAAATTAAAAAAAAATGTATACGTTTATTTGCTAGTAGTGGTTTTTTGATCACGGTGCACATTTTTCTTCCTGTCTAAATCCTAGAAACACTCTGGCTAGCTGGCCTACGTCGAGACGCGTCTCCAGACACCTCAACCGTGCGGCTGGCTCGCATAGAACCGCAAAAATTTAATATAATGTATACGTTTATTTGCTAGTAGTGGTTTTTTGATAACGGTGCACATTTTTCTTCCTGTCTATATCCCGAAAACACTCTAGCTAGCTGGCCCGCGCTGAGGCGCGTCTCCAGACACCTCAACCGTGCGGCTGGCTCACACAGAACCGCAAAAAATTAAAAAAAAATGTATACGTTTATTTGCTAGTAGTGGTTTTTTTATCACGGTGCACATTTTTCTTCCTGCCTAAATCCTAGAAACACGATAGCTAGCTGGCCTACGTTGAGACGCGTCTCCAGAGACCTCAACCGTGCGGCTGGCTCGCATAGAACCGCAAAAATTTAATATAATTTATACGTTTATTTGCTAGTAGTGGTTTTTTGATCACGGTGCACATTTTTCTTCCTGTCGAAATCCCGAAAACGCTCTAGCTAGCTGGCCCGTTCCGAGACGCGTCTCCAGACACCTTAACCGTGCGGCTGGCTCGCAAAGAACCGCAAAAAAATTAAAAAAATGTATACGTTTATTTGGTAGTAGTGGTTTTTTGATCACGGTGCACATTTTTCTTCCTGTCTAAATCCCGAAAACGCTCTAACTAGCTGGCCCGTTCCGAGACGCGTCTCCAGACACCTTAACCGTGCGGCTGGCTCGCATAGAACCGCAAAAAAATTAAAAAAATGTATACGTTTATTTGCTAGTAGTGGTTTTTTGATCACGGTGCACATTTTTCTTCCTGTCTAAATCCCAAAAACACACTGGCTAGCTGGCCCGCGCCAAGACGCGTCTCCAGACACGTCAACCGTGCGGCTGACTCGCATAGAACCGCGAAAAAATAAAAAAATGTATACGTTTATTTGCTAGTAGTGGTTTTTTGATCACGGTGCACATTTTTCTTGCTGTCAAAATCCCGAAAACAGTTTAGCTAGCTGGCCCGCGCCGAGACGCGTCTCCAGACACCTCAACCGTGCGGCTGGCTCGCACAGAACCGCAAAAAATTTTAAAAAAATGTATACGTTTATTTGCTAGTAGTGGTTTTTTTGATCACGGTGCACATTTTTCTTCCTGTCTAAATCCTAGAAACACGCTAGCTAGCTGGTCCGCGCCGAGACGCGTCTCCAGACACCTCAACCGTGCGGCTGGCTCGCACATAACCGCAAAATATTTAAAAAAATGTATACGTTTATCTGCTAGTAGTGGTTTTTTGATCACGGTGCACATTTTTCTTCCTGTCTAAATCCTAGAAACACTCTAACTAGGTGGCCCGCGCCGAGACGCGTCTCCAGACACCTCAACCGTGCGGCTGGCTCGCACATAACCGCAAAATATTTAAAAAAAATGTATACGTTTATCTGCTAGTAGTGGTTTTTTGATCACGGTGCACATTTTTCTAACTGTCTAAATCCCGAATACACTCTAGCCAGCTGGCCCGCGCCGAAACGCGTCTCCAGACACCTCAACCGTGCGGCTGGCTCGCATAGAAACGCAAAAAATTAAAAAAATGTATACGTTTATTTGCTAGTAGTGGTTTTTTGATCACGGTGAACATTTTTCTTCGTGTCTAAATAACAAAAACAATCTAGCTAGCTGGCTCGCGCCAAGCCGCGTCTCCAGACACCTCAACCGTGCGGCTGGCTCGCATAGAACCGCAAAAATTTAATATAATGTATACGTTTATTTGCTAGTAGTGGTTTTTTGATCACGGTGCACATTTTTCTTCCTGTCTAAATCCCGAAAACAACCTAGCTAGCTGGCCCGCGCCGAGACGCGTCTCCAGACACCTCAACCGTGCGGTTGGCTCGCATAGAACCGCAAAAATTTAATATAATGTATACGTTTATTTGCTAGTAGTGGTTTTTTTGATCACGGTGCACATTTTTCTTCCTGTCTAAATCCTAGAAATACGCTGGCTAGCTGGCCCGCGCCGAGACGCGTCTCCAGACACCTCAACCGTGCGGCTGGCTCGCACAGAACCGCAAAAAATTAAAAAAAAATGTATACGTTTATTTGCTAGTAGTGGTTTTTTGATCACGGTGCACATTTTTCTTCCTGTCTACATCCTAGAAACACTCTAGCTAGCTGGCCCGCACCGAGACGCGTCTCCAGACACCTCAACCGTGCGGCTGGCTCACACAGAACCGCAAAAAATTAAAAAAAAATGTATACGTTTATTTGCTAGTAGTGGTTTTTTAATCACGGTGCACATTTTTCTTCCTGTCTAAATCCTAGAAACACGCTAGCTAGCTGGCCTACGTTGAGACGCGTCTCCAGACACCTCAACCGTGCGGCTGGCTCGCATAGAACCGCAAAAATTTAATATAATGTATACGTTTATTTGCTAGTAGTGGTTTTTTGATCACGGTGCACATTTTTTTTGCTGTCAAAATCCCGAAAACACTTTATCTAGCTGGCCCGCACCGAGACGCGTCTCCAGACACCTCAACCGTGCGGCTGGCTCGCACAGAACCGCAAAAAATTTTAAAAAAATGTATACGTTTATTTGCTAGTAGTGGTTTTTTTGATCACGGTGCACATTTTTCTTCCTGTCTAAATCCTAGAAACACGCTAGCTAGCTGGTCCGCGCCGAGACGCGTCTCCAGACACCTCAACCGTGCGGCTGGCTCGCACATAACCGCAAAATATTTAAAAAAATGTATACGTTTATCTGCTAGTAGTGGTTTTTTGATCACGGTGCACATTTTTCTTCCTGTCTAAATCCTAGAAACACTCTAACTAGGTGGCCCGCGCCGAGACGCGTCTCCAGACACCTCAACCGTGCGGCTGGCTCGCACATAACCGCAAAATATTTAAAAAAAATGTATACGTTTATCTGCTAGTAGTGGTTTTTTGATCACGGTGCACATTTTTCTAACTGTCTAAATCCCGAATACACTCTAGCCAGCTGGCCCGCGCCGAAACGCGTCTCCAGACACCTCAACCGTGCGGCTGGCTCGCATAGAAACGCAAAAAATTAAAAAAATATATACGTTTATTTGCTAGTAGTGGTTTTTTGATCACGGTGAACATTTTTCTTCGTGTCTAAATAACAAAAACAATCTAGCTAGCTGGCTCGCGCCAAGACGCGTCTCCAGACACCTCAACCGTGCGGCTGGCTCGCATAGAACCGCAAAAATTTAATATAATGTATACGTTTATTTGCTAGTAGTGGTTTTTTGATCACGGTGCACATTTTTCTTCCTGTCTAAATCCCGAAAACAATCTAGCTAGCTGGCCCGCGCCGAGACGCGTCTCCAGACACCTCAACCGTGCGGTTGGCTCGCATAGAACCGCAAAAATTTAATATAATGTATACGTTTATTTGCTAGTAGTGGTTTTTTTGATCACGGTGCACATTTTTCTTCCTGTCTAAATCCTAGAAATACGCTGGCTAGCTGGCCCGCGCCGAGACGCGTCTCCAGACACCTCAACCGTGCGGCTGGCTCGCACAGAACCGCAAAAAATTAAAAAAAAATGTATACGTTTATTTGCTAGTAGTGGTTTTTTGATCACGGTGCACATTTTTCTTCCTGTCTAAATCCTAGAAACACTCTAGCTAGCTGTCCCGCACCGAGACGCGTCTCCAGACACCTCAACCGTGCGGCTGGCTCACACAGAACCGCAAAAAATTAAAAAAAAATGTATACGTTTATTTGCTAGTAGTGGTTTTTTAATCACGGTGCACATTTTTCTTCCTGTCTAAATCCTAGAAACATGCTAGCTAGCTGGCCTACGTTGAGACGCGTCTCCAGACACCTCAACCGTGCGGCTGGCTCGCATAGAACCGCAAAAATTTAATATAATGTATACGTTTATTTGCTAGTAGTGGTTTTTTGATCACGGTGCACATTTTTCTTCCTGTCGAAATCCCGAAAACGCTCTAGCTAGCTGGCCCGTTCCGAGACGCGTCTCCAGACACCTTAACCGTGCGGCTGGCTCGCAAAGAACCGTAAGAAAATTAAAAAAATGTATACGTTTATTTGCTAGTAGTGGTTTTTTGATCACGGTGCACATTTTACTTCCTGTCTAAATCCCGAAAACACTCTAGCTAGCTGGCCCGCGCCGAGACGCGTCTCCAGACACCTCAACCGTGCGGCTGGCTCGCATAGAACCGCAAAAATATTAAATAAATGTATACGTTTATTTGCTAGTAGTGGTTTTTTGATCACGGTGAACATTTTTCTTCGTGTCTAAATAACGAAAACAATCTAGCTAGCTGGCCCGCGCCAAGACGCATCTCCAGACACCTCAACCGTGCGATTGGCTCGCATAGAACCGCAAAAATTTAATATAATGTATACGTTTATTTGCTAGTAGTGGTTTTTTGATCACGGTGCACATTTTTCTTCCTGTCTAAATCCCGAAAACACTCTAGCTAGCTGGCCCGCGCCGAGACGCGTCTCCAGACACCTCAACCGTGCGGTTGGCTCGCATAGAACCGCAAAAATTTAATATAATGTATACGTTTATTTGCTAGTAGTGGTTTTTTTGATCACGGTGCACATTTTTCTTCCTGTCTAAATCCTAGAAATACGCTGGCTAGCTGGCCCGCGCCGAGACGCGTCTCCAGACACCTCAACCGTGCGGCTGGCTCGCACAGAACCGCAAAAAATTAAAAAAAAATGTATACGTTTATTTGCTAGTAGTGGTTTTTTGATCACGGTGCACATTTTTCTTCCTGTCTTAATCCCGAAAACACTCTAGCTAGCTGGCCCGCGCCGAGACGCGTCTCCAGACACCTCAACCGTGCGGCTTGCTCGCATAGAACCGCAAAAAATAAAAAATAAATGTATACGTTTATTTGCTAGTAGTGGTTTTTTGATCACGGTTCACATTTTTCTTCCTGTCTATATCCTAGAAACACTCTAGCTAGCTGGCCTACGCTGAGACGCGTCTCCAGACACCTCAACCGTGCGGCTGGCTCGCATAGAACCGCAAAAATTTAATATAATGTATACGTATATTTGCTAGTAGTGGTTTTTTGATCACGGTGCACATTTTTCTTCCTGTCTAAATCCCGAAAACGCTCTAGCTAGCTGGCCCGTTCCGAGACGCGTCTCCAGACACCTTAACCGTGCGGCTGGCTCGCAAAGAACCGCAAAAAAATTAAAAAATTTTTACGTAAATTTGCTAGTAGTGGTTTTTTGATCACGGTGCACATTTTACTTCCTGTCTAAATCCCGAAAACACTCTAGCTAGCTGGCCCGCGCCGAGACGCGTCTCCAGACACCTCAACCGTGCGGCTGGCTCGCATAGAACCGCAAAAATATTAAAAAAATGTATACGTTTATTTGCTAGTAGTGGTTTTTTGATCACGGTGCACATTTTTCTTCGTGTCTAAATCACGAAAACAATCTAGCTAGCTGGCCCGCGCCAAGACGCGTCTCCAGACACCTCAACCGTGCGGTTGGCTCGCATAGAACCGCAAAAATTTAATATAATGTATACGTTTATTTGCTAGTAGTGGTTTTTTGATCACGGTGCACATTTTTCTTCCTGTCTAAATCCCGAAAACACTCTAGCTAGCTGGCCCGCGCCGAGACGCGTCTCCAGACACCTCAACCGTGCGGCTGGCTCGCATAGAACCGCAAAAAAATTAAAAAAATGTATACGTTTATTTGCTAGTAGTGGTTTTTTGATCACGGTGCACATTTTTCTTCCTGTCTAAATCCCAAAAACACTCTAGCTAGCTGGCCCGCGCCAAGACGCGTCTCCAGACACGTCAACCGTGCGGCTGACTCGCATAGAACCGCGAAAAAATTAAAAAATGTATACGTTTATTTGCTAGTAGTGGTTTTTTGATCACGGTGCACATTTTTCTTCCTGTCAAAATCCCGAAAACACTTTAGCTAGCTGGCCCGCACCGAGACGCGTCTCCAGACACCTCAACCGTGCGGCTGGCTCGCACAGAACCGCAAAAAATTTAAAAAAATGTATACGTTTATTTGCTAGTAGTGGTTTTTTGATAACGGTGCACATTTTTCTTCCTGTCGTAATCCCGAAAACACTCTAGCTAGCTGGCCCGCGCTGAGACGCGTCTCCAGACACCTCAACCGTGCGGCTGGCTCGCACAGAACGACAAAAATTTAAAAAAAATGTATACGTTTATTTGCTATAGTGGTTTTTTTGATCACGGTGCACATTTTTCTTCCTGTCTAAATCCTAGAAACACGCTAGCTAGCTGGCCCGCACCGAGACGCGTCTCCAGACACCTCAACCGTGCGGCTGGCTCGCACAGAACCGCAAAATATTAAAAAAAAATGTATACGTTTATTTGCTAGTAGTGGTTTTTTGATCACGGTGCACATTTTTCTTCCTGTCTAAATCCTAGAAACACTCTAGCTAGCTGGCCCGCGCCGTGACGCGTCTCGAGACACCTCAACCGTGCGGCTGGCTCGCACAGAACCGCAAAAAATTAAAAAAAATGTATACGTTTATTTGCTAGTAGTGGTTTTTTGATCACGGTGCACATTTTTCTTCCGGTCTAAATCCTAGAAACACTCTGGCTAGCTGGCCAACGTCGAGACGCGTCTCAAGACACCTCAACCGTGCGGCTGGCTCGCATAGAACCGCAAAAATTTAATATAATGTATACGTTTATTTGCTAGTAGTGGTTTTTTGATCACGGTGCACATTTTTCTTCCTGTCTATATCCCGAAAACAATCTAGCTAGCTGGCCCGCGCTGAGACGCGTCTCCAGACACCTCAACCGTGCGGCTGGCTAGCATAGAACCGCAAAAATATAAAAATAAATGTATACGTTTATTTGCTAGTAGTGGTTTTTTGATCACGGTGCACATTTTTCTTCCTGTCTAAATCACGAAAATACGCTAGCTAGCTGGCCCGAACCGAGACGCGTCTCCAGACTCCTCAACCGTGCGGCTGGCTCGCACAGAACCGCAAAAAATTAAAAAAAAATGTATACGTTTATTTGCTAGTAGTGGTTTTTTGATCACGGTGCACATTTTTCTAACTGTCTTAATCCCGAAAACACTCTAGCCAGCTGGCCCGCGCCGAAACGCGTCTCCAGACACCTCAACCGTGCGGCTGGCTCGCATAGAAACGCAAAAAATTTAAAAAAATGTATACGTTTATTTGCTAGTAGTGGTTTTTTGATCACGGTGCACATTTTTCTTCCTGTCGTAATCCCGAAAACACTTTAGCTAGCTGGCCCGCGCCGAGACGCGTCTCCAGACACCTCAACCGTGCGGCTGGCTCGCACAGAACCGCAAAAAATTAAAAAAAAATGTATACGTTTATTTGCTAGTAGTGGTTTTTTGATCACGGTGCACATTTTTCTAACTGTCTAAATCCCGAAAACACTCTAGCCAGCTGGCCCGCGCCGAAACGCGTCTCCAGACACCTCAACCGTGCGGCTGGCTCGCATAGAAACGCAAAAAATTTAAAAAAATGTATACGTTTATTTGCTAGTAGTGGTTTTTTGATCACGGTGCACATTTTTCTTCCTGTCGTAATCCCGAAAACACTCTAGCTAACTGGCCCGCGTCAAGACGCGTCTCCAGACACCTCAACCGTGCGGCTGGCTCGCACAGAACCGCAAAAAATTTTTAATAAAACAATACGTTTATTTGCTAGTAGTGGTTTTTTGATCACGGTGCACATTTTCCTTCCTGTCTAAATCCTAGAAACACTCTAGCTAGCTGGCCCGCGCCGAGACGCGTCTCCAGACACCTCAACCGTGCGGCTGGCTCGCACAGAACCGCAAAAAATAAAAAAAAATGTATACGTTTATTTGCTAGTAGTGGTTTTTTGATCACGGTGCACATTTTTCTTCCTGTCTAAATCCTAGAAACACTCTGGCTAGCTGGCCCGCGCCGAGACGCGTCTCCAGACACCTCAACCGTGCGGCTGGCTCGCACAGAACCGCAAAAAATTAAAAAAAAATGTATACGTTTATTTGCTAGTAGTGGTTTTTTGATCACGGTGCACATTTTTCTAACTGTCTAAATCCCGAAAACACTCTAGCCAGCTGGCCCGCGCCGAAACCCGTCTCCAGACACCTCACCCGTGCGGCTGGCTCGCATAGAAACGCAAAAAATTTAAAAAAATGTATACGTTTATTTGCTAGTAGTGGTTTTTTGATCACGGTGCACATTTTTCTTCCTGTCGTAATCCCGAAAACACTCTAGCTAACTGGCCCGCGTCAAGACGCGTCTCCAGACACCTCAACCGTGCGGCTGGCTCGCATAGAACCGCAAAAAATTTTTAATAAAACAATACGTTTATTTGCTAGTAGTGGTTTTTTGATCACGGTGCACATTTTTCTTCCTGTCTAAATCCTAGAAACACTCTAGCTAGCTGGCCCGCGCCGAGACGCGCCTCCAGACACCTCAACCGTGCGGCTGGCTCGCACAGAACCGCAAAAAATTAAAAAAAAATGTATACGTTTATTTGCTAGTAGTGGTTTTTTTGATCACGGTGCACATTTTTCTTCCTGTCTAAATCCTAGAAACACGCTAGCTAGCTGGCCCGCGCCGAGACGCGTCTCCAGACACCTCAACCGTGCGGCTGGCTCGCACAGAACCGCAAAAAATTAAAAAAAAATGTATACGTTTATTTGCTAGTAGTGGTTTTTTGATCACGGTGCACATTTTTCTTCCTGTCTAAATCCTAGAAACACTCTAGCTAGCTGGCCCGCGCCGAGACGCGTCTCCAGACACCTCAACCGTGCGGCTGGCTCACACAGAACCGCAAAAAATTAAAATAAAAATGTATACGTTTATTTGCTAGTAGTGGTTTTTTGATCACGGTGCACATTTTTCTTCCTGTCTAAATCCTAGAAATACGCTGGCTAGCTGGCCCGCGCCGAGACGCGTCTCCAGACACCTCAACCGTGCGGCTGGCTCGCACAGAACCGCAAAAAATTAAAAAAAAATGTATACGTTTATTTGCTAGTAGTGGTTTTTTGATCACGGTGCACATTTTTCTTCCTGTCTAAATCCCGAAAACACTCTAGCTAGCTGGCCCGCGCCGAGACGCGTCTCCAGACACCTCAACCGTGCGGCTTGCTCGCATAGAACCGCAAAAATTTAATATAATGTATACGTTTATTTGCTAGTAGTGGTTTTTTGATCACGGTGCACATTTTTCTTCCTGTCTAAATCCCGAAAACACTCTAGCTAGCTGGCCCGCGCCGAGACGCGTCTCCAGACACCTCAACCGTGCGGTTGGCTCGCATAGAACCGCAAAAATTTAATATAATGTATACGTTTATTTGCTAGTAGTGGTTTTTTTGATCACGGTGCACATTTTTCTTCCTGTCTAAATCCTAGAAATACGCTGGCTAGCTGGCCCGCGCCGAGACGCGTCTCCAGACACCTCAACCGTGCGGCTGGCTCGCACAGAACCGCAAAAAATTAAAAAAAAATGTATACGTTTATTTGCTAGTAGTGGTTTTTTGATCACGGTGCACATTTTTCTTCCTGTCTAAATCCCGAAAACACTCTAGCTAGCTGGCCCGCGCCGAGACGCGTCTCCAGACACCTCAACCGTGCGGCTTGCTCGCATAGAACCGCAAAAAATAAAAAATAAATGTATACGTTTATTTGCTAGTAGTGGTTTTTTGATCACGGTTCACATTTTTCTTCCTGTCTATATCCTAGAAACACTCTAGCTAGCTGGCCTACGCTGAGACGCGTCTCCAGACACCTCAACCGTGCGGCTGGCTCGCATAGAACCGCAAAAATTTAATATAATGTATACGTATATTTGCTAGTAGTGGTTTTTTGATCACGGTGCACATTTTTCTAACTGTCTAAATCCCGAAAACGCTCTAGCTAGCTGGCCCGTTCCGAGACGCGTCTCCAGACACCTTAACCGTGCGGCTGGCTCGCAAAGAACCGCAAAAAAATTAAAAAAATGTATACGTAAATTTGCTAGTAGTGGTTTTTTGATCACGGTGCACATTTTACTTCCTGCCTAAATCCCGAAAACACTCTAGCTAGCTGGCCTGCGCCGAGACGCGTCTCCAGACACCTCAACCGTGCGGCTGGCTCGCATAGAACCGCAAAAATATTAAAAAAATGTATACGTTTATTTGCTAGTAGTGGTTTTTTGATCACGGTGCACATTTTTCTTCGTGTCTAAATCACGAAAACAATCTAGCTAGCTGGCCCGCGCCAAGACGCGTCTCCAGACACCTCAACCGTGCGGTTGGCTTGCATAGAACCGCAAAAATTTAATATAATGTATACGTTTATTTGCTAGTAGTGGTTTTTTGATCACGGTGCACATTTTTCTTCCTGTCTAAATCCCGAAAACACTCTAGCTAGCTGGCCCGCGCCGAGACGCGTCTCCAGACACCTCAACCGTGCGGCTGGCTCGCATAGAACCGCAAAAAAATTAAAAAAATGTATACGTTTATTTGCTAGTAGTGGTTTTTTGATCACGGTGCACATTTTTCTTCCTGTCTAAATCCCAAAAACACTCTAGCTAGCTGGCCCGCGCCAAGACGCGTCTCCAGACACGTCAACCGTGCGGCTGACTCGCATAGAACCGCGAAAAAATTAAAAAATGTATACGTTTATTTGCTAGTAGTGGTTTTTTGATCACGGTGCACATTTTTCTTCCTGTCAAAATCCCGAAAACACTTTAGCTAGCTGGCCCGCGCCGAGACGCGTCTCCAGACACCTCAACCGTGCGGCTGGCTCGCACAGAACCGCAAAAAATTTTAAAAAAATGTATACGTTTATTTGCTAGTAGTGGTTTTTTGATAACGGTGCACATTTTTCTTCCTGTCGTAATCCCGAAAACACTCTAGCTAGCTGGCCCGCGCTGAGACGCGTCTCCAGACACCTCAACCGTGCGGCTGGCTCGCACAGAACGGCAAAAATTTAAAAAAAATGTATACGTTTATTTGCTATAGTGGTTTTTTTGATCACGGTGCACATTTTTCTTCCTGTCTAAATCCTAGAAACACGCTAGCTAGCTGGCCCGCACCGAGACGCGTCTCCAGACACCTCAACCGTGCGGCTGGCTCGCACAGAACCGCAAAATATTAAAAAAAAATGTATACGTTTATTTGCTAGTAGTGGTTTTTTGATCACGGTGCACATTTTTCTTCCTGTCTAAATCCTAGAAACACTCTAGCTAGCTGGCCCGCGCCGTGACGCGTCTCGAGACACGTCAACCGTGCGGCTGGCTCGCACAGAACCGCAAAAAATTAAAAAAAATGTATACGTTTATTTGCTAGTAGTGGTTTTTTGATCACGGTGCACATTTTTCTTCCGGTCTAAATCCTAGAAACACTCTGGCTAGCTGGCCATCGTCGAGACGCGTCTCAAGACACCTCAACCGTGCGGCTGGCTCGCATAGAACCGCAAAAATTTAATATAATGTATACGTTTATTTGCTAGTAGTGGTTTTTTGATCACGGTGCACATTTTTCTTCCTGTCTATATCCCGAAAACAATCTAGCTAGCTGGCCCGCGCTGAGACGCGTCTCCAGACACCTCAACCGTGCGGCTGGCTAGCATAGAACCGCAAAAATATAAAAATAAATGTATACGTTTATTTGCTAGTAGTGGTTTTTTGATCACGGTGCACATTTTTCTTCCTGTCTAAATCACGAAAATACGCTAGCTAGCTGGCCCGAACCGAGACGCGTCTCCAGACACCTCAACCGTGCGGCTGGCTCGCACAGAACCGCAAAAAATTAAAAAAAAATGTATACGTTTATTTGCTAGTAGTGGTTTTTTGATCACGGTGCACATTTTTCTAACTGTCTTAATCCCGAAAACACTCTAGCCAGCTGGCCCGCGCCGAAACGCGTCTCCAGACACCTCAACCGTGCGGCTGGCTCGCATAGAAACGCAAAAAATTTAAAAAAATGTATACGTTTATTTGCTAGTAGTGGTTTTTTGATCACGGTGCACATTTTTCTTCCTGTCGTAATCCCGAAAACACTTTAGCTAGCTGGCCCGCGCCGAGACGCGTCTCCAGACACCTCAACCGTGCGGCTGGCTCGCACAGAACCGCAAAAAATTAAAAAAAAATGTATACGTTTATTTGCTAGTAGTGGTTTTTTGATCACGGTGCACATTTTTCTAACTGTCTAAATCCCGAAAACACTCTAGCCAGCTGGCCCGCGCCGAAACCCGTCTCCAGACACCTCAACCGTGCGGCTGGCTCGCATAGAACCGCAAAAATATTAAAAAAATGTATACGTTTATTTGCTAGTAGTGGTTTTTTGATCACGGTGCACATTTTTCTTCCTGTCGTAATCCCGAAAACACTCTAGCTAACTGGCCCGCGTCAAGACGCGTCTCCAGACACCTCAACCGTGCGGCTGGCTCGCACAGAACCGCAAAAAATTTTTAATAAAACAATACGTTTATTTGCTAGTAGTGGTTTTTTGATCACGGTGCACATTTTCCTTCCTGTCTAAATCCTAGAAACACTCTAGCTAGCTGGCCCGCGCCGATACGCGTCTCCAGACACCTCAACCGTGCGGCTGGCTCGCACAGAACCGCAAAAAATAAAAAAAATATGTATACGTTTATTTGCTAGTAGTGGTTTTTTGATCACGGTGCACATTTTTCTTCCTGTCTAAATCCTAGAAACACTCTGGCTAGCTGGCCTACGTCGAGACGCGTCTCCAGACACCTCAACCGTGCGGTTGGCTCGCATAGAACCGCAAAAATTTAATATAATGTATACGTTTATTTGCTAGTAGTGGTTTTTTGATAACGGTGCACATTTTTCTTCCTGTCGTAATCCCGAAAACACTCTAGCTAGCTGGCCCGCGCTGAGACGCGTCTCCAGACACCTCAACCGTGCGGCTGGCTCGCATAGAACCGCAAAAATTTAATATAATGTATACGTTTATTTGCTAGTAGTGGTTTTTTTTATCACGGTGCACATTTTTCTTCCTGTCTAAATCTTAGAAACACGCTAGCTAGCTGGTCCGCGCCGAGACGCGTCTCCAGACACCTCAACCGTGCGGCTGGCTCGCACAGAACCGCAAAAAAAAAAAATGTATACGTTTATTTGCTAGTAGTGGTTTTTTGATCACGGTGCACATTTTTCTAACTGTCTTAATCCCGAAAACACTCTAGCCAGCTGGCCCGCGCCGAAACGCGTCTCCAGACACCTCAACCGTGCGGCTGGCTCGCATAGAAACGCAAAAAATTAAAAAAAATGTATACGTTTATTTGCTAGTAGTGGTTTTTTGATCACGGTGCACATTTTTCTTCCTGTCGTAATCCCGAAAACAATTTAGCTAGCTGGCCCGCGCCGAGACGCGTCTCCAGACACCTCAACCGTGCGGCTGGCTCGCACAGAACCGCAAAAAATTAAAAAAAAATGTATACGTTTATTTGCTAGTAGTGGTTTTTTGATCACGGTGCACATTTTTCTAACTGTCTAAATACCGAAAACACTCTAGCCAGCTGGCCCGCGCCGAAACCCGTCTCCAGACACCTCACCCGTGCGGCTGGCTCGCATAGAAACGCAAAAAATTTAAAAAAATGTATACGTTTATTTGCTAGTAGTGGTTTTTTGATCACGGTGCACATTTTTCTTCCTGTCGTAATCCCGAAAACACGTTAGCTAGCTGGCCCGCGCCGAGACGCGTCTCCAGACACCTCAACCGTGCGGCTGGCTCGCATAGAACCGCAAAAAATTTTAAAAAAACAATACGTTTAATTGCTAGTAGTGGTTTTTTGATCACGGTGCACATTTTTCTTCCTGTCTAAATCCTAGAAACACTCTAGCTAGCTGGCCCGCGCCGAGACGCGCCTCCAGACACCTCAACCGTGCGGCTGGCTCGCACAGAACCGCAAAAAATTAAAAAAAAATGTATACGTTTATTTGCTAGTAGTGGTTTTTTTGATCACGGTGCACATTTTTCTTCCTGTCTAAATCCTAGAAACACGCTAGCTAGCTGGCCCGCGCCGAGACGCGTCTCCAGACACCTCAACCGTGCGGCTGGCTCGCACAGAACCGCAAAAAATTAAAAAAAAATGTATACGTTTATTTGCTAGTAGTGGTTTTTTGATCACGGTGCACATTTTTCTTCCTGTCTAAATCCTAGAAACACTCTAGCTAGCTGGCCCGCGCCGAGACGCGTCTCCAGACACCTCAACCGTGCGGCTGGCTCACACAGAACCGCAAAAAATTAAAAAAAAAATGTATACGTTTATTTGCTAGTAGTGGTTTTTTGATCACGGTGCACATTTTTCTTCCTGTCTAAATCCTAAAAACACTCTAGCTAGCTGGCCTACGTCGAGACGCGTCTCCAGACACCTCAACCGTGCGGCTGGCTCGCATAGAACCGCAAAAAAATTAAAAAAATGTATACGTTTATTTGCTAGTAGTGGTTTTTTGATCACGGTGCACATTTTACTTCCTGTCTAAATCCCGAAAACACTCTAGCTAGCTGGCCCGCGCCGAGTCGCGTCTCCAGACACCTCAACCGTGCGGCTGGCTGGCATAGAACCGCAAAAATATTAAAAAAATGTATACGTTTATTTGCTAGTAGTGGTTTTTTGATCACGGTGCACATTTTTCTTCGTGTCTAAATCACGAAAACAATCTAGCTAGCTTGCCCGCGCCATGACGCGTCTCAAGACACCTCAACCATGCGGTTGGCTCGCATAGAACCGCAAAAATTTAATATAATGTATACGTTTATTTGCTAGTAGTGGTTTTTTGATCACGGTGCACATTTTTCTTCCTGTCGTAATCCCGAAAACACTCTAGCTAGCTGGCCCGCGCCGAGACGCGTCTCCAGACACCTCAACCGTGCGGCTGGCTCGCATAGAACCGCAAAAATATTAAAAAAATGTATACGTTTATTTGCTAGTAGTGGTTTTTTGATCACGGTGCACATTTTTCTTCGTGTCTAAATCACGAAAACAATCTAGCTAGCTGGCCCGCGCCAAGACGCGTCTCAAGACACCTCAACCGTGCGGTTGGCTCGCACAGAACCGCAAAAATTTAATATAATGTATACGTTTATTTGCTAGTAGTGGTTTTTTGATCACGGTGCACATTTTTCTTCCTGTCTAAATCCCGAAAACACTCTAGCTAGCTGGCCCGCGCCGAGACGCGTCTCCAGACACCTCAACCGTGCGGTTGGCTCGCATAGAACCGCAAAAATTTAATATAATGTATACGTTTATTTGCTATAGTGGTTTTTTTGATCACGGTGCACATTTTTCTTCCTGTCTAAATCCTAGAAACACGCTAGCTAGCTGGCCCGCGCCGAGACGCGTCTCCAGACACCTCAACCGTGCGGCTGGCTCGCACAGAACCGCAAAATATTAAAAAAAAATGTATACGTTTATTTGCTAGTAGTGGTTTTTTGATCACGGTGCACATTTTTCTTCCTGTCTAAATCCTAGGAACACTCTAGCTAGCTGGCCCGCGCCGAGACGCGTCTCGAGACACCACAACCGTGCGGCTGGCTCGCACAGAACCGCAAAAAATTAAAAAAAATGTATACGTTTATTTGCTAGTAGTGGTTTTTTGATCACGGTGCACATTTTTCTTCCGGTCTAAATCCTAGAAACACTCTGGCTAGCTGGCCAACGTCGATACGCGTCTCAAGACACCTCAACCGTGCGGCTGGCTCGCATAGAACCGCAAAAATTTAATATAATGTATACGTTTATTTGCTAGTAGTGGTTTTTTGATCACGGTGCACATTTTTCTACCTGTCTATATCCCGAAAACACTCTACCTAGCTGGCCCGCGCTGAGACGCGTCTCCAGACACCTCAACCGTGCGGCTGGCTCGCATAGAACCGCAAAAAAATTAAAAAAATGTATACGTTTATTTGCTAGTAGTGGTTTTTTGATCACGGTGCACATTTTTCTTCCTGTCTAAATCCCGAAAACAATCTAGCTAGCTGGCCCGCGTCAAGACGCGTCTCCAGACACCTCAACCGTGCGACTGACTCGCATAGAACCGCAAAAAAATTAAAAAATGTATACGTTTATTTGCTAGTAGTGGTTTTTTGATCACGGTGCACATTTTTCTTCCTGTCAAAATCCCAAAAACACTGAAGCTAGCTGGCCCGCGCCGAGACGCGACTCCAGACACCTCAACCGTGCGGCTGGCTCGCACAGAACCGCAAAAAATTTAAAAAAATGTATACGTTTATTTGCTATAGTGGTTTTTTTGATCACGGTGCACATTTTTCTTCCTGTCTAAATCCTAGAAACACGCTAGCTAGCTGGCCCGCGCCGAGACGCGTCTCCAGACACCTCAACCGTGTGGCTGGCTCGCACAGAACCGCAAAATATTAAAAAAAAATGTATACGTTTATTTGCTAGTAGTGGTTTTTTGATCACGGTGCACATTTTTCTTCCTGTCTAAATCCTAGGAACACTCTAGCTAGCTGGCCCGCGCCGAGACGCGTCTCGAGACACCACAACCGTGCGGCTGGCTCGCACAGAACCGCAAAAAATTAAAAAAAATGTATACGTTTATTTGCTAGTAGTGGTTTTTTGATCACGGTGCACATTTTTCTTCCGGTCTAAATCCTAGAAACACTCTGGCTAGCTGGCCAACGTCGATACGCGTCTCAAGACACCTCAACCGTGCGGCTGGCTCGCATAGAACCGCAAAAATTTAATATAATGTATACGTTTATTTGCTAGTAGTGGTTTTTTGATCACGGTGCACATTTTTCTTCCTGTCTATATCCCGAAAACACTCTAGCTAGCTGGCCCGCGCTGAGACGCGTCTCCAGACACCTCAACCGTGCGGCTGGCTAGCACAGAACCGCAAAAATATAAAAAAAATGTATACGTTTATTTGCTAGTAGTGGTTTTTTGATCACGGTGCACATTTTTCTTCCTGTCTAAATCACGAAAATACGCTAGCTAGCTGGCCCGCGCCGAGACGCGTCTCCTGACACCTCAACCGTGCGGCTGGCTCGCACAGAACCGCAAAAAATTAAAAAAAAATGTATACGTTTATTTGCTAGTAGTGGTTTTTTGATCACGGTGCACATTTTTCTTCCTGTCTAAATCCTAGAAACACGCTAGCTAGCTGGCCCGCGCCGAGACGCGTCTCCAGACACCTCAACCGTGCGGCTGGCTCGCACAGAACCGCAAAAAATTAAAAAAAAAATGTATACGTTTATTTGCTAGTAGTGGTTTTTTGATCACGGTGCACATTTTTCTTCCTGTCTAAATCCTAGAAACAATCTAGCTAGCTGGCCCGCGCCGAGACGCGTCTCCAGACACCTCAACCGTGCGGCTGGCTCACACAGAACCGCAAAAAATTAAAAAAAAAATGTATACGTTTATTTGCTAGTAGTGGTTTTTTGATCACGGTGCACATTTTTCTTCCTGTCTAAATCCTAAAAACACTCTAGCTAGCTGGCCTACGTCGAGACGCGTCTCCAGACACCTCAACCGTGCGGCTGGCTCGCATAGAACCGCAAAAAAATTAAAAAAATGTATACGTTTATTTGCTAGTAGTGGTTTTTTGATCACGGTGCACATTTTACTTCCTGTCTAAATCCCGAAAACACTCTAGCTAGCTGGCCCGCGCCGAGTCGCGTCTCCAGACACCTCAACCGTGCGGCTGGCTGGCATAGAACCGCAAAAATATTAAAAAAATGTATACGTTTATTTGCTAGTAGTGGTTTTTTGATCACGGTGCACATTTTTCTTCGTGTCTAAATCACGAAAACAATCTAGCTAGCTGGCCCGCGCCATGACGCGTCTCAAGACACCTCAACCATGCGGTTGGCTCGCATAGAACCGCAAAAATTTAATATAATGTATACGTTTATTTGCTAGTAGTGGTTTTTTGATCACGGTGCACATTTTTCTTCCTGTCGTAATCCCGAAAACACTCTAGCTAGCTGGCCCGCGCCGAGACGCGTCTCCAGACACCTCAACCGTGCGGCTGGCTCGCATAGAACCGCAAAAATATTAAAAAAATGTATACGTTTATTTGCTAGTAGTGGTTTTTTGATCACGGTGCACATTTTTCTTCGTGTCTAAATCACGAAAACAATCTAGCTAGCTGGCCCGCGCCAAGACGCGTCTCAAGACACCTCAACCGTGCGGTTGGCTCGCACAGAACCGCAAAAATTTAATATAATGTATACGTTTATTTGCTAGTAGTGGTTTTTTGATCACGGTGCACATTTTTCTTCCTGTCTAAATCCCGAAAACACTCTAGCTAGCTGGCCCGCGCCGAGACGCGTCTCCAGACACCTCAACCGTGCGGCTGGCTCGCATAGAACCGCAAAAAAATTAAAAAAATGTATACGTTTATTTGCTAGTAGTGGTTTTATGATCACGGTGCACATTTTTCTTCCTGTCTAAATCCCGAAAACAATCTAGCTAGCTGGCCCGCGCCAAGACGCGTCTCGAGACACCTCAACCGTGCGGCTGGCTCGCACAGAACCGCAAAAAATTAAAAAAAATGTATACGTTTATTTGCTAGTAGTGGTTTTTTGATCACGGTGCACATTTTTCTTCCGGTCTAAATCCTAGAAACACTCTGGCTAGCTGACCAACGTCGAGACGCGTCTCAAGACACCTCAACCGTGCGGCTGGCTCGCATAGAACCGCAAAAATTTAATATAATGTATACGTTTATTTGCTAGTAGTGGTTTTTTGATCACGGTGCACATTTTTCTACCTGTCTATATCCCGAAAACACTCTACCTAGCTGGCCCGCGCTGAGACGCGTCTCCAGACACCTCAACCGTGCGGCTGGCTCGCATAGAACCGCAAAAAAATTAAAAAAATGTATACGTTTATTTGCTAGTAGTGGTTTTTTGATCACGGTGCACATTTTTCTTCCTGTCTAAATCCCGAAAACAATCTAGCTAGCTGGCCCGCGTCAAGACGCGTCTCCAGACACCTCAACCGTGCGACTGACTCGCATAGAACCGCAAAAAAATTAAAAAATGTATACGTTTATTTGCTAGTAGTGGTTTTTTGATCACGGTGCACATTTTTCTTCCTGTCAAAATCCCAAAAACACTGAAGCTAGCTGGCCCGCGCCGAGACGCGTCTCCAGACACCTCAACCGTGCGGCTGGCTCGCACAGAACCGCAAAAAATTTAAAAAAATGTATACGTTTATTTGCTATAGTGGTTTTTTTGATCACGGTGCACATTTTTCTTCCTGTCTAAATCCTAGAAACACGCTAGCTAGCTGGCCCGCGCCGAGACGCGTCTCCAGACACCTCAACCGTGCGGCTGGCTCGCACAGAACCGCAAAATATTAAAAAAAAATGTATACGTTTATTTGCTAGTAGTGGTTTTTTGATCACGGTGCACATTTTTCTTCCTGTCTTAATCCTAGGAACACTCTAGCTAGCTGGCCCGCGCCGAGACGCGTCTCGAGACACCACAACCGTGCGGCTGGCTCGCACAGAACCGCAAAAAATTAAAAAAAATGTATACGTTTATTTGCTAGTAGTGGTTTTTTGATCACGGTGCACATTTTTCTTCCGGTCTAAATCCTAGAAACACTCTGGCTAGCTGGCCAACGTCGATACGCGTCTCAAGACACCTCAACCGTGCGGCTGGCTCGCATAGAACCGCAAAAATTTAATATAATGTATACGTTTATTTGCTAGTAGTGGTTTTTTGATCACGGTGCACATTTTTCTTCCTGTCTATATCCCGAAAACACTCTAGCTAGCTGGCCCGCGCTGAGACGCGTCTCCAGACACCTCAACCGTGCGGCTGGCTAGCACAGAACCGCAAAAATATAAAAAAAATGTATACGTTTATTTGCTAGTAGTGGTTTTTTGATCACGGTGCACATTTTTCTTCCTGTCTAAATCACGAAAATACGCTAGCTAGCTGGCCCGCGCCGAGACGCGTCTCCTGACACCTCAACCGTGCGGCTGGCTCGCACAGAACCGCAAAAAATTAAAAAAAAATGTATACGTTTATTTGCTAGTAGTGGTTTTTTGATCACGGTGCACATTTTTCTAACTGTCTAAATCCCGAAAACACTATAGCCAGCTGGCCCGCGCCGAAACGCGTCTCCAGACACCTCAACCGTGCGGCTGGCTCAAATAGAAACGCAAAAAATTTAAAAAAAAATATACGTTTATTTGCTAGTAGTGGTTTTTTGATCACGGTGCACATTTTTCTTCCTGTCGTAATCCCGAAAACACTTTAGCTAGCTGGCCCGCGCCGAGACGCGTCTCCAGACACCTCAACCGTGCGGCTGGCTCGCACAGAACCGCAAAAAATTAAAAAAAAATGTATACGTTTATTTGCTAGTAGTGGTTTTTTGATCACGGTGCACATTTTTCTAACTGTCTAAATCCCGAAAACACTCTAGCCAGCTGGCCCGCGCCGAAACCCGTCTCCAGACACCTCAACCGTGCGGCTGGCTCGCATAGAACCGCAAAAATATTAAAAAAATGTATACGTTTATTTGCTAGTAGTGGTTTTTTGATCACGGTGCACATTTTTCTTCCTGTCGTAATCCCGAAAACACTCTAGCTAACTGGCCCGCGTCAAGACGCGTCTCCAGACACCTCAACCGTGCGGCTGGCTCGCATAGAACCGCAAAAAACTTTTAATAAAACAATACGTTTATTTGCTAGTAGTGGTTTTTTGATCACGGTGCACATTTTTCTTCGTGTCTAAATCACGAAAACAATCTAGCTAGCTGGCCCGCGCCAAGACGCGTCTCAAGACACCTCAACCGTGCGGTTGGCTCGCATAGAACCGCAAAAATTTAATATATTGTATACGTTTATTTGCTAGTAGTGGTTTTTTGATCACGGTGCACATTTTTCTTCCTGTCTAAATCCCGAAAACACTCTAGCTAGCTGGCTCGCGCCGAGACGCGTCTCCAGACACCTCAACCGTGCGGCTGGCTCGCATAGAACCGCAAAAAAATTAAAAAAATGTATACGTTTATTTGCTAGTAGTGGTTTTTTGATCACGGTGCACATTTTTCTTCCGGTCTAAATCCTAGAAACAATCTGGCTAGCTGGCCAACGTCGAGACGCGTCTCAAGACACCTCAACCGTGCGGCTGGCTCGCATAGAACCGCAAAAATTTAATATAATGTATACGTTTATTTGCTAGTAGTGGTTTTTTGATCACGGTGCACATTTTTCTTCCTGTCTATATCCCAAAAACACCCTAGCTAGCTGGCCCGCGCTGAGACGCGTCTCCAGACACCTCAACCGTGCGGCTGGCTAGCATAGAACCGCAAAAATTTAATATAATGTATACGTTTATTTGCTAGTAGTGGTTTTTTGATCACGGTGCACATTTTTCTTCCTGTCTAAATCCCGAAAACACTCTAGCTAGCTGGCCCGCGCCGAGACGCGTCTCCAGACACCTCAACCGTGCGGCTGGCTTGCATAGAACCGCAAAAAAATTAAAAAATGTATACGTTTATTTGCTAGTAGTGGTTTTATGATCACGGTGCACATTTTTCTTCCTGTCAAAATCCCAAAAACACTTAAGCTAGCTGGCCCGCGCCGAGACGCGTCTCCAGACACCTCGACCGTGCGGCTGGCTCGCACAGAACCGCAAAAAATTAAAAAAAAATGTATACGTTTATTTGCTATAGTGGTTTTTTTGATCACGGTGCACATTTTTCTTCCTGTCTAAATCCTAAAAACACGCTAGCTAGCTGGCCCGCACCGAGACGCGTCTCCAGACACCTCAACCGTGCGGCTGGCTCGCACAGAACCGCAAAATATTAAAAAAAAATGTATACGTTTATTTGCTAGTAGTGGTTTTTTGATCACGGTGCACATTTTTCTTCCTGTCTAAATCCTAGAAACACTCTAGCTAGCTGGCCCGCGCCGTGACGCGTCTCGAGACTCCTCAACCGTGCGGCTGGCTCGCACAGAACCGCAAAAAATTAAAAAAAATGTATACGTTTATTTGCTAGTAGTGGTTTTTTGATCACGGTGCACATTTTTCTTCCGGTCTAAATCCTAGAAACACTCTGGCTAGCTGGCAAACGTCGAGACGCGTCTCAAGACACCTCAACCGTGCGGCTGGCTCGCATAGAACCGCAAAAATTTAATATAATGTATACGTTTATTTGCTAGTAGTGGTTTTTTGATCACGGTGCATATTTTTCTTCCTGTTTTATCCCGAAATCAATCTAGCTAGCTGGCCCGCGCTGAGACGCGTCTCCAGACACCTCAACCGTGCGGCTGGCTAGCATAGAACCGCAAAAATATAAAAAAAATGTATACGTTTATTTGCTAGTAGTGGTTTTTTGATCACGGTGCACATTTTTCTTCCTGTCTAAATCACGAAAATACGCTAGCTAGCTGGCCCGCGCCGAGACGCGTCTCCAGACACCTCAACCGTGCGGCTCGCTCGCACAGAACCGCAAAAAATTAAAAAAAAATGTATACGTTTATTTGCTAGTAGTGGTTTTTTGATCACGGTGCACATTTTTCTAACTGTCTAAATCCCGAAAACACTCTAGCCAGCTGGCCCGCGCCGAAACGCGTCTCCAGACACCTCAACCGTGCGGCTGGCTCGCATAGAAACGCAAAAAAATTTAAAAAAATGTATACGTTTATTTGCTAGTAGTGGTTTTTTGATCACGGTGCACATTTTTCTTCCTGTCGTAATCCCGAAAACACTCTAGCTAACTGGCCCGCGTCAAGACGCGTCTCCAGACACCTCAACCGTGCGGCTGGCTCGCACAGAACCGCAAAAATTTTTTAATAAAACAATACGTTTATTTGCTAGTAGTGGTTTTTTGATCACGGTGCACATTTTCCTTCCTGTCTAAATCCTAGAAACACTCTAGCTAGCTGGCCCGCGCCGAGACGCGTCTCCAGACACCTCAACCGTGCGGCTGGCTCGCACAGAACCGCAAAAAATTAAAAAAAAATGTATACGTTTATTTGCTAGTAGTGGTTTTTTGATCACGGTGCACATTTTTCTAACTGTCTAAATCCCGAAAACACTCTAGCCAGCTGGCCCGCGCCGAAACCCGTCTCCAGACACCTCACCCGTGCGGCTGGCTCGCATAGAACCGCAAAAATTTAATATAATGTATACTAAATTTATTTGCTAGTAGTGGTTTTTTGATCACGGTGCACATTTTTCTTCCTGTCGTAATCCCGAAAACACTCTAGCTAACTGGCCCGCGTCAAGACGCGTCTCCAGACACCTCAACCGTGCGGCTGGCTCGCATAGAACCGCAAAAATTTTTTAATAAAACAATACGTTTATTTGCTAGTAGTGGTTTTTTGATCACGGTGCACATTTTTCTTCCTGTCTAAATCCTAGAAACACTCTAGCTAGCTGGCCCGCGCCGAGACGCGTCTCCAGACACCTCAACCGTGCGGCTGGCTTGCACAGAACCGCAAAAAATAAAAAAAAATATATATGTTTATTTGCTAGTAGTGGTTTTTTGATCACGGTGCACATTTTTCTTCCTTTCTATATCCCGAAAACACTCTAGCTAGCTGGCTCGCGCTGAGGCGCGTCTCCAGACACCTCAACCGTGCGGCTGGCTCGCATAGAACCGCAAAAATATTAAAAAAATGTATACGTTTATTTGCTAGTAGTGGTTTTTTGATCACGGTGCACTGTTTTCTTCCTGTCGTAATCCCGAAAACACGTTAGCTAGCTGGCCCGCGCCGAGACGCGTCTCCAGACACCTCAACCGTGCGGCTAACTCGCACAGAACCGCAAAAAATTTAAAAAAAATGTATACGTTTATTTGCTAGTAGTGGTTTTTTGATCACGGTGCACATTTTTCTAACTGTCTAAATCCCGAAAACACTCTAGCCAGCTGGCCCGCGCCGAAACGCGTCTCCAGACACCTCAACCGTGCGGCTGGCTCGCATAGAAACGCAAAAAATTTAAAAAAATGTATACGTTTATTTGCTAGTAGTGGTTTTTTGATCACGGTGCACATTTTTCTTCCTGTCGTAATCCCGAAAACACGTTAGCTAGCTGGCCCGCGCCGAGACGCGTCTCCAGACACCTCAACCGTGCGGCTGGCTCGCATAGAACCGCAAAAAATTTTAAAAAAACAATACGTTTAATTGCTAGTAGTGGTTTTTTGAGTACGGTGCACATTTTTCTTCCTGTCGAAATCCCGAAAACACGCTCGCTAGCTGGCTTACGCCGAGACGCGTCTCCAGACACCTCAACCGTGCGGCTGACTCGCATAGAACCGCAAAATCATAAAAAAAATGTATACGTTTATTTGCTAGTAGTGGTTTTTTGATCACGGTGCACATTTTTCTTCCTGTCGAAATCCCAAAACACTTTAGTTAGCTGGCCCGCGCCAAGACGCGTCTTCAGACACCTCAACCGTGCGGCTGGCTCGCACAGAACCGCAAAAAATTAAAAAAAATGTATACGTTTACTTGCTAGTAGTGGTTTTTTTGATCACGGTGCACATTTTTCTTCCTGTCTAAATCCTAGAAACACGCTAGCTAGCTGGCCCGCGCCGAGACGCATCTCCAGACACCTCAACCGTGCGGCTGGCTCGCACAGAACCGCAAAAAATTAAAAAAAAATGTATACGTTTATTTGCTAGTAGTGGTTTTTTGATCACGGTGCACATTTTTCTTCCTGTCTAAATCCTAGAAACACTCTCGCTAGCTGGCCCGCGCCGAGACGCGTCTCCAGACACCTCAACCGTGCGGCTGGCTCACACAGAACCGCAAAAAATTAAAAAAAAATGTATACGTTTATTTGCTAGTAGTGGTTTTTTGATCACGGTGCACATTTTTCTTCCTGTCTAAATCCTAGAAACGCTCTAGCTAGCTGGCCCGTTCCGAGACGCGTCTCCAGACACCTTAACCGTGCGGCTGGCTCGCACAGAACCGCAAAAAAATTAAAAAAATGTATACGTTTATTTGCTAGTAGTGGTTTTTTGATCACGGTGCACATTTTATCTCCTGTCTAAATCCCGAAAACACTCTAGCTAGCTGGCCCGCGCCGAGACGCGTCTCCAGACACCTCAACCGTGCGGCTGGCTCGCATAGAACCGCAAAAATATTAAAAAAATGTATACGTTTATTTGCTAGTAGTGGTTTTTTGATCACGGTGAACATTTTTCTTCGTGTCTAAATAACGAAAACAATCTAGCTAGCTGGCTCGCGCCAAGACGCGTCTCCAGACACCTCAACCGTGCGATTGGCTCGCATAGAACCGCAAAAATTTTATATAATGTATACGTTTATTTGCTAGTAGTGGTTTTTTGATCACGGTGCACATTTTTCTTCCTGTCTAAATCCCGAAAACACTCTAGCTAGCTGACCCGCGCCGAGACGCGTCTCCAGACACCTCAACCGTGCGGTTGGCTCGCATAGAACCGCAAAAATTTAATATAATGTATACGTTTATTTGCTAGCAGTGGTTTTTTTGATCACGGTGCACATTTTTCTTTCTGTCTAAATCCTAGAAATACGCTAGCTAGCTGGCCCGCGCCGAGACGCGTCTCCAGACACCTCAACCGTGCGGCTGGCTCGCACAGAACCGCAAAAAATTAAAAAAAAATGTATACGTTTATTTGCTAGTAGTGGTTTTTTGATCACGGTGCACATTTTTCTTCCTGTCTAAATCCTAGAAACGCTCTAGCTAGCTGGCCCGTTCCGAGACGCGTCTCCAGACACCTTAACCGTGCGGCTGGCTCGCAAAGAACCGCAAAAAAATTAAAAAAATGTATACGTTTATTTGCTAGTAGTGGTTTTTTGATCACGGTGCACATTTTACTTCCTGTCTAAATCCCGAAAACACTCTAGCTAGCTGGCCCGCGCCGAGACGCGTCTCCAGACACCTCAACCGTGCGGCTGGCTCGCATAGAACCGCAAAAATATTAAAAAAATGTATACGTTTATTTGCTAGTAGTGGTTTTTTGATCACGGTGCACATTTTTCTTCGTGTCTAAATCACGAAAACAATCTAGCTAGCTGGTCCGCGCCAAGACGCGTCTCCAGACACCTCAACCGTGCGGTTGGCTCGCATAGAACCGCAAAAATTTAATATAATGTATACGTTTATTTGCTAGTAGTGGTTTTTTGATCACGGTGCACATTTTTCTTCCTGTCTAAATCCCGAAAACACTCTAGCTAGCTGGCCCGCGCCGAGACGCGTCTCCAGACACCTCAACCGTGCGGCTGGCTCGCAAAGAACCGCAAGAAAATTAAAAAAATGTATACGTTTATTTGCTAGTAGTGGTTTTTTGATCACGGTGCACATTTTTCTTCCTGTCTAAATCCCAAAAACAATCTAGCTAGCTGGCTCGCGCCAAGACGCGTCTCCAGACACCTCAACCGTGCGGCTGACTCGCATAGAACCGCAAAAAAATTAAAAAATGTATACGTTTATTTGCTAGTAGTGGTTTTTTGATCACGGTGCACATTTTTCTTCCTGTCAAAATCCCGAAAACACTTTAGCTAGCTGGCCCGCGCCGAGACACGTCTCCAGACACCTCAACCGTGCGGCTGGCTCGCACAGAACCGCAAAAAATTTAAAAAAAATGTATACGTTTATTTGCTAGTAGTGGTTTTTTTGATCACGGTGCACATTTTTCTTCCTGTCTAAATCCTAGAAACACGCTAGCTAGCTGGTCCGCGCCGAGACGCGTCTCCAGACACCTCAACCGTGCGGCTGGCTCGCACATAACCGCAAAATATTTAAAAAAAATGTATACGTTTATTTGCTAGTAGTGGTTTTTTGATCACGGTGCACATTTTTCTTCCTGTCTAAATCCTAGAAACACTCTAACTAGCTGGTTCACGCCGAGACGCGTCTCCAGACATCTCAACCGTGCGGCTGGCTTGCACAGAACCGCAAAAATTTAATATAATGTATACGTTTATTTGCTAGTAGTGGTTTTTTGATCACGGTGCACATTTTTCTTCCTGTCTAAATCCTAGAAACACGCTAGCTAGCTGGTCCGCGCCGAGACGCGTCTCCAGACACCTCAACCGTGCTGCTGGCTTGCACATAACCGCAAAATATTTAAAAAAAATTTATACGTTTATTTGCTAGTAGTGGTTTTTTGATCACGGTGCACATTTTTCTTCCTGTCTATATCCCGAAAACACTCTAGCTAGCTGGCTCGCGCTGAGGCGCGTCTCCAGACACCTCAACCGTGCGGCTGGCTCGCATAGAACCGCAAAAATATTAAAAAAATGTATACGTTTATTTGCTAGTAGTGGTTTTTTGATCACGGTGCACATTTTTCTTCCTGTCTAAATCACGAAAATACGCTAGCTAGCTGGCCCGCGCCGAGACGCGTCTCCAGACACCTCAACCGTGCGGCTAACTCGCACAGAACCGCAAAAAATTAAAAAAAAATGTATACGTTTATTTGCTAGTAGTGGTTTTTTGATCACGGTGCACATTTTTCTAACTGTCTAAATCCCGAAAACACGTTAGCTAGCTGGCCCGCGCCGAGACGCGTCTCCAGACACCTCAACCGTGCGGCTGGCTTGCACAGAACCGCAAAAATTTAATATAATGTATACGTTTATTTGCTAGTAGTGGTTTTTTGATAACGGTGCACATTTTTTTTCTGTCTATATCCCGAAAACACTCTAGCTAGCTGGCCCGCGCTGAGACGCGTCTCCAGACACCTCAACCGTGCGGCTGGCTCGCATAGAACCGCAAAAATATTAAAAAAATGTATACGTTTATTTGCTAGTAGTGGTTTTTTGATCACGGTGCACATTTTTCTTCCTGTCTAAATCCTAGAAACACGCTAGCTAGCTGGTCCGCGCCGAAACGCGTCTCCAGACACCTCAACCGTGCGGCTGGCTCGCATAGAAACGCAAAAAATTTTAAAAAAACAATACGTTTAATTGCTAGTAGTGGTTTTTTGATCACGGTGCACATTTTTCTTCCCGTCGAAATCCCGAAAACACGCTCGCTAGCTGGCTTACGCCGAGACGCGTCTCCAGACACCTCAACCGTGCGGCTGACTCGCATAGAACCGCAAAATCATTAAAAAAAATGTATACGTTTATTTGCTAGTAGTGGTTTTTTGATCACGGTGCACATTTTTCTTCCTGTCAAAATCCCGAAAACACTTTAGCTAGCTGGCTTGCGCCGAGACGCGTCTCCAGACACCTCAACCGTGCGGCTGGCTCGCATAGAACCGCAAAAAATTTTAAAAAAACAATACGTTTATATGCTAGTAGTGGTTTTTTGATCACGGTGCACATTTTTCTTCCTGTCGAAATCCCGAAAACACGCTCGCTAGCTGGCTTACGCCGAGACGCGTCTCCAGACACCTCAACCGTGCGGCTGACTCGCATAGAACCGCAAAATCATAAAAAAAATGTATACGTTTATTTGCTAGTAGTGGTTTTTTGATCACGGTGCACATTTTTCTTCCTGTCAAAATCCCGAAAACACTTTAGCTAGCTGGCCCGCGCCGAGACGCGTCTCCAGACACCTCAACCGTGCGGCTGGCTCGCACAGAACCGCAAAAAATTTAAAAAAAATATATACGTTTATTTGCTAGTAGTGGTTTTTTTGATCACGGTGCACATTTTTCTTCCTGTCTAAATCCTAGAAACACGCTAGCTAGCTGGTCCGCGCCGAGACGCGTCTCCAGACACCTCAACCGTGCGGCTGGCTTGCACATAACCGCAAAATATTTAAAAAAAATGTATACGTTTATTTGCTAGTAGTGGTTTTTTGATCACGGTGCACATTTTTCTTCCTGTCTAAATCCTAGAAACACTCTAACTAGCTGGCCCGCACCGAGACGCGTCTCCAGACATCTCAACCGTGCGGCTGGCTTGCATAGAACCGCAAAAATTTAATATAATGTATACGTTTATTTGCTAGTAGTGGTTTTTTGATAACGGTGCACATTTTTCTTCCTGTCTATATCCCGAAAACACTCTAGCTAGCTGGCCCGCGCTGAGACGCGTCTCCAGACACCTCAACCGTGCGGCTGGCTCGCATAGAACCGCAAAAATATTAAAAAAATGTATACGTTTATTTGCTAGTAGTGGTTTTTTGATCACGGTGCACATTTTTCTTCCTGTCTAAATCACGAAAATACGCTAGCTAGCTGGCCCGCGCCGAGACGCGTCTCCAGACACCTCAACCGTGCGGCTGGCTCGCACAGAACCGCAAAAAATTAAAAAAAAATGTATACGTTTATTTGCTAGTAGTGGTTTTTTGATCACGGTGCACATTTTTCTAACTGTCTAAATCCCGAATACACTCTAGCCAGCTGGCCCGCGCCGAAACGCGTCTCCAGACACCTCAACCGTGCGGCTGGCTCGCATAGAAACGCAAAAAATTAAAAAAATGTATACGTTTATTTGCTAGTAGTGGTTTTTTGATCACGGTGCACATTTTTCTTCCTGTCGTAATCCCGAAAACACGTTAGCTAGCTGGCCCGCGCCGAGACGCGTCTCCAGACACCTCAACCGTGCGGCTGGCTCGCATAGAACCGCAAAAAATTTTAAAAAAACAATACGTTTAATTGCTAGTAGTGGTTTTTTGAGTACGGTGCACATTTTTCTTCCTGTCGAAATCCCGAAAACACGCTCGCTAGCTGGCTTACGCCGAGACGCGTCTCCAGACACCTCAACCGTGCGGCTGACTCGCATAGAACCGCAAAATCATAAAAAAAATGTATACGTTTATTTGCTAGTAGTGGTTTTTTGATCACGGTGCACATTTTTCTTCCTGTCAAAATCCCGAAAACACTTTAGCTAGCTGGCCCGCGCCAAGACGCGTCTCCAGACACCTCAACCGTGCGGCTGGCTCGCACAGAACCGCAAAAAATTAAAAAAAATGTATACGTTTACTTGCTAGTAGTGGTTTTTTTGATCACGGTGCACATTTTTCTTCCTGTCTAAATCCTAGAAACACTCTAGCTAGCTGGCCCGCGCCGAGACGCATCTCCAGACACCTCAACCGTGCGGCTGGCTCGCACAGAACCGCAAAAAATTAAAAAAAAATGTATACGTTTATTTGCTAGTAGTGGTTTTTTGATCACGGTGCACATTTTTCTTCCTGTCTAAATCCTAGAAACACTCTCGCTAGCTGGCCCGCGCCGAGACGCGTCTCCAGACACCTCAACCGTGCGGCTGGCTCACACAGAACCGCAAAAAATTAAAAAAAAATGTATACGTTTATTTGCTAGTAGTGGTTTTTTGATCACGGTGCACATTTTTCTTCCTGTCTAAATCCTAGAAACACGCTAGCTAGCTGGCCTACGTTGAGACGCGTCTCCAGACACCTCAACCGTGCGGCTGGCTCGCATAGAACCGCAAAAATTTAATATAATGTATACGTTTATTTGCTAGTAGTGGTTTTTTGATCACGGTGCACATTTTTCTTCCTGTCTAAATCCCGAAAACGCTCTAGCTAGCTGGCCCGTTCCGAGACGCGTCTCCAGACACCTTAACCGTGCGGCTGGCTCGCAAAGAACCGCAAAAAAATTAAAAAAATGTATACGTTTATTTGCTAGTAGTGGTTTTTTGATCACGGTGCACATTTTACTTCCTGTCTAAATCCCGAAAACACTCTAGCTAGCTGGCCCGCGCTGAGACGCGTCTCCAGACACCTCAACCGTGCGGCTGGCTCGCATAGAACCGCAAAAATATTAAAAAAATGTATACGTTTATTTGCTAGTAGTGGTTTTTTGATCACGGTGAACATTTTTCTTCGTGTCTAAATAACGAAAACAATCTAGCTAGCTGGCTCGCGCCAAGACGCGTCTCCAGACACCTCAACCGTGCGATTGGCTCGCATAGAACCGCAAAAATTTAATATAATGTATACGTTTATTTGCTAGTAGTGGTTTTTTGATCACGGTGCACATTTTTCTTCCTGTCTAAATCCCGAAAACACTCTAGCTAGCTGACCCGCGCCGAGACGCGTCTCCAGACACCTCAACCGTGCGGTTGGCTCGCATAGAACCGCAAAAATTTAATATAATGTATACGTTTATTTGCTAGTAGTGGTTTTTTTGATCACGGTGCACATTTTTCTTTCTGTCTAAATCCTAGAAATACGCTAGCTAGCTGGCCCGCGCCGAGACGCGTCTCCAGACACCTCAACCGTGCGGCTGGCTCGCACAGAACCGCAAAAAATTAAAAAAAAATGTATACGTTTATTTGCTAGTAGTGGTTTTTTGATCACGGTGCACATTTTTCTTCCTGTCTAAATCCTAGAAACGCTCTAGCTAGCTGGCCCGTTCCGAGACGCGTCTCCAGACACCTTAACCGTGCGGCTGGCTCGCAAAGAACCGCAAAAAAATTAAAAAAATGTATACGTTTATTTGCTAGTAGTGGTTTTTTGATCACGGTGCACATTTTACTTCCTGTCTAAATCCCGAAAACACTCTAGCTAGCTGGCCCGCGCCGAGACGCGTCTCCAGACACCTCAACCGTGCGGCTGGCTCGCATAGAACCGCAAAAATATTAAAAAAATGTATACGTTTATTTGCTAGTAGTGGTTTTTTGATCACGGTGCACATTTTTCTTCGTGTCTAAATCACGAAAACAATCTAGCTAGCTGGCCCGCGCCAAGACGCGTCTCCAGACACCTCAACCGTGCGGTTGGCTCGCATAGAACCGCAAAAATTTAATATAATGTATACGTTTATTTGCTAGTAGTGGTTTTTTGATCACGGTGCACATTTTTCTTCCTGTCTAAATCCCGAAAACACTCTAGCTAGCTGGCCCGCGCCGAGACGCGTCTCCAGACACCTCAACCGTGCGGCTGGCTCGCAAAGAACCGCAAGAAAATTAAAAAAATGTATACGTTTATTTGCTAGTAGTGGTTTTTTGATCACGGTGCACATTTTTCTTCCTGTCTAAATCCCAAAAACAATCTAGCTAGCTGGCTCGCGCCAAGACGCGTCTCCAGACACCTCAACCGTGCGGCTGGCTCGCATAGAACCGCAAAAAAATTAAAAAATGTATACGTTTATTTGCTAGTAGTGGTTTTTTGATCACGGTGCACATTTTTCTTCCTGTCAAAATCCCGAAAACACTTTAGCTAGCTGGCCCGCGCCGAGACACGTCTCCAGACACCTCAACCGTGCGGCTGGCTCGCACAGAACCGCAAAAAATTTAAAAAAAATGTATACGTTTATTTGCTAGTAGTGGTTTTTTTGATCACGGTGCACATTTTTCTTCCTGTCTAAATCCTAGAAACACGCTAGCTAGCTGGTCCGCGCCGAGACGCGTCTCCAGACACCTCAACCGTGCGGCTGGCTCGCACATAACCGCAAAATATTTAAAAAAAATGTATACGTTTATTTGCTAGTAGTGGTTTTTTGATCACGGTGCACATTTTTCTTCCTGTCTATATCCCGAAAACACTCTAGCTAGCTGGCCCGCGCTGAGACGCGTCTCCAGACACCTCAACCGTGCGGCTGGCTGGCATAGAACCGCAAAAATATTAAAAAAATGTATACGTTTATTTGCTAGTAGTGGTTTTTTGATCACGGTGCACATTTTTCTTCCTGTCTAAATCCTAGAAACACGCTAGCTAGCTGGTCCGCGCCGAGACGCGTCTCCAGACACCTCAACCGTGCTGCTGGCTTGCACATAACCGCAAAATATTTAAAAAAAAATTATACGTTTATTTGCTAGTAGTGGTTTTTTGATCACGGTGCACATTTTTCTTCCTGTCTATATCCCGAAAACACTCTAGCTAGCTGGCTCGCGCTGAGGCGCGTCTCCAGACACCTCAACCGTGCGGCTGGCTCGCATAGAACCGCAAAAATATTAAAAAAATGTATACGTTTATTTGCTAGTAGTGGTTTTTTGATCACGGTGCACATTTTTCTTCCTGTCTAAATCACGAAAATACGCTAGCTAGCTGGCCCGCGCCGAGACGCGTCTCCAGACACCTCAACCGTGCGGCTAACTCGCACAGAACCGCAAAAAATTAAAAAAAAATGTATACGTTTATTTGCTAGTAGTGGTTTTTTGATCACGGTGCACATTTTTCTAACTGTCTAAATCCCGAAAACACGTTAGCTAGCTGGCCCGCGCCGAGACGCGTCTCCAGACACCTCAACCGTGCGGCTGGCTTGCACAGAACCGCAAAAATTTAATATAATGTATACGTTTATTTGCTAGTAGTGGTTTTTTGATAACGGTGCACATTTTTTTCCTGTCTATATCCCGAAAACACTCTAGCTAGCTGGCCCGCGCTGAGACGCGTCTCCAGACACCTCAACCGTGCGGCTGGCTCGCATAGAACCGCAAAAATATTAAAAAAATGTATACGTTTATTTGCTAGTAGTGGTTTTTTGATCACGGTGCACATTTTTCTTCCTGTCTAAATCCTAGAAACACGCTAGCTAGCTGGTCCGCGCCGAAACGCGTCTCCAGACACCTCAACCGTGCGGCTGGCTCGCATAGAAACGCAAAAAAATTAAAAAAATGTATACGTTTATTTGCTAGTAGTGGTTTTTTGATCACGGTGCACATTTTTCTTCCTGTCGTAATCCCGAAAACACGTTAGCTAGCTGGCTTGCGCCGAGACGCGTCTCCAGACACCTCAACCGTGCGGCTGGCTCGCATAGAACCGCAAAAAATTTTAAAAAAATAATACGTTTAATTGCTAGTAGTGGTTTTTTGATCACGGTGCACATTTTTCTTCCCGTCGAAATCCCGAAAACACGCTCGCTAGCTGGCTTACGCCGAGACGCGTCTCCAGACACCTCAACCGTGCGGCTGACTCGCATAGAACCGCAAAATCATAAAAAAAATGTATACGTTTATTTGCTAGTAGTGGTTTTTTGATCACGGTGCACATTTTTCTTCCTGTCAAAATCCCGAAAACACTTTAGCTAGCTGGCCCGCGCCGAGACGCGTCTCCAGACACCTCAACCGTGCGGCTGGCTCGCACAGAACCGCAAAAAATTTTAAAAAAATATATACGTTTATTTGCTAGTAGTGGTTTTTTTGATCACGGTGCACATTTTTCTTCCTGTCTAAATCCTAGAAACACGCTAGCTAGCTGGTCCGCGCCGAGACGCGTCTCCAGACACCTCAACCGTGCGGCTGGCTTGCACATAACCGCAAAATATTTAAAAAAAATGTATACGTTTATTTGCTAGTAGTGGTTTTTTGATCACGGTGCACATTTTTCTTCCTGTCTAAATCCTAGAAACACTCTAACTGGCTGGCCCGCGCCGAGACGCGTCTCCAGACATCTCAACCGTGCGGCTGGCTCGCATAGAACCGCAAAAATTTAATATAATGTATACGTTTATTTGCTAGTAGTGGTTTTTTGATAACGGTGCACATTTTTCTTCCTGTCTATATCCCGAAAACACTCTAGCTAGCTGGCCCGCGTTGAGACGCGTCTCCAGACACCTCAACCGTGCGGCTGGCTCGCATAGAACCGCAAAAATATTAAAAAAATGTATACGTTTATTTGCTAGTAGTGGTTTTTTGATCACGGTGCACATTTTTCTTCCTGTCTAAATCACGAAAATACGCTAGTTAGCTGGCCCGCGCCGAGACGCGTCTCCAGACACCTCAACCGTGCGGCTGGCTCGCACAGAACCGCAAAAAATTAAAAAAAAATGTATACGTTTATTTGCTAGTAGTGGTTTTTTGATCACGGTGCACATTTTTCTAACTGTCTAAATCCCGAATACACTCTAGCCAGCTGGCTCGCGCCGAAACGCGTCTCCAGACACCTCAACCGTGCGGCTGGCTCGCATAGAAACGCAAAAAATTAAAAAAATGTATACGTTTATTTGCTAGTAGTGGTTTTTTGATCACGGTGCACATTTTTCTTCCTGTCGTAATCCCGAAAACACTTTAACTAGCTGGCCCGCGCCAAGACGCGTCTCCAGACACCTCAACCGTGCGGCTGGCTCGCAAAGAACCGCAAAAAATTTAAAAAAAACAATACGTTTATTTGCTAGTAGTGGTTTTTTGAGTACGGTGCACATTTTTCTTCCTGTCGAAATCCCGGAAACATGCTCGCTAGCTGGCTTACGCCGAGACGCGTCTCCAGGCACCTCAAACGTGCGGCTGACTCGCATAGAACCGCAAAATCATAAAAAAAATGTATACGTTTATTTGCTTGTAGTGGTTTTTTGATCACGGTGCACATTTTTCTTCCTGTCAAAATCCCGAAAACACTTTAGCTAGCTGGCCCGCGCCAAGACGCGTCTCCAGACACCTCAACCGTGCGGCTGGCTCGCAGAGACCGCAAAAAATTAAAAAAAAAATGTATACGTTTACTTGCTAGTAGTGGTTTTTTTGATCACGGTGCACATTTTTCTTCCTGTCTTAATCCTAGAAACACGCTAGCTAGCTGGCCCGCGCCGAGACGAGTCTCCAGACACCTCAACCGTGCGGCTGGCTCGCACAGAACCGCAACAAATAAAAAAAAACACCGGTAGCACTCCGGGAGTGCCGGCAGAAGTGAAAACTTTAGTATTAACGTTGTGTTTAATTATAAGTACAAAAATACTATCATTTATGAGGTAGAATACAATGTTTATTTATTGCGCTATCGTACACAAATATGACAATTTACATGTTATTATTCATAATATTATATCGTTATTTATTTATATATTACATTAATTTTTATCTCTTAGAAAAATCAACTTTCATCTATAATTTCGTAATTCCGTAATTTCGTATCCTTGGATACGCGTGGCACGCTGTACATAAACACAGACGGACATTCGCGCAAGCGCCCTGTGCCGCCTAAGCGGAGCAGCACACTCAGGTACGGTAGAAAGAGTGGGAGATACTAGTTCCTCTCCCTTCCCCTCGATCTTACGCTTTTTCGATCAGCATCACGTGACCCTGACGCGAGTCCGTCTTACGCTTTTTCGATCAGGTCACGTGTCCTGACGCGAGTTTAAGATTTTATACCCATTACAGAAAAAGTGCTCAACGCCGCTAAAGAAGTTTTCACTTCAAAAATGTATACGTTTATTTGCTAGTAGTGGTTTTTTGATCACGGTGCACATTTTTCTTCCTGTCTAAATCCTAGAAACACTCTAGCTAGCTGGCCCGCGCCGAGACGCGTCTCCAGACACCTCAACCGTGCGGCTGGCTCACACAGAACCGCAAAAAATTAAAAAAAAATGTATACGTTTATTTGCTAGTAGTGGTTTTTTGATCACGGTGCACATTTTTCTTCGTGTCTAAATCCTAGAAACACTCTAGCTAGCTGGCCTACGTCGAGACGCGTCTCCAGACACCTCAACCGTGCGGCTGGCTCGCATAGAAACGCAAAAAATTTAAAAAAATGTATACGTTTATTTGCTAGTAGTGGTTTTTTGATCACGGTGCACATTTTTCTAACTGTCTAAATCCCGAAAACACTCTAGCCAGCTGGCCCGTGCCGAAACCCGTCTCCAGACACCTCAACCGTGCGGCTGGCTCGCATAGAACCGCAAAAATTTAATATAATGTATACGTTTATTTGCTAGTAGTGGATTTTTTAACACGGTGCACATTTTTCTTCCTGTCTAAATACTAGATACACTCTAGCTAGCTGGCCCGCGCCAAGACGCGTCTTGAGACACCTCAACCGTGCGGCTGGCTCACACAAAACCGCAAAAAATTAAAAAAAAATGTATACGTTTATTTGCTAGTAGTGGTTTTTTGATCACGGTGCACATTTTACTTCCTGTCTAAATCCCGAAAACACTCTAGCTAGCTGGCCCGCGCCAAGACGCGTCTCCAGACACCTCAACCGTGCGGCTGGCTCGCATAGAACCGCAAAAATATTAAAAAAATGTATACGTTTATTTGCTAGTAGTGGTTTTTTGATCACGGTGCACATTTTTCTTCGTGTCTAAATCACGAAAACAATCTAGCTAGCTGGCCCGCGCCAAGACGCGTCTCCAGACACCTCAACCGTGCGGCTGGCTCGCATAGAACCGCAAAAATTTAATATAATGTATACGTTTATTTGCTAGTAGTGGTTTTTTGATCACGGTGCACATTTTTCTTCCTGTCTAAATCCCGAAAACACTCTAGCTAGCTGGCCTGCGCCGAGACGCGTCTCCAGACACCTCAACCGTGCGGCTGACTCGCATAGAACCGCAAAAAAATTAAAAAAATGTATACGTTTATTTGCTAGTAGTGGTTTTTTGATCACGGTGCACATTTTTCTTCCTGTCTAAATCCCGAAAACACTCTAGCTAGCTGGCCCGCGCCGAGACGCGTCTCCAGACACCTCAACCGTGCGGTTGGCTCGCATAGAACCGCAAAAATTTAATATAATGTATACGTTTATTTGCTAGTAGTGGTTTTTTTGATCACGGTGCACATTTTTCTTCCTGTCTAAATCCTAGAAATACGCTAGCTAGCTGGCCCGCGCCGAGACGCGTCTCCAGACACGTCAACCGTGCGGCTGGCTCGCACAGAACCGCAAGAAATTAAAAAAAAATGTATACGTTTATTTGCTAGTAGTGGTTTTTTGATCACGGTGCACATTTTTCTTCCTGTCTAAATCCTAGAAACGCTCTAGCTAGCTGTCCCGTTCCGAGCGCGTCTCCAGACACCTTAACCGTGCGGCTGGCTCGCAAAGAACCGCAAAAAAATTAAAAAAATGTATACGTTTATTTGCTAGTAGTGGTTTTTTGATCACGGTGCACATTTTACTTCCTGTCTAAATCCCGAAAACACTCTAGCTAGCTGGCCCGCGCCGAGACGCGTCTCCAGACACCTCAACCGTGCGGCTGGCTCACATAGAACCGCAAAAATTTAATATAATGTATACGTTTATTTGCTAGTAGTGGTTTTTTGATCACGGTGCACATTTTTTTCCTGTCTAAATCCCGAAAACACTCTAGCTAGCTGGCCCGCGCTGAGACGCGTCTCCAGACACCTCAACCGTGCGGCTGGCTCGCAAAGAACCGCAAAAAAATTAAAAAAATGTATACGTTTATTTGCTAGTAGTGGTTTTTTGATCACGGTGCACATTTTCTTCCTGTCTAAATCCCAAAAACACTCTAGCTAGCTGGCCCGCGCCAAGACGCGTCTCCAGACAACTCAACCGTGCGGCTGACTCGCATAGAACCGCAAAAAAATTAAAAAATGTATACGTTTATTTGCTAGTAGTGGTTTTTTGATCACGGTGCACATTTTTCTTCCTGTCAAAATCCCGAAAACACGTTAGCTAGCTGGCCCGCGCCGAGACGCGTCTCCAGACACCTCAACCGTGCGGCTGGCTCGCACAGAACCGCAAAAAATTTTAAAAAAATGTATACGTTTATTTGCTAGTAGTGGTTCTTTTGATCACGGTGCACATTTTTCTTCCTGTCTAAATCCTAGAAACACGCTAGCTAGCTGGTCCGCGCCGAGACGCGTCTCCAGACACCTCAACCGTGCGGCTGGCTCGCACATAACCGCAAAATATTTAAAAAAAATGTATACGTTTATTTGCTAGTAGTGGTTTTTTGATCACGGTGCACATTTTTCTTCCTTTCTAAATCCTAGAAACACTCTAACTAGCTGGCCCACGCCGAGACGCGTCTCCAGACATCTCAACCGTGCGGCTGGCTCGCACAGAACCGCAAAAATTTAATATAATGTATACGTTTATTTGCTAGTAGTGGTTTTTTGATAACGGTGCACATTTTTCTTCCTGTCTATATCCCGAAAACACTCTAGCTAGCTGGCCCGCGCTGAGACGCGTCTCCAGACACCTCAACCGTGCGGCTGGCTCGCATAGAACCGCAAAAATATTAAAAAAATGTATACGTTTATTTGCTAGTAGTGGTTTTTTGATCACGGTGCACATTTTTCTTCCTGTCTAAATCACGAAAATACGCTAGCTAGCTGGCCCGCACCGAGACGCGTCTCCAGACACCTCAACCGTGCGGCTGGCTCGCACAGAACCGCAAAAAAATTAAAAAAATATATACGTTTATTTGCTAGTAGTGGTTTTTTGATCACGGTGCACATTTTTCTTCCTGTCTAAATCACGAAAATACGCTAGCTAGCTGGCCCGCACCGAGACGCGTCTCCAGACACCTCAACCGTGCGGCTGGCTCGCACAGAACCGCAAAAAAATTAAAAAAAAATGTATACGTTTATTTGCTAGTAGTGGTTTTTTGATCACGGTGCACATTTTTCTTCCTGTCTAAATCCTAGAAACATACTGGCTAGCTGGCCTACGTCGAGACGCGTCTCCAGACACCTCAACCGTGCGGCTGGCTCGCATAGAACCGCAAAAATTTAATATAATGTATACGTTTATTTGCTAGTAGTGGTTTTATGATAACGGTGCACATTTTTCTTCCTGTCTATATCCCGAAAACACTCTAGCTAGCTGGCTCGCGCTGAGGCGCGTCTCCAGACACCTCAACCGTGCGGCTGGCTCGCATAGAACCGCAAAAATATTAAAAAAATGTATACGTTTATTTGCTAGTAGTGGTTTTTTGATCACGGTGCACATTTTTCTTCCTGTCTAAATCACGAAAATACGCTAGCTAGCTGGCCCGCGCCGAGACGCGTCTCCAGACACCTCAACCGTGCGGCTAACTCGCACAGAACCGCAAAAAATTAAAAAAAAATGTATACGTTTATTTGCTAGTAGTGGTTTTTTGATCACGGTGCACATTTTTCTAACTGTCTAAATCCCGAAAACACTCTAGCCAGCTGGCCCGCGCCGAAACGCGTCTCCAGACACCTCAACCGTGCGGCTGGCTCGCATAGAAACGCAAAAAAATTAAAAAAATGTATACGTTTATTTGCTAGTAGTGGTTTTTTGATCACGGTGCACATTTTTCTTCCTGTCGTAATCCCGAAAACACGTTAGCTAGCTGGCCCGCGCCGAGACGCGTCTCCAGACACCTCAACCGTGCGGCTGGCTCGCATAGAACCGCAAAAAATTTTAAAAAAACAATACGTTTAATTGCTAGTAGTGGTTTTTTGATCACGGTGCACATTTTTCTTCCTGTCGAAATCCCGAAAACACGCTCGCTAGCTGGCTTACGCCGAGACGCGTCTCCAGACACCTCAACCGTGCGGCTGACTCGCATAGAACCGCAAAATCATAAAAAAAATATATACGTTTATTTGCTAGTAGTGGTTTTTTGATCACGGTGCACATTTTTCTTCCTGTCAAAATCCCGAAAACAATTTAGCTAGCTGGCCCGCGCCGAGACGCGTCTCCAGACACCTCAACCGTGCGGCTGGCTCGCACAGAACCGCAAAAAATTTTAAAAAAATGTATACGTTTATTTGCTAGTAGTGGTTTTTTGATCACGGTGCACATTTTTCTTCCTGTCTAAATCCTAGAAACACTCTAACTAGCTGGCCCGCGCCGAGACGCGTCTCCAGACATCTCAACCGTGCGGCTGGCTCGCATAGAACCGCAAAAATTTAATATAATGTATACGTTTATTTGCTAGTAGTGGTTTTTTGATAACGGTGCACATTTTTCTTCCTGTCTATATCCCGAAAACACTCTAGCTAGCTGGCCCGCGCTGAGACGCGTCTCCAGACACCTCAACCGTGCGGCTGGCTCGCATAGAACCGCAAAAATATTAAAAAAATGTATACGTTTATTTGCTAGTAGTGTTTTTTTGATCACGGTGCACATTTTTCTTCCTGTCTAAATCACGAAAATACGCTAGCTAGCTGGCCCGCGCCGAGACGCGTCTCCAGACACCTCAACCGTGCGGCTGGCTCGCACAGAACCGCAAAAAATTAAAAAAAAATGTATACGTTTATTTGCTAGTAGTGGTTTTTTGATCACGGTGCACATTTTTCTAACTGTCTAAATCCCGAATACACTCTAGCCAGCTGGCCCGCGCCGAAACGCGTCTCCAGACACCTCAACCGTGCGGCTGGCTCGCATAGAAACGCAAAAAATTAAAAAAATGTATACGTTTATTTGCTAGTAGTGGTTTTTTGATCACGGTGCACATTTTTCTTCCTGTCTAAATCACGAAAATACGCTAGCTAGCTGGCCCGCGCCGAGACGCGTCTCCAGACACCTCAACCGTGCGGCTGGCTCGCACAGAACCGCAAAAAATTAAAAAAAAATGTATACGTTTATTTGCTAGTAGTGGTTTTTTGATCACGGTGCACATTTTTCTAACTGTCTAAGTCCCGAATACACTCTATCCAGCTGGCCCGCGCCGAAACGCGTCTCCAGACACCTCAACCGTGCGGCTGGCTCGCATAGAAACGCAAAAAATTAAAAAAATGTATACGTTTATTTGCTAGTAGTGGTTTTTTGATCACGGTGCACATTTTTCTTCCTGTCGTAATCCCGAAAACACTTTAGCTAGCTGGCCCGCGCCAAGACGCGTCTCCAGACACCTCAACCGTGCGGCTGGCTCGCAAAGAACCGCAAAAAATTTAAAAAAAACAATACGTTTATTTGCTAGTAGTGGTTTTTTGAGTACGGTGCACATTTTTCTTCCTGTCGAAATCCCGGAAACACGCTCGCTAGCTGGCTTACGCCGAGACGCGTCTCCAGGCACCTCAAACGTGCGGCTGACTCGCATAGAACCGCAAAATCATAAAAAAAATGTATACGTTTATTTGCTAGTAGTGGTTTTTTGATCACGGTGCACATTTTTCTTCCTGTCAAAATCCCGAAAACACTTTAGCTAGCTGGCCCGCGCCGAAACGCGTCTCCAGACACCTCAACCGTGCGGCTGGCTCGCATAGAAACGCAAAAAAATTAAAAAAATGTATACGTTTATTTGCTAGTAGTGGTTTTTTGATCACGGTGCACATTTTTCTTCCTGTCGTAATCCCGAAAACACGTTAGCTAGCTGGCCCGCGCCGAGACGCGTCTCCAGACACCTCAACCGTGCGGCTGGCTCGCATAGAACCGCAAAAAATTTTAAAAAAACAATACGTTTAATTGCTAGTAGTGGTTTTTTGATCACGGTGCACATTTTTCTTCCTGTCGAAATCCCGAAAACACGCTCGCTAGCTGGCTTACGCCGAGTCGCGTCTCCAGACACCTCAACCGTGCGGCTGACTCGCATAGAACCGCAAAATCATAAAAAAAATATATACGTTTATTTGCTAGTAGTGGTTTTTTGATCACGGTGCACATTTTTCTTCCTGTCAAAATCCCGAAAACACTTTAGCTAGCTGGCCCGCGCCGAGACGCGTCTCCAGACACCTCAACCGTGCGGCTGGCTCGCACAGAACCGCAAAAAATTTTAAAAAAATGTATACGTTTATTTGCTAGTAGTGGTTTTTTTGATCTCGGTGCACATTTTTCTTCCTGTCTAAATCCTAGAAACACGCTAGCTAGCTGGTCCGCGCCGAGACGCGTCTCCAGACACCTCAACCGTGCGGCTGGCTCGCACATAACCGCAAAATATTTTAAAAAAATGTATACGTTTATTTGCTAGTAGTGGTTTTTTGATCACGGTGCACATTTTTCTTCCTGTCTAAATCCTAGAAACACTCTACCTAGCTGGCCCGCGCCGAGACGCGTCTCCAGACATCTCAACCGTGCGGCTGGCTCGCATAGAACCGCAAAAATTTAATATAATGTATACGTTTATTTGCTAGTAGTGGTTTTTTGATAACGGTGCACATTTTTCTTCCTGTCTATATCCCGAAAACACTCTAGCTAGCTGGCCCGCGCTGAGACGCGTCTCCAGACACCTCAACCGTGCGGCTGGCTCGCATAGAACCGCAAAAATATTAAAAAAATGTATACGTTTATTTGCTAGTAGTGTTTTTTTGATCACGGTGCACATTTTTCTTCCTGTCTAAATCACGAAAATACGCTAGCTAGCTGGCCCGCGCCGAGACGCGTCTCCAGACACCTCAACCGTGCGGCTGGCTCGCACAGAACCGCAAAAAATTAAAAAAAAATGTATACGTTTATTTGCTAGTAGTGGTTTTTTGATCACGGTGCACATTTTTCTAACTGTCTAAATCCCGAATACACTCTAGCCAGCTGGCCCGCGCCGAAACGCGTCTCCAGACACCTCAACCGTGCGGCTGGCTCGCATAGAAACGCAAAAAATTAAAAAAATGTATACGTTTATTTGCTAGTAGTGGTTTTTTGATCACGGTGCACATTTTTCTTCCTGTCTAAATCACGAAAATACGCTAGCTAGCTGGCCCGCGCCGAGACGCGTCTCCAGACACCTCAACCGTGCGGCTGGCTCGCACAGAACCGCATAAAATTAAAAAAAAATGTATACGTTTATTTGCTAGTAGTGGTTTTTTGATCACGGTGCACATTTTTCTAACTGTCTAAGTCCCGAATACACTCTATCCAGCTGGCCCGCGCCGAAACGCGTCTCCAGACACCTCAACCGTGCGGCTGGCTCGCATAGAAACGCAAAAAATTAAAAAAATGTATACGTTTATTTGCTAGTAGTGGTTTTTTGATCACGGTGCACATTTTTCTTCCTGTCGTAATCCCGAAAACACTTTAGCTAGCTGGCCCGCGCCAAGACGCGTCTCCAGACACCTCAACCGTGCGGCTGGCTCGCAAAGAACCGCAAAAAATTTAAAAAAAACAATACGTTTATTTGCTAGTAGTGGTTTTTTGAGTACGGTGCACATTTTTCTTCCTGTCGAAATCCCGGAAACACGCTCGCTAGCTGGCTTACGCCGAGACGCGTCTCCAGGCACCTCAAACGTGCGGCTGACTCGCATAGAACCGCAAAATCATAAAAAAAATGTATACGTTTATTTGCTAGTAGTGGTTTTTTGATCACGGTGCACATTTTTCTTCCTGTCAAAATCCCGAAAACACTTTAGCTAGCTGGCCCGCGCCAAGACGCGTCTCCAGACACCTCAACCGTGCGGCTGGCTCGCAGAGACCGCAAAAAATTAAAAAAAAAATGTATACGTTTACTTGCTAGTAGTGGTTTTTTTGATCACGGTGCACATTTTTCTTCCTGTCTAAATCCTAGAAACACGCTAGCTAGCTGGCCCGCGCCGAGACGCGTCTCCAGACACCTCAACCGTGCGGCTGGCTCGCACAGAACCGCAACAAATAAAAAAAAAATGTATACGTTTATTTGCTAGTAGTGGTTTTTTGATCACGGTGCACATTTTTCTTCCTGTCTAAATCCTAGAAACACTCTAGCTAGCTGGCCCGCGCCGAGACGCGTCTCCAGACACCTCAACCGTGCGGCTGGCTCACACAGAACCGCAAAAAATTAAAAAAAAATGTATACGTTTATTTGCTAGTAGTGGTTTTTTGATCACGGTGCACATTTTTCTTCGTGTCTAAATCCTAGAAACACTCTAGCTAGCTGGCCTACGTCGAGACGCGTCTCCAGACACCTCAACCGTGCGGCTGGCTCGCATAGAAACGCAAAAAATTTAAAAAAATGTATACGTTTATTTGCTAGTAGTGGTTTTTTGATCACGGTGCACATTTTTCTAACTGTCTAAATCCCGAAAACACTCTAGCCAGCTGGCCCGCGCCGAAACCCGTCTCCAGACACCTCAACCGTGCGGCTGGCTCGCATAGAACCGCAAAAATGTAATATAATGTATACGTTTATTTGCTAGTAGTGGTTTTTTGATCACGGTGCACATTTTTCTTCCTGTCTATATCCCGAAAACGCTCTAGCTAGCTGGCCCGTTCCGAGACGCGTCTCCAGACACCTTAACCGTGCGGCTGGCTCGCATAGAACCGCAAAAAAATTAAAAAAATGTATACGTTTATTTGCTAGTAGTGGTTTTTTGATCACGGTGCACATTTTTCTTCCTGTCTAAATCCCGAAAACGCTCTAGCTAGCTTGCCCGCGCCGAGACGCGTCTCCAGACACCTCAACCGTGCGGCTGGCTCGCATAGAACCGCAAAAATATTAAAAAAATGTATACGTTTATTTGCTAGTAGTGGTTTTTTGATCACGGTGCACATTTTTCTTCGTGTCTAAATCACGAAAACAATCTAGCTAGCTGGCCCGCGCCAAGACGCGTCTCCAGACACCTCAACCGTGCGGCTGGCTCGCATAGAACCGCAAAAATTTAATATAATGTATACGTTTATTTGCTAGTAGTGGTTTTTTGATAACGGTGCACATTTTTCTTCCTGTCTATATCCCGAAAACACTCTAGCTAGCTGGCTCGCGCCGAGACGCGTCTCCAGACTCAATACTCAATACTCAATTCTTTATTGCGTTCCATATGTATAACATAGATGGTATATACAAGTTTAGAGAACAATATGGACCCTGTCGGGCACAGCAAAAATTAGGAGAGAGGAAGACGGCTAAGTAGCATTTCAAGGTATTCAATATTTTCAAAAATTATTTTAAATGTAGAATTTTATGTATAAATATGGATATATTTATTAGGTCCGAGTTTGTATTATAGGAAAAAAAAAAATGTCTAAACGTAATCGGTAAATAAATGTCAAATTGTATGTATCATCATGTATATATGAGTTCGAAGACTGTGAATTGATTGTAAAAAAAAAGAAAAAAGAATAATAGGTCAAAAAATGTCAAAATTAAATAGGTTAATAAATGTCAAAAAGTAATAGGTAAATAAATGTCAAAAAGTAATAGGTAAATAAATGTCAAAATTTAATAGGTAAAAAAATGTCAAATTGTATGTATCATTATGTATATATATTAGGTCTGTGTTTGTTGGTGTACTATTATTATAAATTGAATAAGAATAATAGGTATTTTGGAATTGTTTGAAGTATATTCATTCATTAAGATTAATTATGTTATTGTTTGTGTATTCATATTTCTTTTTTGCGTTTGATTTTTATACGTACCTGTGTTTGGTGAATAAGAGAGAGAATAATTTTACTTTACAATTAATTTGTCATCAAAAAACTCTTTTACTGAGTAATATGATTTGGATTCCAGAAATTGTTTCAATTTATTCATAAATATATTTGTTTTGCTTACTTGTCTAATATCATTTGGAAGATTATTATAAATTTTTGTGGACATTACTAAAGGGCTGGTTGAGTGCATTTTAAGTCGGGATTGAGGTATGTTTATTTTGTTTTTGTTGTGTCGAAAATTGAATCTTGTTTGTGTTTCTTCACAAGTTGTGTAAAAATCTGGATGTTTTCTGACAAATGTACATAGTTCTAAGATGTATAAACAGGGAAGTGTGAGTAATTTATGTTTACAGAAGTGTGGTTTGCAGCTATCTGTTTGATCTATGTTGGTTATTATTCGAATTAACTTCTTTTGTAAGATAAATATGGTTTGTGAATCTGTACTGTTACCCCACAACATGACCCCATAGCTAAGCCATGCCTGGGCATATGCGTAGTAAGTGACAAGTGCAGTCTGCAGGTTAGTAGTTTTTTTAATTTCGCGTAAGGCATATGCAAATTTTGATAGTTTAGCTCTTATTTTCTGTATATGGGATTTCCAATTTAGGTGGGTATCTATAGACAAACCGAGGAGAGTAAACTCATTGACTTGTTCCAGTTTTGTATTATTAAAAATAAAATTTATTTTTAATGGAGATTTTTGATGGGGATGAAAAGTAATTAATTTTGTTTTGGTGTAGTTAATCTCTAGATTATGGTTATCCATCCAGTTTACAGCTGTAGAAAGAAGAGAGTTTAATTTGTTGTTTATATTATCATCGCTCTGGCATGAGGTGAGCAGGGAAATGTCGTCCGCAAATAGAACACATGGTCCATTTATTATTTTAGGGAGGTCATTTATGTATATAAGAAACAACAAGCAGCCTATTACACTCCCTTGGGGAATTGATGCGTTAACTGTTTTACTGTCGGATCTCATTTTAATTATTTCATGTGTGTTCTCATCAAAAAATTCGATTTCTACTAGTTGTATCCTATCCTTTAGGTATGATACAAACCATTCATGAGCCTTTCCGCGTATTCCTATCCCATGTAACTTGTCCAGTAGTATTTTAAATTGCACCTTATCATAGGCTTTAGTCATATCGAGCAGCATACCAATGGCATAGTTTTTATTATTAATTGTAGTTAGGGCCTCTTGTACGTATTTGTAGACTGCTAACGTTGTAGACCTGTTTTTACGGAAACCGTTTTGGCAGTCGTCAAGTATTTTATATTTTTCACAAAACGAGTACACGCGGTCACACATTGCCTTTTCAAAGACTTTAGACGCTGTTGGTAACAACGCGATGGGGCGATAGTTGTTAGGGTCGGTTTTAGAATTTTATTTAGACACCTCAACCGTGCGGCTGGCTCGCATAGAACCGCAAAAATTTAATAAAATGTATACGTTTATTTGCTAGTAGTGGTTTTTTGATCACGGTGCACATTTTTCTTCCTGTCTAAATCCCGAAAACACTCTAGTTAGCTGGCCCGCGCCGAGACGCGTCTCCAGACACCTCAACCGTGCGGCTGGCTCGCACAGAACCGCAAAAAATTAAAAAAAAATGTATACGTTTATTTGCTAGTAGTGGTTTTTTTAACACGGTGCACATTTTTCTTCCTGTCTAAATACTAGATACACTCTAGCTAGCTGGCCCGCGCCAAGACGCGTCTTGAGACACCTCAACCGTGCGGCTGGCTCACACAAAACCGCAAAAAATTAAAAAAAAATGTATACGTTTATTTGCTAGTAGTGGTTTTTTGATCACGGTGCACATTTTTCTTCCTGTCTAAATCCCGAAAACGCTCTAGCTAGCTGGCCCGTTCCGAGACGCGTCTCCAGACACCTTAACCGTGCGGCTGGCTCGCATAGAACCGCAAAAAAATTAAAAAAATGTATACGTTTATTTGCTAGTAGTGGTTTTTTGATCACGGTGCACATTTTACTTCCTGTCTAAATCCCGAAAACACTCTAGCTAGCTGGCCCGCGCCGAGACGCGTCTCCAGACACCTCAACCGTGCGGCTGGCTCGCATAGAACCGCAAAAATATTAAAAAAATGTATACGTTTATTTGCTAGTAGTGGTTTTTTGATCACGGTGCACATTTTTCTTCGTGTCTAAATCACGAAAACAATCTAGCTAGCTGGCCCGCGCCAAGACGCGTCTCCAGACACCTCAACCGTGCGGCTGGCTCGCATAGAACCGCAAAAATTTAATATAATGTATACGTTTATTTGCTAGTAGTGGTTTTTTGATCACGGTGCACATTTTTCTTCCTGTCTAAATCCCGAAAACACTCTAACTAGCTGGCCTGCGCCGAGACGCGTCTCCAGACACCTCAACCGTGCGGCTGACTCGCATAGAACCGCAAAAAAATTAAAAAAATGTATACGTTTATTTGGTAGTAGTGGTTTTTTGATCACGGTGCACATTTTTCTTCCTGTCTAAATCCCGAAAACACTCTAGCTAGCTGGCCCGCGCCGAGACGCGTCTCCAGACACCTCAACCGTGCGGCTGACTGGCATAGAACCGCAAAAATTTAATATAATGTATACGTTTATTTGCTAGTAGTGGTTTTTTGATCACGGTGCACATTTTTCTTCCTGTCTAAATCCCGAAAACACTCTAGCTAGCTGGCCCGCGCCGAGACGCGTCTCCAGACACCTTAACCGTGCGGCTGGCTCGCATAGAACCGCAAAAAAATTAAAAAAATGTATACGTTTATTTGCTAGTAGTGGTTTTTTGATCACGGTGCACATTTTTCTTCCTGTCTAAATCCCGAAAACGCTCTAGCTAGCTTGCCCGCGCCGAGACGCGTCTCCAGACACCTCAACCGTGCGGCTGGCTCGCATAGAACCGCAAAAATATTAAAAAAATGTATACGTTTATTTGCTAGTAGTGGTTTTTTGATCACGGTGCACATTTTTCTTCGTGTCTAAATCACGAAAACAATCTAGCTAGCTGGCCCGCGCCTAGACGCGTCTCCAGACACCTCAACCGTGCGGCTGGCTCGCATAGAACCGCAAAAATTTAATATAATGTATACGTTTATTTGCTAGTAGTGGTTTTTTGATAACGGTGCACATTTTTCTTCCTGTCTATATCCCGAAAACACTCTAGCTAGCTGGCTCGCGCCGAGACGCGTCTCCAGACTCAATACTCAATACTCAATTCTTTATTGCGTTCCATATGTATAACATAGATGGTATATACAAGTTTAGAGAACAATATGGACCCTGTCGGGCACAGCAAAAATTAGGAGAGAGGAAGACGGCTAAGTAGCATTTCAAGGTATTCAATATTTTCAAAAATTATTTTAAATGTAGAATTTTATGTATAAATATGGATATATTTATTAGGTCCGAGTTTGTATTATAGGAAAAAAAAAATGTCTAAACGTAATCGGTAAATAAATGTCAAATTGTATGTATCATCATGTATATATGAGTTCGAAGACTGTGAATTGATTGTAAAAAAAAAGAAAAAAGAATAATAGGTCAAAAAATGTCAAAATTAAATAGGTTAATAAATGTCAAAAAGTAATAGGTAAATAAATGTCAAAAAGTAATAGGTAAATAAATGTCAAAATTTAATAGGTAAAAAAATGTCAAATTGTATGTATCATTATGTATATATATTAGGTCTGTGTTTGTTGGTGTACTATTATTATAAATTGAATAAGAATAATAGGTATTTTGGAATTGTTTGAAGTATATTCATTCATTAAGATTAATTATGTTATTGTTTGTGTATTCATATTTCTTTTTTGCGTTTGATTTTTATACGTACCTGTGTTTGGTGAATAAGAGAGAGAATAATTTTACTTTACAATTAATTTGTCATCAAAAAACTCTTTTACTGAGTAATATGATTTGGATTCCAGAAATTGTTTCAATTTATTCATAAATATATTTGTTTTGCTTACTTGTCTAATATCATTTGGAAGATTATTATAAATTTTTGTGGACATTACTAAAGGGCTGGTTGAGTGCATTTTAAGTCGGGATTGAGGTATGTTTATTTTGTTTTTGTTGTGTCGAAAATTGAATCTTGTTTGTGTTTCTTCACAAGTTGTGTAAAAATCTGGATGTTTTCTGACAAATGTACATAGTTCTAAGATGTATAAACAGGGAAGTGTGAGTAATTTATGTTTACAGAAGTGTGGTTTGCAGCTATCTGTTTGATCTATGTTGGTTATTATTCGAATTAACTTCTTTTGTAAGATAAATATGGTTTGTGAATCTGTACTGTTACCCCACAACATGACCCCATAGCTAAGCCATGCCTGGGCATATGCGTAGTAAGTGACAAGTGCAGTCTGCAGGTTAGTAGTTTTTTTAATTTCGCGTAAGGCATATGCAAATTTTGATAGTTTAGCTCTTATTTTCTGTATATGGGATTTCCAATTTAGGTGGGTATCTATAGACAAACCGAGGAGAGTAAACTCATTGACTTGTTCCAGTTTTGTATTATTAAAAATAAAATTTATTTTTAATGGAGATTTTTGATGGGGATGAAAAGTAATTAATTTTGTTTTGGTGTAGTTAATCTCTAGATTATGGTTATCCATCCAGTTTACAGCTGTAGAAAGAAGAGAGTTTAATTTGTTGTTTATATTATCATCGCTCTGGCATGAGGTGAGCAGGGAAATGTCGTCCGCAAATAGAACACATGGTCCATTTATTATTTTAGGGAGGTCATTTATGTATATAAGAAACAACAAGCAGCCTATTACACTCCCTTGGGGAATTGATGCGTTAACTGTTTTACTGTCGGATCTCATTTTAATTATTTCATGTGTGTTCTCATCAAAAAATTCGATTTCTACTAGTTGTATCCTATCCTTTAGGTATGATACAAACCATTCATGAGCCTTTCCGCGTATTCCTATCCCATGTAACTTGTCCAGTAGTATTTTAAATTGCACCTTATCATAGGCTTTAGTCATATCGAGCAGCATACCAATGGCATAGTTTTTATTATTAATTGTAGTTAGGGCCTCTTGTACGTATTTGTAGACTGCTAACGTTGTAGACCTGTTTTTACGGAAACCGTTTTGGCAGTCGTCAAGTATTTTATATTTTTCACAAAACGAGTACACGCGGTCACACATTGCCTTTTCAAAGACTTTAGACGCTGTTGGTAACAACGCGATGGGGCGATAGTTGTTAGGGTCGGTTTTAGAATTTTATTTAGACACCTCAACCGTGCGGCTGGCTCGCATAGAACCGCAAAAATTTAATAAAATGTATACGTTTATTTGCTAGTAGTGGTTTTTTGATCACGGTGCACATTTTTCTTCCTGTCTAAATCCCGAAAACACTCTAGTTAGCTGGCCCGCGCCGAGACGCGTCTCCAGACACCTCAACCGTGCGGCTGGCTCGCACAGAACCGCAAAAAATTAAAAAAAAATGTATACGTTTATTTGCTAGTAGTGGTTTTTTTAACACGGTGCACATTTTTCTTCCTGTCTAAATACTAGATACACTCTAGCTAGCTGGCCCGCGCCAAGACGCGTCTTGAGACACCTCAACCGTGCGGCTGGCTCACACAAAACCGCAAAAAATTAAAAAAAAATGTATACGTTTATTTGCTAGTAGTGGTTTTTTGATCACGGTGCACATTTTTCTTCCTGTCTAAATCCCGAAAACGCTCTAGCTAGCTGGCCCGTTCCGAGACGCGTCTCCAGACACCTTAACCGTGCGGCTGGCTCGCATAGAACCGCAAAAAAATTAAAAAAATGTATACGTTTATTTGCTAGTAGTGGTTTTTTGATCACGGTGCACATTTTACTTCCTGTCTAAATCCCGAAAACACTCTAGCTAGCTGGCCCGCGCCGAGACGCGTCTCCAGACACCTCAACCGTGCGGCTGGCTCGCATAGAACCGCAAAAATATTAAAAAAATGTATACGTTTATTTGCTAGTAGTGGTTTTTTGATCACGGTGCACATTTTTCTTCGTGTCTAAATCACGAAAACAATCTAGCTAGCTGGCCCGCGCCAAGACGCGTCTCCAGACACCTCAACCGTGCGGCTGGCTCGCATAGAACCGCAAAAATTTAATATAATGTATACGTTTATTTGCTAGTAGTGGTTTTTTGATCACGGTGCACATTTTTCTTCCTGTCTAAATCCCGAAAACACTCTAACTAGCTGGCCTGCGCCGAGACGCGTCTCCAGACACCTCAACCGTGCGGCTGACTCGCATAGAACCGCAAAAAAATTAAAAAAATGTATACGTTTATTTGGTAGTAGTGGTTTTTTGATCACGGTGCACATTTTTCTTCCTGTCTAAATCCCGAAAACACTCTAGCTAGCTGGCCCGCGCCGAGACGCGTCTCCAGACACCTCAACCGTGCGGCTGACTGGCATAGAACCGCAAAAATTTAATATAATGTATACGTTTATTTGCTAGTAGTGGTTTTTTGATCACGGTGCACATTTTTCTTCCTGTCTAAATCCCGAAAACACTCTAGCTAGCTGGCCCGCGCCGAGACGCGTCTCCAGACACCTCAACCGTGCGGTTGGCTCGCATAGAACCGCAAAAACTTAATATAATGTATACGTTTATTTGCTAGTAGTGGTTTTTTTGATCACGGTGCACATTTTTCTTCCTGTCTAAATCCTAGAAATACGCTAGCTAGCTGGCCCGCGCCGAGACGCGTCTCCAGACACGTCAACCGTGCGGCTGGCTCGCACAGAACCGCAAAAAATTAAAAAAAAATGTATACGTTTATTTGCTAGTAGTGGTTTTTTGATCACGGTGCACATTTTTCTTCCTGTCTAAATCCTAGAAACGCTCTAGCTAGCTGGCCCGTTCCGAGACGCGTCTCCAGACACCTTAACCGTGCGGCTGGCTCGCAAAGAACCGCAAAAAAATTAAAAAAATGTATACGTTTATTTGCTAGTAGTGGTTTTTTGATCACGGTGCACATTTTACTTCCTGTCTAAATCCCGAAAACACTCTAGCTAGCTGGCCCGCGCCGAGACGCGTCTCCAGACACCTCAACCGTGCGGCTGGCTCGCATAGAACCGCAAAAATTTAATATAATGTATACGTTTATTTGCTAGTAGTGGTTTTTTGATCACGGTGCACATTTTTTTCCTGTCTAAATCCCGAAAACACTCTAGCTAGCTGGCCCGCGCCGAGACGCGTCTCCAGACACCTCAACCGTGCGGCTGGCTCGCAAAGAACCGCAAAAAAATTAAAAAAATGTATACGTTTATTTGCTAGTAGTGGTTTTTTGATCACGGTGCACATTTTTCTTCCTGTCTAAATCCCAAAAACACTCTAGCTAGCTGGCCCGCGCCAAGACGCGTCTCCAGACACCTCAACCGTGCGGCTGACTCGCAAAGAACCGCAAAAAAATTAAAAAATGTATACGTTTATTTGCTAGTAGTGGTTTTTTGATCACGGTGCACATTTTTCTTCCTGTCAAAATCCCGAAAACACTTTAGCTGGCTGGCCCGCGCCAAGACGCGTCTCCAGACACCTCAACCGTGCGGCTGGCTCGCACAGAACCGCAAAAAATTTTAAAAAAATGTATACGTTTATTTGCTAGTAGTGGTTTTTTTGATCACGGTGCACATTTTTCTTCCTGTCTAAATCCTAGAAACACGCTAGCTAGCTGGTCCGCGCCGAGACGCGTCTCCAGACACCTCAACCGTGCGGCTGGCTCGCACATAACCGCAAAATATTTAAAAAAAATGTATACGTTTATTTGCTAGTAGTGGTTTTATGATCACGGTGCACATTTTTCTTCCTTTCTAAATCCTAGAAACACTCTAACTAGCTGGCCCACGCCGAGACGCGTCTCCAGACATCTCAACCGTACGGCTGGCTCGCATAGAACCGCAAAAATTTAATATAATGTATACGTTTATTTGCTAGTAGTGGTTTTTTGATAACGGTGCACATTTTTCTTCGTGTCTATATCCCGAAAACACTCTAGCTAGCTGGCCCGCGCTGAGACGCGTCTCCAGACACCTCAACCGTGCGGCTGGCTCGCATAGAACCGCAAAAATATTAAAAAAATGTATACGTTTATTTGCTAGTAGTGGTTTTTTGATCACGGTGCACATTTTTCTTCCTGTCTAAATCACGAAAATACGCTAGCTAGCTGGCCCGCACCGAGACGCGTCTCCAGACACCTCAACCGTGCGGCTGGCTCGCACAGAACCGCAAAAAAATTACAAAAAATGTATACGTTTATTTGCTAGTAGTGGTTTTTTGATCACGGTGCACATTTTTCTTCCTGTCTAAATCACGAAAATACGCTAGCTAGCTGGCCCGCACCGAGACGCGTCTCCAGACACCTCAACCGTGCGGCTGGCTCGCACAGAACCGCAAAAAAATTAAAAAAAAATGGATACGTTTATTTGCTAGTAGTGGTTTTTTGATCACGGTGCACATTTTTCTTCCTGTCTAAATCCAAAGAAACACTCTGGCTAGCTGGCCTACGTCGAGACGCGTCTCCAGACACCTCAACCGTGCGGCTGGCTCGCATAGAACCGCAAAAATTTAATATAATGTATACGTTTATTTGCTAGTAGTGGTTTTTTGATAACGGTGCACATTTTTCTTCCTGTCTATATCCCGAAAACACTCTAGCTAGCTGGCTCGCGCTGAGGCGCGTCTCCAGACACCTCAACCGTGCGGCTGGCTCGCATAGAACCGCAAAAATATTAAAAAAATGTATACGTTTATTTGCTAGTAGTGGTTTTTTGATCACGGTGCACATTTTTCTTCCTGTCTAAATCCTAGAAACACGCTAGCTAGCTGGTACGCGCCGAGACGCGTCTCCAGACACCTCAACCGTGCGGCTGGCTCGCACATAACCGCAAAATATTTAAAAAAAATGTATACGTTTATTTGCTAGTAGTGGTTTTTTGATCACGGTGCACATTTTTCTTCCTGTCTAAATCCTAGAAACACTCTAACTAGCTGGCCCGCGCCGAGACGCGTCTCCAGACATCTCAACCGTGCGGCTGGCTCGCATAGAACCGCAAAAATGTAATATAATGTATACGTTTATTTGCTAGTAGTGGTTTTTTGATAACGGTGCACATTTTTCTTCCTGTCTATATCCCGAAAACACTCTAGCTAGCTGGCCCGCGCTGAGACGCGTCTCCAGACACCTCAACCGTGCGGCTGGCTCGCATAGAACCGCAAAAATATTAAAAAAATGTATACGTTTATTTGCTAGTAGTGGTTTTTTGATCACGGTGCACATTTTTCTTCCTGTCTAAATCACGAAAATACGCTAGCTAGCTGGCCCGCGCCGAGACGCGTCTCCAGACACCTCAACCGTGCGGCTGGCTCGCACAGAACCGCAAAAAATTAAAAAAAAATGTATACGTTTATTTGCTAGTAGTGGTTTTTTGATCACGGTGCACATTTTTCTAACTGTCTAAATCCCGAATACACTCTATCCAGCTGGCCCGCGCCGAAACGCGTCTCCAGACACCTCAACCGTGCGGCTGGCTCGCATAGAAACGCAAAAAATTAAAAAAATGTATACGTTTATTTGCTAGTAGTGGTTTTTTGATCACGGTGCACATTTTTCTTCCTGTCGTAATCCCGAAAACACTTTAGCTAGCTGGCCCGCGCCAAGACGCGTCTCCAGACACCTCAACCGTGCGGCTGGCTCGCAAAGAACCGCAAAAAATTTAAATAAAACAATACGTTTATTTGCTAGTAGTGGTTTTTTGAGTACGGTGCACATTTTTCTTCCTGTCGAAATCCCTGAAACACGCTCGCTAGCTGGCTTACGCCGAGACGCGTCTCCAGGCACCTCAAACGTGCGGCTGACTCGCATAGAACCGCAAAATCATAAAAAAAATGTATACGTTTATTTGCTAGTAGTGGTTTTTTGATCACGGTGCACATTTTTCTTCCTGTCTAAATCCCGAAAACACTCTAGCTAGCTTGCCCGCGCCGAGACGCGTCTCCAGACACCTCAACCGTGCGGCTGGCTCGCATAGAACCGCAAAAATATTAAAAAAATGTATACGTTTATTTGCTAGTAGTGGTTTTTTGATCACGGTGCACATTTTTCTTCGTGTCTAAATCACGAAAACAATCTAGCTAGCTGGCCCGCGCCAAGACGCGTCTCCAGACACCTCAACCGTGCGGCTGGCTCGCATAGAACCGCAAAAATTTAATATAATGTATACGTTTATTTGCTAGTAGTGGTTTTTTGATAACGGTGCACATTTTTCTTCCTGTCTATATCCCGAAAACACTCTAGCTAGCTGGCTCGCGCCGAGACGCGTCTCCAGACTCAATACTCAATACTCAATTCTTTATTGCGTTCCATATGTATAACATAGATGGTATATACAAGTTTAGAGAACAATATGGACCCTGTCGGGCACAGCAAAAATTAGGAGAGAGGAAGACGGCTAAGTAGCATTTCAAGGTATTCAATATTTTCAAAAATTATTTTAAATGTAGAATTTTATGTATAAATATGGATATATTTATTAGGTCCGAGTTTGTATTATAGGAAAAAAAAAATGTCTAAACGTAATCGGTAAATAAATGTCAAATTGTATGTATCATCATGTATATATGAGTTCGAAGACTGTGAATTGATTGTAAAAAAAAAAGAAAAAAGAATAATAGGTCAAAAAATGTCAAAATTAAATAGGTTAATAAATGTCAAAAAGTAATAGGTAAATAAATGTCAAAAAGTAATAGGTAAATAAATGTCAAAATTTAATAGGTAAAAAAATGTCAAATTGTATGTATCATTATGTATATATATTAGGTCTGTGTTTGTTGGTGTACTATTATTATAAATTGAATAAGAATAATAGGTATTTTGGAATTGTTTGAAGTATATTCATTCATTAAGATTAATTATGTTATTGTTTGTGTATTCATATTTCTTTTTTGCGTTTGATTTTTATACGTACCTGTGTTTGGTGAATAAGAGAGAGAATAATTTTACTTTACAATTAATTTGTCATCAAAAAACTCTTTTACTGAGTAATATGATTTGGATTCCAGAAATTGTTTCAATTTATTCATAAATATATTTGTTTTGCTTACTTGTCTAATATCATTTGGAAGATTATTATAAATTTTTGTGGACATTACTAAAGGGCTGGTTGAGTGCATTTTAAGTCGGGATTGAGGTATGTTTATTTTGTTTTTGTTGTGTCGAAAATTGAATCTTGTTTGTGTTTCTTCACAAGTTGTGTAAAAATCTGGATGTTTTCTGACAAATGTACATAGTTCTAAGATGTATAAACAGGGAAGTGTGAGTAATTTATGTTTACAGAAGTGTGGTTTGCAGCTATCTGTTTGATCTATGTTGGTTATTATTCGAATTAACTTCTTTTGTAAGATAAATATGGTTTGTGAATCTGTACTGTTACCCCACAACATGACCCCATAGCTAAGCCATGCCTGGGCATATGCGTAGTAAGTGACAAGTGCAGTCTGCAGGTTAGTAGTTTTTTTAATTTCGCGTAAGGCATATGCAAATTTTGATAGTTTAGCTCTTATTTTCTGTATATGGGATTTCCAATTTAGGTGGGTATCTATAGACAAACCGAGGAGAGTAAACTCATTGACTTGTTCCAGTTTTGTATTATTAAAAATAAAATTTATTTTTAATGGAGATTTTTGATGGGGATGAAAAGTAATTAATTTTGTTTTGGTGTAGTTAATCTCTAGATTATGGTTATCCATCCAGTTTACAGCTGTAGAAAGAAGAGAGTTTAATTTGTTGTTTATATTATCATCGCTCTGGCATGAGGTGAGCAGGGAAATGTCGTCCGCAAATAGAACACATGGTCCATTTATTATTTTAGGGAGGTCATTTATGTATATAAGAAACAACAAGCAGCCTATTACACTCCCTTGGGGAATTGATGCGTTAACTGTTTTACTGTCGGATCTCATTTTAATTATTTCATGTGTGTTCTCATCAAAAAATTCGATTTCTACTAGTTGTATCCTATCCTTTAGGTATGATACAAACCATTCATGAGCCTTTCCGCGTATTCCTATCCCATGTAACTTGTCCAGTAGTATTTTAAATTGCACCTTATCATAGGCTTTAGTCATATCGAGCAGCATACCAATGGCATAGTTTTTATTATTAATTGTAGTTAGGGCCTCTTGTACGTATTTGTAGACTGCTAACGTTGTAGACCTGTTTTTACGGAAACCGTTTTGGCAGTCGTCAAGTATTTTATATTTTTCACAAAACGAGTACACGCGGTCACACATTGCCTTTTCAAAGACTTTAGACGCTGTTGGTAACAACGCGATGGGGCGATAGTTGTTAGGGTCGGTTTTAGAATTTTATTAAGACACCTCAACCGTGCGGCTGGCTCGCATAGAACCGCAAAAATTTAATAAAATGTATACGTTTATTTGCTAGTAGTGGTTTTTTGATCACGGTGCACATTTTTCTTCCTGTCTAAATCCCGAAAACACTCTAGTTAGCTGGCCCGCGCCGAGACGCGTCTCCAGACACCTCAACCGTGCGGCTGGCTCGCACAGAACCGCAAAAAATTAAAAAAAAATGTATACGTTTATTTGCTAGTAGTGGTTTTTTTAACACGGTGCACATTTTTCTTCCTGTCTAAATACTAGATACACTCTAGCTAGCTGGCCCGCGCCAAGACGCGTCTTGAGACACCTCAACCGTGCGGCTGGCTCACACAAAACCGCAAAAAATTAAAAAAAAATGTATACGTTTATTTGCTAGTAGTGGTTTTTTGATCACGGTGCACATTTTTCTTCCTGTCTAAATCCCGAAAACGCTCTAGCTAGCTGGCCCGTTCCGAGACGCGTCTCCAGACACCTTAACCGTGCGGCTGGCTCGCATAGAACCGCAAAAAAATTAAAAAAATGTATACGTTTATTTGCTAGTAGTGGTTTTTTGATCACGGTGCACATTTTACTTCCTGTCTAAATCCCGAAAACACTCTAGCTAGCTGGCCCGCGCCGAGACGCGTCTCCAGACACCTCAACCGTGCGGCTGGCTCGCATAGAACCGCAAAAATATTAAAAAAATGTATACGTTTATTTGCTAGTAGTGGTTTTTTGATCACGGTGCACATTTTTCTTCGTGTCTAAATCCCGAAAACACTCTAGCTAGCTGGCCTGCGCCAAGACGCGTCTCCAGACACCTCAACCGTGCGGCTGACTCGCATAGAACCGCAAAAAAATTAAAAAAATGTATACGTTTATTTGGTAGTAGTGGTTTTTTGATCACGGTGCACATTTTTCTTCCTGTCTAAATCCCGAAAACACTCTAGCTAGCTGGCCCGCGCCGAGACGCGTCTCCAGACACCTCAACCGTGCGGCTGACTGGCATAGAACCGCAAAAATTTAATATAATGTATACGTTTATTTGCTAGTAGTGGTTTTTTGATCACGGTGCACATTTTTCTTCCTGTCTAAATCCCGAAAACACTCTAGCTAGCTGGCCTGCGCCGAGACGCGTCTCCAGACACCTCAACCGTGCGGCTGACTCGCATAGAACCGCAAAAAAATTAAAAAAATGTATACGTTTATTTGGTAGTAGTGGTTTTTTGATCACGGTGCACATTTTTCTTCCTGTCTAAATCCCGAAAACACTCTAGCTAGCTGGCCCGCGCCGAGACGCGTCTCCAGACACCTCAACCGTGCGGCTGACTGGCATAGAACCGCAAAAATTTAATATAATGTATACGTTTATTTGCTAGTAGTGGTTTTTTGATCACGGTGCACATTTTTCTTCCTGTCTAAATCCCGAAAACACTCTAGCTAGCTGGCCCGCGCCGAGACGCGTCTCCAGACACCTCAACCGTGCGGTTGGCTCGCATAGAACCGCAAAAATTTAATATAATGTATACGTTTATTTGCTAGTAGTGGTTTTTTTGATCACGGTGCACATTTTTCTTCCTGTCTAAATCCTAGAAATACGCTAGCTAGCTGGCCCGCGCCGAGACGCGTCTCCAGACACGTCAACCGTGCGGCTGGCTATCACAGAACCGCAAAAAATTAAAAAAAAATGTATACGTTTATTTGCTAGTAGTGGTTTTTTGATCACGGTGCACATTTTTCTTCCTGTCTAAATCCTAGAAACGCTCTAGCTAGCTGGCCCGTTCCGAGACGCGTCTCCAGACACCTTAACCGTGTGGCTGGCTCGCAAAGAACCGCAAAAAAATTAAAAAAATGTATACGTTTATTTGCTAGTAGTGGTTTTTTGATCACGGTGCACATTTTACTTCCTGTCTAAATCCCGAAAACACTCTAGCTAGCTGGCCCGCGCCGAGACGCGTCTCCAGACACTTCAACCGTGCGGCTGGCTCGCATAGAACCGCAAAAATATTAAAAAAATGTATACGTTTATTTGCTAGTAGTGGTTTTTTGATCACGGTGCACATTTTTCTTCGTGTCTAAATCACGAAAACAATCTAGCTAGCTGGCCCGCGCCAAGACGCGTCTCCAGACACCTCAACCGTGCGGTTGGCTCGCATAGAACCGCAAAAATTTAATATAATGTATACGTTTATTTGCTAGTAGTGGTTTTTTGATCACGGTGCACATTTTTCTTCCTGTCTAAATCCCGAAAACACTCTAGCTAGCTGGCCCGCGCCGAGACGCGTCTCCAGACACCTCAACCGTGCGGCTGGCTCGCAAAGAACCGCAAAAAAATTAAAAAAATGTATACGTTTATTTGCTAGTAGTGGTTTTTTGATCACGGTGCACATTTTTCTTCCTGTCTAAATCCCAAAAACACTCTAGCTAGCTGGCCCGCGCCAAGACGCGTCTCCAGACACCTCAACCGTGCGGCTGACTCGCATAGAACCGCAAAAAAATTAAAAAATGTATACGTTTATTTGCTAGTAGTGGTTTTTTGATCACGGTGCACATTTTTCTTCCTGTCAAAATCCCGAAAACACTTTAGCTAGCTGGCCCGCGCCGAGACGCGTCTCCAGACACCTCAACCGTGCGGCTGGCTCGCACAGAACCGCAAAAAATTTTAAAAAAATGTATACGTTTATTTGCTAGTAGTGGTTTTTTGATCACGGTGCACATTTTTCTTCCTGTCTAAATCCTAGAAACACTCTAACTAGCTGGCCCACGCCGAGACGCGTCTCCAGACATCTCAACCGTGCGGCTGGCTCGCATAGAACCGCAAAAATTTAATATAATGTATACGTTTATTTGCTAGTAGTGGTTTTTTGATAACGGTGCACATTTTTCTTCCTGTCTATATCCCGAAAACACTCTAGCTAGCTGGCCCGCGCTGAGACGCGTCTCCAGACACCTCAACCGTGCGGCTGGCTCGCATAGAACCGCAAAAATATTAAAAAAATGTATACGTTTATTTGCTAGTAGTGGTTTTTGATCACGGTGCACATTTTTCTTCCTGTCTAAATCACGAAAATACGCTAGCTAGCTGGCCCGCACCGAGACGCGTCTCCAGACACCTCAACCGTGCGGCTGGCTCGCACAGAACCGCAAAAAATTAAAAAAAAATGTATACGTTTATTTGCTAGTAGTGGTTTTTTGATCACGGTGCACATTTTTCTTCCTGTCTAAATCCTAGAAACACTCTAGCTAGCTGGCCCGCGCCGAGTCGCGTCTCCAGACACCTCAACCGTGCGGCTGGCTCGCACAGAACCGCAAAAAATAAAAAATAAATGTATACGTTTATTTGCTAATAGTGGTTTTTTGATCACGGTGCACATTTTTCTTCCTGTCTAAATCCTAGAAACACTCTGGCTAGCTGGCCTACGTCGAGACGCGTCTCCAGACACCTCAACCGTGCGGCTGGCTCGCATAGAACCGCAAAAATTTAATATAATGTATACGTTTATTTGCTAGTAGTGGTTTTTTGATCACGGTGCACATTTTTCTTCCTGTCGTAATCCCGAAAACACTCTAGCTAGCTGGCCCGCGCGGAGACGCGTCCCCAGACACCTCAACCGTGCGGCTGGCTCGCATAGAACCGCAAAAAATTTTAAAAAAACAATACGTTTATTTGCTAGTAGTGGTTTTTTGATCACGGTGCACATTTTTCTTCCTGTCAAAATCCCGAAAACACTTTAGCTAGCTGGCCCGCGCCGAGACGCGTCTCCAGACACCTCAACCGTGCGGCTGGCTCGCACAGAACCGCAAAATATTAAAAAAAAATGTATACGTTTATTTGCTAGTAGTGGTTTTTTGATCACGGTGCACATTTTTCTTCCTGTCTCAATCCTAGAAACACTCTGGCTAGCTGGCCAACGTCAAGGCGCGTCTCCAGACACCTCAACCGTGCGGCTGGCTCGCATAGAACCGCAAAAATTTAATATAATGTATACGTTTATTTGCTAGTAGTGGTTTTTTGATCACGGTGCACATTTTTCTAACTGTCTCAATCCCGAAAACAGTCTAGCCAGCTGGCGCGCGCCGAAACCCGCCTCCAGACACCTCAACCGTGCGGCTGGCTCGCATAGAAACGCAAAAAAAAAAAAAATGTATACGTTTATTTGCTCGTAGTGGTTTTTTGATCACGGTGCACATTTTTCTTCCTGTCTAAATCCCGAAAACACTCTAGGTAGCTGGCCCGTGCCGAGACGTGTCTCCAGACTCCTCAACCGTGCGGCTGGCTCGCATAGAACCGCAAAAAAAATAAAAAAATATATACGTTTATTTGCTCGTAGTGGTTTTTTGATCACGGTGCACATTTTTCTTCCTGTCTTTATCCCGAAAACACTCTAGCTAGCTGGCCCGCGCTGAGGCGCGTCTACAGACACCTCAACCGTGCGGCTGGCTCGCATAGAACCGCAAAGAATTAAAAAAAATGTAAACGTTTATTTGCTACTAGTTGTTTTTTAATCACGGTGCACATTTTTCTTCCTGTCTAAACCCCGAAAACACTCTAGCTAGCTGGCCCGCGCCGTGATGCGTCTCCAGACACCTCAACCGTGCGGCTGGCTCGCATAGAACCGCAACAAATTCAAAAAAAATGTAAACGTTTATTTGCTAGTAGTGGTTTTTTGATCACGGTGCACATTTTTCTTCCTGTCTAAATCCCGAAAACACTCTAGCCAGCTGGTCCGCGCTGAGACGCGTCTCCAGACACCTCAACCATGCGGCTGGCTCGCATAGAACCGCAAAAATATTAAAAAAAATTATACGTTTATTTGCTAGTAGTGGTTTTTTGATCACGGTGCACATTTTTCTTCCTGTTCATATCCCGAAAACACTCTAGCTAGCTGGCCGGCGCTGAGACGCGTCTACAGACACCTCAACCGTGCGGCTGGCTCGCATAGAACCGCAAAGAATTTAAAAAAATGTAAACGTTTATTTGCTACTAGTGGTTTTTTAATCACGGTGCACATTTTTCTTCCTGTCTAAATCCCGGAAACACTCTAGCTAGCTGGTCCGCGCTGAGACGCGTCTCCAGACACCTCAACCGTGCGGCTGGCTCGCATAGAACTGCAAAAAATTGCACATTTGTGTTCCTGGCTAAATTCTGAAAACGCTATAGCTAGCTGGCCCGCGCCGAGACGCGTCTCCAGACGCGTCTCCAGACGCCTCAAACGTGCGGCTGGCTCAAAACAATTGGTACTTTTAGCTCAAGATTCAAGCAACACCTACTTTGCATTCAAAAAGAAACTACATAGAAACAACTTACCTACCCAGGGTATGCACGCAGCTAGTATTGGTGAATTTGTCCCATGTTCTCAATATATAACTCTTTTTTGTGACAAAACACTACACCACACAGTCCTCAACTGTTCAATCATATTTATTTTTAACCATACTATTTTAGACGTTTAGCAAAGTTCTTTCGGGAGTGTAGGTAGTTAAGTGCGGGTGCGCGGAAAATTAAAGTCTCTTAGCTACTTACTATTATAATGTCCGTGCACAACACGATTACACGACACAGAAACAGAAGGAGAACAGACAGTAAACACACAATAGTCACAAAGTCACAACACAGTACAGTAGTCAGTTCACGTAAACTATATCGAACTTATCACAATACTTTGCCTAAGCGAGTCGCGAGCGCAGGTGATTAGCGGCGAGGTCCTTGACCGACTGACCTACCTACAAACCGAATCGATCCGTGCAGGGCCGGACTCAGGGCCTTTGCGCACGCGACTTCTTATACATTGCGCTCCTAATATTTAATGATGCGCATGATCATTGCGCCACCGACACCATCCGACATTATAATGAAAACATTATAGATGCCGTGAATGTCCAGAGTTGTGTTATCAATAAACTTACGTGATTATAATAATGTGGCTGTGTTTATGTTTGTGTTGTAGTTGTGCTGTGTGTGTTTATAACAAACATAAATAAATATGTGGTAGGTGTGAACCCTACAGACGCACTCGATAAGTCTTTTGTTTTGTTTTATTAACATTGTTTGTTGTGTTTCTGCCATGTTTTAATCTCGATATGATCTCGATATAGCAACCTCTGTGAACCATAGTCTCCAACAGTGCGCCCGCGCGTTCCGTCATTTGTCTATGACATTGATAAATGATACTGGAGCACTGGGCCATTGAGATTTGGTTAATTTTGAAATTTTTTATTGTATGTATTTATGTATTCCACATTTTAAATTGTTTTATTTTTAGACAAATTATTATATTCATTATTTTATTTGTATATATATCTTAGTGTTGTGTTCCGTATATGTGTCCGTGACATCACATCAGGCCCTGTCATAACACCAGCGCTGTGATATTTATTTTTTAAATATCGCAGCATATGCTGAGACAGGGACCTTTTAGGCCTCGCACAAATTAATTTTAAGACGCCGCTTATATGTATGTATTGATTGATATGTATGTCTTGTGCGAGTCCCAAATAAATATTTTTCTTTCTTCTTTTCTTTCTTTCTTCCTTTCCTGGCTAAATTCTGAAAACGCTATAGCCAGCTGGCCCGCGCCGAGACGCGTCTCCAGACGCCTCAAATGTGCGGCTGGCTCTCATGGAACTGCAAAAAATTGCACATTTTTGTTCCTGGCTAAATTCTAAAAACGCTATAGCTAGCTGGCCCGCGCCGAGACGCGTCTCCAGACGCCTCAAACGTGCGGCTGGCTCTCATAGAACTGCAAAAAATTGCACATTTTTGTTCCTGGCTAAATTCTGAAAACGCTATAGCTAGCTGGCCCGCGCCGAGACGCGTCTCCAGACGCCTCAAACGTGCGGCTGGCTCGCAGGGAGACTGCAAAAAATTGCACAGTTTTGTTCCTAGCTAAATTCTGAAAACGCTATTGCTAGCTGGCCCGCGCCCAGACGCGTCTCCAGACGCCTCAAACGTGCGGCTGGCTCTCATAGAACTGCAAAAAATTGCACATTTTTGTTCGTGGCTAAATTCTGAAAACGCTATAGCTAGCTGGCCCGCGCCGAGACGCGTCTCCAGACGCCTCAAACGTGCGGCTGGCTCTCATAGAACTGCAAACAATTGCACATTTTTGTTCCTGGCTAAATTCTGAAAACGCTATAGCTAGCTGGCCCGCGCCGAGACGCGTCTCCAGACGCCTCAAACGTGCGGCTGGCTCGCAGAGAGACTGCAAAAAATTGCACAGTTTTGTTCCTAGCTAAATTCTGAAAACGCTATTGCTAGCTGGCCCGCTACGAGACGCATCTCCAGACGCCTCAAACGTACGGCTGGCTCGCATAGAACTGCAAAAAATTGCACATTTTTGTTCCTGGCTAAATTCTGAAAACGCTATAGCTAGCTGGCCCGCGCCCAGACGCGTCTCCAGACGCCTCAAACGTGCGGCTGGCTCTCATAGAACTGCAAAAAATTGCACATTTTTGTTCCTGGCTAAATTCTGAAAACGCTATAGCTAGCTGGCCCGCGCCGAGACGCGTCTCCAGACGCCTCAAACGTGCGGCTGGCTCGCAGAGAGACTGCAAAAAATTGTACAGTTTTGTTCCTAGCTAAATTCTGAAAACGCTATTGCTAGCTGGCCCGCTACGAGACGCATCTCCAGACGCCTCAAACGTACGGCTGGCTCGCATAGAACTGCAAAAAATTGCACATTTTTGTTCCTGGCTAAATTCTGAAAACGCTATAGCTAGCTGGCCCGCGCCCAGACGCGTCTCCAGACGCCTCAAACGTGCGGCTGGCTCTCATAGAACTGCAAAAAATTGCACATTTTTGTTCCTGGCTAAATTATGAAAACGCTATAGCTAGCTGGCCCGCGCCGAGACGCGTCTCCAGACGCCTCAAACGTACGGCTGGCTCGCATAAGACTGCAAAAAATTGCACATTTTTGTTCCTGGCTAAATTCTGAAAACGCTATAGCTAGCTGGCCCGCGCCGAGACGCGTCTCCAGACGCGTCTCCAGACGCCTCAAACGTGCGGCTGGCTCGCATAGAACTGCAAAAAATTGCACATTTTTGTTCCTGGCTAAATTCTGAAAACGCTATAGCTAGCTGGCCCGCGCCGAGACGCGTCTCCAGACGCCTCAAACGTGCGGCTGACTCGCATAGAACTGCAAAAAATTGCACATTTTTGTTCCTGGCTAAATTCTGAAAACGCTACAGCTAGCTGGCCCGCGCCGAGACGCGTCTCCAGACGCCTCAAACGTGTGGCTGGCTCTCAAAGAACTGCAAAAAATTGCACATTTTTGTTCCTGGCTAAATTCTGTGAACGCTATAGCTAGCTGGCCCGCGCCGAGACGCGTCTCCAGACGCCTCAAACGTGCGGCTGACTCGCATAGAACTGCAAAAAATTGCACATTTTTGTTCCTGGCTAAATTCTGAAAACGCTACAGCTAGCTGGCCCGCGCCGAGACGCGTCTCCGGACGCCTCAAACGTGCGGCTGGCTCTAATAGAACTGCAAAAAATTGCACATTTTTGTTCCTGGCTAAATTCTGAAAACGCTATAGCTAGCTGGCCTGCGCCCAGACACGTCTCCAGACGCCTCAAACGAGCGGCTGGCTAGCATAGAACTGCAAAAAATTGCACATTTTTGTTCCTGGCTAAATTCTGAAAACGCTATAGCTAGCTGGCCCGCGCCGAGACGCGTCTCCAGACGCCTCAAATTTGCGGCTGGCTCGCATGGAACTGCAAAAAATTACACATTTTTGTTCCTGGCTCAATTCTGAAAACGCTATAGCTAGCTGGCCCGCGCCGAGACGCGTCTCCAGACGCCTCAAACGTGCGGCTGGGTCTCATAGAACTGCAAAAAATTGCACATTTTTGTTACTGGCTAAATTCTGAAAACGCTATAGCTAGCTGGCCCGCGCCGAGACGCGTCTCCAGACGCCTCAAACGTGCGGCTGGTTCGCATAAGACTGCAAAAAATTGCACATTTTTGTTCCTAGCTAAATTCTGAAAACGCTATTGCTAGCTGGCCCGCTACGAGACGCGTCTCCAGACGCCTCAAACGTACGGCTGGCTCGCATAGAACTGCAAAAAATTGCACATTTTTGTTCCTGGCTAAATTCTGAAAACGCTATAGCTAGCTGGCCCGCGCCCAGACGCGTCTCCAGACGCCTCAAACGTGCGGCTGGCTCTCATAGAACTGCAAAAAATTGCACATTTTTGTTCCTGGCTAAATTCTGAAAACGCTATAGCTAGCTGGCCCGCGCCGAGACGCATCTCCAGACGCCTCAAACGTGCGGCTGGCTCGCATAAGACTGCAAAAAATTGCACATTTTTGTTCCTGGCTAAATTCTGAAAACGCTATAGCTAGCTGGCCCGCGCCGAGACGCGTCTCCAGACGCGTCTCCAGACGCCTCAAACGTGCGGCTGGCTCGCATAGAACTGGAAAAAATTGCACATTTTTGTTCCTGGCTAAATACTGAAAACGCTATAGCTAGCTGGCCCGCGCCGAGACGCGTCTCCAGACGCCTCAAACGTGCGGCTGGCTCGCATAGAACTGCAAAAAATTGCACATTTTTGTTCCTGGCTAAATTCTGAAAACGCTACAGCTAGCTGGCCCGCGCCGAGACGCGTCTCCAGACGCCTCAAACGTGCGGCTGGCTCTCAAAGAACTGGAAAAAATTGCACATTTTTGTTCCTGGCTAAATACTGAAAACGCTATAGCTAGCTGGCCCGCGCCGAGACGCGTCTCCAGACGCCTCAAACGTGCGGCTGGCTCGCATAGAACTGCAAAAAATTGCACATTTTTGTTCCTGGCTAAATTCTGAAAACGCTACAGCTAGCTGGCCCGCGCCGAGACGCGTCTCCGGACGCCTCAAACGTGCGGCTGGCTCTAATAGAACTGCAAAAAATTGCACATTTTTGTTCCTGGCTAAATTCTGAAAACGCTATAGCTAGCTGGCCTGCGCCGAGACACGTCTCCAGACGCCTCAAACGTGCGGCTGGCTCGCATAGAACTGCAAAAAATTGCACATTTTTGTTCCTGGCTAAATTCTGAAAACGCTATAGCTAGCTGGCCCGCGCCGAGACGCGTCTCCAGACGCCTCAAACGTGCGGCTGGCTCGCATAGAACTGCAAAAAATTGCACATTTTTGTTCCTGGCTAAATTCTGAAAACTCTTTAGCTAGCTGGCCGCGCCGAGACGCGTCTCCAGACGCCTCAAACGTGCGGCTGGCTAGCATAGAATTGCAAAAAATTGCACATTTCTGTTCCTGGCTAAATACTGAAAACGCTATGGCTAGCTGGCTCGCGCCGAGACGCGTCTCCAGACGCCTCAAACGTGCGGCTGGCTCGCATAGAACTGCAAAAAATTGCAAATTTTTGTTCCTGGCTAAATTATGAAAACACTATAGCTAGCTGGCCCGCGCCGAGACGCGTCTCCAGACGCCTCAAACGTGCGGCTGGCTCGCATAGAACTGCAAAAAATTGCACATTTTTGTTCCTGGCTAAATTCTGAAAACGCTATAGCTAGCTGGCCCGCGCCGAGACGCCTCTACAGACGCCTCAAACGTGCGGCTGGCTCGCATAGTACTGCAAAAAATTGCACAGTTTTGTTCCTGGCTAAATTCTGAAAACACTATAGCTAGCTGGCCCGCTCCGAGACGGGTCTCCAGACGCCTCAAACGTGCGGCTGGCTCGCATAGAACTGCAAAAAATTGCACATTTTTGTCCCTGGCTAAATTCTGAAAACGCTATAGCTAGCTGGCCCGCGCCGAGACGCGTCTCCAGACGCGTCTCCAGACGCCTCAAACGTGCGGCTGGCTCAAAACAATTGGTACTTTTAGCTCAAGATTCAAGCAACACCTACTTTGCATTCAAAAAGAAACTACATAGAAACAACTTACCTACCCAGGGTATGCACGCAGCTAGTATTGGTGAATTTGTCCCATGTTCTCAATATATAACTCTTTTTTGTGACAAAACACTACACCACACAGTCCTCAACTGTTCAATCATATTTATTTTTAACCATACTATTTTAGACGTTTAGCAAAGTTCTTTCGGGAGTGTAGGTAGTTAAGTGCGGGTGCGCGGAAAATTAAAGTCTCTTAGCTACTTACTATTATAATGTCCGTGCACAACACGATTACACGACACAGAAACAGAAGGAGAACAGACAGTAAACACACAATAGTCACAAAGTCACAACACAGTACAGTAGTCAGTTCACGTAAACTATATCGAACTTATCACAATACTTTGCCTAAGCGAGTCGCGAGCGCAGGTGATTAGCGGCGAGGTCCTTGACCGACTGACCTACCTACAAACCGAATCGATCCGTGCAGGGCCGGACTCAGGGCCTTTGCGCACGCGACTTCTTATACATTGCGCTCCTAATATTTAATGATGCGCATGATCATTGCGCCACCGACACCATCCGACATTATAATGAAAACATTATAGATGCCGTGAATGTCCAGAGTTGTGTTATCAATAAACTTACGTGATTATAATAATGTGGCTGTGTTTATGTTTGTGTTGTAGTTGTGCTGTGTGTGTTTATAACAAACATAAATAAATATGTGGTAGGTGTGAACCCTACAGACGCACTCGATAAGTCTTTTGTTTTGTTTTATTAACATTGTTTGTTGTGTTTCTGCCATGTTTTAATCTCGATATGATCTCGATATAGCAACCTCTGTGAACCATAGTCTCCAACAGTGCGCCCGCGCGTTCCGTCATTTGTCTATGACATTGATAAATGATACTGGAGCACTGGGCCATTGAGATTTGGTTAATTTTGAAATTTTTTATTGTATGTATTTATGTATTCCACATTTTAAATTGTTTTATTTTTAGACAAATTATTATATTCATTATTTTATTTGTATATATATCTTAGTGTTGTGTTCCGTATATGTGTCCGTGACATCACATCAGGCCCTGTCATAACACCAGCGCTGTGATATTTATTTTTTAAATATCGCAGCATATGCTGAGACAGGGACCTTTTAGGCCTCGCACAAATTAATTTTAAGACGCCGCTTATATGTATGTATTGATTGATATGTATGTCTTGTGCGAGTCCCAAATAAATATTTTTCTTTCTTCTTTTCTTTCTTTCTTCCTTTCCTGGCTAAATTCTGAAAACGCTATAGCCAGCTGGCCCGCGCCGAGACGCGTCTCCAGACGCCTCAAATGTGCGGCTGGCTCTCATGGAACTGCAAAAAATTGCACATTTTTGTTCCTGGCTAAATTCTAAAAACGCTATAGCTAGCTGGCCCGCGCCGAGACGCGTCTCCAGACGCCTCAAACGTGCGGCTGGCTCTCATAGAACTGCAAAAAATTGCACATTTTTGTTCCTGGCTAAATTCTGAAAACGCTATAGCTAGCTGGCCCGCGCCGAGACGCGTCTCCAGACGCCTCAAACGTGCGGCTGGCTCGCAGGGAGACTGCAAAAAATTGCACAGTTTTGTTCCTAGCTAAATTCTGAAAACGCTATTGCTAGCTGGCCCGCGCCCAGACGCGTCTCCAGACGCCTCAAACGTGCGGCTGGCTCTCATAGAACTGCAAAAAATTGCACATTTTTGTTCGTGGCTAAATTCTGAAAACGCTATAGCTAGCTGGCCCGCGCCGAGACGCGTCTCCAGACGCCTCAAACGTGCGGCTGGCTCTCATAGAACTGCAAAAAATTGCACATTTTTGTTCCTGGCTAAATTCTGAAAACGCTATAGCTAGCTGGCCCGCGCCGAGACGCGTCTCCAGACGCCTCAAACGTGCGGCTGGCTCGCAGAGAGACTGCAAAAAATTGCACAGTTTTGTTCCTAGCTAAATTCTGAAAACGCTATTGCTAGCTGGCCCGCTACGAGACGCATCTCCAGACGCCTCAAACGTACGGCTGGCTCGCATAGAACTGCAAAAAATTGCACATTTTTGTTCCTGGCTAAATTCTGAAAACGCTATAGCTAGCTGGCCCGCGCCCAGACGCGTCTCCAGACGCCTCAAACGTGCGGCTGGCTCTCATAGAACTGCAAAAAATTGCACATTTTTGTTCCTGGCTAAATTCTGAAAACGCTATAGCTAGCTGGCCCGCGCCGAGACGCGTCTCCAGACGCCTCAAACGTGCGGCTGGCTCGCAGAGAGACTGCAAAAAATTGTACAGTTTTGTTCCTAGCTAAATTCTGAAAACGCTATTGCTAGCTGGCCCGCTACGAGACGCATCTCCAGACGCCTCAAACGTACGGCTGGCTCGCATAGAACTGCAAAAAATTGCACATTTTTGTTCCTGGCTAAATTCTGAAAACGCTATAGCTAGCTGGCCCGCGCCCAGACGCGTCTCCAGACGCCTCAAACGTGCGGCTGGCTCTCATAGAACTGCAAAAAATTGCACATTTTTGTTCCTGGCTAAATTATGAAAACGCTATAGCTAGCTGGCCCGCGCCGAGACGCGTCTCCAGACGCCTCAAACGTACGGCTGGCTCGCATAAGACTGCAAAAAATTGCACATTTTTGTTCCTGGCTAAATTCTGAAAACGCTATAGCTAGCTGGCCCGCGCCGAGACGCGTCTCCAGTCGCGTCTCCAGACGCCTCAAACGTGCGGCTGGCTCGCATAGAACTGCAAAAAATTGCACATTTTTGTTCCTGGCTAAATTCTGAAAACGCTATAGCTAGCTGGCCCGCGCCGAGACGCGTCTCCAGACGCCTCAAACGTGCGGCTGACTCGCATAGAACTGCAAAAAATTGCACATTTTTGTTCCTGGCTAAATTCTGAAAACGCTACAGCTAGCTGGCCCGCGCCGAGACGCGTCTCCAGACGCCTCAAACGTGCGGCTGGCTCTCAAAGAACTGCAAAAAATTGCACATTTTTGTTCCTGGCTAAATTCTGTGAACGCTATAGCTAGCTGGCCCGCGCCGAGACGCGTCTCCAGACGCCTCAAACGTGCGGCTGACTCGCATAGAACTGCAAAAAATTGCACATTTTTGTTCCTGGCTAAATTCTGAAAACGCTACAGCTAGCTGGCCCGCGCCGAGACGCGTCTCCGGACGCCTCAAACGTGCGGCTGGCTCTAATAGAACTGCAAAAAATTGCACATTTTTGTTCCTGGCTAAATTCTGAAAACGCTATAGCTAGCTGGCCTGCGCCCAGACACGTCTCCAGACGCCTCAAACGAGCGGCTGGCTAGCATAGAACTGCAAAAAATTGCACATTTTTGTTCCTGGCTAAATTCTGAAAACGCTATAGCTAGCTGGCCCGCGCCGAGACGCGTCTCCAGACGCCTCAAATTTGCGGCTGGCTCGCATGGAACTGCAAAAAATTACACATTTTTGTTCCTGGCTCAATTCTGAAAACGCTATAGCTAGCTGGCCCGCGCCGAGACGCGTCTCCAGACGCCTCAAACGTGCGGCTGGCTCTCATAGAACTGCAAAAAATTGCACATTTTTGTTACTGGCTAAATTCTGAAAACGCTATAGCTAGCTGGCCCGCGCCGAGACGCGTCTCCAGACGCCTCAAACGTGCGGCTGGTTCGCATAAGACTGCAAAAAATTGCACATTTTTGTTCCTAGCTAAATTCTGAAAACGCTATTGCTAGCTGGCCCGCTACGAGACGCGTCTCCAGACGCCTCAAACGTACGGCTGGCTCGCATAGAACTGCAAAAAATTGCACATTTTTGTTCCTGGCTAAATTCTGAAAACGCTATAGCTAGCTGGCCCGCGCCCAGACGCGTCTCCAGACGCCTCAAACGTGCGGCTGGCTCTCATAGAACTGCAAAAAATTGCACATTTTTGTTCCTGGCTAAATTCTGAAAACGCTATAGCTAGCTGGCCCGCGCCGAGACGCATCTCCAGACGCCTCAAACGTGCGGCTGGCTCGCATAAGACTGCAAAAAATTGCACATTTTTGTTCCTGGCTAAATTCTGAAAACGCTATAGCTAGCTGGCCCGCGCCGAGACGCGTCTCCAGACGCGTCTCCAGACGCCTCAAACGTGCGGCTGGCTCGCATAGAACTGGAAAAAATTGCACATTTTTGTTCCTGGCTAAATACTGAAAACGCTATAGCTAGCTGGCCCGCGCCGAGACGCGTCTCCAGACGCCTCAAACGTGCGGCTGGCTCGCATAGAACTGCAAAAAATTGCACATTTTTGTTCCTGGCTAAATTCTGAAAACGCTACAGCTAGCTGGCCCGCGCCGAGACGCGTCTCCAGACGCCTCAAACGTGCGGCTGGCTCTCAAAGAACTGGAAAAAATTGCACATTTTTGTTCCTGGCTAAATACTGAAAACGCTATAGCTAGCTGGCCCGCGCCGAGACGCGTCTCCAGACGCCTCAAACGTGCGGCTGGCTCGCATAGAACTGCAAAAAATTGCACATTTTTGTTCCTGGCTAAATTCTGAAAACGCTACAGCTAGCTGGCCCGCGCCGAGACGCGTCTCCAGACGCCTCAAACGTGCGGCTGGCTCGCATAGAACTGCAAAAAATTGCACATTTTTGTTCCTGGCTAAATTCTGAAAACGCTATAGCTAGCTGGCCCGCGCCGAGACGCGTCTCCAGACGCCTCAAACGTGCGGCTGGCTCGCATAGAACTGCAAAAAATTGCACATTTTTGTTCCTGGCTAAATTCTGAAAACTCTTTAGCTAGCTGGCCGCGCCGAGACGCGTCTCCAGACGCCTCAAACGTGCGTCTGGCTAGCATAGAATTGCAAAAAATTGCACATTTCTGTTCCTGGCTAAATACTGAAAACGCTATGGCTAGCTGGCTCGCGCCGAGACGCGTCTCCAGACGCCTCAAACGTGCGGCTGGCTCGCATAGAACTGCAAAAAATTGCAAATTTTTTGTTCCTGGCTAAATTATGAAAACACTATAGCTAGCTGGCCCGCGCCGAGACGCGTCTCCAGACGCCTCAAACGTGCGGCTGGCTCGCATAGAACTGCAAAAAATTGCACATTTTTGTTCCTAGCTAAATTCTGAAAACGCTATAGCTAGCTGGCCCGCGCCGAGACGCCTCTACAGACGCCTCAAACGTGCGGCTGGCTCGCATAGTACTGCAAAAAATTGCACAGTTTTGTTCCTGGCTAAATTCTGAAAACACTATAGCTAGCTGGCCCGCTCCGAGACGGGTCTCCAGACGCCTCAAACGTGCGGCTGGCTCGCATAGAACTGCAAAAAATTGCACATTTTTGTCCCTGGCTAAATTCTGAAAACGCTATAGCTAGCTGGCCCGCGCCGAGACGCGTCTCCAGACGCGTCTCCAGACGCCTCAAACGTGCGGCTGGCTCAAAACAATTGGTACTTTTAGCTCAAGATTCAAGCAACACCTACTTTGCATTCAAAAAGAAACTACATAGAAACAACTTACCTACCCAGGGTATGCACGCAGCTAGTATTGGTGAATTTGTCCCATGTTCTCAATATATAACTCTTTTTTGTGACAAAACACTACACCACACAGTCCTCAACTGTTCAATCATATTTATTTTTAACCATAATATTTTAGACGTTTAGCAAAGTTCTTTCGGGAGTGTAGGTAGTTAAGTGCGGGTGCGCGGAAAATAAAAGTCTCTTAGCTACTTACTATTATAATGTCCGTGCACAACACGATTACACGACACAGAAACAGAAGGAGAACAGACAGTAAACACACAATAGTCACAAAGTCACAACACAGTACAGTAGTCAGTTCACGTAAACTATATCGAACTTATCACAATACTTTGCCTAAGCGAGTCGCGAGCGCAGGTGATTAGCGGCGAGGTCCTTGATCGACTGACCTACAAACCGACTCGATCCGTGCAGGGCCGGACTCAGGGCCTTTGCGCACGCGACTTCTTATACATTGCGCTCCTAATATTTAATGATGCGCATGATCATTGCGCCACCGACGCCATCCGACATTATAATGAAAACATTATAGATGCCGTGAATGTCCAGAGTTGTGTTATCAATAAACTTACATGATAATAATAATGTGGCTGTGTTTATGTTTGTGTTGTAGTTGTGCTGTGTGTGTTTATAATAAACATAAATGAATATGTGGTAGGTGTGAACCCTACATCACCCCCCTCCAGAGACCGTCCAGGGCGATAAAAATCTGGGAACCTGACATGACGACCAGAGCGAGTGGTATACTCTTTGCTACTGCTAGGTGGAGTGACTTCTTCTGGGTCAGCTTTGTCTGCCAAAATGTAAGCTGGCTTAAGGCGGTCTATTGAGACCGTGACCTCTCTACCCTTTAATAAAATTCTGAAGACTTTGTCTCCCCGTTGCAGAACTTTGTGGGGACCTGTGTACGCTGGTTGTAGCGAGCCACGTAATGCGTCTTCACGAAGGAACACGTGATCAGTGGTCTGCAGATCCTTATAAACGAATACGCTGGTCTTGCTGTGACGGGATGCTGATGAGTTGGTTGCAGGTTTTGAGCGAACTTGCGAATGCGCGCAGTGAAGTCTGTGACGTCAGTCGTTCCTTCGTCACTAGGGGTGAAGAATTCACCTGGGAGCCTTAGCGGTTCGCCGTATACAAGTTCGGCTGAGGACGCCTGGACATCCTGTTTGAATGCGCTCCGTATCCCAAGCAATACCCACGGCAAGGACTCTGTCCACTTGTCACTAGCATGGCACATGATGGACGCCTTGAGTTGCCGGTGAAATCGCTCCACCATGCCATTACATGCCGGATGGTATGCCGTTGTCCGCTTGTGCTGGAAACCAGCCAGTTTGGACAATTGTTCGAACAGGGCTGCCTCAAACTGTCGACCCCTGTCCGTGACAATGTCCGTGGGACAGCCAAACCGGGCAATACCCAGGAATCGGCGCAACTGACGGACATCTTTGGGCGGCGGGAAGTTGTTGATGGCTTCGACCTTGGAGTGGAGTGGTTTGGTGCCCTTCTCGGAGATGTGGTAACCTAGAAAAATTAACTCCGGAACACCGAAAACACACTTGGACGTGTTCACCAACATGCCGAAGTCCTTCATCCTGCCGAAGATAATGCGGAGGTGCTCCTCGTGCTCTGCCTGTGACCTTGAGAAAATTAAGAAGTCATACAAGTAAGCGTAGCAAAAGTCCAAACCTCTGGTCATCTCGTCCACAAAACGCTGGAAAGTCTGGCCTGCGTTACGCAGACCGAACGTCATGTACGGAAATTCGTACAGGCCGAACGGTGTGGTGATCGCCGTCTTCGGAATGTCATCTGGACTGACAGGGATCTGATTATAGGCCTTAACAAGGTCTATGGTGCTGAAGACTTTGCAACCAGCGATGCTGTGTGCAAAGTCGTGGATGTGCCTAATCGGATACCTGTCAGGGATGGTTCGGGCGTTGAGCATTCGGTAATCACCACAGGGTCGCCAACCGTTGTCTTTCTTGGGGGCGAGGTGCAATGGTGATGCCCATGGACTCTCCGACGGTCTGGCGGTTCCATTGGCCAGCATCAACTGGAACTCCTGCTGAGCAGTCTTTAATTTATCTGGCGCTAGTCGCCGAAATGGTGATGATACTGGAGGGCCGGGGGTGGTGCGGATGTGGTGTACGGTGTTGTGTGGTGTAGTGCGTAGTGTACCGGCAGGTCGGGTGATGTCGGGATAGGCTTCCAAAATTTTGTGGTACCTCGAATCACCAGAAGAAATTTTTACAGAAAATAAAGATGAGTCTGAGTGATCCGAGGCTATAGAGAAGACATTCGTAGTACTATCAACTAGTCGTTGATTACGACAGTCAACGACTAGCGAGTAAAAACTTAAAAAATCTATGCCGATAATTGGCTTGGTTACCTCGGCCACCACAAAACGCCACTTAAAGTCTCTACGGAGTCCTAAATTTAAACTTAATTCTACGAAACCAAATGTTTTGATGGGCGTACCATTTGCGGCCACAAGTTGGTAGTTAGTACACGCACGACGTTCACTTAACAGGCGACGAGGGTAGACGCAGAGGTCGCTGCCTGTGTCGACCAGGAACTGCGTCTTGGTGGCCCGATCCGTGGCGAACAGGCGACCAGTTGAGCGAGGGCAATCGTCTGTCGCCATCACCGACTGCCCGCGGCGTTTCCCTGCCGGAAGTCGCAGGGCTTGCTGCAGCGCTTCGCCTTCTCGCCATGCATCGCGTGGTACCAGCAAACAGGATGCTGCCGGTAGCTGGAGTCCGAGCGTGTTGAAGAACGTTGGCGTGAGTGCCGTCGCGCGTCTCGACCACGGCTGTGGGAGCGGGTCTGCGAACGGCTGTCACGCAGCTGCAGCGTCAGGTCCTTCATCGTCCGCTTCAGCTCGGCGATCTCGGCTGCCATCTTGGTGACCGAGGGTCCTGCTGCTGAAGTTGCTGCGACGTGGGTTGCTGGCGCGACGATGTCCTGGACGCGGTCAGCCAGCTCAGCTAGCGCTTCCAGGGTGCTGTGGGGCTGCGATGCCAGAAGGGGCTGGATGTTGGTGGGGAGTCGGCTGCACCAGATAGTGCGCACGAAGTCCTCAGGCACGGAAGGGCCTGCTAACCCCTGCAGGTGCCGAAGAAACTGCGACGGCTTCCGGTCTCCCAGCTCTTCGTGCATCAGCAGCTGCTTCACTTTGCGCTCCTGGGAGGCTGAGAGCCTCCGCACCAATTCGGTCTTCAACTTCTCGTAGCGGTTGGTGGCGGGAGGGGACATGATGACATCCCTCACTTCTTTCGAAAACTGGGGGTCGAGGTGTCCAACGACATAATTGTATTTTGTGACGTCATTCGTCACCCCAGCATTCTCGAACAGCGCCTCAATTTGCGCAAACCAAATATCGGGCTCCTCGGGCCAAAACGGCGGTAGGCGCAAAGCGACGCGGTACACCTCGGCCGGGTCGACCTTTGGACCCGATAAGCGCTTAGCCCTGCGCGCGCGTTGCGCGACGTGGTCGGCGGGCTGCGACGACGCGGTGTGTTCGGTCTCACTGTCACTCATATTTTAGTTTGTGTTCCTCTCGGGGTCACCAGTTTAGCAAAGTTCTTTCGGGAGTGTAGGTAGTTAAGTGCGGGTGCGCGGAAAATAAAAGTCTCTTAGCTACTTACTATTATAATGTCCGTGCACAACACGATTACACGACACAGAAACAGAAGGAGAACAGACAGTAAACACACAATAGTCACAAAGTCACAACACAGTACAGTAGTCAGTTCACGTAAACTATATCGAACTTATCACAATACTTTGCCTAAGCGAGTCGCGAGCGCAGGTGATTAGCGGCGAGGTCCTTGACCGACTGACCTACAAACCGAATCGATCCGTGCAGGGCCGGACTCAGGGCCTTTGCGCACGCGACTTCTTATACATTGCGCTCCTAATATTTAATGATGCGCATGATCATTGCGCCACCGACATTATAATGAAAACATTATAGATGCCGTGAATGTCCAGAGTTGTGTTATCAATAAACTTACGTGATTATAATAATGTGGCTGTGTTTATGTTTGTGTTGTAGTTGTGCTGTGTGTGTTTATAACAAACATAAATAAATATGTGGTAGGTGTGAACCCTACAGACGCACTCGATAAGTCTTTTGTTTTGTTTTATTTACATTGTTTGTTGTGTTTCTGCCATGTTTTAATCTCGATATGATCTCGATATAGCAACCTCTGTGAACCATAGTCTCCAACAGTGCGCCCGCGCGTTCCGTCATTTGTCTATGACATTGATAAATGATACTGGAGCACTGGGCCATTGAGATTTGGCTAATTTTGAAATTTTTTATTGTATGTATTTATGTATTCCACATTTTAAATTGTTTTATTTTTAGACAAATTATTATATTCATTATTTTATTTGTATATATATCTTAGTGTTGTGTTCCGTATATGTGTCCGTGACATCACATCAAGCCCTGTCAAAACACCAGCGCTGTGATATTTATTTTTTAAATATCGCAGCATATGCTGAGACAGGGACCTTTTTGGCCTCGCACAAATTAATTTTAAGACGCCGCTTATATGTATGTATTGATTGATATGTATGTCTTGTGCGAGTCCCAAATAAATATTTTTCTTTCTTCTTTTCTTTCTTTCTTCCTTTCCTGGCTAAATTCTGAAAACGCTACAGCTAGCTGGCCCGCGCCGAGACGCGTCTCCAGACGCCTCAAACGTGCGGCTGGCTCTCATAGAACTGCAAAAACTTGCACATTTTTGTTCCTGGCTAAATTCTGAAAACGCTATTGCTAGCTGGCCCGCGCCGAGACGCGTCTCCAGACGCCTCAAACGTGCGGCTGGCTCGCATAGAACTGCAAAAAATTGCACATTTTTGTTCCTGGCTAAATTCTGAAAACGCTATTGCTAGCTGGCCCGCGCCGAGACGCGTCTCCAGACGCCTCAAACGTGCGGCTGGCTCTCATAGAACTGCAAAAACTTGCACATTTTTGTTCCTGGCTAAATTCTGAAAACGCTATTGCTAGCTGGCCCGCGCCGAGACGCGTCTCCAGACGCCTCAAACGTGCGGCTGGCTCTCATAGAACTGCAAAAACTTGCACATTTTTGTTCCTGGCTAAATTCTGAAAACGCTATTGCTAGCTGGCCCGCGCCGAGACGCGTCTCCAGACGCCTCAAACGTGCGGCTGGCTCGCATAGAACTGCAGAAAATTGCACATTTTTGTTCCTGGCTAAATTCTGAAAACGCTATAGCTAGCTGGCCCGCGCCGAGACGCGTCTCCAGACGCCTCAAAAGTGCGGCTGGCTCTCATAGAACTGCAAAAAATTGCACATTTTTGTTCCTGGCTAAATTCTGAAAACGCTATTGCTAGCTGGCCCGCGCCGAGACGCGTCTCCAGACGCCTCAAACGTGCGGCTGGTTCGCATAGAACTGCAAAAAATTGCACATTTTTGTTCCTGGCTAAATTCTGAAAACGCTATAGCTAGCTGGCCCGCGCCGAGACGCGTCTCCAGACGCGTCTCCAGACGCCTCAAACGTGCGGCTGGCTCAAAAACATTGGTACTTTTAGCTCAAGATTCAAGCAACACCTACTTTGCATTCAAAATGAAACTACATATTAACAACTTACCTACCCAGGGTTTGCACGCAGCTAGTATTGGTGAATTTGTCCCATTTTCTCAATATAACTCTTTTTTGTGACAAAACACTACACCACACAGTCCTCAACTGTTCAATCATATTTATTTTTAACCATACTATTTTAGACGCACTCGATAAGTCTTTTGTTTTGTTTTATTTACATTGTTTGTTGTGTTTCTGCCATGTTTTAATCTCGATATGATCTCGATATTGCAACCTCTGTGAACCATTGTCTCCAACAGTGCGCCCGCGCGTTCCGTCATTTGTCTATGACATTGACAAATGATACTGGAGCACTGGGCCGTTGAGATTTGGTTAATTTTGAATTTTTTTATTGTATGTATATCTGTATTCCACATTTTAAATTGTTTTATTTTTAGACAAATTATTATATTCATTATTTTATTTGTATATATATCATAGTGTTGTGTTCCGTATGTGTGTCCGTGACATCACATCAGGCCCTGTCATAACACCAGCGCTGTGATATTTATTTTTTAAATATCGCAGCATATGCTGAGACAGGGAACTTTGTGGCCTCGCACAAATTAATTTTAAGACGCCGCTTATATGTATTGATTGATATGTATGTCTTGTGCGAGTCCCAAATAAATATTATTCTTTCTTTCTTTCTTTCTTTCCTGGCTAAATTCTGAAAACGCTACAGCTAGCTGGCCCGCGCCGAGACGCGTCTCCAGACGCCTCAAACGTGCGGCTGGCTCTCATAGAACTGCAAAAAATTGCACATTTTTGTTCCTGGCTAAATTCTGAAAACGCTTTAGCTAGCTGGCCCGCGCCGAGACGCGTCTCCAGACGCCTCAAATGTGCGGCTGGCTCTCATAGAACTGCAAAAAATTGCACATTTTTGTTGCTGGCAAAATTCTGAAAACGCTATAGCTAGCTGGCCCGAGCCGAGACGCGTCTCCAGACGCCTCAAACGTGCGGCTGGCTCGCATAGAACTGCAAAAAATTGCACATTTTTGTTCCTGGCTAAATTCTGAAAACGCTATAGCTAGCTGGCCGCGCCGAGACGCGTCTCCAGACGCCTCAAACGTGCGGCTGGCTAACATAGAACTGCAAATAATTGCACATTTTTGTTCCTGGCTAAATTCTGAAAACGCTTTAGCTAGCTGGCCCGCGCCGAGACGCGTCTCCAGACGCCTCAAACGTGCGGCTGGCTTTCATAGAACTGCAAAAAATTGCACATTTTTGTTCCTGGCTAAATTCTGAAAACGCTTTAGCTAGCTGGCCCGCGCCGAGACGCGTCTCCAGACGCCTCAAATGTGCGGCTGGCTCTCATAGAACTGCAAAAAATTGCACATTTTTGTTGCTGGCAAAATTCTGAAAACGCTATAGCTAGCTGGCCCGCGCCGAGACGCGTCTCCAGACGCCTCAAACGTGCGGCTGTCTCGCATAGAACTGCAAAAAATTGCACATTTTTGTTCCTGGCTAAATTCTGAAAACGCTATAGCTAGCTGGCCCGCGCCCAGACGCGTCTCCAGACGCCTCAAACGTGCGGCTGGCTCGCATAGAACTGCAAAAAATTGCACATTTTTGTTCCTGGCTAAATTCTGAAAACGCTATAGCTAGCTGGCCCGCGCCGTGACGCGTCTCCAGACGCCTCAAACGTGCGGCTGTCTCGCATAGAACTGCAAAAAATTGCACATTTTTGTTCCTGGCTAAATTCTGAAAACGCTATAGCTAGCTGGCCCGCGGCGAGACGCGTCTCCAGACGCCTCAAACGTGCGGCTGGCTCGCATAGACCTGCAAAAAATTGCACATTTTTGTTCCTGGCTAAATTCTGAAAACGCTATAGCTAGCTGGCCTGCGTCGAGACGCGTCTCCAGACGCCTCAAACGTGCGGCTGGTTCGCATAAGACTGCAAAAAATTGCACATTTTTGTTCCTAGCTAAATTCTGAAAACGCTATAGCTAGCTGGCCCGCTACGAGACGCGTCTCCAGACGCGTCTCCAGACGCCTCAAACGTACGGCTGGCTCGCATAGAACTGCAAAAAATTGCACATTTTTGTTCTTGGCTAAATTCTGAAAACGCTATAGCTAGCTGGCCCGTGCCCAGACGCGTCTCCAGACGCCTCAAACGTGCGGCTGGCTCTCATAGAACTGCAAAAAATTGCACATTTTTGTTCCTGGCTAAATTCTGAAAACGCTATAGCTAGCTGGCCCGCGCCGAGACGCGTCTCCAGACGCCTCAAACGTGCGGCTGGCTCGCATAAGACTGCAAAAAATTGCACATTTTTGTTCCTGGCTAAATTCTGAAAACGCTATAGCTAGCTGGCACGCGCCGAGACGCGTCTCCAGACGCGTCTCCAGACGCCTCAAACGTGCGGCTGGCTCGCATAAGACTGCAAAAAATTGCACATTTTTGTTCCTGGCTAAATTCTGAAAACGCTATAGCTAGCTGGGCCGCGCCGAGACGCGTCTCCAGACGCGTCTCCAGACGCCTCAAACGTGCGGCTGGCTCGCATAGAACTGCAAAAAATTGCACATTTTTGTTCCTGGCTAAATTCTGAAAACGATAGCTAGCTGGCCCGCGCCGAGACGCGTCTCCGGACGCCTCAAACGTGCGGCTGACTCGCATAGAACTGCAAAAAATTGCACATTTTTGTTCCTGGCTAAATTTTGAAAACGCTATAGCTAGCTGGCCCGCGCCGAGACACGTCTCCAGACGCCTCAAACGTGCGGCTGGCTCGCATAGAACTGCAAAAAATTGCACATTTTTGTTCCTGGCTAAATTCTGAAAACGCTATAGCTAGCTGGCCCGCGCCGAGACGCGTCTCCAGACGCCTCAAATGTGCGGCTGGCTCGCATGGAACTGCAAAAAATTGCACATTTTTGTTCCTGGCTAAATTCTGAAAACGCTATAGCTAGCTGGGCCGCGCCGAGACGCGTCTCCAGACGCGTCTCCAGACGCCTCAAACGTGCGGCTGGCTCGCATAGAACTGCAAAAAATTGCACATTTTTGTTCCTGGCTAAATTCTGAAAACGATAGCTAGCTGGCCCGCGCCGAGACGCGTCTCCGGACGCCTCAAACGTGCGGCAGACTCGCATAGAACTGCAAAAAATTGCACATTTTTGTTCCTGGCTAAATTCTGAAAACGCTATAGCTAGCTGGCCCGCGCCGAGACACGTCTCCAGACGCCTCAAACGTGCGGCTGGCTCGCATAGAACTGCAAAAAATTGCACATTTTTGTTCCTGGCTAAATTCTGAAAACGCTATAGCTAGCTGGCCCGCGCCGAGACGCGTCTCCAGACGCCTCAAATGTGCGGCTGGCTCGCATGGAACTGCAAAAAATTGCACATTTTTGTTCCTGGCTAAATTCTGAAAACGCTATAGCTAGCTGGCCCGCGCCGAGACGCGTCTCCAGACGCCTCAAACGTGCGGCTGGCTCGCATAGAACTGCAAAAAATTGCACATTTTTGTTCCTGGCTAAATTCTTAAAACGCTATAGCTAGCTGGCCCGCGCCGAGACGCGTCTCCAGACGCCTCAAACGTGCGGCTGACTCGCATAAGACTGCAAAAAATTGCACATTTTTGTTCCTGGTTAAATTCTGAAAACGCTATAGCTAGCTGGCCCGCGCCGAGACGCGTCTCCAGACGCCTCAAACGTGCGGCTGGCTCGCATAAGACTGCAAAAAATTGCACATTTTTGTTCCTGGCTAAATTCTGAAAACGCTATAGCTAGCTGGGCCGCGCCGAGACGCGTCTCCAGACGCGTCTCCAGACGCGTCTCCAGACGCGTCTCCAGACGCGTCTCCAGACGCCTCAAACGTGCGTCTGGCTCGCATAGAACTGCAAAAAATTGCACATTTTTGTTCCTGGCTAAATTCTGAAAACGCTATAGCTAGCTGGGCCGCGCCGAGACGCGTCTCCAGACGCGTCTCCAGACGCCTCAAACGTGCGGCTGGCTCGCATAGAACTGCAAAAAATTGCACATTTTTGTTCCTGGCTAAATTCTGAAAACGCTATAGCTAGCTGGGCCGCGCCGAGACGCGTCTCCAGACGCGTCTCCAGACGCCTCAAACGTGCGGCTGGCTCGCATAGAACTGCAAAAAATTGCACATTTTTGTTCCTGGCTAAATTCTGAAAACGATAGCTAGCTGGCCCGCGCCGAGACGCGTCTCCGGACGCCTCAAACGTGCGGCTGACTCGCATAGAACTGCAAAAAATTGCACATTTTTGTTCCTGGCTAAATTCTGAAAACGCTATAGCTAGCTGGCCCGCGCCGAGACACGTCTCCAGACGCCTCAAACGTGCGGCTGGCTCGCATAGAACTGCAAAAAATTGCACATTTTTGTTCCTGGCTAAATTCTGAAAACGCTATAGCTAGCTGGCCCGCGCCGAGACGCGTCTCCAGACGCCTCAAATGTGCGGCTGGCTCGCATGGAACTGCAAAAAATTGCACATTTTTGTTCCTGGCTAAATTCTGAAAACGCTATAGCTAGCTGGGCCGCGCCGAGACGCGTCTCCAGACGCGTCTCCAGACGCCTCAAACGTGCGGCTGGCTCGCATAGAACTGCAAAAAATTGCACATTTTTGTTCCTGGCTAAATTCTGAAAACGATAGCTAGCTGGCCCGCGCCGAGACGCGTCTCCGGACGCCTCAAACGTGCGGCAGACTCGCATAGAACTGCAAAAAATTGCACATTTTTGTTCCTGGCTAAATTCTGAAAACGCTATAGCTAGCTGGCCCGCGCCGAGACACGTCTCCAGACGCCTCAAACGTGCGGCTGGCTCGCATAGAACTGCAAAAAATTGCACATTTTTGTTCCTGGCTAAATTCTGAAAACGCTATAGCTAGCTGGCCCGCGCCGAGACGCGTCTCCAGACGCCTCAAATGTGCGGCTGGCTCGCATGGAACTGCAAAAAATTGCACATTTTTGTTCCTGGCTAAATTCTGAAAACGCTATAGCTAGCTGGCCCGCGCCGAGACGCGTCTCCAGACGCCTCAAACGTGCGGCTGGCTCGCATAGAACTGCAAAAAATTGCACATTTTTGTTCCTGGCTAAATTCTGAAAACGCTATAGCTAGCTGGCCCGCGCCGAGACGCGTCTCCAGACGCCTCAAACGAGCGGCTGGCTCGCATAAGATTGCAAAAAATTGCACATTTTTGTTCGTAGCTAAATTCTGAAAACGCTTTTGCTAGCTGGCCCGCTACGAGACGCGTCTCCAGACGCCTCAAACGTGCGGCTGACTCGCATAGAACTGCAAAAAATTGCACATTTTTGTTCCTGGCTAAATTCTGAAAACGCTATAGCTAGCTGGCCCGCGCCAAGACGCGTCTCCAGATGCCTCAAACGTGCGGCTGGCTCTCAGAAAACTGCAAAAAATTGCACATTTTTGTTCCTGGCTAAATTCTGAAAACGCTATAGCTAGCTGGCCCGCGCCGAGACGCGTCTCCAGACGCCTCAAACGTGCGGCTGGCTCTCATAGAACTGCAAAAAATTGCACATTTTTGTTCCTGGCTAAATTCTGAAAACGCTGTAGCTAGCTGGGCCGCGCCGAGACGCGTCACCAGACGCGTCTCCAGACGCCTCAAACGTGCGGCTGGCTTGCATAGAACTGCAAAAAATTGCACATTTTTGTTTCTGGCTAAATTCTGAAAACGCTATAGCTAGCTGGCCCGCGCCGAGACGCGTCTCCAGACGCCTCAAACGTGCGGCTGACTCGCATAGAACTGCAAAAAATTGCACATTTTTGTTCCTGGCTAAATTCTTAAAACGCTATAGCTAGCTGGCCCGCGCCGAGACGCGTCTCCAGACGCCTCAAACGTGCGGCTGGCTCGCATAAGACTGCAAAAAATTGCACATTTTTGTTCCTGGTTAAATTCTGAAAACGCTATAGCTAGCTGGCCCGCGCCGAGACGCGTCTCCAGACGCCTCAAACGTGCGGCTGGCTCGCATAAGACTGCAAAAAATTGCACATTTTTGTTCCTGGCTAAATTCTGAAAACGCTATAGCTAGCTGGGCCGCGCCGAGACGCGTCTCCAGACGCGTCTCCAGACGCGTCTCCAGACGCCTCAAACGTGCGTCTGGCTCGCATAGAACTGCAAAAACTTGCACATTTTTGTTCCTGGCTAAATTCTGAAAACGCTATAGCTAGCTGGCCCGCACCGAGACGCGTCTCCGGACGCCTCAAACGTGCGGAAGGCTCGCATAGAACTGCAAAAAATTGCACATTTTTGTTCCTGGCTAAATTCTGAAAACGCTATAGCTAGCTGGCCCGCGCCGAGACGCGTCTCCAGACGCCTCATACGTGCGGCTGGCTATCATAGAACTGCAAAAAATTTGCACATTTTTGTTCCTGGCTAAATTCTGAAAACGCTATCGCTAGCTGGCCCGCGCCGAGACGCGTCTCCAGACGCCTCAAACGTGCGGCTGGCTCGCATAGAACTGCAAAAAATTGCACATTTTTGGTCCTGGCTAAATTCTGAAATGCTATAGCTAGCTGGCCCGCGCCGAGACGCGTCTCCAGACGCCTCAAACATGCGGCTGGCTCGCATAGAACTGCAAGAAATTGCACATTTTTGTTCCTGGCTAAATTCTGAAAACGCTATAGCTAGCTGGCCCGCAACGAGACGCGTCTCCAGACGCCTCAATCGTGCGGCTGGCTCTCATAGAACTGCAAAAACTTGCACATTTTTGTTCCTGGCTAAATTCTGAAAACGCTATAGCTAGCTGGCCCGCGCTGAGACGCATCTCCAGACGCGTCTCCAGACGCCTCAAAGGTGCGGCTGGCTCGCATAGAACTGCAAAAAATTGCACATTTTTGTTCCTGGCTAAATTCTGAAAACGCTATAACTAGCAGGCCCGCGCCGAGACGCGTCTCCAGACGCCTCAAACGTGCGGCTGGCTCGCATAGAACTGCAAAAAATTGCACATTTTTGTTCCTGGCTAAATTCTGAAAACGCTATTGCTAGCTGGCCCGCGCCGAGATGCGTCTCCAGACGCGTCTCCAGACGCCTCAAACGTGCGGCTGGCTCGCATAGAACTGCAAAAAATTGCACATTTTTGTTCCTGGCTAAATTCTGAAAACACTATAGCTAGCTAGCCCGCGCCGAGACGCGTCTTCAGACGCCTCAAACGTGCGGCTGGCTCGCATAGAACTGCAAAAAATTAAACATTTTTGTTCCTGGCTAAATTCTGAAAAACGCTATAGCAAGCTGGCCCGCGCCGAGACGCGTCTCCAGACGCCTCAAACGTGCGTCTGGCTCGCATAGAACTGCAAAAAATTGCACATTTTTGTTCCTGGCTAAATTCTGAAAACGCTATAGCTAGCTGGCCCGCGCCGAGACGCGTCTCCAGACGCCTCAAACGTGCGGCTGGCTCGCATAGAACTGCAAAAAATTGCACATTTTTGATCCTGGCTAAATTCTGAAAACGCTATGGCTAGCTGGCCCGCGCCGAGACGCGTCTCCAGACGCCTCAAACGTGCGGCTGGCTCGCATAGAACTGCAAAAAATTGCACATTCTCGTTCCTGGCTAAATTCTGAAAACGCTATTGTTAGCTGGCCCGCGCCGAGATGCGTCTCCAGACGCGTCTCCAGACGCCTCAAACGTGCGGCTGGCTCGCATAGAACTGCAAAAAATTACACATTTTTGATCCTGGCTAAATTCTGAAAACGCTATAGCTAGCTGGCCCGCGCCGAAACGCGTCTCCAGACGCCTTAAACGTGCGGCTGGCTCTCATAGAACTGCAAAAAATTGCACACTTTTGTTCCTGGCTAAATTCTGAAAACGCTATAGCTAGCTGGCCCGCGCCGAGACGCGTCTCCAGACGCCTCAAACGTGCGGCTGGCTAGCATAGAACTGCAAAAAATTGCACATTTTTGTTCCTGGTTAAATTCTGAAAACGCTATAATTAGCTAGCCCGCGCCGAGACGCGTCTCCAGACGCCTCAAACGTGCGGCTGGCTCGCAAAGACCTGCAAAAAATTTGCACATTTTTGTTCCTGGCTAAATTCTGAAAACGCTATAGCTAGCTGGCCCGCGCCGAGACGCGTCTCCAGACGCCTCAAACGTGCGGCTGGCTCTCATAGAACTGCAAAAAATTGCACATTTTTGTTCCTGGCTAAATTCTGAAAACGCTATAGCTAGCTGGCCCGCACCGAGACGCGTCTCCAGACGCCTTAAACGTGCGGCTAGCTCGCATAGAACTGCAAAAAATTGCACATTGTTGTTCCTGGTTAAATACTGAAAACGTTATAGCTAGCTAGCCCGCGCCGAGACGCGTCTCCAGACGCCTCAAACGTGCGGCTGGCTCGCATAAGACTGCAAAAAATTGCACATTTTTGTTCCTGGCTAAATTCTGAAAACGCTATAGCTAGCTGGGCCGCGCCGAGACGCGTCTCCAGACGCGTCTCCAGACGCGTCTCCAGACGCCTCAAACGTGCGTCTGGCTCGCATAGAACTGCAAAAAATTGCACATTTTTGTTCCTGGCTAAATTCTGAAAACGCTATAGCTAGCTGGCCCGCACCGAGACGCGTCTCCGGACGCCTCAAACGTGCGGCAGGCTCGCATAGAACTGCAAAAAATTGCACATTTTTGTTCCTGGCTAAATTCTGAAAACGCTATAGCTAGCTGGCCCGCGCCCAGACGCGTCTCCAGACGCCTCAAACGTGCGGCTGGCTCGCATAGAACTGCAAAAAATTGCACATTTTTGTTCCTGGCTAAATTCTGAAAACGCTATAGCTAGCTGGCCCGCGCCGTGACGCGTCTCCAGACGCCTCAAACGTGCGGCTGTCTCGCATAGAACTGCAAAAAATTGCACATTTTTGTTCCTGGCTAAATTCTGAAAACGCTATAGCTAGCTGGCCCGCGCCGAGACGCGTCTCCAGACGCCTCAAACGTGCGGCTGGCTCGCATAGACCTGCAAAAAATTGCACATTTTTGTTCCTGGCTAAATTCTGAAAACGCTATAGCTAGCTGGCCTGCGTCGAGACGCGTCTCCAGACGCCTCAAACGTGCGGCTGGTTCGCATAAGACTGCAAAAAATTGCACATTTTTGTTCCTAGCTAAATTCTGAAAACGCTATAGCTAGCTGGCCCGCTACGAGACGCGTCTCCAGACGCGTCTCCAGACGCCTCAAACGTACGGCTGGCTCGCATAGAACTGCAAAAAATTGCACATTTTTGTTCTTGGCTAAATTCTGAAAACGCTATAGCTAGCTGGCCCGTGCCCAGACGCGTCTCCAGACGCCTCAAACGTGCGGCTGGCTCTCATAGAACTGCAAAAAATTGCACATTTTTGTTCCTGGCTAAATTCTGAAAACGCTATAGCTAGCTGGCCCGCGCCGAGACGCGTCTCCAGACGCCTCAAACGTGCGGCTGGCTCGCATAAGACTGCAAAAAATTGCACATTTTTGTTCCTGGCTAAATTCTGAAAACGCTATAGCTAGCTGGCACGCGCCGAGACGCGTCTCCAGACGCGTCTCCAGACGCCTCAAACGTGCGGCTGGCTCGCATAAGACTGCAAAAAATTGCACATTTTTGTTCCTGGCTAAATTCTGAAAACGCTATAGCTAGCTGGGCCGCGCCGAGACGCGTCTCCAGACGCGTCTCCAGACGCCTCAAACGTGCGGCTGGCTCGCATAGAACTGCAAAAAATTGCACATTTTTGTTCCTGGCTAAATTCTGAAAACGCTATAGCTAGCTGGCCCGCGCCGAGACGCGTCTCCAGACGCCTCATACGTGCGGCTGGCTATCATAGAACTGCAAAAAATTTGCACATTTTTGTTCCTGGCTAAATTCTGAAAACGCTATAGCTAGCTGGCCCGCGCCGAGACGCGTCTCCAGACGCCTCAAACGTGCGGCTGGCTCTCATAGAACTGCAAAAAATTGCACACTTCTGTTCCTGGCTAAATTCTGAAAACGCTATAGCTAGCTGACCCGCGCCGAGACGCGTCTCCAGACGCCTCAAACGTGCGGCTGGCTCGCATAGAACTGCAAAAAATTGCACATTTTTGGTCCTGGCTAAATTCTGAAATGCTATAGCTAGCTGGCCCGCGCCGAGACGCGTCTCCAGACGCCTCAAACATGCGGCTGGCTCGCATAGAACTGCAAAAAATTGCACATTTTTGTTCCTGGCTAAATTCTGAAAACGCTATAGCTAGCTGGCCCGCAACGAGACGCGTCTCCAGACGCCTCAATCGTGCGGCTGGCTCTCATAGAACTGCAAAAACTTGCACATTTTTGTTCCTGGCTAAATTCTGAAAACGCTATAGCTAGCTGGCCCGCGCCGAGACGCATCTCCAGACGCGTCTCCAGACGCCTCAAAGGTGCGGCTGGCTCGCATAGAACTGCAAAAAATTGCACATTTTTGTTCCTGGCTAAATTCTGAAAACGCTATAACTAGCAGGCCCGCGCCGAGACGCGTCTCCAGACGCCTCAAACGTGCGGCTGGCTCGCATAGAACTGCAAAAAATTGCACATTTTTGTTCCTGGCTAAATTCTGAAAACGCTATTGCTAGCTGGCCCGCGCCGAGATGCGTCTCCAGACGCGTCTCCAGACGCCTCAAACGTGCGGCTGGCTCGCATAGAACTGCAAAAATTTGCACATTTTTGTTCCTGGCTAAATTCTGAAAACACTATAGCTAGCTAGCCCGCGCCGAGACGCGTCTTCAGACGCCTCAAACGTGCGGCTGGCTCGCATAGAACTGCAAAAAATTAAACATTTTTGTTCGTGGCTAAATTCTGAAAAACGCTATAGCAAGCTGGCCCGCGCCGAGACGCGTCTCCAGACGCCTCAAACGTGCGTCTGGCTCGCATAGAACTGCAAAAAATTGCACATTTTTGTTCCTGGCTAAATTCTGAAAACGCTATAGCTAGCTGGCCCGCGCCGAGACGCGTCTCCAGACGCCTCAAACGTGCGGCTGGCTCGCATAGAACTGCAAAAAATTGCACATTTTTGATCCTGGCTAAATTCTGAAAACGCTATAGCTAGCTGGCCCGCGCCGAGACGCGTCTCCAGACGCCTCAAACGTGCGGCTGGCTCGCATAGAACTGCAAAAAATTGCACATTCTCGTTCCTGGCTAAATTCTGAAAACGCTATTGTTAGCTGGCCCGCGCCGAGATGCGTCTCCAGACGCGTCTCCAGACGCCTCAAACGTGCGGCTGGCTCGCATAGAACTGCAAAAAATTACACATTTTTGATCCTGGCTAAATTCTGAAAACGCTATAGCTAGCTGGCCCGCGCCGAAACGCGTCTCCAGACGCCTTAAACGTGCGGCTGGCTCTCATAGAACTGCAAAAAATTGCACACTTTTGTTCCTGGCTAAATTCTGAAAACGCTATAGCTAGCTGGCCCGCGCCGAGACGCGTCTCCAGACGCCTCAAACGTGCGGCTGGCTAGCATAGAACTGCAAAAAATTGCACATTTTTGTTCCTGGTTAAATTCTGAAAACGCTATAGCTAGCTAGCCCGCGCCGAGACGCGTCTCCAGACGCCTCAAACGTGCGGCTGGCTCGCAAAGACCTGCAAAAAATTTGCACATTTTTGTTCCTGGCTAAATTCTGAAAACGCTATAGCTAGCTGGCCCGCGCCGAGACGCGTCTCCAGACGCCTCAAACGTGCGGCTGGCTCTCATAGAACTGCAAAAAATTGCACATTTTTGTTCCTGGCTAAATTCTGAAAACGCTATAGCTAGCTGGCCCGCGCCGAGACGCGTCTCCAGACGCCTTAAACGTGCGGCTAGCTCGCATAGAACTGCAAAAAATTGCACATTGTTGTTCCTGGTTAAATACTGAAAACGTTATAGCTAGCTAGCCCGCGCCGAGACGCGTCTCCAGACGCCTCAAACGTGCGGCTGGCTCGCATAAGACTGCAAAAAATTGCACATTTTTGTTCCTGGCTAAATTCTGAAAACGCTATAGCTAGCTGGGCCGCGCCGAGACGCGTCTCCAGACGCGTCTCCAGACGCGTCTCCAGACGCGTCTCCAGACGCGTCTCCAGACGCCTCAAACGTGCGTCTGGCTCGCATAGAACTGCAAAAAATTGCACATTTTTGTTCCTGGCTAAATTCTGAAAACGCTATAGCTAGCTGGCCCGCACCGAGACGCGTCTCCGGACGCCTCAAACGTGCGGCAGGCTCGCATAGAACTGCAAAAAATTGCACATTTTTGTTCCTGGCTAAATTCTGAAAACGCTATAGCTAGCTGGCCCGCGCCGAGACGCGTCTCCAGACGCCTCATACGTGCGGCTGGCTATCATAGAACTGCAAAAAATTTGCACATTTTTGTTCCTGGCTAAATTCTGAAAACGCTATAGCTAGCTGGCCCGCGCCGAGACGCGTCTCCAGACGCCTCAAACGTGCGGCTGGCTCTCATAGAACTGCAAAAAATTGCACACTTCTGTTCCTGGCTAAATTCTGAAAACGCTATAGCTAGCTGACCCGCGCCGAGACGCGTCTCCAGACGCCTCAAACGTGCGGCTGGCTCGCATAGAACTGCAAAAAATTGCACATTTTTGGTCCTGGCTAAATTCTGAAATGCTATAGCTAGCTGGCCCGCGCCGAGACGCGTCTCCAGACGCCTCAAACATGCGGCTGGCTCGCATAGAACTGCAAAAAATTGCACATTTTTGTTCCTGGCTAAATTCTGAAAACGCTATAGCTAGCTGGCCCGCAACGAGACGCGTCTCCAGACGCCTCAATCGTGCGGCTGGCTCTCATAGAACTGCAAAAACTTGCACATTTTTGTTCCTGGCTAAATTCTGGAAACGCTATAGCTAGCTGGCCCGCGCCGAGACGCATCTCCAGACGCGTCTCCAGACGCCTCAAAGGTGCGGCTGGCTCGCATAGAACTGCAAAAAATTGCACATTTTTGTTCCTGGCTAAATTCTGAAAACGCTATAACTAGCAGGCCCGCGCCGAGACGCGTCTCCAGACGCCTCAAACGTGCGGCTGGCTCGCATAGAACTGCAAAAAATTGCACATTTTTGTTCCTGGCTAAATTCTGAAAACGCTATTGCTAGCTGGCCCGCGCCGAGATGCGTCTCCAGACGCGTCTCCAGACGCCTCAAACGTGCGGCTGGCTCGCATAGAACTGCAAAAATTTGCACATTTTTGTTCCTGGCTAAATTCTGAAAACACTATAGCTAGCTAGCCCGCGCCGAGACGCGTCTCCAGACGCCTCAAACGTGCGGCTGGCTCTCATAGAACTGCAAAAAATTGCACATTTTTGTTCCTGGCTAAATTCTGAAAACGCTTTAGCTAGCTGGCCCGCGCCGAGACGCGTCTCCAGACGCCTCAAACGTGCGGCTGGCTCTCATAGAACTGCAAAAAATTGCACATTTTTGTTGCTGGCAAAATTCTGAAAACGCTATAGCTAGCTGGCCCGAGCCGAGACGCGTCTCCAGACGCCTCAAACGTGCGGCTGGCTCGCATAGAACTGCAAAAAATTGCACATTTTTGTTCCTGGCTAAATTCTGAAAACGCTATAGCTAGCTGGCCGCGCCGAGACGCGTCTCCAGACGCCTCAAACGTGCGGCTGGCTAACATAGAACTGCAAATAATTGCACATTTTTGTTCCTGGCTAAATTCTGAAAACGCTTTAGCTAGCTGGCCCGCGCCGAGACGGGTCTCCAGACGCCTCAAACGTGCGGCTGGCTTTCATAGAACTGCAAAAAATTGCACATTTTTGTTCCTGGCTAAATTCTGAAAACGCTTTAGCTAGCTGGCCCGCGCCGAGACGCGTCTCCAGACGCCTCAAATGTGCGGCTGGCTCTCAAAGAACTGCAAAAAATTGCACATTTTTGTTGCTGGCAAAATTCTGAAAACGCTATAGCTAGCTGGCCCGCGCCGAGACGCGTCTCCAGACGCCTCAAACGTGCGGCTGTCTCGCATAGAACTGCAAAAAATTGCACATTTTTGTTCCTGGCTAAATTCTGAAAACGCTATAGCTAGCTGGCCCGCGCCCAGACGCGTCTCCAGACGCCTCAAACGTGCGGCTGGCTCGCATAGAACTGCAAAAAATTGCACATTTTTGTTCCTGGCTAAATTCTGAAAACGCTATAGCTAGCTGGCCCGCTACGAGACGCGTCTCCAGACGCGTCTCCAGACGCCTCAAACGTACGGCTGGCTCGCATAGAACTGCAAAAAATTGCACATTTTTGTTCCTGGCTAAATTCTGAAAACGCTATAGCTAGCTGGCCCGCGCCGAGACGCGTCTCCAGACGCCTCAAACGTGCGGCTGGCTCGCATAGAACTGCAAAAAATTGCACATTTTTGATCCTGGCTAAATTCTGAAAACGCTATAGCTAGCTGGCCCGCGCCGAGACGCGTCTCCAGACGCCTCAAACGTGCGGCTGGCTCGCATAGAACTGCAAAAAATTGCACATTCTCGTTCCTGGCTAAATTCTGAAAACGCTATTGTTAGCTGGCCCGCGCCGAGATGCGTCTCCAGACGCGTCTCCAGACGCCTCAAACGTGCGGCTGGCTCGCATAGAACTGCAAAAAATTACACATTTTTGATCCTGGCTAAATTCTGAAAACGCTATAGCTAGCTGGCCCGCGCCGAAACGCGTCTCCAGACGCCTTAAACGTGCGGCTGGCTCTCATAGAACTGCAACAAATTGCACACTTTTGTTCCTGGCTAAATTCTGAAAACGCTATAGCTAGCTGGCCCGCGCCGAGACGCGTCTCCAGACGCCTCAAACGTGCGGCTGGCTAGCATAGAACTGCAAAAAATTGCACATTTTTGTTCCTGGTTAAATTCTGAAAACGCTATAGCTAGCTAGCCCGCGCTGAGACGCGTCTCCAGACGCCTCAAACGTGCGGCTGGCTCGCAAAGACCTGCAAAAAATTTGCACATTTTTGTTCCTGGCTAAATTCTGAAAACGCTATAGCTAGCTGGCCCGCGCCGAGACGCGTCTCCAGACGCCTCAAACGTGCGGCTGGCTCTCATAGAACTGCAAAAAATTGCACATTTTTGTTCCTGGCTAAATTCTGAAAACGCTATAGCTAGCTGGCCCGCGCCGAGACGCGTCTCCAGACGCCTTAAACGTGCGGCTAGCTCGCATAGAACTGCAAAAAATTGCACATTGTTGTTCCTGGTTAAATACTGAAAACGTTATAGCTAGCTAGCCCGCGCCGAGACGCGTCTCCAGACGCCTCAAACGTGCGGCTGGCTCGCATAAGACTGCAAAAAATTGCACATTTTTGTTCCTGGCTAAATTCTGAAAACGCTATAGCTAGCTGGGCCGCGCCGAGACGCGTCTCCAGACGCGTCTCCAGACGCGTCTCCAGACGCCTCAAACGTGCGTCTGGCTCGCATAGAACTGCAATAAATTGCACATTTTTGTTCCTGGCTAAATTCTGAAAACGCTATAGCTAGCTGGCCCGCACCGAGACGCGTCTCCGGACGCCTCAAACGTGCGGCAGGCTCGCATAGAACTGCAAAAAATTGCACATTTTTGTTCCTGGCTAAATTCTGAAAACGCTATAGCTAGCTGGCCCGCGCCGAGACGCGTCTCCAGACGCCTCATACGTGCGGCTGGCTATCATAGAACTGCAAAAAATTTGCACATTTTTGTTCCTGGCTAAATTCTGAAAACGCTATAGCTAGCTGGCCCGCGCCGAGACGCGTCTCCAGACGCCTCAAACGTGCGGCTGGCTCTCATAGAACTGCAAAAAATTGCACACTTCTGTTCCTGGCTAAATTCTGAAAACGCTATAGCTAGCTGACCCGCGCCGAGACGCGTCTCCAGACGCCTCAAACGTGCGGCTGGCTCGCATAGAACTGCAAAAAATTGCACATTTTTGGTCCTGGCTAAATTCTGAAATGCTATAGCTAGCTGGCCCGCGCCGAGACGCGTCTCCAGACGCCTCAAACATGCGGCTGGCTCGCATAGAACTGCAAAAAATTGCACATTTTTGTTCCTGGCTAAATTCTGAAAACGCTATAGCTAGCTGGCCCGCAACGAGACGCGTCTCCAGACGCCTCAATCGTGCGGCTGGCTCTCATAGAACTGCAAAAACTTGCACATTTTTGTTCCTGGCTAAATTCTGAAAACGCTATAGCTAGCTGGCCCGCGCCGAGACGCATCTCCAGACGCGTCTCCAGACGCCTCAAAGGTGCGGCTGGCTCGCATAGAACTGCAAAAAATTGCACATTTTTGTTCCTGGCTAAATTCTGAAAACGCTATAACTAGCAGGCCCGCGCCGAGACGCGTCTCCAGACGCCTCAAACGTGCGGCTGGCTCGCATAGAACTGCAAAAAATTGCACATTTTTGTTCCTGGCTAAATTCTGAAAACGCTATTGCTAGCTGGCCCGCGCCGAGATGCGTCTCCAGACGCGTCTCCAGACGCCTCAAACGTGCGGCTGGCTCGCATAGAACTGCAAAAATTTGCACATTTTTGTTCCTGGCTAAATTCTGAAAACACTATAGCTAGCTAGCCCGCGCCGAGACGCGTCTCCAGACGCCTCAAACGTGCGGCTGGCTCGCATAGAACTGCAAAAAATTGCACATTTTTGTTCCTGGCTAAATTCTGAAAACGCTTTAGCTAGCTGGCCCGCGCCGAGACGCGTCTCCAGACGCCTCAAACGTGCGGCTGGCTCTCATAGAACTGCAAAAAATTGCACATTTTTGTTGCTGGCAAAATTCTGAAAACGCTATAGCTAGCTGGCCCGAGCCGAGACGCGTCTCCAGACGCCTCAAACGTGCGGCTGGCTCGCATAGAACTGCAAAAAATTGCACATTTTTGTTCCTGGCTAAATTCTGAAAACGCTATAGCTAGCTGGCCGCGCCGAGACGCGTCTCCAGACGCCTCAAACGTGCGGCTGGCTAACATAGAACTGCAAATAATTGCACATTTTTGTTCCTGGCTAAATTCTGAAAACGCTTTAGCTAGCTGGCCCGCGCCGAGACGCGTCTCCAGACGCCTCAAACGTGCGGCTGGCTTTCATAGAACTGCAAAAAATTGCACATTTTTGTTCTTGGCTAAATTCTGAAAACGCTTTAGCTAGCTGGCCCGCGCCGAGACGCGTCTCCAGACGCCTCAAATGTGCGGCTGGCTCTCATAGAACTGCAAAAAATTGCACATTTTTGTTGCTGGCAAAATTCTGAAAACGCTATAGCTAGCTGGCCCGCGCCGAGACGCGTCTCCAGACGCCTCAAACGTGCGGCTGTCTCGCATAGAACTGCAAAAAATTGCACATTTTTGTTCCTGGCTAAATTCTGAAAACGCTATAGCTAGCTGGCCCGCGCCCAGACGCGTCTCCAGACGCCTCAAACGTGCGGCTGGCTCGCATAGAACTGCAAAAAATTGCACATTTTTGTTCCTGGCTAAATTCTGAAAACGCTATAGCTAGCTGGCCCGCGCCGTGACGCGTCTCCAGACGCCTCAAACGTGCGGCTGTCTCGCATAGAACTGCAAAAAATTGCACATTTTTGTTCCTGGCTAAATTCTGAAAACGCTATAGCTAGCTGGCCCGCGCCGAGACGCGTCTCCAGACGCCTCAAACGTGCGGCTGGCTCGCATAGACCTGCAAAAAATTGCACATTTTTGTTCCTGGCTAAATTCTGAAAACGCTATAGCTAGCTGGCCTGCGTCGAGACGCGTCTCCAGACGCCTCAAACGTGCGGCTGGTTCGCATAAGACTGCAAAAAATTGCACATTTTTGTTCCTAGCTAAATTCTGAAAACGCTATAGCTAGCTGGCCCGCTACGAGACGCGTCTCCAGACGCGTCTCCAGACGCCTCAAACGTACGGCTGGCTCGCATAGAACTGCAAAAAATTGCACATTTTTGTTCTTGGCTAAATTCTGAAAACGCTATAGCTAGCTGGCCCGTGCCCAGACGCGTCTCCAGACGCCTCAAACGTGCGGCTGGCTCTCATAGAACTGCAAAAAATTGCACATTTTTGTTCCTGGCTAAATTCTGAAAACGCTATAGCTAGCTGGCCCGCGCCGAGACGCGTCTCCAGACGCCTCAAACGTGCGGCTGGCTCGCATAAGACTGCAAAAAATTGCACATTTTTGTTCCTGGCTAAATTCTGAAAACGCTATAGCTAGCTGGCACGCGCCGAGACGCGTCTCCAGACGCGTCTCCAGACGCCTCAAACGTGCGGCTGGCTCGCATAAGACTGCAAAAAATTGCACATTTTTGTTCCTGGCTAAATTCTGAAAACGCTATAGCTAGCTGGGCCGCGCCGAGACGCGTCTCCAGACGCGTCTCCAGACGCCTCAAACGTGCGGCTGGCTCGCATAGAACTGCAAAAAATTGCACATTTTTGTTCCTGGCTAAATTCTGAAAACGATAGCTAGCTGGCCCGCGCCGAGACGCGTCTCCGGACGCCTCAAACGTGCGGCTGACTCGCATAGAACTGCAAAAAATTGCACATTTTTGTTCCTGGCTAAATTCTGAAAACGCTATAGCTAGCTGGCCCGCGCCGAGACACGTCTCCAGACGCCTCAAACGTGCGGCTGGCTCGCATAGAACTGCAAAAAATTGCACATTTTTGTTCCTGGCTAAATTCTGAAAACGCTATAGCTAGCTGGCCCGCGCCGAGACGCGTCTCCAGACGCCTCAAATGTGCGGCTGGCTCGCATGGAACTGCAAAAAATTGCACATTTTTGTTCCTGGCTAAATTCTGAAAACGCTATAGCTAGCTGGGCCGCGCCGAGACGCGTCTCCAGACGCGTCTCCAGACGCCTCAAACGTGCGGCTGGCTCGCATAGAACTGCAAAAAATTGCACATTTTTGTTCCTGGCTAAATTCTGAAAACGATAGCTAGCTGGCCCGCGCCGAAACGCGTCTCCGGACGCCTCAAACGTGCGGCAGACTCGCATAGAACTGCAAAAAATTGCACATTTTTGTTCCTGGCTAAATTCTGAAAACGCTATAGCTAGCTGGCCCGCGCCGAGACACGTCTCCAGACGCCTCAAACGTGCGGCTGGCTCGCATAGAACTGCAAAAAATTGCACATTTTTGTTCCTGGCTAAATTCTGAAAACGCTATAGCTAGCTGGCCCGCGCCGAGACGCGTCTCCAGACGCCTCAAATGTGCGGCTGGCTCGCATGGAACTGCAAAAAATTGCACATTTTTGTTCCTGGCTAAATTCTGAAAACGCTATAGCTAGCTGGCCCGCGCCGAGACGCGTCTCCAGACGCCTCAAACGTGCGGCTGGCTCGCATAGAACTGCAAAAAATTGCACATTTTTGTTCCTGGCTAAATTCTGAAAACGCTATAGCTAGCTGGCCCGCGCCGAGACGCGTCTCCAGACGCCTCAAACGAGCGGCTGGCTCGCATAAGACTGCAAAAAATTTTACATTTTTGTTCGTAGCTAAATTCTGAAAACGCTTTTGCTAGCTGGCCCGCTACGAGACGCGTCTCCAGACGCCTCAAACGTGCGGCTGACTCGCATAGAACTGCAAAAAATTGCACATTTTTGTTCCTGGCTAAATTCTGAAAACGCTATAGCTAGCTGGCCCGCGCCAAGACGCGTCTCCAGATGCCTCAAACGTGCGGCTGGCTCTCAGAAAACTGCAAAAAATTGCACATTTTTGTTCCTGGCTAAATTCTGAAAACGCTATAGCTAGCTGGCCCGCGCCGAGACGCGTCTCCAGACGCCTCAAACGTGCGGCTGGCTCTCATAGAACTGCAAAAAATTGCACATTTTTGTTCCTGGCTAAATTCTGAAAACGCTGTAGCTAGCTGGGCCGCGCCGAGACGCGTCACCAGACGCGTCTCCAGACGCCTCAAACGTGCGGCTGGCTTGCATAGAACTGCAAAAAATTGCACATTTTTGTTCCTGGCTAAATTCTTAAAACGCTATAGCTAGCTGGCCCGCGCCGAGACGCGTCTCCAGACGCCTCAAACGTGCGGCTGGCTCGCATAAGACTGCAAAAAATTGCACATTTTTGTTCCTGGTTAAATTCTGAAAACGCTATAGCTAGCTGGCCCGCGCCGAGACGCGTCTCCAGACGCCTCAAACGTGCGGCTGGCTCGCATAAGACTGCAAAAAATTGCACATTTTTGTTCCTGGCTAAATTCTGAAAACGCTATAGCTAGCTGGGCCGCGCCGAGACGCGTCTCCAGACGCGTCTCCAGACGCGTCTCCAGACGCGTCTCCAGACGCGTCTCCAGACGCCTCAAACGTGCGTCTGGCTCGCATAGAACTGCAAAAAATTGCACATTTTTGTTCCTGGCTAAATTCTGAAAACGCTATAGCTAGCTGGGCCGCGCCGAGACGCGTCTCCAGACGCGTCTCCAGACGCCTCAAACGTGCGGCTGGCTCGCATAGAACTGCAAAAAATTGCACATTTTTGTTCCTGGCTAAATTCTGAAAACGCTATAGCTAGCTGGGCCGCGCCGAGACGCGTCTCCAGACGCGTCTCCAGACGCCTCAAACGTGCGGCTGGCTCGCATAGAACTGCAAAAAATTGCACATTTTTGTTCCTGGCTAAATTCTGAAAACGATAGCTAGCTGGCCCGCGCCGAGACGCGTCTCCGGACGCCTCAAACGTGCGGCTGACTCGCATAGAACTGCAAAAAATTGCACATTTTTGTTCCTGGCTAAATTCTGAAAACGCTATAGCTAGCTGGCCCGCGCCGAGACACGTCTCCAGACGCCTCAAACGTGCGGCTGGCTCGCATAGAACTGCAAAAAATTGCACATTTTTGTTCCTGGCTAAATTCTGAAAACGCTATAGCTAGCTGGCCCGCGCCGAGACGCGTCTCCAGACGCCTCAAATGTGCGGCTGGCTCGCATGGAACTGCAAAAAATTGCACATTTTTGTTCCTGGCTAAATTCTGAAAACGCTATAGCTAGCTGGGCCGCGCCGAGACGCGTCTCCAGACGCGTCTCCAGACGCCTCAAACGTGCGGCTGGCTCGCATAGAACTGCAAAAAATTGCACATTTTTGTTCCTGGCTAAATTCTGAAAACGATAGCTAGCTGGCCCGCGCCGAGACGCGTCTCCGGACGCCTCAAACGTGCGGCAGACTCGCATAGAACTGCAAAAAATTGCACATTTTTGTTCCTGGCTAAATTCTGAAAACGCTATAGCTAGCTGGCCCGCGCCGAGACACGTCTCCAGACGCCTCAAACGTGCGGCTGGCTCGCATAGAACTGCAAAAAATTGCACATTTTTGTTCCTGGCTAAATTCTGAAAACGCTATAGCTAGCTGGCCCGCGCCGAGACGCGTCTCCAGACGCCTCAAATGTGCGGCTGGCTCGCATGGAACTGCAAAAAATTACACATTTTTGTTCCTGGCTAAATTCTGAAAACGCTATAGCTAGCTGGCCCGCGCCGAGACGCGTCTCCAGACGCCTCAAACGTGCGGCTGGCTCGCATAGAACTGCAAAAAATTGCACATTTTTGTTCCTGGCTAAATTCTGAAAACGCTATAGCTAGCTGGCCCGCGCCGAGACGCGTCTCCAGACGCCTCAAACGAGCGGCTGGCTCGCATAAGATTGCAAAAAATTGCACATTTTTGTTCGTAGCTAAATTCTGAAAACGCTTTTGCTAGCTGGCCCGCTACGAGACGCGTCTCCAGACGCCTCAAACGTGCGGCTGACTCGCATAGAACTGCAAAAAATTGCACATTTTTGTTCCTGGCTAAATTCTGAAAACGCTATAGCTAGCTGGCCCGCGCCAAGACGCGTCTCCAGATGCCTCAAACGTGCGGCTGGCTCTCAGAAAACTGCAAAAAATTGCACATTTTTGTTCCTGGCTAAATTCTGAAAACGCTATAGCTAGCTGGCCCGCGCCGAGACGCGTCTCCAGACGCCTCAAACGTGCGGCTGGCTCTCATAGAACTGCAAAAAATTGCACATTTTTGTTCCTGGCTAAATTCTGAAAACGCTGTAGCTAGCTGGGCCGCGCCGAGACGCGTCTCCAGACGCCTCAAACGTGCGGCTGGCTCTCATAGAACTGCAAAAAATTGCACATTTTTGTTCCTGGCTAAATTCTGAAAACGCTGTAGCTAGCTGGGCCGCGCCGAGACGCGTCACCAGACGCGTCTCCAGACGCCTCAAACGTGCGGCTGGCTTGCATAGAACTGCAAAAAATTGCACATTTTTGTTTCTGGCTAAATTCTGAAAACGCTATAGCTAGCTGGCCCGCGCCGAGACGCGTCTCCAGACGCCTCAAACGTGCGGCTGACTCGCATAGAACTGCAAAAAATTGCACATTTTTGTTCCTGGCTAAATTCTTAAAACGCTATAGCTAGCTGGCCCGCGCCGAGACGCGTCTCCAGACGCCTCAAACGTGCGGCTGGCTCGCATAAGACTGCAAAAAATTGCACATTTTTGTTCCTGGTTAAATTCTGAAAACGCTATAGCTAGCTGGCCCGCGCCGAGACGCGTCTCCAGACGCCTCAAACGTGCGGCTGGCTCGCATAAGACTGCAAAAAATTGCACATTTTTGTTCCTGGCTAAATTCTGAAAACGCTATAGCTAGCTGGGCCGCGCCGAGACGCGTCTCCAGACGCGTCTCCAGACGCCTCAAACGTGCGTCTGGCTCGCATAGAACTGCAAAAAATTGCACATTTTTGTTCCTGGCTAAATTCTGAAAACGCTATAGCTAGCTGGGCCGCGCCGAGACGCGTCTCCAGACGCGTCTCCAGACGCCTCAAACGTGCGGCTGGCTCGCATAGAACTGCAAAAAATTGCACATTTTTGTTCCTGGCTAAATTCTGAAAACGCTATAGCTAGCTGGCCCGCGCCGAGACACGTCTCCAGACGCCTCAAACGTGCGGCTGGCTCGCATAGAACTGCAAAAAATTGCACATTTTTGTTTCTGGCTAAATTCTGAAAACGCTATAGCTAGCTGGCCCGCGCCGAGACGCGTCTCCAGACGCCTCAAATGTGCGGCTGGCTCGCATGGAACTGCAAAAAATTGCACATTTTTGTTCCTGGCTAAATTCTGAAAACGCTATAGCTAGCTGGGCCGCGCCGAGACGCGTCTCCAGACGCGTCTCCAGACGCCTCAAACGTGCGGCTGGCTCGCATAGAACTGCAAAAAATTGCACATTTTTGTTCCTGGCTTAATTCTGAAAACGATAGCTAGCTGGCCCGCGCCGAGACGCGTCTCCGGACGCCTCAAACGTGCGGCAGACTCGCATAGAACTGCAAAAAATTGCACATTTTTGTTCCTGGCTAAATTCTGAAAACGCTATAGCTAGCTGGCCCGCGCCGAGACACGTCTCCAGACGCCTCAAACGTGCGGCTGGCTCGCATAGAACTGCAAAAAATTGCACATTTTTGTTCCTGGCTAAATTCTGAAAACGCTATAGCTAGCTGGCCCGCGCCGAGACGCGTCTCCAGACGCCTCAAATGTGCGGCTGGCTCGCATGGAACTGCAAAAAATTGCACATTTTTGTTCCTGGCTAAATTCTGAAAACGCTATAGCTAGCTGGCCCGCGCCGAGACGCGTCTCCAGACGCCTCAAACGTGCGGCTGGCTCGCATAGAACTGCAAAAAATTGCACATTTTTGTTCCTGGCTAAATTCTAAAAACGCTATAGCTAGCTGGCCCGCGCCGAGACGCGTCTCCAGACGCCTCAAACGAGCGGCTGGCTCGCATAAGATTGCAAAAAATTGCACATTTTTGTTCGTAGCTAAATTCTGAAAACGCTTTTGCTAGCTGGCCCGCTACGAGACGCGTCTCCAGACGCCTCAAACGTGCGGCTGACTCGCATAGAACTGCAAAAAATTGCACATTTTTGTTCCTGGCTAAATTCTGAAAACGCTATAGCTAGCTGGCCCGCGCCAAGACGCGTCTCCAGATGCCTCAAACGTGCGGCTGGCTCTCAGAAAACTGCAAAAAATTGCACATTTTTGTTCCTGGCTAAATTCTGAAAACGCTATAGCTAGCTGGCCCGCGCCGAGACGCGTCTCCAGACGCCTCAAACGTGCGGCTGGCTCTCATAGAACTGCAAAAAATTGCACATTTTTGTTCCTGGCTAAATTCTGAAAACGCTGTAGCTAGCTGGGCCGCGCCGAGACGCGTCACCAGACGCGTCTCCAGACGCCTCAAACGTGCGGCTGGCTTGCATAGAACTGCAAAAAATAGCACATTTTTGTTTCTGGCTAAATTCTGAAAACGCTATAGCTAGCTGGCCCGCGCCGAGACGCGTCTCCAGACGCCTCAAACGTGCGGCTGACTCGCATAGAACTGCAAAAAATTGCACATTTTTGTTCCTGGCTAAATTCTTAAAACGCTATAGCTAGCTGGCCCGCGCCGAGACGCGTCTCCAGACGCCTCAAACGTGCGGCTGGCTCGCATAAGACTGCAAAAAATTGCACATTTTTGTTCCTGGTTAAATTCTGAAAACGCTATAGCTAGCTGGCCCGCGCCGAGACGCGTCTCCAGACGCCTCAAACGTGCGGCTGGCTCGCATAAGACTGCAAAAAATTGCACATTTTTGTTCCTGGCTAAATTCTGAAAACGCTATAGCTAGCTGGGCCGCGCCGAGACGCGTCTCCAGACGCGTCTCCAGACGCGTCTCCAGACGCGTCTCCAGACGCGTCTCCAGACGCCTCAAACGTGCGTCTGGCTCGCATAGAACTGCAAAAAATTGCACATTTTTGTTCCTGGCTAAATTCTGAAAACGCTATAGCTAGCTGGCCCGCACCGAGACGCGTCTCCGGACGCCTCAAACGTGCGGAAGGCTCGCATAGAACTGCAAAAAATTGCACATTTTTGTTCCTGGCTAAATTCTGAAAACGCTATAGCTAGCTGGCCCGCGCCGAGACGCGTCTCCAGACGCCTCATACGTGCGGCTGGCTATCATAGAACTGCAAAAAATTTGCACATTTTTGTTCCTGGCTAAATTCTGAAAACGCTATAGCTAGCTGGCCCGCGCCGAGACGCGTCTCCAGACGCCTCAAACGTGCGGCTGGCTCTCATAGAACTGCAAAAAATTGCACACTTCTGTTCCTGGCTAAATTCTGAAAACGCTATAGCTAGCTGACCCGCGCCGAGACGCGTCTCCAGACGCCTCAAACGTGCGGCTGGCTCGCATAGAACTGCAAAAAATTGCACATTTTTGGTCCTGGCTAAATTCTGAAATGCTATAGCTAGCTGGCCCGCGCCGAGACGCGTCTCCAGACGCCTCAAACATGCGGCTGGCTCGCATAGAACTGCAAGAAATTGCACATTTTTGTTCCTGGCTAAATTCTGAAAACGCTATAGCTAGCTGGCCCGCAACGAGACGCGTCTCCAGACGCCTCAATCGTGCGGCTGGCTCTCATAGAACTGCAAAAACTTGCACATTTTTGTTCCTGGCTAAATTCTGAAAACGCTATAGCTAGCTGGCCCGCGCCGAGACGCATCTCCAGACGCGTCTCCAGACGCCTCAAAGGTGCGGCTGGCTCGCATAGAACTGCAAAAAATTGCACATTTTTGTTCCTGGCTAAATTCTGAAAACGCTATAACTAGCAGGCCCGCGCCGAGACGCGTCTCCAGACGCCTCAAACGTGCGGCTGGCTCGCATAGAACTGCAAAAAATTGCACATTTTTGTTCCTGGCTAAATTCTGAAAACGCTATAGCTAGCTGGCCCGCGCCGAGACGCGTCTCCAGACGCCTCAAACGTGCGGCTGGCTCTCATAGAACTGCAAAAAATTGCACATTTTTGTTCCTGGCTAAATTCTGAAAACGCTGTAGCTAGCTGGGCCGCGCCGAGACGCGTCACCAGACGCGTCTCCAGACGCCTCAAACGTGCGGCTGGCTTGCATAGAACTGCAAAAACTTGCACATTTTTGTTCCTGGCTAAATTCTGAAAACGCTATAGCTAGCTGGCCCGCGCCGAGACGCATCTCCAGACGCGTCTCCAGACGCCTCAAAGGTGCGGCTGGCTCGCATAGAACTGCAAAAAATTGCACATTTTTGTTCCTGGCTAAATTCTGAAAACGCTATAACTAGCAGGCCCGCGCCGAGACGCGTCTCCAGACGCCTCAAACGTGCGGCTGGCTCGCATAGAACTGCAAAAAATTGCACATTTTTGTTCCTGGCTAAATTCTGAAAACGCTATAGCTAGCTGGCCCGCGCCGAGACGCGTCTCCAGACGCCTCAAACGTGCGGCTGGCTCTCATAGAACTGCAAAAAATTGCACATTTTTGTTCCTGGCTAAATTCTGAAAACGCTGTAGCTAGCTGGGCCGCGCCGAGACGCGTCACCAGACGCGTCTCCAGACGCCTCAAACGTGCGGCTGGCTTGCATAGAACTGCAAAAAATTGCACATTTTTGTTTCTGGCTAAATTCTGAAAACGCTATAGCTAGCTGGCCCGCGCCGAGACGCGTCTCCAGACGCCTCAAACGTGCGGCTGACTCGCATAGAACTGCAAAAAATTGCACATTTTTGTTCCTAGCTAAATTCTTAAAACGCTATAGCTAGCTGGCCCGCGCCGAGACGCGTCTCCAGACGCCTCAAACGTGCGGCTGGCTCGCATAAGACTGCAAAAAATTGCACATTTTTGTTCCTGGTTAAATTCTGAAAACGCTATAGCTAGCTGGCCCGCGCCGAGACGCGTCTCCAGACGCCTCAAACGTGCGGCTGGCTCGCATAAGACTGCAAAAAATTGCACATTTTTGTTCCTGGCTAAATTCTGAAAACGCTATAGCTAGCTGGGCCGCGCCGAGACGCGTCTCCAGACGCGTCTCCAGACGCGTCTCCAGACGCGTCTCCAGACGCGTCTCCAGACGCGTCTCCAGACGCCTCAAACGTGCGTCTGGCTCGCATAGAACTGCAAAAAATTGCACATTTTTGTTCCTGGCTAAATTCTGAAAACGCTATAGCTAGCTGGCCCGCACCGAGACGCGTCTCCGGACGCCTCAAACGTGCGGAAGGCTCGCATAGAACTGCAAAAAATTGCACATTTTTGTTCCTGGCTAAATTCTGAAAACGCTATAGCTAGCTGGCCCGCGCCGAGACGCGTCTCCAGACGCCTCATACGTGCGGCTGGCTATCATAGAACTGCAAAAAATTTGCACATTTTTGTTCCTGGCTAAATTCTGAAAACGCTATAGCTAGCTGGCCCGCGCCGAGACGCGTCTCCAGACGCCTCAAACGTGCGGCTGGCTCTCATAGAACTGCAAAAAATTGCACACTTCTGTTCCTGGCTAAATTCTGAAAACGCTATAGCTAGCTGACCCGCGCCGAGACGCGTCTCCAGACGCCTCAAACGTGCGGCTGGCTCGCATAGAACTGCAAAAAATTGCACATTTTTGGTCCTGGCTAAATTCTGAAATGCTATAGCTAGCTGGCCCGCGCCGAGACGCGTCTCCAGACGCCTCAAACATGCGGCTGGCTCGCATAGAACTGCAAGAAATTGCACATTTTTGTTCCTGGCTAAATTCTGAAAACGCTATAGCTAGCTGGCCCGCAACGAGACGCGTCTCCAGACGCCTCAATCGTGCGGCTGGCTCTCATAGAACTGCAAAAACTTGCACATTTTTGTTCCTGGCTAAATTCTGAAAACGCTATAGCTAGCTGGCCCGCGCCGAGACGCATCTCCAGACGCGTCTCCAGACGCCTCAAAGGTGCGGCTGGCTCGCATAGAACTGCAAAAAATTGCACATTTTTGTTCCTGGCTAAATTCTGAAAACGCTATAACTAGCAGGCCCGCGCCGAGACGCGTCTCCAGACGCCTCAAACGTGCGGCTGGCTCGCATAGAACTGCAAAAAATTGCACATTTTTGTTCCTGGCTAAATTCTGAAAACGCTATAGCTAGCTGGCCCGCGCCGAGACGCGTCTCCAGACGCCTCAAACGTGCGGCTGGCTCTCATAGAACTGCAAAAAATTGCACATTTTTGTTCCTGGCTAAATTCTGAAAACGCTGTAGCTAGCTGGGCCGCGCCGAGACGCGTCACCAGACGCGTCTCCAGACGCCTCAAACGTGCGGCTGGCTTGCATAGAACTGCAAAAACTTGCACATTTTTGTTCCTGGCTAAATTCTGAAAACGCTATAGCTAGCTGGCCCGCGCCGAGACGCATCTCCAGACGCGTCTCCAGACGCCTCAAAGGTGCGGCTGGCTCGCATAGAACTGCAAAAAATTGCACATTTTTGTTCCTGGCTAAATTCTGAAAACGCTATAACTAGCAGGCCCGCGCCGAGACGCGTCTCCAGACGCCTCAAACGTGCGGCTGGCTCGCATAGAACTGCAAAAAATTGCACATTTTTGTTCCTGGCTAAATTCTGAAAACGCTATAGCTAGCTGGCCCGCGCCGAGACGCGTCTCCAGACGCCTCAAACGTGCGGCTGGCTCTCATAGAACTGCAAAAAATTGCACATTTTTGTTCCTGGCTAAATTCTGAAAACGCTGTAGCTAGCTGGGCCGCGCCGAGACGCGTCACCAGACGCGTCTCCAGACGCCTCAAACGTGCGGCTGGCTTGCATAGAACTGCAAAAAATTGCACATTTTTGTTTCTGGCTAAATTCTGAAAACGCTATAGCTAGCTGGCCCGCGCCGAGACGCGTCTCCAGACGCCTCAAACGTGCGGCTGACTCGCATAGAACTGCAAAAAATTGCACATTTTTGTTCCTAGCTAAATTCTTAAAACGCTATAGCTAGCTGGCCCGCGCCGAGACGCGTCTCCAGACGCCTCAAACGTGCGGCTGGCTCGCATAAGACTGCAAAAAATTGCACATTTTTGTTCCTGGTTAAATTCTGAAAACGCTATAGCTAGCTGGCCCGCGCCGAGACGCGTCTCCAGACGCCTCAAACGTGCGGCTGGCTCGCATAAGACTGCAAAAAATTGCACATTTTTGTTCCTGGCTAAATTCTGAAAACGCTATAGCTAGCTGGGCCGCGCCGAGACGCGTCTCCAGACGCGTCTCCAGACGCGTCTCCAGACGCGTCTCCAGACGCGTCTCCAGACGCGTCTCCAGACGCCTCAAACGTGCGTCTGGCTCGCATAGAACTGCAAAAAATTGCACATTTTTGTTCCTGGCTAAATTCTGAAAACGCTATAGCTAGCTGGCCCGCACCGAGACGCGTCTCCGGACGCCTCAAACGTGCGGAAGGCTCGCATAGAACTGCAAAAAATTGCACATTTTTGTTCCTGGCTAAATTCTGAAAACGCTATAGCTAGCTGGCCCGCGCCGAGACGCGTCTCCAGACGCCTCATACGTGCGGCTGGCTATCATAGAACTGCAAAAAATTTGCACATTTTTGTTCCTGGCTAAATTCTGAAAACGCTATAGCTAGCTGGCCCGCGCCGAGACGCGTCTCCAGACGCCTCAAACGTGCGGCTGGCTCTCATAGAACTGCAAAAAATTGCACACTTCTGTTCCTGGCTAAATTCTGAAAACGCTATAGCTAGCTGACCCGCGCCGAGACGCGTCTCCAGACGCCTCAAACGTGCGGCTGGCTCGCATAGAACTGCAAAAAATTGCACATTTTTGGTCCTGGCTAAATTCTGAAATGCTATAGCTAGCTGGCCCGCGCCGAGACGCGTCTCCAGACGCCTCAAACATGCGGCTGGCTCGCATAGAACTGCAAGAAATTGCACATTTTTGTTCCTGGCTAAATTCTGAAAACGCTATAGCTAGCTGGCCCGCAACGAGACGCGTCTCCAGACGCCTCAATCGTGCGGCTGGCTCTCATAGAACTGCAAAAACTTGCACATTTTTGTTCCTGGCTAAATTCTGAAAACGCTATAGCTAGCTGGCCCGCGCCGAGACGCATCTCCAGACGCGTCTCCAGACGCCTCAAAGGTGCGGCTGGCTCGCATAGAACTGCAAAAAATTGCACATTTTTGTTCCTGGCTAAATTCTGAAAACGCTATAACTAGCAGGCCCGCGCCGAGACGCGTCTCCAGACGCCTCAAACGTGCGGCTGGCTCGCATAGAACTGCAAAAAATTGCACATTTTTGTTCCTGGCTAAATTCTGAAAACGCTATTGCTAGCTGGCCCGCGCCGAGATGCGTCTCCAGACGCGTCTCCAGACGCCTCAAACGTGCGGCTGGCTCGCATAGAACTGCAAAAAATTGCACATTTTTGTTCCTGGCTAAATTCTGAAAACACTATAGCTAGCTTGCCCGCGCCGAGACGCGTCTTCAGACGCCTCAAACGTGCGGCTGGCTCGCATAGAACTGCAAAAAATTAAACATTTTTGTTCCTGGCTAAATTCTGAAAAACGCTATAGCAAGCTGGCCCGCGCCGAGACGCGTCTCCAGACGCCTCAAACGTGCGTCTGGCTCGCATAGAACTGCAAAAAATTGCACATTTTTGTTCCTGGCTAAATTCTGAAAACGCTATAGCTAGCTGGCCCGCGCCGAGACGCGTCTCCAGACGCCTCAAACGTGCGGCTGGCTCGCATAGAACTGCAAAAAATTGCACATTTTTGATCCTGGCTAAATTCTGAAAACGCTATAGCTAGCTGGCCCGCGCCGAGACGCGTCTCCAGACGCCTCAAACGTGCGGCTGGCTCGCATAGAACTGCAAAAAATTGCACATTCTCGTTCCTGGCTAAATTCTGAAAACGCTATTGTTAGCTGGCCCGCGCCGAGATGCGTCTCCAGACGCGTCTCCAGACGCCTCAAACGTGCGGCTGGCTCGCATAGAACTGCAAAAAATTACACATTTTTGATCCTGGCTAAATTCTGAAAACGCTATAGCTAGCTGGCCCGCGCCGAAACGCGTCTCCAGACGCCTTAAACGTGCGGCTGGCTCTCATAGAACTGCAAAAAATTGCACACTTTTGTTCCTGGCTAAATTCTGAAAACGCTATAGCTAGCTGGCCCGCGCCGAGACGCGTCTCCAGACGCCTCAAACGTGCGGCTGGCTAGCATAGAACTGCAAAAAATTGCACATTTTTGTTCCTGGTTAAATTCTGAAAACGCTATAATTAGCTAGCCCGCGCCGAGACGCGTCTCCAGACGCCTCAAACGTGCGGCTGGCTCGCAAAGACCTGCAAAAAATTTGCACATTTTTGTTCCTGGCTAAATTCTGAAAACGCTATAGCTAGCTGGCCCGCGCCGAGACGCGTCTCCAGACGCCTCAAACGTGCGGCTGGCTCTCATAGAACTGCAAAAAATTGCACATTTTTGTTCCTGGCTAAATTCTGAAAACGCTATAGCTAGCTGGCCCGCGCCGAGACGCGTCTCCAGACGCCTTAAACGTGCGGCTAGCTCGCATAGAACTGCAAAAAATTGCACATTGTTGTTCCTGGTTAAATACTGAAAACGTTATAGCTAGCTAGCCCGCGCCGAGACGCGTCTCCAGACGCCTCAAACGTGCGGCTGGCTCGCATAAGACTGCAAAAAATTGCACATTTTTGTTCCTGGCTAAATTCTGAAAACGCTATAGCTAGCTGGGCCGCGCCGAGACGCGTCTCCAGACGCCTCAAACGTGCGTCTGGCTCGCATAGAACTGCAAAAAATTGCACATTTTTGTTCCTGGCTAAATTCTGAAAACGCTATAGCTAGCTGGCCCGCACCGAGACGCGTCTCCGGACGCCTCAAACGTGCGGCAGGCTCGCATAGAACTGCAAAAAATTGCACATTTTTGTTCCTGGCTAAATTCTGAAAACGCTATAGCTAGCTGGCCCGCGCCGAGACGCGTCTCCAGACGCCTCATACGTGCGGCTGGCTATCATAGAACTGCAAAAAATTTGCACATTTTTGTTCCTGGCTAAATTCTGAAAACGCTATAGCTAGCTGGCCCGCGCCGAGACGCGTCTCCAGACGCCTCAAACGTGCGGCTGGCTCTCATAGAACTGCAAAAAATTGCACACTTCTGTTCCTGGCTAAATTCTGAAAACGCTATAGCTAGCTGACCCGCGCCGAGACGCGTCTACAGACGCCTCAAACGTGCGGCTGGCTCGCATAGAACTGCAAAAAATTGCACATTTTTGGTCCTGGCTAAATTCTGAAATGCTATAGCTAGCTGGCCCGCGCCGAGACGCGTCTCCAGACGCCTCAAACATGCGGCTGGCTCGCATAGAACTGCAAAAAATTGCACATTTTTGTTCCTGGCTAAATTCTGAAAACGCTATAGCTAGCTGGCCCGCAACGAGACGCGTCTCCAGACGCCTCAATCGTGCGGCTGGCTCTCATAGAACTGCAAAAACTTGCACATTTTTGTTCCTGGCTAAATTCTGAAAACGCTATAGCTAGCTGGCCCGCGCCGAGACGCATCTCCAGACGCGTCTCCAGACGCCTCAAAGGTGCGGCTGGCTCGCATAGAACTGCAAAAAATTGCACATTTTTGTTCCTGGCTAAATTCTGAAAACGCTATAACTAGCAGGCCCGCGCCGAGACGCGTCTCCAGACGCCTCAAACGTGCGGCTGGCTCGCATAGAACTGCAAAAAATTGCACATTTTTGTTCCTGGCTAAATTCTGAAAACGCTATTGCTAGCTGGCCCGCGCCGAGATGCGTCTCCAGACGCGTCTCCAGACGCCTCAAACGTGCGGCTGGCTCGCATAGAACTGCAAAAATTTGCACATTTTTGTTCCTGGCTAAATTCTGAAAACACTATAGCTAGCTAGCCCGCGCCGAGACGCGTCTTCAGACGCCTCAAACGTGCGGCTGGCTCGCATAGAACTGCAAAAAATTAAACATTTTTGTTCGTGGCTAAATTCTGAAAAACGCTATAGCAAGCTGGCCCGCGCCGAGACGCGTCTCCAGACGCCTCAAACGTGCGTCTGGCTCGCATAGAACTGCAAAAAATTGCACATTTTTGTTCCTGGCTAAATTCTGAAAACGCTATAGCTAGCTGGCCCGCGCCGAGATGCGTCTCCAGACGCCTCAAACGTGCGGCTGGCTCGCATAGAACTGCAAAAAATTGCACATTTTTGATCCTGGCTAAATTCTGAAAACGCTATAGCTAGCTGGCCCGCGCCGAGACGCGTCTCCAGACGCCTCAAACGTGCGGCTGGCTCGCATAGAACTGCAAAAAATTGCACATTCTCGTTCCTGGCTAAATTCTGAAAACGCTATTGTTAGCTGGCCCGCGCCGAGATGCGTCTCCAGACGCGTCTCCAGACGCCTCAAACGTGCGGCTGGCTCGCATAGAACTGCAAAAAATTGCACATTTTTGGTCCTGGCTAAATTCTGAAATGCTATAGCTAGCTGGCCCGCGCCGAGACGCGTCTCCAGACGCCTCAAACATGCGGCTGGCTCGCATAGAACTGCAAAAAATTGCACATTTTTGTTCCTGGCTAAATTCTGAAAACGCTATAGCTTGCTGGCCCGCAACGAGACGCGTCTCCAGACGCCTCAATCGTGCGGCTGGCTCTCATAGAACTGCAAAAACTTGCACATTTTTGTTCCTGGCTAAATTCTGAAAACGCTATAGCTAGCTGGCCCGCGCCGAGACGCATCTCCAGACGCGTCTCCAGACGCCTCAAAGGTGCGGCTGGCTCGCATAGAACTGCAAAAAATTGCACATTTTTGTTCCTGGCTAAATTCTGAAAACGCTATAACTAGCAGGCCCGCGCCGAGACGCGTCTCCAGACGCCTCAAACGTGCGGCTGGCTCGCATAGAACTGCAAAAAATTGCACATTTTTGTTCCTGGCTAAATTCTGAAAACGCTATTGCTAGCTGGCCCGCGCCGAGATGCGTCTCCAGACGCGTCTCCAGACGCCTCAAACGTGCGGCTGGCTCGCATAGAACTGCAAAAATTTGCACATTTTTGTTCCTGGCTAAATTCTGAAAACACTATAGCTAGCTAGCCCGCGCCGAGACGCGTCTTCAGACGCCTCAAACGTGCGGCTGGCTCGCATAGAACTGCAAAAAATTAAACATTTTTGTTCGTGGCTAAATTCTGAAAAACGCTATAGCAAGCTGGCCCGCGCCGAGACGCGTCTCCAGACGCCTCAAACGTGCGTCTGGCTCGCATAGAACTGCAAAAAATTGCACATTTTTGTTCCTGGCTAAATTCTGAAAACGCTATAGCTAGCTGGCCCGCGCCGAGATGCGTCTCCAGACGCCTCAAACGTGCGGCTGGCTCGCATAGAACTGCAAAAAATTGCACATTTTTGATCCTGGCTAAATTCTGAAAACGCTATAGCTAGCTGGCCCGCGCCGAGACGCGTCTCCAGACGCCTCAAACGTGCGGCTGGCTCGCATAGAACTGCAAAAAATTGCACATTCTCGTTCCTGGCTAAATTCTGAAAACGCTATTGTTAGCTGGCCCGCGCCGAGATGCGTCTCCAGACGCGTCTCCAGACGCCTCAAACGTGCGGCTGGCTCGCATAGAACTGCAAAAAATTACACATTTTTGATCCTGGCTAAATTCTGAAAACGCTATAGCTAGCTGGCCCGCGCCGAAACGCGTCTCCAGACGCCTTAAACGTGCGGCTGGCTCTCATAGAACTGCAAAAAATTGCACACTTTTGTTCCTGGCTAAATTCTGAAAACGCTATAGCTAGCTGGCCCGCGCCGAGACGCGTCTCCAGACGCCTCAAACGTGCGGCTGGCTAGCATAGAACTGCAAAAAATTGCACATTTTTGTTCCTGGTTAAATTCTGAAAACGCTATAGCTAGCTAGCCCGCGCCGAGACGCGTCTCCAGACGCCTCAAACGTGCGGCTGGCTCGCAAAGACCTGCAAAAAATTTGCACATTTTTGTTCCTGGCTAAATTCTGAAAACGCTATAGCTAGCTGGCCCGCGCCGAGACGCGTCTCCAGACGCCTCAAACGTGCGGCTGGCTCTCATAGAACTGCAAAAAATTGCACATTTTTGTTCCTGGCTAAATTCTGAAAACGCTATAGCTAGCTGGCCCGCGCCGAGACGCGTCTCCAGACGCCTTAAACGTGCGGCTAGCTCGCATAGAACTGCAAAAAATTGCACATTGTTGTTCCTGGTTAAATACTGAAAACGTTATAGCTAGCTAGCCCGCGCCGAGACGCGTCTCCAGACGCCTCAAACGTGCGGCTGGCTCGCATAAGACTGCAAAAAATTGCACATTTTTGTTCCTGGCTAAATTCTGAAAACGCTATAGCTAGCTGGGCCGCGCCGAGACGCGTCTCCAGACGCGTCTCCAGACGCGTCTCCAGACGCGTCTCCAGACGCCTCAAACGTGCGTCTGGCTCGCATAGAACTGCAAAAAATTGCACATTTTTGTTCCTGGCTAAATTCTGAAAACGCTATAGCTAGCTGGCCCGCACCGAGACGCGTCTCCGGACGCCTCAAACGTGCGGCAGGCTCGCATAGAACTGCAAAAAATTGCACATTTTTGTTCCTGGCTAAATTCTGAAAACGCTATAGCTAGCTGGCCCGCGCCGAGACGCGTCTCCAGACGCCTTAAACGTGCGGCTAGCTCGCATAGAACTGCAAAAAATTGCACATTTTTGTTCCTGGCTAAATTCTGAAAACGCTATAGCTAGCTGGGCCGCGCCGAGACGCGTCTCCAGACGCGTCTCCAGACGCGTCTCCAGACGCGTCTCCAGACGCGTCTCCAGACGCCTCAAACGTGCGTCTGGCTCGCATAGAACTGCAAAAAATTGCACATTTTTGTTCCTGGCTAAATTCTGAAAACGCTATAGCTAGCTGGCCCGCACCGAGACGCGTCTCCGGACGCCTCAAACGTGCGGAAGGCTCGCATAGAACTGCAAAAAATTGCACATTTTTGTTCCTGGCTAAATTCTGAAAACGCTATAGCTAGCTGGCCCGCGCCGAGACGCGTCTCCAGACGCCTCATACGTGCGGCTGGCTATCATAGAACTGCAAAAAATTTGCACATTTTTGTTCCTGGCTAAATTCTGAAAACGCTATAGCTAGCTGGCCCGCGCCGAGACGCGTCTCCAGACGCCTCAAACGTGCGGCTGGCTCTCATAGAACTGCAAAAAATTGCACACTTCTGTTCCTGGCTAAATTCTGAAAACGCTATAGCTAGCTGACCCGCGCCGAGACGCGTCTCCAGACGCCTCAAACGTGCGGCTGGCTCGCATAGAACTGCAAAAAATTGCACATTTTTGGTCCTGGCTAAATTCTGAAATGCTATAGCTAGCTGGCCCGCGCCGAGACGCGTCTCCAGACGCCTCAAACATGCGGCTGGCTCGCATAGAACTGCAAGAAATTGCACATTTTTGTTCCTGGCTAAATTCTGAAAACGCTATAGCTAGCTGGCCCGCAACGAGACGCGTCTCCAGACGCCTCAATCGTGCGGCTGGCTCTCATAGAACTGCAAAAACTTGCACATTTTTGTTCCTGGCTAAATTCTGAAAACGCTATAGCTAGCTGGCCCGCGCCGAGACGCATCTCCAGACGCGTCTCCAGACGCCTCAAAGGTGCGGCTGGCTCGCATAGAACTGCAAAAAATTGCACATTTTTGTTCCTGGCTAAATTCTGAAAACGCTATAACTAGCAGGCCCGCGCCGAGACGCGTCTCCAGACGCCTCAAACGTGCGGCTGGCTCGCATAGAACTGCAAAAAATTGCACATTTTTGTTCCTGGCTAAATTCTGAAAACGCTATTGCTAGCTGGCCCGCGCCGAGATGCGTCTCCAGACGCGTCTCCAGACGCCTCAAACGTGCGGCTGGCTCGCATAGAACTGCAAAAATTTGCACATTTTTGTTCCTGGCTAAATTCTGAAAACACTATAGCTAGCTAGCCCGCGCCGAGACGCGTCTTCAGACGCCTCAAACGTGCGGCTGGCTCGCATAGAACTGCAAAAAATTAAACATTTTTGTTCGTGGCTAAATTCTGAAAAACGCTATAGCAAGCTGGCCCGCGCCGAGACGCGTCTCCAGACGCCTCAAACGTGCGTCTGGCTCGCATAGAACTGCAAAAAATTGCACATTTTTGTTCCTGGCTAAATTCTGAAAACGCTATAGCTAGCTGGCCCGCGCCGAGACGCGTCTCCAGACGCCTCAAACGTGCGGCTGGCTCGCATAGAACTGCAAAAAATTGCACATTTTTGATCCTGGCTAAATTCTGAAAACGCTATAGCTAGCTGGCCCGCGCCGAGACGCGTCTCCAGACGCCTCAAACGTGCGGCTGGCTCGCATAGAACTGCAAAAAATTGCACATTCTCGTTCCTGGCTAAATTCTGAAAACGCTATTGTTAGCTGGCCCGCGCCGAGATGCGTCTCCAGACGCGTCTCCAGACGCCTCAAACGTGCGGCTGGCTCGCATAGAACTGCAAAAAATTACACATTTTTGATCCTGGCTAAATTTTGAAAACGCTATAGCTAGCTGGCCCGCGCCGAAACGCGTCTCCAGACGCCTTAAACGTGCGGCTGGCTCTCATAGAACTGCAAAAAATTGCACACTTTTGTTCCTGGCTAAATTCTGAAAACGCTATAGCTAGCTGGCCCGCGCCGAGACGCGTCTCCAGACGCCTCAAACGTGCGGCTGGCTAGCATAGAACTGCAAAAAATTGCACATTTTTGTTCCTGGTTAAATTCTGAAAACGCTATAATTAGCTAGCCCGCGCCGAGACGCGTCTCCAGACGCCTCAAACGTGCGGCTGGCTCGCAAAGACCTGCAAAAAATTTGCACATTTTTGTTCCTGGCTAAATTCTGAAAACGCTATAGCTAGCTGGCCCGCGCCGAGACGCGTCTCCAGACGCCTCAAACGTGCGGCTGGCTCTCATAGAACTGCAAAAAATTGCACATTTTTGTTCCTGGCTAAATTCTGAAAACGCTATAGCTAGCTGGCCCGCGCCGAGACGCGTCTCCAGACGCCTTAAACGTGCGGCTAGCTCGCATAGAACTGCAAAAAATTGCACATTGTTGTTCCTGGTTAAATACTGAAAACGTTATAGCTAGCTAGCCCGCGCCGAGACGCGTCTCCAGACGCGTCTCCAGACGCCTCAAACGTGCGTCTGGCTCGCATAGAACTGCAAAAAATTGCACATTTTTGTTCCTGGCTAAATTCTGAAAACGCTATAGCTAGCTGGCCCGCACCGAGACGCGTCTCCGGACGCCTCAAACGTGCGGCAGGCTCGCATAGAACTGCAAAAAATTGCACATTTTTGTTCCTGGCTAAATTCTGAAAACGCTATAGCTAGCTGGCCCGCGCCGAGACGCGTCTCCAGACGCCTCATACGTGCGGCTGGCTATCATAGAACTGCAAAAAATTTGCACATTTTTGTTCCTGGCTAAATTCTGAAAACGCTATAGCTAGCTGGCCCGCGCCGAGACGCGTCTCCAGACGCCTCAAACGTGCGGCTGGCTCTCATAGAACTGCAAAAAATTGCACACTTCTGTTCCTGGCTAAATTCTGAAAACGCTATAGCTAGCTGACCCGCGCCGAGACGCGTCTCCAGACGCCTCAAACGTGCGGCTGGCTCGCATAGAACTGCAAAAAATTGCACATTTTTGGTCCTGGCTAAATTCTGAAATGCTATAGCTAGCTGGCCCGCGCCGAGACGCGTCTCCAGACGCCTCAAACATGCGGCTGGCTCGCATAGAACTGCAAAAAATTGCACATTTTTGTTCCTGGCTAAATTCTGAAAACGCTATAGCTAGCTGGCCCGCAACGAGACGCGTCTCCAGACGCCTCAATCGTGCGGCTGGCTCTCATAGAACTGCAAAAACTTGCACATTTTTGTTCCTGGCTAAATTCTGAAAACGCTATAGCTAGCTGGCCCGCGCCGAGACGCATCTCCAGACGCGTCTCCAGACGCCTCAAAGGTGCGGCTGGCTCGCATAGAACTGCAAAAAATTGCACATTTTTGTTCCTGGCTAAATTCTGAAAACGCTATAACTAGCAGGCCCGCGCCGAGACGCGTCTCCAGACGCCTCAAACGTGCGGCTGGCTCGCATAGAACTGCAAAAAATTGCACATTTTTGTTCCTGGCTAAATTCTGAAAACGCTATTGCTAGCTGGCCCGCGCCGAGATGCGTCTCCAGACGCGTCTCCAGACGCCTCAAACGTGCGGCTGGCTCGCATAGAACTGCAAAAATTTGCACATTTTTGTTCCTGGCTAAATTCTGAAAACACTATAGCTAGCTAGCCCGCGCCGAGACGCGTCTTCAGACGCCTCAAACGTGCGGCTGGCTCGCATAGAACTGCAAAAAATTAAACATTTTTGTTCGTGGCTAAATTCTGAAAAACGCTATAGCAAGCTGGCCCGCGCCGAGACGCGTCTCCAGACGCCTCAAACGTGCGTCTGGCTCGCATAGAACTGCAAAAAATTGCACATTTTTGTTCCTGGCTAAATTCTGAAAACGCTATAGCTAGCTGGCCCGCGCCGAGACGCGTCTCCAGACGCCTCAAACGTGCGGCTGGCTCGCATAGAACTGCAAAAAATTGCACATTTTTGATCCTGGCTAAATTCTGAAAACGCTATAGCTAGCTGGCCCGCGCCGAGACGCGTCTCCAGACGCCTCAAACGTGCGGCTGGCTCGCATAGAACTGCAAAAAATTGCACATTCTCGTTCCTGGCTAAATTCTGAAAACGCTATTGTTAGCTGGCCCGCGCCGAGATGCGTCTCCAGACGCGTCTCCAGACGCCTCAAACGTGCGGCTGGCTCGCATAGAACTGCAAAAAATTACACATTTTTGATCCTGGCTAAATTCTGAAAACGCTATAGCTAGCTGGCCCGCACCGAGACGCGTCTCCGGACGCCTCAAACGTGCGGCAGGCTCGCATAGAACTGCAAAAAATTGCACATTTTTGTTCCTGGCTAAATTCTGAAAACGCTATAGCTAGCTGGCCCGCGCCGAGACGCGTCTCCAGACGCCTCATACGTGCGGCTGGCTATCATAGAACTGCAAAAAATTTGCACATTTTTGTTCCTGGCTAAATTCTGAAAACGCTATAGCTAGCTGGCCCGCGCCGAGACGCGTCTCCAGACGCCTCAAACGTGCGGCTGGCTCTCATAGAACTGCAAAAAATTGCACACTTCTGTTCCTGGCTAAATTCTGAAAACGCTATAGCTAGCTGACCCGCGCCGAGACGCGTCTCCAGACGCCTCAAACGTGCGGCTGGCTCGCATAGAACTGCAAAAAATTGCACATTTTTGGTCCTGGCTAAATTCTGAAATGCTATAGCTAGCTGGCCCGCGCCGAGACGCGTCTCCAGACGCCTCAAACATGCGGCTGGCTCGCATAGAACTGCAAAAAATTGCACATTTTTGTTCCTGGCTAAATTCTGAAAACGCTATAGCTAGCTGGCCCGCAACGAGACGCGTCTCCAGACGCCTCAATCGTGCGGCTGGCTCTCATAGAACTGCAAAAACTTGCACATTTTTGTTCCTGGCTAAATTCTGAAAACGCTATAGCTAGCTGGCCCGCGCCGAGACGCATCTCCAGACGCGTCTCCAGACGCCTCAAAGGTGCGGCTGGCTCGCATAGAACTGCAAAAAATTGCACATTTTTGTTCCTGGCTAAATTCTGAAAACGCTATAACTAGCAGGCCCGCGCCGAGACGCGTCTCCAGACGCCTCAAACGTGCGGCTGGCTCGCATAGAACTGCAAAAAATTGCACATTTTTGTTCCTGGCTAAATTCTGAAAACGCTATTGCTAGCTGGCCCGCGCCGAGATGCGTCTCCAGACGCGTCTCCAGACGCCTCAAACGTGCGGCTGGCTCGCATAGAACTGCAAAAATTTGCACATTTTTGTTCCTGGCTAAATTCTGAAAACACTATAGCTAGCTAGCCCGCGCCGAGACGCGTCTTCAGACGCCTCAAACGTGCGGCTGGCTCGCATAGAACTGCAAAAAATTAAACATTTTTGTTCGTGGCTAAATTCTGAAAAACGCTATAGCAAGCTGGCCCGCGCCGAGACGCGTCTCCAGACGCCTCAAACGTGCGTCTGGCTCGCATAGAACTGCAAAAAATTGCACATTTTTGTTCCTGGCTAAATTCTGAAAACGCTATAGCTAGCTGGCCCGCGCCGAGACGCGTCTCCAGACGCCTCAAACGTGCGGCTGGCTCGCATAGAACTGCAAAAAATTGCACATTTTTGATCCTGGCTAAATTCTGAAAACGCTATAGCTAGCTGGCCCGCGCCGAGACGCGTCTCCAGACGCCTCAAACGTGCGGCTGGCTCGCATAGAACTGCAAAAAATTGCACATTCTCGTTCCTGGCTAAATTCTGAAAACGCTATTGTTAGCTGGCCCGCGCCGAGATGCGTCTCCAGACGCGTCTCCAGACGCCTCAAACGTGCGGCTGGCTCGCATAGAACTGCAAAAAATTACACATTTTTGATCCTGGCTAAATTCTGAAAACGCTATAGCTAGCTGGCCCGCGCCGAAACGCGTCTCCAGACGCCTTAAACGTGCGGCTGGCTCTCATAGAACTGCAAAAAATTGCACACTTTTGTTCCTGGCTAAATTCTGAAAACGCTATAGCTAGCTGGCCCGCGCCGAGACGCGTCTCCAGACGCCTCAAACGTGCGGCTGGCTAGCATAGAACTGCAAAAAATTGCACATTTTTGTTCCTGGTTAAATTCTGAAAACGCTATAGCTAGCTAGCCCGCGCCGAGACGCGTCTCCAGACGCCTCAAACGTGCGGCTGGCTCGCAAAGACCTGCAAAAAATTTGCACATTTTTGTTCCTGGCTAAATTCTGAAAACGCTATAGCTAGCTGGCCCGCGCCGAGACGCGTCTCCAGACGCCTCAAACGTGCGGCTGGCTCTCATAGAACTGCAAAAAATTGCACATTTTTGTTCCTGGCTAAATTCTGAAAACGCTATAGCTAGCTGGCCCGCGCCGAGACGCGTCTCCAGACGCCTTAAACGTGCGGCTAGCTCGCATAGAACTGCAAAAAATTGCACATTGTTGTTCCTGGTTAAATACTGAAAACGTTATAGCTAGCTAGCCCGCGCCGAGACGCGTCTCCAGACGCCTCAAACGTGCGGCTGGCTCGCATAAGACTGCAAAAAATTGCACATTTTTGTTCCTGGCTAAATTCTGAAAACGCTATAGCTAGCTGGGCCGCGCCGAGACGCGTCTCCAGACGCGTCTCCAGACGCGTCTCCAGACGCGTCTCCAGACGCCTCAAACGTGCGTCTGGCTCGCATAGAACTGCAAAAAATTGCACATTTTTGTTCCTGGCTAAATTCTGAAAACGCTATAGCTAGCTGGCCCGCACCGAGACGCGTCTCCGGACGCCTCAAACGTGCGGCAGGCTCGCATAGAACTGCAAAAAATTGCACATTTTTGTTCCTGGCTAAATTCTGAAAACGCTATAGCTAGCTGGCCCGCGCCGAGACGCGTCTCCAGACGCCTCAAAAGTGCGGCTGGCTATCATAGAACTGCAAAAAATTTGCACATTTTTGTTCCTGGCTAAATTCTGAAAACGCTATAGCTAGCTGGCCCGCGCCGAGACGCGTCTCCAGACGCCTCAAACGTGCGGCTGGCTCTCATAGAACTGCAAAAAATTGCACACTTCTGTTCCTGGCTAAATTCTGAAAACGCTATAGCTAGCTGACCCGCGCCGAGACGCGTCTCCAGACGCCTCAAACGTGCGGCTGGCTCGCATAGAACTGCAAAAAATTGCACATTTTTGGTCCTGGCTAAATTCTGAAATGCTATAGCTAGCTGGCCCGCGCCGAGACGCGTCTCCAGACGCCTCAAACATGCGGCTGGCTCGCATAGAACTGCAAAAAATTGCACATTTTTGTTCCTGGCTAAATTCTGAAAACGCTATAGCTAGCTGGCCCGCAACGAGACGCGTCTCCAGACGCCTCAATCGTGCGGCTGGCTCTCATAGAACTGCAAAAACTTGCACATTTTTGTTCCTGGCTAAATTCTGAAAACGCTATAGCTAGCTGGCCCGCGCCGAGACGCATCTCCAGACGCGTCTCCAGACGCCTCAAAGGTGCGGCTGGCTCGCATAGAACTGCAAAAAATTGCACATTTTTGTTCCTGGCTAAATTCTGAAAACGCTATAACTAGCAGGCCCGCGCCGAGACGCGTCTCCAGACGCCTCAAACGTGCGGCTGGCTCGCATAGAACTGCAAAAAATTGCACATTTTTGTTCCTGGCTAAATTCTGAAAACGCTATTGCTAGCTGGCCCGCGCCGAGATGCGTCTCCAGACGCGTCTCCAGACGCCTCAAACGTGCGGCTGGCTCGCATAGAACTGCAAAAATTTGCACATTTTTGTTCCTGGCTAAATTCTGAAAACACTATAGCTAGCTAGCCCGCGCCGAGACGCGTCTTCAGACGCCTCAAACGTGCGGCTGGCTCGCATAGAACTGCAAAAAATTAAACATTTTTGTTCCTGGCTAAATTCTGAAAAACGCTATAGCAAGCTGGCCCGCGCCGAGACGCGTCTCCAGACGCCTCAAACGTGCGTCTGGCTCGCATAGAACTGCAAAAAATTGCACATTTTTGTTCCTGGCTAAATTCTGAAAACGCTATAGCTAGCTGGCCCGCGCCGAGACGCGTCTCCAGACGCCTCAAACGTGCGGCTGGCTCGCATAGAACTGCAAAAAATTGCACATTTTTGATCCTGGCTAAATTCTGAAAACGCTATAGCTAGCTGGCCCGCGCCGAAACGCGTCTCCAGACGCCTCAAACGTGCGGCTGGCTCGCATAGAACTGCAAAAAATTGCACATTCTCGTTCCTGGCTAAATTCTGAAAACGCTATTGCTAGCTGGCCCGCGCCGAGATGCGTCTCCAGACGCGTCTCCAGACGCCTCAAACGTGCGGCTGGCTCGCATAGAACTGCAAAAAATTGCACATTTTTGATCCTGGCTAAATTCTGAAAACGCTATAGCTAGCTGGCCCGCGCCGAGACGCGTCTCCAGACGCCTCAAACGTGCGGCTGGCTCGCATAGAACTGCAAAAAATTGCACATTCTCGTTCCTGGCTAAATTCTGAAAACGCTATTGTTAGCTGGCCCGCGCCGAGATGCGTCTCCAGACGCGTCTCCAGACGCCTCAAACGTGCGGCTGGCTCGCATAGAACTGCAAAAAATTACACATTTTTGATCCTGGCTAAATTCTGAAAACGCTATAGCTAGCTGGCCCGCGCCGAAACGCGTCTCCAGACGCCTTAAACGTGCGGCTGGCTCTCATAGAACTGCAAAAAATTGCACACTTTTGTTCCTGGCTAAATTCTGAAAACGCTATAGCTAGCTGGCCCGCGCCGAGACGCGTCTCCAGACGCCTCAAACGTGCGGCTGGCTAGCATAGAACTGCAAAAAATTGCACATTTTTGTTCCTGGTTAAATTCTGAAAACGCTATAGCTAGCTAGCCCGCGCCGAGACGCGTCTCCAGACGCCTCAAACGTGCGGCTGGCTCGCAAAGACCTGCAAAAAATTTGCACATTTTTGTTCCTGGCTAAATTCTGAAAACGCTATAGCTAGCTGGCCCGCGCCGAGACGCGTCTCCAGACGCCTCAAACGTGCGGCTGGCTCTCATAGAACTGCAAAAAATTGCACATTTTTGTTCCTGGCTAAATTCTGAAAACGCTATAGCTAGCTGGCCCGCGCCGAGACGCGTCTCCAGACGCCTTAAACGTGCGGCTAGCTCGCATAGAACTGCAAAAAATTGCACATTGTTGTTCCTGGTTAAATACTGAAAACGTTATAGCTAGCTAGCCCGCGCCGAGACGCGTCTCCAGACGCCTCAAACGTGCGGCTGGCTCGCATAAGACTGCAAAAAATTGCACATTTTTGTTCCTGGCTAAATTCTGAAAACGCTATAGCTAGCTGGGCCGCGCCGAGACGCGTCTCCAGACGCGTCTCCAGACGCGTCTCCAGACGCGTCTCCAGACGCCTCAAACGTGCGTCTGGCTCGCATAGAACTGCAAAAAATTGCACATTTTTGTTCCTGGCTAAATTCTGAAAACGCTATAGCTAGCTGGCCCGCACCGAGACGCGTCTCCGGACGCCTCAAACGTGCGGCAGGCTCGCATAGAACTGCAAAAAATTGCACATTTTTGTTCCTGGCTAAATTCTGAAAACGCTATAGCTAGCTGGCCCGCGCCGAGACGCGTCTCCAGACGCCTCAAAAGTGCGGCTGGCTATCATAGAACTGCAAAAAATTTGCACATTTTTGTTCCTGGCTAAATTCTGAAAACGCTATAGCTAGCTGGCCCGCGCCGAGACGCGTCTCCAGACGCCTCAAACGTGCGGCTGGCTCTCATAGAACTGCAAAAAATTGCACACTTCTGTTCCTGGCTAAATTCTGAAAACGCTATAGCTAGCTGACCCGCGCCGAGACGCGTCTCCAGACGCCTCAAACGTGCGGCTGGCTCGCATAGAACTGCAAAAAATTGCACATTTTTGGTCCTGGCTAAATTCTGAAATGCTATAGCTAGCTGGCCCGCGCCGAGACGCGTCTCCAGACGCCTCAAACATGCGGCTGGCTCGCATAGAACTGCAAAAAATTGCACATTTTTGTTCCTGGCTAAATTCTGAAAACGCTATAGCTAGCTGGCCCGCAACGAGACGCGTCTCCAGACGCCTCAATCGTGCGGCTGGCTCTCATAGAACTGCAAAAACTTGCACATTTTTGTTCCTGGCTAAATTCTGAAAACGCTATAGCTAGCTGGCCCGCGCCGAGACGCATCTCCAGACGCGTCTCCAGACGCCTCAAAGGTGCGGCTGGCTCGCATAGAACTGCAAAAAATTGCACATTTTTGTTCCTGGCTAAATTCTGAAAACGCTATAACTAGCAGGCCCGCGCCGAGACGCGTCTCCAGACGCCTCAAACGTGCGGCTGGCTCGCATAGAACTGCAAAAAATTGCACATTTTTGTTCCTGGCTAAATTCTGAAAACGCTATTGCTAGCTGGCCCGCGCCGAGATGCGTCTCCAGACGCGTCTCCAGACGCCTCAAACGTGCGGCTGGCTCGCATAGAACTGCAAAAATTTGCACATTTTTGTTCCTGGCTAAATTCTGAAAACACTATAGCTAGCTAGCCCGCGCCGAGACGCGTCTTCAGACGCCTCAAACGTGCGGCTGGCTCGCATAGAACTGCAAAAAATTAAACATTTTTGTTCCTGGCTAAATTCTGAAAAACGCTATAGCAAGCTGGCCCGCGCCGAGACGCGTCTCCAGACGCCTCAAACGTGCGTCTGGCTCGCATAGAACTGCAAAAAATTGCACATTTTTGTTCCTGGCTAAATTCTGAAAACGCTATAGCTAGCTGGCCCGCGCCGAGACGCGTCTCCAGACGCCTCAAACGTGCGGCTGGCTCGCATAGAACTGCAAAAAATTGCACATTTTTGATCCTGGCTAAATTCTGAAAACGCTATAGCTAGCTGGCCCGCGCCGAAACGCGTCTCCAGACGCCTCAAACGTGCGGCTGGCTCGCATAGAACTGCAAAAAATTGCACATTCTCGTTCCTGGCTAAATTCTGAAAACGCTATTGCTAGCTGGCCCGCGCCGAGATGCGTCTCCAGACGCGTCTCCAGACGCCTCAAACGTGCGGCTGGCTCGCATAGAACTGCAAAAAATTACACATTTTTGATCCTGCCTAAATTCTGAAAACGCTATAGCTAGCTGGCCCGCGCCGAGACGCGTCTCCAGACGCCTTAAACGTGCGGCTGGCTCTCATAGAACTGCAAAAAATTGCACACTTTTGTTCCTGGCTAAATTCTGAAAACGCTATAGCTAGCTGGCCCGCGCCGAGACGCGTCTCCAGACGCCTCAAACGTGCGGCTGGCTAGCATAGAACTGCAAAAAATTGCACATTTTTGTTCCTGGTTAAATTCTGAAAACGCTATAGCTAGCTAGCCCGCGCCGAGACGCGTCTCCAGACGCCTCAAACGTGCGGCTGGCTCGCAAAGACCTGCAAAAAATTTGCACATTTTTGTTCCTGGCTAAATTCTGAAAACGCTATAGCTAGCTGGCCCGCGCCGAGACGCGTCTCCAGACGCCTCAAACGTGCGGCTGGCTCTCATAGAACTGCAAAAAATTGCACATTTTTGTTCCTGGCTAAATTCTGAAAACGCTATAGCTAGCTGGCCCGCGCCGAGACGCGTCTCCAGACGCCTTAAACGTGCGGCTAGCTCGCATAGAACTGCAAAAAATTGCACATTGTTGTTCCTGGTTAAATACTGAAAACGTTATAGCTAGCTAGCCCGCGCCGAGACGCGTCTCCAGACGCCTCAAACGTGCGGCTGGCTCGCATAGAACTGCAAAAAATTGCACATTTTTGTTCCTGGCTAAATTCAGAAAACGTCTCCAGACGCGTCTCCAGACGCCTCAAACGTGCGGCTGGCTCGCATAGAACTGCAAAAAATTGCACATTTTTGTTCCTGGCTAAATTCTGAAAACGCTATAACTAGCTGGCCCGCGCCGAGACGCGTCTACAGACGCCTCAAACGTGCGGCTGGCTCGCATAGAACTGCAAAAAATTGCACATTTCTGTTCCTGGCTAAATTCTGAAAACGCTATTGCTAGCTGGCCCGCGCCGAGATGCGTCTCCAGACGCGTCTCCAGACGCCTCAAACGTGCGGCTGGCTCGCATAGAACTGCAAAAAATTGCACATTGTTGTTCCTGGTTAAATTCTGAAAACGCTATAGCTAGCTGGCCCGCGCCGAGACGCGTCTCCAGACGCCTTAAACGTGCGGCTAGCTCGCAAAGACCTGCAAAAAATTTGCACATTTTTGTTCCTGGTTAAATACTGAAAACGTTATAGCTAGCTAGCCCGCGCCGAGACGCGTCTCCAGACGCCTCAAACGTGCGGCTGGCTCGCATAGAACTGCAAAAAATTGCACATTTTTGTTCCTGGCTAAATTCAGAAAACGTCTCCAGACGCGTCTCCAGACGCCTCAAACGTGCGGCTGGCTCGCATAGAACTGCAAAAAATTGCACATTTTTGTTCCTGGCTAAATTCTGAAAACGCTATAACTAGCTGGCCCGCGCCGAGACGCGTCTCCAGACGCCTCAAACGTGCGGCTGGCTCGCATAGAACTGCAAAAAATTGCACATTTCTGTTCCTGGCTAAATTCTGAAAACGCTATTGCTAGCTGGCCCGCGCCGAGATGCGTCTCCAGACGCGTCTCCAGACGCCTCAAACGTGCGGCTGGCTCGCATAGAACTGCAAAAAATTGCACATTTTTGTTCCTGGCTAAATTCTGAAAACACTATAGCTAGCTAGCCCGCGCCGAGACGCGTCTTCAGACGCCTCAAACGTGCGGCTGGCTCGCATAGAACTGCAAAAAATTGCACATTTTTGTTCCTGGCTAAATTTGAAAAACGCTATAGCAAGCTGGCCCGCGCCGAGACGCGTCCCCAGACGCCTCAAACGTGCGTCTGGCTCGCATAGACCTGCAAAAAATTTGCACATTTTTGTTCCTGGCTAAATTCTGAAAACGCTATAGCTAGCTGGCCCGCGCCGAGACGCGTCTCCAGACGCCTCAAACGTGCGGCTGGCTCGCATAAGACTGCAAAAAATTGCACATTGTTGTTCCTGGTTAAATACTGAAAACGTTATAGCTAGCTAGCCCGCGCCGAGACGCGTCTCCAGACGCCTCAAACGTGCGGCTGGCTCGCATAGAACTGCAAAAAATTGCACATTTTTGTTCCTGGCTAAATTCTGAAAAACGCTATAGCAAGCTGGCCCGCGCCGAGGCGCGTCTCCAGACGCCTCAAACGTGCGTCTGGCTCGCATAGACCTGCAAAAAATTTGCACATTTTTGTTCCTGGCTAAATTCTGAAAACGCTATAGCTAGCTGGCCCGCGCCGAGACGCGTCTCCAGACGCCTCAAACGTGCGGCTGGCTCGCATAAGACTGCAAAAAATTGCACATTGTTGTTCCTGGTTAAATACTGAAAACGTTATAGCTAGCTAGCCCGCGCCGAGACGCGTCTCCAGACGCCTCAAACGTGCGGCTGGCTCGCATAGAACGGCAAAAAATTGCACATTTTTGTTCCTGGCTAAATTCAGAAAACGTCTCCAGACGCGTCTCCAGACGCCTCAAACGTGCGGCTGGCTCGCATAGAACTGCAAAAAATTGCACATTTTTGTTCCTGGCTGAATTCTGAAAACGCTATAGCTAGCTGGCCCGCGCCGACACGCGTCTCCAGACGCCTCAAACGTGCGGCTGGCTCGCATAGAACTGCAAATAATTGCACATTTTTGTTCCTGGCTAAATTCTGAAACCGCTATAGCTAGCTGGCCCGCGCCGAGACGCATCTCCAGACGCCTCAAACGTGCGGCTGGCTCGCAAAGAACTGCAAGAAATTGCACATTTTTGTTACTGGCTAAATTCTGAAAACGCTATAGCTAGCTGGCCCGCGCCGAGAGCCGTCTCCAGACGCCTCAAACGTGCGGCTGGCTAGCACAGAACTGCAAAAAATTACACATTTTTTTCCTGGCTAAATTCTGAAAACGCTATAGCTAGCTGGCCCGCGCCGAGACGCGTCTCCAGACGCCTCAAACGTGCGGCTGGCTCTCATAGAACTGCAAAACATTGCAAACTTTTGTTCCTGGGTAAATTCTGAAAACGGTATAGGGAGCTGTTCCGCGCCGAGACGCGTCTCCAGACGCCTCAAACGTGCGGCTGGCTCGCAAATAACTGCAAAAAATTGCACATTTTTGTTCCTGGCTAAATTCTAAAAACGCTATAGCTAGCTGGCCCGCGCCGAGACGCGTCTCCAGACGCCTCAAACGTGCGTCTGGATCGCATAGAACGGCAAAAAATTGCACATTTTTGTTCCTGGCTAAATTCTGAAAACGCTATAGCTAGCTGGCTCGCGCCGAGACGCGTCTCCAGACGCCTCAAACGTGCGGCAGGCTCGCATAGAACTGCAAAAAATTGCACATTTTTGTTCCTGGCTAAATTCTGAAAACGCTATAGCTAGCTGGCCCGCGCCGAGACGGGTCTCCAGACGCCTCAAACGTGCGGCTGGCTCTCATAGAACTGCAAAAAATTTGCACATTTTTGTTCCTGGCTAAATTCTGAAAACGCTATAGCTAGCTGGCCCGCGCCGAGACGCGTCTCCAGACGCCTCAAACGTGCGGCTGGCTCTCAAAGAACTGCAAAAAATTGCACACTTCTGTTCCTGGCTAAATTCTGAAAACGCTATAGCTAGCTGACCCGCGCCGAGACGCGTCTCCAGACGCCTCAAACGTGCGGCTGGCTCGCATAGAACTGCAAAAAATTGCACATTTTTGGTCCTGGCTAAATTCTGAAATGCTATAGCTAGCTGGCCCGCGCCGAGACGCGTCTCCAGACGCCTCAAACGTGCGGCTGGCTCGCATAGAACTGCAAAAAATTGCACATTTTTGTTCCTGGCTAAATTCTGAAAACGCTATTGCTAGCTGGCCCGCGCCGAGACAAGTCTCCAGACGCGTCTCCAGACGCCTCAAACGTGCGGCTGGCTCACATAGAACTGCAAAAAATTGCATAGTTTTGTTCCTGGCTAAATTCTGAAAACGCTATAGCTATCTGGCCGCGCCGAGACGCGTCTCCAGACGCCTCAAACGTGCGGCTGGCTCGCATAGAACTGCAAAAAATTGCATATTTTTGTTCCAGGTTAAATTCTGAAAACGCTATAACTAGCTGGCCCGCGCCGAGACGCGTCTCCAGACTCGTCTCCAGACGCCTCAAACGTGCGGCTGGCTCTCATAGAACTGCAAAAAATTGCACATTTTTGTTCCTGGCTAAATTCTGAAAACGCTATAGCTAGCTGGCCCGCGCCGAGACGCGTCTCCAGACGTCTCAAACGTGCGGCAGGCTCGCATAGAACTGCAAAAAATTGCACATTTTTGTTCCTGGCTAAATTTTGAAAACGCTATAGCTATCTGGCTGCGCCGAGACGCGTCTCCAGACGCCTCAAACGTGCAGCTGGCTCGCATAGAACTGCAAAAAATTTTATATTTTTTTCCTGGCTAAATTCTGAAAACGCTATAGCTATCTGGCCGCGCCGAGACGCGTCTCCAGACGCCTCAAACGTGCGGCTGGCTCGCATAGAACTGCAAGAAATTGCACATTTTTGTTCCTGGCTAAATTCTGAAAACGCTATAGCTAGCTGGACCGCGCCGAGACGCGTCTCCAGACGCGTCTCCAGACGCCTCAAACGTGCGGCTGACTCGCATAGAACTGCAAAAAATTGCACATTTTTGTTCCTGGCTAAATTCTGAAAACGCTATAGCTAGTTGGCCCGCGCCGAGACGCGTCTCCAGACGCCTCAAACGTGCGGCTGGCTCTCATAGAACTGCAAAAAATTGCACATTTTTGTTCCTGGCTAAATTCTGAAAACGCTATAGCTAGCTGGCCCGCGCCGAGACGCGTCTCCAGACGCCTCAAACGTGCGGCTGGCTCGCATAGAACTGCAAAAAATTGCACATTTTTGTTCCTGGCTCAATTCTGAAAACGCTATAGCTAGCTGGCCCGCGCCGAGACGCGTCTTCAGACGCCTCAAACGTGCGGCTGGCTCGCATAGAACTGCAAAAAATTGCACATTTTTGTTCCTGGCTAAATTCTGAAAAACGCTATAGCAAGCTGGCCCGCGCCGAGACGCGTCTCCAGACGCCTCAAACGTGCGTCTGGCTCGCATAGACCTGCAAAAAATTTGCACATTTTTGTTCCTGGCTAAATTCTGAAAACGCTATAGCTAGCTGGCCCGCGCCGAGACGCGTCTCCAGACGCCTCAAACGTGCGGCTGGCTCGCATAGAACTGCAAAAAATTGCACATTTTTGTTCCTGGCTAAATTCAGAAAACGTCTCCAGACGCCTCAAACGTGCGGCTGGCTCACATAGAACTGCAAAAAATTGCACATTTTTGTTCCTGGCTGAATTCTGAAAACGCTATAGCTAGCTGGCCCGCGCCGACACGCGTCTCCAGACGCCTCAAACGTGCGGCTGGCTCGCATAGAACTGCAAATAATTGCACATTTTTGTTTCTGGCTAAATTCTGAAACCGCTATAGCTAGCTGGCCCGCGCCGAGACGCGTATCCAGACGCCTCAAACGTGCGGCTGGCTCGCAAATAACTGCAAAAAATTGCACATTTTTGTTCCTGGCTAAATTCTAAAAACGCTATAGCTAGCTGGCCCGCGCCGAGACGCGTCTCCAGACGCCTCAAACGTGCGTCTGGATCGCATAGAACGGCAAAAAATTGCACATTTTTGTTCCTGGCTAAATTCTGAAAACGCTATAGCTAGCTGGCTCGCGCCGAGACGCGTCTCCAGACGCCTCAAACGTGCGGCAGGCTCGCATAGAACTGCAAAAAATTGCACATTTTTGTTCCTGGCTAAATTCTGAAAACGCTATAGCTAGCTGGCCCGCGCCGAGACGGGTCTCCAGACGCCTCAAACGTGCGGCTGGCTCTCATAGAACTGCAAAAAATTTGCACATTTTTGTTCCTGGCTAAATTCTGAAAACGCTATAGCTAGCTGGCCCGCGCCGAGACGCGTCTCCAGACGCCTCAAACGTGCGGCTGGCTCGCATAGAACTGCAAAAAATTGCACATTTTTGTTCCTGGCTAAATTCTGAAAACGCTATTGCTAGCTGGCCCGCGCCGAGACGCGTCTCCAGACTCGTCTCCAGACGCCTCAAACGTGCGGCTGGCTCTCATAGAACTGCAAAAAATTGCACATTTTTGTTCCTGGCTAAATTCTGAAAACGCTATAGCTAGCTGGCCCGCGCCGAGACGCGTCTCCAGACGTCTCAAACGTGCGGCAGGCTCGCATAGAACTGCAAAAAATTGCACATTTTTGTTCCTGGCTAAATTTTGAAAACTCTATAGCTATCTGGCTGCGCCGAGACGCGTCTCCAGACGCCTCAAACGTGCAGCTGGCTCGCATAGAACTGCAAAAAATTGTATATTTTTTTCCTGGCTAAATTCTGAAAACGGTATAGCTATCTGGCCGCGCCGAGACGCGTCTCCAGACGCCTCAAACGTGCGGCTGGCTCGCATAGAACTGCAAGAAATTGCACATTTTTGTTCCTGGCTAAATTCTGAAAACGCTATAGCTAGCTGGACCGCGCCGAGACGCGTCTCCAGACGCGTCTCCAGACGCCTCAAACGTGCGGCTGACTCGCATAGAACTGCAAAAAATTGCACATTTTTGTTCCTGGCTAAATTCTGAAAACGCTATAGCTAGTTGGCCCGCGCCGAGACGCGTCTCCAGACGCCTCAAACATGCGGCTGGCTCTCATAGAACTGCAAAAAATTGCACATTTTTGTTCCTGGCTAAATTCTGAAAACGCTATAGCTAGCTGGCCCGCGCCGAGACGCGTCTCCAGACGCCTCAAACGTGCGGCTGGCTCGCATAGAACTGCAAAAAATTGCACATTTTTGTTCCTGGCTAAATTCTGAAAACGCTATTGCTAGCTGGCCCGCGCCGAGACGCGTCTTCAGACGCCTCAAACGTGCGGCTGGCTCGCATAGAACTGCAAAAAATTGCACATTTTTGTTCCTGGCTAAATTCTGAAAAACGCTATAGCAAGCTGGCCCGCGCCGAGACGCGTCTCCAGACGCCTCAAACGTGCGGCTGGCTCGCATAGAACTGCAAAAAATTGCATATTTTTGTTCCAGGTTAAATTCTGAAAACGCTATAGCTAGCTAGCCCGCGCCGAGACGCGTCTCCAGACTCGTCTCCAGACGCCTCAAACGTGCGGCTGGCTCTCATAGAACTGCAAAAAATTGCACATTTTTGTTCCTGGCTAAATTCTGAAAACGCTATAGCTAGCTGGCCCGCGCCGAGACGCGTCTCCAGACGTCTCAAACGTGCGGCAGGCTCGCATAGAACTGCAAAAAATTGCACATTTTTGTTCCTGGCTAAATTTTGAAAACTCTATAGCTATCTGGCTGCGCCGAGACGCGTCTCCAGACGCCTCAAACGTGCAGCTGGCTCGCATAGAACTGCAAAAAATTGTATATTTTTTTCCTGGCTAAATTCTGAAAACGGTATAGCTATCTGGCCGCGCCGAGACGCGTCTCCAGACGCCTCAAACGTGCGGCTGGCTCGCATAGAACTGCAAGAAATTGCACATTTTTGTTCCTGGCTAAATTCTGAAAACGCTATAGCTAGCTGGACCGCGCCGAGACGCGTCTCCAGACGCGTCTCCAGACGCCTCAAACGTGCGGCTGACTCGCATAGAACTGCAAAAAATTGCACATTTTTGTTCCTGGCTAAATTCTGAAAACGCTATAGCTAGTTGGCCCGCGCCGAGACGCGTCTCCAGACGCCTCAAACATGCGGCTGGCTCTCATAGAACTGCAAAAAATTGCACATTTTTGTTCCTGGCTAAATTCTGAAAACGCTATAGCTAGCTGGCCCGCGCCGAGACGCGTCTCCAGACGCCTCAAACGTGCGGCTGGCTCGCATAGAACTGCAAAAAATTGCACATTTTTGTTCCTGGCTAAATTCTGAAAACGCTATAGCTAGCTGGCCCGCGCCGAGACGCGTCTTCAGACGCCTCAAACGTGCGGCTGGCTCGCATAGAACTGCAAAAAATTGCACATTTTTGTTCCTGGCTAAATTCTGAAAAACGCTATAGCAAGCTGGCCCGCGCCGAGACGCGTCTCCAGACGCCTCAAACGTGCGTCTGGCTCGCATAGACCTGCAAATATTTGCACATTTTTGTTCCTGGCTAAATTCTGAAAACGCTATAGCTAGCTGGCCCGCGCCGAGACGCGTCTCCAGACGCCTCAAACGTGCGGCTGGCTCGCATAAGACTGCAAAAAATTGCACATTTTTGTTCCTGGTTAAATACTGAAAACGTTATAGCTAGCTAGCCCGCGCCGAGCCGCGTCTCCAGACGCCTCAAACATGCGGCTGGCTCGCATAGAACTGCAAAAAATTGCACATTTTTGTTCCTGGCTAAATTCAGAAAACGTCTCCAGACGCCTCAAACGTGCGGCTGGCTCGCATAGAACTGCAAAAAATTGCACATTTTTGTTCCTGGCTGAATTCTGAAAACGCTATAGCTAGCTGGCCCGCGCCGACACGCGTCTCCAGACGCCTCAAACGTGCGGCTGGCTCGCATAGAACTGCAAATAATTGCACATTTTTGTTCCTGGCTAAATTCTGAAACCGCTATAGCTAGCTGGCCCGCGCCGAGACGCGTATCCAGACGCGTCTCCAGACGCATCTCCAGACGCCTCAAACGTGCGGCTGGCTCGCAAAGAACTGCAAGAAATTGCACATTTTTGTTACTGGCTAAATTCTGAAAACGCTATAGCTAGCTGGCCCGCGCCGAGAGCCGTCTCCAGATGCTTCAAACTTGCGGCTGGCTAGCACAGAACTGCAAAAAATTACACATTTTTTTCCTGGCTAAATTCTGAAAACGCTATAGCTAGCTGGCCCCGTCCGAGACGCGTCTCCAGACGCCTCAAACGTGCGGCTGGCTCTCATAGAACTGCAAAACATTGCAAACTTTTGTTCCTGGGTAAATTCTGAAAACGCTATAGCGAGCTGACCCGCGCCGAGACGCGTCTCCAGACGCCTCAAACGTGCGGCTGGCTCGCATAGAACTGCAAAAAATTGCACATTTTTGTTCCTGGCTAAATTCTGAAAACGCTATAGCTAGCTGGCCCGCGCCGAGACGCGTCTCCAGTCGCCTCAAACGTGCGGCTGTCTCGCATAGAACTGCAATTAATTGCACATTTTTGTTCCAGGCTAAATTCTGAAAACGCTATAGCTAGCTGGCCCGCGCCGAGACGCGTCTCCAGACGCGTCTCCAGACGCCTCAAACGTGCGGCTGGCTCGCATAGAACTGCAAAAATTTGCACATTTTTGTTCCTGGCTAAATTCTGAAAACGCTATAGTTAGCTGGCCCGCGCCGAGACGCGTCTCCAGACGCCTCAAACGTGCGGCTGGCTCAAAACAATTGGTACTTTTAGCTCAAGATTCAAGCAACACCTACTTTGCATTCAAAAAGAAACTACATAGAAACAACTTTCCTACCCAGGGTATACACGCAGCTAGTATTGGTGAATTTGTCCCATTTTCTCAATATAACTCTTTTTTGTGACAAAACACTACACCACACAGTCCTCAACTGTTCAATCATGTTTATTTTTAACCATACTATTTTAGACGCACTCGATAAGTATTTTGTTTTGTTTTATTTATATTGTTTGTTGTGTTTCTGCCATGTTTTAATCTCGATATGATCTCGATATTGCAACCTCTATGAACCATAGTCTCCAACAGTGCGCCCGCGCGTTCCGTCATTTGTCTATGACATTGACAAATGATACTGGAGCACTGGGCCATTGAGATTTGGTTAATTTTGAAATTTTTTATTGTATGTATTTATGTATTCCACATTTTAAATTACACATTCCACATTTTAACCATTAGTGTTGTGTTCCGTATATGTGTCCGTGACATCACATCAGGCCCTGTCATAACACCAGCGCTGTGATATTTATTTTTTAAATATCGCAGCATATGCTGAGACAGGGACCTTTTTGGCCTCGCACAAATAAATTTTAAGACGCCGCTTATATGTATTGATTGATATGTATGTCTTGTGCGAGTCCCAAATAAATATTTTTCTTTCTTTCTTTCTTTCTTTCCTGGCTAAATTCTGAAAACGCTACAGCTAGCTGGCCCGCGCCGAGACGCGTCTCCAGACGCCTCAAACGTGCGGCTGGCTCTCATAGAACTGCAAAAAATTGCACATTTTTGTTCCTGACTAAATTCTGAAAACGCTATAGCTAGCTGGCCCGCGCCGAGACGCGTCTCCAGACGCCTCAAACGTGCGGCTGGCTCGCATAGAACTGCAAAAATTTGCACATTTTTGTTCCTTGCTAAATTCTGAAAACGCTATAGCTAGCTGGCCCGCGCCGAGACGCGTCTCCAGACGCCTCAAACAACGTGCGGCTGGCTCTCATAGAACTGCAAATAATTGCACATTTTTGTTCCTGGCTAAATTCTGAAAACGCTATAGCTAGCTGGCCCGCGCCGAGACGCGTCTCCAGACGCCTCAAACGTGCGGCTGGCTCGCATAAAACTGCAAAAAATTGCACATTTTTGTTCCTGGCTAAATTCTGAAAACGCTATAGCTAGCTGGCCCGCGCCGAGACGCGCCTCCAGACGCCTCAAACGTGCGGCTGGCTCGCATAGAACTGCCAAAAATTGCACATTTTTGTTCCTGGCTAAATTCTGAAAACGCTATAGCTAGCTGGCCCGCGCCGAGACGCGTCTCCAGACGCCTCAAACGTGCGGCTGGCTCTCATAGAACTGCAAAAAATTGCACATTTTTGTTCCTGGCTAAATTCTGAAAACGCTATAGCTAGCTGGCCCGCGACGAGACGCGTCTCCAGATGCCTCAAACGTGCGGCTGGCTAGCATAGAACTGCAAAAAATTGATTCCTTAGTCACGATTGACCTAACTGAGGATTCCATATTGAAACAGAACAGTAGTTATAAAAGTAGTCATAATAAGTTAAAAAGGTATGTAAAAATAAATAAATTCATCAAAAAATGTTATAGATACAAGGAGCAGTATAAACACTTTTCCAAGAATATTCCACTCAGGAAAGAACGTGTTGAACTTATTAGTAAATTACATAATTATCAAATTAAACTTGAGGACAGCATAAAAATATATGAAATTGATACACAGCACTTACAGTCTGAAATACAGGTACTCGAGGCTTCACTGAGTTCACTTAACTGTAAATATATTCAATCTCAGAATCAAATAAAAGAACATATTCTTGCTGCAAATGAGTTAGTTATGTGTCAGTGTACTTGCCAGACAGCATCAAACCTTGATGCCGTCCAGCCTGAGGCAACAGTGGTCCCGTCCCAGGTACAGATTTTGTCTCAAGACTGTTTCATTGAACAAAACTTAATTGATTCTGAACAGGATTTAACTCAAATTGATCAGCTTGAGATTGGTGGTTATTTTTCTGCGAATAGTGGTTATCATTAAGTTATGTTTTCAGACAGTATAGGAAGAGGTTTAGGGAAATTAGTTAGTAACAACCTGAGTTATTCTACACAAAATTATTGTATGCCAGGTTCATCATACAAACATATTATGGCATCATTAATAAATAATAAATATAATTCTGATACCAACATTACGGTGTTTATAGGGAATAGTTTAAATGTAAGAAAAGCAGATATCACAGACAATCTAACTGAGATGTTAAAGTTAAATTGTAATAAAATAATATTGTGTGCTTTTCCATATTTTGATAAGATGTCAATTAGACAAAATAATTATATTCATAGGTTAAATAAACACATGCATTTTTTAGTTAGTCATTATAGTGACAAGTTTATGTTTTTTGACACAAATATTATTGTGGAACATTTAAAATCGACTAGGGATACTGTGTATTTGCCAATTAGTTTTAGACACACAATAGCAAGGCTATTAGCTTATTATATTAACTCAGACATAAGTAGTATGTCGAAGTCTTGTGTAATTAAATCCACAATGTTTAGTAATTATACTAAGAATCAGGTGGAGGACTTAAATAACTGTAGCACTATTGCTACAAATTCTTTTACAAATTGTACGAAGGAGGTTCCATGTATCACTATGGAAGTCTCATTGTTTAACGTGGGGGCCACAAGTAGTTGCAACTCACTGCCAAGTGATGATACTGAGTTCTTGGGGCAATCTCCGGATAATCTTTTAAACTAAGTCTTAAGACAACAGAGGATACCAATGACAGAATAGTTATGCCTACCAAAAACAAGGTATCTTCTTGCTCTCTGTTAACTAGATGTCAGAAAGGGGGTAAGCAGCATGCCTTGAAAATACTCCATCAAAATATTCAAGGTGTCTCTTCCAAAATATTAGAAATTGAAATGTTTTTAGAGAAAACAATGAATGACATTGTATGTTTTTGTGAGCACTGGTTGAAGGATTACCAGATGCTAATTAGTTATGAAAATTATAGTGTGGGCAGTTGTTTTAACCGCAAATCTAAGTCGCGCGGTGGTTCCCTCATCTTAGTTAAAAAATGCTTAAAATTTAAGCAACGTAATGACATTGTTAGCTTGTCAGTGGAACATTGCATCGAACTGTCCTGTGTTGAGCAAGATAAGCATGTTATAGTGTGCGTGTATAGACCCCCTAACCCTCAAAACTTTACGTTATTTGAAACAACAATGGAAGATGTCCTTGCGAAACTTGCAGCAGGTAACAAATCCGTGATTATTTGTGGAGATTTTAATATTAATATTTTAGAAAATAATTCAAATAGCAGCAGATTTTTAAGTCTTTTTAAATCGTTCAATCTGTCTAATGTTTTTACAGAACCAACTAGAATAACTCCAACTTCTGCAACATGTATTGATAATGTATTCTGCGATTGTGATTATTTAGATAAAGCTATAGTTAATTACCTTCAATCTGATCACAGTGGTCAACTGGTAACATTTAAGTATAAAGCAGCCTTGCAAAAAGTTCAAATACAATTTAGGCCAATAACAACTGGCAAACTAGCAAAATTTAATGGGACCTTACAAAATAAGTTAAATACTCTAGGCCACAATATTGAGGATGCGAATAAATTTTATGATGGTTTCTTTTCAGTGGTACTAAAAGAATTCAATGCAACTTTGAAAAGAAGTCCAAAGATACTTTCCCTAAGTTTATATTTATTGATTGGGCGACTAAAGGCATTAGGATAAGTAGGGAAAGACTATATGATCTATACGGCCTTAAGTCTTTCATTAAAACTGAATCCTTTAATAAGTATGTAAACAAATATTCTAAGGTTTTCAGAAATACTTGTAAAGTAGCTAAAGCCCTGTTCATAAGCAACAAGATCAAATTGGCAGATAATAAAATAAAGACAGTTTGGAAAGTTATCAATAATGAAACTAACAGAAATAAAGTACGAAACACTGACTATTTACTAGAGACTGCGCATGGTGCCATAAGCTCTAATTTAGAAGTAGCTCAAGAATTTGTAAAATTTTTCACTGATATACCATCAAAAACAACTGAAGCTTTAAATTCTTCACCCGAGGTCTCATTTGATTTATTAAGAGCAAACATTCCAGGTTGTACGGTTGAATTCTAATTCAAACATATCAACCCTATGACAGTTATTAAAGCTTTCCGGCAAATCAAAATTAAATTGACTGAAGACATATGGGGAATGTCTATCAAAGTGTGCACGTCCATATTTGAGACCATAGCACCATACTTGGCACTAATATTTAATTTATGTGTTGACCAAGGGGTCTTTCCGGATATAATGAAATATAGTAAGGTGATACCACTTTTTAAATCTGGAGATAATAAAGATACTAATAATTATAGACCTGTATCTGTATTGCCGGTTTTCAGCAAAGTGTTTGAAAAAGTAATGCTCAATCATTTTAACACCAATAAAATCTTACACGAACAACAGTATGGTTTTACCAAAGGTCGTTGTACGACTGACGCTGGAGTCACGTTGTTAAAACACATATATACAGCGTGGGAAGAGGCGCAAGATGCCATAAGAATCTTTTGTGACCTCTCCAAGGCATTTGATTGTGTAAATCACGAAACCTTGCTCCTAAAACTAGAACATTACGGACTGGGTAAACTTGCACTCCGTTTAGTGAGGTCTTATTTAAATGACAGACAGCAGCAAATTCAAATAAATGGTGTCAATTCACGGGGTCTGAAAGTTAAAATGGGGGTACCACAAGGCTCAATATTGGGTCCGTTCCTCTTTCTGGTATACATTAATGATCTTCCCCATCTTTTAAAAAATCAAACTCAAATGGTGTTATTTGCAGACGATACGTCCTTAATTTTTAAGATAAATAGGCGTGCCACAAGTCTTGACGATGTAAATAACGCCCTTCAGCAGGTCCAAAATTGGTTTACTGCTAATAATTTAGTTTTAAATGAGAAAAAAACAAAGTTTATCAGATTTGCATTACCGAACGTGAAAAGTATTAATTGTGACATAGTATTGAACCAAGAGAAACTTGAATTCGTCGATGACACAGTTTTCTTGGGGATCACGCTTGACTCAAGGCTACAATGGGGTCCTCATTTAACATCTCTTGCGGGACGGCTAAGTTCAGCAGCATATGCTGTCAGAAAAATCCGTCAATTTACTGATATAGATACCGCGAGGCTGGTCTATTTTAGTTACTTTCATAGTATCATGTCTTACGGTATCTTATTATGGGGACGTGCTGCAGACATCGAGTCTATATTTATTCTGCAGAAAAGAGCTATCAGAGCCATTTACAATCTCCGCCGGCGCGATTCCCTAAGGGAACTGTTTAAGGATATTAACATCATGACGGTACCTTGTCAATACATATATGAAAACATTATGTATGTTCGGAAAAATCTTCATCTTTTTAGTAAAATTAGTGATAGGCATAATTTTAATACTAGAAATCGGAACAAATTAGATCAACCCCGATTCAGATTAGCTAAAGTACACACTTCTTTTATGGGGTACTGTGTTAAATTTTATAATAAAATACCACTTAATATTCTCGAACTGAATGAGAGAAAATTTAAAACATGTATAAAACGCACATTATGTAGACAAGCATATTATAAACTGGAAGATTATGTCCTTGATAAAAATGCTTGGCTAAATGCCGGTCCTGCTCCACAGCCACAGCAGCATGGGTCCACTTGTTAGGTTTTTGATAATTGGACGAAATGCTTACCCTTTTTTTGTACTCCTATACAATCATTTATTTATCATTTCTTTGCATTATTGTATTAGCAAAGTATACACAATAAAGCAGCCTTCTTTTTTTTCTTTTCTTAGTTACTTGAAACCATAGTTTTGTATAACGTAGAAGCATATTTTCAATTTTTTGTAAATGTGAGCACTATGGAGCCATTTACATATGTAATTATAGATTTCGTTATTAAATTAGTTTGACATGAACGAGCGTGGCAGTTGAGAGCTTGTCATGCTCACACAAATGTTTTGCTGATGGTGGCGCGTGTTTTGGATCATTTGATTCCCCTCAAAATGGTTGAGTTAGATGGTGCTGATGCACGCGTCATGTTCGTGAACGGGCGCCGTCAGTTGAAACTGGTCATCTCTTACCTGCCACTGGCTTATTTTAATCTGTACCTGCATTTTGAATTGTTTATATGTTTTCTTGTTCTTTGCATTGTCCTCACATACAGAAGCAATCAATGTTAATGTTAACAAGATTTTTGTAACACATCACATGGTTTAAAATAGTGTCCGTGGAGTTTCTTGCACGTTCTTCTCCATAGAGATCTACGCTTTGGAACGTGCAAATAGCTTCATGTTTTTGACTGACCGACTTTGACAATTCAAAAGTGCCTGTAAATGGTTTATTTGAAATATACGATTTGATTGATTGATTGCACATTTTTGTTCCTGGCAAAATTCTGGAAACGCTATAGCTAGCTGGCCCGCGCCGAGACGCGTCTCCAGACGCCTCAAACGTGCGGCTGGCTCTCATAGAACTGCAAAAAATTGCACATTTTTGTTCCTGGCTAAATTCTGAAAACGCTTCAGCTAGCTGGCCCGCGACGAGTCGCGTCTCCAGACGCCTCAAACGTGCGTCTGGCTAGCATAGAACTGCAAAAAATTGCACATTTTTGTTCCTGGCTAAATTCTGAAAACGCTATAGCTAGCTGGCCCGCGCCGAGACGCGTCTCCAAACGCCTCAAACGCGCGGCTGGCTCGCATAGAACTGCAAAAAATTGCACATTTTTGTTCCTGGCTAAATTCTGAAAACGCTATAGCTAGCTGGCCCGCGCCTAGACGCGTCTCCAGACGCCTCAAACGTGCGGCTGGCTCGCATAGAACTGCAAAAAATTGCACATTTTTGTTCCTGGCTAAATTCTGAAAACGCTATAGCTAGCCGGCCCGCGCCGAGACGCGTCTCCAGACGCCTGAAACGTGCGGCTGGCTCGCATAAAACTGCAAAAAATTGCACATTTTTGTTCCTGGCTAAATTCTGAAAACGCTATAGCTAGCTGGCCCGCACCGAGACGCGTCTCCAGACGCCTCAAACGTGCGGCTGGCTCGCATAGAACTGCAAAAAATTGCACATTTTTGTTCCTGGCTAAATTCTGAAAACGCTACAGCTAGCTGGCCCGCGACGAGTCGCGTCTCCAGACGCGTCTCCAGACGCCTCAAACGTGCGGCTGGCTAGCATAGAACTGCAAAAAATTGCACATTTTTGTTCCTGGCTAAATTCTGAAAACGCTATAGCTAGCTGGCCCGCGCCGAGACGCGTCTCCAGACGCCTCAAACGTGCGGCTGGCTCGCATAGAACTGCAAAAAATTGCACATTTTTGTTCCTGGCTAAATTCTGAAAACGCTATAGCTAGCTGGCCCGCGCCTAGACGCGTCTCCAGACGCCTCAAACGTGCGGCTGGCTCGCATAGAACTGCAAAAAATTGCACATTTTTGTTCCTGGCTAAATTCTGAAAATGCTATAGCTAGCTGGCCCGCGCGAGACGCGTCTCCAGACGCCTCAAACGTGCGGCTGGCTCTCATAAAACTGCAAAAAATTGCACATTTTTGTTACTAGCTAAATTCTGAAAACGCTATAGCTAGCTGGCCCGCGCCGAGACGCGTCTCCAGACGCCTCAAACGTGCGGCTGGCTCTCATAAAACTGCAAAAAATTGCACATTTTTGTTACTAGCTAAATTCTGAAAACGCTAAAGCTAGCTGGCCCGCGCCGAGACGCGTCTCCAGACGCCTCAAACGTGCGGCTGGCTCTCATAAAACTGCAAAAAATTGCACATTTTTGTTCCTAGCTAAATTCTGAAAACGCTATAGCTAGCTGGCCCGCGCCGAGACGCGTCTCCAGACACGTCTCCAGACGCCTCAAACGTGCGGCTGGCTCGCATAGAACTGCAAAAATTGCACATTTTTGTTCCTGGCTAAATTCTGAAAACGCTACAGCTAGCTGGCCCGCGCCGAGACGCGTCTCCAGACGCCTCAAACGTGCGGCTGGCTCGCATAGAACTGCAAAAAATTGCACATTTTTGTTCCTGGCTAAATTCTGAAAACGCTATAGCTAGCTGGCCCGCGCCTAGACGCGTCTCCAGACGCCTCAAACGTGCGGCTGGCTCGCATAGAACTGCAAAAAATTGCACATTTTTGTTCCTGGCTAAATTCTGAAAACGCTATAGCTAGCTGGCCCGCGCGAGACGCGTCTCCAGACGCTTCAAACGTGCGGCTGGCTCTCATAAAACTGCAAAAAATTGCACATTTTTGTTACTAGCTAAATTCTGAAAACGCTATAGCTAGCTGGCCCGCGCCGAGACGCGTCTCCAGACGCCTCAAACGTGCGGCTGGCTCTCATAAAACTGCAAAAAATTGCACATTTTTGTTACTAGCTTAATTCTGAAAACGCTATAGCTAGCTGGCCCGCGCCGAGACGCGTCTCCAGACGCCTCAAACGTGCGGCTGGCTCTCATAAAACTGCAAAAAATTGCACATTTTTGTTCCTAGCTAAATTCTGAAAACGCTATAGCTAGCTGGCCCGCGCCGAGACGCGTCTCCAGACGCCTCAAACGTGCGGCTGGCTCGCATAGAACTGCAAAAAATTGCACATTTTTGTTCCTGGCTAAATTCTGAAAACGCTATAGCTAGCTGGCCCGCGCCGAGACGCGTCTCCAGACGCCTCAAACGTGCGGCTGGCTCGCATAGAACTGCAAAAAATTGCACATTTTTGTTCCTGGCTAAATTCTGAAAACGCTAGAGCTAGCTGGCCCACGCCGAGACGCGTCTCCAGACGCCTCAAACGTGCGGCTGGCTCTCATACAACTGCAAAAAATTGCACATTTTTGTTCCTGGCTAAATTCTGAAAACGCTATAGCTAGCTGGCCCGCGCCGAGACGCGTCTCCAGACGCCTCAAACGTGCGTCTGGCTCGCATATAACTGCAAAAAATTGCACATTTTTGTTCCTGGCTAAATTCTAAAAACGCTATAGCTAGCTGGCCCGCGCCGAGACGCGTCTCCAGACGCCTCAAACGTGCGTCTGGCTCGCATAGAACTGCAAAAAATTGCACATTTTTGTTCCTGGCTAAATTCTAAAAACGCTATAGCTAGCTGCCCCGCGCCGAGACGCGTCTCCAGACGCCTCAAACGTGCGTCTGGCTCGCATAGAACTGCAAAAAATTGCACATTTTTGTTCCTGGCTAAATTCTGAAAACGCTATAGTTAGCTGGCCCGCGCCGAGACGCGTCTCCAGACGCCTCAAACGTGCGTCTGGCTCGCATAGAACTGCAAAAAATTGCACATTTTTGTTCCTGGCTAAATTCTAAAAACGCTATAGCTAGCTGGCCCGCGCCGAGACGCGTCTCCAGACGCCTCAAACGTGCGTCTGGCTCGCATAGAACTGCAAAAAATTGCACATTTTTGTTCCTGGCTAAATTCTAAAAACGCTACAGCTAGCTGGCCCGCGCCGAGACGCGTCTCCAGACGCCTCAAACGTGCGGCTGGCTCGCATAGAACTGCAAAAAATTGCACATTTTTGTTCCTGGCTAAATTCTAAAAACGCTATAGCTAGCTGGCCCGCGCCGAGACGCGTCTCCAGACGCCTCAAACGTGCGGCTGGCTCTCATAAAACTGCAAAAAATTGCACATTTTTGTTACTAGCTAAATTCTGAAAACGATATAGCTAGCTGGCCCGCGCCGAGACGCGTCTCCAGACGCCTCAAACGTGCGGCTGGCTCTCATAAAACTGCAAAAAATTGCACATTTTTGTTACTAGCTAAATTCTGAAAACGCTATAGCTAGCTGGCCCGCGCCGAGACGCGTCTCCAGACGCCTCAAACGTGCGGCTGGCTCGCATAGAACTGCAAAAAATTGCACATTTTTGTTCCTGGCTAAATTCTGAAAACGCTATAGCTAGCTGGCCCGCGCCGAGACGCGTCTCCAGACGCCTCAAACGTGCGGCTGGCTCGCATAGAACTGCAAAAAATTGCACATTTTTGTTCCTGGCTAAATTCTGAAAACGCTAGAGCTAGCTGGCCCACGCCGAGACGCGTCTCCAGACGCCTCAAACGTGCGGCTGGCTCTCATACAACTGCAAAAAATTGCACATTTTTGTTCCTGGCTAAATTCTGAAAACGCTATAGCTAGCTGGCCCGCGCCGAGACGCGTCTCCAGACGCCTCAAACGTGCGTCTGGCTCGCATATAACTGCAAAAAATTGCACATTTTTGTTCCTGGCTAAATTCTAAAAATGCTATAGCTAGCTGGCCCGCGCCGAGACGCGTCTCCAGACGCCTCAAACGTGCGTCTGGCTCGCATAGAACTGCAAAAAATTGCACATTTTTGTTCCTGGCTAAATTCTAAAAACGCTATAGCTAGCTGCCCCGCGCCGAGACGCGTCTCCAGACGCCTCAAACGTGCGTCTGGCTCGCATAGAACTGCAAAAAATTGCACATTTTTGTTCCTGGCTAAATTCTGAAAACGCTATAGTTAGCTGGCCCGCGCCGAGACGCGTCTCCAGACGCCTCAAACGTGCGTCTGGCTCGCATAGAACTGCAAAAAATTGCACATTTTTGTTCCTGGCTAAATTCTAAAAACGCTATAGCTAGCTGGCCCGCGCCGAGACGCGTCTCCAGACGCCTCAAACGTGCGTCTGGCTCGCATAGAACTGCAAAAAATTGCACATTTTTGTTCCTGGCTAAATTCTAAAAACGCTACAGCTAGCTGGCCCGCGCCGAGACGCGTCTCCAGACGCCTCAAACGTGCGGCTGGCTCGCATAGAACTGCAAAAAATTGCACATTTTTGTTCCTGGCTAAATTCTAAAAACGCTATAGCTAGCTGGCCCGCGCCGAGACGCGTCTCCAGACGCCTCAAACGTGCGTCTGGCTCGCATAGAACTGCAAAAAATTGCACATTTTTGTTCCTGGCTAAATTCTAAAAACGCTACAGCTAGCTGGCCCGCGCCGAGACGCGTCTCCAGACGCCTCAAACGTGCGTCTGGCTCGCATAGAACTGCAAAAAATTCTATGCTAGCGAGCTAGATCTTCAGGTGCTCAACTGCGGAAACAAACCCACCTTCGATACAGTCAGAGGTGGACGTAGACTGACAAGCCACGTTGACGTGACTATGTGCACGGAGGACTTGCTCGACTTGGTGGACGAGTGGACGGTAGCTGAAGACTTAACGAGCTCGGACCATAGCGGCATAATTATTAAAATCAAACTACAAAAAGGGAAAGGCATGCAAATTAAAAGAACGACGAGGAAATTTAATACAAAAAAAGCTAATTGGGAACGTTTTTATGAAAAAATGGACCAATTAAAAATAGAACACAAAATTAATAAAGTACAGTTAGAGCAAATAAATAGCAAAGAAAGTTTAGACAAAATAATTGAAAAATACACAATAGTAATAGACAAAGCATGTAATGAAGCTATCCCAAAGAAGAAAGAAAACCAAACACTTACTATGCCGTGGTGGTCCGAAGAACTCGAAGCTATGAAGCACGATGTCGCCACTAGGAAGAGAAGGATTCGATGTGCTGCGCCGTCGTGTAGAGAAGGTGTGGTCGCGTTGTACCTAGAAAAGAAAGAGGAGTACGAATTAGAGGTTAAAAAACGCATCACAGAGAGTTGGAAGGGATTCTGCGAGAGACAAAACAGGGAAGGGGTTTGGGAGGAAATTTATCGAGTGATAAAGAACACCACAAAGAGGCAAGAAGATCTGCCACTGGTGTGGAACGGGAAGGATGCGGGCCAGGAAGGTTCTGCGAAGATACTGGCAGAAACATTCTACCCGGAGGACGCAGAAGAGGAGGATACTCCAGACCATCGTCGGATCAGGGCTCTTGCAGACCGAGTAAACGACTGGTGCCATGATGATATCCATGACCCAGAGTTTACGACAGAGGAGCTCAGGGCCGCGATGGAGAGTTTTAACCCCAAGAAGGCACCCGGAGTAGACGGCTTCACAGCCGACATCTGCCAGCGGGTAATATCGCAGGACGTGGAGCTGCACCTGGCTCTAATTAACAAGTGCTGGCAACTGACGCACTTTCCCACATCTTGGAAAGAGGCTACTGTGATTGTGCTGAGAAAGCCAGGGAAGGACAATTACACCAGTCCTAAGTCCTATAGGCCAATTGGACTGTTACCACTGATGGGTAAAATTCTGGAGAATATGGTGGTGAAAAGGTTGGTTTGGTACTTGGCGCCCCGGATAAGTCCTCGCCAGTATGGCTTCATGCCACAGCGAAGCACGGAAGACGCCCTCTATGACCTGCTAGCCCACGTGAGAGGCAAACTTCAAGAGAAGAAGCTCATAACGATGGTCTCGCTGGACATAGAGGGAGCCTTTGACAGCGCGTGGTGGCCAGCCATAAAGGTCATACTGGCGGAGGAGAAGATCCCGGCGAATCTCAGGAGGATGATAGCCAGCTACCTAAGCGACCGTAAGGTCCGGGTAAGGTATGCTGGCCATGAGTTCGCCAAAACTACCAACAAAGGGTGTGTCCAAGGATCCATAGGTGGCCCTATTCTATGGAATCTCGTCTTGAACCCATTACTGGAGAGTCTAACGCAGCGAGGCAACTATTGCCAGGCTTTCGCTGATGATGTGGTGCTGGTGTTTTCGGGGGAGACAGCCCTGGAAATCCAGGGACAGGCCAATGTCGCTCTCGAACATGTTCAGAGGTGGGGTGTCATGAATAAGCTTAGGTTCGCGCCACACAAAACGTGCGCAATGGTACTCACCAGAAAACTTAAATATGACACGCCGCACCTGACCATGGGAGGGATCGACATCGAAATGTCCTCGGAGATGAAGATCTTGGCTCACAGTGGACGCCAAGTTGACCTTTAACAGCCATACGGCCAAAGTATGTAAGAAGGCACTTGGCGTCTACAACCAGATGTCAAGAGCCGCTAAAGTGAGCTGGGTTCTCAACCCGGAAATAGTCCGGATCATATACACCGCCACGGTGGTGCCCATCATTACTTACGCTGCTGGCGCCTGGTCCTCGGCGTCGAAAAAGCTGGGAGTTCAACGCCACCTAAATGCTGTCCAGAGGGGTTTTGCCCAAAAATTGTGCGGGGCGTATCGTACGGTCTCTCTTCACTCAGCGCTGATTCTGGCTGGAATTCTGCCACTTGACCTCCGCATACAGGAGGCAGCCGCCCTGTACGAGGCAAGGAGAGGGGTTTCCCAGCCGGAGCTGGTAGATAGAGAGGTCGAGCGAAGAGTGGAGTACTCCAGTACACCTCACCCGGGGATGCATGCCGCGATCAAGTTCGTGAGCCTGGTTGACCAAGATCAGTTAGACAGCCATAACAACCAGGCTATTAGAATATTCACAGATGGGAGCCGGATTGAGGATAAGGTTGGAGCAGCGCTAACCCTATGGGATAGCACAGCCGAGGTAAAAGCTATCAAACTCAATCTGGCCCCATTCTGCACGGTATACCAGGCGGAACTCCTCGCGGTATGCAGAGCTACCGAGGAAATCCGACAAAGAAGCGAGGAGAGCTATGGTATATATAGCGACTCCAGATCGGCTCTGGAGACGATCGCAAACCAAAGCACAACGCACCCCCTGGCAGTAAAAACCGGCAATAACCTGCGGGCCATTGATATCCAGAACAAAACTGTGTCTTTGTTCTGCGTCAAGGCACACGCGGGACTTGCGGGAAATGAGAGGGCGGATGAACTGGCGAAAGAAGCAGCCCTTAAATCTAAGACCAAACCCAATTACGACCTGTGCCCGGTCTCATTCGTCAAGCGACAGATCCGAAAGAGGTCGATTGACGAATGGAACCGAAGGTACAAAGCAGGTGCCACTGCAAGGGTTACTAAATTGTTCTTCCCGGAAATAACTAACTCCTACAAAATAGTTCGTCAGATGGTCAAGATGGAGTGTGCAGGTTCTCGTTTGGCTGCCATCAGAGCTACTGTCGGCGGTCGCTCGATTATTGTTATCTCGGTTTATATGCCAACAGATTCGCTTGACAATTTACCTGTTTTTACAGAGGTCTTAGGCGAGATCAGCGCGATGGCCGCTAGCGGAGATGTTGAATGTGTACATATCGTGGGCGATTTTAATGCGCAAGAACTATTTTTTAGGGAATTATTAAGTTTTTGCGAAGACCAATCGTGGATTTGCGCAGATATAGAAAAGCTGGGCAGTGTGGCGGATAATTACACTTTTATGAGCGAAGCTCATGGGTGTAAAAGGTGGCTTGATCACTGCGTTGTTTCAGTATCGGCGTGGCCAACCATTATTGGGGTAGGTATAAAAGAGGACGTATACATGTCAGATCACCTACCGTTATACATTGAGTGTGATCTTAACATGGTAAGGCCAAAAATGGATTTTCATAACAGCCCGCGTTCTGGGGTAATCTCAAGTTGCAGAATATTGTAGGTTGTGTTCTGAGAAACTCCGTGACATTGACTTTCCTCAAGAGTTTTCCAGGTGTGCGTACGGGAAATGTAATTTAATGGAGCACAGAACTATTATAGATGGTTTATATAACAAAGTTGTTCACATATTAACCACCGCTGCAGAACAAACCAATCAAACGGGTAGGCATAGGCCAAGGAGAGGGAAAGTGCCATGCGGCTGGAATAAACATGTGCATGATTCTTACCGAGAGGCCAGGCTTAAATTTGGTGTATGGGTATTGAGTAACCGTCCAACTTCTGGAACAATTTATGAACAGATGAATGCACGTAAAATATTTAATGGGCGCCTTAAATTGTGCCAGAAAAACCAAGATCAAATCAAAATGGACATAATAGCTAAACAGAGGGCGACCAATAATTTTAGCAAATTTTGGAAATCAAAAAATAGTCTAGATACTAGGCCTGGCCTACCGGTAAGCGTTGGAGGGAAAGGGGATCCAGAGGGTATTGCTAACATGTTTAGGGAACTTTTTAAGGTGCGATCCCCCCTTGGCCCCTCAGTTGCGATGTCCGGTGCCGGGTCCGGCAGTTCGGGAGTGCAACCATTAATTTATTTTTCAGCTAAACAAGTTAGAAACGCAATTAGAAATATGAATGGTGGTAAATCTCCCGGACATGACGGACTCAGCATCGAGCATTACAAATGCGCAGGTGTCCATAGATGGTCCTTTCCCTATTGTACACAATGTGTATTAGTCATGCCTACCTGCCAGCTGATCTTATGACAATAGTAGTGCCTATAGTTAAAAACCGAACAGGTGACATCTCCGATAAAGGCAACTATCGTCCTATCTCCCTTGCAACTACAACTGCCAAAATATTGGACGGTATTCTTGATTCATGCTTAAAAGAATATCTACATATACACGATGCACAGTTTGGTTTTCAGCCCAAATTATCGACAGAGAGTGCTATTTTGAGTCTCAAGAATACTGTCCAATACTATACCGACCGCAGAACCACGGTGTATGCCTGTTTCCTGGACCTATCCAGGGCCTTCGACCTTGTGTCGTACGATGTGCTCTGGAGGAAGCTGGGGGACAGGAATATACCGGCCGGGGTTCTCGGAATTCTGCAGTATTGGTATGCAAACCAAACAAATGTTGTGAAATGGTCTACAACATTCTCTGATCCATATGGGTTGGAGTGTGGTGTGAGACAGGGGGGTCTGACGTCTCCTAGACTCTTCAACCTATATGTGAATGATCTAATGGAAGGGCTCAGTAGCATGCGTGTCGGGTGTCGCGTGGGTGGTGTTACCATTAATAACATCAGCTACGCAGACGACATGGTGCTGCTGGGCCCGACTGCTGAATCTATTAGAGAGATGTTGAGAGTTTGCGAGAACTATGCAGCTACACACGGACTCGTTTATAATGTAAGGAAAAGTGAATAAATGGTTTTTAAGGCCGCTGGTAAGGCCCCCGACTATGTACCAAGTTTTACTCTCAATGGCTTGAGTATAAGCCGAGTAAATAGTTTCAAGTACTTGGGGCACATACTTACCGACGACCTTAAGGACAATGTGGACATAGAGAGGGAGCGCAGGGCTCTGGCGGTCAGAGGGAATATGTTGGCGCGCAGGTTTTACCGTTGTACTGATCAGGTTAAAATAACCCTTTTTAAAGCCTATTGTCAGGGTATGTACACGGGAAGTCTGTGGGTTGATTTTACCAAAAGATCGCTGGAAGTCTTGCGCATCCAGTATAATAATGTTTTCAGAATGCTGTTGGGACTGCCCCGTTTTTGTAGCGCATCTGAGATGTTCGCGCAGCATCGAACGGATGACTTTTATGCTGTCATGCGAAAAAAAATATCGTCCTTAGTAACACGGTTGCGGGACAGTGACAACAGTATTCTGAGAACAGTGGCGGAGAACATTTACTCTTCTATTCTAAAACGTTGTACTCGGTGCTCCTACTAGCTGGGATACTACCCCTGGATCTTAGAATACACGAGGTGGCATCGCTGTACAAAGCAAAGAAAGGGGTACCGCAGGCCATATTGGGGGACAGGGAGGTAGAAAAAATGACTTCTGCACTGGAATTCCCGCATCCCGCGGAGCGAAGCGAGTTGAGGATTGTCGGCCTGGTAAGCCGGGGGGAAGCTGACGCCAATTCGGACCAACAAGTGAAAATCTTCACTGACGGTTGACGGTTTACCAGGCTGAGCTACTCGCGATATCATGATAACGCGGGAAATCATGAAAAGCACGGCGCCTACCTTCGGAGTCTTCAGCGACTCCATGGCGGCTCTCTTGACCGTGAAAAACCACACTTGTCTTCATCCCTTGGCGGTGGAGGCCAGAGAGAACATAAAAACTGCGTCTCTCCAGAACAAGGTAGTAACCTTGTTCTGGATAAAGGCCCACGCAGGGTTAGAGGGCAACGAAAGAGCGGATCAGCTGGCAAAAGAGGCCTGTGCCCGATTTCGTTCTGTTAGGATGGCGCTCCGTGGGTCCTTTTTAAAAAAACACTTTGTTACTGCTAAAAAAATATTTAATTAAATGAGGTTACACTAGGACACACTGGTTACACAACAACTGAACTCTCGACACGGAATGTACAATATGTACTGCGAAATGGCTATGACTGTCTGTCTGAGCACATGGAAATGCCCTTTTATAATATTGGTATCAATATGGAAGCGGCGGGGTTTTTATCATAGTCAGCATTTGATGCATTACAAAGTCCGTTTATAACATCTCCCCCCTTTAGACTGAGCTTTATTTAATTTATTTTAATTAAAAATAAGCGTAGGAATATTAAATTAGTAAATAAAACTCAGTTACATCACAGAGTGTGTATTAACTAAATACAAAGTATGCATAAATTTTAAAACTTATTTAAGACACTATAATTATTAATTATTGAACCCAAAAATAGAAATTAAAACTTATATTTAAGATGAAAGTAATATTAAAAGTTACTGATTTCTATTTGATTTTCTTAAGCCAAACAAGGCTTGATTTTTACCAATTTCTATACTTAGAAGACTTTTTACAGATTTGTTATCATTTCCTAAATCATCAGAAATTTCAGTAAGTTCTATGGATGAGTGAACATTATTGTTTTTCCTCGTTTACTTAGTATTATAGCATTGATTATAAATCTGAATACAACAAGAGGAATTTCTAAAACTGAAACATTTGGTATACAGTTTATAAATAGTAAAAATAATGATTGCTGTTATGATAACATAAGTCAGCCCTGAATAATAATTACCATATTTAACAATATGGGACTGATTTTCGCTATTGCGAATTTCGGGGTCTAAATTTTTCAATTTATGTGAAGCCAATTTCAATGACTCTAAATCAATATTTGATAAGCTAATTGGATTGATGGAATGAGTACTAGTTTTCATTAAGAATATTATACTTGCAACAATCATCCAAGGTCAGATCAAAATTCAGAATTATCTGACTCGGTACAGTAGATTTATACACATTTGAGGGATAAAATTGCAATGTTTGAAAATATGCTACACAATTATTTTCTAAAGATAAAATTCCGGTTCCATGTAAAATATTGTTACGCGCCAGAATTAATGTTGGGGACATGGCGGCATTTGCGTGCTGCTAACGCCATCTAGTAGCAGGTAGCGGAAACAAACCAAACATTTACGTGCCTGCCATCTAGTATCGAGTAGCAGATACTGGCATACTGCTGGCGCCATCTAGTATCCAGTAGCTGACATTTACGTGCTAGAACATTCTCGATGTTTTGACGGGACCTGTGTGTGCCCGAACTTTCCAGAGGTTTCCATACAGGAGGGTTCTGGAAATGACTGTCGGTATATAAAGGGCGGACATCCGGCGACGGCAGTCAGTATTGAATTGGCGATACAAACGATAACTTTGAGAGCGATCTTCGACTGCGAATTATAGTGAAGTGAAGTGTTCAGTAGTGCGATTGTGTTTTATAATTAGTGTGTTTTAAAGTGATAATTAGTGTTGTGGATTAAAGTGTCAGTTTTGGTTGTTTAATCGGCTGTTTTTATTGTAACGAACCCCAAGCTCGTAACAATTGGTGTCAGAATAGTGGATAATCATGCCGATTCTGCCAAAGGACGACACGGAGGGTATCCGTACCCGTAGTCAACGCCAGCAGGAGACGGACCAGAGGCGTTTTGGTGGTGTAACGCCGCAGACGTTGGCAGGTCAGCTACCGACCATGGAGGCCGGCCCGTCCACAGTAGCTCCGGCATCACCACCACCAGACTTTGCTGCTCTGATGATGATGCTGCAGGAGCAGGCTCGCCGACAGGAGGAACAGGCCCGCCGACAGGAGGAACAGGCCCGCCGACAGGAGGAACAGGCCCGCCGGTTGGAAGAACAGTTGCAGCACGACAAGGCGGAGCAGGCCCGACGACAGGAGGAGCAGGCCCGACGACAGGAGGAACAGGCCCATCGTTTGGAAGAGCAGCTCAAGCTTGACAAGGAGGAGCAGGCGCGCCGCCAGGAAGAACAGATGCTCCTCATGAAGGAACTTCACGCGTCCTTCAGAAAAGACATGAAGGAGGTGAAGGATAAGGTTGCTCAGCATGACAACCGCTTGTCAGACGCTGAAACCAGGATCAGCAAGTTTGATGACGTCATTGCTGATATGAAGAAGGAGTTGGGCAACCTTAAACTTGGAGATGGGATTGCTACTTCAGCAGCCACTACACCTTCGCCACGTGGGTTCAAAGTGCCGCCGTTCGATGGGACGTCTTCTTGGTCGGCCTACAAGATTCAGTTTGAGGCTGTCATGAAGGCGAACGGGTGGAGTAAAAATCAGGCCATGACTGCCCTCACCCTAGGCCTGCGCGACCAGGCCTTAACTGTCCTGGAAGCTCTCGGTAAGGAGGTGACTTACGAGCAGCTGCTTGAGGCGTTGGAAGCTAGGTATGGCGACGCCCAACTGGAACACGTGTTTCGTGCGCAGTTAAGGGATCGCGTGCAACGCAGCGGTGAGAACCTGCAGCAGTGGGCCCTGGAAGTGGAGAAGCTGGTGCGAAAAGCATACCAGTCTGCACCAGCGCTCATTGAAGGGAACCTGGTGCAGGCATTCATCGACGGCATCCGCGACCTTGAGGTTAGGGCTGCAGTGAGGCTCGGGCACCACGGGACGCTTAAGGACGCCTTGGCCCATGCACTGGAGGTGGAAGCTGTGCGGCAAGATCATCGTTCCCACCGCGTCAGGGAGGTTGCAGCGGTTACAGTTCGCGATCGTGTTAAAGGATACAGCCCTAGGTGCTACGGCTGTGGTGAAAGGGGCCACCTTCGATCCAGTTGCCCTAAGCGAACTGCAGAAGGGGAAGGTAGCCGATCTCCAGAGGGCAGGGCGGCTAATAGCACCGCCCAGCAACAGCAGGGAAACGAGTAAAAGCCAGGACTGCGGGGCGGGTGCTGGCTGATGTTCAAGGAGCCCCAAGGATTTCGATCTCACAAACCCGTGACGGGAACAGCCTTATCATCAAGGGCGAGGTCAACGGGACGTCATGTAAGCTGACGATAGACACTGGAGCCTCTCGCACGGTTGTCAGTTCCCAACTTATAAGTCGGTTCCTTTGGGACTCTGCATACAACCGAGAGCGCATAAATTTGGTAACAGCCACCGGTCAGCGCATACCCGTCCGAGGAGAAAAAGAGATGGAGTTGAAGCTAGGCAACAAAATCTATCTACATAATGTTGTTGTGGCCGATATAATGGACGATTGCATCCTGGGCTTAGACTTTATGAGGAAGAATCGTTGTGAGATCGATGTGAATCAAGGAGTTATGAAATGTGGACAGGAGGAACTTTTCATGGAAGGGGCTTTACCTGGAAATGTGTACAACCTAAAGAAGATTGTTCTTCCTCCGAGATCGGAAACGGTTGTGCCGGTTAGTCTTCCTCGGAATCCTGGGCAGACTCATCGTTGCGTACTCGTGGAAAGGGTTGACAATGACCTCCCATGGAAAGTGGCACGAACATTGGTCAGAGCCACCGACATCTCAGGGGTACGTGTGCTGAACCTTTGTGACAAGGAACAGGTGATAGAAAAGGGCACACTGATGGGTACCTGCGAGGAAGTGGATTGGTTGCGTCGATGCCGATATCTATCAACTGGGACTCTCAGCAAGGATGCACAAACGAGAGTGACTACACTTTTAGAAGACTGTCGCAGCGCTCTGTCTCAAGATGAAATGGTCATGGCGAAGAGGATGTTACTTAAGTACACCGATGTTTTCTCTTCGAACGATGCTGACATTGGGAAGACTGGCTTAGTTCAACACAAAATAAACACAGGAGAAGAATTGCCTATCCGTCAACGGCCAAGGAGATTACCGGTAGCACGTGAAAAGGAAGTGGAAACCATGATCGAGGGAATGGTGAAGGATGGTGTTATAGAACCTTCATCCAGTCCATGGTGTTCACCGGTAGTGCTGGTAAGGAAGAAGGACGGCAGCATGCGGTTTTGTGTTGATTATCGTCGTCTGAACGACGTTACGAAGAAAGACAGCTATCCCTTGCCAAGAATTGATGACACGCTGGACATGCTTACTGGAGTAAAGTGGTTTAGCACACTAGATCTAAAAAGTGGCTACTGGCAAGTAGAAATTGACCCGAAAGACAAGGAGAAAACTGCATTTTCGACAGGAAAGGGTCTATGGCAATTTAAAGTTATGCCATTTGGATTGTGTAACGCTCCGGCAACGTTTGAAAGATTGATGGAACTGGTACTAACCGGGTTGATTGGTGATGCCTGCCTTGTCTACTTGGATGACATCATCATCGTAGGCCGTACGTTTGAAGAACATCTTCAAAACCTGGAACGCGTGCTCATGAAGATCCAGAGTGCCAACCTCAAGTTGAGTCCGAAAAAGTGTTCATTTTTCAAACGGCAAGTTAGCTTTTTGGGTTATGTTGTGTCGGAAGAAGGTATCCGCACGGATCCAGAGAAAATCGCCGCTGTCAAGGATTGGCCAATTCCAAAAGACAAGACGCAGGTCAGAGCATTTTTAGGTTTGTGCTCCTATTATCGGCGTTTTGTCAAGAACTTTGCAGATATAGCCAAACCCCTGCACAAGCTAACTGAGGAAAAGCGACATTTCTGTTGGGATGAAAGTTGCGACATCGCTTTCCAGGAGCTAAAGGACCGTCTGTGCAAAACACCTATTTTGGGGTATCCTGATATCAGCAAGGAATTTATAGTTGACACAGACGCAAGTGATATCGGACTTGGCGGTGTGTTATCTCAGCGGAATGGCGACCAAGAGGTTGTGATTGCGTACTTCAGCAAGTCATTGTCGAAACCAGAGAGGAATTATTGTGTCACGAGACGGGAATTGCTTGCTGTGGTAAAGTCATTGCAACATTTTAGCAAATATCTACTGGGGCGGAAATTTCACCTACGAACTGACCATGCTGCGCTGAAATGGCTATTACAGTTCAAAAATCCAGAAGGACAAGTTGCGAGATGGATTGAACTACTGCAGGAATACGACTTTGTGGTAGAACATCGCAGCGGAAAATCTCATGGCAACGCTGATGCACTGTCAAGAAGACCTTGCCCTGAAGACTGCAAGCATTGTATTAGGCAAGAGGGTAAAGAAGTCATACCTGTGAGGATGCTCAAGACAGACCTCAGCAACGAGTGGAAGGAAAGCCTACAACATGCTCAGCACGAAGATTCAGACATCAAGCCGATTCTGGAGTGGATGAAGGCCAGTGCTCCTAAGCCCACGTGGAGTGATGTCTCAGCGATGAGTTCGATCACAAAAAGTTATTGGGCCCAATGGGACAGCTTAGTGATTCAGGATAGAGTACTGTGCCGTAAATGGGAAAATGCTCGAGGAGACAGCTGTCATTTGCAAATGGTTGTCCCTAAAGCTAAAGTACCGGATGTTCTACAGCTGTACCATGATGGCTGTTCAGGAGGCCATATGGGAGTCAAACGGACTCTACTGAAGATACGGGAACGGTTTTACTGGGTCCATTGTCGTGCCGATGTCGAGGACTGGTGTCGCAAATGTACAAATTGTGCGGCTGTAAAAGGACCTCAAACTCGTAGCAGAGGTGCATTGCAATTGTACAATGTTGGTGCACCATGGGAAAGGATAGCTCTGGATGTTGCGGGACCGTTTCCGGAAAGTGAAAGTGGTAACAAGTACTTCATGGTTGTAATGGATTACTTCACTAAGTGGCCGGAAGTCTTCGCTATTCCAAATCAAGAAGCTTCAACAGTTGCAGATAAACTGGTTCATGAAGTCTTCTGTCGTTTTGGAGTACCTTTGGAAATTCACAGCGATCAAGGAAGGAATTTCGAGTCACAAATATTCCAGGAAACTTGTAGAGTGATGGGTACTCATAAAACGAGAACAACTTCTTACCACCCACAATCGGATGGAATGGTGGAACGATTCAATCAGACATTGGAGAGATACCTGGCAAAAGTTGTGGAAAACCGGCAACGCGATTGGGACAAGCATATACAACCATTTTTGCTGTCATACCGAAGTGCTGTTCACGAAAGCACATCAGTGACACCAGCTTTCGCAAACTTTGGTAGAGAATTACGGCTGCCGGCAGACCTGATCACTGGAATGCCACCTGATGCCCCACGTAGTATAACCGATTATGCGAATGACTTGCGGAACAAAATGAATGACATTTATGAGCACGTCAGAGAATCGGGCCAGCAAATGTCTAACAAGATGAAAACCCGTTATGACCGCAAAATGAACAATAAAGGGTTCGATGAAGGTTCACTAGTGTGGTTGCACAATCCAGTTCGCAGTAAAGGCAAATCTCCTAAGCTTCAAGCTAAATGGGACGGGCCGTACCGGATTGCGACAAAAATCAATGACGTGACCTACCGTATACAAAAAGGTACAAGAAGTGCTCCTAAAATCGTCCACGTGGATCGACTGGCGCGTTATTATGGGGCCGATAATGCTCGGGGCGAGCATGTCTTAGGAGGGGGCAGTGTTACGCGCCAGAATTAATGTTGGGGACATGGCGGCATTTGCGTGCTGCTAACGCCATCTAGTAGCAGGTAGCGGAAAAAAAACCAAACATTTACGTGCCTGCCATCTAGTATCGAGTAGCAGATACTGGCATACTGCTGGCGCCATCTAGTATCCAGTAGCTGACATTTACGTGCTAGAACATTCTCGATGTTTTGACGGGACCTGTGTGTGCCCGAACTTTCCAGAGGTTTCCATACAGGAGGGTTCTGGAAATGACTGTCGGTATATAAAGGGCGGACATCCGGCGACGGCAGTCAGTATTGAATTGGCGATACAAACGATAACTTCGAGAGCGATCTTCGACTGCGAATTATAGTGAAGTGAAGTGTTCAGTAGTGCGATTGTGTTTTATAATTAGTGTGTTTTAAAGTGATAATTAGTGTTGTGGATTAAAGTGTCAGTTTTGGTTGTTTAATCGGCTGTTTTTATTGTAACGAACCCCAAGCTCGTAACAATATAATCAGTAATGTGATTGTTACATTTGACGGCGCTACGTCATCGTACGGTTGTACACGGCACGTGCACCGGACCGATCAGGCGATGTCGCCATCCCCACCTCCCCCACTACTCGACTTGTTTGTGCTCGGACGTAAAAGGAGACCGCGCGGAGCGATCGGGGCATTCTATTCTAGACCTCGGTCCGATACACGTGTTGTCATAGCGCCTAGATTTGCTAATATCGTGTTAAAACCTTTTAGTTAATAATTATGATATGATAATTAATTGAGTTCACAGTTATTATAAATTAAGTGAGTTAATCGAATAAAATTGATTAATAAGTAAACTACCTACTTTTTACTTTAAAATATCCAATCCTGATAATACGCCTATATCAGAATTGGGACGTAACTCAAAGGGCCCACATGGAGATTCGTGACAATGCTAGTGAAATATGTGGCGGTTACGTTTTGAAATGTAATGACAGTGATAGTGAAAATTGCGGTTTGTTTTTAAAACGCATGCGTTTATCCAGACGCTAAAAACTTGATGTGTGCCGTGAAGTGTCGTGAAGTTAAATCCGATAGGCCGAAGTTCGACACACGATCATAGTGTGTCACCGTGGTGGTATGTTTTGTCGAGGATGCAGTGATGTGCAGAGCAGTTTATTGTTTTACCATATGGCGCTGAAGAGCTTTGCGTCGAATTCCTTTTCGACGAGTTTTATGCGGCTACCCTCATCAACCTGAACTAAACCAGTTCCGTCCGGAGGCAAGCAACTTCACAACAGCTGGTCAGGTCAAGGAGAGGAGTGTGAATTTATATGAAGATTTCTACGCCAATCTGGTGAGTCGTTTAAACTTTTTAATTGCTGTAGAGCTGCTTTTTATTTTGTTTACGAGTGTTCATTTTTATGATGTGGAGACTGACTTACAAAAGGCAACGCCTTTATGGATGGCAATTATCGATGTTTGATAATTGGCCTGTCGCTTTATCTTAAAGTGAAGCTATTATTAATAGCATAAGTGTTGCAGATTAAGCGATAGCATTTTCAATAATACTTCTTCTTTTCGATTCAATCGTTAACTTTTTTATTGTTTTGGACCAGTAGGTAGTTACGTTAATTGCAGCAACAGTGGCATTCATTAGATACTCCAAATTACAGGAGAATGGGCACTTGGGGCACTGTAACATATGGCTCGTGCTCTGAAAACGGGCACTGCACTCACGTTGGGTATACAACAGATCATTACATCCTCATTTCGCCAAGTTGTGTTTGCAGCGGCCTACCTGGGTGCGCAAATTGCGCTGGCGCGCGATTTAACGCTTTCCAAAGGCCATTGCGATTCACGACCAGGGGCAATTGCTCTTTGGGTTTTATGAAGTCGTGAGGTGGTGGATACTTCTCTTCCCACAGTCTGCTTCTCCCTTTAGATGGCATATCCAGGATCGCCTGTGTAGAAATAAGGAAGCTCTTGCGACTTTTTGGCCATACAGGGATGTCGGGAATCGGTTTTCAGATCCTTCGAACAGCAGGAGGTGCGATGCCTGCAAGCGGATAGTTTGTTTTGTGGAGTCTATTTTAATCAGCCTGATATTATCTGACACGTTTCGTTTAGGGCAATGTCTACTTTACGAGAAAGAGCAGGTCGGTGCCACACTGTGCAAGCAAACACGCCAGCAGAAAAAATAGGGACATGCCGGTTGTACGGAGAACATCGGGTGCCGCTCCCCAATTGATGGAAATTAGGTGACGGAGCAAGTTATTCCGGGTTCGACGGAGCTAAGTATAGTAACAGTTTGACTTTTACGCTTAGGCCATATCTAACGTCACACCGAGATATTTTGGATTCGAGCAGTGTTGGACCTTGGCTCTACGCCATGTGATGTTAAGCATTCGATTTGCGGGCCTATAGCAGAGATGGAAGGCGCACGACTGTCTCTTAGATGGGTTCGGCCGTAGAGCGTTGCGGTCACACTAATCTCTCAGTACACTGAGTGCCATTGTACGTTTATGCTCCACGTCCATAAAAGTCGCTGCTTGGTTTGCTAGGGCCAGGTAATCCGCGTACAAGAACCGCTCCGTGTGTTAGGTGGAAGGCGGTTCGTTCGCGTAGATGTTAAAAAAAGCGTCGGCGCCAACACACTGCCCTAAGGGAGACCATTCTTTTGCTGTCGCTATCTACTCTTGGTGAATTGGAAGCACATACCTGGAAGTGGCGGTTGCACAGGAGTTCGCTTGAAATGGGCACAAAGCCTTGGTCATTGGTCAAATAATGCTGATGAAGCGATATTATTCTGCTATCGCTGATCGAGTCATGAAGTGAAATACCAGAGAGCTTTTATTTTTTTGGACATAAGAGCGATTTAGTTACCTAACACTTTATTTTGAATATTTTGATTTTATATCACCATTCATAGGCATAGCCCGCTTTCTTGTGCCAATGGTCCGATAAAATTTAGATTTTTATTTACTTTGATACTGTGACTACTACACTTACCTGAAACCTTTTGGCCCACCACAGCTTTTATTGGACTTGTACTGTCGTAGCATTTTTCGGTTTCAGACATCGTATCATGGTGTATAAAGCCAGCAGGAGGCTAGCGGTTGGCATGCTGCCATAACTGCTGAGCAGTTGCAACAACTGCTGAGCAGCTGCAACTTCTGAGCGGTTCTGAGCGTGACAGACCGAAGGTTGGCAAACAGTTGGCAAACTGCAGTAGCCAAGTATCATGTCAACATCTGTGGGGTTAAAAGCGTTCAAGGCCGACTGGAATACTTGGTGAGTCGCTCAAGTTTTATTTGAATAGCAAACGAAGCTTTAAAGGGGTTGATACCAATTCGGTGGTTGCATTGATAGTGCTAGGTAATTTTGACATAGTTAGCACAAAGCGAGTACTTAAAAGAGTTTCCCATTGGCGGTAATAGTGTCAAAATTTTATTCAGTGTGAGCTTTAGGTTTAGTTATCGCATAGCAAGTACCACAAGGTCATGTTTCAACTTAGACGTTTTTTTTAGTGAAAATTTGGATCTAGGCTTTCGTATTAACGTACGGAGGCAGTTTGCCATACATAACATCAGTTAGTAAATTTGATAGTATCAAAACTATCATGAATAGCAATTTGATTTTAATGACATTGATAAAAGCTTTAAAGGTACAGAGAATTCTGAGCTATTACAAGGTCTAAATAGATTTTCCATTCTGTGCAATTTAATACGGGTGAGATTATAATAACATTGATTGATTCGAACCGCACAGCGCAGCGATGATTTTGACGATTTTAGATTAACGTAAAGTAATTCGTGAGTGCTCACATGAACGTTAGATGCAGAAAATATCAGTGATGACGTGACGGCGAATAATAATGAGGAACTTGTTCATGAAACTTCCTATAAAAATAAAGTTTTAAGTGGTACTATTTTAGGGCTCACACTTTAAAAAAAAATTGCCGACTCTCGTACTTAAAAAGCCAGTAGCAGTAGTTAACTTAATAGATCATGTAGGTACATCATTGGAAGGGTTTTTGGATCCTAAACCAATTAACGTTGTGACAAGTGCTTTAAATTCATAGAGAAAATTGATTCAATAGAACATGGACAAATCACGAGTTAATTTATTATTATATTAGCTACAGGGACCAGTTTAGTCCGGCCTAGCAAATCTAGGAACAGTTTAAATTAAAAGATACGCCACGGTTGGCGCAGTACTTGGGCGCTTGGCTGCTGCGCTGCGTGACGTAGGTTCGATTTCCGCACGGAACAAATATTTGTATGGCCTACAGATAAATGTTCCGGGTCTGGTCTGTGCGAGTGAGTTTGTATGTTTGTGAACTCGCCCACAAAACAGGATAGATTCCTAGTGCGGGGCAGCGTTTAAAAGGAAAGAAATACAAAAAAAGAAAAACAAGGAACGAAAAAAAGAATTAAAAAAGCTTGAAGAGTCTTCCATGGCCGGACCAAGCAGTAATAATCCTGAAGGGCTAGTTAAACCGGACCGGGAGATTTTAACACTGAAGGGTCGTTAGAACCGGACCAGTAGTTACAAATCTGAAGGGTCTTTAGACCGGACCAGAACATTATAACTCTGAAGGGTCATCAGACTGGACCAGTAGTATAATTCTGAAGGGTCATAGGACCGGACCAGAAGATATTACTCTGAAGGGTCAACAGACTGGACCAGTAGTATAATTCTGAAGGGTCTTAGGACCGGACCAGAAGATTATTACTCTGAAGGGTCGTAGGACCGGACCAGACCATGAGATAAGATTTTAATGTCAGGATGAACGAACAGTAAAATTGTGGTTCTCATTAAAGATACCTAAGTGCTTCTAAAGTGCGCGTCCGAGGACGTACGCACGTCAGAATGGCCGTGACGGCGCTACGTCATCGTACGGTTGTACACGGCACGTGCACCGGACCGATCAGGCGATGTCGCCATCCCCACCTCCCCCACTACTCGACTTGTTTGTGCTCGGACGTAAAAGGAGACCGCGCGGAGCGATCGGGGCATTCTATTCTAGACCTCGGTCCGATACACGTGTTGTCATAGCGCCTAGATTTGCTAATATCGTGTTAAAACCTTTTAGTTAATAATTATGATATGATAATTAATTGAGTTCACAGTTATTATAAATTAAGTGAGTTAATCGAATAAAATTGATTAATAAGTAAACTACCTACTTTTTACTTTAAAATATCCAATCCTGATAATACGCCTATACATTTCATAGTTAGTTTATTAGGTTTAGATTGTACATAAATATATCTGTTGTTATTCAACTTTTGCCAAACATTTATATCACCATAAATAACTTTAGAGTCACAAATTTCAGGAAGTGATAAGGTGACTTCGGTTAATAACTTAGATTCACATGAAGGATTGTTAATCGTTGACAATATTGATGGTGAAGGACATAAAATATAATCACTATTGACATGCTTACATTCACTTATGCTATCTAATAAGACGTGAGATAATCTGCCATCCGTTACTGCTACATATAACTTTGAAGGACGAATTAAAACATACGTTAAATATTGATTCGTATCACGTGGAGTAGGTAGAGGTAAATTCTTGTACAGGTTGAACTTTATAGGATACATTAATGGTACTTGTATGATAAACATTAGTTTGTTATTATAATAATATACAGTTAGTTTAGATAAGTCGATTATAGTGTGAATGTTTTGCAAGGTTAGCGAAACCGGGAACTCAGTGGTTCTCTTTAGTTGACTGTTATTTGATAATTCATTGTATAATTTCTTGGGAGTTATGACGTAAGGGTGTAAAATATTAGCTTTAGCGAATAAAATTGAGTTAGTATTGTGTCTAAAATATTGGAAATTGACAGTAATGAGCCTTCGATAATATTAAACATAGAATTGATTTTTTCTACATTCAATATGTTGTTATTTGTCTTAAAAATACTTGCAAATATATAATTAAGTTTTTCAATTTGCCTATTAAGTAAAACTTCATTTTTAGGGTTCCGAAAAAAAAAGGAACCCTTATAGGATCACTCGGGTGTCTGTCTGTCTGTCTGTCTGTCTGTCCGTCTGTCACAGCCAGTTTTCTCCGGATCCACTGGACCGATTCTGTTGAAATTTTGTACACATATGGACTTCTATGACCCAAACACGGATGCGTTACGAAAATTATTAAATTTTTAGTATGGGGGTCACTTTTGGGGGTCAAACAAGAAAATTAAAAAAAAAGTTTTTTGAACAATATCGTGTGACATATCAAATGAAAGGGCTTACTGTGACGATTTTAATTATATTTTTTCATAATTTTAAAATAAATGATTTAGAAGTTATTCAAGAAATTAGACGAAAAATGACCATTCCCCCCCTTATCTCCGAAACTACTGAGCCTAAAATTTTGAAAAAAATGGAGATAATAGATCTTTACCTAAAGATTACAGGAAAACCTATTAGAAGTCTGTAGTGTTAATATAACATGTTAAAAAAAAAAAATTCGTTCGGAACCCTTTGCACGCGAGTCCGACTCGCACTTGGCCAGTTTTTTTTATTTAACTTTTGGATAGAGACATTAAAACTATTTATCGTAGAACGTACATCATGTATGTTATCTTTCATTAAAGAATAAATATGATGCTCATTTTGTTGACAAGTGCTAACAGCTTCGTCGTATTTTTTCGCGTCGTCAGCATCTAATGTACCGAAAAAGAATTTTAAAATTTTGCCTCCAAATTCAAGAGCGCGTTTTTGACGATTATCGGAAATAAGATGCGACAACGATTCCAACTTAAGATTATTAGAATTAATAAGTATTTCTAAGGGATTAATAGTATCCTTACACTCTTAATTAATGTTAGGTGAATTAAGAGTTTTTTCGCAAAAAGTTGATATGCTTTCAATAGACTTTTCTATATTTCCCATATAAGGTCTAATAGGAATCATGTCTATATATGTGATAACATTCCAGTTATCGTTTTGGAAATAGACTATTGATGTTGGATCAAAATAGATTCCTGCACTATGTTGTATTATTTCAATTGGCTCGGACAAACTTGAACACACGAAACATATTCACGCTGGTTTAATTTCGTTAACATGATATTTCACATGTTTCCTGTTGACGCATAGAGTGACGTTATTTTTACCGTGCGTTTTTAAAATCTTAAATGGTCCCTTCCACACAGGGGACAGAGCCTTACGGAGCCTATGATGGTGCTTTAAATAAACTAAATCACCGGTTTTATATGTTTTTTCTCGGGCTGTAGAATCATAATATGTTTTTGAAGATTCTTTACTTTTATTCATATTTTCAATAGCTTTTTCGCGGGAGTATCTCATCCTATATCGTAAAGCACGAATGTACTCCTGATAGGTAACGTTATCATTCGACTCGTAAACACTAATGGGAATTGACGGCTTATAACCGTATAGAAGTTCAAAAGGTGAGAATTCGGTAGTGCAATGAGGGGTTGTATTATAAGACAAAATCGCTGTTGCGAGATAGCAATGCCAGTCGTTTTGATTTTCATTAACAAAAGACCTTAAGTACTCCTTAAGAGTAGCATGGCTTCGTTCTAGTGCGCCATTTGTTTGAGGATGATACGGAGTAGAGAATAGATTTTTTATTTTAAGAATTTCAGTTAACTGCCTAAATAACTCTGACGTAAAGGTTGTACCTTGATCCGTCAATAACATTTTGGGAAAATCAAATAATGAAAAGAAATGTACGAGGCTGCGTGCAACTTCTTCAGTCGTACAGGTTATCATAGGATAGGCACATGAAAATTTTGTTAAATCATCCTGAAGTGTTAAAATATATTTAAATTTCTGAAGGCCTGCTTCGGGTAAAGTACCAACGATATCGAGGGCTAATCTTTCAAAGGGCCTAGTACTTGTTGATGTTATTACCATAGGTGCTTTGTTTGATGCTCTTAAAGGTTTATTTATTTGGCATAACTTACAGTCTTTAACAAATCGTTCAATATCTGAACGCATTCCTTTCCAATAGTATGAGGCTTTGATTCTACTTAACATGCGTTTAACGCCTGGGTGACCTGCTATGATCGTCCCGTGATTTTCTTTAAGGATATTGCAGATCTCGGCAGGAGTTGGATAAAGTATTTGGTTTTTATAAATATGGATCTCAATTTTAGTGCCATGAAAAATGTAAGAGATTATATTATATATTTTAACATAAACTAGTTTAGAAAATGGTTCAGAAAAATCAGGCAAAGCTAATTCCTTTTCATAATCATTTATAGAAATAATATCATCACGTAATTTAAGTAGTAAGTTATAAATAGTTTTGTAAGTTGTTTCATCGAAATGATGGACTTTAGTGTATAAGAAATAAAGTATCGTATTATTTTTACAGACAACCGTTTGTGAGGTGTCAGGTTCGCGTTCGCCTGCGCGATATTCCTGGGGGTTGTCAAGCATCGCTAATAATTGCTCAGTATGCGGCATTGAGTTATCTAGATCTAAAGAAACTGGACAGGCAATACACTTTTGTTTTGCTTTATGTAAACTCTCATTATGTTCAACGATTTTCGTGTCACAATCCGAAATGGTTTTTGTGAATTGTTTTTTAAATTATTCCTCATAAGTATTCGAGTTAATGTTGGAACTTCGGGTAGTCACAGCATTGACTGGATAACGCGATAACGCGTCAGCGTTACTATTAACTCTGCTGGGTTTATACACAATCTCATACTCGTACTGTTCGAGTTTTAGTCGCCATCTTAACAAACGGCCACCCGGGTCTTTAGCGTTAAATAACCACGTTAAAGGGCGATGATCAGTCACGATTTTAAATTTATAACCATAAAGATAGGCCTAAATGTGTTTACGGCGAAAAGTATAGCGAGGAGCTCTTTCTCAGTTGTTGAATAATTACCTTCTTGTTTATTTAAAGTGCGAGACGCATATGCTATGGGCTTATCTTTGCCTATTTCGCCCTGTGATAAAACTGCACCGACGGCATAATTGGAAGAATCCGTCGTCACAATAAAAGGTTGAGAAAAATCTGGATATTGTAATAAAGGAGCTGAGCTGAGCCTTTCTTTAAGCATGCTGAAAGCTTGCTCTTGTTCATGAGACCAATGAAAATTAACATCCTTTTTTAGTAAAGATGTGAGAGGTTTAGTAATATGAGAGAAATTCTCGATAAAGCGACGGTTATAACCTGTTAAACCGAGGAAAGATTTTACATCTTTGGGAGTTTTCGGTGTGGGGAATTGAGATATAGCCTTTACCTTATCTGGATTAGGCGTAACACCGTTGTCCGTAATAATATGCCCTAAATAAGCCACTTCTCGTCTTAAAAATTCACACTTATCGGGCTGTAATTTAAAGTTTGCCTCTCTAAGTTTAGAAAATACAGATTCTAATTTCTGTATGTGAGATTCAAGGTTATGTGAGTAAATTATACAATCATCGAGATATATGTATGTAAAAATGAAGACCTTGAAGTCCTGAGAGAACAATATTCATCATTCTTTGGAATGTCGCCGGAGCATTTTTGAGCCCGAACGGCATTCTTGTAAATTCAAATTGACCAGATATACTGTTAGTCGTTACGCTGAAGGCTGTTTTTTCTATATCTTTAGGATTTAATAAGACTTGGTGGAAACCTGAAGATAAATCAAGAGTACTGAAATATTTTGAATGACCTAATTGATCCAAGATGTCAGTTATAAGAGGAAGAGGATAAACCTCGGATACAGTAACGTCGTTCAAGCGTCGATAGTCAATTACAATACGCCACTTTTGTTTACCCGATGCATCTAATTTTTTCGGATCCACCCACACAGGCGCATTCCAAGGAAAAGTTGAGGGGCGAATAATATTTTGATCGAGCATTTTTGTAATAGAATAGAATAGAATAGAATACTCTTTATTATGTACACCACATAAGTTACAGAAAAGATAGATGAGAAACATTACATAGGGTGACACAATGGGCGGCCTTATCGCTAAAAGCGATCTTTTCAAGACAACCTTTGGATGGATTCTAAAGAAAAAAAGGAGATACAGTACTGTAGGCAGTCTTAGGTGTACTGTAATTTGTTTTTCGACTTCGTTTTTATGCACTTCAGGGAAACAATACGATTTCACATGAATTGGGGGTGCATCCCCAGTGTTAATTGAATGTTTAATTACATATGTATGAGTTAAATTTTCGCCATCAAGATGAAATATATCCGTATATTTGGAAATACAGTTCATCAAAGCCTTATGTTCTTGTGGATTTAAATGATAACACCTTATTTGCTTAAGAACTCCTGTATGCCGGTCAGTTTTTGAGACTTCTAATTGGTGAATAAATTCCGTATGACTGTTATCTAATTTAGAAGGCAGCTGGTCAAACGAAGTTAACTTGACTTCATAGTTGTCAATTGGGACCTCATACTCCGTGGTGTTGAGAATAGAGACATTAACTCTATTATCCCTTCGATAGTCCTAAACATTCGTTTAAAAATGGCGCGAATGTCGAAGCATTTTGTAGGTATGTAATTATTTTGGATAGACCTTCGGATAAATGAAGATTTCGTCATCATACAGAATTTTTTTTTTTTTGGGACAAGCCCGCCACACATTCCCAACCACTGCAACTCCTGAAAGCCAGAATTTGCCAGAATCAACTGTAACAGTGGCGACCACTAGAAAAACGCCGAGCCAATGAAGCCCGACGAGTCCCGGAGAAACGATTTAACTGTCTTGGATCCTGCAACGAATTTAATCAGAAAAGTACAGCGGAGGAGTAGGAAAATAAATATATTTATAATTTCCACTTCCCTCCTTTTCAAGCAGGAGACAGAATAGAGCTACGCCAATAGGCACCAAGGGACATATACAACTGGGTTAAGCCCAGTTGTCAAGCACCACGGATTATATATTAATTAAAAACTAATGGGTCCTAAATTGTGAGCTACTACTACTTTTGATTCCAGTAATAGGTATGGCAAAATCGCCTGAAAGCACGGAAGTTTGTTCTGGTTTCTACAAGGTCCGTGTAGTAAATTACTCCAGATGTAACCTGAATACTATCTAACATAATATTGCGTTCAGTTTGCCAAAGAATACACTCCCATAAGATGTGGTGTGCGGATTGTTCGTATTCATAGTCGGCTGTAGAACATTGACATAAAGGCGAGGCCACAAGCCTAAAGGAAAATAATTTACTCTTAAAGTTGCCATGACCTGTGAGAAATTGGGCAACACAATGATCCACCTCCAGCCATGTCCTATCCAGCCGCTCACGAACGGATGGAAAAAACTGGTGGAGGTGTCGGCCTTTAATGGAATTTTCCCACCTACATTGCCATTCGGATAAAAGTTCCTCCCAGACGCCAGTCTGGGGTTTTAGTAATCTACAGATCTTAGCACGGTCGCGTTGCGGTAAAAACTCTGGGTCCGTGATCTTTCTAGCGTAGTAGTACATTGCAGCACGCCGCTGCACCTCTAGATCGACTGGGACAACACCCGCCAGCACCGGTAAGGCTTCAGTACTAACCGTCCTATACGCCTTGCATAAGAATATCAAAGCCAAACGCTGGCTTTGCAGCAATTTACGGCGTACCGCCCCTATGGTGGCCTTGTCAGCCCAGACAGGTGCCCCGTAGCACATACAACCCAAGTAAGTAGCCCCTTAGATAATTTTTAAAGTTTGAAATGAGAGACCCCAAGAAGCTTTGGATATTCTCGTCAAGCCGTAGAAGTTCTTTTTTGCTTTTTCACCTACTGTTTTTATATGATCAATAAATGAAAAGTTCTTTTCTAGTAGCATACCGAGGTAGCACACGGATTCTTTTCTTTTAACGGGTACGTTATTAAATTTAATACTAGGCCAGGATTTTAGATTTCCTTTTAAAATAAGTTGATAGGTTTTATGCGGTGCAAAGGTCAGACGGTTTCGATCGCCCCACTGTGATATTAAACGTAGACATGTGTCAGCCAAGTTCTCGAGTCCAGCCCGAGTGCTTGCCTCAATGAGCAGTAAGCCATCGTCCGCGTAACCGGTTAATGAACAGCCGCATGGGAGCGGAAGCGCGAGGAAATCATCGTAGCCAAAATTCCATACATATGGACCGATAACTGAGCCCTGAGGACATCCCATGGTTAGAGACTTAGAAATGGAATGATGTCCAAGTTTGAGTTTCGCGGAGCCGTTTAGAAAATACGAAAGAATCAGATTATAGATATTTTTGTAGCAACCACGGGTTTTCATTTTAAGTAGTAGCATCGGCCACCATGCGTTATCAAAAGCGCCAGATATGTCGAGAAAGATTCCAACCACGTATTTATGTTCCGATAAGTTAACAATTTTACGGACAGAGAGAGCCGCGTCGACTGTGGATTTACCAATAGTGAAACCAAATTGATTAATATGAAAGGAGATCCGCAAACAGTCCTAATAAATTAGGCCTCAATAAACAAAAATGAAATAATTTGGGTTTTCAAGGAGTAATATTAGTCTATAATTCTGTGTTAATTTTTTTATATGACATGGGATACGAAAATTAAAAAAATAAAAACTTTATTTCAGACAGTAGTCAATAAATCCCATTAACATATTTGTTTCCGCTCTTTTATTAGGTTATGAGTTTTAGTGATTTTAATGAGGTGAAACTTACAGAATGTTGAATTTAAATTCCTTAGCTGCACATGGTCAGGGATTTTAAAGAAAAAAAAAACCAATTCAAGTTAATTGAAAATATTTTATTAATTGTTTTCCACATCATCGGTTATTAATATACTATCGAGATGCTGGGCGGGAGGTACCACATTGTCTTGGTACCTAGCCCACCCTAAGTACCTACCATATTATACATAAAATATGTGCACAGCAGCCTACTGTTCTCTTGCCTACATTACAATTGCAATAGTGTTGTAGTATTGCGTCCCTACCGTTAAGAGAGCCGTCGACCAAAATATAAACAAAATATATTTTACGGCCTACATGGCACGATCGTATTTTGCCTCTTAGCAGCCAAACACTATTTTCAGTCGACAGCTCTCTCAGTAGACTGCTGTCAACCTCTCTGCATACCTCAATTGTGAAAGATCCATTGGCTCTTATGTGCTCGCCGTAATAGGAACGTGCCTGTTTTATTTGGTACGTTCCTAAACACACCAATATCAGTTCATTCTAGGTGAGCCGGGGAAAATCACTGACATTATTGTCATCCACATTTATTCTTTGAAAATTCGTTCGTCTTCTATTTAAGTTATTATTAATAACAACAGTACTTAAACTATTTTCTGAGTACATTTTCTGATTTACTATATTAAGAATTTCCCCAGCATCATTCCTGTCTTCGATAAGAGGGTGAAAGGCATTAATCAGGGCAGCAGCTACAGTAAAATCTTTCATCAAATTGCGAGATGCGGCATTAAAATACTCTTGGCGAAAAAGCTTAAAGTCACGTTTAAACCTACCATTAATCACCTCTATGACCCAACGACATATTGTCACTGCCCTGGAACGATTAGCCTCTAGTGTAGATAAATGTGTGTCTTGAACTGTGGCTGGTGTATAAACACGGTACCCACAATTGTTTAGTAATGACAGAGAGTCTTTAAAGCCCCTATCCAGTATAAAAACATCATTTGGAGCAAAAAATCTTCTTAATGGTTGATTTTCATCACGGAATTCTTTTAACGTTATTTCAGCATCTGATGTTGTTGCTGGATAGGGGACAAGCACTTCGATAATATATCCGTCTGTGCTGACAATTATAAACATTTTTACAAGGTTTCGATACTTGTGTAAAGAATAAGTATTTTTTTGATATAAATAATTGGAACTCTTTTGTACATAAACATAAGTACCATCAGCTATCACAATTGCACTGGTTCTATTGTTGTCTCCATAAATCCCATTGGGAATCATTAGATTTCTCTGGGCAATTTGTTCTCTGGTTATGTGATTTACACCTAAGTGCAGAGGGACATAGTCTTGTACTAGGAAATCTCTAGCCCGTGATATTAAAGAGGATGTTGTCCTTGTTGGTACTTGAATTAAAGAAGAGATTCTTTCAAATGAGTCTCCTGTTCTTAATTTGATTAAATATGTCTGGCATATTCTCAATATTATTAAAATCTATACTTAGAGGACTTGCATTTAATGTCATCAAGTCCTGTATTTGTAAAGCAGTAAACATGTGGTTGCTATTGTGAGGGGGATTATTCAAAAAATCCCATGAACCATGACTTACATGTCTGGAACATACACGGTTATTCATAGTTATTCATAGGAACATAAAAATTGTAGTTTTTTAGAAGTAATTGTCTTAGAGAGAATGGTATGGTAAGACGTTCAGTGCGATGGCAGCCCGAGACAAAGCAACGATTTTGTGACTCTGCAGCTCTTGCATATAAAGGCATCATTATGTGATCTCGAACATTTGGTGGTACCTCAATAGTAGGCTCAGGAATAGGATTGTCACTGGATTCTCTTGATGTTCTGACTACATGTGGAGCTTGGTCAGCACGCTGCCAGCATGGATGACAAATAGAGCTTGTAGAAGTTACCTATAAAAAAAAAACGTTTTATTTATATTCTATCAAAAATCCTAACACCAACTCAGAAAAATAGTAGAATCAACGACTGCAGTAGAAAAAAAAAGAAACTTGTTTATGTGGGGAAAAATAACACTATGCAAACAAAATGACTATTTTGAAAATCAATACATATTACTATGGAAAAAAAATATTGAATGTAATTCATTTATGTGGGGATTAACAACACTGTATAAACAAGCCAGGACTAGAAACTTGTTTGTTACTCTTTAAATAGCTATATGTGCTATCAGATTATTAAGTACTTACTTGTCGAGGGTGAATCCATTCTGTTATAACATAAAAAATATGGCGTTCATGCTGTGTTGAATCTTGTGTCAGTGTATGGGATCTCATGCGCAATAAAGATCTTCCACAACTAATGCAAACATGACGATGGCCAACATTCAAGTTAGATCCAATATTCGAATCAGCACTGGTTCCTGGCAATGACTGTGTAGCTACCATCCAGCATGAGTCGCACACATGGTCCGATGCAGTGACCTGAAATATAGATTAACTATAAATATACAAACTCCTCATTGCTACATATCTTTGGTACCAAACTGATAAGCACCTGCGTGTGCAGGTGCATAGATGGTGGTGCATTATTTGTTGTTTCCTGTTTAACAAGCAACACACAAAATGTAAGTATAGGTGGTGTTTTTTACTTGCGTTCGTTAATAATGCAAGCTTTATATAAAATTAAACAAACCAGTATATCATTTTATCCAACCTTGCAATGAGTGTTTAAGTCTAATAAGTAATTAAAATAACAATAAAATAACACTTACTTGACGTGGAGATATCCATTCTCTAATCCCGATAGTATGTCGATTGAGTTTAGCGAGTTCCTTCTCATGCGAGCAGTGGATATGCCACAATTGATGCAGCGGAGATTATCCATCGTAAACAACAGGTAACAATGTCAAAAGGCAAAATCGGAGTCCAAAATGCGTGCAAAGGTCAATCGGTATTTCTGGAAGAACGGAGTCCAAGAACGAAATAGGGTCGGTCACAAAGGCAGTCACAATCGTCCAAAAACACAGCAAGGGTCGGTAATTAAAAGTAGCACACAAAGTAAAGATAATTATAACGTAAGTCCACAACACGAGCGAGAAACGTTATGACGCTATTCGGCAATCTGTTGTTGACAACCGATTGTTTATTGTTTGACAAGTGACAGCCGTATCGAGTGTTGCAGTTCGCAAAAATGCAAATTATAGTAAACCACCCCGCGGTGTTGCCAATCCGTTCCACTCGCGGCCGTTTACCCGCGCGTTTATTAGAATAGTGCGCTACTACGCATGCGCGTACAGCCGTCTCACACGCCACTGGCGCGCGGCGGCGAGGCAGTCGTGTCTAAGCTGTCAGAGTTGGAATATCGCTCGCTCCACTCGCTAACGGTCGACACGGACCTTCACTGACGTACTGTACGCGCGTGTTTCTAATGAACCTAGGTACTTTACCTAATTACTAAGAACTTTGTTGTGAAACCTGTGACAACCCACATTCATCGGCCTCGGGTGCTTGTTGAAAGCAGACGTGTCGAAATATATTGCAGAAATTATTACGATTAATTAAATACTAAACAGTAGAAAGTGATTACTAGTGTCATGAACTTAAGGTCTAGTTAACAACAAAGTGCACAATAACTTAAAATCTTGTGTTTCCGTGCGGCACCACGCATCGGCGAGTGCGCAGCGCCGCTCACCCCCGCGAGGAACAAGAACCGCTGCTATTTTTCGTCTCACTCACACCCGTACAGAGAACGCTGACATCAAACCACTTATTACAATGAACGTGCAGAGGACACCACCAACGTCCAATACCAGGGTGATAAGCGAGAGCGGAAGCGCTAGCGGGTCTGTACCAAACTTGCCCACCTACTGCGATAATGATGATTATAGAAATGTTAACACATTCAAACGAAAAGAGCGTACTGAAGAAACCGAATATAAAAGGGACTTCACAAACTTTCGCACAGAGATGATGAGTTTCCTAGAGAATTTTGCCAAGGCCCAAAATAATAGCTTAAATTACATAAAAGAAGAAATACATGAGATTAAAAATGAAATAAAAACCATGAAATCAGCAACAGAAAACTTTACTCAACGATTCGATCAAATAAATGGCGATATGGAGAATATAAAAGCTAATATCACGACCACCCAAGCAAAAATCAAACACATAGAAGATGAAATAACTCAAATAAAAGGACGTCAACGTCAAAACACTGAAAGTACAACGCCTAAATCGCCCATCTTATGCCACCAAAACCTCATCCTCGAGCTAAAAGACCAACATGAGCGCGAGAAAAACATTGTCATTGTGGGTATATTGGAAATTAACGAAAGAAACACTAACTCTAGACGAAATCACGATAACAATGAAGCCATGAAGATAATTTCAATGCTGTATCCAGACTGTCCTAAACCAATTAAAACTATCAGACTGGGAAAATATATCCCAAACAAAAACAGACCATTAAAAGCCTGTTTCAACAATACAGATATTCCAAAATACCTACTACGAAATAAAAAAAACCTACAAGATAACATACGAATTTACGCAGATCAAACCCCAGCGCAAAGGGAGTATTTGCAATCATTAAACGCAGAACTAAACACACGCATTGAAAACGGCGAAGGGGATCTTATCATCAAATACATAAAAGGAATACCGACAATCACATTAGACAAAAATAACCAAAAAAACCAATAACCAAACCAATAGAAAGTACAAAATACAGGGATAGAATAAACCATCAACTAGTAAGTAGATACGAAGATATACCATCCCACCCGTCCTCGTTGCGATTTTTCTATGCGAACTTACGTAGTATCCGCAAGACTGGCAAATTCGACGAAATAAAATGCATAATAAAAGCAACACCAATGACTATACACGTACTAATTTTTACTGAAACGTGGATCACTTCGGAATCAGACGCAAAATTGTACCAACTACCTCATTATAAACATATTTATAACTACAGGCAAGACCGGAAAGGCGGCGGCGTTTCAATTTACGTACACGAAAGTATTAAGTATGAAATAACAGAGGAGTTACACGAACTTGGTAATCATTACCTATGGATACACATAGACAAACTCTCATTGAACATCGGAGCGATATACAAACCAGGTGAAACCAACATTAACAATTTCTTGGAAACATATATTCGACAATTGGAGCGACGAAAAAGGACAGTTGTTTTCGGAGACTTTAACATCGATCTGCTTAGTAAGGACAACCACGTCACAAGATACCTAAATGAAATAAAAGGAACCGGTTACGAAATATTAAATAAAATAAATAAACTATACAGTACCCGTGAAACCAGCACTACTAACACCATACTGGACCACGTATGTACAAACATAAATAATCACGCATTCAGCATATCTATAGTGGACTCGTGCCTCTCAGATCATAAGCAGATATTCCTTGAGATAGGCAGCTTACCACCAAAAATAAACAAAAGGATCAAATACAAAGCACTCAACTATGACAAATTATACAAAAGTACCCTAACAGCAAACTACAGTAATACAGAAAATGACTACCTACACTTAGAAAGATTTATATCAGAGCAAATAAAGAAAAACAAAACAGATAAGACCAAAATCCTAAACCTACCTCAAGAAGACTGGATAAACAGAAATATCTTAGACTCAATCAACCTACGAAATCACCTATGGCAACAAACAAAATCTCACCCAAAAGACGACCACCTAAGGAAGAAATTTAACGAAGAACAGGACAAGGTAAAACAACTAATCAAGACACAGAAGAAAAACTACTATCACAACCTATTTCACGACAGCTACAAACAACCGAAGAAAATGTGGAAAATAATTAATAACTTGGCAGCGAATAAAATCAAAGACGCCAATGCTCCCCCCAAACTATTATCCAACTCGGAGTTTATCACAGACGGTAATGAAATTTGTAACGTATTCAACTCATTCTTTGCATCAATAGGCGCGGACTTAGCTAATAACATACCCAAGACATACCACATTAACACAGGCAATACCCTCATGTACGACACTAATTACACGCACGACGTAACTATGAATGAACTTTCCCCCTGTGACACTAACGAAATATCTAAGATTATTGACCATCTCGATACCAACTCTAGTACAGGCCTGGACGGTATCAGCACTAAAGCTATTAAATGTCTTAAAAACATAATTGTTGATAGATTAGCCGACTGTATAAATGAGTGTTTAGTGCGCGGTATTTTCCCCGACTCACTCAAAGTGGCGAGAGTCAGTCCTATTTACAAATCTGGGAGTAGAACTGACCCCGGCAACTACCGACCGGTGTCGGTCTTACCCGTTATTTCAAAAATATTCGAACGAGTGTTATACAACCGTCTAAACGCGTATTTAACTAAGAAGGGATTTTTAATTGATCAACAGTATGGCTTCCGCCCTAAATCAAGTACTCTCACAGCCTCAGTAGATTTAATAACAAAAATAAAGACACATATTGATAAAAAAAACATAGTTTTAGGTATATTCATTGACCTAAAAAAAGCGTACGATACGGTAAGCCATCAAAAACTACTACAAAAGTTAAGCAATCTAGGTATTTCAGGCAGCGCCCACGATATGTTCACGTCCTATTTACAAAACAGAAAACAAGTCGTTAAGATAGACAACTTTACTAGCTCGATGCAAAACATTACCTACGGATGTCCCCAAGGCTCAGTAATTAGTTCATTATTATTCCTTATATACGTTAATAACATTAATAAAATAGGGCTGAAAGGACATTTAACGTTATACGCAGACGACACTTGTCTCTTTTACTTCGACAAGTCTGTACAAAACATTATAACTGATGCTCAAAAGGACCTTGACCTACTCAATGAATGGCTAAAATATAACTTGCTAACAATTAACACAACAAAAACATCATTTATGATTTTCGCAGCAAAAAACAAACCGCTACCTGAATTTACGCCACTTACGATCAACGGAGAAATAGTTAAACGATCTAATCACGAAAAGTATCTCGGACTGCGGGTAGATGACAAACTTACTTGGAAGCTACATATAAATCATATAAAAACAAAATTAATATCACTTTTAGGTACGTTACGAAAGATCACAAAATGTATTCCGAAAAAAGTACGTCTAATTATTTATAACTCGCTAGTAAAATCAAACTTAGAATACCTAATTGAACTATGGGGATCAGCCGCTAAATCTAACTTAAACTCACTACAAAGAATACAAAACAAAATTATCAAAGTCCTATTTCATTATCACTACCTATATCCAACAAAAAAACTATACGAAAAAACTAATCTACTGAATCTCACACAACTATATACATATAACACTTGCATTCTAATAAAAAAAATCACCACGAATTCTGTACAATCAAACATAAAACTACATAAAAAGACACCTACATACAACACAAGAAGTAAAAACAAGTTCCAGCTAATGACCACACGTGCACGGACTAATTACGGCAAAAAAACAATATTGGCTGAGGGAGCAAAATTATTTAATGATTTACCGGAAGATTTAAAGAAGTTTAATAATATAAACCTATTTAAAGCAAAGCTTAAGCAACATATATCTACCCTGTAATGTCGCCAACACCCTAGAGGCAAAGATACTTTTTAGATGTAAGCACTATGTATCTCATTGTAAGTGAACTGTTATTGTTAAGTTCTTATGAGAATAAATTCTTTAAACCTATATACACCTTTTGCCCTGAGAGTTTCTCGTGTTTCATTTTCTATGAGGATCATGCCTCATATATGGCGCCAACGTGTGTGTGCAAGTAATAATAATAGTTAGTATCCGTGTCAGTGTACCAAAAAAAAAAAAGAAAAAAACTGAGTAGGTACTTACCGTTGACTAAACGTAGCAGCCGTTACATCTACTGCTGACGCAAAATGCCTACGACAAGAAGCAGAGTGAACAGCCAAGGTCAAAGGGACGATGCGCCGAACGACGCATTCCCTAACCCCCCGCGACCAATATCGCCGATCACGCCCATGCCGCCCGTCTCCAACGAAGACAGAGACCGCGCTGGCGCCTACGGCGACGCCCCGGCTTCACCGCGTGCCGACATGACGTTTTCAAATGACAACGTAGCCTCAATAATCGCGTCACTACAACGCTCACAAACTGAAGCGTTTCGAGAACTACTGGAATCAGTGTCGCGGGCAAATACTTCGACACCGGTATCTTCATTCATGCCTCCAGGTCAAGGCACGCTGATCCGCTGCAAGGCCACCTTCTCCGGCCGACCGCAAGAGTCGGTAGAAGCATTTATCGATGCAATTGAGGCGTACAGCGAATGCGCACAGGTGACAGACTCAAATATCTTACGTGGATTGGCATATTTATTTACGGAAGAAGCAGCTACTTGGTGGCAAGGCATCAAAAGCACGATCTCATCGTGGTCCCAGGCCAAAGATAACCTAGTAAGTGCCTGCGGAGATCGCCGGCCGACCCACCGTATATACCTAGAGATTTTTTCGATGCCGCAACAAAATGAAAACACAGACGTGTACGTGGCACGCACTCGCGCTCTCTTTTCAAAAATCCCACAAGAAGATATAACTGAAAAGGCTCAATTGGACATGACATACGGCCTTCTTCACAACAGAATAAGGAAGAGACTGCGGAGAGAAGATTTCGAGACCTTTGCCGACCTACTCCGCCTCGCACGAAACGTCGAAGACTCGCTTGACAACGGGACAGCGTCGACGGGAGGCCGGCGCGCTCCCGTGCCCACAATGGCCCAACGCGCGCCAACCGCAACGTCTCGGTCGCCGCCCGGCGCTCGCGCGCCACTTCTCAGCGGACCGGGCGAAGCCGCCCGCGCCACCGCGCCTCAAAAAGGCGCCGACGCACGCAGCCCTCCGCCGTGGTCGCCTGTTGCCCCGCGCACAACCCCGCCCAGCGCAACCGCTACGCCATCTAAGGACACGGACGCCGCAGGAGGAATGAAAAAGCAGCGCCCACTCTGTTCGTATTGCAAGCGCTATGGCCATAACAGAGAACAGTGTCGTAAGTTGGCGTACCGAGGTGAGTCCCGCTTATCTAATAACTCTCCCGCGGAAGTGTGCGAAAGTGGTGACAGACACAAAGAAAGCTTTTATAGTGTCGAACTTTCGGGTTCGCGGGAAAAGTGCTTAAATACTAACCATGGTGCATCGTCAAATAGCCATTTGAACGAAATAGACATTACTAATCATACAAAAAATTACAATTGTTTACATAAAACAAATACTGCATGCAAGTACAGTAATGACCTTGACCGCAAACACGGTGACCCTTTGTTTCGGGATGCGCGTGGATTAAACTCTGTTAATAATTGTCAGTGTATAAACTTTGTTCCTGACATTGCATGCAATATTCAAAACAAGGAATGTGTGTGTTTTCGAAATTGGGTTCCGCATAAAACTGCATGTGCATCTACTAGTTCAGAGAAAAATGTTAATTCCGATTTCGTATGTAATGTTGACTCGAAACATTTTTGTTCGCGTAAAGTGGATAATAGTCCGGGAGCTAGTACCGAAAAATTACCTCATGTTTTTCGTTCAGGTGAACACTTGCAAAAATCAACTGAAAGTTTTTGTACAAATGAACATTTGGAAAGTTACTGTGGTGATGGTCATGTGTCAGGTGATAACTGCACTTTAAAAAAATCCTGGGATTTATCTCCCGATGACAATTGTGTAAATAATATTGTAAATAATTCTATTGCTAATGACTGTGTATGTAGTGGAGATGTTTTATTGCCGGGAAATAGTCGCGAGAGGCCCGGTACGTTTCGCGAATTACGACCTATTTTCAAAATAGAAATTTTGGGTGTTAGTGGTACAGCTTTGATAGATACCGCAGCGAAGCATTGCATAGCTGGCCATACGCTTTATGCTCTCCTCCTACGAAAGGGCCACCTCCTCGTTCCCTCGACACGTCAGATCAAGCTCGCTGATGGTCACGTACGGGACATGGAAGTACTTACTACGTCTTTGGCGGTAAGTTTAAAACAGACAGTCATTACGATCCCATTCTTGATTTTCCCAGATGCCAACAATAACGAAACACTTCTTGGCATTGATTTCATTACTGCTGCAGGAGTAATAATAGATTTTCATAGAGAAACCTGGTGGTTCAGTAACGATGATACCAAATACAAGTTTTTTTTTTGAACCTGCCTCTAGGGGAATCAGCTGTTCCTCTGTTCACGTTCTCCGTGATGATGAAGGTGCCCATCTCAATCTAGCTGAGCGTAATGCGCTCGCTGAAGTCTTCGTCAGACACGTGCATATTTTTGAAGCAGGCGGAGGTCCAACTCCATTTGCTGAGCACTGCATAGAGACAGGTAATCATCCACCGATAGCCGTGCCTCCGTATCGCCTGAATCCGGCAAAGAAAGAGTTGATGAAGAAAGAAATTGACAAAATGATTGACGACGACGTCATTGAGGAATGTGAGTCCGCTTGGTCTTCACCGGCACTAATGGTGCCGAAGCCCGATGGTAGTATTCGGTTTTGCGTCGACTATAGACGCCTTAACGCAATCACCAAGTCCGACTCATACCCGATGCCGCGTATTGACGAACTTCTTCAATCCACGAAGAGGAACTGCTACATGAGTTCCCTTGATCTTCGCTCTTCGTACTGGCAAGTAAAGGTCCGGGAGTCTGATAAAGACAAAACCGCCTTCATATCTCCTCTCGGCACTTATCGTTTTAAAAAGATGCCGTTCGGTTTAAAGAATGCGCCGGCGACTTTCCAGCGCCTAATCGACCGACACCGTTCCTGCGCAGCATTAAAAGAGGTAACCATCCTAGCTTATTTAGATGACCTCTTGGTGATATCGGAAGGGTTCCAGCAACACCTGAAAGACCTGGAGCTGGTGATGAAACGGCTCGAAGAGTTTAATCTCCACGTGAATCGGAAGAAGTGCGCTTTTGCGAGAGAAAGCGTGAGATACCTCGGACACGTTATTACCCAAGAGGGTATCTCCACCGATCCACAAAAGGTGAGTGCAGTGCTGGAAATGAAGGAACCAGCCACTATAAAACATTTACGAACCTTTCTGCAAACGTGTTCATGGTTTCGGAAGTTTATTCCGAATTTCTCAAAAGTAGCCGAGCCATTAACACGATTGACAAGAAAGAGCCAGGTCTGGATCTGGGGCCCAGAGCAGTCCCATGCTTTTAATGATTTAAAAGAATTACTCACCTCTGCACCAATATTGGTTCAGCCTGACTTCAACAGTCCCTTTGTTCTGCGTACCGACGCAAGTAACTACGCCTTAGGCGCAGTTTTATTACAGGGAGAAGGTAAGCAGGAAAGGCCGATAGAGTACGCCAGTCGTCTCCTAAACGATGCTGAGCGCAATTACTCCACCACGGAAAGAGAGGCGCTCGCGGTGGTTTGGGGAGTCGAACGCTTCCGGTCGTACCTCGATGGTCATCCGGTCATTATCGGGAGTGATCACCAACCACGTGCACGTGTCCTCATTGAAGAATATTTCATGAGGTTTGGTTTGCCTCGTCGAATAATATCAGACAACGGCGTTCAATTTGTTTCTGCAGTCATGCGCCAATGCATGTCCGTCCTGGGTATAAAGCAAAATTTTGTTCCTCTTTATCACCCAGAAGCCAATCCCGCAGAACGAAAGAACCGCGATTTGAAGGCAATGTTAGCACAGCTTGTTGAGGATGACCACACATCATGGCCCAAAAAGTTGCCGGTGATTCGTTTCGCCTTGAACGGCGCTAAGTGCCGAACGACAGGTATGTCACCAGCTTATTTGACCTTTGGTCGAGAAATGAGGTCTCCCACGGAGGTTACACATGACCTTCGTTCAATTTTAGACAAGGACAATTTTGTCCCTCAAATAACTCCTTACCTTAGGAAGTTCGTGAATTCGTTTTCAGAAATTCGTGAGCATGTAGAAATCCAGCAGGACAAGACCAAAGAGTACGCTGATCAGTCACGCCGATCTGCAGAAACTTTTCAGGTGGGAAACTTGGTACTTCTTAAATCTCACGTGCTCAGCAATGCTGCGAAAAATGTTACTGCCAAGTTCGCGCCAAAGCGCGATGGTCCATACCGAATCACAGCGAAAATAAGTCCAACAACTTATACCTTAACACATGTGGATCAACCCTGTGAAGTTCTTGGCAGGTATCACTTACAGGATCTCTCAGCCTACAAAAGTAGAGGCGACACTACACTACCAAGGCCTGTTATACCAAAAAGGAAGCGAGGACGCCCAGCTGAAACTAGAGTCCTAGTCCAGGAGCGAGGGCGTTCCCCTGGACTAGAGGGGGAGCATATAGTAAACCACCCCGCGGTGTTGCCAATCCGTTCCACTCGCGGCCGTTTACCCGCGCGTTTATTAGAATAGTGCGCTACTACGCATGCGCGTACAGCCGTCTCACACGCCACTGGCGCGCGGCGGCGAGGCAGTCGAGTCTAAGCTGTCAGAGTTGGAATATCGCTCGCTCCACTCGCTAACGGTCGACACGGACCTTCACTGACGTACTGTACGCGCGTGTTTCTAATGAACCTAGGTACTTTACCTAATTACTAAGAACTTTGTTGTGAAACCTGTGACAACCCACATTATATACACCTTTTGCCCTGAGAGTTTCTCGTGTTTCATTTTCTATGAGGATCATGCCTCATAAAATCGATTTTTCTAAAAAATCAGTAAAATAAGTTAACAAAAACAAAAAAATACTTTATCTCTAATAATTGTTTCGCAATAAACTTATAAAAATACTTTTTGGAGTGAAAAGAAATATTAATCGAACATTATAGTACAAATCTTTTACTGCAAAAAATATTTTTATATAAAAATGGCTTAATATAGTTATAACATCGGTTGTTATTAACAACTGCAGCACGAGGAATACATAAACTGACTTTTCTTTTTTATTAATTCCTTATTCCTAGAGTTTCTCGGGAAATGATAGAATAAAGTAGGGCTTATAATTATTTAAATATTTTTTCGAATGGTCTCATACTTTGTCTATCGAGGCCATGGCTCGCCGATCTCCTTTAGGTCCATTCGGTAGCAAGCGCGGAACGATTAGTCGCTCTAAGAGTTTCCCCAAAGATGGAAGAAGTAGTGTTATGGGCCGGTAGGACTTAGGGTCATCCGGGGGCTTATCGCCACTCTTTGGAATAATGCGTATAAAGCCTTGTTGTTATATTCGAGGAAAAATACCTTCTGCAATGCATCGGTTATATACGGATAAGATCGCGTCGCCCGCTGTTTTACACGCTTCTATAATCATTCTATTAGATATTTTATCTTCACCGGATGATTTTTTGAGAGGTAGTCTCTTGACAACGTTTATGAATTCGTCAGTGGATGGAAGGTCTGACTCCGGTGACTCAGGTGGCACCGCGGCCCACGCTCTAATCTGTTGGTGGTATTCATTATCATTTACTGATGAATCGTCTGGTATTAGAGAATTAAGCAAAACATCGGTTGTTTCTTCAATGCTGGTGGTATGTTTATTATTTACTTTAATGTTTTGAACGTACGCAAAGTCCACAGATCTATTAGCCTTGAACTCGTGGTACAAAGGAGACCACGGACCCTCCTTATCAAGTTTATCAACAATTTTCCGGAGTAAATTACCCTTAGATTTTTCAACCGATGCTCTGTAGCGCGACTTGGCAACTCTAAAAGCACTTAAAGCAAGATTAAGGAGGTCCCCGATAACCTTACGTTTTTTAATCTTATTAAGTTGTCTGCGCGCTCTGCGATAGCTTTTACGTTGTTCAAAAAGGTAGTCATTCCACCAATCACATCTACGAATATTGGTCATAGATGCGCGACCAATAGCAATGTCAGCACAGTAAGTGAAAGTGTCTGACATTATCTCAGCACTTTCCTCAGCTGACAGTCGATCGCGAGTGAAGTCTTTCGCATGACAAGCAAAAAGTGAGCTAAAGAAGTCCCAATTCGCGCCCCTACTTTTATATCAAAAATTCCCAATTAAGTGTGACAAACCTTGAGTAAACATAGGAACAAATTCGTACACGATCAGGCGATGATCACTACAAGACGCGTCAGGAAGGACACGCCACCTATCCAAGCGTACGTCTGCACTAGAAAGTGTGACGTCAATACAAGATTCGCCCATTTGGCTACAAAAAGTAGGCGGTGCGTCTGGGGTGTTATGAATTGATAAGTTCATCTCAGCAATAAAATCTTCAACGGCACAACGTCGTTCGTAATCAGTGGCCCGAACTTTGCCATACCACAGGGAAGAAGATGCATTCACGTCAGCACCCACTATAACTTTGCAGCCCGCGAGCGACCGCAAGACGTGACGGAGATTATGTATATGTGGAGTAACTGGGTCTGAATATTGAAAGTAGCAGCTCACAACGTAAACCTTAAAGGTAGGTGATGATCAGTGATCGGAGTAGGTAAATTGATTTTTGGTACTTGTATCATAAATGCACACAGAAAGAATAACATGGATAAGCCATTTTCCCGGAAAGTAATTCCGGTATTTCCGGATTCAATTAAATATTGTTAATGTTGGTAGTGATATTATTCCTACTCAATTCAAAATTTAAAGGAAGGTATCAAAACTAAATTAATTCATTATTTATCTGTTGAATAATAAAAACAATCGAATTCCGATCGAAGCTTTAATTTTTATTGTTTTATTTTTAGCCTTTTATGGCTAGAACTTTTATAGATAGACATAAATTGTTGCACTTAAATTTAAATATTTTCATAGTGGTCATGGTAATTTGCATTAAGGGTAGAATAAATGACGGGGCCCCATAGAGGGCCAATGACTGCTGGGGTCGTGAGACTGTTCTAAGGATGCACCACGACTCTGAAACGTAAAGGGCATACGAAGGAACAGGTTGATTTTAGTAAGATTTTAGGACCAAAAAAAAGGGGTAGAATGAAGAAAAAAGATAAAAATCAACATTGTTTATTGTTAAATATGTACATTTTACATTTATTCACATTTTTAATCTTCATCGATTACAATGTCAGCATCCTGGTAATCCTGATCTTTACAATTAAAATATATAACTATGAGTTTCTCTATATTTTCTATTTTCAACCTATTTCTTTTAACATCTAAAATCCATTTATAAATGGAAAAAGACCGTTCTACATCTGACGATGCCAAAGGAGCAGATTTTAAAAAAGGTATTAAATTATGTGCTTCATTTTTTTCAATGGCCTCACTATATTCTCTAAGTTTGTCTAAATCTGGGTTTCGTTCCATAACACGTTCTATTTTATTTTTTATATTTTCTGAATTGCACTGATTTATAGCATCTCTGACGTTGTCAAATGCTAAAAGTGAATCTGTCAACGATAAATTATGCTTTTGCAATTCTTTTAAAGACAAATGAATTATAAAATAATTGTCTTTAATGTAATTTAAATCTTCTTTTAAATTTTCTTTTTCTAAAATATTTTTTGCCTCTCGAATAGATACCGCATCAGAGCTGCTTAAACAAGATAATACTTCTTTTATTTTTTCAAAGTTTTGAGCGTAATAAAATGCTGCCTCTAACCAAGTGCCCCATCTTGTAACAACTGGTTGGGGAGGTAGCGGCAAATCTGGATATTTTTCTTTTAAAATTTTGACTACTTGGGGCTTTCAAAAATACCTTTTTAACATTTGCTATTAAAATGTAAACATCGTGATATTCTAACATAATTTGCTCAGATACGCGATGAAGAGAGTGCGCCAAACATGTTACGTGCTTCATTTCAGGTAAGTATTGTTTTAAATTTCGTTCTGCAGACAGCATATATGCAACGCTATCAGTGCAGAGGACAAGAATGTTACCTACCTTCGATTCAAAAGAATCTTCCCAAAAGTTTTCCAAACATTCTAACACAAATTGCGTGATTGTTTGTCCATTAACTACAGTTAGCATTTTACATGCTACCAAATAAGGTCTAGTCAAATTGCTAGGATGTAATGGTTTTATTAAAAAATGGACTATATAGCGACCTAAAAAGTCTGTCGTTTCATCTAATGATATCCATAGTTTCTCATTTTTATAATTTTGCCGAATTGAATTGATTTTATTCTTAAAAAACTTGTCCAAGTAAACTTTCCGTAACTGTGATTCATCTGGCAGAGTACGATTAGTACACGTACAACAACAGGTACTACACATATATTTTTTAAAGAAATCTTGAAAAGTAGTATTTTTCATCTGAGACCACGGAATATTGCACAAAATGAGAAATTTTATAAGATCGAAATAAAATTCCTCCTTTCCTTCTATATGTCTTTTAACGTTTCCTTTATTTATGGTTTTCAAATGGCTTTCACATTTTGAACAGTATATTGTACCACTAGCGTGATCGTAAAGTAGTTCGGGATGACCGGATATCCATTTTTCTACAGTTTCAGCCTTGACGTTTGCCATATCTGAACTCTGTTGTAGATATGGAACCTCGTATATATCACCTAAAACAAAGACATGAAAAAATTACATTTTATTTAGTTTATTTAGCTTACTCCGTTTGTTTTATTTTTCGTGGATCAAATTTAGTCATTGAAATTTCACCCTCTTCCTGTCAACCGATTGATCTAAAATTTGGTATTCGCCTTTGATTCTGGTGACAATACAATTATGTTTATTCAATATTATTGTCAATCCAAAATGGCTGCCGCTACAAGATGGCGGACAACTTAGTTTTTTTTTCAATCCCATCAATATGGGTATCAAATGAAAGGGCTTGTTACGTAGAATATTTTGTAGAGAAGTAGATAAGGCCTATAGTAATTTATTTTACCAATACATTGCAAGAGGACAGGGCATTCAAATTATATACGGATTCCAGTAAAATGTCGGTTAATCGTGGAGTTAGCTGAATTGCGACTACATTACTAGAATATCATAATTTTGTTTCGCACTAAGCTCACTGGTTCATACTCTATTAAAGATTTAACAATATACTCATGGTATGTTCAGCAGGTTAAGCGAACAAACACAATACTAAAAATATTCTTATAGTACATCCAAACATGCTTTATACTCCTTGTAACTAGTAAAATATATCTTACCAAAGCTTGATTTAAATATGTAGATCCAATTCAATAGTGAAAAATCTGAGTCCGTATATTCGAGCCAAATCGTGGTTTAGAGCAGATTCCAGAAGTCAGTATGTACACAAGCCAGGGTCAAGTAACGTTTTCACAACACAGTAACAAACAAAGATACGCACTCTACGAACCGAAGTAAACGAGTGAGCTACCTGCCACTACCTGGCATGTCGTCGGTGGGCGTACGCATTGTTCTGATAACCGGTTATTGTACCGCCCATGATCCTTTGTTCTGATTGGTCGTTGGGTTTTGTCAAATCGTGACTGCGTGCCGTTAAAAAAAATATGAAGAATAATAAAGAATAATATTGCTCATTCTATTACAATTCCTACCCTTTTTTTTGAGGATGGCAAATCATCAAATGACTCCTTCCACTCTGGCAGAATAAAATTCCTACATAAGTTCCGGTTTTTTTTTAATAATCCACCAATTCCGGAGGAATGTCCATATTAATATATACGTTTCGGATCAATGACCCCATTTCAATCTACCTACTCCGATCACTGGTGATGATACTTCCGCCACGGCGCAATGGGGCGTCATGAGATTACATATAGATGTTACAGTAAAGCTCGAAGAACGCACAACATAAATTCCGGCTCGCGCCTTGCAATCCAGCTGAACTACCTTGTGACGTAAGCGCGCGTTTTGATATTGTTCCTGAACAAGTACTATGTCAAGGTTATAATCCACAATCAATTTATCCAGCTCAGATGTCGCCACCCTATCGTTATGGAGATTTAATTGTCCTATGGTTAAACTATCCATTTTTAGTAATTAGTGTTTAGGATTCATTGTTCGAGTTTCAGTTTGTAAGTAGTACACTCTTGAGATCCACAGCGATGATCACACGGTTTTTTAAAGCGTTTACACGCCACGCAAGTCGGCTTGAAATTTACGTCGTCCTTATGCGGGCAATCATTTCTTTCGTGTGCCTCCGAACAATTAGCACAAGTCGGTTCTTTATTAACGCAGTGTTTCTTAACGTGACCGAACTGTTGACAATGTAAGCACCGAACGACTTCAACATCGTCAATAAAGCGGCAGGTAGCCCAATCAATAAATAATTTATCCTTGGTAGAAACTAAGTGTTTACGTACTGCGGAATCTAATTCGATGCCTATCCACTTACGACCGTTGTCTAACGAGCGCCTACGGATAATTTTAGTAGACTTAATAAAGTCATCCTCTTTCATTTGAAGCTCATCTTTAATATTTTGGCGGTATAGCGCGATCAGAAAAGCGCCATCATACATTGAAGATGGTACATCCTTAACTAATACTCACCTTTTGGTTTTTCTAGTCGTAAACCAGCGGCCTTAATTGCGTGCACGGATTCCAATTTTTTAAGCTGATGTTCACTAGCAACACGTAGAATAACACCGGATTTCGCGGTTTTTTTCACGCCTACAATTTGAAAACCGTCATCACAGGGTTTAATTGCGCTTGTTTTGTCGCGGACGAAGTGCTATAATCAGCTGATCGAGCTGCGGTCGGATAAGCCACCACACACGGCAATGGTGGACGGGATTCCATAATTGCTGGAGCTACTTGTGGCAAACGTAGTTTCAACGAGTCCGCATACGAAATTTTACAATTGTTATTATTATTATTGACAGGATTGGGATTGACACAGTTATTCGACTTGATTTTTTCTAATTCGCGTTCCGTATTGGCTAACTTCGTTTCGTTGCATGATGATTTTATGGCCAGGGCCGGTAGTCTCGACATGGATAGCGATTTCGGTATCTTCTACCGATTGTCAAAAACTAACGAAAAAATTCGCTTGCCATAACAACTTTTGCGCTAAATGGTAGTCTCGACTCCTGAGATACCGACCAAATCATGTCATAACGATGTCGGTAGTGTTAGCGAAAACCGTATTCATAGTTCAGCCCATGTTAAGAAAATTACTAGCCGGCAAAAAATCTCCTCGAATATGAGGAAACATATTCGAGGAGATTATCCCGAGAAAAACAAAAAATATTTTGATTTTCTCGGGATATGTGCAGATATGACGTAAATATTATATTTAAATCAATAATTCTCATAGAAAGATATAAGTTATGTAAACTTTAATGAGTAAGTTTTTCCGTTTTAAAGGATGAAATTAACTTTTCAAATTATTTAAGGACACAAAAGTTTACCTTCTTGCAACATTAATTACCAACTTCAAACTATACTTGTCAATATTGACAAATTCATATTAGTCCTTGTAAACTATTTATTTACAATTTATTTTGTTAATGTTTGTTTATTACGAGCCTTTTCAACCCATTGATGCACAGACTAGAGAGGGCTCAGACAGGGCACTGTCATAGAGTAAAATTCGACTTGCCTAAGGTCACTGACGTATAAATCATATGGACTTGGCATACCTACAAAAAAAACGTGCATACCTACACTTTACGCAGAAGATAAAATGGCGGCTAATAGGGCAGCCCTTAGCGATATTTCTCTACAATAACATCGATAAAAAATTGTGAGAATGTTTCCATATTGTCACGGTACAATATCAACGGGTATTTTTTACACACTTTTCTTAACTTAAATTTTATATGACTAACAAAATAACTGGTAACAAATGTAAACAAATCTTAAAAGTTATTTTTTTGACCCACACTTCCCGGTTTTTGATAAAGCTAAAATTTTGCGTAGGTACATGTTTAGTTTGGATGACATTGCTGCCGATTCTCTTGTTCAATAACTAATCTAATAAAATTAGAGTATCTCTATCTTTTACTAAAAGGCAGTGCGAAAATACGGCTATAGCTATGAACCAAGTTAGAAATGTCAAACTAATTTATGAGTTTATGCCTTGCGCTTCACCATGTTTTTAGTCGACAGGTTTTTACGTGCACCAACCTTAATTAATTTGTATGGAAAAATTAGTTCAATTTAATAAAATTTGACAGCTCTAAATTACGTCTGTCTCTTTCTCGTTTTATTAGAGAGAAAAAGATAGCAATAGCCTAAATTTAGTTTGTGCACAACAGAATCGACACCAATGCATGGTCAGCTAACTGCTAACTGATGTCATTCTAAGGCCGAACGAACTCAGCGGCGCGGCGGCGGCGCGACCAGCGACGCGTTCAAATGCATAGATTAGGGGTGGCCAACTTGATTAGACCCAAAATCGACTTTTTATTGACGAAATCCTGTACGGTCTACGAATTACATAGGTACTTCTTAAAACTACAAATGAAACGGTGGGGTAAAGACATTTATGTAGTATTTTATTAACATAACCTATTCAGTATTTAAGACGTAACGTTGGAAGACCTCCCACAAGGTGGACCGATGACCTGGTGAAGGACGCGGGTAGCCGATGGATGCGAGACGCACAGGACCGGTCGTTGTGGCGACGCTTGGGGGAGGCCTATGTCCAGCAGTGGACGTCTTTCGGCTGATATGATGATGATGATGATTCAGTATTTACTTACATCGTGCGCAGTCTGTTATACGAACCTATTTATATTTTTTGTCTCGCCGCGATCGACTGGACTAATAGCCGCGATCGACCGGTTGGCCATCCTTGGCATAGATTTATATGGAACTCTTCACGAAGGCAGCGGCGCGCGAGAAGCGTGGCGGCGGCGTACGAGCGGCAAAGTGTTATTCTAGAGCCTTTAGTTGTTAGGTAGACGTTCGAGACGGAGCGGAGGGAACAAATTCTAAGAAAACAAATGACGTCGCATCCGCAATGGGCTCCCGGTACGGACGTCTCCAACCAACGCCTATCTTTTCTAACATGCCGATGATTTTGGGTTTAAATTAAAAGTCAACAATAATTATTTATAATAAAGCAATATTAAACAAATTAATCTCATTCATTTCTGAACAATACAATTATTATTTTGTTCAGATAATTTCTGTGTGATCCTCTTTCAGTAGATTTCTTCTCATAATATTTGTAAAAAAAATCTTTGATAATATAACTATAACGAGCAATTTTTTTTCTCTGTCTTCTAACTTTCTCATTAAGTCTATATCTTCATGTTCTGTTTTTGACATTTGTCCTTTAATTTTTGAATCATTTTAATTGTGTGTACCTGAAATCAAATAAAATAAAAGTAAGCTTTAATAGATATTGAACACAAGCGAGAGATATCTCCCACCCAATCTTAATTCAGTTGATGAGATATTATCATTGAGATCAAATTCGCAAATAATGATGACAGGAAAAACCGAAGCTAGTCATGCCGGTAAATCTGGCGCAGCGGAGGTGCTTGTGACTAAACCTGGCGCAGCAGAGGTTCTAGCGGCTAAACCTGGCACAGCGGAGGTGCTAGCGGCTAAACCTGGCGCAGCGGAGGTGCTAGCGGCCAAATCTGGCGCAGTGGAGGTGCTGGTGAATAAATCTGGCGTAGCGGATGTGCTAGAGGTTAAATCTATGCCACTCCTCTTTGAAATCTTCCCTAGGTTGATATTGAATGGTAGGCACACAAACAGCTTTGATCTAAAAACCACTCTATTATCAACATAAATATTAACAAAAACAGAAAAATAAATACTCAAAAGTTTTATGACACTTCAAAAACAGTAGGTGATCCCACTGCTTAAAATTCCAAAAAAATATTACCATATTAAGAGCACCACACCCAGATATTGATTGTTAGTTTGTCTGATTTTGGTCACTTTCAATTAAAAGGCCAGTCATATTTGATTGAATCACAGGCTGTAAAAAAGCAATAAAATTGTTAGTATTTTTGATGTTTCTTGATTTTATTAATCGGTTTATTTATTATTATAAAGCACCCCATTTAATTTGCAATTGGTGGGTTGAGAAGTCTCTTTTCATTCTCACTCGTTCTCTAGTTTAGTAGCTCTCAAGTGGTAATGAGCTAAATAATCATACATAAGCTCACTTCACATTAACCTCATCCAAATATTCATAGGGAGATTTTTACAGAATAGGACTGTTATTATACTATTTAAAAGTAAACTGTAAAGTACTATTCAAAAAGCAGACTACTGGTGACATTTGTAACTAAACATTTATAAATTCCTTATAAAAGGAATACCATAAGTGTACTTAGTAGTACAACCAAATTAACACATATTCAGTCTTATTTTGGCAATTAATCTAAGGATCCCACTCAAATAAATTCTTAACATCACTCTTTGTGCCCATTAGGCAAGTGTTGCAATTGACGACATCACCATCATTTATCAGCTGCTACACAATCATGTCAGACAAATTTATAACAAGCAATGTTACTTACCAATAAGGTTCGTGAAGGTAGAAGTAGAAGGTAGTATCGTCAAGCAATGTTACTTTATTCAGTTTCCAGTTGAAACAAGATTCTTCAAAGTGAAGAGAACAATTATATATTGTTTTGTTGACATCTTTAAATTTTCAACACCAATTGTTTCCAGCCAAATTTTTTTTTCCTTTATTAGCAGGCAGCCCTGCAAATAAAACAACAAACCAATAAAAAGCCATAATATAGCATTATCGATAAATATGAAAGTGTCATGCATGCACTGCACTAGTCTATCCCTACAATAACAATAACAATAAAATGATTCGAAGTAGAAATACAATTATTACTGTTGATAATAAGGGCAAAAGGGAAATTATGAATACTTTACTGTTGAAACTCTTCAATGAATGCTGAATCTTTTGTTTAATATCTAAATCCAAAGATATTTCAGCTGAAATTAAGTACATACTGGTGCAAAGTTATGTTCGGGTGATTTCCGCTTCTTTTAATGCCACATCCGATTATATTACAATTAGGCATCTTGCAATTGACGATTTCCACTATAAAACCAAGTTCAAACGTAATAACACAGCAAAATGACTTCAAAATTCACAAATTATATCCACAGCTCAAGAGTATTTGACAGTTGACGTACCTCAACTTGTTGTCAAACAGCGAGAGGATAAAATGGCGACCCGGCCGCAAATAGGCACTGACGTATAAATCATATGGACTTGGCATACCTACAAAAAAAACGTGCATACCTACACTTTACGGAGAAGATAAAATGGCGGCTAATAGGGCAGCCCTTAGCGATATTTCTCTACAATAACATCGATAAAAAATTGTGAGAATGTTTCCATATTGTCACGGTACAATATCAACGGGTATTTTTTACACACTTTTCTTAACTTAAATTTTATATGACTAACAAAATAACTGGTAACAAATGTAAACAAATCTTAAAAGTTATTTTTTTGACCCACACTTCCCGGTTTTTGATAAAGCTAAAATTTTGCGTAGGTACATGTTTAGTTTGGATGACATTGCTGCCGATTCTCTTGTTCAATAACTAATCTAATAAAATTAGAGTATCTCTATCTTTTACTAAAAGGCAGTGCGAAAATACGGCTATAGCTATGAACCAAGTTAGAAATGTCAAACTAATTTATGAGTTTATGCCTTGCGCTTCACCATGTTTTTAGTCGACAGGTTTTTACGTGCACCAACCTTAATTAAATTGTATGGAAAAATTAGTTCAATTTAATAAAATTTGACAGCTCTAAATTACGTCTGTCTCTTTCTCGTTTTATTAGAGAGAAAAAGATAGCAATAGCCTAAATTTAGTTTGTGCACAACAGAATCGACACCAATGCATGGTCAGCTAACTGCTAACTGATGTCATTCTAAGGCCGAACGAACTCAGCGGCGCGGCGGCGGCGCGACCAGCGACGCGTTCAAATGCATAGATTAGGGGTGGCCAACTTGATTAGACCCAAAATCGACTTTTTATTGACGAAATCCTGTACGGTCTACGAATTACATAGGTACTTCTTAAAACTACAAATGAAACGGTGGGGTAAAGACATTTATGTAGTATTTTATTAACATAACCTATTCAGTATTTAAGACGTAACGTTGGAAGACCTCCCACAAGGTGGACCGATGACCTGGTGAAGGACGCGGGTAGCCGATGGATGCGAGACGCACAGGACCGGTCGTTGTGGCGACGCTTGGGGGAGGCCTATGTCCAGCAGTGGACGTCTTTCGGCTGATATGATGATGATGATGATTCAGTATTTACTTACATCGTGCGCAGTCTGTTATACGAACCTATTTATATTTTTTGTCTCGCCGCGATCGACTGGACTAATAGCCGCGATCGACCGGTTGGCCATCCTTGGCATAGATTTATATGGAACTCTTCACGAAGGCAGCGGCGCGCGAGAAGCGTGGCGGCGGCGTACGAGCGGCAAAGTGTTATTCTAGAGCCTTTAGTTGTTAGGTAGACGTTCGAGACGGAGCGGAGGGAACAAATTCTAAGAAAACAAATGACGTCGCATCCGCAATGGGCTCCCGGTACGGACGTCTCCAACCAACGCCTATCTTTTCTAACATGCCGATGATTTTGGGTTTAAATTAAAAGTCAACAATAATTATTTATAATAAAGCAATATTAAACAAATTAATCTCATTCATTTCTGAACAATACAATTATTATTTTGTTCAGATAATTTCTGTGTGATCCTCTTTCAGTAGATTTCTTCTCATAATATTTGTAAAAAAAATCTTTGATAATATAACTATAACGAGCAATTTTTTTTCTCTGTCTTCTAACTTTCTCATTAAGTCTATATCTTCATGTTCTGTTTTTGACATTTGTCCTTTAATTTTTGAATCATTTTAATTGTGTGTACCTGAAATCAAATAAAATAAAAGTAAGCTTTATTAGATATTGAACACAAGCGAGAGATATCTCCCACCCAATCTTAATTCAGTTGATGAGATATTATCATTGAGATCAAATTCGCAAATAATGATGACAGGAAAAACCGAAGCTAGTCATGCCGGTAAATCTGGCGCAGCGGAGGTGCTTGTGACTAAACCTGGCGCAGCAGAGGTTCTAGCGGCTAAACCTGGCACAGCGGAGGTGCTAGCGGCTAAACCTGGCGCAGCGGAGGTGCTAGCGGCCAAATCTGGCGCAGTGGAGGTGCTGGTGAATAAATCTGGCGTAGCGGATGTGCTAGAGGTTAAATCTATGCCACTCCTCTTTGAAATCTTCCCTAGGTTGATATTGAATGGTAGGCACACAAACAGCTTTGATCTAAAAACCACTCTATTATCAACATAAATATTAACAAAAACAGAAAAATAAATACTCAAAAGTTTTATGACACTTCAAAAACAGTAGGTGATCCCACTGCTTAAAATTCCAAAAAAATATTACCATATTAAGAGCACCACACCCAGATATTGATTGTTAGTTTGTCTGATTTTGGTCACTTTCAATTAAAAGGCCAGTCATATTTGATTGAATCACAGGCTGTAAAAAAGCAATAAAATTGTTAGTATTTTTGATGTTTCTTGATTTTATTAATCGGTTTATTTATTATTATAAAGCACCCCATTTAATTTGCAATTGGTGGGTTGAGAAGTCTCTTTTCATTCTCACTCGTTCTCTAGTTTAGTAGCTCTCAAGTGGTAATGAGCTAAATAATCATACATAAGCTCACTTCACATTAACCTCATCCAAATATTCATAGGGAGATTTTTACAGAATAGGACTGTTATTATACTATTTAAAAGTAAACTGTAAAGTACTATTCAAAAAGCAGACTACTGGTGACATTTGTAACTAAACATTTATAAATTCCTTATAAAAGGAATACCATAAGTGTACTTAGTAGTACAACCAAATTAACACATATTCAGTCTTATTTTGGCAATTAATCTAAGGATCCCACTCAAATAAATTCTTAACATCACTCTTTGTGCCCATTAGGCAAGTGTTGCAATTGACGACATCACCATCATTTATCAGCTGCTACACAATCATGTCAGACAAATTTATAACAAGCAATGTTACTTACCAATAAGGTTCGTGAAGGTAGAAGTAGAAGGTAGTATCGTCAAGCAATGTTACTTTATTCAGTTTCCAGTTGAAACAAGATTCTTCAAAGTGAAGAGAACAATTATATATTGTTTTGTTGACATCTTTAAATTTTCAACACCAATTGTTTCCAGCCAAATTTTTTTTTCCTTTATTAGCAGGCAGCCCTGCAAATAAAACAACAAACCAATAAAAAGCCATAATATAGCATTATCGATAAATATGAAAGTGTCATGCATGCACTGCACTAGTCTATCCCTACAATAACAATAACAATAAAATGATTCGAAGTAGAAATACAATTATTACTGTTGATAATAAGGGCAAAAGGGAAATTATGAATACTTTACTGTTGAAACTCTTCAATGAATGCTGAATCTTTTGTTTAATATCTAAATCCAAAGATATTTCAGCTGAAATTAAGTACATACTGGTGCAAAGTTATGTTCGGGTGATTTCCGCTTCTTTTAATGCCACATCCGATTATATTACAATTAGGCATCTTGCAATTGACGATTTCCACTATAAAACCAAGTTCAAACGTAATAACACAGCAAAATGACTTCAAAATTCACAAATTATATCCACAGCTCAAGAGTATTTGACAGTTGACGTACCTCAACTTGTTGTCAAACAGCGAGAGGATAAAATGGCGACCCGGCCGCAAATAGGCACTGACGTATAAATCATATGGACTTGGCATACCTACAAAAAAAACGTGCATACCTACACTTTACGGAGAAGATAAAATGGCGGCTAATAGGGCAGCCCTTAGCGATATTTCTCTACAATAACATCGATAAAAAATTGTGAGAATGTTTCCATATTGTCACGGTACAATATCAACGGGTATTTTTTACACACTTTTCTTAACTTAAATTTTATATGACTAACAAAATAACTGGTAACAAATGTAAACAAATCTTAAAAGTTATTTTTTTGACCCACACTTCCCGGTTTTTGATAAAGCTAAAATTTTGCGTAGGTACATGTTTAGTTTGGATGACATTGCTGCCGATTCTCTTGTTCAATAACTAATCTAATAAAATTAGAGTATCTCTATCTTTTACTAAAAGGCAGTGCGAAAATACGGCTATAGCTATGAACCAAGTTAGAAATGTCAAACTAATTTATGAGTTTATGCCTTGCGCTTCACCATGTTTTTAGTCGACAGGTTTTTACGTGCACCAACCTTAATTAAATTGTATGGAAAAATTAGTTCAATTTAATAAAATTTGACAGCTCTAAATTACGTCTGTCTCTTTCTCGTTTTATTAGAGAGAAAAAGATAGCAATAGCCTAAATTTAGTTTGTGCACAACAGAATCGACACCAATGCATGGTCAGCTAACTGCTAACTGATGTCATTCTAAGGCCGAACGAACTCAGCGGCGCGGCGGCGGCGCGACCAGCGACGCGTTCAAATGCATAGATTAGGGGTGGCCAACTTGATTAGACCCTAAATCGACTTTTTATTGACGAAATCCTGTACGGTCTACGAATTACATAGGTACTTCTTAAAACTACAAATGAAACGGTGGGGTAAAGACATTTATGTAGTATTTTATTAACATAACCTATTCAGTATTTAAGACGTAACGTTGGAAGACCTCCCACAAGGTGGACCGATGACCTGGTGAAGGACGCGGGTAGCCGATGGATGCGAGACGCACAGGACCGGTCGTTGTGGCGACGCTTGGGGGAGGCCTATGTCCAGCAGTGGACGTCTTTCGGCTGATATGATGATGATGATGATTCAGTATTTACTTACATCGTGCGCAGTCTGTTATACGAACCTATTTATATTTTTTGTCTCGCCGCGATCGACTGGACTAATAGCCGCGATCGACCGGTTGGCCATCCTTGGCATAGATTTATATGGAACTCTTCACGAAGGCAGCGGCGCGCGAGAAGCGTGGCGGCGGCGTACGAGCGGCAAAGTGTTATTCTAGAGCCTTTAGTTGTTAGGTAGACGTTCGAGACGGAGCGGAGGGAACAAATTCTAAGAAAACAAATGACGTCGCATCCGCAATGGGCTCCCGGTACGGACGTCTCCAACCAACGCCTATCTTTTCTAACATGCCGATGATTTTGGGTTTAAATTAAAAGTCAACAATAATTATTTATAATAAAGCAATATTAAACAAATTAATCTCATTCATTTCTGAACAATACAATTATTATTTTGTTCAGATAATTTCTGTGTGATCCTCTTTCAGTAGATTTCTTCTCATAATATTTGTAAAAAAAATCTTTGATAATATAACTATAACGAGCAATTTTTTTTCTCTGTCTTCTAACTTTCTCATTAAGTCTATATCTTCATGTTCTGTTTTTGACATTTGTCCTTTAATTTTTGAATCATTTTAATTGTGTGTACCTGAAATCAAATAAAATAAAAGTAAGCTTTAATAGATATTGAACACAAGCGAGAGATATCTCCCACCCAATCTTAATTCAGTTGATGAGATATTATCATTGAGATCAAATTCGCAAATAATGATGACAGGAAAAACCGAAGCTAGTCATGCCGGTAAATCTGGCGCAGCGGAGGTGCTTGTGACTAAACCTGGCGCAGCAGAGGTTCTAGCGGCTAAACCTGGCACAGCGGAGGTGCTAGCGGCTAAACCTGGCGCAGCGGAGGTGCTAGCGGCCAAATCTGGCGCAGTGGAGGTGCTGGTGAATAAATCTGGCGTAGCGGATGTGCTAGAGGTTAAATCTATGCCACTCCTCTTTGAAATCTTCCCTAGGTTGATATTGAATGGTAGGCACACAAACAGCTTTGATCTAAAAACCACTCTATTATCAACATAAATATTAACAAAAACAGAAAAATAAATACTCAAAAGTTTTATGACACTTCAAAAACAGTAGGTGATCCCACTGCATAAAATTCCAAAAAAATATTACCATATTAAGAGCACCACACCCAGATATTGATTGTTAGTTTGTCTGATTTTGGTCACTTTCAATTAAAAGGCCAGTCATATTTGATTGAATCACAGGCTGTAAAAAAGCAATAAAATTGTTAGTATTTTTGATGTTTCTTGATTTTATTAATCGGTTTATTTATTATTATAAAGCACCCCATTTAATTTGCAATTGGTGGGTTGAGAAGTCTCTTTTCATTCTCACTCGTTCTCTAGTTTAGTAGCTCTCAAGTGGTAATGAGCTAAATAATCATACATAAGCTCACTTCACATTAACCTCATCCAAATATTCATAGGGAGATTTTTACAGAATAGGACTGTTATTATACTATTTAAAAGTAAACTGTAAAGTACTATTCAAAAAGCAGACTACTGGTGACATTTGTAACTAAACATTTATAAATTCCTTATAAAAGGAATACCATAAGTGTACTTAGTAGTACAACCAAATTAACACATATTCAGTCTTATTTTGGCAATTAATCTAAGGATCCCACTCAAATAAATTCTTAACATCACTCTTTGTGCCCATTAGGCAAGTGTTGCAATTGACGACATCACCATCATTTATCAGCTGCTACACAATCATGTCAGACAAATTTATAACAAGCAATGTTACTTACCAATAAGGTTCGTGAAGGTAGAAGTAGAAGGTAGTATCGTCAAGCAATGTTACTTTATTCAGTTTCCAGTTGAAACAAGATTCTTCAAAGTGAAGAGAACAATTATATATTGTTTTGTTGACATCTTTAAATTTTCAACACCAATTGTTTCCAGCCAAATTTTTTTTTCCTTTATTAGCAGGCAGCCCTGCAAATAAAACAACAAACCAATAAAAAGCCATAATATAGCATTATCGATAAATATGAAAGTGTCATGCATGCACTGCACTAGTCTATCCCTACAATAACAATAACAATAAAATGATTCGAAGTAGAAATACAATTATTACTGTTGATAATAAGGGCAAAAGGGAAATTATGAATACTTTACTGTTGAAACTCTTCAATGAATGCTGAATCTTTTGTTTAATATCTAAATCCAAAGATATTTCAGCTGAAATTAAGTACATACTGGTGCAAAGTTATGTTCGGGTGATTTCCGCTTCTTTTAATGCCACATCCGATTATATTACAATTAGGCATCTTGCAATTGACGATTTCCACTATAAAACCAAGTTCAAACGTAATAACACAGCAAAATGACTTCAAAATTCACAAATTATATCCACAGCTCAAGAGTATTTGACAGTTGACGTACCTCAACTTGTTGTCAAACAGCGAGAGGATAAAATGGCGACCCGGCCGCAAATAGGCACTGACGTATAAATCATATGGACTTGGCATACCTACAAAAAAAACGTGCATACCTACACTTTACGGAGAAGATAAAATGGCGGCTAATAGGGCAGCCCTTAGCGATATTTCTCTACAATAACATCGATAAAAAATTGTGAGAATGTTTCCATATTGTCACGGTACAATATCAACGGGTATTTTTTACACACTTTTCTTAACTTAAATTTTATATGACTAACAAAATAACTGGTAACAAATGTAAACAAATCTTAAAAGTTATTTTTTTGACCCACACTTCCCGGTTTTTGATAAAGCTAAAATTTTGCGTAAGTACATGTTTAGTTTGGATGACATTGCTGCCGATTCTCTTGTTCAATAACTAATCTAATAAAATTAGAGTATCTCTATCTTTTACTAAAAGGCAGTGCGAAAATACGGCTATAGCTATGAACCAAGTTAGAAATGTCAAACTAATTTATGAGTTTATGCCTTGCGCTTCACCATGTTTTTAGTCGACAGGTTTTTACGTGCACCAACCTTAATTAATTTGTATGGAAAAATTAGTTCAATTTAATAAAATTTGACAGCTCTAAATTACGTCTGTCTCTTTCTCGTTTTATTAGAGAGAAAAAGATAGCAATAGCCTAAATTTAGTTTGTGCACAACAGAATCGACACCAATGCATGGTCAGCTAACTGCTAACTGATGTCATTCTAAGGCCGAACGAACTCAGCGGCGCGGCGGCGGCGCGACCAGCGACGCGTTCAAATGCATAGATTAGGGGTGGCCAACTTGATTAGACCCAAAATCGACTTTTTATTGACGAAATCCTGTACGGTCTACGAATTACATAGGTACTTCTTAAAACTACAAATGAAACGGTGGGGTAAAGACATTTATGTAGTATTTTATTAACATAACCTATTCAGTATTTAAGACGTAACGTTGGAAGACCTCCCACAAGGTGGACCGATGACCTGGTGAAGGTCGCGGGTAGCCGATGGATGCGAGACGCACAGGACCGGTCGTTGTGGCGACGCTTGGGGGAGGCCTATGTCCAGCAGTGGACGTCTTTCGGCTGATATGATGATGATGATGATTCAGTATTTACTTACATCGTGCGCAGTCTGTTATACGAACCTATTTATATTTTTTGTCTCGCCGCGATCGACTGGACTAATAGCCGCGATCGACCGGTTGGCCATCCCTGGCATAGATTTATATGGAACTCTTCACGAAGGCAGCGGCGCGCGAGAAGCGTGGCGGCGGCGTACAAGCGGCAAAGTGTTATTCTAGAGCCTTTAGTTGTTAGGTAGACGTTCGAGACGGAGCGGAGGGAACAAATTCTAAGAAAACAAATGACGTCGCATCCGCAATGGGCTCCCGGTACGGACGTCTCCAACCAACGCCTATCTTTTCTAACACGCCGATGTGTTTGGGTTTAAATTAAAAGTCAACAATAATTATTTATAATAAAGTAATATTAAACAAATTAATCTCATTCATTTCTGAACAATACAATTATTATTTTGTTCAGATAATTTCCGTGTGATCCTCTTTCAGTAGATTTCTTCTCATATATTTGTAAAAAAAATCTTTGATAATATTACTATAACGAGCAATTTTTTTTCTCTGTCTTCTAACTTTCTCATTAAGTCTCTATCTTCATGTTCTGTTTTTGACATTTGTCCTTTAATTTTTTGATCATTTTGATTGTGTGTACCTGAAATCAAATAAAATAAAAGTAAGCTTTATTAGATATTGAACACAAGCGAGAGATATCTCCCACCCAATCTTAATTAAGTTGATGAGATGTTATCATTGAGATCGAATTCGCAAATAATAATGACAGGAAAAACTGAAGCTAGTCATGCCGCTAAATCTGGCGCAGCGGAGGTGCTTGTGACTAAACCTGGCGCAGCAGAGGTGCTAGCGGCTAAACCTGGTACAGCGGAGGTGCTAGCGGCTAAACCTGGCGCAGCGGAGGTGCTAGCGGCCAAATCTGGCGCAGTGGAGGTGCTGGTGACTAAATCTGGCGTAGCGGATGTGCTAGAGGCTAAATCTATGCCACTCCTCTTTGAAATCTTCCCTAGGTTGATATTGAATGGTAGGCACACAAACAGCTTTGATCTAAAAACCACTCTATTATTAACATAAATATTAACAAAAACAGAAAAGTAAATACTCAAAAGTTTTATGACACTTCAAAAACAGTAGGTGATCCCACTGCTTAAAATTCCAAAAAAATATTACCATATTAAGAGCACCACACCCAGATATTGATTGTTAGTTTGTCTGATTTTGATCCTTTCAATTAAAATGCCAGTCATATTTGATTGAATCACAGGCTGTAAAAAAGCAATAAAATTGTTAGTATTTTTGATGTTTCTTGATTTTATTAATCGGTTTATTTATTATTATAAAGCACCCCATTTAATTTGCAATTGGTGGGTTGAGAAGTCTCTTTTCATTCTCACTCGTTCTCTAGTTTAGTAGCTCTCAAGTGGTAATGAGCTAAATAATCATACATAAGCTCACTTCACATTAACCTCATCCAAATATTCATAGGGAGATTTTTACAGAATAGGACTGTTATTATACTATTTAAAAGTAAACTGTAAAGTACTATTCAAAAAGCAGACTACTGGTGACATTTGTAACTAAACATTTATAAATTCCTTATAAAAGGAATACCATAAGTGTACTTAGTAGTACAACCAAATTAACACATATTCAGTCTTATTTTGGCAATTAATCTAAGGATCCCACTCAAATAAATTCTTAACATCACTCTTTGTGCCCATTAGGCAAGTGTTGCAATTGACGACATCACCATCATTTATCAGCTGCTACACAATCATGTCAGACAAATTTATAACAAGCAATGTTACTTACCAATAAGGTTCGTGAAGGTAGAAGTAGAAGGTAGTATCGTCAAGCAATGTTACTTTATTCAGTTTCCAGTTGAAACAAGATGTAATGTTTAATGTTTGGTATCTCGATGATGGTACCCTTGGAGGCGATGTAAATTTGGTATTAAATGATCTACAATTTTTAAAAAATCGACTTCATTCCATTGGACTTGATCTGAACTTTTCCAAATGCGAATTATTTTTGTCTGTCAGTACTGACCGACAATTCACACTTTCAAAATTCAACGCAATAGCCCCTGGAATCAAAATTATGGACAAAAGCTCTCTTCACCTCCTTGGGTCACCAATCTTTGAGAATTCCTTTCCCAATTTTGTCGAAGAAAAAATTCAGAATTTCAAAGACGTTTCGGAAAGACTGTTAAAAATTAACATGCATTCGGCTATCACCATAATTCGTTACTGCTGTTTCGGTCCTAAATTGACATATTTCCTTCGTGCTTCCCATATGTGGAAGCACCATCACCTTTTAGAAAAAATGGACCAAATTATCAAGCATACACAATCTTCAATTTTAAATGTGGCCATGGACGACCGAGCCTGGGCTCAAGCTACTCTTCCCATTCGTATGGGAGGCCTCGGCGTCCGCAAAATTACCAGTATTAGTTTACCGGCTTTTATATCTTCGGTTCATGGCACTGATAAATTAATCAGGAATATCCTAGCTTCCACACTGATTGATTTTGATGTGCCGTGCTTCACCGAGGCTGTGAATGCCTGGAAACTCGCTTGCCCGAATGTAAATCTACCCGACAACCCATCATACCAGAGACAGTGGGATGAGCCGCTCTGCAGAGAAGTTCAGAGGAACCTTATAGCCACTTCTACTTCTACTGCGGAGCGTGCGCGCCTGCTGGCTGTGGGTGAGTGGGAGTCGGGCCTCTGGCTTCACGCACTACCGTCGTCGAACTTAGGCACCTTGTTCGACGATACAACTTTCCGCCTCGCTGCTTCCCTTCGCTTAGGCGCATCGTGTTGTTCTCCTCATCGTTGTCACTGTGGCGAAGCTGTCAACAGCCTCGGGCACCACGGTCTCTCATGCAGTCGAAGTGCGGGTCGCTTTGCACGGCACGCAAACATCAACGACATTATCCGACGCGCTCTTGTCGCCGTCGGCGTTCCAGCTGTACTAGAACCCAATGGCCTGGCACGCGACGACGGTAAGCGACCGGACGGTATGTCTTTGTTTCCATGGAAGATGGGTAGACCTTTAGTGTGGGACGCTACTTGTGTCGATACTCTTGCGCCATCTCATCTTCCTAGCTCGTCGTGCTGTGCTGGTACTGCCGCTGCGGCTGCTGAGAACCTCAAGCGGCGGAAATATAATAACCTTGTTGGCAATTATATTTTTGAGCCGTTTGGGGTTGAAACTCTTGGACCGTGGGGTCCGAGTGCTCATGCCTTATTTAAAGATCTATCTAAACGCTTAGTTGACACTTCGCGTGACCCAAGGGCTGGCTTTTACCTCGGACAGAGGATAAGCATTGCCATACAACGTGGCAATGCCGCCAGTCTTTTGGGCTCACTTCCGGTGGACAGCGATGCGGACGAATTTTTTGACGCCTTATCTTAGTTAGGATATTTTATTTTAAGTGTACATATTTAGTAATTTAATCTAATTTAATGAATAAACAAGATTCTTCAAAGTGAAGAGAACAATTATATATTGTTTTTGTTGACATCTTTAAATTTTCAACACCTATTGTTTCCAGCCAAATTTTTTTTTCCTTTATTAGCAGGCAGCCCTGCAAATCAAACAACAAACCAATAAAAAGCCATAATATAGCATTATCGATAAATTTAAAAATGTCATGCATGCACTGCACTAGTCTATCCCTACAATAACAATAACAAGAAAATGATTCGAAGTAGAAATACAATTATTACTGTTGATAATAAGGGCAAAAGGGAAATTATGAATACTTTACTGTTGAAACTCTTCAACGAATGCAGAATCTTTTGTTTATTATCTAAATCCAAAGATATTTCAGCTGAAATTAAGTACATACTGGTGCAAAGTTATGTTCGGGTGATTTCCGCTTCTTTTAATGCCACATCCGATTATATTTTACAATTAGGCATCTTGCAATTGACGATTTCCACTATAAAACCAAGTTCAAACGTAATAACACAGCAAAATGACTTCAAAATTCACAAATTATATCCACAGCTCAAGAGTATTTGACAGTTGACGTACCTCAACTTGTTGTCAAACAGCGAGAGGATAAAATGGCGACCCGGCCGCAAATAGGTATTTTAATGACGCTAGGAATGAAGGGTTGCCATTATAGTAACTGTCAAAAACACTGTTATCCTTTTTCACTTAAGCAAAATTATGAAAGTTAAAAAGAGATGACAGTATTTTTATGATTTCGGTGTCGATATGCCACATATTTGTATAACTGTTTTTTCTATAGTCAAACATTTCAAGTCCATATGATTAATACGTCAGTGCAAATAGGTATTTTAATGACGCTAGGAATGAAGGGTTGCCGTTATAGTAACTGTCAAAAACACTGTTATCCTTTTTCACTTAAGCAAAATTATGAAAGTTAAAAAGAGATGACAGTATTTTTATGATTTCGGTGTCGATATGCCACATATTTGTATAACAGTTTTTTCTATAGTCAAACATTTCAAGTCCATATGATTTATACATCAGTGCCTAAGGTTCACATAACATGTATGACAGTTCTTTTTGAAGTGAAAACTTCTTTAGCGGCGTTGAGCACTTTTTCTGTAATGGGTATAAAATCTTAAACTCGCGTCAGGACACGTGACCTGATCGAAAAAGCGTAAGACGGACTCGCGTCAGGGTCACGTGATGCTGATCGAAAAAGCGTAAGACGGACTCGCGTCAGGGTCACGTGATGCTGATCGAAAAAGCGTAAGATCGAGGGGAAGGGAGAGGAACTAGTATCTCCCACTCTTTCTACCGTGCCTGAGTGACGAGTGTGCTGCTCCGCTTAGGCGGCACAGGGCGCTTGCGCGAATGTCCGTCTGTGTTTATGTACAGCGTGCCACGCGTATCCAAGGATACGAAATTACGGAATTACGAAATTATGGATGAAAGTTGATTTTTCTAAGAGATAAAAATTTATGTAATATATAAATAAATAACGATATAATATTATGAATAATAACATGTAAATTGTCATATTGGACAAACAAGTCGACCAGATAACACAGGCGGTAACCAAGAACGTCACGGAAGCAATAGACGAGAAAATGAATGCAATAATGGAAGAAAACAAACTCCTCAAAAACAAAGTTTCAGAACTGGAGCTGAAAATTAAATCCTTTGAAAGAGAGAAAAGAAAAACCAACCTCGTCTTCTTCGGAGTAGAGGAAATAGGAAAATCTGAGCGAGAATTAGTAGACTATATAAAAGATACCATAGAAGAGCTAGGAGTGCAAATGAATAGCCAGGAGATTAGTAATGTATATAGAATCGGAAGAAAGACGGAAAACAAAAACCGACCAGTCGTAGTCTCTTTTACAACCCAATGGAAGAAACATCTTGTACTCAAGAACAAGTCGAATCTCCCATCAAATATATATGTTAAAGAGGATTACTCCAAGGAAACTCTGGAAAAGCGTAAACAACTACAATCCCAAGTGGAAGAAGAAAAAAAGAATGGAAACATTGCTTATCTAAAACATGACAAACTCATCGTGATAAAACCGGAGGACAAAAATAGTAGGGAAAAAAGAAGGAGAGAACCCTCAGATTCTCCCAACCAAACAGCACAGAAAAAAGCTAGCATAAGCAATTTAGCTAGAAATACAACCCAATCTCGTACTAAAATACAGAAAAATGAAGGTATTAGACCAAACATGCTAAATTATGTTGATAAAACAAGACCTGATCCCTACCTAAATTCTCCAAAAAACTAATTAAGGCCCTAGAAAACCGGAAACAAACTGAAACGGCTACAACAAATAGATCCAAGCAAAAACAACAAATAAATTGTCTCCCACAACGGCTGGTCTCCGCGGGAGCACTAGACCAAAACCCTCCAGCAAAAAGAAGTGAAACATTTAACATTGCGACACTCAACACAAGAACTCTGCGAACACAAGAAAGCTTACTAGAATTGGACAAGGCTTTACAGAATATAAAATTTGATATCCTGGGCATATGTGAAATGAGAAGGTTAGACGAGAAAATAACAGAACAAAACGATTACATATTATATCAGAAAGGTGAAATAGCAGGCCAAAGAGGAGTGGGCTTCTTAATTAAAAAAACATTGAAAAACTGTATACAAGAACTGATAGGCATTTCAGACAGAATAGCAATACTCAACATTATTATGCCAAGATACAAAAAACCGTGGACAATTATACAAGCATACGCACCCACAGAATTAGCACTAGAAGGTGAAAGTGAAGGCTTTTACTGCACTCTGTCTGATATTATTAAAAAATACCATAATAACTTCCTCATAGTCATGGGTGACTTTAATGCACAGGTTGGCTGCAGAGAACCCGGCGAAGAACTTATAATGGGCAAGCATGGATATGGAAAGAGGAGTGCGAATGGGCATCGACTAATTGAATTCCTACTACAAAATAACTTAACATTACTCAATTCAGTCTTCAAAAAAAATCTCAAATCCAAGTGGACCTGGCTATCACCCGATGGCAAATATAAAAACGAAATCGATTTCATAATAACTAATAAACCAACGTTTTTCCAAGATGCACACGTTATTCAAAATTTAAATTTTAATACGAACCACCGCATGGTACGCTGCCGTTTAAAAAAACATCCAACAAAAAGAGGTAGAAATAAAATTAAAAATAAGTTGACTTTAGAGCAACACAGAGAAAAAGTAGATTCTTCGTTAACTAACACTCTGAAGGAAATAGTAAACTCGGACATAAGTGTCACAGAAAAATACGATCACATGGACAAACAACTATCAAAATTGAGGAACGTAAATGTAACTAAAGATGTGAAGTTTGGCGAGAAGACAATAGAGCTCCTGGAAGAAAGAAAAGCACTAATGACAGACAAATCAAAAACTGAAGAAAACCGTAACATAATATCTAGATTGAGCAAACAGATTCGAGAAAATATAAGAAAGGATAGGAAATTAAGAAGAATGAAAAAACTAGAAGAGGTAATCCAAAGAACGGGGGGAACAAGAAAAGCTTTCAAGGAATTAAGAGAATATGGAAAGGAATGGATACCAAAACTAAAAAGTAACAGATCCAAACAAGTAACAAATCGCAGAAGAATCCAGAGTCTCGCCACAGATTATTATCGAACTCTTTACTCGAACAATGACACCGATCGAGAAAAGAATTCCAACAACGATCCAAATATGACTTATGGAAAAGTCCCTTCAATACTCTTGCAGGAAGTACAGAAGGCCATCATGTCACAGAAGCTAGAAAAATCTCCAGGACCTGACAATATAACAAATGAGCTAATCAGAGGCACCATAGAGGAGATAAGCCCAATCCTAACCAAGTTATTCAATGATATTATAACAACAGGCATCATCCCAAAACAATGGAAGGAATCATATATCATTCTCCTCCACAAGAAAGGGGATAAAGACGACATCGGCAACTATAGACCAATTAGCCTAATATCAAATGTGTACAAAGTCTTTGCAAAAATAATCCTAGAAAGAATAACAAGGGTCCTAGATGAAAACCAACCGATAGAGCAGGCAGGATTTAGAAAGAACTTCAGTACTATAGACCACATCCACACAATCAAACAAGTCTTGGAAAAATACAATGAATACCAGAAGACATTGTATATCTGCTTTATAGACTACTCCAAAGCATTTGACAGTCTAAAACACAAATTCATTTGGCTGAGTCTAAAAGAACAAGGAGTGGACGATATCTATATAGAAATAATCAAGTCCATCTACAAAAAAAGCAAAAGCAGTATTAAATTAGAGTCAAAAGGAGACCCATTTCCAATAAACAGAGGAGTGAGACAAGGAGACCCATTATCTCCTAAACTGTTTAATGCTGTGTTAGAACACACATTTAGAAGATTGGACTGGGATAATTACGGTATTATTATCAATGGAAGCCGCCTCAATAATTTGAGATTTGCAGATGATATTGTCCTGCTAGAAGAAGATCCTAAGAAACTAGAACGAATGCTAAACGACATAGCAAAAAAAAGCAGAGAAGTAGGTCTAGAAATCAATGCAGACAAAACAAAATTAATGACCAACTCAACAGAAAGAAACATAGAGGTCTACGGAACCAAGTACGAATACGTGAAGGAATTTGTGTACCTAGGACAAATTATATCTCCTGAAGACTCCATGTCCAAGGAAATAAACAAAAGAATAGCCTGCGGTTGGAAGAAATACTGGTCCTTAAAAGAAATAATGAAGAACAAAGATCTAGGCATACATATCAAGAGAAAAACTTTCAACACTTGTATTCTCCCCTGCATGACATACGGCTGCGAGACATGGACATTAACAGACAAACATAGAGAAAAACTTGCTAAAACAGAAAGAGCAATGGAAAGAAGCATGTTGGGAATCAGGCTTAGTGACAGAATCCGAAATTTGGAAATAAGAAGGAAGACAAAAGTAATGGACATAACTACTCGTATAGACCATCTAAAATGGAGTTGGACGGGACATATGCTACGTTGCAAAATAAATAAATGGAGCAAACAAGTGACCATATGGTATCCAAGAGGAGTCATCAGAAGACAGGGGCGTCCGAAAATAAGATGGAGTGACGATATCCGCCTGACCCTAGGACCATACTGGACCAGAGTTGCAGAAGACAGAGCTCAATGGAGAGAGCTGGAGGAGGCCTATGCCAGAAGGCACGCCGAATTGCGAGATATCCTATAACAAATAAAATTCATAGAATCAAAAAAGTATTGCATGTAGTTCGGAATAAAAGGGCTTTATTATTATTTATTATAAATTGTCATATTTGTGTACGATAGCGCAATAAATAAACATTGTATTCTACCTCATAAATGATAGTATTTTTGTACTTATAATTAAACACAACGTTAATACTAAAGTTTTCACTTCTGCCGGCACTCCCGGAGTGCTACCGGTGCTTTTTTTTTTAATGTGGCGTTGCATTTGACAGTTTTTTTTTTTTTAATGTAGCACTGCTTCTGGTGTTGAACTTTATGCAAGGGCGTGGTACGGCTTCAGCCTCAAAGTTTTTACTGCTGGGATTTAGTCAATTTAATTTCATTATTTACTCTTAAGTATATTGCAATAATTGCAACGTTAATGTAATTATTGCAATATGTTTTATGAATAAGGTAGAAAGGGAATGTTAGAAAAAAAAACACTTCTTAATACTTTCATTTCTTTTTATTTTTTAATTTTGTTTTAAATTTATTTGAAGCTTTTGCTTGCATCTGAGGCAATGTTTTATTTGCCAGCCTGAAGACATCTGTGCCTTTAATATTTTATTAATTACATTGCACCAATTAAATACTGCCAATCTTAAAGATAATGCAAGAAAGCATTCAGAAACAGCATCCTTATGCAATTCACAATTTATGGAGTCAAACAAATACTTAGATTTAATTTGATTTTTAATACTTTTTATAACTGGCCTTCGTTCAGGTTGACTTTCTAAGTATTTGTTTGCTTCTTCTATTATATTTCCAAAAAATCTCACAGCATTTTCTGAAGGGTAGGTCAATTTCTTTTCCTTTATGCTTTTGAATTAAGGAAATCCAGTTATTTACAGTATTTTTATCATAACTGGATTCCCTACTAGTTAAATTTTCCTTGCAATGGAGACATTTTATTTTTTGTAAAATTTTTCTTATGACCCACCCAGCTGTAAACGCACGTGAGTGTATGTGTAGTCTTTCTTGCCTTGCTGAGCTTTGAATGCTTTCGCTTTCAACCCAGGTTGATAGCTCAGAGGACTCAGGTGAACAAACTAACTCAGAATCCGGAAGTGATAAACTTGCTGATTCTGAGTCAGTTTGTTCTGTATTAAAAAGTGATTTTAATTACTGTTTACCTGAATCCTCTTCACAATTGTAGCTATCTGAGTGAAATTTTATAAACCTTGTGATTAGCAGTGATTTAAAGGTATTTTTGAAAGCATGACAATCTGGATTTGTGTTTCTGAAATTATACGCTCGCATTTGTCCAAAAAAGTTTTCAATGGGATCTGAATTTAAATATCGCGGGCGCATAATTTTAATATTTTTTTCGTTTAAGTATTGCCACACTCTCTGGTAACTTTTTAATGTTTTAATCCAATTTTTTAATGATGGCACAGATGTTTCCTTGCCATGCTTGTCGACAAATTTAATAGTTTCCAGTTTTTTTATTGCTTCCCTCCAAAATTCGTGGTGCTGCGACTTTTCGGTTACTGCCTGTCTTAAAGGCTTCCCTTTGGAAGTCTTGTTGAAGCCTGTTCCATTGACGGAATCAAATAGGTCGTCAAAGAATGAAACAACTTTCGCTGTGTTCTTTAACGTAGAGCTTACTTGGGTTCCATCAGCATAATGAGCTAAAACAAACAAAATAATTAAATTACTTAATACATAAACAATATTCTTAAAACAAAACAATCAGTATAGCAACTTACAAAACTGAGCAGTATATGACAATGTAGCAGCTACTGTCTTGCTGAACACTGTAGTGCAATTTTTCACCTGAAATAAACAAATATAAATTAGAATTGTACAAGTAACAGAGCTCATGTATACCTAGTAAAACGCTGTGTAAATATTGTGTGATTTAAGTAAACAATTACCTTCATTTTTTTATTTTCTCTGGAATGACGTGTTCATCAGTTAACTTATGGAGGAGTCGCGACTGAGCATGATTGCAGTCAGTTTTGTACACATCCACAATATCATTCCATTTTGATACTTGTCCATTAAGGGATATGTTTTTAGTTATGAAATTATTCCTTAAACCTTTAGAAAGAGTGTAATGAGGTGTTGTGGATCGTGAATCTCACTGAGCTTCTGTCCGTTAACTACAATAACATCATCTAAAACATTAAAATTATATTGTTACAACAAACATCAAAACATTTGAGGGGCATTTTATGTTGTCACGAAAGGATGTACATAAAGAGAACAAGACCTACTCACCAATATTATCACCAGCAATTATTTGCAGTCTCCTTGTTTCTTCTTGGAGACTCTTCAGGGCAGCTTGAAATGCTGTGCCTTGGTCGCACACCAAAGCCAAAGGTTTCAGTCCTGTGTTTCCAACAGCTGTTATCATAATCTTTAGAATATTTTTTAATTCAACACCAGAAGTTGCTCCTTTACAGAAATAAAAGGCCAGAGGTTGCTGCCACTTGTGAACCACTCCCCGTAACATAAATACAAGGGCATGGTCAGCGAAATCATTCGTTTTTTTTGTTTAGTTCCACAAACCCATTAATAATGTCTTTATGTTTGTCATAAGACAAGGCTGCTTCTAAAGCCACTTCGTCAAAAAGTATGGAGCAGTACTTTTTTTTTTCATCCCAGGTGTTGACCTGAAAGCAATATAATAAATAAAATATTATTTACATTAATTCATTAAAAAACATTGGCAATAAAAAATTAAATAAAAAATTTCGATTATGGATTTTTTAGAGCAATTACCTCTTTTTTTACAGCTTCAAATATTTGAGAATTGATCCCTGCTTCTATATGTAATTTAGAAATAATTTTATTCAACGTATATTTTGATGGCAAAATAAATATTCTATGAAGAAATCTGTAGCACTTAGGGCTCTGTTTCATTATTGCCAATGCTATCAATTTTTCTTCATCCGAAAAACGCCGGCCCCTGGCTTTTTTAGTGCACTGTTTTATCTGCATCCATAAAAAAGCTTTTGCCATTGGATTCAATTTTTCTGTGAGCTTTTCAAAAGACTTTTCTTTTGAAAATTTCAATGCCTTTTTTGCTCGTAAATTGAAATTAAGTTGCCTTCTTGACTTAGTGTATTCCTTGTAAAGCCGAGAACAATGCGGCGACAGCTTATGTTTTGTATGTATGATACGCCGTCTTGTCTTTGTAGATGGAGTACAATGCAAAACTTCTGAAAATAAATAAAATAATTGATTACCATATCAAATAGTTTCCCCTTTAAACTGTTTCCATTTAGATAATTTACTATATTATATATTAATATTGTATTTACAAACAACCAAAAATCTACAATCTTACATATGAATATAAATTTAACTTGATATTCACAAAATGTTTATTTTTATAAGTTTGCTGACATTTTTTAAATTACATTTGCTGATAATGCCAAGTCAAACATTCACCACATTTTTGTCATGCATATAATTTTGTGATATTGGCATACAAGATAATCTTACACACAAAACATTTTGGGAATACTTTCACTGTGCATACAGCTTAGGTGTGGAATTCCCTGCCAGAGTCTGTTTCCTGATAGCTACTACCTGGGAGTCTTTAAGTCAAGAGCGAATAGGTTAATTCTAGGCAAGCATGCTCCATTGTTGAACACAACATCACTTTTTGTCAGGTGGGATTGGGGTGCAAGCTTATCAAAAACAATTTAAAAGGCTTTCATTAATCACTTTTATGTGAGAATGGCATTCACAATAACTAACCTTAACTGACAGAATTTAAATCATTGTCAGTTGTAGTAATTTATAGTTATGAATGGGTGCTTACATCCGAAAACTAATGTTAAACAATTTGTATTTCTTACCTGCTATTGGTTCCTGTACACATCCAGATGTAGAAGGCAAAGGCTGTAATGAAGAAATTACATCCGCTTCCATTTCTGAAATGTAAATTTATGCTTATATTAGTTAATAGTTTACAATAATAAAAAATAAGTATGTATCTAAGATGCATTGAAGGAACTCCCAAGAACAACATTGTTTAAATTACATCCATTAAAGAAGTTTTGAGGGTTCCGAACAAAAAACGGATCCCTTATAGGATCACTTGGCTGTCTGTCACAGTCAGTTTTCTCCGGACCCACTAGACCGATTCCATTGAAATTTGATACACATATGGACTTCTGTGACTCAAACACGGAAGCGTTACGTAAATTATTAAATTTTTAGTATTGGGGTCACTTTAGGGGGTTAAACTAGAAAATTTCAAAAATTTTGATCAATATCGTGCGACATATCAAATGAAAGGGCTTACTGTGAGGGTTTTAATGATATTTTATTCATAATTTTAAAATAAATGGTTTTGAAGTTATTCAAGAAATTAGATGAAAAATGACCATTCCCCTTATCTCCGAAACTACTGAGCCTAAAATTTTGAAATAAATGGAGATAATAGATCTTTACCTATAGATTACAGGAAAACCTATAAGAAGTCTATAGTGTTAAAAAACATGTTGAAAAAAAAAAGTTTGTTCGGAACCCTTTGCATGCGAGTCCGACTCGCACTTGGCCAGTTCTTTTTTTGCATATTTGTCATAATATCAGAATTAAATAGAAACTTACCATTACCAAGAATTTTGTCAGTTTTTGAGTGTTTCTCCACAACTTCTGGTTTACAGTAAGTGTGATCCACATGTCACTTTCTGTTACAGTGAATGCCTATAGAAGTAATAACAATAAAACATAAATTGTTTCTTGTTCACTGTCACTGAATGTTTCTTCCTTAAAATCAATAAGAGAACGTTGTTAAGAATGAAGCGTCTACACTAATAAACTGTAAAAGTTTGCATGTAGTGAGAAGAGTAAAACATGTGCAGATCATAAATCCTACTAATAATAAGAATGAGAAAGTAAGTGAGGATGAATACTTGTTACTCTTTCACGACAGAACGCCTGAAAGGATCTCCAAGAAATTTGGCACAGAGATAGATTATAGTCTGGAATAACACATAGGCTATGTATATCCCGGGAGTATGTACCTTATGCGAAGCCGCTGGCAGAAGCAGGTGAGATAGTGGTCAAACGCGTGCCAATCGTTAGTAAAAAAAAAGCTAGTGAAATATATACTGACTACACCTAAGTAACATTATTATCATATAGGTACTTACTAGAGTTGTCGGGTATCAATGCATCGGTTTGAGGAATACCACTGGCTATCTCGCGAGCAGTAAACAACGTTGGATAGGCGTCGGGGCAAAGACGAACTCTATTGCGCGTTGTTGAAAGAAACCTCTTCTCGAAATGATTTCGACATACAAACTGTTTGCGAAGTTTTTGGAAGCTCAAGCTTCGCAGTCTATCACAGTTAATGCACTGTAACCATTTTTTAAGTCCTATCTCACTTTTTGGAAACATATGAAAACTGACGTCCTTTCGTCTACTAGCGCAGGTCACAATACAACACTTGTTGTACATGTTGCACGAGAATATTACAGTTTTAGAAATTGAGAGGATAAGTTACGGAAATAAATCAACGCAGAACTTCACTCGATCAACTTTGAAACTTTTTGAACGTTTGAAACTTCAAAGTTTTGACAGATCAACAAAACAAACATGGCGACTCAAACCTATGGAAGGCGGGAGGGGAGGGAACTGTCAAATGAGATATGTGAACCATAGACGATACCATAGACATAAGGTTGAAATATTTTACTTGAAGATTACCTGACCAGTATTGATGGCTCAAGGTGCAACCCCGCTAGATATAGCTTCTCATTAAAGTATAGATCAGCTACGCAAGAACACTTGGGATTCCACAGAAAGTCAGTAATTCCAATGTTTATGAAGAGACGGCTCATGTTGATGTAGATGCTCGATAATCCCGTGTTCTGATATTCAGTAAAGGTAAAGATTTGGGAAAATCCGCACAAAGTGCCGTATAGTCATTACTATGCTTACAAAATGCGGTTTAAGGACTCCTTTCACACCAATTATGAGTGCGGTGCCCCTGTGCAAAACATGACCGAAAACTTCTTTTAGTGCCCCAGTACCCTTGCTCCTGCACCTTTGAGTACTTAACAAATGCCACTGATGACGCTATAAACATAGCCACTTCTGCACGAGGCTCGGCACAACTGTTAAAGGGTTCCCAACGACTCAAATAAGGAGGCGATCGGAAGCAGCATTTAGCAAGAGGCACTGAAAACTGCGGTCTAAAGAAATCAAGAAACTATGAAGAGAAACATCAAAGTAATATGAAATAGGGATACTTTTTTTTTTTAAATCTTTATTTTTTATAGAGGGTTTGATCAAACATGATCATGCCACCCTCATAGGCCTCACAATATTAACTTACCTACGCTTAATGGCTAATTTAACTAATTTATAAATTGACTTTGCCTCATCTGACAGAGGACGGGCCAGAATCGAGTTACACATTCCCACTTCCCGTAGATTCACATCATACTCGAGCATAAAGCTGACCCTCTCAACCTCGCTCCGAGCACACTCCGCCAACACATGGTAAACATCTTCTACCACGCCACACTCCGTACAATTTGGTGAGTTGGATTTACCCATTAGGAAAGCAAAGTTGTTTAGCGGTATGTGCCCAGAACGAAACCTTAGGGCAGTCACAACATCTGTTCTGGACAAACCGGTTTCTGCGAACCACGGTGAACGCGTAAGGCAGGGCTGTATGGTCTTATACCAGATGCCTTTCGGTAATGACCTCTCGTCAAAATGCTCCCTCCAAATCTCTGTACACTTTTCTCGAACTAAGTATAAGCAATCAGTGAATAAGGGCAAGCAGGTGAAGGATATTCCATTATACCTAGCTTCTCTGGCCAGACGATCGGCTTCCTCATTTCCTGTTATGCCCACATGTGAAGGTACCCATTGAATTTTAACAATTTTGTGTCTAATCTTAAGTTTGCGGAGCGATTCCAAAATGCCATAGGCTATCGGTGTGCCTCGAAAATTCGAGGTGCATCGAGCCAGATGTTGAATAGCACTCTTGGAATCTGTCAAAATGACATATTTCCCGGCCATAAAGGAATCAATGTAAGAGATTGCCTCTGCTATGGCTATTAACTCCGCGTACATAATAGAAATTTTCGCCTCAATCATTAATTGGATGGAGCTATTTGTTTGAGGATCATAAAGTGCCACACCACGACTGCCATCATCATTTTTCAAACCATCAGTGTATAACTTATAAAAATGTGAATAAGTATTCATTAAAAATTCATTGCAAATCTGTTGTAATTCGTAAGGTTTATATTGGTGTTTTGGCTTACAAATGGTCTTAATATCTGGTTCCAGTACAACAGAAAGATCTATACCACTAACCCATATGTCCAACGAAAACATTTCTAACTGTGTTGTTGAGTAAACTGAAGTATTTTTGAAATGATCATGAATTAAAATTAACAGGGGTTTTTTCTTGTGCCTCCAATAAACATTACGACAATAATTACTTAGCTTTTCTACGATTTTAATTATTCCGTTACATAAAAAGGACTTGCATCTAAACCAAAACTTGCCAGCAAGATAATATCTACGAACACTCAGTGGCTGAAGATGAAGTTCACATTCCATCACGTGTATTGCGGTGCTTTTAATGAATCCTCCAATAATGCGCATGCATTGGTTTTGTATTTTATCCAGCTTGCCTAAGTGTGTTTTACAACTACTGTCATATAGCGTGCTAGCGTAATCTAACTTGCTCCGAAACATAGCTATGTAGACCCGTCTCTAAACAATCGGATGCATTCCCCAACCCGCACCCGTCACAGCTTTAAAAATATTGAATAATCTCAGACTTTTAGCTCTCAATTCATTAATGTGCTTCGCCCAGCGCAAAGACCTGTCCAACCATAGTCCCAAATATTTCACATTTTCTACCACTTCCAACGTCATTCCGTTTATAGCTACATCAACCAATTCACTACGAAAGCCTCTTTTGAAAACACATATTTTGCTTTTGGAAGGTGAAATATCTAACCCAATTTTAGAAAGCAGCTCAACGAATTTATTTAGACCTAACTGTATCTGTTTGCTTCCTTTCCGCACATTATCACAATTTATGTATAACGCAAAATCGTCAGCGTATTGAGAAATACAAACGTTATTGATATTATTGCAAATCATTATAGTAGCTAAATTAAACAGCAGAGGCGAAAAAGGGTCACCCTGAGCTAAGCCACGGCACGTATATCTACAAAATGAATCCGAGTCTACCTGCATTCTTAAATATATTTCTTTTAAAAAAATCCACAAATACCAACACATTAAGGAACTAACTCCTAATTTTTGCATAATACATACTAAGCTTTTTATATCTACGTTGTTGTATGCATTATCGATATCAATGAAGGCGGCTATCGTCATCTGATTATGAGAGAAACCGGTTTGAATTGTTAACACTAAATTTGTCAGATTGTCTAAAGTTGAGTGATGTTTTCTAAAACCTGATGTTTGGGGAGATAAAAGGTTATTTTTCTCAATGTGCCACTCCAACCGCTTAATTAAAATACTGTGAAAGGTTTTACAAATACATGATATCATGGCTATAGGTCGCAAAGATCCGGATGACTGAGGATCACGACCTGGTTTCGGGATCGGAATAATAGTGATATTTCGCCACTGCTTAGGAACAAAACTTAATGCGTAGAACAAGTTGTATAATTTTAATAAAATGTTTTTTCCGTTGTTAGGTAAATTATATATCATTGAATAAGATATTTTGTCACTGCCTGGCGAAGTGTCTTTATGACGTATGCAAGTATCTAATTCCTGTCTCGTAATAAAATTATCTAAACTCGTTTTATCGGGAGCAAAGTCTGGGTCATTAGGAAGTACATAGTCAGGAGTTAAACTACCCAATAGATCTTTGGCTTTTTCCTTGTCTACGTGGGAGCGGGGCACATTATAACCCTTTAGCCATTTTAGTTTGCGCCACATTTCTCTTTGAGTGATTTTACCATCCAATGAAGTACAAAACTCATGCCAAGATTTATCTCGAGCTTGACGGATTAATTTTTGAGAGCTTCTTATTTTGTCTTGCAATTTAATTAAATTATTAGGAATAGGGTTACGTCGGAATTCCGAAAGTGCTAGGCGCCTTTCAGCTACACATTTGGATAGGGAAGCGTTCCAATATGGCTTAGGAGAAAACTTATTACTGGGATTACGGTTTATTTTATAATGAGGTATGAATCGATCTGCTGCTATGTTCAAACAATTAACAAATGAGTCATAAGATATTTGAAGGTCATCCTCAGTAAATGTAAACTCTTTAAACAAAACTTCTAATAATTCTCGATAAGATATCCAGTCTGCCTTCCTATAGTTACGTCGCGAAATTATGAGATCCAGATTCCCTTCCAAATGTGTAACCACCTTGATAATACGATGATCGCTGCCCAAGTTTTCATTTGTAGTGGACCAATTCAACCTTATCGCAATGTCATTAGTAGCTAATGTCACATCAGGTGAAGATGTTTGGAGTTGATTGTTTACTAATTTGATACGTGTGGAACATTTACTATATTTAAAATTACAAAATTACTTTCCAAGAGAGCATCGTACATTTGCGAACCTCGCGAGTCGGTCTTGTACGACCAGTTCGTATGGTGAGCGTTGAAATCCCCTAAAATAATAGTTTTTCTGTCTACGCTGTTAAATAAATTCTCCCAGTCTGATTGATTGGTGCGAACTGAAGGTGCACAGTAAACTGAGACTACGTATTCAATAAATTTACAGTTGTAAATTTTGATAATTAATATTTCAATATATGAATTACTACTCCTTTATTATGTAAACTAGCTTCTACAGATCTATGTATCAGCAATGCTACCCCACCATATTAATCGTGCCTATCTTTACGGAATATTTTATAGCCATTCATCTTAAAGTCACTATCAGGCTCCAGCCACGTTTCACTCAGTGCCGCAATGTGAATTTTTTCTTGGCATAGTAATTTGTTCTAATGCTAATGACTTAGGGCGAACACTTTGTGCATTCCACTGAATGATATTAAGTTTTATGAGATTATTATTCATTATAACCGAAATAGTTTCAAATTAGCTTCAAAATTGGCCAGTCCGAAATATTTTCTACTACTACTAATATTACCCATTGAACACAGCATTTTAAACAATTTTGCACCTTTTGATGAACTGTATCTCCTTTTAAAAACAAAATCTCCTTCAGCCTACTTATAAGCTCACTGAATTGTACTTCCCTAGCCTTATTCTTCTCTTCATTTGAATCCTCTTGTCTATCTATTGCCTCATCTTGTATCCACATCTCAACTTCAATAGGTTTCTTAGACTGTTTCTGTTTATGATTGTTTGATGTATCTTTCTTCGCACTCGCTGGATGACTGTCTCCCCTTAGCGCCTGTGTAGTTACTTCTGTCCGAGGCTGTTGTAGACAGGCCGAAAAAGACAGCTTTCCAGTCTGTGAACCCGCCAAGTCCTTTAATTCGGTTGCTGTCACACGATCAACTGGTTTGCTTTCCTTTGCTGGGACATATATTGTCAACGCACGTCGGTACGTGCAATTAAATTCAGCCATTATTTCCCTCAATCTCTTCTCTTTTAAGAATGCTGGACAAGATCGCACCAAAGCCATATGTGGACCATTACAGTTGGGGCATTTAAATGAAGTGGTGTCACAATTTTTATGATTCTCGGTACATTTTGGGCATATGACTTTAACTGACGTGCATTTTTGTACCGTATGTCCAAGCTTCCAGCAACGTGAGCACTGTGTCACTGGAAATATGTACTGATCAACTCGTATACGCAGCCCATCTACAGAAATATACATATGCTGGACGGAATGAGCCCTTAAAGCAAAGGCGTACAGCCTCACTGGGCTTCCAGCCTTCTCCCTCTGAGCTCCTGCGCATGAGTCTATGGACGGACACAAGTTGCGCAGGTTCCGCACACTCAATGCGCTCCAACATTTCTTTCTCAGTCAGATCGATGTCTACGTCTCTAATTACACCATAGGACAAATTAACTTCCATAGCCTTTTGAACTCTCCAACCTCTGTCAGTGATCTCCTTACACTTTTCCAGCAAAATCATACTGTCCTCATCTCTCACATCAACTCGGATCTTGTAAGGGTTAATATACTTGATCTTGTCAATATTAAGTATTCCCTCATTTTTAAATATTTTGGCCAATGCAAACTGTTTTGGCATTTTATCATTAGATGAAATGTAAATTTCAATTTTTTCCCCTTTATATTTCTTGCTTTTGTTTCTGACAACCTCCGTCCAACCATCCTCCTCTTCGTCTTCTCTGTCTCTCTTACTTGTTCTCCTCTCTTTGTAATTTTCGCACGCTTCCTGTGAATTCTCCTGTGAATATTGATTCTCTTCCTTCATATCTTGCTCATAGAATACACTCGGGTCACTCATCAAGTCGACTGTATTCGTTATCTCTTGTTCGGTGATAATTTCATCCATTGTTGTTGTCGCGCCGACCGGTGACCGCAGGAAAAACCACACGGGCGGTCGCGCGCCGTCGTGTCGAGCGGAGCGCGGTGCACGCCGCGACGTAAACAAACTAATTAACAGAATGAACGCGATCACCTCGTACGAATGCCGATACGAGACTGAAATAGTGATACTTAAGTGATAGTGGAACAGTGATAAATAGTTACATTTGACAAGGATATGTGTGATATGCAAGATGTTTGTCTTATGTAGGTAGGTACTTCTGAAGAGTGTCTAGATATAAGAAAAAAGAAAGATTGGTAAAAGTATGATCCCACTGTTTCTCATTCACATTAAAATTGAGCAATGTAGTTCCCAGAGATGCCCTGCCTAAACTGTATGCTGGTAAACTAGCAATTTCCCAGCTAAAATGCAGGGATTTCAAAGATTTCACAGTAGTTCTACCTCCAACAGCCACTCTTGTGTGACAGAATAACAAAATAATCATATCGTAAGAGGACATAGTATAGCATGGATGATGATGATGATGGGTGGAGGATGAGGATGTAACATGTGCTATCCGAGATTTTGTTTTGACAGAAACTATACATTTCATATAGGTTCTTATTGTTGTTTGTTTTGATGTTCTATAACCTGTTTCTAGTTTAATTAATACCAAGTCATAACCATAATTAGTAACTTTACTATGTGAGATATTACCACATAATTATGTCTATGAAATACCAAAAAATGTCTTAGAATACATAACTCTTAGATACCTACTACTCTTAGAGTACCTACTATGTTTTTTGAAACTGATAAGTAGATAGGTGCTTTGTCATAATTATTCATTTGATAATATTGTTCCCACTAGCATGAAAGTAGATTCTAAGCATTGAAATATATTAATGTTTTGTAACTTCAATTTGATCAATAAGAAAATAAAATAACAGCTTAAGTAAGCTTATGATTGGATCCACTATATATTTCTATATTTATATACATATTTTCATAAGAATTATTATTTGACGACGATCAAAAGCTAGTCTAGTTGTTAAATAAGAATTATATTATTATGTGATCTAATAAAGTTGAAAATATATGTTCTGATTGTGTTTTATTTATAAACAAAACCTTACCTTTCTAAAGGCTTATTTCACTTTTATTATATTATACTAGCTGACCCGCGCAACTTCGTCTGCGTCACAATTTTCATTACTGCTCCGCTCCTATTGGTCTTAGCGTGATGATATATAGCCTATAGCCTTCCTCGATAAATGGGCTATCTAACACTGAAAGAATTTTTCAAATCGGACCAGTAGTTCCAGAGATTAGCGCGTTCAAGCAAACAAACAAACTCTTCTGCTTTAAATATTAGTATAGACTAGTTGACCCGCGCAACTTCGTCTGCGTCACAATTTTCATTACTGCTCCGCTCCTATTGGTCTTAGCGTGATGATATATAGCCTATAGCCTTCCTCGATAAATGGACTATCTAACACTGAAAGAATTTTTCAAATCGGACCAGTAGTTCCTGAGATTAGCGCGTTCAAGCAAACAAACAAACTCTTCAGCTTTATATATTAGTATAGATTTAACTGGCTGACCCGCGCAACTTCGTCTGCGTCACATTTTTCATTACTGCTCCGCTCCTATTGGTCTTAGTGTGATGATATATATAAATAAATATATCATCCTATAGCCTTCCTCGATAAATGGGCTATCTAACACTGAAATAATTTTTCAAATCGGACCAGGAGTTCCTGAGATTAGCGCGTTCAAGCAAACAAACTCTTCAGCTTTATATATTAAGTATAGATATATGATGGTGGATTTTTGTGAAGGAACATTTTTGTCATTTCATTTTTGTTTGAACATTTTTTTGGAATATTTTTTATCTAGGTGATTAACTCTCTGACGATTCAAAAGTTCCTGTTTAGTCGGACTTGGAAGTAAATGGTTAAATTAATCAGTTTCGTATATATAAAACAAGAGTTTAAACAATTAAAGGAATTACTTTTAATTTCTTTTTCAATCATGCATATTTTTACTAACCCTTTGGACTCCGGTCTAAAATAAAAACATTCTATTCTATTCTATTTCACAAAAGACAGACTGTGCAGGATAGCCGCATACATAGCTTTAGTTTTAGAGTTAATAGTTAGGCACATGTTTTAAGTAATACCGTTAGTTAGCAGCATATTTTTAGAAAGTAGACAGATGCAAGGGATAGTTCGAAGCTTTAAAAATGTTTGGGTCACATTGTCATTTTATTTACCTTTTATTACCGACCCCTATAGTTAAAGATCCCTTGTTTTGTGAAAGTTTTATGTCTGCCCATTAACAGAATGGTGCATTTCTCTAATATTTATTAACGTCCGGCAACAGTTAAAATCCCTTGTTTGCATTGTTTTGTGAAAGTTTGTCTGTACCTATTAACAAATGATGTATTTGTCTCTTTGTAATCCTGCGCCGAAAATAGTTTCTAATTTTATTAATAAACAACCGTAGCGAGTACCGTTCTACCCCCACTAGCCGGGGTGAAACTGACACCAAAGACCCTTATAAAAGAGACTCGCAGGCCAAAACCAATCAGTTCCTCGTCACAGGCAGTCACTTCAGTGCCTACATAGAGTCCTTTCCATCTGCTACGAGACAGAGGGCTTGGCTCAGCAGGGACCGTACTCGCTACCATCTACAGTTGAAAAAGTATTTTCATTTAAGTACATCCAACGTGGTAGCGCCTTCTTCACAGTGACAGTGTCTTGTCGCCTTTCAACCCTCCAATCCAGCAACATTGTACGACCCATCGTGCAAATTGGTCCTTCGAGCCGGATCTGAGGAGTAGAAGCAAGATGCCGGTCACGCTTTACACCGGAAGAAGAGGACACCAAGCATCGACAATCGCAGCCGATATCGATTCAGCGACTTACGCTACAGCGGCAATGACGTCTACTGAAGAAATCGTGACTACTTCGGAAGCGCCGACAAGTCAACAACAAGATGTCATAGCTAGCAACACATCGGCAAATGACCGTCGAAGCAAGCAAGTGTCCAGTACATCCAGCAAAAGCAAGAAATATCGTCTAGCGAAGCTAAGAGCCGAATTGGAAGTCGAACGACTCGCTGAAATGGAAGAATTATCCAAGGCTAAGGCTGAATTAGCCGCCGCCCGCGCCTGTCTCGCTGTATTAGAGGCGGAATTCAGCTATAAAGGGGAACTCGCTTCAGTCATCACTGAAGCTACAAAAGAAGATAGAGTACAGACCTGGCTGCAATGTAGTCAATTGCTCTCCGTAGGTAATGAACCACATCGAACGCAAGAGGTCCGACATGATTCGAAGTCCCGGTGTGAACCTATAGTTCCAGTGACCACAGCCGTGTCATGGGACACCCCGGCGACTATACCGGCGGGAGTAAGCTCAGTGCTTCCGCCGCCTCCGCGCCTCTTGCCCGAAAGTGAGATCACTACGTGGATTACTCCCAATCAAAAGGGAGAAACATTAAGGCTCAAGCAGCCATCAATTGCAGCTGCGCCCCGGCTACCTAGCACGGCGCAGCAGCCATCGAACACAGGGCCGGCGATTGCCTCCGCATCCTGGCTAGCCGCTCCTACGCAGCGGCCATCGAATACAGGCCCAGCTAATACGCAACACCCAAAAAACAAAGCTCCGAATCTCGTCACAGCGCCAGCATTGTGTGAATCATTGCACGGATCGCGATCGCCTGCCCCGACCATAGTGCCTACGGAGCCTACTTCGAACGTCGTGCCTGCGCATCCAGCTCCGAACATCGTGCCAGCACAGACACCTGAAGACATCGTGCCAGCGCAACCAGCTCCAAACGGCGTGCCAGCGCAGCCTGCCCCGAACTTCGTGCCAGCGCAGCCTGCCCCGAGTAAAGTGCCTCCGCAGCCTGCACCGAACATTGTGCCTGCGCAGCCTGCCCCAAATATAGCGCCTGCGCAGCCTGCTCCGAGCATAGTTCCCGCTCCTAACGTCGTGCCCGCGCAGCGTACTCCTAAAATCGTGCCTGCGCAGCCACCTGTGGACGTCGTGCCTGCACGTCCACCTGACAACGTCGCGCCTGCGCAGCCACCTGAGGACGTCGTGCCTGCGCAGACCCCTGAGATCGTCCTACCTGTACTTTACGCTCGTGTCACCGGTCGACAGCGACGATCCTACACCGCTTTTAATATTTGCGCCGCCAGCGTTACTCTGCTGGACGACGCACGGCGGGAGAAATGTGCAGGATAGCCGCATACATAGTCTTAGTTTTAGAGTTAATAGTTAGGCACGTGTTTTAAGTAATACCGTTAGTTAGCAGCATATTTTTAGAAAGTAGACAGATGCAAGGGATAGTTCGAAGCTTTAAAAATGTTTGGGTCACATTGTCATTTGTTATTTTATTACCGACCCCTATAGTTAAAGATCCCTTGTTTTGTGAAAGTTTTATGTCTGCCCATTAACAGAATGGTGCATTTCTCTAATATTTATTAACGTCCGGCAACAGTTAAAATCCCTTGTTAGCATTGTTTTGTGAAAGTTTGTCTGTACCTATTAACAAATGATGTATTTGTCTCTTTGTAATCCTGCGCCGAAAATAGTTTCTAATTTTATTAATAAACAACCGTAGCGAGTACCGTTCTACCCCCACTAGCCGGGGTGAAACTGACGCCAAAGACCCTTATAAAAGAGACTCGCGGGCCAAAACAAATCAGTTCCTCGTCATAGGCAGTTCCTTCAGTGCCTTCATAGAGTCCTTGCTATCTGCTACGAGACAGAGGGCTTGGCTCAGCAGGGACCGTACTCGCTACCATCTACAGTTGAAAAAGTATTTCATTTAAGTACATCCAACGTGGTAGCGCCTTCTTCACAGTGACAGTGTCTTGTCGCCTTTCAACCCTCCAATCCAGCAACATTGTACGACCCATCGTGCAAATTTACCTTTTATTACCGACCCCTATAGTTAAAGATCCCTTGTTTTGTGAAAGTTTTATGTCTGCCCATTAACAGAATGGTGCATTTCTCTAATATTTATTATCGTCCGACAACAGTTAAAATCCCTTGTTTGCATTGTTTTGTGAAAGTTTCTCTGTACCTATTAACAAATGATGTATTTGTCTGTTTGTAACCCGCGCCGAAAATAGTTTCTAATTTTATTAATAAACAACCGTAGCGAGTACCGTTCTACCCCCACTAGCCGGGGTGAAACTGACACCAAAGACCCTTATAAAAGAGACTCGCAGGCCAAAACCAATCAGTTCCGCCAAGGAAGACCCGGCTGCGTTTTCCACGCCGTGCTACAGAGGACGGCCGAAGCCAGGACTATATATGACACCACGACATTTATGTACATGCGTGGTGTAAAAATAGAAGCATGGCGTGGAAAGCGTGGGCCCGCCCAATGCCACCGATGCCAGCGTTTCCGGCACTCTTCCCAACAGTGCCACCGGCCGCTCGCTTGTGTCAGATGCGGAGAGGGGCACTTCGCATAGGATTGCCCACGCTCAAGAGAAGAGCCCGCCACATGCGCCAACTGTGGCGGAGAACACCCAGCATGCAGCATTAAGTGCCCCATCTTCCAACAGGAGATGAAGCACAAGCGAGCGGGCACAGTCGCCATCACGACTGGAACGACGCGCCCGCTATCCGAAGAAGGGGGCCAACTGGCCAAGGAGAGGACTCAGGGCGCGTCACTGATGGCGGCTGCAAACGGGCCCACGGAGCGCGGAGCCGCCCCCATGGGGCGGTCCAGACACAAGAGGGGAGGGGGAAAGAAGAAGAAGAAGAAGAAGCAGCAGCAGGTTCCCCCCCCCCCGACCGTTGAAGAGGTCCAACAGGTCCCGGAGGCTGCCCCTGTCCAGGTGGCGCAGGCTCAAAAGGATCCCAGAAAGGGAAAGGGCGCGAACGCTGGTGCCGGCATAGCCCAGCAGAAACGCGCCGAAGACAGAGCCGAGACAACTGCCACCAGCACACAGGCCAAGAAGGAATTCACGACCTGCGCCATCCAATTATTGATGGACCTTATCAAGGCCATCCGACAGGGGCAAGACGTGGAGCAGGTGATCCTCGACGGCTTAGCTGCTCTACTAACCTTGTATCATGGATAATAAGCCGTTGAGGATCCTGCACTGGAATGCCCGCGGCCTCCGAGACAAGGCCGCCCCACTCCGATTCCTCCTGCGGGATCAAAATATCGACGTGGCGCTGATAAGCGAGACGCACCTGGGGCCTGAGGACAAGATCAGGTTCCCGGGTTTCCTCGCTTACCGCAGAGACGAAAGGTCGGCACTCAACAACCGATACCGTGGTCTGGCAGTATTGGTGAAGCGAAGAGTCGTCCACCAAGAAATCCCATCGCAGTCACTACAGAGTTTGTACGCATTGGGCGTTCAACTGCACGTGGCCGGCGAGGACCTCAACATTTATGCAGCCTACAAACCGCCCAGCTCTCGACTAGACCCAAGAGAGTTGCGGGCGGTTTTGTACGAGAACAACAACGCAACCATCCTCGCCGGCGATCTCAACTGCAAGCATCCAGCTTGGAACGCCCACACCGCGAATACCGATGGGAGACGGCTCTTGGCGGACGCGGAAGCCTTCGGGTACACGGTGTCCGGCCCGGAGACGCCAACACATTACCCGGACTGCCAACAATACCTGCCCGACGTGCTGGACATCGTTGTGCACCGAGGGCTAAGCTGCCAGATCACCCAGCAGGTGATCGACGACGAGCTACAGTCGGATCACCAACCTGTGCTCGTCGTCCTATCGGGGATGCCGACCCGGTTGAAGCCATCAGCGCCACGCCGATCCACGAATTGGGACTTGTTCACAGAAAGGATAGAGACCACGACGCCGGCTCGGCCCATTGCCAACTCCGCGGACGTTGAGTCATTCGCAAATGAAGTCACTGCTTGCGTACAACGCGCCTACGAAGAGGCGACAGCCACTACTCAAACGGAGGGGAGAGTGCTACAGCCGCCCCTACCGCCACAGTTACGAGCTATGATCGCCGAGAAGAGGCGCCTACGCAAGCAGTGGCAGACACTACGCTGCCCTACTCTTAAACATCGGCTCAACCGTCTTGCGGACAAGGTTAAGGCCGAGCTAAAGGCCCAGGCCGCCGCGAGCTGGGAAGAAACTATAATGGACGCTGAGGGCGACTGGCCCTCAATTCACCGACTCTGCAGAGCTCTCTCGAGTACCCCAGCTCCGGTGCGCCCCCTACTGAACAGCGACGGGGCTCTTCGGTACGCAGCTGAGGACCGCGCGGAGGTCTTCGCCCAGCACCTGGAGCGTCAGTTCTGCCCGAACCCAACGACAGAGTTCGAACATGTCGCAACAGTCGAGAAACACCTTGGGGACTACTTCGCTACGCCGATAGCTCCCGAGGAGGATCCCATCTTTTTCTCGCCTGGCGCAATCAGACGCGCCATCCTGAAGACGAAGCTAAAAAAGGCCCCCGGTGCTGACAGTATCACCAATACAGCGCTGCGCCACCTGCCGCACCGCATGGTCGCGGCCCTGGCGCGCCTGTTCACGGCGATACTGCGCACGGGGACCTTCCCTGCTGCCTGGAAGGAGGGGCGCGTCATAATGCTGCCCAAGGCGGGGAAAAACATACTGAAGCCGGAGAGCTATCGGCCAATCACGCTGCTGTCGACCATCTCCAAGGTGTTCGAATCACTCCTGTTGCGGCATCTAACACCGCACATCACACCGCGTCCGGAACAATTTGGGTTTCGGGCGGAACATAGCACGACGCTTCAATTGTCGAGGGTACTGCACCTGCTGTCGTCATCGATGAACAAGAAGGAGTACGCGGTTGCAGTATTCCTCGACATGGAGAAGGCCTTCGATCGCGTGTGGCACGATGGCCTCGTGTACAAGTTGGCCACATCCAACACGCCCCGTCGCGTAGTAAGAGTGGTCTCTTCCTTTCTGTCCAACAGGAGCTTCAGAGTGGTGGTTGATGGAGCGCTGTCCGCCCCTCGCCCCGTGCGGGCGGGTGTGCCGCAGGGCAGCTGCGTATCGCCGGCGTGTTACTCACACTACACCGACGACATCCCCACCACGCCAGAATCGACGCTCGCGCTGTACGCCGACGACGCCGCGTACATCACAACTTCGTTGAACGCGCGGTACGCGGCAGTCAAGATGCAGCGCGCCCTCGATCTGCTCCCGGACTGGCTCGCCAAGTGGCGGCTGTCGGTCAATGTGAGTAAGACGCAGGCGATAGTCACGGGGTTCGCGCCCCTCCCACCACGTCTGAAGCTCCAAGGAGCCGACGTCGACTGGACGCCCCAGGCCAAGTACCTGGGTGTGACCATCGACCGTCGGCTCACGATGGGGTTGCACGTTCGTAGGGTCGCCGCGCAGGCCAGAATCGCACGCCAGCTCCTCCGTCCAGTGCTCTCGTCCCGACTCCCAGTGCGTGTCAGGATCGGCGTGTACAAGACGTACATACGCTCGATCCTGACGTACGCCACACCAGCATGGTACGCCCTCACCAGCGAGGGACACCGCAAGCTCCTCCGCGCGCAACAAAACCTGACGCTGCGGACCATACTAGACGCCCCTCACTGCGTGAGGAACGACGTGATACAGCGCGACCTCGGGATTGAGAGCCTGGACGAGTTCGTGCGACGCCTCGCGAGGGTCTTGTTCGCGCGTGCCGACGCATCTGCTTGGCACCATGTCAAGCACCTGGCGCCCTGGCACGCGCGCCCACCTGACGCGAGACGCCTGCCCCGCGACCTGGTGGCGGACGTCGACGACCCCATCGCACCGGACCGGACTCCCGAGTAGGCCGCCCCCAGGCTACACGCGGCCTACTCGAACATAAAGACTCTACACATACTCTCACCCCGGCGCGCGGCCTGTGCTAAGTTAATATAGGCAGGTCGCGTTCCGAAACTCACACACTCGCCACTTCACACTCGCTGTGACTCACGTGTCGGATAGGTGCTAGGTTAATATAGGCTTATTCGACACATACATATGGGCGGTGTACCCACACCACACGACCGCTCACACTCTCACTGACGGCTCTGCAGTCCGGGCCGTGATCGGCTAGATCTGAGATCGGTGCGGACGGGAGCCACATACCCTCTGCAGGCTCGCCCCCAAAGTCGGCACCCTCGTCGCTGGTCGTCCTCGCTGGGCCTCCCCCAGGTCACTGGGGGTCTCACTCGGCGGGGACTGACCGCCGTAGGTGCCGTGAAGAAGCGGCGCTGATGGACAGCGCCGCGGCGCGTCTGCAGAAAACTCACAAGCAAATAACTCACAGGCGTGCGTTGCTAATTTATTTTAGCAGGCGCACGCCATCCTCAGCCGTCGCCAACTACGGCAACCTAATGACCGGCCCGTAGTCACGGGCCGCGGAAGGATTCCGCGGGCAGGGGACGCAAGTCCCGATACCGCTCGACGCGCCCCCTTGCGGGGGCGCCGCGATCATCCACATAACCAATCAGTTCCTCGTCACAGGCAGTCACTTCAGTGCCTACATAGAGTCCTTTCCATCTGCTACGAGACAGAGGGCTTGGCTCAGCAGGGACCGTACTCGCTACCATCTACAGTTGAAAAAGTATTTTCATTTAAGTACATCCAACGTGGTAGCGCCTTCTTCACAGTGACAGTGTCTTGTCGCCTTTCAACCCTCCAATCCAGCAACATTGTACGACCCATCGTGCAAACAGACCTTCTAGAACCAGAATCTATACAAAAGTATGCAAAGTAATAACATCAGTCCGCAGTATAAAGTAGATACGAGTACATATGTTTAGGTGATATTTATGACATGAGATATGTTTGACATTTTTGTTTAAAAGTTTCCCTGTACTTTGATATAGTTTGTATGAGCATTAGTATTAATAAATAATCAAGTCAAACATGTCATAATAAGACGCCTGTGTATCCTTCGTACTTCTGTCCATCCAGTGTCCATTTCTGGGAACAAAAAACATAAGATTTTAAGATATTTTGATATACTTGTTTATATATAATATAAAACAAAGACGCTTATTCAGTTTGTAGTTTGTACGCTTATATCTTTAAAACTGCACAACGGTTTTCGTCAATAGACAGTGATTCAAGAGGAAGGTTTATATGCATAATTGTCCCGAAATTCCTACGGCAGAGAGAAAAATGGGATATGCGCGTACAAAGTCGCGGGCAATAGCTAGTAACTAATGAAAAAATTGTCTATAGGTTATAGTTATGACTAACTGACCCGTGCCCACTTCGTTGGGTGGTATTTTTCGGGTTAATATATAGCCCATTACACTCACAAATAACGTGGCTTTCTATTGGTAATAAAAAGTTCAAAATCGGTTCAGTAGAACCAGAGATTACCCCCTACAGCCTCACAAACGTTGTCCGGCATTTTGCTGAACTGGACCTATTTGGCGCAGCCGCGGGGCACACAATGTAATTGCTTTAGAATCAAGTTCCTTTTTATTTGTGTTCCCGTCTTTTTACATTGTGTGTGTTTGTGTGTGCCAAATAAACTAGTTTTCTTTCTTTTCTTTAGTATAGATAGGGAATTTATAGGTATTTGAGCTACGTTAATAACATTCAAACAAAAGCACAATGGAAAGAACCAAATTCTCACCTGTATCTTCAATGCCAACCTCAAGGCTGCCATCATTGGTTGATGCGGCGGCGTCTATGTCCTTCAATTAGTTTGTGTTGATCCTCATTTTATTTATCAACTAAATCAACTGGCACTGATCTCACAGGCACATAAACACTGACTTCGGCACACCAAAACATTTCTTGCAGAGTAGTAAGCATCTGTATATTGAGCGACCAGAGGGTCACTCAATACAGTAAACAGTACCAGAGGGTGTGCTAAGCTGTTGATTTTTCAGTGGGGTTATTAGCCATGGCTCCAATGGTTCTTCATCATGCAGCACCTACAATATGTATAAAGAATTATCCACATATATAGCTTTTATCTTACTAAGCAAACATGTATAGTGTGGAGTTAGCACATATTACACTAGGAATCATATCTTGCTCCTGGCTCTCGAGCATTGATATTTAAAGTTAAAAGGTCACACACAACTATAACAATAGGTTTAATATACCTAGTAGGTATATAGCATGCATAGTATAACTACACAAGTAGGTATTTTAGCCAAATTAAGAAATTTATGAAACAATATCAATAGTGAAGTACAGCTATACAGCTTACTCATCCAATGAACGACCCTTGTGGTGCACGTTGACCTAGGCGTGCTCCTCATGTGACTTTAGCGTTAAATTTCAATATTGAATGCAGTCACTCCCCTATGGCAGTGGGTTTGAAGCATTCCTATATTTCTTCACAACATTACGCTCGTCTTGATTGATGAGGAGCTTAATAAGCTTCCGTACCTCGCAGTTACGGTCGTTTATCTCTGTAACATAGTAAGGTACCTACTATAAAGGCTTTGCAAATTGGATAGTACAATATTAACAGTTTGGTATGCAATGACACTCACTTGGGTCTCCACAGAAAGTCCATAAGGGGGTTGTCTTTGCAGAGATTGCCGAGGTTCATCCACAGGCTTCACAATCGTACCTTTTTTGACCCGATAGTACCCGGTACAAAGACAGAATCCCTCCAAATCCACATCATCTCACTTTCGTGACGGTTTTTGCGACTTGGCGTCGCGTAATCATATCGCACCTGTGTTCCAGCGCTACTAAATCCCTTGCTTAATATGCTTCGTCCATAAAAAAACCACATAAACAGTAAATAATTATAATCACGAAACTCTCCAATAACACGGTTGTCAGGCGTTGTCATGGCTACCGAATAATATCGCTACGCTTATCACACTGTCAAAATTCGGCGCTAGCCCATAGCGAAATTCGCAAAAGTTAACGACAAAGTTCGGTAATTTGACATTTGCTTGCGATGAAATTAGCGCGTTTTGAATGTAGAGACTAGGTACCAAATATCGGTAAGTTCAAATCGTTAGGACTTAGCGACCGAATGCGGTCGCTACGCTGTCGTTATCTATGTCGAGACTGCCGGCCCTGATCATTGACTAAAGGTGGAATCATATTATGGGACGCGTCCATCAGCCGCAGCTTATGGACGCGACTGAGCAGTGTGTACAGTCGGTGGACGTCCAGCGAACCAGATTTCTACCGGACGGCTGACCGCTCAAGGACAGCCCAAGGTTGCGTCCGCGGATGTTGTCCGATAGTGTGTACAGTTCAATGTACATTCATTATGCAGATACCTCTAAGTTACGTCCATAAGCTGCAGCTTATGGACGTGTCCGATAATATGTTTCCAGCGCCGGTAATCGGCTGATAGGTAGCCAGAGTTCCCAACTTAGGGGATTTCTCCCCAAATTTAGGGGGTAAATAAGTATGCCTGTTAATATTTTTTTAGAGGCTCTATATTTTTAGATGTATTTTAATTACAAGTATTGGCCCTGAAGTAACCCAATCCAGCTAATCTATTTTAGTTATTGACATAGCGACACGTAAAGACATCTTTCTAGATGTCTTTACGTGCTATTCTTCTTCAGTAAGAAAGCGGATTTTACTTTAGAAAATTTTAAAAGGTTTTATTTTTCTGTCGGCTAACTGGACATGAAAAATATATACCTTCATTTGCTGCCTTGTAATAAATACATTTTTTGTTCACTCGACACAGAATCATACAGTGCCAAGAGATATAAATATGGAAAACGGAAAGGCGCGTGCGCGCCAAATTCAAACTGAATTTAATTAAAGTTGCATTCGTTGCGGTAACTTCAGCTATTTCAAAAATTCTCTCTTTTTTTTCAAATTTAAGTTTTACATTTTTTTGTAACTATAGTTAAATAATTATTTTTTGAGCGTTAGGAAATCATCTAATAAAGGACAATGCCAGAAACTCTATAGAAGTTTGCCCCAGTAAAAAAAAGTCATTTACAAGCATGAAATATGCAGTACCTTATTGCTTATTTATTACAGACAACTAAACATTTTTCCTAACGCCTGTAGAACTTGCCGTTTCTCTTAAAATATAAAAACAATAATGGCATTGATTACAGGTTAGACGCAGTTTGTAAGTGTTAAAATAAATTATAGATGTGTTATAATTTAGTTTATCTCTAGGAGGGCCCCATTCTGCTATTCAAGGAACTACTTATTAAGGATTAGTCCCCATCCTAAGTGTAACTAGGATGAAAATAAAAAGCATATTATACAAAGATGATTTATTATCTCTAAGTCCTCGGTCTAGAATAAATATATCATTTGCTCTAAAATATGACCTCATAGGCCCATTTTCATCTTCAAACAATTTTGAAATTATTTCAAAGTCCGTCTGTGTTGCTGCATATGGGCCCTGACACATCAATGATGTGCCCATCACAGGCAACTATTAAAAAAGGCTTTATTAAATTATTATATTTATGCAAACTGTATGTTTTTTTCTGGTAAAAATAGTTGCTACTCTTTTGAATATAGATGTATGTACCATCGCAAATAACAATAGCCGGCATTTCTGTTAATGGAGCATTTGGGCTACCAAAAAGATTATTTGGTATGAGCAAATTCCGCTGAGCAACCTCTTCTCTAGAAATATGCTGCAACCCAACATGATTATTTACAAAATGATTTTTAAAATAGTCCCGCATTCTTTTTAAATGAGATTCTAATGTGGAACGTGGCGTGTTGTATAAAGTTGATAATCTATTGTCACTATCACCAGTCCTGAGCTTAGTTAAATATATAGCTAAACAAGTTTTACCTTTGTTAATATTTTCAAGCACCGATATTTCACTAAACAAACTTAAAAACTCTAATACATTGAGACCAGTCCAATAGTGACAAATATGATTCGGCATCTCATGAACATTTTCGAAATCCATTGCGTCTACATTTCTTTCCATAACACGGATTAAGTCTTCTATTTGTTGAGCTGTGAAGCGATTGGATAGATTATTGTTGTTATTTAATAATGACCATTCATTTGCATATAAATGTGTTTCACAGACACGAGAGTGAATAGGCACATATATATGATATTGTTTAACAAGCATGATCTTAATTAATAATGGAATCAAGTGACCACATTGATTGACACAGCCTTGAAAAATAAAATGCCTAGAAGTATTCGCTGTTCGTTTATAATGTGGCAGAATAATTGCATCAGCTGATGCCGATGAAACCTGTTGTTCTAGAGGGTGAGGTGGTGGTGGAGGCACTGGTATTGCTTGCTGAGGTACTATCAGTTGCTCTGGTTCAACAGGTTGAAGTTCTACTTCAGCATGCTCATTTTGTGTCCGGTTGTACTCTAACACTTTGTGCTACCTGGCGAGTAGCATGCATCCAACACAAATGACATACATATGCATCTCTTGATGTCAACTGCAAAGAAAAATATTATTTCAATGCATAATAATAGCTATGATTTAAAGGTATTTGGTTTTTTTTTCTTAGGAGAATAGAAAGATGTAAGTAACTTGTTTTCAATATTACTTTTCTTAACAGTACTGTTGTGTTTTTTGTTGTTCTATCCTAGTGTAATATTCGCTTGAAATAATCATGTGAATTATAAAGCCTATTTACATTTCCAAACATTCTTTCAAGGTTGTTAAAAATATGACATGTCCCATGCATATAGTCACAGTGTTGGGGTTGCTGGATGGTTAAGAAAACATTACTACTGACCTCAAAATGCATCTTATCCCATGAAAGTATAGTGACTATTATTGGATCACTGGCTTCAACTGTATGATATCTCACACGCCGTCTTCTTTCCAAAACAGATCGTCCACATTCCAGACAAACATGTGTGTGGCCCAGTTCTCTTTCAGCATCCATATTTCCATTTGTACAATGCTGGTTTAATCGCAAGAAGCACTCTTGACAGATCACAGCATCTGGTGGAAGCTAAAAGTTAAATATACATTTTAGTATTGTTTACTGGTATTAGGAATTGGTTGCTAGCTAAAAAAAACTGTTGACTATACATACTTGTTGCGACGATATCCACGATGCGAGAAGACTTTGCCCTTTGACTTTGCTTGAATCTTGTAATGAAGAGACAACATGTCTTAACATCCTATCGACACTCAGGTAACAATTTATGCACCGCAACATCGTTCACCAAATCACAAGTAATGCTCAGAATCCGTGATACGTAGCACAAAGTCAGCAAGCAGCGGGAATCGAGATCCGTGGTCAAAAGCAAAAGTCGTCGGTAAGGGAAATCAAAGTAAATAATAGGCAAAGTAAAATGTGAGTCGCGAGCGCAGATAAAAAGAGCGAGCGAATGACATTGACATTTTGAGTTTGACAAACGCGCGTAAACAACGTTCCTTTACACAAAATCCATTATTGCGAAACTATTATGCGATATTTGTTTTCCTAATAACTTGCATAATAATCTTAAGCAATTAATAATACATAGATACGGTTAACGTTATTATAATACTGTAATAATATTTTAGGTGGCATGAGTTTCCGTTTTTTTTTTTTTTAAGTACTAAAGCATTTTTTGGATTGTGAATCATGCGAAAAACGTAACGCAATTGGTCGCCAGTAATGAGGAAATGTCAATACAGAACTTCAGTGGTTGAATGTCTTTTAAAATTATTTTGTAATCGGCAAGTTCTAAAGAAAAATAATTTGTGATGAAAAGGACCTATATTCATTATTATTATTTTCGTTTATTTACATTTTCTGTAAATTGCTGGGGCACGATCTGGCATTGTCCTTTTGCATTAAAATTTTACACAATAGTTGTTTTTTTTTTTCTAAATCATAATTAGATAAAAAAAAACAACTATTGTGTAAAATTTTAATGCAAAATTTTTATTTAGAGTTTGTAAATATATATAAACGGAAAGTGTGCACGCTTAATTTGTTGTTTGTTTTAACGAAGCGTGTTTTTAGTCTTTACACTTATAATTATAGAGCAATTCTTGACTGCGAAAGTGCGAACACATTCAATGAGTTTTTCTTCCATTATTAGGTACCTCTAAGTCGCGTCCATAAGCTGCGGCTTATGGACGCGTCCAATAATATGTTTCCACCTTTAAGGTGGAATCATATTATTGGACGCTTAGAGGTATCTGGATAATGAATTTACATTGAACTGTACACACTATCGGACATCATCCGCGGACGCAACCTTGGGCTGACCTTGAGCGTTCGGACGTCCGATAGAAATCTGGCTCGCTGGATGTTTTTGTCAGTCGAAACTGTCCGCGGACAGTGTGCACGGGATGTGGGACGCGTCCGTGCGTCAGAGGGACACGGATTACGTAGGAAGTTGCACATACATGCAAGATAAATATTATATATTATAAATATTATGTACCTAATAATGGAAGAAAAACTCATTGAATGTGTTCGCACTTTCGCAGTCAAGAATCGCTCTATAATTATAAGTGTAAAGACTAAAAACATGCTTCGTTAAAACAAACAACAAATTAGCGTGCACACTTTCCGTTTATATATATTTACGAACTCCAAATAAAAATTTTGCATTAAAATTTTACACAATAGTTGTTTTTTTTATCTAATTATGATTTAGAAAAAAAAAACAACTATTGTGTAAAATTTTAATGCAAAATTTATTAGAAGATTTCCTAACGCTCAAAAAATAATTATTTAACTAGAGCTACAGTTACAATAAAATGTAAAACTTAAATTTGGAAAAAAACAATGGAGAGTTTTTGAAATAGCTGAAGTTACCGCAACGAATGCAACTTTAATTAAATTCAGTTTGAATTTGGCGCGCAAGCGCCTTTCCGTTTTCCGTATTTATATCTCTTGGCACTGTATGATTCTGTGTCGAGTGAACAAAAAATGTATTTATTACAAGGCAGTAGCAAATGAAGGTATATATTTTTCATGTCCAGTTAGCCGACAGAAAAATAAAACCTTTTAAAATTTTCTAAAGTAAAATCCGCTTTCTTACTGAAGAAGAATAGCACGTAAAGACATCTAGAAAGATGTCTGTACGTGTCGCTATGTCAATAACTAAAATAGATAAGCTGGATTGGGTTATTTCAGGGCCAATACTTGTAATTAAAATACATCTAAAAATATAGAGCCTCTAAAAAAATATTAACAGGCACACTTATTTACCCCCTAAATTTGGGGAGAAATCCCCTAAGTTGGGAACTCTGGCTACCTATCAGCCGATTACCGGCGCTAGAAACATATTATCGGACTCGTCCATAAGCTGCAGCTTATGGACGTAACTTAGAGGTATCTGCATAATGAATGTACATTGAACTGTACACACCATCGGACAACATCCGCGGACGCAACCTTGGGCTGTCCTTGAGCGGTCAGCCGTCCGGTAGAAATCTGGTTCGCTGGACGTCCACAGACTGTACACACTGCTCAGTCGCGTCCATAAGCTGCGGCTGATGGACGCGTCCGATAATATGATTCCAACTTAAGTCGTTAATTTTTGACAGGTAGGCTGACGCCTCGGAAAGTAAGTCGCAGTAATCGGTATTGCTCACATTACTGATATTTAAAATCGGCGAGGATTTTTCCACGGTTTCGAAAAGACAATGTCCAAATTCGCCCTGTGAAACAAAAGTATCGGACATACACGATAATTCATGTTCTATTTTATTATATCAGTTGCAAATACTTTTATAACACGGACTAGCTGCAAGCCAAAATGAACATTTAAAAGTATTTTCGCGAATAATAACATGAATCGCCGCCATCTTCATCAAACGTCATGTCATGTCAAAAAAGATTAGGGATGCCCAATCCAATCGATTTAATTTTTAAAGAACTGTAGTGTAATTATTTTTAATATGAATCATATTCTGAATTTATTTCGAATAAAGAGCAAATAGAAGATACAATAAAAAAAGCATTCAATTACCATTCCATATATTATTCCCTAAATGTATACTTAATTCAAAAAAACCTACTGAGTATAGGTACTTTGTGCATGAGGTCATACTCGATTTTAAATAGATAGTAAGAATAATAATTAATAATTATAATTTATCGTTTATTCTCTCTTCACAAAGTTACTTAATATTAATTTGTACAAAAAATGTCGCAGCTGTAATCCACCTTTGTGAGAGACTGGTGCCTGATATAGGTTTTTGAGAAAAACCTGTGATACAGGTCACCAGGCCCCCTCCACGGCTAGAATAAGCTTTAACGGAGCTACCGTGCAAGAGTCGAAATTATGCATACCAAAAATATGAACTAAGTACCCAAAAGTTAGACAATAGGTATGCTCAACACAAAAGAAGAAGTGATAACAAAAATAAAATATAAAATACCTACCTATAATTCTGCAGAAGTTATTGAGTCATGTTGTGATATAATGCGTGAGAGAGTGTATTGTGAAGTGTTAGACTAGTAGGAGATGTATGTGAGCAATTCAGCAGTGATTGAGGTGAGTGCAGGTGGCTTTTGTGGAGTGAGTGCAGCGAGAGTTGTTTTTCAAGGAGGTCAGAAACAGCTACGTATGTACGGGGTTGGTCAAAATTATTTCTATTTCTGAACGGTCAAAAGATTCTCTGTTTTAAGATAGTCCAGGTTTTTTAAGTATTTTTTTATTAAATTTCTTTAATACAGCTTGAACGAGTTTTTGGATATAGGTTTAAGGATTTATTCAATTTATTGTACAGATAATGCCCAAGGAAGCAAAAGAATCTTTTAGGGAGTGTGGATTTGAATTGTGCCGTGGGACATACCCTACCCTTTCGTCGGTTATCTTTGAGTAGCTTCGCGTCAAACTGTATTTGAGAATGTTTTTTAATTACTGTAAGTAATATGAACGTTTGTCTGACTGTGAGAATAATGCTGAAGTGATCAAAACCTTCGTATTTCACCATGATCATTATTCAGGGTTTTCTTATGATCGTTTAAGAAAGTGTGTGGTTTACTTCTAACTAAACGATTAGGTATTTACGACCATTAATATAAAAATAACTCTCCTTTTGGGCTTCGCCGCAATCGGATAAAAATACTTATCGATACTGAATACATTAAGTAGGTAGTTACTATAAATGTTTTTGTTAAGTTATACAAATGTTATTAAGTATTAATATTATAAAAAGTATCGAAGAGTGTTTTTATAGGTAAAGTAGGACATTGTCATCCTTGTTACAAAATCTTAGGGAATATCGATAAGTTGTATCGTATTTTTACACACACTCCTATTTTTGACGTCACTAAATTGTCACTTGACTGTCTGTCATCCACCTGTGCTTTCACTGTTCTGTTTACATTAGCGTCGCTTGCTCTTTGTAATTGTGTCGGTGTGTTTTGGTGACTTTCGGGACTACTAATATTCCGTCTTGGCTATTATAATGAACTCTGATTGCTTTAAAAAACGACTTACCTGGCTGTGATTTTCGGAGAACCGCTCAAACGATAACTTGGCAGTTATAAATGGACTAACGCATACGCTATGGAAAGTGTATTTTGTGTAAATTGCGGCTCTGCTGGTGGTTCCATGTTGTTGGAAGATGAACAGATTCGTCATTGAGTACAGCAATGGACTGCACCTCTTTTGGTAATTACATTTTTACTTTGTTTGCACCTATATTATTTTTTGTTGTATCTACATATATTATTCTGTTTGCAATCTCTCTGACTTTTTTTTTTTACTAATATGTTTCTATACTTGACCTTACACATTATGTTTGCAATTATCGTTTTCACAAAAAAAAAGAAACAATTTATAAAGTATTTTGGTATATTCATTATAATAGAAACAATCTGATAGGTAAATACTCTGTAAAAATACAATTGAACTAAGTATGTTTTTTTTTAGGTTCAAGCTCATGATCTCATATGCACCACTTGTTGGACAAGAGCTCAAGAGATGACTAACACTTCAGTAACAAGTAATGTTGAAACTGTGCACTCTGCAATTGAATGCTGGCACCTCGGGCACGCTCACATCATCTGATTGCTCTGAGAACTGACACTCAACATAATGTGAATATCAGAAATATCATCATAGAAAGACTTATGCCATTGGAGGTACTATTATATATATTATTATTGGGCCATTTTTAAAATTGGATTTGCAGTGGGTGCCGTTGATCTGACTTGCTATTTTCTTGTTTAAGATATGTGCATCACATTATATTTGCCATCCTTGTTGGCAAATATGTGATCGTGCTGCCAGGCATTATTCAGCACCATCTTCATCAAGGGATACTCCTACAACAAGCAATCATCCGGGTTGTGCCAATTGTGGTATTCATTTCAATAGACAAAGACGGCATATTCTCCATAATGAAGCCATTCTTGTGCAAATACAGCAATGAGTTGCACCACAAATAGTAAGCTTTAACTTCCATTTGTAACTATTTATATTTATAATGGCTCTGTATAGAAGAGAAAATAAAAAAATGTTTATTTTATACTTATAACATGTTTTTATATTACAGGTGACTGCAAATGATTACATATGTGATGCTTGTCATACATTATTTGTTTGGCTATGGTAAACATCAGATACCCATGCAATAACGGTCATTGACCCTCATACATTTATTGACTTTCCAAATAACAAAAATAGAAATAATGACATAAAGCTGTCCTGTATCAACTTTTATCGTGATCCTTTAGGTTTTCTAGTAATGAAAAACGGTTCATAATTTATTGTTTGAGTATCCACGAAGGGATATTAGGGAAACATCTTTGTACTTTATTGCATGTTTATCTGGTGCCGACCATAGTATGCTTAAACTTGCCTGATGTGCTGTTTTGTTTAGCTAATAGATATTTTCTGGTCAGTTATAGTCATGCAACATTTGTAGTGTAAATTGTTTTATTTATTGTACTATAAATGCAATGTGTAACCAACAATATATATTTTTTTTGTTGTAGATTCAGCCATCGGATTTGAATGAACTACAATTAAATAAATCCGAAACCATATGGAAATTACGAGGCAAAATTCACAGCCGCCATATCAGCAATAAAACATATTTTGTTTACATAGTAATTGATTCATCTCAAATTGGTCAACAAGCAATCGTACAATATTGCTGTAATTGCAGCGCAGCACCCAATGGTTCTGCGCCCATGTTACGACCATTATTTGGTATTAAAGCTATGCGAGACATCAAAATAATATCGACCCCTGCACAGTTTCTAGACTATGTTTTAATTGCCAATTTAGATGAACAATAAACGTGAAATTAAAATCTGTGTTTTATTTCTTATTCAAACATAATCAGTAAGTTAAAGTAGGACTGTAGGTTTTAACACAACTTACCGGCTACCTAATTGGTAAGGCTGGTTTCATAGTCACGCGTTTGAACAGCGCGCAATGTTTTATATATACATTAATATACACAAACCTTTAATCTCACTCCAAAACCAATGCTAAGAATACAGGTATCCACTATCTACCTATGTTAATTAGATTCTATGCATTTAAACGTTGCACTTACCTACCTATTTACTTACACTTAGGCTTTAGAAACAAAAAACTGCAAAGGTACCTAATTATTTAGGTAGGTACTGAAAATAGCTAAATGTATTATGATTTTGTTAATAAGTTTCTTAAAGATCACTCGGAGCTATGACAAACTATATCTAATATTCGTTGTTATGGTTAGATTATAACCTCAAAATCTGATACTTTTTTGGACATATTTCTTTTCTGCAGCTAGTCCGCTATGAAAATAATCAATAAATAATCTTATAGGAGTTTACTAATGATCAACAATACAACACATAATTTTCCGATGCTCCTGGCTCCAGGGCGAACAATGTATGGGCGCAGAGCAATCTCCTTTGATGAACCAGTTTTGACCTATCATCGGGCGAAATGTATGATGGAGACATTTCGCTGAACAAGCGTTTCGAATTAGCGGAGGTCGCCATGGGCGACCTTTGGGTTTTTGTATTTCGACGAAATATATCTCAGCCACGATCTGGAGGGTCATCATTTGTTGACATCATGAATTACGTTATAACAACACAGATGAATAAAAAAAAAATCAAAAGAACTAAACAAATAGATATCGATCGATTAAGTTATTTCGCGTTACCCACACACAAGAAAAATAAATGCACTTACCGAAAGCTGGAGAAATTGACTAATTACCTGTAAATAAATGAACAGACACCTTAAAAAACTTACAAAACACGCACTTACTACACTATAGCAGCGCTAGGAACAATTCACAAGCCTTAAAATAAACACACAACGCGAATTCCGAATTTACAATACGGAGCGATATAATAAACACCGCAGTGCGCGCGAGGAGGGAAGGAGTGAATATAGATATTAACACATTATAAATTATACCTTCGTGGATTCGTTATGAATTTACCTGTTTATTGATATAAATATTTAAAGAATTAAAACTGACCTGGCCTCACAGTGACGTGATATGTTTTCATTTTGATAATTTTCGTTCACATAACCTTGAAACTTCATCACCATACATCGAATTTACACACATATTCACCAAAATAACACTTGATTACGATAACACTTATGTTTAGACATTCATAATACAACTTATTTCACTTCGAAACATACTATTTGTACAAAAACAAGTATTATTTACGCAACGACAAATCACGCGCGCCCGGTCCGCCGGCCGCGATGTAAACACTGGCTGCGAGTACCGTTAGCGCAAAAACGCTGCGTACAAAATATTATTTCAATGTTATAATTTTAAACTACTTCTTTTGTTTTTTTTTATGTTATTGTGATTTTGTTCTGTTTGTAACGTTACGATGTTATAAATAACAATATTTATTTATTACCGACTTCAAAAAAGATGTATTATGAATGGTACCTATGTTCATCAAAATCTCTGTGAACGTTTGAGACATTCATAGATACGACCGATTAGAAAATGATTTAATTTTATTACATATATAATAAAAGTCCAACTAAAACAAAAAAGGTTATAAAAAAATGTATTTTTTTTTGCCAGACTGTACTTACACTGTACGGCGTACTGAGCGTTATGGCGGGAATATCGGCGGACTTTTACTCTTTGAAAGACGATTACGATGTCAATACGAAACAATATTATTATCTAGTAGCCAAACTATGTTCATAGATAAGTAGGCTAGCTACTTATGTGTATTTGAAACTATATACAAGAATATTTACCATAACCATGGGGTCCCAACACGAAGAAAGAAAATTTAGTTCTAATAAATAATAATAGGTGGCGTGACATGTATTGATTTTTATTGAAGTTTGTGTAAAAATATTTTTTTTCTTTTTAATGGTCTTTAGAATAGTATGTTCTTATTTAATAAGCTCCCCTAAGCCCTAAATTATGGAATAATGGGCTTCTTACTCAACTTTGGAAGATTATTGGAACGAATCATTTAAAATCCGTACATTATGTAGCAATAGATGGCGCTGTCCGAAATTTTAGAGTTTGCTATTCAACTCATTTATTAAATTAAATAGGTACTACTACTCGGGCGAGTTGCTTGGTAACTGCCTCGAATGACGTTTGTGCAAAGTGCAGTGTGCAAAAAAATTTTTGTTACCATTTCATATTCTTTTGAAAATTATTATTTTGTTTTTTTTTTTAAACATGTACATGTAGGTTTATTATTAAATCGAATGTATGAATCTGTATTAGTTATCTTGCATTTACCAACACAATATTTAACATATTTAGCCATTCAAATCTTTATAAACAATTATATCGCGATCTATTTTCAAGGAAACATTCATAATAAACACTAATCTCAATCATAGAAAGATTATTATAGTAGAATAGCAAATCAGTGCTAGGAATCCCAAACTAAAATAAAGATTCAATATTAATACCTAATGTAGGTACCTATTACTTTTCCTTCTTTTTAACTTAAGAATCGAGTAAGGTTATGTACCTAATTTATTTTTTTCATTAACTTGAATAAGTATTCAAGTAATTTAAACAATTAAGTAAATTTAATGTGAATAATTTGAACTTAAATGGAACAATTCGATTTCGATGAAAATAACAATAATTAATAGGTGTAAACGCAACGGTAATGATGCTATCCCTACTGTCTTCGACGTCACGGCGGAGAGCCGCGCGCGCGCGGGATTACGGAGGGCAGCTCAGTGTCGCGTTTGTAGGTATCTACGCGCATTTCAAATGGACGCGCTGAGCCGCTGATTTAAGTCGCTGTGTGTGTGTGCTTGTGCATTATTTGTCTCGCCCGCAACGCGTTCAGATTGGCCGCTTTGGCCGAAACGGGTCAGGAGGACTACCTATAATAATTACCTATAGGTACTAGCATAACCGAATAATCACCTCAAAGTAGGCATATAAGAAAATTTGTAACAACGCAAGCTTCAAGGTCAAGTCTAGTATTAGGTATAGTATCTGTGGCCTAGCTAGCAGTAGCAGTAGAACCCGTAGTGGGGTCTCCGTCTAGGCTGAACGAATTATATGGCGCACTAAATTTAAAAACTCCGACCCCGACTTAGGTGCTGATAAATCCACCTCCGTAACATTGTAGGATGCTACCTACATACAGTTGCAGTGATAAATTAAGGAACAAAAATATTCGTATTTACAACGTGTAACAGAATAAACGCAACACATCTTAAGGGGTCATTGTACTCATCATTATGAACAACTTTTACTCTGGGACCAATCACGAAATCGCGAAAAAAAACAGCTGTTCAGTACATTTTGTCTAGTTATGCGCACAGAAAAGTATGGGGGCGAAGATGTTTTCGCGATTTCAGTGTAAGAACCGTGATTGGTAGACAGTTGAATTATTCACAGAATGTGTATCTATTGCCGCTAATACAAAAAAATGGCCAAGTGCGAGTCGGACTCGCGTGCAAAGGATTCCGAACGAATTTTTTTTTTTAACATGTTATTTTAACACTACAGACTTCTAATAGGTTTTCCTGTAATATTAGGGAAAGATCTATTATCTCCATTTTTTTCAAAATTTTAGGCTCAGTAGTTTCGGAGATAAGGGGGGGGAATGGTAATTTTTCGTCTAATTTCTTGAATAACTTCAAAACCATTTATTTTAAAATTATGAAAAAAAAATATTTAAAACGCTCATAGTAAGCCCTTTCATTTGATATGTCACACGATATCGTTCAAAAAACTTTTTTTTTTAAATTTGATTTTCTAGTTTGACCCCAAAAGCGACATCCATACTAAAAATTTTATAGTTTACGTAACGCGTTCGTGTCGTAAGAAGTCCGTATGTGTATCCACTGGACCGATTCTGTTAAAATTTTAACAGAATCGGTCCAGTGGATCCGGAGAAAACTGGCTGTGACAGACGGACAGACAGACACCTGAGTGATCCTATAAGGGTTCCTTTTTTTTCGGAACCCTAAAAAGGGGGGCTCCCACACAAGAAACGGTTATTTTCGGGTTATGGTACGGAAACCTTCGTATAAGAGTCCGACTCGCACTTGGCCGGTTTCATACTTTGAAGTATCTTTACTAAAATCTATAGGTATTTACAGATTTTCATTTATTCTATCCAATCTATTTGGTTTTTAAAATAAAAGTAACTTATTATCGAATTTAAAATTTCCCAAAAAACTAAAGGGAGCAAAAAACGTGTTCTGGTTCGAAACCCTTCGTGTGAGAGTCCGACTCACACTTGACCGGTTTATAGGTACTTTACAGAGTTTTATCTAATTCTATCCAATCTATTTGGTTTCAATAATAAAAGTAACTTGTCAAATTATAAACGATGTTTTCACTATTTCTCTATTTTGAGTAAATATTCGAGTCATTTTAAATATTTGTTGAAATCTCTACATTACTCTCGTAACGACGACGTCAGCTTCAAGGTCAAGTGGACAAGCGACAAACAATACAGTACCTACAATACGCTTTCAACGCCATCTATTAGTTGGAATTCGAGGAAATCGCGCTTGCAAGTTGTCACTGCTAACACCATCTAGCACGCGTACTCAAAACCAAGATAATTCGTCTGAATTAATTTTTACGGCGGTCGCGTTTCTTTGTATGAGATGAGGCATCTGTACGCTAGTATTATATTATCTGTGCCATAACATATTACGAAAGACGGCGGCCGTTGTGCACTAAATGTGTGCATTACAAAAGTTTCGTTACTTTTTCACTGATATATTTATTACTTTTCGTAAAAGTATTGCTCAATATGGAATCTACATTTATTTCTCAGTAATTCTACATATTTTTTTTTAACATTACTTTGTGAATCCATCTTCAAACACAACTTTTGGCGCCTAGAATTTTACCTAAACGTCGATCGTGTCGAAAAATGTCAAATGATTTTTATTCTGTTTTTTCTTTCACCAAACCAAAGATAAGCGGGGGACGGACGCGGTGCGCAGCTGTGTGCGTGTGAGTGGATAGATAGCTATTGTTGTATTCTTGTCTTCTATTCATAACGACTCGAGTCGAAGGCATTTAATTTTATTAGTAAAATAAGGTACCTATGTTCATTATTTGCTTTATTTTTGTCGGCTACTTTGGGGAATCGTTAGTGAATGTACAGACTAGTAATGCGTTTTTTGGAAATTTCTTCAACGTGCCGAAATCTCAACATAGGATCTCGAGATCTAGGCCTTGTAAAAAAAACCTAGCAGATGCGTCATCCATAGATGGTCTTGGGGGAAAAACGGCCCGGCCGCATGTCACGTATCGGGTGCCTAAATATAAATAATTGGCATATTATTATTCTCATAATTATAGTCTTCATTTATGTTAAGCCTGTTTATGTTTACATAATTCCTTTAGGACGGTCTCAGCTTTGAAAAGCTAAGACTTCTTCTGTCTTATTTCTGTATTTTTTTACTAAACTTCAAATACTTACTGTTATTACTAAACTAGCTTTTGCCCGCTACTTTGTACGGCCATTTCCTGTTTTTTCCTGTACCCGTGGGAATTTCGGAAAATCCTCTCTTAGTGCCCCCCTACACTCCCCAAGAAACATAGGTCCTTTCTCAGGCTCTAGACTGTCTGTGTACTAAATTTCATTTGAATCGGTTCAGTAGTTTTGGCGTGAAAGCGCGACAGACAGACAAAGTAACTTTCGCAATTATATTTAAATAATTATATAACAATATAATAATATTGGTAAGGATGATTGATAATGAAAACAAGACAAATAGTACAAATGTTATGCCAAGTATTATTAGTAGGTAAAAGACAAATATTCCAATAGGTAATTTACATTTACGCGATGTCTGTAAATCTTTCTGAACTAAGAATAAAAAAATTAAAAAACAAGAATTTTCAATAAACATAACATTAATGTTCACACTTCATAGATATTGATAAATCTATTCATCTTTAAAAAATATATATAAATAGCAACGTGATAGTCGTTTAGGGTGACCATAATCGACTAAACGAATTAAAAAAATGTAACCGACTTCCAAAACAAAACACTACAAACTATAAAATAACTTTAACTTGGTTTTTTTTTTTTTTATCCACATTGCACCTACCACTATTATTCTCTTCATCACCCAAAGGTTGACTGGTAGAAAATGCCTAAGGCATTAAGTCCGCCTCTGTACATCTGTGTGCGTAAAGTGTTAAATAAATAAATAAATAAATAAATAAACTTTAATTTCGGAAGTCGGTGTTTTTAGTTTTTTGACACCGACTTCCGAAATTAAAGTTATCGTCAATACGAATGAAATAAGCCCAAACACTTAGTAGTTCCTACATACCGATGTGAAGTTCCTTTGACTTTCTGTCGTCTCCATCATCAGGTCTGATCCAAATCTTCATTGTTTTGTAGTACCTATCACCCGATATATCGAACCGAATATCAAGTTTTTACCAGATGCGTGCCTACAATTTTCGAGAGTTGCCCTCGATTTCTCAGGGTTTCCATCATCAGATCCTGACGTGGTGGGACCATCTCGGAAGAATACCCTTTCATATAAAAAACATTTCATCATTCATCGAAATCGGATCACAAACGACGAAGTTATCCGCGAACACACATAAAAAAAATATAAATATACGCTGTCGAATTGAGAACCACCTTCTTTTTTAGAAGTCGGTTAAAAATACAATTATGATAATCAGAGTACACAGTCTCAAAGATCCACTCTAAACAGGGTGGTAAACGTGAAGACGATGTATATTGGTGTCTGAAATGATCTTCTGAAGAACCACACAGATTGAGTGGATTTGTCCAGGCAGTGCACGCATTTGCAGTAATTGTGAAGCTCAACTCAACAATTATAAAATTAACTAGAGCGACTTTGAACTTTTCATTTTAGTTTTATCAATGTTTTGACATTTGTGTTAGGAATTTAAAAAAAAATCCGAGCTAAAACCGGACCGAGGCCATACAGCCGCAATTATCACCCTACCCCAGGTGATCCGGACAAACATCGCAGTATTCACAGTACTTACAAGTAAAGAGAAGCGAGCAGTGTCTTTGATATAGTCTACATATACTAATATATAAAGCTGACGAGTTTGTTTGTTTGTTTGCTTGAACGCACTAATCTCAGGAACTACTGGTCCGATTTGAAAAAATCTTTCAGTGATAGATAGCCCATTTATCGAGGAAGGCTATCACGCTAAGACCAACAGGAGCGGAGCAGTAATGAAAATAGTGACGCAGACGAAGTTGCGCGGGTCAGCTAGTCACCTATACCCTGGGTGCTCGAGTAAAGAAACGGAACAGTGACATGACAAAGCTTCTAAGCAAAGCTTATAATAACTGCGCTGTGATAGGTACCTACCGATTAATATTAGTGATGAGACGGATAGGTAGGTTATTCCTACCTACTCACTTAAATTTTGTTAGGTCTAATACTAGCTCACTAAAAATAGGCACCTATTTAGGTAATTTATCTATTTAGTACGTAGTGATGTTTGTATAAATAGTACACCTAAGACCACCTATAGTACTGTCTTTCCTTTTTAACCGACTTCCAAAAAAGGGCGAGGTTCTCAATTCAGTGGGTATTTTTTTCTCTCTCTAAAATCCATCCAAAGGTTATCTTGAAAAGATCGCTTTTCAAGACAAGGTTTTCACTATAAGACCGCCCATTGTGTCACCCTATGTAATGTTTCTCATCTATCTTTTCTATAACTTATATGATGTACATAATAAAGATTATTCTATTCTACCCACATAACTACGTGCAAATTTTTATAAAATTTACTTAGGAAACAAAAAATATAACCGACTTCTAAAAACAAAACGCTACAAAGTATAAAATAACTTTAATATCGGAAGTCGGTGTCAAAAAACAAAATAACCACAAACACCGACTTCCGCAATTAAACATATTATTGTATTTTTCAATTTTTAGTGGTGCCTGCGTACCCATTCACAGCGTAGGTACCTACCGGCGTGATGTTATGTTATGAAAATAAAACTTACTAAGTGCTTTCGGTGTAAAGGTCTCGTCAATACGAATGAAATCAGCCCAAACATTTGGTAGTTCCTACATATCTATGTGGAGTTCCCTTGACTCTCTGTCATCTCCATCATCAGGTCTGATCCAAACCTTCATTGTTTTGTAGTATCACCCGATATACACACGAATATCAAGTTTTTACCAGATGCGTGCCTATGATTTTCGAGAGTTGTCCTCGATTTGTCAGGGGTTTCATCATCAGATCCTGACGTGGTGGCAATGGGACCACCTCGGCAGCATACCCTTTCATATAAAAAAGAGTCATCGAAATCGGTTCATAAACGATGAAGTTATCAAACATACATATAAAAAATATGTATATATACGTAGTCGAATTGAGAACCTCCTTTTTTTGAAGTCGGTTAAAAATATCTTTATTTTCTTGGGCTCACTTTAAATTTAAAGATATGTCAATAATTAGTACCTATAGGTAGCTAAGAAAGTAGGTAAGCAACTTATAATAATATCATTGGGCTTTCGGTGAGATACATCCCAACCCAACGTTCGGAGTCGGCGCGGCGTCCATGTCGGCTCGGTTAGGGCGCCTTCAAATGCCGCGCGGCAGCAGCGCGGTTGCAGCGCTGCTGCCGCGCTATTTTGTTAATCCATACAAATAACAAACGCAAAGGGCCGCGCGGCGGTAGTGCTGCAGCCGCGCTACTGCCGCGCGGCATTTTGCGACAAATCTGAAGGCGACAAAACTAACAAAGGTCGTAAAAATGTACGTTACTCGGGTTGCTCGATACCAAATCAAAAGCCCGGGTATACCAGGTCAAGTGTCAGAAATATTACAAGTTAGAAAACAATAATAATTACGCGCGCACTGCACAGTAAAGTACCTATCTAATCGTCTAACACTCGCTGGTGTGAGTGTCTGTCGGAGTGATACACACAGCCGCTACTACGACCGTGAGCAGTGCGATCACGCACACATTGATATTTGCTTTCCGAGACAGAACTACTAACGATTGGAAATTTGTGATAAATTTGGATGTGTTCCGTAATACCAAAAATTATGAATGAAAACTTAATGTTTTTCTAATTTCTTTTTCCATAATTTGTAACTTGATAATATAAGCTATGTTTCTACGGAAACAATATTGAAAATATTGTTGTTTATAATACAGAAAAAACAAAATTAAAACATGCTATTTACGCTGTAAAAATGTGCGAAATTAAATTCGCGTTAACTTCATTTTACGATGGTTTTTAAAAAATTAAAAGACGTAGGAACCTAGATAAATACTGTCTAAATCCGAATATCAGCATAAAATAGTGGAAATATGTTCAAGCTGCAAATGATTTTGGTATTACGTTTGTATGGACAATTCATACATCGCCGAAACCTTAAGCGTTTGCTCACGTGTTAAAGAAAATGTGGGAACACATTGTTTAGAAATTTGCGTGTCATTTTTATGATTTGTAGGTTCCGGCAGACACGAAACCGAAACCTTATTTAATTTAAATTATCGGAATTATTAATATCTACTTGATGCACATTAGAGCGATTATCGCTGTTGTTCGGTGCACTTGCACTTGGTGGTGTAGAATTACTAGCCTGTGAGTTCTTTGCCGGTTACACTAGTTGACGGCATGAACTATTTGCGGGCGAAGTTAAAATGCATGCTATCTCATCCGACAGCACGCGCGTAAGGGATAGACACTGTGATGAGCAGTAAGGAGATAGTTCGCGTACGAATACCTACACACTCATAAGTACGCGGTGTGACGCATGTAACATGCGCAATTCATTGAAGAAGAGTGCCGACAGCGGCAGTCGTCGCCGGTTGCGCGTACCTATGCGTGTGCGATTCACGCGACATCATTAACTCAAACAAAATTACGTGATAGAACTTAGGATTATCACTGTGTGTAACGTAATTAGTGGGCACCCAATTTAGTTGTCATTATGCACCTATAGGTACTTACCTGCGACTTTATCCACGTAACAAAAAGTTCTCTTGCGAAAATGTGAATTTACATAGGTAGATATTATTATCAACAAATCATTTTATTGATTAAACTTTTACCTTTTTTTTAAATTATTTTTATCACGAGCCGCTTCCGCGCTTGAACCATAATATGCCCTTGGTTATAAGAATGATCTGAGTGTCAAGTCGGTAGATTTTACTTTGGCAGAGCGGTCGCCAGGGCCTCGCTGACTGTACATAAGTATAGGTAAGAATATACATCAGCGTGCGGAAAGCTAGGCTGTAGGTAGTATACGCACGGTACACCCCTGCGTATACTACCTACAGCCTGGTCATGTTTTTGTATTTTATTATAGGTTGTGCTATGTTAAATAGGTATTTACTTACCTTAGCTAGTTAGCTATAACTATAACCTACAACAGGCGACTCCCCGTTAGTAGGTATTCATACCAGCCAGAGTCACGATAACTTCTTTTTCGACAACGCCACTTTGATGTGAGGTTTGTTTTCTAGATAGGTTCATCAAATAAAAAATAATGTTATTTTGTAAATTGTTTATTGATTGTTTTTTTACAATAGCGGTTTGAAATATTCTTTTAGTTTTCGACAATAGGCATTGTGTCTGCTTTTTTTCTTAGAGGTGCTCTCCAAATGACTTTTAGGGGGGCTACTCTCTAATGAAATCCGTAGTTTCGGGCTTAGTTGCGGGCGGGCATTTTCTACTCCGTATCACCTAACCACTGAGAACTAATGATAACACGATTTGACAGTTACTGTGAAATCGTGTTGTCATTCATTCTCATTTCGGGTTCGGGACTAATCGTAAGTCTGTAGGTGATACGGAGTAGAATACGCCCGCCCGCAACTAAGCCCGAAACTACGGATTTCGTTAGAGAGTAGCCCCCCAGCAACAAAACTTACACATTTTTATTTTGGAGATCATTCACACCTACTTACTAAAACCCCTTCTACACGAAGGTAATCTAGCGTTCTATCCAAGGTGACTGTAGTGTATGTATATACTTATGATTGCTTTTGAGCGCGTACGTCACAACGTACAGTCAGTCAACGGTCAGTCAATGTTCAACCGTCAGTCAGGCAGCACGTGGTGGTGCGTAGGCGAGCCAAATACCTACTATTAGTGATACGATGCGTGGACACTACATATGGCGACGAGGACAAAAAAATAATTAAAACTGTAAGTAAAGTGATTTTATAAAAAAAAAAAAAGAGAAAATGTGACTGGCGAAGTGGCAAGATAATTTACTTATGCTACTTAGGTACATGAATGTTACTTATTCAAACTAAGAAAACATGCGACATTTTCATTTACATTTCTCAGCTATTATAATTACCTTTACCCAAAATATGGTTTAAACCATTAGTTTACTTTAATTAACAAATAGATGCCCATTATGATTCAAAATTATAAAACTTTACACCTACTTAACAGTGGTGACTATTGCTTAACTTACGAAAAAGTCATTACATTGGAATGTTCAGCTACACTGATAACATTTTAAGGAATGTTCTTCGTTGTTTAGTAACTCGCACTAAAGTAATAATGGACTATAGAATAATCATAATGGTATTGAAGAACAAATGTTAAACTGTGTTTGTTTATTTACACCTACGTAAGTTATAAATTACGACAAACATTAATATAATGTCGGTTTTACCCTACCCAGTGATCTTGTAATTATTATAATATTCATAGGTATTGCTAAATTGTTGAAGTACCTACATGTGCCATAATGAACAAAGTGATTAGTGGATATTTCAATAATTCTGAAAAATAAACACCACCACATCTTAAAAACGTGGTCAGAGACGTGGAGTATTTTTAATGATTTTCTTATTTTGAACCCTAATATTACGCTTGGCCTTATCGGAAGGATAGGTTGCAGTATTATTTAAGTGCTGTGGTATTTATTGGTGGTTATTTAGGACAAGTTCAAAAACAATTATTGACCGTCTGGACGTTACCTAATTAAATGGATATACCCCAGTAACTTACTTATATTCCATGTAAACTGGCGTAGTACCTGGTCATTTAATCGACAAATAAATAATAAAGTTATTTTCAAGTTTTATAACAGTATAATGATATAATAATACTGATTTATTATGACGTTGGAGCAGTATTGCTGGTCATTAAATTGACACCGTTTGACTATGTTCAGAGGATCCTCAACAGCATTATTGGTCATCAAATTGACGCATTATAAAAAGGAAGCAGAATTTTGTGATAAAAAATTGATATTGAAAAAACAACAAACTAGTTGGTTCACGATATAACACTAACATGTCCCAACTCACATTGGAGAAGTTCGACTGCGAAGGAGAACGTTCTTCGGTTGGAGTCAGATGGGAGCGTGGGAAACGAACACTATCTATTTCGATGCTTCTGGTATTGACAAGATCGAAAAGAAAAAGGCAACGACCTGGGAGTCTAACCAGGGACCTCATGCTTAGATATTTGATTTGTACTACATGATTAGCTCTAAAATAATAAATCAAAGAGCGCATAAATTTAATTACAGTAGAACATACCTACTGGTCATTAAATTGACAAGTCATCATCGAATGACAGTAATTGCAGTAGAACATACCTACTGGTCATTAAATTGACAAGTCATCATTGAATGACAGTAATAACAGTAGAATACACCTACTGGTCATTAAATTGACAAGTCATCATTGAATGACAGTAATTGCAGTGGAACATACCTACTGGTCATTAAATTGACAAGTCATCATTGAATGACAGTAATAACAGTAGAATACACCTACTGGTCATTAAATTGACAAGTCATCATTGAATGACAGTAATTACAGTAGAACATACCTACTGGTCATTAAATTGACAAGTCATCATTGAATGACAGTAATAGCAGTAGAACATACCTACTGGTCATTAAATTGACAAGACATCATTGAATGACAGTAATTGCCGTAGAATATACCTACTGGTCATTAAATTGACAAGTCATCATTGAATGACAGTAATAACAGTAGAATACACCTACTGGTCATTAAATTGACAAGTCATCATTGAATGACAGTAATAACAGTAGAATACACCTACTGGTCATTAAATTGACAAGTCATCATTGAATGACAGTAATTACAGCAGAATATACCTTCTGGTCATTAAATTGACAGTTAGTTATCAAAGACAAAATAGGTCAGCAGTGCCTAGTGGTACTTTTTATGTACATACTGGTCATTAAATTGACAAATTTGATTTATCGGGGAAGACTATAGGATCTAACATCATGCTACGACCAATAGTAGCAAAGCATTAATGGATAATGTGACGAAGACGAGGTTGCTCGGATCAGCTAGTTTAATAATATACCAGATACAAATATCACCTGCTGATGGAGTGGATGTCTTTGAAGTGGCTATCACCAAACTCCACGCATACTTTACACCTAAACAAATTGAGAATTAAGAACGTCACTCTTTTTGATTGATCAAACAAGGGGCAAATGAAAAGTTTCAAAAATTTCTTAGTACGGCTTAGACAATAAGCAGACAGATTTCAGTTCAAACAGAGTCGAAAGACATACAATATGTGTTCAAAATCGAAGATGACAGTTTACTAGATTGTCGTATAGGTGGAATGAAGGTTAAAAAAAAAAAAAAAAATGTTAGTAGACTCTGCGTGTAGGTAAATCCAACTTTAATCACACACAAAACTTGGGAAAATATGAAACAAAACAAGTTTTTGTTTGTTCTTAAAGTAAGAAAACCCAAGGGGTTCTTCCTAATGGTCTTGTTAGGTCAAGACCTAACAGGACCATTTGACGCAAATATAAAAGTAGCAGATAGATCCTAAAATGCAACTTTTTACTTTTTTGCATCTCTGATGGAACTAGAGATCTACTTGGGAAAGAAATTGCCATGGCTATAGTTCTAATAATAATAATAATAATTCTTTATTTTCGGACAACAATGATCCAGCGTGTTAGTAAACAATATTATAACTTATTACTAGTGTTAGTAGCTAAAATACAACAGAGAAGAAGACAGAACAGAATAAATATTATTGTGAAAAGGACAACCCCAATCTAATGGTTAGTGATAGTCCTTCTCAAAAAACTTTTAATTATCGAAGAGTCGATACTCTCCGCCACAGTTTTTAGTATACTGTTGCCACTCGCCCGCAACCTTGACAACAGCGACGCGGTTTTTTTGCGAATGACGGCGTGGAAGCCATCGGTTCGGTTTTGCGCAAACATACAAGAAGCGCTGCACCATCGTGGCAGTCCCAACAGCATCCTAAAAATGTTATTATACTGGACGCGTAGGTCATCCAGCGATCTTTTGGTATAGTTGACCCAAAGATTCCCCGTGTAGAAACCCTGGCAATATGCTTTAAAAAGTGTTACTTTTACTTGATAAAAGTAACACTTTGATAATGGGTGTACTTAAAATCGGATTACAAATTGACCAAATGGAAACTAAGACAGTTTCCGAAATCCAATGATGTTGTAGTGGAAGTGCCAATCGATGAGAAAGTACAACCAGCTACTCAATCATTAAGAAGGATAATAGGAAGAAAAGTTGAAAAAAATATAAAAGAACGGTTACCAGTAACTAATCTTAAGACTATAATGTACCTACCATATTCTGACAAATACATGATTATGGTTGGAGAAATATTCAAGGAGCGTAATTCCCTGCCAGAGTCTGTGTTTCCTGATAGTTGCAAACTGGGAATCTTTAAGTCGGGAGTGATTGGGTTGCTTCTGGGCAAGCGTGCTCCATCTTCAACCACGTCATCGCTTGCCACCAGGTGAGATATTGGTGCCTATAAATATAAAAAAGCGAGTACTTAAAGAGATTCCCGTAGGTGGTAATAATTTGAACATTTTATTCAGTACGAACTTAAAGAATGAGATATTGCATGGCAAGGTTGCCATAAGGTCATGTTCCAACTTAGACGTGTTTAGTGAAAATTGGATTTAAGCTTTTATATTAACGTGTCGGTGACAGTTTTCTTACATAACAAGTTATTAAATTAATTCAGTTCGTAAATTCGATAGTAAACGATTATAAACCGTAACTTGATATTAATGACATTGATTAAAGCTGTAGGGATACAGAGAATTCTGAGCTATTACAATTTCTGAATAGATTTTTCACTACCGGGTTGCTTACTGTAGATGTAAGTTAATATAAGTAAGATTTAAAATAATATTGATTGATTCAAACTGTTCGGTGCAGTTATGACCATGATGCTCGTAGATTGACGTAGAGTAATTCATGAACGTAGCCCCTTCACATGAACGTAGGCACAAACATTGACAGGCCTAGGTTCTCTTCTCTTCGTAAACTCTGATGTGCATAACTTACCGGTTGGTATGTTTTAAAATCTCATTGTCGGGAAGATGCCCAAGGCCAAGTATATGAATAATTGACGTTGTGAAGTTATGAAATAGATGACGAGTAAGCATAAAATTATTTTGTGTGAACAGGTTCTTAGTTCTGTGGGTCGGCGGGCTACCAGGATATCGTAGCAGTATCACAGAGTGATATAGACGAGGAAGTCTGTATCAGGGTGTCGTTGCTATTGGTGGTACAAATTAGAGTTTACTCGGTATTCTTCCCATGGGGAAGTGCGAGTATAGGAATTGTGTTTTGCTGAGCTATGAGATAGATGTTGACTGTGAATAAGATACGATTTCTTTGACATTCTTTGTTAAAATCAATGTGAGTTTTATGACTTCATTGGTGCTTGGACTTGGTAATCACGAATACTAGTGAATCACAAATCAAACCAGCCAGCAGGATTGATTACAGCCAGTTTAGAACTGTCGCATGGCTAAAACACTGAACGAAAAGTCAGTTAACTGAAGATTTGGAATAGCTCTGTGTGTAAAAAAAAAAAATTTTAGACTATTGCCGTAGAGATTAACGATAGCAAATTTCTTGGGGGATATTGAAGTATATAATGATGAAACAGGACTAATGATGAAAAAGAAATGTCGTACATTTATAGAAATTGAAGGTCAGTGGAAAGTTTTTAATGATAAAAAAAAACCAAGGAATTGAATCAAAAAGATACATCTGCTTCATAAATAAGATTGATTAATTATGACTAAATTAAAAAGAGAAAAGGGAAGAAAGATAGAGATAATAATAATATCAAGGCATATAACATTGAATACAATAAAGAAAATCAAAACAATTATCTCACATGTGATCATTGAAAAAAATATAATTGGTATATAATTACAATATAGTATAATCGGATCGTTAACCGAAAAAAAAATAATAAAGGAGTAAAATACCTCTAGTGTCACGTACAGTGTTTGGAAGGAAATAAATACTTAGTAATAAATACATACATATATTTTTTATAAGTACCTAGATCCATAAAAAACTTACTACAGGAAGTATTTATACACAAATAAAAAAAAAGGAAGGGATGTAGTGTATGTATATACTTATGATTGCTTTTGAGCGCGTACGTCACAACGTACAGTCAGTCAACGGTCAGTCAATGTTCAACCGTCAGTCAGGCAGCACGTGGTGGTGCGTAGGCGAGCCAAATACCTACTATTAGTGATACGATGCGTGGACACTACAGTGACCTTGGTGGGAGCTTGATTTCCATCCGTAGTTAGTTTAGTTTAAAAAAAACGGACAAGTGAGAGTCATGTTGCAACATTATTGACATAAAAAATAATTATACCTACACGAAAAAGAACTTACGATTCAGACATAGTTATTGTTGGAGGAACATTTTCTTTATTTGCATTTGAAAATCTCCCTTTTACTCTGCATCTCTTTTTGCGAGATAAACATGGCCAAAGGCTGGTCTTTTTGCCATTCCGCTTATCCTTATTTGGCTCTGTAACACAAAAGATAATGTACTTATTATTTTGTAAGAAATCAAACCTAATCTAAAATATACTATAATAACTTCCATAGCAAAACTACCACTATTTTATTTAGTACTATGCGTTTCAAATAAGAATGATTTTTGGCAATTTATTGCCAACTAGTGGACGTCACGCGGTTTCACCCGCGTGGTTCCCGTTCCCGTGGGAGTACGGGGATAAAATATAGCCTATGTTACTCCCTGATAATGTAGCTATCCATTGCTGAAAGAATTTTTCAAATCGGTCCAGTAGTTTCGGAGCCTATTCATTTCAAACAAACAAACAAACAAATCCTTCCTCTTTATAATATTAGTGTAGACTAGCTGACCCGTGCCCACTCTTTTGGGTGGTATATATAGCCTATGACACTCACAAATAACGCGACTTTTTATTGGTAAAAGAATTTTCAAACTCGTTGCAATAGATCCAGACATTATACATATAGACCTACAAACTCACCAACTTTACCGCTTTATAATATTCGTATAGAAGTATAGATAAAAAAAAAACTGGCCAAGTGCGAGTCTGACTCGCGTCCGAAGGGTTCCGAACGACTTTTTTGTTTTTTAACACTATAGACTTCTTATAGATTTTCCTGTAATCTATAGGTAAAGAAAGATCTATTATCTCTATTTTTTTTTTCAAAATTTTAGGCTCATTACTTTCGGAGATAAGGGGGGAATAGTCATTTTTCGGCTAATTTCTTGAACAACTTCAAAACTGTTTATTTTTAAATTATGAATAAAATATAATTAAAACCGTCACAGTGAACCCTTTAATTTGATACGAATTTCACACGATATTGTTCAAAAAAACTTTTTTTTTAATTTTCTAGTTTGACCCCCAAAAGTCTACAAATTTAATAATTTACGTAACTCGTCCGTATTTGGGTCACAGAAGTCCATATGTGTACCAAATTTCAACAGAATCGGTCTAGTGGATCCGGAGATAATTGGCTGTGACAGACGGAATGACAGACAGACGGACGGACAGACAGACAGACACCCGAGTGATCCTATAAGGGTTCCGGTTTTTGTTCGGAACCCTAAAAAATAAATTTAAGTTGTTGGTTAAAAAAAAACTATTGCTTTAGCAATATTTTGTTTCTAACTTCTTTTTTGCTGACTTTACTGGTTCGATTTGACAGCTATTACGTCACAATATGGCACCCAGAGCCCAAGACCGTCCTATTCTTATTTGAAAGACATAAGACCCCGCGCAATGATGAGTTGAACTATCTATAGGTCAAATTTGAGGCAAACTGCCGCGCGGCAGCAGCGCGGCTGTAGCGCTACTGCCCGCTGCAGGCTTTGTTAATCCATACAAATAATAAACACGCGGCGGCAGCGCGGCGGTAGCGCGGCTGCAGCGCTGCCGCCGCGCGGCACTTTGCGTTTATTATTTGTATGGATAACTTTTAGTTGACAGATGGAGTTCATCTTCATTGACGTTCATATGCTTATTTGAAAGACAAGACCGCGAGCTATGATGAGTTGAACTATCCATAGGTATTAGGGCGCCTTCAAAGTCGCAAAGTGCCGCGCGGCAGCAGCGCGGCTGTAGCGCCCTAATACCTATAGATAGTTCAACTCATCATTGGGCGCGGCGCGGCGCCATTTGTGCGTGCGCTTGGCTTTTATTTGTGTGGCACATAGCGCCGCGCGCACAGATGAGTTGTTGAACTATCTACAAGTACCTAAGTACTCCATCGTCGTCGTACACATGTATTTATTTTTCCGAACAAAACGAGAAGCCTGCATTAGATTCCAATTACATTAGCAGCTAGAATCGACCCGGCTACACAAACAAAAGGAAGCTATTTTCTGCTATATAAAGATGTGTAGGTAGGTAGATATATCTAGTAGTTAATAATTCCAAAATTTCATGAATGCGTGTGAGTTTTTATAAAAGTCATGTCATGCGCCCTCATGAATTGTACACTAAATTCAATAAAAAAATCCACTTACCCATTTGTTATAATGAACTGCTGAATATCAGCGGGGCGCGGGCGCCGCGCCGGGCAGCAGCTAAACACACAAGCTAACGCATGGGTGTGTGTGTAGGTGCGCGCCTCCCCTCCGCCCCACTGCCCGGGGAGGAAATTTGCAGTGAGACGGATGATGATTTAGAACGAAAACGAGCGCGCGAAATTGTATAAACAGACCTTTGGTAATATGGATATTATGAAAAAACTACTGAAGGTATCTTTTTAAAATAAAATTATTTGAATTTTTGAACTACTAATCTATCCTTGTATGGTGAATGTTTTGCAATTTTCCTTCTTCTTATGGTATTTATTTCCGCCCAAAGATGCGTTAAAATTAGTGTTGAAATATGGAACTTTCTACGTTCATAACTTTCAAATGTATGTTTTTTTTTACTTTTTTATTTCCATACAAGGCTAGATAATGATAAGACAAATTGATATCACTTTTTATTTTGAACGTACACCGTCAAAACGTGGAGTAATCGCCATACTACGTTTGTATGGAAGTATGATCGGCTAGGGCGCCCTTAAGTTTCCGACACTCGTTTATCAAATGCCCGCGTTTTTTGCAGTATTTGCATGATTTCTCGGGGTCAAACTTGGAAGTATTATGAGAACTGTTTGATGAATTTACATGATGCAAATTTGGAGAAGACCGTTTATTTTTATAACATTCGGATGCGGTATGACCACTTTTGTTGCAATGTGTGCATTGTTTATTAGAACGCGTGGTTAATTTGACAAATTAAATATTTTCTCCTCTTCAATGGCATGCGTTATTGCTTCGGATAATGATTTAGGATTCCTACACCGTACTATATGCGAAAAATTGGAGTTCAACCCTAACAAGAAAGTATTGAGGGCGAGATCTTCCATAGCGGCTAATCGACCTAAAAGTTCTTTATCATTATCGCAGCTGTAATGGATGTCGGATTGCAATCTTGTTAAATATGATTCAATACGCACAGCATACTGCATCGCGTCTTCAGAAGGCAATTGCTTGCATTGTTGTAAGTTAACTAATAAATGTGTGGAGTGTTTTTTCTCCCCAAAAGTAGTTTTAATCCCAATCGTCAAATTTCTTTAAGCAAGCTGCTAACTGAGCTTTGCCTTCTAATTGCGAAATGATGTATTTACATAAAAAGTTCTGTTGTTCTGTAGTTACTAAGGATATCGCACTCTCGCAGTTTGTTAAAAATGCGGGTAAATACTCGCGATCCCCGTTATAGGGTTTAATGAATTTAGTGAGAACATTGAGGGTGATTTTGTCCGACATTTTAGTTTTATGTTTTACTGAAATGTTCTCTGATTCTGAACTGGATGAAGATGCGATTACCTCTAATTTTTCTTTCTTTAGAGTCATTAAAATAACAATATGATTATAATTCCTTGCTTCATTTTTCAGATATGATTATAACAATGTAGTATACTTACTTACTTGGTAACTTCGCACATATTTTAAAGATTTTTTCGATTTTTAATCGGTTTAGTGACGTACTTCCAGTATGGCTGCCTTGTGTTGACACTGACGTTTTGCTCATTTCCTTTTTCGTGCGCGGTAACTATCGCACGCGCTCTGCAAGCAACATGCCAAAAAGAAGCGCACAGTCGAAACTTGAACACTATGCTCGGAAAATACGAAAAATCAATGAAAAAGAAAGACAAAGGCGAAGAATAAGGCCTTTACAACTGTCATCGTCAGAAGACGAAGGTAAGCAAAAGTGCAATAATTAGTGATCGAAAAGTGAACAGTAAAATTATTATCAGTTTCGTAAATGCTTTGGGATTGACTGCGAGTCAATAACTTTGACATTTTTCGAAACTAAGTCATAAAATAGGTGTTGTTACACCTAATTACCATAACTGTAATCGTGTAATTACCATATGTGTGTCATCGTTGAGGACTCGCAGTCAATGCGAGTCCTCAACGATGACACACATGCACAAATTTACATGACAATCTTCAATCAGTTATCTTCACAACTTAAATTGCAAATCGTAATTTTAGGTACCGAAGATCTTAACGTGACCTTGGGCAATGATAACGAACCCATTACGGAACCAACATTCGTGCCACCTGATATTTCGCACGACGTGGATCCAGAATCCGGTAATAATCAACGTGACGACCCTACGGAACCTTGTCCTCAAGAGGAAACGAATAACTCCGTAGAACCCGAGCTAGATCCTGATCTACTGTCAGCCCTCGGTGAATCCACGTCGGACTCGCCTGATTACGGCGAGGATATTCACGGTAATCTATCAAAATTGTGGCTTCCTTTGCTTAGGAAAGGAATGCCTATAGCTAGTAAAGAGATTATAATGAAGGATTACCCTATACCAGACAATTGTAGGCTTTTGCAAGCACCGAAATTGAATGCAGAAATCTCGGCGGCAGTACCAGACATGGTTCGTAACCGGGACAAGACACTTACAGGGTCTCAACAGCAGCTTGGTACGGGCATCACTGCCATCAACAGAGGCATGGACCTGCTGCTGAAGACTGATAACAAGGTTTTAGCTATGAAACACTTGAGCAATGGTTGCCGCCTACTATGTGATTCACACTACTTGGCAACCCAGGCACAAGTAAAATTAATGACTCCTAGTTTGGACAAGGCCTTTTTAAATATTGTTAACGAGTCTGAACGGGACGAATCACTGTTCGGTTCGTCCTTATAAGACCTGAGACTACAAACAATCTGTTGTTAACGTACAAACGGCCATACAAACCCGCTACTACACAAACCATCAGCAGATGGATTAAACAAATGCTGTCAGAAAGTGGCGTTGACATCAGTGTATTTGGTGCGCACAGCACAAGACACGCGTCCACCTCGGCCGCGAGTTTGGCAGGAGTTAATATTGAAACTATTCGCAAAACTGCTGGGTGGACTAGTTCATCTAATTCATTCGCCCGGTTTTATAACAGGTCTGTTGTAAACGAAGGCGAATTTGCTAGGTCGGTTTGCTTACCAACAGAAGACCAGTCGTAAACTCGTGATTGTAAAGTAACTAACAATAACAATAAGCAAAAATGTTTCTTATTATTTTGTTTTTCTTAATCAATGTTTAGAGATTTATGTTAAGTTCATTTATTTTGATAAATAGATATAACAATTATAAGACTGATTGAAAAATAAAACTATAATGTTTTCTAACTTATTGTTTATTTTTTCAATTCCAAAACTTTCTGACTCTTAACATCTACATTGTTATAATCATATCTGAAAAATGAAGCAAGGAATTATAATATATGATCAAACGAACTTCCAAGTGAAGTTCGATCATTATTATGATGACTTGCTTCATTTGAAGATATGAGCTCCCTCCCTCCCTGATTCATGAGGATCCCAGGTATACCTACAGAAAGTTTTGTATCATATTGACTTGACTCTAAAAAATGAGAAAAACGTCAGTGTCAACACAAGGCAGCCATACTGGAAGTACGTCACTAAACCGTTTAAAAATCTAAAAAATCTTTAAAATATGTGCGAAGTTACCAAGTAAGTAAGGATACTACATTGTTATAATCATATCTTCAAATGAAGCAAGTCATCATAATAATGAACGAACTTCACTTGGAAGTTCGTTTGATCATATATTATGAAACGATCTGTGATTTTTAATTTTAAAGATTTTTATAATATACATACTTATACTACTCTTAGTATTAATGTTGTTTTAATGTGATTGTAACTTGGAATATGTTTTTATATCCTATTTGTAATGGATAATGTTACTTTGCCAAATCGCCTGAAAGTTTGTCATAATATAGCCTGTATGGATACAAGTTAACAACTTTTTGTTTCTCTCAAAAATACCCAGTAGTTTTTATATTATTAGCATTTAAAGTTTCGAAAAATATTCAGTCGCGCTGGCAGACTCGCTAATGCGTATGACGTCACAGTACCGTGGCGTGGAGCTAGTCGCCAGGGGTTATTCCCGTTCGTCCACACCCCGTCGCCAGTGGTACACACAAAGTACTAATGTAATTATTATGTAGGTCTACTGCAATGTGATTATTATACGTATATAATTTATATTAAGTATATCTATGCGTTTTATTTATAACATCCTCTTTGAATACCTACACAATAACATTGGTCCTTGTATACACATAAGAGTGCCGAAAGCAAAAAAATATTATTCTCTCAATTTCGTAATATGGTAAAGCAACTTCGATGTCGATGATGCACACATGAGTTTTTAAAAATTATCGATATAATTCATTACTTCATGCTTTTCCCTATTTTTAAACGTGGGAGCGCTTCGAGGAAATAAATTTTAACATTTTTAATCGTTCCTCGAAGCGCTCCTTTTGGGAGCGCTTGGAGGAACAAAACGGGAGCGCTTAGATGGGAGCGTTTCAAAACGGGAGCGCTACGAGGAATACCTCGTGTTTGAAGAGTGTTTGAAGATGGATTCACGAAGTAAGATAAAAAAAAAAAAAGTAGAATTACTGAGAAATAAATGTAGATTCCACATTGAGCAATACTTTTACGAAAAGTAATAAATATATCAGTGAAAAGTAACGAAACTTTTGTAATGCACACATTTAGTGCACAACGGCCGCCGTCTTTCGTAATATGTTATGGTAAATATTCTTGTATATAGTTTCAAATACACATAAGTAGCTAGCCTATTTATCTATGAACATAGTTTGGCTACTAGATAATAATATTGTTTCGTATTGACATCGTAATCGTCTCCATCTTCGACCACATCATCGCTTACCATCAGGTGAGATTGTGGTCAAACGTATGCCTATACATAGTAAAAAAAAAAAAAAAGTCCGCCGATATTCTATATCTATGCCGCCGATATTCCCGCCATAACGCTCAGTACGCCGTACAGTGTAAGTACAGTCTGGCAAAAAAAAAAAAAAAATTTATAACCTTTTTCTGTGTTAGTTGGACTTTTATTATATGTATATGTAATAAAATAAAATCATTTACTAATCGGTCGTATCTATGAATGTCTCAAACATTCACAGAGATACTGATGAACATACCATTCATAATACATCTTTTTTGAAGTCGGTAATAAATAAATATTGTTATTTATAACATCGTAACGTTACAAACAGAACAAAATCACAATAACATTAAAAAAATAAAATAAACAAAAGAAGTAGTTTAAAATTATAACATTGAAATAATATTTTGTACGCAGCGTTTTTGCGCTAACGGTACTCGCAGCCAGTGTTTACATCGCGACCGGCGGACCGGGCGCGCGTGATTAGACGTTGCGTAAATAATACTTGTTTTTGTGCAAATCGTATGTTTCGAAGTGAAATAAGTTGTATTATGAATGTATAAACATATGTGTTATCGTAATCAAGTGTTATTTTGGTGAATATGTGTGTAAATTCGATGTATGGTGATGAAGTTTCAAGGTTATGTGAACGAAAATTATCAAAATGAAAACATATCACGTCACTGTGAGGCCAGGTTAGTTTTAATTCTTTAAATATTTATACCAATAAACAGGTAAATTCATAACGAATCCACGAAGGTATAATTTATAATGTGTTAATATCTGTATGATGACGAAATCTTCATTTATCCGAAGGTCTATCCAAAATAATTACATACCTACAAAATGCTTCGACATTCGCGCCATTTTTAAACGAATGTTTAGGACTATCGAAGAGTGGGCCAGCTGGCTAGAGAGTTTTCGGGATTTAGACAGGAAGAAAAATGTGCACCGTGATCAAAAAACCACTACTAGCAAATAAACGTATACATTTTATTAATTTTTTTGCGGTTCTATGCGAGCCAGCCGCACGGTTGAGGTGTCTGGTGACGCGTCTCGGCGCGGGCCAGCTGGCTAGAGAGTTTTCGGGATTTAGACAGGAAGAAAAATGTGCACCGTGATCAAAAAACCACTACTAGCAAATAAACGTATACATTTTATTATTTTTTTTGCGGTTGTATGCGAGCCAGCCGCACGGTTGAGGTGTCTGGTGACGCGTCTCGGCGCGGGCCAGCTAGCTAAAGTGTTTTCGGGATTTAGACAGGAAGAAAAATGTGCACCGTGATCAAAAAACCACTACTAGCCGACGCGTCTCGGCGCGGGCCAGCTGGCTATAGCGTTTTCAGAATTTAGCCAGGAACAAAAATATGCACAGTGGTCAATTTTTTGCAGTTCTATGCGAGCCAGCCGCACGGTTGAGGCGTCTGGAGACGCGTCTTGGCGCGGGCCAGCTAGTTATAGCGTTTTCAGAATTTAGCCAGGAACAAAAATGTGCACAGTGGTAAATTTTTTTGCAGTTCTATGCGAGCCAGCCGCACGGTTGAGGCGTCTGGAGACGCGTCTCGGCGCGGGCCAGCTAGCTATGGCGTTTTCAGAATTTAGCCAGGAACAAAAATGTGCACAGTGGTCAATTTTTTGCAGTTCTATGCGAGCCAGCCGCACGGTTGAGGCGTCTGGAGACGCGTCTCGGCGCGGGCCAGCTAGCTATAGCGTTTTCAGAAATTAGCCAGGAACAAAAATGTGCACAGTGGTCAATTTTTTGCAGTTCTATGCGAGCCAGCCGCACGGTTGAGGTGTCTGGAGACGCGTCTCGGCGCGGGCCAGCTAGCTAGAGTGTTTTCGGGATTTAGATAGGAAGAAAAATGTGCACCGTGATCAAAAAACCACTACTAGCAAATAAACGTATACATTTTTTTTTTTGCGGTTCTTTGCGTGCCAGCTGCACGGTTGAGGTGTCTGGAGACGCGTCTCGGCGCGGGCCAGCTAGCTAGAGCGTTTTCGGGATTTAGACAGGAAGAAAAATGTGCACCGTGATGAAAAAACCACTACTAGCAAATAAACGTATACATTTTTTTAATTTTTTTGCGGTTCTATGCGAGCCAGCCGCACGGTTGAGGTGTCTGGAGACGCGTCTCGGCGCGGGCCAGCTAGCTATAGCGTTTTTAGAATTTAGCCAGGAACAAAAATGTGCAATTTTTTGCAGTTCTATGCGAGCCAGACGCACGTTTGAGGCGTCTGGAGACGCGTCTCGGCGCGGGCCAGCTAGCTATAGCGTTTTTAGAATTTAGCCAGGAACAAAAATGTGCAATTTTTTGCAGTTCTATGCGAGCCAGACGCACGTTTGAGGCGTCTGGAGACGCGTCTCGGCGCGGGCCAGCTAGCTATAGCGTTTTTAGAATTTAGCCAGGAACAAAAATGTGCAATTTTTTGCAGTTCTATGCGAGCCAGACGCACGTTTGAGGCGTCTGGAGACGCGTCTCGGCGCGGGCCAGCTAGCTATAGCGTTTTTAGAATTTAGCCAGCAACAAAAAATGTGTAATTTTTTGCAGTTCTATGCGAGCCAGACGCACGTTTGAGGCGTCTGGAGACGCGTCTCGGCGCGGGCCAGCTAGCTAGAGTGTTTTCGGGATTTAGACAGGAAGAAAAATGTGCACCGTGATCAAAAAACCACTACTAGCAAATAAACGTATACATTTTTTTTTTGCGGTTCTTTGCGTGCCAGCTGCACGGTTGAGGTGTCTGGAGACGCGTCTCGGCGCGGGCCAGCTAGCTAGAGCGTTTTCGGGATTTAGACAGGAAGAAAAATGTGCACCGTGATGAAAAAACCACTACTAGCAAATAAACGTATACATTTTTTTAATTCTTTTGCGGTTCTATGCGAGCCAGCCGCACGGTTGAGGTGTCTGGAGACGCGTCTCGGCGCGGGCCAGCTAGCTATAGCGTTTTTAGAATTTAGCCAGGAACAAAAATGTGCAATTTTTTGCAGTTCTATGCGAGCCAGACGCACGTTTGATGCGTCTGGAGACGCATCTCGGCGCGGGCCAGCTAGCTATAGCGTTTTTAGAATTTAGCCAGGAACAAAAATGTGCAATTTTTTGCAGTTCTATGCGAGCCAGACGCACGTTTGAGGCGTCTGGAGACGCGTCTCGGCGCGGGCCAGCTAGCTATAGCGTATTTAGAATTTAGCCAGGAACAAAAATGGTTAATTTTTTGCAGTTCTATGCGAGCCAGACGCACGTTTGAGGCGTCTGGAGACGCGTCTCGGCGCGGGCCAGCTAGCTATAGCGTTTTTAGAATTTAGCAAGCAACAAAAATGTGCAATTTTTTGCAGTTCTATGCGAGCCAGACGCACGTTTGAGGCGTCTGGAGACGCGTCTCGGCGCGGGTCAGCTAGCTATAGCGTTTTTAGAATTTAGCCAGGAACATAAATGTGCAATTTTTTGCAGTTCTATGCTAGCCAGACGCACGTTTGAGGCGTCTGGAGACGCGTCTCGGCGCGGGCCAGCTAGCTATAGCGATTTTAGAATTTAGCCAGGAACAAAAATGTGCAATTTTTTGCAGTTCTATGCGAGCCAGACGCACGTTTGAGGCGTCTGGAGACGCGTCTCGGCGCGGGCCAGCTAGCTATAGCATTTTTAGAATTTAGCCAGGAACAAAAATGTGCAATTTTTTGCAGTTCTATGCGAGCCAGACGCACGTTTGAGGCGTCTGGAGACGCGTCTCGGCGCGGGCCAGCTATCTATAGCGTTTTTAGAATTTAGCCAGGAACAAAAATGTGCAATTATTTGCAGTTCTATGCGAGCCAGACGCACGTTTGAGGCGTCTGGAGACGCGTCTCGGCGCGGGCCAGCTAGCTATAGCGTTTTTAGAATTTAGCCAGGAACAAAAATGTGCAATTTTTTGCAGTTCTATGCGAGCCAGACGCTCGTTTGAGGCGTCTGGAGACGCGTCTCGGCGCGGGCCAGCTAGCTATAGCGTTTTAAGAATTTAGCCAGGAACAAAAATGTGCAATTTTTTGCAGTTCTATGCGAGCCAGACGCACTTTTGAGGCGTCTGGAGACGCATCTCGGCGCAGGCCAGCTAGCTATAGCGTTTTTAGAATTTAGCCAGGAACAAAAATGTGCAATTTTTTGCAGTTCTATGCGAGCCAGACGCACGTTTGAGGCGTCTGGAGACGCGTCTCGGCGCGGGCCAGCTAGCTATAGCGTTTTAAGAAGTTAGCCAGGAACAAAAATGTGCAATTTTTTGCAGTTCTATGCGAGCCAGACGCACGTTTGAGGCGTCTGGAGACGCGTCTCGGCGCGGGCCAGCTAGCTATAGCGTTTTTAGAATTTAGCCAGGAACAAAAATGTGCAATTTTTTGCAGTTCTATGCGAGCCAGACGCACGTTTGAGGCGTCTGGAGACGCGTCTCGACGCGGGTCAGCTAGCTATATTGTTTTTAGAATTTAGCCGGGAACAAAAATGTGCAATTTTTTGCAGTTCTATGCGAGCCAGACGCACGTTTGAGGCGTCTGGAGACGCGTCTCGGCGCGGGCCAGCTAGCTATAGCGTTTTTAGAATTTAGCCAGGAACAAAAATGTGCAATTTTTTGCAGTTCTATGCGAGCCAGACGCACGTTTGAGGCGTCTGGAGACGCGTCTCGGCGCGGGCCAGCTAGCTGTAGCGTTTTTAGAATTTAGCCAGGAACAAAAATATGCAATTTTTTGCAGTTCTATGCAAGCCAGACGCACGTTTGAAGCGTCTGGAGACGCATCTCGACGCGGGTCAGCTAGCTATATTGTTTTTAGAATTTAGCCGGGAACAAAAATGTGCAATTTTTGCAGTTCTATGCGAGCCAGACGCACGTTTGAGGCGTCTGGAGACGCGTCTCGGCGCGGGCCAGCTAGCTATAGCGTTTTTAGAATTTAGCCAGGAACAAAAATGTGCAATTTTTTGCAGTTCTATGCGAGCCAGACGCACGTTTGAGGCGTCTGGAGACGCGTCTCGGCGCGGGCCAGCTAGCTATAGCGTTTTTAGAATTTAGCCAGGAACAAAAATATGCAATTTTTTGCAGTTCTATGCGAGCCAGACGCACGTTTGAGGCGTCTGGAGACGCGTCTCGGCGCGGGCCAGCTAGCTATAGCGTTTTTAGAATTTAGCCAGGAACAAAAATATGCAATTTTTTGCAGTTCTATGCGAGCCAGACGCACGTTTGAGGCGTCTGGAGACGCGTCTCGGCGCGGGCCAGCTAGCTAGAGTGTTTTCGGGATTTAGACAGGAAGAAAAATGTGCACCGTGATCAAAAAACCACTACTAGCAAATAAACGTATACATTTTTTTTTTGCGGTTCTTTGCGTGCCAGCTGCACGGTTGAGGTGTCTGGAGACGCGTCTCGGCGCGGGCCAGCTAGCTAGAGCGTTTTCGGGATTTAGACAGGAAGAAAAATGTGCACCGTGATGAAAAAACCACTACTAGCAAATAAACGTATACATTTTTTTAATTCTTTTGCGGTTCTATGCGAGCCAGCCGCACGTTTGAGGTGTCTGGAGACGCGTCTCGGCGCGGGCCAGCTAGCTATAGCGTTTTTAGAATTTAGCCAGGAACAAAAATGTGCAATTTTTTGCAGTTCTATGCGAGCCAGACGCACGTTTGATGCGTCTGGAGACGCATCTCGGCGCGGGCCAGCTAGCTATAGCGATTTTAGAATTTAGCCAGGAACAAAAATGTGCAATTTTTTGCAGTTCTATGCGAGCCAGACGCACGTTTGAGGCGTCTGGAGACGCGTCTCGGCGCGGGCCAGCTAGCTATAGCGTTTTTAGAATTTAGCCAGGAACAAAAATATGCAATTTTTTGCAGTTCTATGCGAGCCAGACGCACGTTTGAGGCGTCTGGAGACGCGTCTCGGCGCGGGCCAGCTAGCTAGAGTGTTTTCGGGATTTAGACAGGAAGAAAAATGTGCACCGTGATCAAAAAACCACTACTAGCAAATAAACGTATACATTTTTTTTTTGCGGTTCTTTGCGTGCCAGCTGCACGGTTGAGGTGTCTGGAGACGCGTCTCGGCGCGGGCCAGCTAGCTAGAGCGTTTTCGGGATTTAGACAGGAAGAAAAATGTGCACCGTGATGAAAAAACCACTACTAGCAAATAAACGTATACATTTTTTTAATTCTTTTGCGGTTCTATGCGAGCCAGCCGCACGGTTGAGGTGTCTGGAGACGCGTCTCGGCGCGGGCCAGCTAGCTATAGCGTTTTTAGAATTTAGCCAGGAACAAAAATGTGCAATTTTTTGCAGTTCTATGCGAGCCAGACGCACGTTTGATGCGTCTGGAGACGCATCTCGGCGCGGACCAGCTAGCTATAGCGTTTTTAGAATTTAGCCAGGAACAAAAATGTGCAATTTTTTGCAGTTCTATGCGAGCCAGACGCACGTTTGAGGCGTCTGGAGACGCGTCTCGGCGCGGGCCAGCTAGCTATAGCGTATTTAGAATTTAGCCAGGAACAAAAATGGTTAATTTTTTGCAGTTCTATGCGAGCCAGACGCACGTTTGAGGCGTCTGGAGACGCGTCTCGGCGCGGGCCAGCTAGCTATAGCGTTTTTAGAATTTAGCAAGCAACAAAAATGTGCAATTTTTTGCAGTTCTATGCGAGCCAGACGCACGTTTGAGGCGTCTGGAGACGCTTTCCGGCGCGGGTCAGCTAGCTATAGCGTTTTTAGAATTTAGCCAGGAACATAAATGTGCAATTTTTTGCAGTTCTATGCGAGCCAGACGCACGTTTGATGCGTCTGGAGACGCATCTCGGCGCGGGCCAGCTAGCTATAGCGTTTTTAGAATTTAGCCAGGAACAAAAATGTGCAATTTTTTGCAGTTCTATGCGAGCCAGACGCACGTTTGAGGCGTCTGGAGACGCGTCTCGGCGCGGGCCAGCTAGCTATAGCGTATTTAGAATTTAGCCAGGAACAAAAATGGTTAATTTTTTGCAGTTCTATGCGAGCCAGACGCACGTTTGAGGCGTCTGGAGACGCGTCTCGGCGCGGGCCAGCTAGCTATAGCGTTTTTAGAATTTAGCAAGCAACAAAAATGTGCAATTTTTTGCAGTTCTATGCGAGCCAGACGCACGTTTGAGGCGTCTGGAGACGCTTCTCGGCGCGGGTCAGCTAGCTATAGCGTTTTTAGAATTTAGCCAGGAACATAAATGTGCAATTTTTTGCAGTTCTATGCTAGCCAGACGCACGTTTGAGGCGTCTGGAGACGCGTCTCGGCGCGGGCCAGCTAGCTATAGCGTTTTTAGAATTTAGCAAGCAACAAAAATGTGCAATTTTTTGCAGTTCTATGCGAGCCAGACGCACGTTTGAGGCGTCTGGAGACGCTTCTCGGCGCGGGTCAGCTAGCTATAGCGTTTTTAGAATTTAGCCAGGAACATAAATGTGCAATTTTTTGCAGTTCTATGCTAGCCAGACGCACGTTTGAGGCGTCTGGAGACGCGTCTCGGCGCGGGCCAGCTAGCTATAGCGATTTTAGAATTTAGCCAGGAACAAAAATGTGCAATTTTTTGCAGTTCTATGCGAGCCAGACGCACGTTTGAGGCGTCTGGAGACGCGTCTCGGCGCGGGCCAGCTAGCTATAGCGTTTTTAGAATTTAGCCAGGAACAAAAATATGCAATTTTTTGCAGTTCTATGCGAGCCAGACGCACGTTTGAGGCGTCTGGAGACGCGTCTCGGCGCGGGCCAGCTAGCTAGAGTGTTTTCGGGATTTAGACAGGAAGAAAAATGTGCACCGTGATCAAAAAACCACTACTAGCAAATAAACGTATACATTTTTTTTTTGCGGTTCTTTGCGTGCCAGCTGCACGGTTGAGGTGTCTGGAGACGCGTCTCGGCGCGGGCCAGCTAGCTAGAGCGTTTTCGGGATTTAGACAGGAAGAAAAATGTGCACCGTGATGAAAAAACCACTACTAGCAAATAAACGTATACATTTTTTTAATTCTTTTGCGGTTCTATGCGAGCCAGCCGCACGGTTGAGGTGTCTGGAGACGCGTCACGGCGCGGGCCAGCTAGCTATAGCGTTTTTAGAATTTAGCCAGGAACAAAAATGTGCAATTTTTTGCAGTTCTATGCGAGCCAGACGCACGTTTGATGCGTCTGGAGACGCATCTCGGCGCGGGCCAGCTAGCTATAGCGTTTTTAGAATTTAGCCAGGAACAAAAATGTGCAATTTTTTGAAGTTCTATGCGAGCCAGACGCACGTTTGAGGCGTCTGGAGACGCGTCTCGGCGCGGGCCAGCTAGCTATAGCGTATTTAGAATTTAGCCAGGAACAAAAATGGTTAATTTTTTGCAGTTCTATGCGAGCCAGACGCACGTTTGAGGCGTCTGGAGACGCGTCTCGGCGCGGGCCAGCTAGCTATAGCGTTTTTAGAATTTAGCAAGCAACAAAAATGTGCAATTTTTTGCAGTTCTATGCGAGCCAGACGCACGTTTGAGGCGTCTGGAGACGCTTCTCGGCGCGGGTCAGCTAGCTATAGCGTTTTTAGAATTTAGCCAGGAACATAAATGTGCAATTTTTTGCAGTTCTATGCTAGCCAGACGCACGTTTGAGGCGTCTGGAGACGCGTCTCGGCGCGGGCCAGCTAGCTATAGCGATTGTAGAATTTAGCCAGGAACAAAAATGTGCAATTTTTTGCAGTTCTATGCGAGCCAGACGCACGTTTGAGGCGTCTGGAGACGCGTCTCGGCGCGGGCCAGCTAGCTAGAGTGTTTTCGGGATTTAGACAGGAAGAAAAATGTGCACCGTGATCAAAAAACCACTACTAGCAAATAAACGTATACATTTTTTTTTTGCGGTTCTTTGCGTGCCAGCTGCACGGTTGAGGTGTCTGGAGACGCGTCTCGGCGCGGGCCAGCTGGCTAGAGCGTTTTCGGGATTTAGACAGGAAGAAAAATGTGCATCGTGATGAAAAAACCACTACTAGCAAATAAACGTATACATTTTTTTAATTTTTTTGCGGTGCTATGCGAGCCAGCCGCACGGTTGAGGCGTCTGGAGACGCGTCTCGGCGCGGGCCAGCTAGCTATAGCGTTTTTAGAATTTAGCCAGGAACAAAAATGTGCAATTTTTTGCAGTTCTATGCGAGCCAGACGCACGTTTGAGGCGTCTGGAGACGCGTCTCGGCGCGGGCCAGCTAGCTATAGCGTTTTTAGAATTTAGCCAGGAACAAAAATGTGCAATTTTTTGCAGTTCTATGCGAGCCAGACGCACGTTTGAGGCGTCTGGAGACGCGTTTCGGCGCGGGCCAGCTAGCTATAGCGTTTTTAGAATTTAGCCAGGAACAAAAATGTGCAATTTTTTGCAGTTCTATGCGAGCCAGACGCACGTTTGAGGCGTCTGGAGACGCGTCTCGGCGCGGGCCAGCTAGCTATAGCGTTTTTAGAATTTAGCCAGGAACAAAAATGTGCATTTTTTTGCAGTTCTATGCGAGCCAGACGCACGTTTGAGGCGTCTGGAGACGCGTCTCGGCGCGGGCCAGCTAGCTATAGCGTTTTTAGAATTTAGCCAGGAACAAAAATGTGCAATTTTTTGCAGTTCTATGCGCGCCAGACGCACGTTTGAGGCGTCTGGAGACGCGTCTCGGCGCGGGCCAGCTAGCTATAGCGTTTTTAGAATTTAGCCAGGAACAAAAATGTGCAATTTTTTGCAGTTCTATGCGAGCCAGACGCACGTTTGAGGCGTCTGGAGACGCGTCTCGGCGCAGGCCAGCTAGCTATAGCGTTTTTAGAATTTAGCCAGGAACAAAAATGTGCAATTTTTTGCAGTTCTATGCGAGCCAGACGCACGTTTGAGGCGTCTGGAGACGCGTCTCGGCGCGGGCCAGCTAGCTATAGCGTTTTTAGAATTTAGCCAGGAACAAAAATGTGCAAATTTTTGCAGTTCTATGCGAGCCAGACGCACGTTTGAGGCGTCTGGAGACGCGTCTCGGCGCGGGCCAGCTAGCTATAGCGTTTTTAGAATTTAGCCAGGAACAAAAATGTGCAATTTTTTGCAGTTCTATGCGAGCCAGACGCACGTTTGAGGCGTCTGGAGACGCGTCTCGGCGCGGGCCAGCTAGCTATAGCGTTTTTAGAATTTAGCCAGGAACAAAAATGTGCAATTTTTTGCAGTTCTATGCGAGCCAGACGCACGTTTGAGGCGTCTGGAGACGCGTCTCGGCGCGGGCCAGCTAGCTATAGCGTTTTTAGAATTTAGCCAGGAACAATAATGTGCAATTTTTTGCAGTTCTATGCGAGCCAGACGCACGTTTGAGGCGTCTGGAGACGCGTCTCGGCGCGGGCCAGCTAGCTATAGCGTTTTTAGAATTTAGCCAGGAACAAAAATATGCAATTTTTTGCAGTTCTATGCGAGCCAGACGCACGTTTGAGGCGTCTGGAGACGCGTCTCGGCGCGGGCCAGCTAGCTATAGCGTTTTTAGAATTTAGCCAGGAACAAAAATGTGCAATTTTTTGCAGTTCTATGCGAGCCAGACGCACGTTTGAGGCGTCTGGAGACGCGTCTCGGCGCGGGCCAGCTAGCTATAGCGTTTTTAGAATTTAGCCAGGAACAAAAATGTGCAATTTTTTGCAGTCCTTTGCGAGCCAGACGCACGTTTGAGGCGTCTGGAGACGCGTCTAGGCGCGGGTCAGCTAGCTATAGCGTTTTTAGAATTTAGCCAGGAACAAAAATGTGCAATTTTTTGCAGTTCTATGCGAGCCAGACGCACGTTTGAGGCGTCTGGAGACGCGTCTCGGCGCGGGCCAGCTAGCTATAGCGTTTTTAGAATTTAGCCAGGAACAAAATGTGCAATTTTTTGCAGTTCTATGCGAGCCAGACGCACGTTTGAGGCGTCTGGAGACGCGTTTCGGCGCGGGCCAGCTAGCAAGAGTGTTTTCGGGATTTAGACAGGAAGAAAAATGTGCACCGTGATCAAAAAACCACTACTAGCAAATAAACGTATACATTTTTGAAGTGAAAACTTCTTTAGCGGCGTTGAGCACTTTTTCTGTAATGGGTATAAAATCTTACAACTCGCGTCAGGACACGTGACCTGATCGAAAAAGCGTAAGACGGACTCGCGTCAGGGTCACGTGATGCTGATCGAAAAAGCGTAAGATCGAGGGGAAGGGAGAGGAATTAGTATCTCCCACTCTTTCTACCGTGCCTGAGTGTGCTGCTCCGCTTAGGCGGCACAGGGCGCTTGCGCGAATGTCCGTCTGTGTTTATGTACAGCGTGCCACGCGTATCCACGCGTATCCGTATTCTTAATACAGTAAATCAGAAAATGTACTCAGAAAATAGTTTAAGTACTGTAGTTATTAATAACTAGCTGACCCGCGCGGCTTCGCTCCCGTCAACTGGCTACTCTACCTACCGACCCTAACCTCCCTACCCTACCTACCTACTTACCTACCATACCTCCCTACCAAAGCTACCCTACCTCACCTACCTACCCTACCTACCTGCCTACCTACCCTACCTACCTGCCTACCTACCCTACCTACCTGCCTACCTACCCTACCTACCCTACCTACCTGCCTACCTACCCTACCTACATACCCATTTTTTTTTTATTTTAATTCTTATTATGCTATTCCGGACGAAGGAAATAGTCTTCGTCCCGAATAAAACACAAAAACTATGAAAATCGGTCGAGCCGTTCTCGAGTTAGTTAGAATAGTGTTCGAACAAACCCGACTTTGAGAATTTTGCTATATTGTGAAAGATTCGACCTTTTTCTAGAAGACATTTTTATATCAGCGAGACAGAAATAAAACGAAAACAACTTTTTTACAAAAAATGTAACCGACTTCCAAAACAAAACACTACAAAGTATAAAATAACTTTAATTTCGGAAGTCGGTGTCAAAAAGCGAAAAAATTAAAAACGACCGAAAGTTTTTTATTTTTCACTTTTTAGTGGTACCTGCGTACCCATTCACAGCGTACCGGCGTGATGTTATGTTATGAAAATAAAACTTACTAAGTGCTTTCGGTGTAAAGGTCTCGTCAATACGAATGAAATAAGCCCAAACACTTGGTAGTTCCTACATACCGACGTGGAGTTCCCTTGACTCTCTGTTGTCTCCATCATCAGGTCTGATCCAAACTTTCATTCTTTTGTATCAGTATCACCCGATATACACACGAATATCAAGATTTTACCAAATACGTGCCTACAATTTTCGAGAGTTGCCCTCAATTTCTCAGGGTTTCCATCATCAGATCCTGACGTGGTGGCAATGGGACCACACGGGAAGCACCAGCTTTCAAATAAAGAAAGAATCATGAAAATCGGTTCATCCAGTCGGTTAATATGAGGTAACAAACATAAAAAAAAAATACAGTCGAATTGATAACCTCCTCCTTTTTTTGAAGTCGGTTAATAAACTGAGTGGCTTAATAATAAATAGGGTTCCTTTAGCAACCTTGGTACGGAACCCTAAAAATCGACTTGGTTCGCACGAATCAAGATCGTACGCGAAGGCTTAAATAATAGGGTCCCATTAGCAACTTTGGCACGGAACCCTATAATTTGCCTTGGCTCGCAAATCGAACCGTCTGATACTTAGCACGAATTAAAAACTTAGTTGCGGGCAACCTGGGAGTCTTTAAGACAAAAGTGAATAGGTTGCTTCTAGGCAAACGTGCTCCATCTTCAACCTCATCATCGCTTACCATCAGGTGAGATAGTGGTCAAACGTATGCCTATCTATAGTAAAAAAAAAAGTCTACTCCGTATCACCTAACCACAGAGAACTAATGATAACTCGATTTGACAGTTACTGTGAAATCGTGTTGACATTCATTCTTAGTTCGGGTTCGGGATTAATCGTAAGTCTGTAGGTGATACGGAGTAGAATACGTCCGCAACTAAGCCCGAAACTACGGACTTCGGACTTAGAGAGTAGCCCCACCAAAATCGATCGCTCCCGTCACCGTGACCAGGGGGGTTACTCTCTAACGAAATCCGTAGTTTCGGGCTTAGTTGCGGGCGGGCGTATTCTACTCCGTATCACCAACAGACTTACGATTAGTCCCGAACCCGAACTGAGAATGAATGACAACACGATTTCACAGTAACTGTCAAATCGTGTTATTATTAGTTCTCAGTGGTTAGGTGATACGAAGTAGAAAATGCCCGCCCGCAACTAAGCCCGAATCTACGGATTTCGTTAGAGAGTAGCCCCCCAGCTTTGGTACGGTACCTTATTATTATTAGCCTTGTTTCGCAAATCGAACCGTTCGTTTCTTCGCTCTAAACGGAATCAATCGCGGAGGCCTTAGAAATAGGGTCCTGTCAGCACCTTTGGTACGGAACCCTACAGGCCTGGGGGGCTACTCTCTAAACCCGAAGTCCGTAGTTTCGGGCTTAGTTGCGTATTCTACTCCGTATCACCTAATTACTGAGAACTAATGATAACAAGATTTGGCAGTTACTTACTGTGAAATCATGTTGTCATTCATTCTTAGTTCGGGTTCGGGACTAATCGTAAGTCTGTAGGTGATACGGAGTAGAATACGCCCGCCCGCAACTAAGCCCGAAACTACGGACTTCGGACTTAGAGAGTAGCCTCCCAGATCCGCAAGTCGAACCGTCCAGTACTTCATAAAACTACTAAGTTCTAAATCAGTTTAAGACTCTACGATAAAAGCACTTCAAACAAAACCAGCACAACACCAAAAACGCGTCATCAGTGCAACGCCATCTATCGACCATGTAAACTGACAAAATATTTGGCAGCAAAGGACGTTAAATAAGAAGCCCGTATGTAACGATAAATAACGATAAGGTATTAAAATGTTTACTTTTATTTTGCTACGTCTACGTATTAAAAGTTTCACAAATAACTCAATCAATGTGTTTTGGTGTAACATTCATGCTTTCATGCATTTTTTGGTTCCTCAATAGATGGCGCTCTGACTGATCAGAACATAGTAGGAAGTTTCTTACTAAACTAAAAATTCAATGTATTTTGATTTTGTGGTTCGATTGTAACGATAAATAACGAAAAGGTATAAAAATGGTCACTTTTATTTTGCCACGTATTAAAAGTTTCACGAATAACACAACAATTTTGAATGCTTTCGTGCATTTTATTTTTTTCTCAATAGATGGCGCTCTGACTCATCAGAATACATTAGGAAGTTTCTTCCTAAACTTAAAAATTCAATATCTTTTGATTTTGTGGGTCGATTTTGATGAAATAAACGCTAAATGTTACTCGGGTTATCACTTAATATTTTTAAGTACTTAGATTTGCAATCCAATCTGTGGTTTAAGCGTGATGCTCCCACAAACGCACAGACAAACAGACAAAATCAAAAATTGCATTTTAGTGTTTTATACCTTTTTCCTGAGTTTTCTGTGTAATTTTCATGCAAAAATAGTCAATGTACAGACACGGTTAGTCTACGATTTTGTTAAATGTATAGAAGACTACGTCTACGTATTAAAAGTTTTACAAACAACTCAATCAATGTGTTTTGGTGCAACATTCATGCTTTCATGCATTTTTTGGTTTCTCAATAGATGGCGCTCTGACTGATCAGAATACATTAGGAAGTTTCTTACTAAACTAAAAATTCAATATATTTTGATTTTGTGGATCGATTGTATCGATCAATAACGAAAAGGTATAAAATGATCACTCTTATTTTGCCACGTATTAAAAGTTTCACAAATAACTCAACAATTTTGAATGCTTTCGTGCATTTTATTTTTCTCAATAGATAGCGCTCTGACTCATCTGAATACATTAGGAAGTTTCTTCCTAAACTTAAACATTCAATATCTTTTGATTTTGTGGGTCGATTTTGATGAAATAAACGCTAAATGTTACTCGGGTTATCATTATATATTTTTAAGTATTTAGATTTGCAATCTAATCTGTGGTTTAAGCGTGATGCTCCCACAAATGCACAGACAAACAGACAAACAGACAAAAATTTCAAAAGTTGCATTTTAGTGTTTTATACCTTTTTCCTGAGTTTTCTGTGTAATTTTCATGCAAAAATATTCAATGTTAGACACGGTTAGTCTACGATTTTATTATATGTATAGATTAGCCTTGTTTCGCAAATCGAACCGCTTTAAACGGAATCAATCGCGGAGGCCTAGCAGTAGGGTCTCGTCAGCACAGCACCTTTGGTACGGGACCCTACAGGCCTGATCCGCAAGTCGAACCGTCCAGAACTTCGCAAAACTAAATCAGTTTAAGACTCTACGATAAATGCACTTTAAACGAAACCAGCACCAGAAATTTAACCAATTATGGTGCCTAACAGTTTAAGACCTTTCAGAGACCAAACCGAAATTTCTTCGAAACACGACTGTGTTTAGAAATTGTGTGAGGTCATTCTCCAGCGGAAAATCTTAACACCACAATTCAGAAAAACGCGTCATCAGTGCAACGCCATCTATCGACCATGTAAACTGACAAAATATTTGGCAGCGGAAGACGTTAAATAAGATGCCGTATGTAACGGTAAATAGTATACGATTTTGATGAAATAAACGCTAAATGTTACTCGGGTTATCACTTAATATTTTTAAGTACTAAGATTTGCAATCTAATCTGTGGTTTAAGCGTGATGCTCCCACAAACGCACATACAAACAGACAAAAACAAAAATTGTATTTTTGTGTTTTACACCTTATCCCTGAGTTTTCTGTGTAATTTTCATGCAAAAATATTCACTGTACAGACACGGTTAGTCTACGATTTTATTATATGTATAGAAGACTACGTCTACGTATTAAAAATTTCACAAATAACTCAATCAATGTGTTTTCGTGTAACATTCATGCTTTCATGCATTTTTTGGTTCCTCAATAGATGGCGCTCTGACTAATCAGAATATATAAGGAAGTTTCTTACTAAACTAAAAATTCGATATATTTTGATTTTGTGGATCGATTGTATCGATCAATAACGAAAAGGTATAAAATGATCACTCTTATTTTGCCACGTATTAAAAGTTTCACAAATAACTCAAAAATTTTGAATGCTTTCGTGCATTTTATTTTTCTCAATAGATGGCGCTCTGACTCATCAGAATACATTAGGAAGTTTCTTCCTAAACTTAAAAATTCAATATCTTTTGATTTTGTGGGTCGATTTTGATGAAATAAACGCTAAATGTTACTCGGGTTATCACTTAATATTTTTAAGTACTAAGATTTGCAATCTAATCTGTGGTTTAAGCGTGATGCTCCCACAAACGCACATACAAACAGACAAAAACAAAAATTGTATTTTTGTGTTTTACACCTTATCCCTGAGTTTTCTGTGTAATTTTCATGCAAAAATATTCACTGTACAGACACGGTTAGTCTACGATTTTATTATATGTATAGAAGACTACGTCTACGTATTAAAAATTTCACAAATAACTCAATCAATGTGTTTTCGTGTAACATTCATGCTTTCATGCATTTTTTGGTTCCTCAATAGATGGCGCTCTGACTAATCAGAATATATAAGGAAGTTTCTTACTAAACTAAAAATTCGATATATTTTGATTTTGTGGATCGATTGTATCGATCAATAACGAAAAGGTATAAAATGATCACTCTTATTTTGCCACGTATTAAAAGTTTCACAAATAACTCAAAAATTTTGAATGCTTTCGTGCATTTTATTTTTCTCAATAGATGGCGCTCTGACTCATCAGAATACATTAGGAAGTTTCTTCCTAAACTTAAAAATTCAATATCTTTTGATTTTGTGGGTCGATTTTGATTAAATAAACGCTAAATGTTACTCGGGTTATCACTTAATATTTTTAAGTACTAAGATTTGCAATCTAATCTGTGGTTTAAGCGTGATGCTCCCACAAACGCACAGACAAACAGACAAACAGACAAAAATTTCAAAAATTGCATTTTAGTGTTTTGTACCTTTTTCCTGAGTTTTCTGTGTAATTTTCATGCGAAAATATTCAATGTACAGACACGGTTAGTCTACGATTTTATTATATGTATAGATAACTTGAATAGAAGACGAACGAATTTTCAAAGAATAAATGTGGATGACAATAATGTCAGTGATTTTCCCCGGCTCACCTACAATGAACTGATATTGGTGTGTTTAGGAACGTACCAAATAAAACAGGCACGTTCCTATTACGGCGAGCACATAAGAGCCAATGGATCTTTCACAATTGAGGTATGCAGAGAGGTTGACAGCAGTCTACTGAGAGAGCTGTCGACTGAAAATAGTGTTTGGCTGCTAAGAGGCAAAATACAATCGCGCCATGTAGGCCGTAAAATATATTTTGTTTATGTTTTGGTCGACGGCTCTCTTAACGGTAGGGACGCAACAGTAGGCTGCTGTGCACATATTTTATGTATAATATGGTAGGTACTTAGGGTGGGCTAGGTACCAAGACAATGTGGTACCTCCCGCCCAGCATCTCGATAGTATATTAATAACCGATGATGTGGAAAACAATTAATAAAATATTTTCTATTAACTTGAATTGGTTTTCTTTTTCTTTAAAATCCCTGACCATGTGCAGCTAAGGAATTTAAATTCAACATTCTGTAAGTTTCACCTCATATTAAAATCACTAAAACTCATAACCTAATAAAAGAGCGGAAACAAATATGTTAATGGGATTTATTGTCTACTGTCTGAAATAAAGTTTTTATTTTTTTAATTTTCGTATCCCATGTCATATAAAAAAACTAATTACACAGAATTATAGACTAATATTACTCCTTGAAAACCCAAATTATTTCATTTTTGTTTATTGAGGCCTAATTTATTAGGACTGTTTGCGGATCTCCTTTCATATTAATCAATTTGGTTTCACTATTGGTAAATCCACAGTCGACGCGGCTCTCTCTGTCCGTAAAATTGTTAACTTATCGGAACATAAATACGTGGTTGGAATCTTTCTCGACATATCTGGCGCTTTGATAACGCATGGTGGCCGATGCTACTACTTAAAATGAAAACCCGTGGTTGCTACTGTTAGATGAAGAAAATCGATTCACGTAGAAACACACTAGTTGTCAAGCGTTATCGGAACTTCACTATGCCGTTTGACATTAGTCTGTGGTAGTTGGTGTTCCCGCGCTTTTTTTTTCTGCAAGGCTTGTGAATAAAATTGAGTAAATGTATAAAAGTGGTTAAAAGTATTAAATTGCTTTAATAGTATTCAGAAGTGCGATTTACTGACGCTTATAAAGTTATTCATACGGTTTGGTGTGATTTTTGCCAAAGAACTTTGTGATCTACTATAGTTACATTTGCATTGTGCTTGTAAAATTGGAAAAACTTTAATATCGGATTGCAAAAATGGATGCTTGTTATTGTATATATGCTTAACTAACTCTTTTAGTGCCCAATCTAACATATCCAAGAACATTTTGTGTGACGTGAAAAGCTTACGCACGGAACAAGTTGTGACAAGTTGCGCTACTGACGCACTCGCTTGTTCGTTGAATTTTCCCGGTTTTGGGTGAGATGATCAAGGCTCTGCGCTTTGGTTGATAATCCCCGAGGCTGAGGATTGTGTGGTGCACGCTACTTTACCTGCTTGCAATCTTCAAATGCTTCAATTCTTTGGTGAGTGAAATACAGTGATAATAAAAGGAAAAAAAAAACAAAGCAATTACAAACAGAACCTTTATTGTGTAAATAAATTAATTTAATTTCTATTATTTTTTGTGTAAACTTTGAAAGGAACAAGTTGTAACATAAAGTGTGTTGTACTGATACTACTATTAAATTTACTATTTGAATCTATTTCAATTATAACTATGGGTCGGCATAGGAAGAGACATAGGTCTCCCAGTTCTACTTCTTCTAGCTCAAGCAATGTGGGAAACACTATAAAAGATAAGAAGAATTTAAAGAAGAAAAGCAGTAGGATAAAAAAGCCTTGGAGGTGCTGATAAGAGAATTGAGAAAGAAAACTAATTATCATACTGGAGATACATCCCAGTCCTCCATAGTTCACTACATGGGTCGCAACAGTGGCGTGCCTAGGGTTTCAAAATAAGGCAAGCCCAATAAAATTTTAACCGATTTCAAAAAAAGAAAGTTCAGTTTTCGACTGAGTATATAGGTACCTACGTATGTATCATCGCAATTTTCTCATAAACTACTGGTTAGGTACAATAAATTAAAAGTGAATTCATAATCCGCCCCTAAGGCTACCCCCTGACCGAATTCATCCATCTTCTTCTTTCCTCTTCTTCAATTTCACTCTTGCTTGTCGTGCGGTGAATGAGTTAACCAAAGCACACTGAAGGCATGCTAGTGCTAGATTGAATATAATAAACATATCAGCAATTGCATACCTCCGGTGGCTTTGAAAAAAGCCGTTTGGTTTGCTTCATTGCTTGAGGGAACAAAGTTATGGTAAGTAGGTGCTTGCTTCGTAACAGGACTAACAGGTTACAGACAAAAAAAAAAACAAAGTTACAAAACGAAAGTTAATAAATAGCTAGATAGAATGTAATAAGGAATTTAAATAAATTATTTAAATTCTAATTGGAATCGTCTATCTTTCTTAAGAAATGATTTAATTACATCAGAGTAAAATGTTGGTGATCGTTTTAATTCTACCAACAACTGTTTTTCAATAGCTATCATTGATAATTCGGAAAGACGCTCTTGACCTTGTGTATTTCTCAGATAGGTATGCATATGCTTTTCTAAAACGACATCGTATTTTGAAATTAACGAGACCAGTTCTAAAAAATTGCCTTTATTTAATGAAGTTTTGGACTCATCATGTCCTCTTAAAGGAAGTTCCTGTTGTGCTAAATGACAAACAATATCGACTAATCTTTGAAATACACTACGGTTGTTATCAACGCGCGTGTTATATTTTGAAATTTCCTCAGATAACTGGCGTGATATAGATGTCTCAATTCGTTGTTTACCAAAATTACCGAAAGAAACCATTGCACACAGGTGTTTATGGGAATTTGCGTGCCTTTTAATGGCGCCAGATATGTTATTTAAATCATTATAACCAGATGTATTCCAAACGGAATCTTCATTCGAAAAAAATATACAGCACCAACAATACAGCTTATTCGTGTGCGAACAGCCAACAATCCAACTAGTTTTATACACTGATCTATTAAATTTTCGTTTATGCGATTTACTAGTCTGAGAAATACACAGATTAGGCGTCGGTTTTAATGAAGAAATTAACTGTTTTTTCTGAGCAAAGCTTAAAGATTTTACCTTATCTTCGCCAATCAAAACTTGAACACATTTTAAATCCTCACAAGGTACAATTACCTCCATTGTTGTAGGTAAGTCACTAAAACAATTGTATCACTAAGAAAATCTAAGAAAACACACAAATAACTTTAACAACATAACTTTTCCACTCAAGCGAATGAAACTGAAGTTAGTTGCACTCGGGTGTCGGAAACTACTTACCAGAGTTGCAGTGTTGTCATTTAGGCAAAAAAAGTCCCCAGGTATATGAAAAATCCAGCTAGATGTCGCAATTTTTTTATTTTTAAGATATTGCTTGAATATTTAATTTCGTTATTTTAAAAAGTCGCTAGTTTTTATTGTTGTTAAATCTTAAAAAAAGTCTCCAAACTCGTTAAAAATCTCCAAGATCTCACAACGTCGCTAAAACGGCAACACTGCAGAGTTGGCAAGGTGACAAGGTCACGCATACGCGGGCAACTTCATACGCATGCAGGGCTTAATTCTTTCATACTGATCGATTTGTAGATGCAAAAGTTTCTGACTCGTTATATGGCACATCGCTATAAGTGCGAAAGTGACAGAGCTAGTATTTGAAAGCCCGGTAAAAGCCGGTACGTGTAAGCGAGATAGCTATATGTAGATTCTGCAAATGCGAAACTCTGCGCGCGAACAATCGCGATGTGTAGTGTGGCATAGGTAGATACTTTGTGTTATTTTGATAAGAATTAAGCGCACGAACTTTTAAATAGTTTGGGTTTGATATTGATTCTCTATCGAGCATTTTAGTAAGGCATGCCGGGCTTTTGGGCTTGTATGAAGGCTCCGCCACTGGGTCGCAATGATTTTATACCTATGTTTGACCCACAGACTTCTCCGGTCTCTGTTGAACATTGGATCCGGAACTTGGAAGGAATTGCCAATATGCATGGTTGGGATGAACGCACACTAATATGTAACTGTACCTCTAAACTTGGTGGCTATGCAAAGAGTTGGTATGAACACCAAGCATCTTATGAAATGAGTTGGACCGAGTGGAAGGAAAAGTTGGTTAAAGCATTCCCGTTCTATGCGAGCCAGACGCACGTTTGAGGCGTCTGGAGACGCGTCTCGGCGCGGGCCAGCTAGCTATAGCGTTTTTAGAATTTAGCCAGGAACAAAAATGTGCATTTTTTTGCAGTTCTATGCGAGCCAGACGCACGTTTGAGGCGTCTGGAGACGCGTCTCGGCGCGGGCCAGCTAGCTATAGCGTTTTTAGAATTTAGCCAGGAACAAAAATGTGCAATTTTTTGCAGTTCTATGCGAGCCAGACGCACGTTTGAGGCGTCTGGAGACGCGTCTCGGCGCGGGCCAGCTAGCTATAGCGTTTTTAGAATTTAGCCAGGAACAAAAATGTGCAATTTTTTGCAGTTCTATGCGAGCCAGACGCACGTTTGAGGCGTCTGGAGACGCGTCTCGGCGCGGGCCAGCTAGCTATAGCGTTTTTAGAATTTAGCCAGGAACAAAAATGTGCAATTTTTTGCAGTTCTATGCGAGCCAGACGCACGTTTGAGGCGTCTGGAGACGCGTCTCGGCGCGGGCCAGCTAGCTATAGCGTTTTTAGAATTTAGCCAGGAACAAAAATGTGCAATTTTTAGCAGTTCTATGCGAGCCAGACGCACGTTTGAGGCGTCTGGAGACGCGTCTCGGCGCGGGCCAGCTAGCTATAGCGTTTTTAGAATTTAGCCAGGAACAAAAATGTGCAATTTTTTGCAGTTCTATGCGAGCCAGACGCACGTTTGAGGCGTCTGGAGACGCGTCTCGGCGCGGGCCAGCTAGCTATAGCGTTTTTAGAATTTAGCCAGGAACAAAAATGTGCAATTTTTTGCAGGTCTATGCGAGCCAGACGCACGTTTGAGGCGTCTGGAGACGCGTCTCGGCGCGGACCAGCTAGCTATAGCGTTTTTAGACTTTAGCCAGGAACAAAAATGTGCAATTTTTTGCAGTTCTATGCGAGCCAGACGCACGTTTGAGGCGTCTGGAGACGCGTCTCGGCGCGGGCCAGCTAGCTGTAGCGTTTTTAGAATTTAGCCAGGAACAAAAATGTGCAATTTTTTGCAGTTCTATGCGAGCCAGACGCACGTTTGAGGCGTCTGGAGACGCGTCTCGGCGCGGGCCAGCTAGCTATAGCGTTTTTAGAATTTAGCCAGGAACAAAAATGTGCAATTTTTTGCAGTTCTATGCGAGCCAGCCGCACGTTTGAGGCGTCTGGAGACGCGTCTCGGCGCGGGCCAGCTAGCTATAGCGATTTTAGAATTTAGCCAGGAACAAAAATGTGCAATTTTTTGCAGTTCTATGCGAGCCAGACGCACGTTTGAGGCGTCTGGAGACGCGTCTCGGCGCGGGCCAGCTAGCTATAGCGCTTTTAGAATTAAGCCAGGAACAAAAAAAATGTGCAATTTTTTGCATTTGTGTGCGAGCCAGGCGCACGTTTGAGGCGTCTGGAGACGCGTCTCGGCGCGGGCCAGCTAGCTATAGCGCTTTTAGAATTAAGCCAGGAACAAAAAAAATGTGCAATTTTTTGCATTTGTGTGCGAGCCAGGCGCACGTTTGAGGCGTCTGGAGACGCGTCTCGGCGCGGGCCAGCTAGCTATAGCGTTTTTAGAATTTAGCCAGGAACAAAAATGTGCAATTTTTTGCAGTTCTATGCGAGCCAGACGCACGTTTGAGGCGTCTGGAGACGCGTCTCGGCGCGGGCCAGCTAGCTATAGCGTTTTTAGAATTTAGCCAGGAACAAAAATGTGCAATTTTTTGCAGGTCTGTGCGAGCCAGACGCACGTTTGAGGCGTCTGGAGACGCGTCTCGGCGCGGGCCAGCTAGCTATAGCGTTTTTAGACTTTAGCCAGGAACAAAAATGTGCAATTTTTTGCAGTTCTATGCGAGCCAGACGCACGTTTGAGGCGTCTGGAGACGCGTCTCGGCGCGGGCCAGCTAGCTATAGCGTTTTTAGAATTTAGCCAGGAACAAAAATGTGCAATTTTTTGCAGTTCTATGCGAGCCAGACGCACGTTTGAGGCGTCTGGAGACGCGTCTCGGCGCGGGCCAGCTAGCTATAGCGCTTTTAGAATTGAGCCAGGAACAAAAAAAATGTGCAATTTTTTGCATTTGTGTGCGAGCCAGGCGCACGTTTGAGGCGTCTGGAGACGCGTCTCGGCGCGGGCCAGCTAGCTATATCGTTTTTAGAATTAAGCCAGGAACAAAAATGTGCAATTTTTTGCAGTTCTATGCGAGCCAGACGCACGTTTGAGGCGTCTGGAGACGCGTCTCGGCGCGGGCTAGCTAGCTATAGCGTTTTTAGAATTTAGCCAGGAACAAAAATGTGCAATTTTTTGCAGTTCTATGCGAGCCAGACGCACGTTTGAGGCGTCTGGAGACGCGTCTCGGCGCGGGCCAGCTAGCAATAGCGTTTTTAGAATTTAGCCAGGAACAAAAATGTGCAATTTTTTGCAGTTCTATGCGAGCCAGACGCACGTTTGAGGCGTCTGGAGACGCGTCTCGGCGCGGGCCAGCTAGCTATAGCATTTTTAGAATTTAGCCAGGAACAAAAATGTGCAATTTTTTGCAGTTCTATGCGAGCCAGACGCACGTTTGAGGCGTCTGGAGACGCGTCTCGGCGCGGGCCAGCTATCTATAGCGTTTTTAGAATTTAGCCAGGAACAAAAATGTGCAATTATTTGCAGTTCTATGCGAGCCAGACGCACGTTTGAGGCGTCTGGAGACGCGTCTCGGCGCGGGCCAGCTAGCTATAGCGTTTTTAGAATTTAGCCAGGAACAAAAATGTGCAATTTTTTGCAGTTCTATGCGAGCCAGACGCACGTTTGAGGCGTCTGGAGACGCGTCTCGGCGCGGGCCAGCTAGCTATAGCGTTTTAAGAATTTAGCCAGGAACAAAAATGTGCAATTTTTTGCAGTTCTATGCGAGCCAGACGCACTTTTGAGGCGTCTGGAGACGCATCTCGGCGCAGGCCAGCTAGCTATAGCGTTTTTAGAATTTAGCCAGGAACAAAAATGTGCAATTTTTTGCAGTTCTATGCGAGCCAGACGCACGTTTGAGGCGTCTGGAGACGCGTCTCGGCGCGGGCCAGCTAGCTATAGCGTTTTAAGAATTTAGCCAGGAACAAAAATGTGCAATTTTTTGCAGTTCTATGCGAGCCAGACGCACGTTTGAGGCGTCTGGAGACGCGTCTCGGCGCGGGCCAGCTAGCTATAGCGTTTTTAGAATTTAGCCAGGAACAAAAATGTGCAATTTTTTGCAGTTCTATGCGAGCCAGCCGCACGTTTGAGGCGTCTGGAGACGCGTCTCGGCGCGGGCCAGCTAGCTATAGCGATTTTAGAATTTAGCCAGGAACAAAAATGTGCAATTTTTTGCAGTTCTATGCGAGCCAGACGCACGTTTGAGGCGTCTGGAGACGCGTCTCGGCGCGGGCCAGCTAGCTATAGCGCTTTTAGAATTAAGCCAGGAACAAAAAAAATGTGCAATTTTTTGCATTTGTGTGCGAGCCAGGCGCACGTTTGAGGCGTCTGGAGACGCGTCTCGGCGCGGGCCAGCTAGCTATAGCGCTTTTAGAATTAAGCCAGGAACAAAAAAAATGTGCAATTTTTTGCATTTGTGTGCGAGCCAGGCGCACGTTTGAGGCGTCTGGAGACGCGTCTCGGCGCGGGCCAGCTAGCTATAGCGTTTTTAGAATTTAGCCAGGAACAAAAATGTGCAATTTTTTGCAGTTCTATGCGAGCCAGACGCACGTTTGAGGCGTCTGGAGACGCGTCTCGGCGCGGGCCAGCTAGCTATAGCGTTTTTAGAATTTAGCCAGGAACAAAAATGTGCAATTTTTTGCAGGTCTGTGCGAGCCAGACGCACGTTTGAGGCGTCTGGAGACGCGTCTCGGCGCGGGCCAGCTAGCTATAGCGTTTTTAGACTTTAGCCAGGAACAAAAATGTGCAATTTTTTGCAGTTCTATGCGAGCCAGACGCACGTTTGAGGCGTCTGGAGACGCGTCTCGGCGCGGGCCAGCTAGCTATAGCGTTTTTAGAATTTAGCCAGGAACAAAAATGTGCAATTTTTTGCAGTTCTATGCGAGCCAGACGCACGTTTGAGGCGTCTGGAGACGCGTCTCGGCGCGGGCCAGCTAGCTATAGCGCTTTTAGAATTGAGCCAGGAACAAAAAAAATGTGCAATTTTTTGCATTTGTGTGCGAGCCAGGCGCACGTTTGAGGCGTCTGGAGACGCGTCTCGGCGCGGGCCAGCTAGCTATATCGTTTTTAGAATTAAGCCAGGAACAAAAATGTGCAATTTTTTGCAGTTCTATGCGAGCCAGACGCACGTTTGAGGCGTCTGGAGACGCGTCTCGGCGCGGGCTAGCTAGCTATAGCGTTTTTAGAATTTAGCCAGGAACAAAAATGTGCAATTTTTTGCAGTTCTATGCGAGCCAGACGCACGTTTGAGGCGTCTGGAGACGCGTCTCGGCGCGGGCCAGCTAGCTATAGCGTTTTTAGAATTTAGCCAGGAACAAAAATGTGCAATTTTTTGCAGTTCTATGCGAGCCAGCCGCACGTTTGAGGCGTCTGGAGACGCGTCTCGGCGCGGGCCAGCTAGCAATAGCGTTTTTAGAATTTAGCCAGGAACAAAAATGTGCAATTTTTTGCAGTTCTATGCGAGCCAGACGCACGTTTGAGGCGTCTGGAGACGCGTCTCGGCGCGGGCCAGCTAGCTATAGCATTTTTAGAATTTAGCCAGGAACAAAAATGTGCAATTTTTTGCAGTTCTATGCGAGCCAGACGCACGTTTGAGGCGTCTGGAGACGCGTCTCGGCGCGGGCCAGCTATCTATAGCGTTTTTAGAATTTAGCCAGGAACAAAAATGTGCAATTATTTGCAGTTCTATGCGAGCCAGACGCACGTTTGAGGCGTCTGGAGACGCGTCTCGGCGCGGGCCAGCTAGCTATAGCGTTTTTAGAATTTAGCCAGGAACAAAAATGTGCAATTTTTTGCAGTTCTATGCGAGCCAGACGCACGTTTGAGGCGTCTGGAGACGCGTCTCGGCGCGGGCCAGCTAGCTATAGCGTTTTAAGAATTTAGCCAGGAACAAAAATGTGCAATTTTTTGCAGTTCTATGCGAGCCAGACGCACTTTTGAGGCGTCTGGAGACGCATCTCGGCGCAGGCCAGCTAGCTATAGCGTTTTTAGAATTTAGCCAGGAACAAAAATGTGCAATTTTTTGCAGTTCTATGCGAGCCAGACGCACGTTTGAGGCGTCTGGAGACGCGTCTCGGCGCGGGCCAGCTAGCTATAGCGTTTTAAGAATTTAGCCAGGAACAAAAATGTGCAATTTTTTGCAGTTCTATGCGAGCCAGACGCACGTTTGAGGCGTCTGGAGACGCGTCTCGGCGCGGGCCAGCTAGCTATAGCGTTTTTAGAATTTAGCCAGGAACAAAAATGTGCAATTTTTTGCAGTTCTATGCGAGCCAGACGCACGTTTGAGGCGTCTGGAGACGCGTCTCGACGCGGGTCAGCTAGCTATATTGTTTTTAGAATTTAGCCGGGAACAAAAATGTGCAATTTTTTGCAGTTCTATGCGAGCCAGACGCACGTTTGAGGCGTCTGGAGACGCGTCTCGGCGCGGGCCAGCTAGCTATAGCGTTTTTAGAATTTAGCCAGGAACAAAATTGTGCAATTTTTTGCAGTTCTATGCGAGCCAGACGCACGTTTGAGGCGTCTGGAGACGCGTCTCGGCGTGGGCCAGCTAGCTATAGCGTTTTTAGAATTTAGCCAGGAACAAAAATGTGCAATTTTTTGCAGTTCTATGCGAGCCAGACGCACGTTTGAGGCGTCTGGAGACGCGTCTCGGCGCGGGCCAGCTAACTATAGCGTTTTTAGAATTTAGCCAGGAACAAAAATGTGCAATTTTTTGCAGTTCTATGCGAGCCAGCCGCACGTTTGAGGTGTCTCAGCGCGGGCCAGCTAGCTATAGCGCTTTTAAAATTTAGCCAGGAACAAAAATGTGCAACTTTTTGCAGTTCTATGCGAGCCAGACGCACGTTTGAGGCGTCTGGAGACGCGTCTCGGCGCGGGCCAGCTAGCTATAGCGTTTTTAGAATTTAGCCAGGAACAAAAATGTGCAATTTTTTGCAGTTCTATGCGAGCCAGCCGCACGTTTGAGGCGTCTGGAGACGCGTCTCGGCGCAGGCCAGCTAGCTATAGCGTTTTTAGAATTTAGCCAGGAACAAAAATGTGCAATTTTTCGCAGTTCTTTGCGAGCCAGACGCACGTTTGAGGCGTCTGGAGACGCGTCTCGGCGCGGGCCAGCTAGCTATAGCGTTTTTAGAATTTAGCCAGGAGCAAAAATGTGCATTTTTTTGCAGTTCTATGCGAGCCAGACGCACGTTTGAGGCGTCTGGAGACGCGTCTCGGCGCGGGCCAGCTAGCTATAGCGTTTTTAGAATTTAGCCAGGAACAAAAATGTGCAATTTTTTGCAGTTCTATGCGAGCCAGACGCACGTTTGAGGCGTCTGGAGACGCGTCTCGGCGCGGGCCAGCTAGCTATAGCGTTTTTAGAATTTAGCCAGGAACAAAAATGTGCAATTTTTTGCAGTTGTATGCGAGCCAGACGCACGTTTGAGGCGTCTGGAGACGCGTCTCGGCGCGGGCCAGCTAGCTATAGCGTTCCCTCCCCACTCGCGCGCACTGCGGTGTTTATTATATCGCCGCGTATTGTAAATTCGGAATTCGCGTTGTGTGTTTATTTTAAGGCTTGTGAATTGTTCCTAGCGGTGCTATAGTGTAGTAAGTGCGTGTTTTGTAAGTTTTTCAAAGTGTCTGTTCATTTATTTACAGGTAATTAGTCAATTTCTCCAGCTTTCGGTAAGTGCATTTATTTTTCTTGTGTGTGGGTAACGCGAAATAACTTAATCGATTGATATCTATTTGTTTAGTTCTTTTAATATTTTTAATTCATCCGTGTTGTTATAAAGTAATTCATGATGTCAACAAATGATGACCCTCCAGATCATGGCTGAGATATATTTCGTCGACATACAAAGGTCGCCCGTGGCGACCTCCGCTAATTCGAAACGCTTGTTCAGCGAAATGTCTCCATCATACATTTCGCCCGATGATAGGTCAAAACGGGTTCATCCAACTTTCGAAACCGTGGAAAAATCCTCGCCGATTTTAAATATCAGTAATGTGAGCAATACCGATTACTGCGACTTAGTTTCCGAGGCGTCAGCCTACCTGTCAAAAATTAACGACTTAGTCAATGATCAGGGCTCTCGCATTAACGTAGCAAATAAATCTGCCATTATGGATATGACACAGCGTGTCACGGCCATCGTTTCTATGCTGGCCATAAAATCATCATGCAACGAAACGAAGTTAGCCAATACGGAACGCGAATTAGAAAAAATCAAGTCGAATAACTATGTCAATCCCAATCCTGTCAATAATAATAATAACAATTGTGAAATTTCGTATGCGGACTCGTTGAAACTACGCTTGCCAAAAGTAGCTCCAGCAATTATGGAATCCCGTCCACCATTGCCGTGTGTGGTGGCTTATCCGACCGCAGCTCGATCAGCTGATTATAGCACTTCGTCCGCGACAAAACAAGCGCTTATGAAAGCAATTAAGCCCTGTGATGACGGTTTTCAAATTGTAGGCGTGAAAAAAAACGGCGAAATCAGGTGTTGTTCTACGTGTCGCTAGTGAACATCAGCTTAAAAAATTGGAATCCGTGGACGCAATTAAGGCCGCTGGTTTACGACTAGAAAAACCAAAAGTTAGACGCCCTCGAGTATTAGTTAAGGATGTACCATCTTCAATGGATGATGGCGCTTTTCTGATCGCGCTATACCGCCAAAATATTAAAGATGAGCTTCAAATGAAAGAGGATGACTTTATTAAGTCTACTAAAATTATCCGTAGGCGCTCGTTAGACAACAGTCGTAAGTGGATAGGCATCGAGTTAGATTATTTATTGATTGGGCTACCTGCCGCTTTATTGACGATGTTGAAGTCGTTCGGTGCTTACATTGTCAACAGTTCGGTCACGCTAAGAAACACTGCGTTAATAAAGAACCGACTTGTGACTGACACGTTTGAGGCGTCTGGAGACGCGTCTCGGCGCGGGCCAGCTAGCTATAGCGTTTTTAGAATTTAGCCAGGAACAAAAATGTGCAATTTTTTGCAGTTCTATGAGAGCCAGCCGCACGTTTGAGGCGTCTGGAGACGCGTCTCGGCGCGGGCCAGCTAGCTATAGCGTTTGTAGAATTTAGCCAGGAACAAAAATGTGCAATTTTTTGCAGTTCTATGCGAGCCAGACGCACGTTTGAGGCGTCTGGAGACGCGTCTCGGCGCGGGCCAGCTAGCTATAGCGTTTTTAGAATTTAGCCAGGAACAAAAATGTGCAATTTTATGCAGTTCTATGCGAGCCAGACGCACGTTTGAGGCGTCTGGAGACGCGTCTCGACGCGGGCCAGCAAGTTATAGCTTTTTTAGAATTTAGCCAGGAACAAAAATGTGCAATTTTTGCAGTTCTATGCGAGCCAGACGCACGTTTGAGGCGTCTGGAGACGCGTCTCGGCGCGGGCCAGCTAGCTATAGCGTTTTTAGAATTTAGCCAGGAACAAAAATGTGCAATTTTATGCAGTTCTATGCGAGCCAGACGCACGTTTGAGGCGTCTGGAGACGCGTCTCGGCGCGGGCCAGCTAGCTATAGCGTTTTTAGAATTTAGCCAGGAACAAAAATGTGCAATTTTATGCAGTTCTATGCGAGCCAGACGCACGTTTGAGGCGTCTGGAGACGCGTCTCGGCGCGGGCCAGCTAGCTAAAGCGTTTTTAGAATTTAGCCAGGAACAAAAATGTGCAATTTTTTGCAGTTCTATGCGAGCCAGACGCACGTTTGAGGCGTCTGGAGACGCGTCTCGACGCGGGCCAGCTAGCTATAGCGTTTTTAGAATTTAGCCAGGAACAAAAATGTGCAATTTTTTGCAGTTCTATGCGAGCCAGACGCACGTTTGAGGCGTCTGGAGACGCGTCTCGGCGCGGGCCAGCTAGCTATAGCGTTTTTAGAATTTAGCCAGGAACAAAAATGTGCAATTTTTTGCAGTTCTATGCGAGCCAGACGCACGTTTGAGGCGTCTGGAGACGCGTCTCGGCGCGGGCCAGCTAGCTATAGCGTTTTTAGAATCTAGCCAGGAACAAAAATGTGCAATTTTTTGCAGTTCTATGCGAGCCAGACGCACGTTTGAGGCGTCTGGAGACGCGTCTCGACGCGGGCCAGCTAGCTATAGCGTTTTTAGAATTTAGCCAGGAACAAAAATGTGCAATTTTATGCAGTTCTATGCGAGCCAGACGCACGTTTGAGGCGTCTGGAGACGCGTCTCGGCGCGGGCCAGCTAGCTAAAGCGTTTTTAGAATTTAGCCAGGAACAAAAATGTGCAATTTTTTGCAGTTCTATGCGAGCCAGACGCACGTTTGAGGCGTCTGGAGACGCGTCTCGACGCGGGCCAGCTAGCTATAGCGTTTTTAGAATTTAGCCAGGAACAAAAATGTGCAATTTTTTGCAGTTCTATGCGAGCCAGACGCACGTTTGAGGCGTCTGGAGACGCGTCTCGGCGCGGGCCAGCTAGCTATAGCGTTTTTAGAATTTAGCCAGGAACAAAAATGTGCAATTTTTTGCAGTTCTATGCGAGCCAGACGCACGTTTGAGGCGTCTGGAGACGCGTCTCGGCGCGGGCCAGCTAGCTATAGCGTTTTTAGAATCTAGCCAGGAACAAAAATGTGCATTTTTTTGCAGTTCTATGCGAGCCAGACGCACGTTTGAGGCGTCTGGAGACGCGTCTCGGCGCGGGCCAGCTAGCTATAGCGTTTTTAGAATTTAGCCAGGAACAAAAATGTGCAATTTTTTGCAGTTCTATGCGAGCCAGACGCACGTTTGAGGCGTCTGGAGACGCGTCTCGGCGCGGGCCAGCTAGCTATAGCGTTCCCTCCCCACTCGCGCGCACTGCGGTGTTTATTATATCGCCGCGTATTGTAAATTCGGAATTCGCGTTGTGTGTTTATTTTAAGGCTTGTGAATTGTTCCTAGCGGTGCTATAGTGTAGTAAGTGCGTGTTTTGTAAGTTTTTCAAAGTGTCTGTTCATTTATTTACAGGTAATTAGTCAATTTCTTCAGCTTTCGGTAAGTGCATTTATTTTTCTTGTGTGTGGGTAACGCGAAATAACTTAATCGATTGATATCTATTTGTTTAGTTCTTTTGATATTTTTAATTCATCCGTGTTGTTATAAAGTAATTCATGATGTCAACAAATGATGACCCTCCAGATCGTGGCGGAGATATATTTCGTCGAAATACAAAGGTCGCCCGTGGCGACCTCCGCTAATTCGAAACGCTTGTTCAGCGAAATGTCTCCATCATACATTTCGCCCGATGATAGGTCAAAACGGGTTCATCCAACTTTCGAAACCGTGGAAAAATCCTCGCCGATTTTAAATATCAGTAATGTGAGCAATACCGATTACTGCGACTTAGTTTCCGAGGCGTCAGCCTACCTGTCAAAAATTAACGACTTAGTCAATGATCAGGGCTCTCGCATTAACGTAGCAAATAAATCTGCCATTATGGATAGCGTGTCACGGCCATCGTTTCTATGCTGGCCATTAAATCATCATGCAACGAAACGAAGTTAGCCAATACGGAACGCGAATTAGAAAAAATCAAGTCGAATAACTATGTCAATCCCAATCCTGTCAATAATAATAATAACAATTGTGAAATTTCGTATGCGGACTCGTTGAAACTACGCTTGCCAAAAGTAGCTCCAGCAATTATGGAATCCCGTCCACCATTGCCGTGTGTGGTGGCTTATCCGACCGCAGCTCGATCAGCTGATTATAGCACTTCGTCCGCGACAAAACAAGCGCTTATGAAAGCAATTAAGCCCTGTGATGACGGTTTTCAAATTGTAGGCGTGAAAAAAAACGGCGAAATCAGGTGTTGTTCTACGTGTCGCTAGTGAACATCAGCTTAAAAAATTGGAATCCGTGGACGCAATTAAGGCCGCTGGTTTACGACTAGAAAAACCAAAAGTTAGACGCCCTCGAGTATTAGTTAAGGATGTACCATCTTCAATGGATGATGGCGCTTTTCTGATCGCGCTATACCGCCAAAATATTAAAAATGAGCTTCAAATGAAAGAGGATGACTTTATTAAGTCTACTAAAATTATCCGTAGGCGCTCGTTAGACAACAGTCGTAAGTGGATAGGCATCGAGTTAGATTCCGCAGTACGTAAACACTTAGTTTCTACCAAGGATAAATTATTTATTGATTGGGCTACCTGCCGCTTTATTGACGATGTTGAAGTCGTTCGGTGCTTACATTGTCAACAGTTCGGTCACGCTAAGAAACACTGCGTTAATAAAGAACCGACTTGTGACTGACACGTTTGAGGCGTCTGGAGACGCGTCTCGGCGCGGGCCAGCTAGCTATAGCGTTTTTAGAATTTAGCCAGGAACAAAAATGTGCAATTTTTTGCAGTTCTATGCGAGCCAGACGCACGTTTGAGGCGTATGGAGACGCGTCTCGGCGCGGGCCAGCTAGCTATAGCGTTTTTAGAATTTAGCCAGGAACAAAAATGTGCAATTTTTTGCAGTTCTATGCGAGCCAGACGCACGTTTGAGGCGTCTGGAGACGCGTCTCGGCGCGGGCCAGCTAGCTATAGCGTTTTTAGAATTTAGCCAGGAACAAAAATGTGCAATTTTTTGCAGTTCTATGCGAGCCAGACGCACGTTTGAGGCGTCTGGAGACGCGTCTCGGCGCGGGCCAGCTAGCTATAGCGTTTTTAGAATTTAGCCAGGAACAAAAATGTGCAATTTTTTGTAGTTCTATGCGAGCCAGACGCACGTTTGAGGCGTCTGGAGACGCGTCGCGGCGCGGGCCAGCTAGCTATCGCGTTTTCAGAAGTTAGCCAGGAACAAAAATGTGCAATTTTTTGCAGTTCTATGAGAGCCAGCCGCACGTTTGAGGCGTCTGGAGACGCGTCTCGGCGCGGGACAGCTAGCTATAGCGTTTGTAGAATTTAGCCAGGAACAAAAATGTGCAATTTTTTGCAGTTCTATGCGAGCCAGACGCACGTTTGAGGCGTCTGGAGACGCGTCTCGGCGCGGGCCAGCTAGCTATAGCGTTTTTAGAATTTAGCCAGGAACAAAAATGTGCAATTTTTTGCAGTTCTATGCGAGCCAGACGCACGTTTGAGGCGTCTGGAGACGCGTCTCGGCGCGGGCCAGCTAGCTATAGCGTTTTTAGAATTTAGCCAGGAACAAAAATGTGCAATTTTTTGCAGTTCTATGCGAGCCAGACGCACGTTTGAGGCGTCTGGAGACGCGTCTCGGCGTGGGCCAGCTAGCTATAGCGTTTTTAGAATTTAGCCAGGAACAAAAATGTGCATTTTTTTTGCAGTTCTATGCGAGCCAGACGCACGTTTGAGGCGTATGGAGACGCGTCTCGGCGCGGGCCAGCTAGCTATAGCGTTCTTAGAATTTAGCCAGGAACAAAAATGTGCAATTTTTTGCAGTTCTATGCGAGCCAGACGCACGTTTGAGGCGTCTGGAGACGCGTCTCGGCGCGGGCCAGCTAGCTATAGCGTTTTTAGAATTTAGCCGGGAACAAAAATGTGCAATTTTTTGCAGTACTATGCGAGCCAGACGCACGTTTGAGGCGTCTGGAGACGCGTCTCGGCGCGGGCCAGCTAGCTATAGCGTTTTTAGAATTTAGCCAGGAACAAAAATGTGCAATTTTTTGCAGTTCTATGCGAGCCAGACGCACGTTTGAGGCGTCTGGAGACGCGTCTCGGCGCGGGCCAGCTAGCTATAGCGTTTTTAGAATTTAGCCAGGAACAAAAATGTGCAATTTTATGCAGTTCTATGCGAGCCAGACGCACGTTTGAGGCGTCTGGAGACGCGTCTCGGCGCGGGCCAGCTAGCTATAGCGTTTTTAGAATTTAGCCGGGAACAAAAATGTGCAATTTTTTGCAGTACTATGCGAGCCAGACGCACGTTTGAGGCGTCTGGAGACGCGTCTCGGCGCGGGCCAGCTAGCTATAGCGTTTTTAGAATTTAGCCAGGAACAAAAATGTGCAATTTTTTGCAGTTCTATGCGAGCCAGACGCACGTTTGAGGCGTCTGGAGACGCGTCTCGGCGCGGGCCAGCTAGCTATAGCGTTTTTAGAATTTAGCCAGGAACAAAAATGTGCAATTTTATGCAGTTCTGTGCGAGCCAGACGCACGTTTGAGGCGTCTGGAGACGCGTCTCGGCGCGGGCCAGCTAGCTATAGCGTTTTTAGAATTTAGCCGGGAACAAAAATGTGCAATTTTTTGCAGTACTATGCGAGCCAGACGCACGTTTGAGGCGTCTGGAGACGCGTCTCGGCGCGGGCCAGCTAGCTATAGCGTTTTTAGAATTTAGCCAGGAACAAAAATGTGCAATTTTTTGCAGTTCTATGCGAGCCAGACGCACGTTTGAGGCGTCTGGAGACGCGTCTCGGCGCGGGCCAGCTAGCTATAGCGTTTTTAGAATTTAGCCGGGAACAAAAATGTGCAATTTTTTGCAGTACTATGCGAGCCAGACGCACGTTTGAGGCGTCTGGAGACGCGTCTCGGCGCGGGCCAGCTAGCTATAGCGTTTTTAGAATTTAGCCAGGAACAAAAATGTGCAATTTTTTGCAGTTCTATGCGAGCCAGACGCACGTTTGAGGCGTCTGGAGACGCGTCTCGGCGCGGGCCAGCTAGCTATAGCGTTTTTAGAATTTAGCCAGGAACAAAAATGTGCAATTTTATGCAGTTCTGTGCGAGCCAGACGCACGTTTGAGGCGTCTGGAGACGCGTCTCGGCGCGGGCCAGCTAGCTAAAGCGTTTTTAGAATTTAGCCAGGAACAAAAATGTGCAATTTTTTGCAGTTCTATGCGAGCCAGACGCACGTTTGAGGCGTCTGGAGACGCGTCTCGGCGCGGGCCAGCTAGCTTATAGCGTTTTTAGAATTTAGCCAGGAACAAAAATGTGCAATTTTTTGCAGTTCTTTGCGAGCCAGACGCACGTTTGAGGCATCTGGAGACGCGTCTCGGTGCGGGCCAGCTAGCTATAGCGTTTTTAGAATTTAGCCAGGAACAAAAATGTGCAATTTTTTGCAGTTCTATGCGAGCCAGACGCACGTTTGAGGCGTCTGGAGACGCGTCTCGGCGCGGGCCAGCTAGCTATAGCGTTTTTAGAATTTAGCCAGGAACAAAAATGTGCAATTTTTTTGCAGTTCTATGCGAGCCAGACGCACGTTTGAGGCGTCTGGATACGCGTCTCGGCGCGGGCCAGCTAGCTATAGCGTTCTTAGAATTTAGCCAGGAACAAAAATGTGCAATTTTTTGCAGTTCTATGCGAGCCAGACGCACGTTTGAGGCGTCTGGAGACGCGTCTCGGCGCGGGCCAGCCAGCTATAGCGTTTTTAGAATTTAGCCGGGAACAAAAATGTGCAATTTTTTGCAGTACTATGCGAGCCAGACGCACGTTTGAGGCGTCTGGAGACGCGTCTCGGCGCGGGCCAGCTAGCTATAGCGTTTTTAGAATTTAGCCAGGAACAAAAATGTGCAATTTTTTGCAGTTCTATGCGAGCCAGACGCACGTTTGAGGCGTCTGGAGACGCGTCTCGGCGCGGGCCAGCTAGCTATAGCGTTTTTAGAATTTAGCCAGGAACAAAAATGTGCAATTTTTTGCAGTTCTATGCGAGCCAGACGCACGTTTGAGGCGTCTGGAGACGCGTTTTGGCGCGGGCCAGCTAGCTATAGCGCTTTTAGAATTTAGCCAGGAACAAAAATGTGCAATTTTTTGCAGTTCTATGCGAGCCAGACGCACGCTTGAGGCGTCTGGAGACGCGTCTCGGCGCGGGCCAGCTAGCTATCGCGTTTTTAGAATTTAGCCAGGAACAAAAATGTGCAATTTTTTGCAGTTCTATGCGAGCCAGACGCACGTTTGAGGCGTCTGGAGACGCGTCTCGGCGCGGGCCAGCTAGCTATAGCGTTTTTAGAATTTAGCCAGGAACAAAAATGTGCAATTTTTTGCAGTTCTATGCGAGCCAGACGCACGTTTGAGGCGTCTGGAGACGCGTCTCGACGCGTGCCAGCTAGCTATAGCGTTTTTAGAATTTAGCCAAGAACAAAAATGTGCATTTTTTTGCAGTTCTATGCGAGCCAGACGCACGTTTGAGGCGTCTGGAGACGCGTCTCGGCGCGGGCCAGCTAGCTATAGCGTTTTTAGAATTTAGCCAGGAACAAAAATGTGCATTTTTTTGCAGTTCTATGCGAGCCAGACGCACGTTTGAGGCGTCTGGAGACGCGTCTCGGCGCGGGCCAGCTAGCTATAGCGTTTTAAGAATTTAGCCAGGAACAAAAATGTGACATTTTTTGCAGTTCTATGCGAGCCAGACGCACGTTTGAGGCGTCTGGAGACGCGTCTCGGCGCGGGCCAGCTAGCTATAGCGATTTTAGCATTTAGCCACGAACAAAAATGTGCAATCTTTTGCAGTTCTATACGAGCCAGACGCACGTTTGAGGCGTCTGGAGACGCGTCTCGGCGCGGGCCAGCTAGCTATAGCGTTTTTAGAATTTAGCCAGGAACAAAAATGTGCAATTTTTTGCAGTTCTATGCGAGCCAGACGCACGTTTGAGGCGTCTGGAGACGCGTCTCGGCGCGGGCCAGCTAGCTATAGCGTTTTTAGAATTTAGCCAGGAACAAAAATGTGCATTTTTTTGCAGTTCTATGCGAGCCAGACGCACGTTTGAGGCGTCTGGAGACGCGTCTCGGCGCGGGCCTGCTAGCTATAGCGTTTTTAGAATTTAGCCAGGAACAAAAATGTGCAATTTTTTGCAGTTGTATGCGAGCCAGACGCACGTTTGAGGCGTCTGGAAACGCGTCTCGGCGCGGGCCAGCTAGCTATAGCGTTTTAAGAATTTAGCCAGGAACAAAAATGTGCAATTTTTTGCAGTTCTATGCGAGCCAGACGCACGTTTGAGGCGTCTGGAGACGCGTCTCGGCGCGGGCCAGCTAGCTATAGCGTTTTTAGAATTTAGCCAGGAACAAAAATGTGCAATTTTTTGCAGTTCTATGCGAGCCAGACGCACGTTTGAGGCGTCTGGAGACGCGTCTCGACGCGGGTCAGCTAGCTATATTGTTTTTAGAATTTAGCCGGGAACAAAAATGTGCAATTTTTTGCAGTTCTATGCGAGCCAGACGCACGTTTGAGGCGTCTGGAGACGCGTCTCGGCGCGGGCCAGCTAGCTATAGCGTTTTTAGAATTTAGCCAGGAACAAAATTGTGCAATTTTTTGCAGTTCTATGCGAGCCAGACGCACGTTTGAGGCGTCTGGAGACGCGTCTCGGCGTGGGCCAGCTAGCTATAGCGTTTTTAGAATTTAGCCAGGAACAAAAATGTGCAATTTTTTGCAGTTCTATGCGAGCCAGACGCACGTTTGAGGCGTCTGGAGACGCGTCTCGGCGCGGGCCAGCTAACTATAGCGTTTTTAGAATTTAGCCAGGAACAAAAATGTGCAATTTTTTGCAGTTCTATGCGAGCCAGCCGCACGTTTGAGGTGTCTCAGCGCGGGCCAGCTAGCTATAGCGCTTTTAAAATTTAGCCAGGAACAAAAATGTGCAACTTTTTGCAGTTCTATGCGAGCCAGACGCACGTTTGAGGCGTCTGGAGACGCGTCTCGGCGCGGGCCAGCTAGCTATAGCGTTTTTAGAATTTAGCCAGGAACAAAAATGTGCAATTTTTTGCAGTTCTATGCGAGCCAGCCGCACGTTTGAGGCGTCTGGAGACGCGTCTCGGCGCAGGCCAGCTAGCTATAGCGTTTTTAGAATTTAGCCAGGAACAAAAATGTGCAATTTTTCGCAGTTCTTTGCGAGCCAGACGCACGTTTGAGGCGTCTGGAGACGCGTCTCGGCGCGGGCCAGCTAGCTATAGCGTTTTTAGAATTTAGCCAGGAGCAAAAATGTGCATTTTTTTGCAGTTCTATGCGAGCCAGACGCACGTTTGAGGCGTCTGGAGACGCGTCTCGGCGCGGGCCAGCTAGCTATAGCGTTTTTAGAATTTAGCCAGGAACAAAAATGTGCAATTTTTTGCAGTTCTATGCGAGCCAGACGCACGTTTGAGGCGTCTGGAGACGCGTCTCGGCGCGGGCCAGCTAGCTATAGCGTTTTTAGAATTTAGCCAGGAACAAAAATGTGCAATTTTTTGCAGTTGTATGCGAGCCAGACGCACGTTTGAGGCGTCTGGAGACGCGTCTCGGCGCGGGCCAGCTAGCTATAGCGTTCCCTCCCCACTCGCGCGCACTGCGGTGTTTATTATATCGCCGCGTATTGTAAATTCGGAATTCGCGTTGTGTGTTTATTTTAAGGCTTGTGAATTGTTCCTAGCGGTGCTATAGTGTAGTAAGTGCGTGTTTTGTAAGTTTTTCAAAGTGTCTGTTCATTTATTTACAGGTAATTAGTCAATTTCTCCAGCTTTCGGTAAGTGCATTTATTTTTCTTGTGTGTGGGTAACGCGAAATAACTTAATCGATTGATATCTATTTGTTTAGTTCTTTTAATATTTTTAATTCATCCGTGTTGTTATAAAGTAATTCATGATGTCAACAAATGATGACCCTCCAGATCATGGCTGAGATATATTTCGTCGACATACAAAGGTCGCCCGTGGCGACCTCCGCTAATTCGAAACGCTTGTTCAGCGAAATGTCTCCATCATACATTTCGCCCGATGATAGGTCAAAACGGGTTCATCCAACTTTCGAAACCGTGGAAAAATCCTCGCCGATTTTAAATATCAGTAATGTGAGCAATACCGATTACTGCGACTTAGTTTCCGAGGCGTCAGCCTACCTGTCAAAAATTAACGACTTAGTCAATGATCAGGGCTCTCGCATTAACGTAGCAAATAAATCTGCCATTATGGATATGACACAGCGTGTCACGGCCATCGTTTCTATGCTGGCCATAAAATCATCATGCAACGAAACGAAGTTAGCCAATACGGAACGCGAATTAGAAAAAATCAAGTCGAATAACTATGTCAATCCCAATCCTGTCAATAATAATAATAACAATTGTGAAATTTCGTATGCGGACTCGTTGAAACTACGCTTGCCAAAAGTAGCTCCAGCAATTATGGAATCCCGTCCACCATTGCCGTGTGTGGTGGCTTATCCGACCGCAGCTCGATCAGCTGATTATAGCACTTCGTCCGCGACAAAACAAGCGCTTATGAAAGCAATTAAGCCCTGTGATGACGGTTTTCAAATTGTAGGCGTGAAAAAAAACGGCGAAATCAGGTGTTGTTCTACGTGTCGCTAGTGAACATCAGCTTAAAAAATTGGAATCCGTGGACGCAATTAAGGCCGCTGGTTTACGACTAGAAAAACCAAAAGTTAGACGCCCTCGAGTATTAGTTAAGGATGTACCATCTTCAATGGATGATGGCGCTTTTCTGATCGCGCTATACCGCCAAAATATTAAAGATGAGCTTCAAATGAAAGAGGATGACTTTATTAAGTCTACTAAAATTATCCGTAGGCGCTCGTTAGACAACAGTCGTAAGTGGATAGGCATCGAGTTAGATTATTTATTGATTGGGCTACCTGCCGCTTTATTGACGATGTTGAAGTCGTTCGGTGCTTACATTGTCAACAGTTCGGTCACGCTAAGAAACACTGCGTTAATAAAGAACCGACTTGTGACTGACACGTTTGAGGCGTCTGGAGACGCGTCTCGGCGCGGGCCAGCTAGCTATAGCGTTTTTAGAATTTAGCCAGGAACAAAAATGTGCAATTTTTTGCAGTTCTATGAGAGCCAGCCGCACGTTTGAGGCGTCTGGAGACGCGTCTCGGCGCGGGCCAGCTAGCTATAGCGTTTGTAGAATTTAGCCAGGAACAAAAATGTGCAATTTTTTGCAGTTCTATGCGAGCCAGACGCACGTTTGAGGCGTCTGGAGACGCGTCTCGGCGCGGGCCAGCTAGCTATAGCGTTTTTAGAATTTAGCCAGGAACAAAAATGTGCAATTTTATGCAGTTCTATGCGAGCCAGACGCACGTTTGAGGCGTCTGGAGACGCGTCTCGACGCGGGCCAGCAAGTTATAGCTTTTTTAGAATTTAGCCAGGAACAAAAATGTGCAATTTTTGCAGTTCTATGCGAGCCAGACGCACGTTTGAGGCGTCTGGAGACGCGTCTCGGCGCGGGCCAGCTAGCTATAGCGTTTTTAGAATTTAGCCAGGAACAAAAATGTGCAATTTTATGCAGTTCTATGCGAGCCAGACGCACGTTTGAGGCGTCTGGAGACGCGTCTCGGCGCGGGCCAGCTAGCTATAGCGTTTTTAGAATTTAGCCAGGAACAAAAATGTGCAATTTTATGCAGTTCTATGCGAGCCAGACGCACGTTTGAGGCGTCTGGAGACGCGTCTCGGCGCGGGCCAGCTAGCTAAAGCGTTTTTAGAATTTAGCCAGGAACAAAAATGTGCAATTTTTTGCAGTTCTATGCGAGCCAGACGCACGTTTGAGGCGTCTGGAGACGCGTCTCGACGCGGGCCAGCTAGCTATAGCGTTTTTAGAATTTAGCCAGGAACAAAAATGTGCAATTTTTTGCAGTTCTATGCGAGCCAGACGCACGTTTGAGGCGTCTGGAGACGCGTCTCGGCGCGGGCCAGCTAGCTATAGCGTTTTTAGAATTTAGCCAGGAACAAAAATGTGCAATTTTTTGCAGTTCTATGCGAGCCAGACGCACGTTTGAGGCGTCTGGAGACGCGTCTCGGCGCGGGCCAGCTAGCTATAGCGTTTTTAGAATCTAGCCAGGAACAAAAATGTGCAATTTTTTGCAGTTCTATGCGAGCCAGACGCACGTTTGAGGCGTCTGGAGACGCGTCTCGACGCGGGCCAGCTAGCTATAGCGTTTTTAGAATTTAGCCAGGAACAAAAATGTGCAATTTTATGCAGTTCTATGCGAGCCAGACGCACGTTTGAGGCGTCTGGAGACGCGTCTCGGCGCGGGCCAGCTAGCTAAAGCGTTTTTAGAATTTAGCCAGGAACAAAAATGTGCAATTTTTTGCAGTTCTATGCGAGCCAGACGCACGTTTGAGGCGTCTGGAGACGCGTCTCGACGCGGGCCAGCTAGCTATAGCGTTTTTAGAATTTAGCCAGGAACAAAAATGTGCAATTTTTTGCAGTTCTATGCGAGCCAGACGCACGTTTGAGGCGTCTGGAGACGCGTCTCGGCGCGGGCCAGCTAGCTATAGCGTTTTTAGAATTTAGCCAGGAACAAAAATGTGCAATTTTTTGCAGTTCTATGCGAGCCAGACGCACGTTTGAGGCGTCTGGAGACGCGTCTCGGCGCGGGCCAGCTAGCTATAGCGTTTTTAGAATCTAGCCAGGAACAAAAATGTGCATTTTTTTGCAGTTCTATGCGAGCCAGACGCACGTTTGAGGCGTCTGGAGACGCGTCTCGGCGCGGGCCAGCTAGCTATAGCGTTTTTAGAATTTAGCCAGGAACAAAAATGTGCAATTTTTTGCAGTTCTATGCGAGCCAGACGCACGTTTGAGGCGTCTGGAGACGCGTCTCGGCGCGGGCCAGCTAGCTATAGCGTTCCCTCCCCACTCGCGCGCACTGCGGTGTTTATTATATCGCCGCGTATTGTAAATTCGGAATTCGCGTTGTGTGTTTATTTTAAGGCTTGTGAATTGTTCCTAGCGGTGCTATAGTGTAGTAAGTGCGTGTTTTGTAAGTTTTTCAAAGTGTCTGTTCATTTATTTACAGGTAATTAGTCAATTTCTTCAGCTTTCGGTAAGTGCATTTATTTTTCTTGTGTGTGGGTAACGCGAAATAACTTAATCGATTGATATCTATTTGTTTAGTTCTTTTGATATTTTTAATTCATCCGTGTTGTTATAAAGTAATTCATGATGTCAACAAATGATGACCCTCCAGATCGTGGCGGAGATATATTTCGTCGAAATACAAAGGTCGCCCGTGGCGACCTCCGCTAATTCGAAACGCTTGTTCAGCGAAATGTCTCCATCATACATTTCGCCCGATGATAGGTCAAAACGGGTTCATCCAACTTTCGAAACCGTGGAAAAATCCTCGCCGATTTTAAATATCAGTAATGTGAGCAATACCGATTACTGCGACTTAGTTTCCGAGGCGTCAGCCTACCTGTCAAAAATTAACGACTTAGTCAATGATCAGGGCTCTCGCATTAACGTAGCAAATAAATCTGCCATTATGGATAGCGTGTCACGGCCATCGTTTCTATGCTGGCCATTAAATCATCATGCAACGAAACGAAGTTAGCCAATACGGAACGCGAATTAGAAAAAATCAAGTCGAATAACTATGTCAATCCCAATCCTGTCAATAATAATAATAACAATTGTGAAATTTCGTATGCGGACTCGTTGAAACTACGCTTGCCAAAAGTAGCTCCAGCAATTATGGAATCCCGTCCACCATTGCCGTGTGTGGTGGCTTATCCGACCGCAGCTCGATCAGCTGATTATAGCACTTCGTCCGCGACAAAACAAGCGCTTATGAAAGCAATTAAGCCCTGTGATGACGGTTTTCAAATTGTAGGCGTGAAAAAAAACGGCGAAATCAGGTGTTGTTCTACGTGTCGCTAGTGAACATCAGCTTAAAAAATTGGAATCCGTGGACGCAATTAAGGCCGCTGGTTTACGACTAGAAAAACCAAAAGTTAGACGCCCTCGAGTATTAGTTAAGGATGTACCATCTTCAATGGATGATGGCGCTTTTCTGATCGCGCTATACCGCCAAAATATTAAAGATGAGCTTCAAATGAAAGAGGATGACTTTATTAAGTCTACTAAAATTATCCGTAGGCGCTCGTTAGACAACAGTCGTAAGTGGATAGGCATCGAGTTAGATTATTTATTGATTGGGCTACCTGCCGCTTTATTGACGATGTTGAAGTCGTTCGGTGCTTACATTGTCAACAGTTCGGTCACGCTAAGAAACACTGCGTTAATAAAGAACCGACTTGTGACTGACACGTTTGAGGCGTCTGGAGACGCGTCTCGGCGCGGGCCAGCTAGCAATAGCGTTTTTAGAATTTAGCCAGGAACAAAAATGTGCAATTTTTTGCAGTTCTATGCGAGCCAGACGCACGTTTGAGGCGTCTGGAGACGCGTCTCGGCGCGGGCCAGCTAGCTATAGCATTTTTAGAATTTAGCCAGGAACAAAAATGTGCAATTTTTTGCAGTTCTATGCGAGCCAGACGCACGTTTGAGGCGTCTGGAGACGCGTCTCGGCGCGGGCCAGCTATCTATAGCGTTTTTAGAATTTAGCCAGGAACAAAAATGTGCAATTATTTGCAGTTCTATGCGAGCCAGACGCACGTTTGAGGCGTCTGGAGACGCGTCTCGGCGCGGGCCAGCTAGCTATAGCGTTTTTAGAATTTAGCCAGGAACAAAAATGTGCAATTTTTTGCAGTTCTATGCGAGCCAGACGCACGTTTGAGGCGTCTGGAGACGCGTCTCGGCGCGGGCCAGCTAGCTATAGCGTTTTAAGAATTTAGCCAGGAACAAAAATGTGCAATTTTTTGCAGTTCTATGCGAGCCAGACGCACTTTTGAGGCGTCTGGAGACGCATCTCGGCGCAGGCCAGCTAGCTATAGCGTTTTTAGAATTTAGCCAGGAACAAAAATGTGCAATTTTTTGCAGTTCTATGCGAGCCAGACGCACGTTTGAGGCGTCTGGAGACGCGTCTCGGCGCGGGCCAGCTAGCTATAGCGTTTTAAGAATTTAGCCAGGAACAAAAATGTGCAATTTTTTGCAGTTCTATGCGAGCCAGACGCACGTTTGAGGCGTCTGGAGACGCGTCTCGGCGCGGGCCAGCTAGCTATAGCGTTTTTAGAATTTAGCCAGGAACAAAAATGTGCAATTTTTTGCAGTTCTATGCGAGCCAGCCGCACGTTTGAGGCGTCTGGAGACGCGTCTCGGCGCGGGCCAGCTAGCTATAGCGATTTTAGAATTTAGCCAGGAACAAAAATGTGCAATTTTTTGCAGTTCTATGCGAGCCAGACGCACGTTTGAGGCGTCTGGAGACGCGTCTCGGCGCGGGCCAGCTAGCTATAGCGCTTTTAGAATTAAGCCAGGAACAAAAAAAATGTGCAATTTTTTGCATTTGTGTGCGAGCCAGGCGCACGTTTGAGGCGTCTGGAGACGCGTCTCGGCGCGGGCCAGCTAGCTATAGCGCTTTTAGAATTAAGCCAGGAACAAAAAAAATGTGCAATTTTTTGCAGTTCTATGCGAGCCAGCCGCACGTTTGAGGCGTCTGGAGACGCGTCTCGGCGCGGGCCAGCTAGCTATAGCGATTTTAGAATTTAGCCAGGAACAAAAATGTGCAATTTTTTGCAGTTCTATGCGAGCCAGACGCACGTTTGAGGCGTCTGGAGACGCGTCTCGGCGCGGGCCAGCTAGCTATAGCGCTTTTAGAATTAAGCCAGGAACAAAAAAAATGTGCAATTTTTTGCATTTGTGTGCGAGCCAGGCGCACGTTTGAGGCGTCTGGAGACGCGTCTCGGCGCGGGCCAGCTAGCTATAGCGTTTTTAGACTTTAGCCAGGAACAAAAATGTGCAATTTTTTGCAGTTCTATGCGAGCCAGACGCACGTTTGAGGCGTCTGGAGACGCGTCTCGGCGCGGGCCAGCTAGCTATAGCGTTTTTAGAATTTAGCCAGGAACAAAAATGTGCAATTTTTTGCAGTTCTATGCGAGCCAGACGCACGTTTGAGGCGTCTGGAGACGCGTCTCGGCGCGGGCCAGCTAGCTATAGCGCTTTTAGAATTGAGCCAGGAACAAAAAAAATGTGCAATTTTTTGCATTTGTGTGCGAGCCAGGCGCACGTTTGAGGCGTCTGGAGACGCGTCTCGGCGCGGGCCAGCTAGCTATATCGTTTTTAGAATTAAGCCAGGAACAAAAATGTGCAATTTTTTGCAGTTCTATGCGAGCCAGACGCACGTTTGAGGCGTCTGGAGACGCGTCTCGGCGCGGGCTAGCTAGCTATAGCGTTTTTAGAATTTAGCCAGGAACAAAAATGTGCAATTTTTTGCAGTTCTATGCGAGCCAGACGCACGTTTGAGGCGTCTGGAGACGCGTCTCGGCGCGGGCCAGCTAGCTATAGCGTTTTTAGAATTTAGCCAGGAACAAAAATGTGCAATTTTTTGCAGTTCTATGCGAGCCAGCCGCACGTTTGAGGCGTCTGGAGACGCGTCTCGGCGCGGGCCAGCTAGCAATAGCGTTTTTAGAATTTAGCCAGGAACAAAAATGTGCAATTTTTTGCAGTTCTATGCGAGCCAGACGCACGTTTGAGGCGTCTGGAGACGCGTCTCGGCGCGGGCCAGCTAGCTATAGCATTTTTAGAATTTAGCCAGGAACAAAAATGTGCAATTTTTTGCAGTTCTATGCGAGCCAGACGCACGTTTGAGGCGTCTGGAGACGCGTCTCGGCGCGGGCCAGCTATCTATAGCGTTTTTAGAATTTAGCCAGGAACAAAAATGTGCAATTATTTGCAGTTCTATGCGAGCCAGACGCACGTTTGAGGCGTCTGGAGACGCGTCTCGGCGCGGGCCAGCTAGCTATAGCGTTTTTAGAATTTAGCCAGGAACAAAAATGTGCAATTTTTTGCAGTTCTATGCGAGCCAGACGCACGTTTGAGGCGTCTGGAGACGCGTCTCGGCGCGGGCCAGCTAGCTATAGCGTTTTAAGAATTTAGCCAGGAACAAAAATGTGCAATTTTTTGCAGTTCTATGCGAGCCAGACGCACTTTTGAGGCGTCTGGAGACGCATCTCGGCGCAGGCCAGCTAGCTATAGCGTTTTTAGAATTTAGCCAGGAACAAAAATGTGCAATTTTTTGCAGTTCTATGCGAGCCAGACGCACGTTTGAGGCGTCTGGAGACGCGTCTCGGCGCGGGCCAGCTAGCTATAGCGTTTTAAGAATTTAGCCAGGAACAAAAATGTGCAATTTTTTGCAGTTCTATGCGAGCCAGACGCACGTTTGAGGCGTCTGGAGACGCGTCTCGGCGCGGGCCAGCTAGCTATAGCGTTTTTAGAATTTAGCCAGGAACAAAAATGTGCAATTTTTTGCAGTTCTATGCGAGCCAGACGCACGTTTGAGGCGTCTGGAGACGCGTCTCGACGCGGGTCAGCTAGCTATATTGTTTTTAGAATTTAGCCGGGAACAAAAATGTGCAATTTTTTGCAGTTCTATGCGAGCCAGACGCACGTTTGAGGCGTCTGGAGACGCGTCTCGGCGCGGGCCAGCTAGCTATAGCGTTTTTAGAATTTAGCCAGGAACAAAATTGTGCAATTTTTTGCAGTTCTATGCGAGCCAGACGCACGTTTGAGGCGTCTGGAGACGCGTCTCGGCGTGGGCCAGCTAGCTATAGCGTTTTTAGAATTTAGCCAGGAACAAAAATGTGCAATTTTTTGCAGTTCTATGCGAGCCAGACGCACGTTTGAGGCGTCTGGAGACGCGTCTCGGCGCGGGCCAGCTAACTATAGCGTTTTTAGAATTTAGCCAGGAACAAAAATGTGCAATTTTTTGCAGTTCTATGCGAGCCAGCCGCACGTTTGAGGTGTCTCAGCGCGGGCCAGCTAGCTATAGCGCTTTTAAAATTTAGCCAGGAACAAAAATGTGCAACTTTTTGCAGTTCTATGCGAGCCAGACGCACGTTTGAGGCGTCTGGAGACGCGTCTCGGCGCGGGCCAGCTAGCTATAGCGTTTTTAGAATTTAGCCAGGAACAAAAATGTGCAATTTTTTGCAGTTCTATGCGAGCCAGCCGCACGTTTGAGGCGTCTGGAGACGCGTCTCGGCGCAGGCCAGCTAGCTATAGCGTTTTTAGAATTTAGCCAGGAACAAAAATGTGCAATTTTTCGCAGTTCTTTGCGAGCCAGACGCACGTTTGAGGCGTCTGGAGACGCGTCTCGGCGCGGGCCAGCTAGCTATAGCGTTTTTAGAATTTAGCCAGGAGCAAAAATGTGCATTTTTTTGCAGTTCTATGCGAGCCAGACGCACGTTTGAGGCGTCTGGAGACGCGTCTCGGCGCGGGCCAGCTAGCTATAGCGTTTTTAGAATTTAGCCAGGAACAAAAATGTGCAATTTTTTGCAGTTCTATGCGAGCCAGACGCACGTTTGAGGCGTCTGGAGACGCGTCTCGGCGCGGGCCAGCTAGCTATAGCGTTTTTAGAATTTAGCCAGGAACAAAAATGTGCAATTTTTTGCAGTTGTATGCGAGCCAGACGCACGTTTGAGGCGTCTGGAGACGCGTCTCGGCGCGGGCCAGCTAGCTATAGCGTTCCCTCCCCACTCGCGCGCACTGCGGTGTTTATTATATCGCCGCGTATTGTAAATTCGGAATTCGCGTTGTGTGTTTATTTTAAGGCTTGTGAATTGTTCCTAGCGGTGCTATAGTGTAGTAAGTGCGTGTTTTGTAAGTTTTTCAAAGTGTCTGTTCATTTATTTACAGGTAATTAGTCAATTTCTCCAGCTTTCGGTAAGTGCATTTATTTTTCTTGTGTGTGGGTAACGCGAAATAACTTAATCGATTGATATCTATTTGTTTAGTTCTTTTAATATTTTTAATTCATCCGTGTTGTTATAAAGTAATTCATGATGTCAACAAATGATGACCCTCCAGATCATGGCTGAGATATATTTCGTCGACATACAAAGGTCGCCCGTGGCGACCTCCGCTAATTCGAAACGCTTGTTCAGCGAAATGTCTCCATCATACATTTCGCCCGATGATAGGTCAAAACGGGTTCATCCAACTTTCGAAACCGTGGAAAAATCCTCGCCGATTTTAAATATCAGTAATGTGAGCAATACCGATTACTGCGACTTAGTTTCCGAGGCGTCAGCCTACCTGTCAAAAATTAACGACTTAGTCAATGATCAGGGCTCTCGCATTAACGTAGCAAATAAATCTGCCATTATGGATATGACACAGCGTGTCACGGCCATCGTTTCTATGCTGGCCATAAAATCATCATGCAACGAAACGAAGTTAGCCAATACGGAACGCGAATTAGAAAAAATCAAGTCGAATAACTATGTCAATCCCAATCCTGTCAATAATAATAATAACAATTGTGAAATTTCGTATGCGGACTCGTTGAAACTACGCTTGCCAAAAGTAGCTCCAGCAATTATGGAATCCCGTCCACCATTGCCGTGTGTGGTGGCTTATCCGACCGCAGCTCGATCAGCTGATTATAGCACTTCGTCCGCGACAAAACAAGCGCTTATGAAAGCAATTAAGCCCTGTGATGACGGTTTTCAAATTGTAGGCGTGAAAAAAAACGGCGAAATCAGGTGTTGTTCTACGTGTCGCTAGTGAACATCAGCTTAAAAAATTGGAATCCGTGGACGCAATTAAGGCCGCTGGTTTACGACTAGAAAAACCAAAAGTTAGACGCCCTCGAGTATTAGTTAAGGATGTACCATCTTCAATGGATGATGGCGCTTTTCTGATCGCGCTATACCGCCAAAATATTAAAGATGAGCTTCAAATGAAAGAGGATGACTTTATTAAGTCTACTAAAATTATCCGTAGGCGCTCGTTAGACAACAGTCGTAAGTGGATAGGCATCGAGTTAGATTATTTATTGATTGGGCTACCTGCCGCTTTATTGACGATGTTGAAGTCGTTCGGTGCTTACATTGTCAACAGTTCGGTCACGCTAAGAAACACTGCGTTAATAAAGAACCGACTTGTGACTGACACGTTTGAGGCGTCTGGAGACGCGTCTCGGCGCGGGCCAGCTAGCTATAGCGTTTTTAGAATTTAGCCAGGAACAAAAATGTGCAATTTTTTGCAGTTCTATGAGAGCCAGCCGCACGTTTGAGGCGTCTGGAGACGCGTCTCGGCGCGGGCCAGCTAGCTATAGCGTTTGTAGAATTTAGCCAGGAACAAAAATGTGCAATTTTTTGCAGTTCTATGCGAGCCAGACGCACGTTTGAGGCGTCTGGAGACGCGTCTCGGCGCGGGCCAGCTAGCTATAGCGTTTTTAGAATTTAGCCAGGAACAAAAATGTGCAATTTTATGCAGTTCTATGCGAGCCAGACGCACGTTTGAGGCGTCTGGAGACGCGTCTCGACGCGGGCCAGCAAGTTATAGCTTTTTTAGAATTTAGCCAGGAACAAAAATGTGCAATTTTTGCAGTTCTATGCGAGCCAGACGCACGTTTGAGGCGTCTGGAGACGCGTCTCGGCGCGGGCCAGCTAGCTATAGCGTTTTTAGAATTTAGCCAGGAACAAAAATGTGCAATTTTATGCAGTTCTATGCGAGCCAGACGCACGTTTGAGGCGTCTGGAGACGCGTCTCGGCGCGGGCCAGCTAGCTATAGCGTTTTTAGAATTTAGCCAGGAACAAAAATGTGCAATTTTATGCAGTTCTATGCGAGCCAGACGCACGTTTGAGGCGTCTGGAGACGCGTCTCGGCGCGGGCCAGCTAGCTAAAGCGTTTTTAGAATTTAGCCAGGAACAAAAATGTGCAATTTTTTGCAGTTCTATGCGAGCCAGACGCACGTTTGAGGCGTCTGGAGACGCGTCTCGACGCGGGCCAGCTAGCTATAGCGTTTTTAGAATTTAGCCAGGAACAAAAATGTGCAATTTTTTGCAGTTCTATGCGAGCCAGACGCACGTTTGAGGCGTCTGGAGACGCGTCTCGGCGCGGGCCAGCTAGCTATAGCGTTTTTAGAATTTAGCCAGGAACAAAAATGTGCAATTTTTTGCAGTTCTATGCGAGCCAGACGCACGTTTGAGGCGTCTGGAGACGCGTCTCGGCGCGGGCCAGCTAGCTATAGCGTTTTTAGAATCTAGCCAGGAACAAAAATGTGCAATTTTTTGCAGTTCTATGCGAGCCAGACGCACGTTTGAGGCGTCTGGAGACGCGTCTCGACGCGGGCCAGCTAGCTATAGCGTTTTTAGAATTTAGCCAGGAACAAAAATGTGCAATTTTATGCAGTTCTATGCGAGCCAGACGCACGTTTGAGGCGTCTGGAGACGCGTCTCGGCGCGGGCCAGCTAGCTAAAGCGTTTTTAGAATTTAGCCAGGAACAAAAATGTGCAATTTTTTGCAGTTCTATGCGAGCCAGACGCACGTTTGAGGCGTCTGGAGACGCGTCTCGACGCGGGCCAGCTAGCTATAGCGTTTTTAGAATTTAGCCAGGAACAAAAATGTGCAATTTTTTGCAGTTCTATGCGAGCCAGACGCACGTTTGAGGCGTCTGGAGACGCGTCTCGGCGCGGGCCAGCTAGCTATAGCGTTTTTAGAATTTAGCCAGGAACAAAAATGTGCAATTTTTTGCAGTTCTATGCGAGCCAGACGCACGTTTGAGGCGTCTGGAGACGCGTCTCGGCGCGGGCCAGCTAGCTATAGCGTTTTTAGAATCTAGCCAGGAACAAAAATGTGCATTTTTTTGCAGTTCTATGCGAGCCAGACGCACGTTTGAGGCGTCTGGAGACGCGTCTCGGCGCGGGCCAGCTAGCTATAGCGTTTTTAGAATTTAGCCAGGAACAAAAATGTGCAATTTTTTGCAGTTCTATGCGAGCCAGACGCACGTTTGAGGCGTCTGGAGACGCGTCTCGGCGCGGGCCAGCTAGCTATAGCGTTCCCTCCCCACTCGCGCGCACTGCGGTGTTTATTATATCGCCGCGTATTGTAAATTCGGAATTCGCGTTGTGTGTTTATTTTAAGGCTTGTGAATTGTTCCTAGCGGTGCTATAGTGTAGTAAGTGCGTGTTTTGTAAGTTTTTCAAAGTGTCTGTTCATTTATTTACAGGTAATTAGTCAATTTCTTCAGCTTTCGGTAAGTGCATTTATTTTTCTTGTGTGTGGGTAACGCGAAATAACTTAATCGATTGATATCTATTTGTTTAGTTCTTTTGATATTTTTAATTCATCCGTGTTGTTATAAAGTAATTCATGATGTCAACAAATGATGACCCTCCAGATCGTGGCGGAGATATATTTCGTCGAAATACAAAGGTCGCCCGTGGCGACCTCCGCTAATTCGAAACGCTTGTTCAGCGAAATGTCTCCATCATACATTTCGCCCGATGATAGGTCAAAACGGGTTCATCCAACTTTCGAAACCGTGGAAAAATCCTCGCCGATTTTAAATATCAGTAATGTGAGCAATACCGATTACTGCGACTTAGTTTCCGAGGCGTCAGCCTACCTGTCAAAAATTAACGACTTAGTCAATGATCAGGGCTCTCGCATTAACGTAGCAAATAAATCTGCCATTATGGATAGCGTGTCACGGCCATCGTTTCTATGCTGGCCATTAAATCATCATGCAACGAAACGAAGTTAGCCAATACGGAACGCGAATTAGAAAAAATCAAGTCGAATAACTATGTCAATCCCAATCCTGTCAATAATAATAATAACAATTGTGAAATTTCGTATGCGGACTCGTTGAAACTACGCTTGCCAAAAGTAGCTCCAGCAATTATGGAATCCCGTCCACCATTGCCGTGTGTGGTGGCTTATCCGACCGCAGCTCGATCAGCTGATTATAGCACTTCGTCCGCGACAAAACAAGCGCTTATGAAAGCAATTAAGCCCTGTGATGACGGTTTTCAAATTGTAGGCGTGAAAAAAAACGGCGAAATCAGGTGTTGTTCTACGTGTCGCTAGTGAACATCAGCTTAAAAAATTGGAATCCGTGGACGCAATTAAGGCCGCTGGTTTACGACTAGAAAAACCAAAAGTTAGACGCCCTCGAGTATTAGTTAAGGATGTACCATCTTCAATGGATGATGGCGCTTTTCTGATCGCGCTATACCGCCAAAATATTAAAAATGAGCTTCAAATGAAAGAGGATGACTTTATTAAGTCTACTAAAATTATCCGTAGGCGCTCGTTAGACAACAGTCGTAAGTGGATAGGCATCGAGTTAGATTCCGCAGTACGTAAACACTTAGTTTCTACCAAGGATAAATTATTTATTGATTGGGCTACCTGCCGCTTTATTGACGATGTTGAAGTCGTTCGGTGCTTACATTGTCAACAGTTCGGTCACGCTAAGAAACACTGCGTTAATAAAGAACCGACTTGTGACTGACACGTTTGAGGCGTCTGGAGACGCGTCTCGGCGCGGGCCAGCTAGCTATAGCGTTTTTAGAATTTAGCCAGGAACAAAAATGTGCAATTTTTTGCAGTTCTATGCGAGCCAGACGCACGTTTGAGGCGTATGGAGACGCGTCTCGGCGCGGGCCAGCTAGCTATAGCGTTTTTAGAATTTAGCCAGGAACAAAAATGTGCAATTTTTTGCAGTTCTATGCGAGCCAGACGCACGTTTGAGGCGTCTGGAGACGCGTCTCGGCGCGGGCCAGCTAGCTATAGCGTTTTTAGAATTTAGCCAGGAACAAAAATGTGCAATTTTTTGCAGTTCTATGCGAGCCAGACGCACGTTTGAGGCGTCTGGAGACGCGTCTCGGCGCGGGCCAGCTAGCTATAGCGTTTTTAGAATTTAGCCAGGAACAAAAATGTGCAATTTTTTGTAGTTCTATGCGAGCCAGACGCACGTTTGAGGCGTCTGGAGACGCGTCGCGGCGCGGGCCAGCTAGCTATCGCGTTTTCAGAAGTTAGCCAGGAACAAAAATGTGCAATTTTTTGCAGTTCTATGAGAGCCAGCCGCACGTTTGAGGCGTCTGGAGACGCGTCTCGGCGCGGGACAGCTAGCTATAGCGTTTGTAGAATTTAGCCAGGAACAAAAATGTGCAATTTTTTGCAGTTCTATGCGAGCCAGACGCACGTTTGAGGCGTCTGGAGACGCGTCTCGGCGCGGGCCAGCTAGCTATAGCGTTTTTAGAATTTAGCCAGGAACAAAAATGTGCAATTTTTTGCAGTTCTATGCGAGCCAGACGCACGTTTGAGGCGTCTGGAGACGCGTCTCGGCGCGGGCCAGCTAGCTATAGCGTTTTTAGAATTTAGCCAGGAACAAAAATGTGCAATTTTTTGCAGTTCTATGCGAGCCAGACGCACGTTTGAGGCGTCTGGAGACGCGTCTCGGCGTGGGCCAGCTAGCTATAGCGTTTTTAGAATTTAGCCAGGAACAAAAATGTGCAATTTTTTTGCAGTTCTATGCGAGCCAGACGCACGTTTGAGGCGTATGGAGACGCGTCTCGGCGCGGGCCAGCTAGCTATAGCGTTCTTAGAATTTAGCCAGGAACAAAAATGTGCAATTTTTTGCAGTTCTATGCGAGCCAGACGCACGTTTGAGGCGTCTGGAGACGCGTCTCGGCGCGGGCCAGCTAGCTATAGCGTTTTTAGAATTTAGCCGGGAACAAAAATGTGCAATTTTTTGCAGTACTATGCGAGCCAGACGCACGTTTGAGGCGTCTGGAGACGCGTCTCGGCGCGGGCCAGCTAGCTATAGCGTTTTTAGAATTTAGCCAGGAACAAAAATGTGCAATTTTTTGCAGTTCTATGCGAGCCAGACGCACGTTTGAGGCGTCTGGAGACGCGTCTCGGCGCGGGCCAGCTAGCTATAGCGTTTTTAGAATTTAGCCAGGAACAAAAATGTGCAATTTTATGCAGTTCTATGCGAGCCAGACGCACGTTTGAGGCGTCTGGAGACGCGTCTCGGCGCGGGCCAGCTAGCTATAGCGTTTTTAGAATTTAGCCGGGAACAAAAATGTGCAATTTTTTGCAGTACTATGCGAGCCAGACGCACGTTTGAGGCGTCTGGAGACGCGTCTCGGCGCGGGCCAGCTAGCTATAGCGTTTTTAGAATTTAGCCAGGAACAAAAATGTGCAATTTTTTGCAGTTCTATGCGAGCCAGACGCACGTTTGAGGCGTCTGGAGACGCGTCTCGGCGCGGGCCAGCTAGCTATAGCGTTTTTAGAATTTAGCCAGGAACAAAAATGTGCAATTTTATGCAGTTCTGTGCGAGCCAGACGCACGTTTGAGGCGTCTGGAGACGCGTCTCGGCGCGGGCCAGCTAGCTATAGCGTTTTTAGAATTTAGCCGGGAACAAAAATGTGCAATTTTTTGCAGTACTATGCGAGCCAGACGCACGTTTGAGGCGTCTGGAGACGCGTCTCGGCGCGGGCCAGCTAGCTATAGCGTTTTTAGAATTTAGCCAGGAACAAAAATGTGCAATTTTTTGCAGTTCTATGCGAGCCAGACGCACGTTTGAGGCGTCTGGAGACGCGTCTCGGCGCGGGCCAGCTAGCTATAGCGTTTTTAGAATTTAGCCGGGAACAAAAATGTGCAATTTTTTGCAGTACTATGCGAGCCAGACGCACGTTTGAGGCGTCTGGAGACGCGTCTCGGCGCGGGCCAGCTAGCTATAGCGTTTTTAGAATTTAGCCAGGAACAAAAATGTGCAATTTTTTGCAGTTCTATGCGAGCCAGACGCACGTTTGAGGCGTCTGGAGACGCGTCTCGGCGCGGGCCAGCTAGCTATAGCGTTTTTAGAATTTAGCCAGGAACAAAAATGTGCAATTTTATGCAGTTCTGTGCGAGCCAGACGCACGTTTGAGGCGTCTGGAGACGCGTCTCGGCGCGGGCCAGCTAGCTAAAGCGTTTTTAGAATTTAGCCAGGAACAAAAATGTGCAATTTTTTGCAGTTCTATGCGAGCCAGACGCACGTTTGAGGCGTCTGGAGACGCGTCTCGGCGCGGGCCAGCTAGCTTATAGCGTTTTTAGAATTTAGCCAGGAACAAAAATGTGCAATTTTTTGCAGTTCTTTGCGAGCCAGACGCACGTTTGAGGCATCTGGAGACGCGTCTCGGTGCGGGCCAGCTAGCTATAGCGTTTTTAGAATTTAGCCAGGAACAAAAATGTGCAATTTTTTGCAGTTCTATGCGAGCCAGACGCACGTTTGAGGCGTCTGGAGACGCGTCTCGGCGCGGGCCAGCTAGCTATAGCGTTTTTAGAATTTAGCCAGGAACAAAAATGTGCAATTTTTTTGCAGTTCTATGCGAGCCAGACGCACGTTTGAGGCGTCTGGATACGCGTCTCGGCGCGGGCCAGCTAGCTATAGCGTTCTTAGAATTTAGCCAGGAACAAAAATGTGCAATTTTTTGCAGTTCTATGCGAGCCAGACGCACGTTTGAGGCGTCTGGAGACGCGTCTCGGCGCGGGCCAGCCAGCTATAGCGTTTTTAGAATTTAGCCGGGAACAAAAATGTGCAATTTTTTGCAGTACTATGCGAGCCAGACGCACGTTTGAGGCGTCTGGAGACGCGTCTCGGCGCGGGCCAGCTAGCTATAGCGTTTTTAGAATTTAGCCAGGAACAAAAATGTGCAATTTTTTGCAGTTCTATGCGAGCCAGACGCACGTTTGAGGCGTCTGGAGACGCGTCTCGGCGCGGGCCAGCTAGCTATAGCGTTTTTAGAATTTAGCCAGGAACAAAAATGTGCAATTTTTTGCAGTTCTATGCGAGCCAGACGCACGTTTGAGGCGTCTGGAGACGCGTTTTGGCGCGGGCCAGCTAGCTATAGCGCTTTTAGAATTTAGCCAGGAACAAAAATGTGCAATTTTTTGCAGTTCTATGCGAGCCAGACGCACGCTTGAGGCGTCTGGAGACGCGTCTCGGCGCGGGCCAGCTAGCTATCGCGTTTTTAGAATTTAGCCAGGAACAAAAATGTGCAATTTTTTGCAGTTCTATGCGAGCCAGACGCACGTTTGAGGCGTCTGGAGACGCGTCTCGGCGCGGGCCAGCTAGCTATAGCGTTTTTAGAATTTAGCCAGGAACAAAAATGTGCAATTTTTTGCAGTTCTATGCGAGCCAGACGCACGTTTGAGGCGTCTGGAGACGCGTCTCGACGCGTGCCAGCTAGCTATAGCGTTTTTAGAATTTAACCAAGAACAAAAATGTGCATTTTTTTGCAGTTCTATGCGAGCCAGACGCACGTTTGAGGCGTCTGGAGACGCGTCTCGGCGCGGGCCAGCTAGCTATAGCGTTTTTAGAATTTAGCCAGGAACAAAAATGTGCATTTTTTTGCAGTTCTATGCGAGCCAGACGCACGTTTGAGGCGTCTGGAGACGCGTCTCGGCGCGGGCCAGCTAGCTATAGCGTTTTAAGAATTTAGCCAGGAACAAAAATGTGACATTTTTTGCAGTTCTATGCGAGCCAGACGCACGTTTGAGGCGTCTGGAGACGCGTCTCGGCGCGGGCCAGCTAGCTATAGCGATTTTAGCATTTAGCCACGAACAAAAATGTGCAATCTTTTGCAGTTCTATACGAGCCAGACGCACGTTTGAGGCGTCTGGAGACGCGTCTCGGCGCGGGCCAGCTAGCTATAGCGTTTTTAGAATTTAGCCAGGAACAAAAATGTGCAATTTTTTGCAGTTCTATGCGAGCCAGACGCACGTTTGAGGCGTCTGGAGACGCGTCTCGGCGCGGGCCAGCTAGCTATAGCGTTTTTAGAATTTAGCCAGGAACAAAAATGTGCATTTTTTTGCAGTTCTATGCGAGCCAGACGCACGTTTGAGGCGTCTGGAGACGCGTCTCGGCGCGGGCCAGCTAGCTATAGCGTTTTAAGAATTTAGCCAGGAACAAAAATGTGACATTTTTTGCAGTTCTATGCGAGCCAGACGCACGTTTGAGGCGTCTGGAGACGCGTCTCGGCGCGGGCCAGCTAGCTATAGCGATTTTAGCATTTAGCCACGAACAAAAATGTGCAATCTTTTGCAGTTCTATACGAGCCAGACGCACGTTTGAGGCGTCTGGAGACGCGTCTCGGCGCGGGCCAGCTAGCTATAGCGTTTTTAGAATTTAGCCAGGAACAAAAATGTGCAATTTTTTGCAGTTCTATGCGAGCCAGACGCACGTTTGAGGCGTCTGGAGACGCGTCTCGGCGCGGGCCAGCTAGCTATAGCGTTTTTAGAATTTAGCCAGGAACAAAAATGTGCATTTTTTTGCAGTTCTATGCGAGCCAGACGCACGTTTGAGGCGTCTGGAGACGCGTCTCGGCGCGGGCCTGCTAGCTATAGCGTTTTTAGAATTTAGCCAGGAACAAAAATGTGCAATTTTTTGCAGTTCTATGCGAGCCAGACGCACGTTTGAGGCGTCTGGAAACGCGTCTCGGCGCGGGCCAGCTAGCTATAGCGTTTTTAGAATTTAGCCAGGAACAAAAATGTGCAATTTTTGCAGTTCTATGCGAGCCAGACGCACGTTTGAGGCGTCTGGAGACGCGTCTCGGCGCGGGCCAGCTAGCTATAGCGTTTTTAGAATTTAGCCAGGAACAAAGATGTGCAATTTTATGCAGTTCTATGCGAGCCAGACGCACGTTTGAGGCGTCTGTAGACGCGTCTCGGCGCGGGCCAGCTAGCTAAAGTGTTTTTAGAATTTAGCCAGGAACAAAAATGTGCAATGTTTTGCAGTTCTATGCGAGCCAGACGCACGTTTGAGGCGTCTGGAGACGCGTCTCGACGCGGGCCAGCTAGCTATAGCGTTTTTAGAATTTAGCCAGGAACAAAAATGTGCAATTTTTTGCAGTTCTATGCGAGCCAGACGCACGTTTGAGGCGTCTGGAGACGCGTCTCGGCGCGGGCCAGCTAGCTATAGCGTTTTTAGAATTTAGCCAGGAACAAAAATGTGCAATTTTTTGTAGTTCTATGCGAGCCAGACGCACGTTTGAGGCGTCTGGAGACGCGTCGCGGCGCGGGCCAGCTAGCTATCGCGTTTTTAGAATTTAGCCAGGAACAAAAATGTGCAATTTTTTGCAGTTCTATGCGAGCCAGACGCACGTTTGAGGCGTCTGGAGACGCGTCTCGGCGCGGGCCAGCTAGCTATAGCGTTTTCAGAATTCAGCCAGGAACAAAAATGTGCAATTCTTTGCAGTTCTTTGCGAGCCAGCAGCACGTTTGAGGCGCCTGGAGACGCATCTGTAGACGCGTCGCGGCGCGGGCCAGCTAGCTATCGCGTTTTCAGAAGTTAGCCAGGAACAAAAATGTGCAATTTTTTGCAGTTCTATGCGAGCCAGACGCACGTTTGAGGCGTCTGGAGACGCGTCTCGACGCGGGCCAGCAAGTTATAGCGTTTTTAGAATTTAGCCAGGAACAAAAATGTGCAATTTTTTGCAGTACTATGCGAGCCAGACGCACGTTTGAGGCGTCTGGAGACGCGTCTCGGCGCGGGCCAGCTAGCTATAGCGTTTTTAGAATTTAGCCAGGAACAAAAATGTGCAATTTTTTGCAGTTCTATGCGAGCCAGACGCACGTTTGAGGCGTCTGGAGACGCGTCTCGGCGCGGGCCAGCTAGCTATAGCGTTTTAAGAATTCAGCCAGGAACAAAAATGTGCAATTCTTTGCAGTTCTTTGCGAGCCAGCAGCACGTTTGAGGCGCCTGGAGACGCATCTGTAGACGCGTCGCGGCGCGGGCCAGCTAGCTATCGCGTTTTCAGAAGTTAGCCAGGAACAAAAATGTGCAATTTTTTGCAGTTCTATGCGAGCCAGACGCACGTTTGAGGCGTCTGGAGACGCGTCTCGACGCGGGCCAGCAAGTTATAGCGTTTTTAGAATTTAGCCAGGAACAAAAATGTGCAATTTTTTGCAGTACTATGCGAGCCAGACGCACGTTTGAGGCGTCTGGAGACGCGTCTCGGCGCGGGCCAGCTAGCTATAGCGTTTTTAGAATTTAGCCAGGAACAAAAATGTGCAATTTTTTGCAGTTCTATGCGAGCCAGACGCACGTTTGAGGCGTCTGGAGACGCGTCTCGGCGCGGGCCAGCTAGCTGTAGCGTTTTTAGAATTTAGCCAGGAACAAAAATGTGCAATTTTATGCAGTTCTATGCGAGCCAGACGCACGTTTGAGGCGTCTGGAGACGCGTCTCGGCGCGGGCCAGCTAGCTATAGCGTTTTTAGAATTTAGCCAGGAACAAAAATGTGCATTTTTTTGCAGTTCTATGCGAGCCAGACGCACGTTTGAGGCGTCTGGAGACGCGTCTCGGCGCGGGCCTGCTAGCTATAGCGTTTTTAGAATTTAGCCAGGAACAAAAATGTGCAATTTTTTGCAGTTCTATGCGAGCCAGACGCACGTTTGAGGCGTCTGGAGACGCGTCTCGGCGCGGGCCAGGTAGCTATAGCGTTTTTAGAATTTACCCAGGAACAAAAAGGTGCAATTTTTGCAGTTCTATGCGAGCCAGACGCACGTTTGAGGCGTCTGGAGACGCGTCTCGGCGCGGGCCAGCTAGCTATAGCGTTTTTAGAATTTAGCCAGGAACAAAAATGTGCAATTTTATGCAGTTCTATGCGAGCCAGACGCACGTTTGAGGCGTCTGGAGACGCGTCTCGGCGCGGGCCAGCTAGCTAAAGCGTTTTTAGAATTTAGCCAGGAACAAAAATGTGCAATTTTTTGCAGTTCTATGCGAGCCAGACGCAAGTTTGAGGCGTCTGGAGACGCGTCTCGACGCGGGCCAGCTAGCTATAGCGTTTTTAGAATTTAGCCAGGAACAAAAATGTGCAATTTTTTGCAGTTCTATGCGAGCCAGACGCACGTTTGAGGCGTCTGGAGACGCGTCTCGACGCGGGCCAGCTAGCTATAGCGTTTTTAGAATTTAGCCAGGAACAAAAATGTGCAATTTTTTGCAGTTCTATGCGAGCCAGACGCACGTTTGAGGCGTCTGGAGACGCGTCTCGGCGCGGGCCAACTAGCTATAGCGCTTTTAGAATTTAGCCAGGAACAAAAATGTGCAATTTTTTGCAGTTCTATGCGAGCCAGACGCACGCTTGAGGCGTCTGGAGACGCGTCTCGGCGCGGGCCAGCTAGCTATCGCGTTTTTAGAATTTAGCCAGGAACAAAAATGTGCAATTTTTTGCAGTTCTATGCGAGCCAGACGCACGTTTGAGGCGTCTGGAGACGCGTCTCGGCGCGGGCCAGCTAGCTATAGCGTTTTTAGAATTTAGCCAGGAACAAAAATGTGCAATTTTTTGCAGTTCTATGCGAGCCAGACGCACGTTTGAGGCGTCTGGAGACGCGTCTCGACGCGTGCCAGCTAGCTATAGCGTTTTTAGAATTTAGCCAGGAACAAAAATGTGCAATTTTATGCAGTTCTATGCGAGCCAGACGCACGTTTGAGGCGTCTGGAGACGCGTCTCGACGCGGGCCAGCAAGTTATAGCTTTTTTAGAATTTAGCCAGGAACAAAAATGTGCAATTTTTTGCAGTTCTATGCGAGCCAGACGCATGTTTGAGGCGTCTGGAGACGCGTCTCGGCGCGGGCCAGCTAGCTATAGCGTTTTTAGAATTTAGCCAGGAACAAAAATGTGCAATTTTTTGCAGTTCTATGCGAGCCAGACGCACGTTTGAGGCGTCTGGAGACGCGTCTCGGCGCGGGCCAGCTAGCTATAGGGTTTCCTCCCCACTCGCGCGCACTGCGGTGTTTATTATATCGCTGCGTATTGTAAATTCGGAATTCGCGTTGTGTGTTTATTTTAAGGCTTGTGAATTGTTCCTAGCGGTGCTATAGTGTAGTAAGTGCGTGTTTTGTAAGTTTTTCAAAGTGTCTGTTCATTTATTTACAGGTAATTAGTCAATTTCTCCAGCTTTCGGTAAGTGCATTTATTTTTCTTGTGTGTGGGTAACGCGAAATAACTTAATCGATTGATATCTATTTGTTTAGTTCTTTTGATATTTTTAATTCATCCGTGTTGTTATAAAGTAATTCATGATGTCAACAAATGATGACCCTCCAGATCGTGGCGGAGATATATTTCGTCGAAATACAAAAACCCAAAGGTCGCCCGTGGCGACCTCCGCTAATTCGAAACGCTTGTTCAGCGAAATGTCTCCATCATAAATTTCGCCCGATGATAGGTCAAAACGGGTTCATCCAACTTTCGAAACCGTGGAAAAATCCTCGCCGATTTTAAATATCAGTAATGTGAGCAATACCGATTACTGCGACTTAGTTTCCGAGGCGTCAGCCTACCTGTCAAAAATTAACGACTTAGTCAATGATCAGGGCTCTCGCATTAACGTAGCAAATAAATCTGCCATTATGGATATGACTCAGCGTGTCACGGCCATCGTTTCTATGCTGGCCATAAAATCATCATGCAACGAAACGAAGTTAGCCAATACGGAACGCGAATTAGAAAAAATCAAGTCGAATAACTATGTCAATCCCAATCCTGTCAATAATAATAATAACAATTGTAAAATTTCGTATGCGGACTCGTTGAAACTACGCTTGCCAAAAGTAGCTCCAGCAATTATGGAATCCCGTCCACCATTGCCGTGTGTGGTGGCTTATCCGACCGCAGCTCGATCAGCTGATTATAGCACTTCGTCCGCGACAAAACAAGCGCTTATGAAAGCAATTAAGCCCTGTGATGACGGTTTTCAAATTGTAGGCGTGAAAAAAACCGCGAAATCAGGTGTTGTTCTACGTGTCGCTAGTGAACATCAGCTTAAAAAATTGGAATCCGTGGACGCAATTAAGGCCGCTGGTTAACGACTAGAAAAACCAAAAGGTAGACGCCCTCGAGTATTAGTTAAGGATGTACCATCTTCAATGGATGATGGCGCTTTTCTGATCGCGCTATACCGCCAAAATATTAAAGATGAGCTTCAAATGAAAGAGGATGACTTTATTAAGTCTACTAAAATTATCCGTAGGCGCTCGTTAGACAACGGTCGTAAGTGGATAGGCATCGAGTTAGATTCCGCAGTACGTAAACACTTAGTTTCTACCAAGGATAAATTATTTATTGATTGGGCTACCTGCCGCTTTATTGACGATGTTGAAGTCGTTCGGTGCTTACATTGTCAACAGTTCGGTCACGTTAAGAAACACTGCGTTAATAAAGAACCGACTTGTGACTAACACGTTTGAGGCGTCTGGAGACGCGTCTCGGCGCGGGCCAGCTAGCTATAGCGTTTTTAGAATTTAGCCAGGAACAAAAATGTGCAATTTTTTGCAGTTCTATGCGAGCCAGACGCACGTTCGAGGCGTCTGGAGACGCGTCTCGGCGCGAGCCAGCTAGCTATAGCGTTTTTAGAATTTAGCCAGGAACAAAAATGTGCAATTTTTTGCAGTTCTATGCGAGCCAGACGCACGTTTGAGGCGTCTGGAGACGCGTCTCGGCGCGGGCCAGCTAGCTATAGCGTTTTTAGAATTTAGCCAGGAACAAAAATGTGCAATTTTTTGCAGTTCTATGCGAGCCATACGCACGTTTGAGGCGTCTGGAGACGCGTCTCGGCGCGGGCCAGCTAGCTATAGCGTTTTTAGAATTTAGCCAGGAACAAAAATGTGAAATTTTTTGCAGTTCTATGCGAGCCAGACGCACGTTTGAGGCGTCTGGAGACGCGTCTCGGCGCGGGCCAGCTAGCTATAGCGTTTTTAGAATTTAGCCAGGAACAAAAATGTGCAATTTTTTGCAGTTCTATGCGAGCCAGACGCACGTTTGAGGCGTCTGGAGACGCGTCTCGGTGCGGGCCAGCTAGCTATAGCGTTTTTAGAATTTAGCCAGGAACAAAAATGTGCAATTTTTTGCAGTTCTTTGCGAGCCAGACGCACGTTTGAGGCGTCTGGAGACGCGTCTCGGTGCGGGCCAGCTAGCTATAGCGTTTTTAGAATTTAGCCAGGAACAAAAATGTGCAATTTTTTGCAGTTCTATGCGAGCCAGACGCACGTTTGAGGCGTCTGGAGACGCGTCTCGGCGCGGGCCAGCTAGCTATAGCGTTTTTAGAATTTAGCCAGGAACAAAAATGTGCAATTTTTTTGCAGTTCTATGCGAGCCAGACGCACGTTTGAGGCGTCTGGAGACGCGTCTCGGCGCGGGCCAGCTAGCTATAGCGTTCTTAGAATTTAGCCAGGAACAAAAATGTGCAATTTTTTGCAGTTCTATGCGAGCCACACGCACGTTTGAGGCGTCTGGAGACGCGTCTCGGCGCGGGCCAGCTTGCTATAGCGTTTTTAGAATTTAGCCGGGAACAAAAATGTGCAATTTTTTGCAGTACTATGCGAGCCAGACGCACGTTTGAGGCGTCTGGAGACGCGTCTCGGCGCGGGCCAGCTAGCTATAGCGGTTTTAGAATTTAGCCAGGAACAAAAATGTGCAATTTTTTGCAGTTCTATGCGAGCCAGACGCACGTTTGAGGCGTCTGGAGACGCGTCTCGGCGCGGGCCAGCTAGCTATAGCGTTTTTAGAATTTAGCCAGGAACAAAAATGTGCAATTTTATGCAGTTCTATGCGAGCCAGACGCACGTTTGAGGCGTCTGGAGACGCGTCTCGGCGCGGGCCAGCTAGCTATCGCGTTTTTAGAATTTAGCCAGGAACAAAAATGTGCAATTTTTTGCAGTTCTATGCGAGCCAGACGCACGTTTGAGGCTTCTGGAGACGCGTCTCGGCGCGGGCCAGCTAGCTATAGCGTTTTTAGAATTTAGCCAGGAACAAAAATGTGCAATTTTTTGCAGTTCTATGCGAGCCAGACGCACGTTTGAGGCGTCTGGAGACGCGTCTCGACGCGTGCCAGCTAGCTATAGCGTTTTTAGAATTTAGCCAGGAACAAAAATGTGCATTTTTTTGCAGTTCTATGCGAGCCAGACGCACGTTTGAGGCGTCTGGAGACGCGTCTCGGCGCGGGCCAGCTAGCTATAGCGTTTTTAGAATTTAGCCAGGAACAAAAATGTGCAATTTTTTTGTAGTTCTATGCGAGCCAGACGCACGTTTGAGGCGTCTGGAGACGCGTCGCGGCGTGGGCCAGCTAGCTATCGCGTTTTCAGAAGTTAGCCAGGAACAAAAATGTGCAATTTTTTGCAGTTCTATGAGAGCCAGCCGCACGTTTGAGGCGTCTGGAGACGCGTCTCGGCGCGGGCCAGCTAGCTATAGCGTTTGTAGAATTTAGCCAGGAACAAAAATGTGCAATTTTTTGCAGTTCTATGCGAGCCAGACGCACGTTTGAGGCGTCTGGAGACGCGTCTCGGCGCGGGCCAGCTAGCTATAGCGTTTTTAGAATTTAGCCAGGAACAAAAATGTGCAATTTTATGCAGTTCTATGCGAGCCAGACGCACGTTTGAGGCGTCTGGAGACGCGTCTCGACGCGGGCCAGCAAGTTATAGCTTTTTTAGAATTTAGCCAGGAACAAAAATGTGCAATTTTTTGCAGTTCTATGCGAACCAGACGCACGTTTGAGGCGTCTGGAGACGCGTCTCGGCGCGGGCCAGCTAGCTATAGCGTTTTTAGAATTTAGCCAGGAACAAAAATGTGCAATTTTTTGCAGTTCTATGCGAGCCAGACGCACGTTTGAGGCGTCTGGAGACGCGTCTCGGCGCGGGCCAGCTAGCTATAGCGTTTTTAGAATCTAGCCAGGAAAAAAAATGTGCATTTTTTTGCAGTTCTATGCGAGCCAGACGCACGTTTGAGGCGTCTGGAGACGCGTCTCGGCGCGGGCCAGCTAGCTATAGCGTTTTTAGAATTTAGCCAGGAACAAAAATGTGCAATTTTTTGCAGTTCTATGCGAGCCAGACGCACGTTTGAGGCGTCTGGAGACGCGTCTCGGCGCGGGCCAGCTAGCTATAGGGTTCCCTCCCCACTCGCGCGCACTGCGGTGTTTATTATATCGCTGCGTATTGTAAATTCGGAATTCGCGTTGTGTGTTTATTTTAAGGCTTGTGAATTGTTCCTAGCGGTGCTATAGTGTAGTAAGTGCGTGTTTTGTAAGTTTTTCAAAGTGTCTGTTCATTTATTTACAGGTAATTAGTCAATTTCTCCAGCTTTCGGTAAGTGCATTTATTTTTCTTGTGTGTGGGTAACGCGAAATAACTTAATCGATTGATATCTATTTGTTTAGTTCTTTTGATATTTTTAATTCATCCGTGTTGTTATAAAGTAATTCATGATGTCAACAAATGATGACCCTCCAGATCGTGGCGGAGATATATTTCGTCGAAATACAAAAACCCAAAGGTCGCCCGTGGCGACCTCCGCTAATTCGAAACGCTTGTTCAGCGAAATGTCTCCATCATACATTTCGCCCGATGATAGGTCAAAACGGGTTCATCCAACTTTCGAAACCGTGGAAAAATCCTCGCCGATTTTAAATATCAGTAATGTGAGCAATACCGATTACTGCGACTTAGTTTCCGAGGCGTCAGCCTACCTGTCAAAAATTAACGACTTAGTCAATGATCAGGGCTCTCGCATTAACGTAGCAAATAAATCTGCCATTATGGATATGACTCAGCGTGTCACGGCCATCGTTTCTATGCTGGCCATAAAATCATCATGCAACGAAACGAAGTTAGCCAATACGGAACGCGAATTAGAAAAAATCAAGTCGAATAACTATGTCAATCCCAATCCTGTCAATAATAATAATAACAATTGTAAAATTTCGTATGCGGACTCGTTGAAACTACGCTTGCCAAAAGTAGCTCCAGCAATTATGGAATCCCGTCCACCATTGCCGTGTGTGGTGGCTTATCCGACCGCAGCTCGATCAGCTGATTATAGCACTTCGTCCGCGACAAAACAAGCGCTTATGAAAGCAATTAAGCCCTGTGATGACGGTTTTCAAATTGTAGGCGTGAAAAAAACCGCGAAATCAGGTGTTGTTCTACGTGTCGCTAGTGAACATCAGCTTAAAAAATTGGAATCCGTGGACGCAATTAAGGCCGCTGGTTAACGACTAGAAAAACCAAAAGGTAGACGCCCTCGAGTATTAGTTAAGGATGTACCATCTTCAATGGATGATGGCGCTTTTCTGATCGCGCTATACCGCCAAAATATTAAAGATGAGCTTCAAATGAAAGAGGATGACTTTATTAAGTCTACTAAAATTATCCGTAGGCGCTCGTTAGACAACGGTCGTAAGTGGATAGGCATCGAGTTAGATTCCGCAGTACGTAAACACTTAGTTTCTACCAAGGATAAATTATTTATTGATTGGGCTACCTGCCGCTTTATTGACGATGTTGAAGTCGTTCGGTGCTTACATTGTCAACAGTTCGGTCACGTTAAGAAACACTGCGTTAATAAAGAACCGACTTGTGACTAACACGTTTGAGGCGTCTGGAGACGCGTCTCGGCGCGGGCCAGCTAGCTATAGCGTTTTTAGAATTTAGCCAGGAACAAAAATGTGCAATTTTTTGCAGTTCTATGCGAGCCAGACGCACGTTTGAGGCGTCTGGAGACGCGTCTCGGCGCGAGCCAGCTAGCTATAGCGTTTTTAGAATTTAGCCAGGAACAAAAATGTGCAATTTTTTGCAGTTCTATGCGAGCCAGACGCACGTTTGAGGCGTCTGGAGACGCGTCTCGGCGCGGGCCAGCTAGCTATAGCGTTTTTAGAATTTAGCCAGGAACAAAAATGTGCAATTTTTTGCAGTTCTATGCGAGCCAGACGCACGTTTGAGGCGTCTGGAGACGCGTCTCGGCGCGGGCCAGCTAGCTATAGCGTTTTTAGAATTTAGCCAGGAACAAAAATGTGAAATTTTTTGCAGTTCTATGCGAGCCAGACGCACGTTTGAGGCGTCTGGAGACGCGTCTCGGCGCGGGCCAGCTAGCTATAGCGTTTTTAGAATTTAGCCAGGAACAAAAATGTGCAATTTTTTGCAGTTCTATGCGAGCCAGACGCACGTTTGAGGCGTCTGGAGACGCGTCTCGGTGCGGGCCAGCTAGCTATAGCGTTTTTAGAATTTAGCCAGGAACAAAAATGTGCAATTTTTTGCAGTTCTTTGCGAGCCAGACGCACGTTTGAGGCGTCTGGAGACGCGTCTCGGTGCGGGCCAGCTAGCTATAGCGTTTTTAGAATTTAGCCAGGAACAAAAATGTGCAATTTTTTGCAGTTCTATGCGAGCCAGACGCACGTTTGAGGCGTCTGGAGACGCGTCTCGGCGCGGGCCAGCTAGCTATAGCGTTTTTAGAATTTAGCCAGGAACAAAAATGTGCAATTTTTTTGCAGTTCTATGCGAGCCAGACGCACGTTTGAGGCGTCTGGAGACGCGTCTCGGCGCGGGCCAGCTAGCTATAGCGTTCTTAGAATTTAGCCAGGAACAAAAATGTGCAATTTTTTGCAGTTCTATGCGAGCCACACGCACGTTTGAGGCGTCTGGAGACGCGTCTCGGCGCGGGCCAGCTTGCTATAGCGTTTTTAGAATTTAGCCGGGAACAAAAATGTGCAATTTTTTGCAGTACTATGCGAGCCAGACGCACGTTTGAGGCGTCTGGAGACGCGTCTCGGCGCGGGCCAGCTAGCTATAGCGGTTTTAGAATTTAGCCAGGAACAAAAATGTGCAATTTTTTGCAGTTCTATGCGAGCCAGACGCACGTTTGAGGCGTCTGGAGACGCGTCTCGGCGCGGGCCAGCTAGCTATAGCGTTTTTAGAATTTAGCCAGGAACAAAAATGTGCAATTTTATGCAGTTCTATGCGAGCCAGACGCACGTTTGAGGCGTCTGGAGACGCGTCTCGGCGCGGGCCAGCTAGCTATCGCGTTTTTAGAATTTAGCCAGGAACAAAAATGTGCAATTTTTTGCAGTTCTATGCGAGCCAGACGCACGTTTGAGGCTTCTGGAGACGCGTCTCGGCGCGGGCCAGCTAGCTATAGCGTTTTTAGAATTTAGCCAGGAACAAAAATGTGCAATTTTTTGCAGTTCTATGCGAGCCAGACGCACGTTTGAGGCGTCTGGAGACGCGTCTCGACGCGTGCCAGCTAGCTATAGCGTTTTTAGAATTTAGCCAGGAACAAAAATGTGCATTTTTTTGCAGTTCTATGCGAGCCAGACGCACGTTTGAGGCGTCTGGAGACGCGTCTCGGCGCGGGCCAGCTAGCTATAGCGTTTTTAGAATTTAGCCAGGAACAAAAATGTGACATTTTTTGCAGTTCTATGCGAGCCAGACGCACGTTTGAGGCGCCTGGAGACGCGTCTCGGCGCGGGCCAGCTAGCTATAGCGATTTTAGAATTTAGCCACGAACAAAAATGTGCAATCTTTTGCAGTTCTATACGAGCCAGACGCACGTTTGAGGCGTCTGGAGACGCGTCTTGGCGCGGGCCAGCTAGCTATAGCGTTTCTAGAATTTAGCCAGGAACAAAAATGTGCAATTTTTTGCAGTTCTATGCGAGCCAGACGCACGTTTGAGGCGTCTGGAGACGCGTCTCGGCGCGGGCCAGCTAGCTATAGCGTTTTTAGAATTTAGCCAGGAACAAAAATGTGCAATCTTTTGCAGTTCTATGCGAGCCAGACGCACGTTTGAGGCGTCTGGAGACGCGTCTCGGCGCGGGCCAGCTAGCTATAGCGTTTTTAGAATTTAGCCAGGAACAAAAATGTGCAATTTTTTGTAGTTCTATGCGAGCCAGACGCACGTTTGAGGCGTCTGGAGACGCGTCGCGGCGCGGGCCAGCTAGCTATCGCGTATTTAGAATTTAGCCAGGAACAAAAATGTGCAATTTTTTGCAGTTCTATGCGAGCCAGACGCACGTTTGAGGCGTCTGGAGACGCGTCTCGGCGCGGGCCAGCTAGCTATAGCGTTTTCAGAATTCAGCCAGGAACAAAAATGTGCAATTCTTTGCAGTTCTTTGCGAGCCAGCAGCACGTTTGAGGCGCCTGGAGACGCATCTGGAGACGCGTCGCGGCGCGGGCCAGCTAGCTATCGCGTTTTCAGAAGTTAGCCAGGAACAAAAATGTGCAATTTTTTGCAGTTCTATGAGAGCCAGCCGCACGTTTGAGGCGTCTGGAGACGCGTCTCGGCGCGGGCCAGCTAGCTATAGCGTTTGTAGAATTTAGCCAGGAACAAAAATGTGCAATTTTTTGCAGTTCTATGCGAGCCAGACGCACGTTTGAGGCGTCTGGAGACGCGTCTCGGCGCGGGCCAGCTAGCTATAGCGTTTTTAGAATTTAGCCAGGAACAAAAATGTGCAATTTTTTGCAGTTCTATGCGAGCCAGACGCACGTTTGAGGCGTCTGGAGACGCGTCTCGGCGCGGGCCAGCTAGCTATAGCGTTTTTAGAATTTAGCCAGGAACAAAAAGGTGCAATTTTTGCAGTTCTATGCGAGCCAGACGCACGTTTGAGGCGTCTGGAGACGCGTCTCGGCGCGGGCCAGCTAGCTATAGCGTTTTTAGAATTTAGCCAGGAACAAAAATGTGCAATTTTTTGCAGTTCTATGCGAGCCATACGCACGTTTGAGGCGTCTGGAGACGCGTCTCGGCGCGGGCCAGCTAGCTATAGCGTTTTTAGAATTTAGCCAGGAACAAAAATGTGAAATTTTTTGCAGTTCTATGCGAGCCAGACGCACGTTTGAGGCGTCTGGAGACGCGTCTCGGCGCGGGCCAGCTAGCTATAGCGTTTTTAGAATTTAGCCAGGAACAAAAATGTGCAATTTTTTGCAGTTCTATGCGAGCCAGACGCACGTTTGAGGCGTCTGGAGACGCGTCTCGGTGCGGGCCAGCTAGCTATAGCGTTTTTAGAATTTAGCCAGGAACAAAAATGTGCAATTTTTTGCAGTTCTTTGCGAGCCAGACGCACGTTTGAGGCGTCTGGAGACGCGTCTCGGTGCGGGCCAGCTAGCTATAGCGTTTTTAGAATTTAGCCAGGAACAAAAATGTGCAATTTTTTGCAGTTCTATGCGAGCCAGACGCACGTTTGAGGCGTCTGGAGACGCGTCTCGGCGCGGGCCAGCTAGCTATAGCGTTTTTAGAATTTAGCCAGGAACAAAAATGTGCAATTTTTTTGCAGTTCTATGCGAGCCAGACGCACGTTTGAGGCGTCTGGAGACGCGTCTCGGCGCGGGCCAGCTAGCTATAGCGTTCTTAGAATTTAGCCAGGAACAAAAATGTGCAATTTTTTGCAGTTCTATGCGAGCCACACGCACGTTTGAGGCGTCTGGAGACGCGTCTCGGCGCGGGCCAGCTTGCTATAGCGTTTTTAGAATTTAGCCGGGAACAAAAATGTGCAATTTTTTGCAGTACTATGCGAGCCAGACGCACGTTTGAGGCGTCTGGAGACGCGTCTCGGCGCGGGCCAGCTAGCTATAGCGGTTTTAGAATTTAGCCAGGAACAAAAATGTGCAATTTTTTGCAGTTCTATGCGAGCCAGACGCACGTTTGAGGCGTCTGGAGACGCGTCTCGGCGCGGGCCAGCTAGCTATAGCGTTTTTAGAATTTAGCCAGGAACAAAAATGTGCAATTTTATGCAGTTCTATGCGAGCCAGACGCACGTTTGAGGCGTCTGGAGACGCGTCTCGGCGCGGGCCAGCTAGCTATCGCGTTTTTAGAATTAAGCCAGGAACAAAAATGTGCAATTTTTTGCAGTTCTATGAGAGCCAGCCGCACGTTTGAGGCGTCTGGAGACGCGTCTCGGCGCGGGCCAGCTAGCTATAGCGTTTGTAGAATTTAGCCAGGAACAAAAATGTGCAATTTTTTGCAGTTCTATGCGAGCCAGACGCACGTTTGAGGCGTCTGGAGACGCGTCTCGGCGCGGGCCAGCTAGCTATAGCGTTTTTAGAATTTAGCCAGGAACAAAAATGTGCAATTTTATGCAGTTCTATGCGAGCCAGACGCACGTTTGAGGCGTCTGGAGACGCGTCTCGACGCGGGCCAGCAAGTTATAGCTTTTTTAGAATTTAGCCAGGAACAAAAATGTGCAATTTTTTGCAGTTCTATGCGAACCAGACGCACGTTTGAGGCGTCTGGAGACGCGTCTCGGCGCGGGCCAGCTAGCTATAGCGTTTTTAGAATTTAGCCAGGAACAAAAATGTGCAATTTTTTGCAGTTCTATGCGAGCCAGACGCACGTTTGAGGCGTCTGGAGACGCGTCTCGGCGCGGGCCAGCTAGCTATAGCGTTTTTAGAATCTAGCCAGGAAAAAAAATGTGCATTTTTTTGCAGTTCTATGCGAGCCAGACGCACGTTTGAGGCGTCTGGAGACGCGTCTCGGCGCGGGCCAGCTAGCTATAGCGTTTTTAGAATTTAGCCAGGAACAAAAATGTGCAATTTTTTGCAGTTCTATGCGAGCCAGACGCACGTTTGAGGCGTCTGGAGACGCGTCTCGGCGCGGGCCAGCTAGCTATAGGGTTCCCTCCCCACTCGCGCGCACTGCGGTGTTTATTATATCGCTGCGTATTGTAAATTCGGAATTCGCGTTGTGTGTTTATTTTAAGGCTTGTGAATTGTTCCTAGCGGTGCTATAGTGTAGTAAGTGCGTGTTTTGTAAGTTTTTCAAAGTGTCTGTTCATTTATTTACAGGTAATTAGTCAATTTCTCCAGCTTTCGGTAAGTGCATTTATTTTTCTTGTGTGTGGGTAACGCGAAATAACTTAATCGATTGATATCTATTTGTTTAGTTCTTTTGATATTTTTAATTCATCCGTGTTGTTATAAAGTAATTCATGATGTCAACAAATGATGACCCTCCAGATCGTGGCGGAGATATATTTCGTCGAAATACAAAAACCCAAAGGTCGCCCGTGGCGACCTCCGCTAATTCGAAACGCTTGTTCAGCGAAATGTCTCCATCATACATTTCGCCCGATGATAGGTCAAAACGGGTTCATCCAACTTTCGAAACCGTGGAAAAATCCTCGCCGATTTTAAATATCAGTAATGTGAGCAATACCGATTACTGCGACTTAGTTTCCGAGGCGTCAGCCTACCTGTCAAAAATTAACGACTTAGTCAATGATCAGGGCTCTCGCATTAACGTAGCAAATAAATCTGCCATTATGGATATGACTCAGCGTGTCACGGCCATCGTTTCTATGCTGGCCATAAAATCATCATGCAACGAAACGAAGTTAGCCAATACGGAACGCGAATTAGAAAAAATCAAGTCGAATAACTATGTCAATCCCAATCCTGTCAATAATAATAATAACAATTGTAAAATTTCGTATGCGGACTCGTTGAAACTACGCTTGCCAAAAGTAGCTCCAGCAATTATGGAATCCCGTCCACCATTGCCGTGTGTGGTGGCTTATCCGACCGCAGCTCGATCAGCTGATTATAGCACTTCGTCCGCGACAAAACAAGCGCTTATGAAAGCAATTAAGCCCTGTGATGACGGTTTTCAAATTGTAGGCGTGAAAAAAACCGCGAAATCAGGTGTTGTTCTACGTGTCGCTAGTGAACATCAGCTTAAAAAATTGGAATCCGTGGACGCAATTAAGGCCGCTGGTTAACGACTAGAAAAACCAAAAGGTAGACGCCCTCGAGTATTAGTTAAGGATGTACCATCTTCAATGGATGATGGCGCTTTTCTGATCGCGCTATACCGCCAAAATATTAAAGATGAGCTTCAAATGAAAGAGGATGACTTTATTAAGTCTACTAAAATTATCCGTAGGCGCTCGTTAGACAACGGTCGTAAGTGGATAGGCATCGAGTTAGATTCCGCAGTACGTAAACACTTAGTTTCTACCAAGGATAAATTATTTATTGATTGGGCTACCTGCCGCTTTATTGACGATGTTGAAGTCGTTCGGTGCTTACATTGTCAACAGTTCGGTCACGTTAAGAAACACTGCGTTAATAAAGAACCGACTTGTGACTAACACGTTTGAGGCGTCTGGAGACGCGTCTCGGCGCGGGCCAGCTAGCTATAGCGTTTTTAGAATTTAGCCAGGAACAAAAATGTGCAATTTTTTGCAGTTCTATGCGAGCCAGACGCACGTTTGAGGCGTCTGGAGACGCGTCTCGGCGCGAGCCAGCTAGCTATAGCGTTTTTAGAATTTAGCCAGGAACAAAAATGTGCAATTTTTTGCAGTTCTATGCGAGCCAGACGCACGTTTGAGGCGTCTGGAGACGCGTCTCGGTGCGGGCCAGCTAGCTATAGCGTTTTTAGAATTTAGCCAGGAACAAAAATGTGCAATTTTTTGCAGTTCTATGCGAGCCATACGCACGTTTGAGGCGTCTGGAGACGCGTCTCGGCGCGGGCCAGCTAGCTATAGCGTTTTTAGAATTTAGCCAGGAACAAAAATGTGAAATTTTTTGCAGTTCTATGCGAGCCAGACGCACGTTTGAGGCGTCTGGAGACGCGTCTCGGCGCGGGCCAGCTAGCTATAGCGTTTTTAGAATTTAGCCAGGAACAAAAATGTGCAATTTTTTGCAGTTCTATGCGAGCCAGACGCACGTTTGAGGCGTCTGGAGACGCGTCTCGGTGCGGGCCAGCTAGCTATAGCGTTTTTAGAATTTAGCCAGGAACAAAAATGTGCAATTTTTTGCAGTTCTTTGCGAGCCAGACGCACGTTTGAGGCGTCTGGAGACGCGTCTCGGTGCGGGCCAGCTAGCTATAGCGTTTTTAGAATTTAGCCAGGAACAAAAATGTGCAATTTTTTGCAGTTCTATGCGAGCCAGACGCACGTTTGAGGCGTCTGGAGACGCGTCTCGGCGCGGGCCAGCTAGCTATAGCGTTTTTAGAATTTAGCCAGGAACAAAAATGTGCAATTTTTTTGCAGTTCTATGCGAGCCAGACGCACGTTTGAGGCGTCTGGAGACGCGTCTCGGCGCGGGCCAGCTAGCTATAGCGTTCTTAGAATTTAGCCAGGAACAAAAATGTGCAATTTTTTGCAGTTCTATGCGAGCCACACGCACGTTTGAGGCGTCTGGAGACGCGTCTCGGCGCGGGCCAGCTTGCTATAGCGTTTTTAGAATTTAGCCGGGAACAAAAATGTGCAATTTTTTGCAGTACTATGCGAGCCAGACGCACGTTTGAGGCGTCTGGAGACGCGTCTCGGCGCGGGCCAGCTAGCTATAGCGGTTTTAGAATTTAGCCAGGAACAAAAATGTGCAATTTTTTGCAGTTCTATGCGAGCCAGACGCACGTTTGAGGCGTCTGGAGACGCGTCTCGGCGCGGGCCAGCTAGCTATAGCGTTTTTAGAATTTAGCCGGGAACAAAAATGTGCAATTTTTTGCAGTACTATGCGAGCCAGACGCACGTTTGAGGCGTCTGGAGACGCGTCTCGGCGCGGGCCAGCTAGCTATAGCGGTTTTAGAATTTAGCCAGGAACAAAAATGTGCAATTTTTTGCAGTTCTATGCGAGCCAGACGCACGTTTGAGGCTTCTGGAGACGCGTCTCGGTGCGGGCCAGCTAGCTATAGCGTTTTTAGAATTTAGCCAGGAACAAAAATGTGCAATTTTTTGCAGTTCTTTGCGAGCCAGACGCACGTTTGAGGCGTCTGGAGACGCGTCTCGGTGCGGGCCAGCTAGCTATAGCGTTTTTAGAATTTAGCCAGGAACAAAAATGTGCAATTTTTTGCAGTTCTATGCGAGCCAGACGCACGTTTGAGGCGTCTGGAGACGCGTCTCGGCGCGGGCCAGCTAGCTATAGCGTTTTTAGAATTTAGCCAGGAACAAAAATGTGCAATTTTTTTGCAGTTCTATGCGAGCCAGACGCACGTTTGAGGCGTCTGGAGACGCGTCTCGGCGCGGGCCAGCTAGCTATAGCGTTCTTAGAATTTAGCCAGGAACAAAAATGTGCAATTTTTTGCAGTTCTATGCGAGCCACACGCACGTTTGAGGCGTCTGGAGACGCGTCTCGGCGCGGGCCAGCTTGCTATAGCGTTTTTAGAATTTAGCCGGGAACAAAAATGTGCAATTTTTTGCAGTACTATGCGAGCCAGACGCACGTTTGAGGCGTCTGGAGACGCGTCTCGGCGCGGGCCAGCTAGCTATAGCGGTTTTAGAATTTAGCCAGGAACAAAAATGTGCAATTATTTGCAGTTCTATGCGAGCCAGACGCACGTTTGAGGCGTCTGGAGACGCGTCTCGGCGCGGGCCAGCTAGCTATAGCGTTTTTAGAATTTAGCCAGGAACAAAAATGTGCAATTTTATGCAGTTCTATGCGAGCCAGACGCACGTTTGAGGCGTCTGGAGACGCGTCTCGGCGCGGGCCAGCTAGCTATCGCGTTTTTAGAATTTAGCCAGGAACAAAAATGTGCAATTTTTTGCAGTTCTATGCGAGCCAGACGCACGTTTGAGGCTTCTGGAGACGCGTCTCGGCGCGGGCCAGCTAGCTATAGCGTTTTTAGAATTTAGCCAGGAACAAAAATGTGCAATTTTTTGCAGTTCTATGCGAGCCAGACGCACGTTTGAGGCGTCTGGAGACGCGTCTCGACGCGTGCCAGCTAGCTATAGCGTTTTTAGAATTTAGCCAGGAACAAAAATGTGCATTTTTTTGCAGTTCTATGCGAGCCAGACGCACGTTTGAGGCGTCTGGAGACGCGTCTCGGCGCGGGCCAGCTAGCTATAGCGTTTTTAGAATTTAGCCAGGAACAAAAATGTGACATTTTTTGCAGTTCTATGCGAGCCAGACGCACGTTTGAGGCGCCTGGAGACGCGTCTCGGCGCGGGCCAGCTAGCTATAGCGATTTTAGAATTTAGCCACGAACAAAAATGTGCAATCTTTTGCAGTTCTATACGAGCCAGACGCACGTTTGAGGCGTCTGGAGACGCGTCTTGGCGCGGGCCAGCTAGCTATAGCGTTTCTAGAATTTAGCCAGGAACAAAAATGTGCAATTTTTTGCAGTTCTATGCGAGCCAGACGCACGTTTGAGGCGTCTGGAGACGCGTCTCGGCGCGGGCCAGCTAGCTATAGCGTTTTTAGAATTTAGCCAGGAACAAAAATGTGCAATCTTTTGCAGTTCTATGCGAGCCAGACGCACGTTTGAGGCGTCTGGAGACGCGTCTCGGCGCGGGCCAGCTAGCTATAGCGTTTTTAGAATTTAGCCAGGAACAAAAATGTGCAATTTTTTGTAGTTCTATGCGAGCCAGACGCACGTTTGAGGCGTCTGGAGACGCGTCGCGGCGCGGGCCAGCTAGCTATCGCGTATTTAGAATTTAGCCAGGAACAAAAATGTGCAATTTTTTGCAGTTCTATGCGAGCCAGACGCACGTTTGAGGCGTCTGGAGACGCGTCTCGGCGCGGGCCAGCTAGCTATAGCGTTTTCAGAATTCAGCCAGGAACAAAAATGTGCAATTCTTTGCAGTTCTTTGCGAGCCAGCAGCACGTTTGAGGCGCCTGGAGACGCATCTGGAGACGCGTCGCGGCGCGGGCCAGCTAGCTATCGCGTTTTCAGAAGTTAGCCAGGAACAAAAATGTGCAATTTTTTGCAGTTCTATGAGAGCCAGCCGCACGTTTGAGGCGTCTGGAGACGCGTCTCGGCGCGGGCCAGCTAGCTATAGCGTTTGTAGAATTTAGCCAGGAACAAAAATGTGCAATTTTTTGCAGTTCTATGCGAGCCAGACGCACGTTTGAGGCGTCTGGAGACGCGTCTCGGCGCGGGCCAGCTAGCTATAGCGTTTTTAGAATTTAGCCAGGAACAAAAATGTGCAATTTTTTGCAGTTCTATGCGAGCCAGACGCACGTTTGAGGCGTCTGGAGACGCGTCTCGGCGCGGGCCAGCTAGCTATAGCGTTTTTAGAATTTAGCCAGGAACAAAAAGGTGCAATTTTTGCAGTTCTATGCGAGCCAGACGCACGTTTGAGGCGTCTGGAGACGCGTCTCGGCGCGGGCCAGCTAGCTATAGCGTTTTTAGAATTTAGCCAGGAACAAAAATGTGCAATTTTATGCAGTTCTATGCGAGCCAGACGCACGTTTGAGGCGTCTGGAGACGCGTCTCGGCGCGGGCCAGCTAGCTAAAGCGTTTTTAGAATTTAGCCAGGAACAAAAATGTGCAATTTTTTGCAGTTCTATGCGAGCCAGACGCACGTTTGAGGCGTCTGGAGACGCGTCTCGACGCGGGCCAGCTAGCTATAGCGTTTTTAGAATTTAGCCAGGAACAAAAATGTGCAATTTTTTGCAGTTCTATGCGAGCCAGACGCACGTTTGAGGCGTCTGGAGACGCGTCTCGGCGCGGGCCAGCTAGCTATAGCGTTTTTAGAATTTAGCCAGGAACAAAAATGTGCAATTTTTTGCAGTTCTATGCGAGCCAGACGCACGTTTGAGGCGTCTGGAGACGCGTCTCGGCGCGGGCCTGCTAGCTATAGCGTTTTTAGAATTTAGCCAGGAACAAAAATGTGCAATTTTTTGCAGTTCTATGCGAGCCAGACGCACGTTTGAGGCGTCTGGAGACGCGTCTCGGCGCGGGCCAGCTAGCTATAGCGTTTTTAGAATTTAGCCAGGAACAAAAAGTTGCAATTTTTGCAGTTCTATGCGAGCCAGACGCACGTTTGAGGCGTCTGGAGACGCGTCTCGGCGCGGGCCAGCTAGCTATAGCGTTTTAAGAATTTAGCCAGGAACAAAAATGTGCAATTTTATGCAGTTCTATGCGAGCCAGACGCACGTTTGAGGCGTCTGGAGACGCGTCTCGGCGCGGGCCAGCTAGCTATAGCGTTTTTAGAATTTAGCCAGGAACAAAAATGTGCAATTTTATGCAGTTCTATGCGAGCCAGACGCACGTTTGAGGCGTCTGGAGACGCGTCTCGGCGCGGGCCAGCTAGCTAAAGCGTTTTTAGAATTTAGCCAGGAACAAAAATGTGCAATTTTTTGCAGTTCTATGCGAGCCAGACGCACGTTTGAGGCGTCTGGAGACGCGTCTCGACGCGGGCCAGCTAGCTATAGCGTTTTTAGAATTTAGCCAGGAACAAAAATGTGCAATTTTTTGCAGTTCTATGCGAGCCAGACGCACGTTTGAGGCGTCTGGAGACGCGTCTCGGCGCGGGCCAGCTAGCTATAGCGTTTTTAGAATTTAGCCAGGAACAAAAATGTGCAATTTTTTGCAGTTCTATGCGAGCCAGACGCACATTTGAGGCGTCTGGAGACGCGTCTCGGCGCGGGCCAGCTAGCTATAGCGATTTTAGAATTTAGCCACGAATAAAAATGTGCATTTTTTTGCAGTTCTATGCGAGCCAGACGCACGTTTGAGGCGTCTGGAGACGCGTCTCGGCGCGGGCCTGCTAGCTATAGCGTTTTTAGAATTTAGCCAGGAACAAAAATGTGCAATTTTTTGCAGTTCTATGCGAGCCAGACGCACGTTTGAGGCGTCTGGAGACGCGTCTCGGCGCGGGCCAGCTAGCTATAGCGTTTTTAGAATTTAGCCAGGAACAAAAAGGTGCAATTTTTGCAGTTCTATGCGAGCCAGACGCACGTTTGAGGCGTCTGGAGACGCGTCTCGGCGCGGGCCAGCTAGCTATAGCGTTTTTAGAATTTAGCCAGGAACAAAAATGTGCAATTTTATGCAGTTCTATGCGAGCCAGACGCACGTTTGAGGCGTCTGGAGACGCGTCTCGGCGCGGGCCAGCTAGCTATAGCGTTTTTAGAATTTAGCCAGGAACAAAAATGTGCAATTTTATGCAGTTCTATGCGAGCCAGACGCACGTTTGAGGCGTCTGGAGACGCGTCTCGGCGCGGGCCAGCTAGCTAAAGCGTTTTTAGAATTTAGCCAGGAACAAAAATGTGCAATTTTTTGCAGTTCTATGCAAGCCAGACGCACGTTTGAGGCGTCTGGAGACGCGTCTCGACGCGGGCCAGCTAGCTATAGCGTTTTTAGAATTTAGCCAGGAACAAAAATGTGCAATTTTTTGCAGTTCTATGCGAGCCAGACGCACGTTTGAGGCGTCTGGAGACGCGTCTCGGCGCGGGCCAGCTAGCTATAGCGTTTTTAGAATTTAGCCAGGAACAAAAATGTGCAATTTTTTGCAGTTCTATGCGAGCCAGACGCACATTTGAGGCGTCTGGAGACGCGTCTCGGCGCGGGCCAGCTAGCTATAGCGATTTTAGAATTTAGCCACGAATAAAAATGTGCAATCTTTTGCAGTTCTATACGAGCCAGACGCACGTTTGAGGCGTCTGGAGACGCGCCGCGGCGCGGGCCAGCTAGCTATAGCGTTTTTAGAATTGAGCCAGGAACAAAAATGTGCAATTTTTTGCAGTTCTATGCGAGCCAGACGCACGTTTGAGGCGTCTGGAGACGCGTCTCGGCGCGGGCCAGCTAGCTATAGCGTTTTTAGAATTTAGCCAGGAACAAAAAGGTGCAATTTTTGCAGTTCTATGCGAGCCAGACGCACGTTTGAGGCGTCTGGAGACGCGTCTCGGCGCGGGCCAGCTAGCTATAGCGTTTTTAGAATTTAGCCAGGAACAAAAATGTGCAATTTTATGCAGTTCTATGCGAGCCAGACGCACGTTTGAGGCGTCTGGAGACGCGTCTCGGCGCGGGCCAGCTAGCTAAAGCGTTTTTAGAATTTAGCCAGGAACAAAAATGTGCAATTTTTTGCAGTTCTATGCGAGCCAGACGCACGTTTGAGGCGTCTGGAGACGCGTCTCGACGCGGGCCAGCTAGCTATAGCGTTTTTAGAATTTAGCCAGGAACAAAAATGTGCAATTTTTTGCAGTTCTATGCGAGCCAGACGCACGTTTGAGGCGTCTGGAGACGCGTCTCGGCGCGGGCCAGCTAGCTATAGCGTTTTTAGAATTTAGCCAGGAACAAAAATGTGCAATTTTTTGCAGTTCTATGCGAGCCAGACGCACGTTTGAGGCGTCTGGAGACGCGTCTCGGCGCGGGCCAGCTAGCTATAGCGTTTTTAGAATTTAGCCAGGAACAAAAATGTGCATTTTTTTGCAGTTCTATGCGAGCCAGACGCACGTTTGAGGCGTCTGGAGACGCGTCTCGGCGCGGGCCAGCTAGCTATAGCGTTTTTAGAATTTAGCCAGGAACAAAAATGTGCAATTTTTTGCAGTTCTATGCGAGCCAGACGCACGTTTGAGGCGTCTGGAGACGCGTCTCGGCGCGGGCCAGCTAGCTATAGCGTTTTTAGAATTTAGCCAGGAACAAAAATGTGCAATTTTTGCAGTTCTATGCGAGCCAGACGCACGTTTGAGGCGTCTGGAGACGCGTCTCGGCGCGGGCCAGCTAGCTATAGCGTTTTTAGAATTTAGCCAGGAACAAAAATGTGCAATTTTATGCAGTTCTATGCGAGCCAGACGCACGTTTGAGGCGTCTGGAGACGCGTCTCGGCGCGGGCCAGCTAGCTAAAGCGTTTTTAGAATTTAGCCAGGAACAAAAATGTGCAATTTTTTGCAGTTCTATGCGAGCCAGACGCACGTTTGAGGCGTCTGGAGACGCGTCTCGACGCGGGCCAGCTAGCTATAGCGTTTTTAGAATTTAGCCAGGAACAAAAATGTGCAATTTTTTGCAGTTCTATGCGAGCCAGACGCACGTTTGAAGCGTCTGGAGACGCGTCTCGGCGCGGGCCAGCTAGCTATAGCGTTTTTAGAATTTAGCCAGGAACAAAAATGTGCAATTTTTTGCAGTTCTATGCGAGCCAGACGCACGTTTGAGGCGTCTGGAGACGCGTCTCGGCGCGGGCCAGCTAGCTATAGCGATTTTAGAATTTAGCCACGAATAAAAATGTGCAATCTTTTGCAGTTCTATACGAGCCAGACGCACGTTTGAGGCGTCTGGAGACGCGTCTCGGCGCGGGCCAGCTAGCTATAGCGTTTTTAGAATTTAGCCAGGAACAAAAATGTGCAATTTTTTGCAGTTCTATGCGAGCCAGACGCACGTTTGAGGCGTCTGGAGACGCGTCTCGGCACGGGCCAGCTAGCTATAGCGTATTTAGAATTAAGCCAGGAACAAAAATGTGCAATTTTTTGCAGTTCTATGCGAGCCAGACGCACGTTTGAGGCGTCTGGAGACGCGTCTCGGCGCGGGCCAGCTAGCTATAGCGATTTTAGAATTTAGCCACGAATAAAAATGTGCAATCTTTTGCAGTTCTATACGAGCCAGACGCACGTTTGAGGCGTCTGGAGACGCGTCTCGGCGCGGGCCAGCTAGCTATAGCGTTTTTAGAATTTAGCCAGGACCAAAAATGTGCAATTATTTGCAGTTCTATGCGAGCCAGACGCACGTTTGAGGCGTCTGGAGACGCGTCTCGGCGCGGGCCAGCTAGCTATAGCGTTTTTAGAATTTAGCCAGGAACAAAAATGTGCAATTTTTTGTAGTTCTATGCGAGCCAGACGCACGTTTGAGGCGTCTGGAGACGCGTCGCGGCGCGGGCCAGCTAGCTATCGCGTTTTCAGAAGTTAGCCAGGAACAAAAATGTGCAATTTTTTGCAGTTCTATGAGAGCCAGCCGCACGTTTGAGGCGTCTGGAGACGCGTCTCGGCGCGGGCCAGCTAGCTATAGCGTTTGTAGAATTTAGCCAGGAACAAAAATGTGTAATTTTTTGCAGTTCTATGCGAGCCAGACGCACGTTTGAGGCGTCTGGAGACGCGTCTCGGCGCGGGCCAGCTAGCTATAGCGTTTTTAGAATTTAGCCAGGAACAAAAATGTGCAATTTTATGCAGTTCTATGCGAGCCAGACGCACGTTTGAGGCGTCTGGAGACGCGTCTCGGCGCGGGCCAGCTAGCTATAGCGTTTTTAGAATTTAGCCAGGAACAAAAATGTGCAATTTTTTGCAGTTCTATGCGAGCCAGACGCACGTTTGAGGCGTCTGGAGACGCGTCTCGGCGCGGGCCAGCTAGCTATAGCGTTTTTAGAATTTAGCCAGGAACAAAAATGTGCAATTTTTTGCAGTTCTATGCGAGCCAGACGCACGTTTGAGGCGTCTGGAGACGCGTCTCGGCGCGGGCCAGCTAGCTATAGGGTTTCCTCCCCACTCGCGCGCACTGCGGTGTTTATTATATCGCTGCGTATTGTAAATTCGGAATTCGCGTTGTGTGTTTATTTTAAGGCTTGTGAATTGTTCCTAGTGGTGCTATAGTGTAGTAAGTGCGTGTTTTGTAAGTTTTTCAAAGTGTCTGTTCATTTATTTACAGGTAATTAGTCAATTTCTCCAGCTTTCGGTAAGTGCATTTATTTTTCTTGTGTGTGGGTAACGCGAAATAACTTAATCGATTGATATCTATTTGTTTAGTTCTTTTGATATTTTTAATTCATCCGTGTTGTTATAAAGTAATTCATGATGTCAACAAATGATGACCCTCCAGATCGTGGCGGAGATATATTTCGTCGAAATACAAAAACCCAAAGGTCGCCCGTGGCGACCTCCGCTAATTCGAAACGCTTGTTCAGCGAAATGTCTCCATCATAAATTTCGCCCGATGATAGGTCAAAACGGGTTCATCCAACTTTCGAAACCGTGGAAAAATCCTCGCCGATTTTAAATATCAGTAATGTGAGCAATACCGATTACTGCGACTTAGTTTCCGAGGCGTCAGCCTACCTGTCAAAAATTAACGACTTAGTCAATGATCAGGGCTCTCGCATTAACGTAGCAAATAAATCTGCCATTATGGATATGACTCAGCGTGTCACGGCCATCGTTTCTATGCTGGCCATAAAATCATCATGCAACGAAACGAAGTTAGCCAATACGGAACGCGAATTAGAAAAAATCAAGTCGAATAACTATGTCAATCCCAATCCTGTCAATAATAATAATAACAATTGTAAAATTTCGTATGCGGACTCGTTGAAACTACGCTTGCCAAAAGTAGCTCCAGCAATTATGGAATCCCGTCCACCATTGCCGTGTGTGGTGGCTTATCCGACCGCAGCTCGATCAGCTGATTATAGCACTTCGTCCGCGACAAAACAAGCGCTTATGAAAGCAATTAAGCCCTGTGATGACGGTTTTCAAACTGTAGGCGTGAAAAAAACCGCGAAATCAGGTGTTGTTCTACGTGTCGCTAGTGAACATCAGCTTAAAAAATTGGAATCCGTGGACGCAATTAAGGCCGCTGGTTAACGACTAGAAAAACCAAAAGGTAGACGCCCTCGAGTATTAGTTAAGGATGTACCATCTTCAATGGATGATGGCGCTTTTCTGATCGCGCTATACCGCCAAAATATTAAAGATGAGCTTCAAATGAAAGAGGATGACTTTATTAAGTCTACTAAAATTATCCGTAGGCGCTCGTTAGGCAACGGTCGTAAGTGGATAGGCATCGAGTTAGATTCCGCAGTACGTAAACACTTAGTTTCTACCAAGGATAAATTATTTATTGATTGGGCTACCTGCCGCTTTATTGACGATGTTGAAGTCGTTCGGTGCTTACATTGTCAACAGTTCGGTCACGTTAAGAAACACTGCGTTAATAAAGAACCGACTTGTGACTAACACGTTTGAGGCGTCTGGAGACGCGTCTCGGCGCGGGCCAGCTAGCTATAGCGTTTTTAGAATTTAGCCAGGAACAAAAATGTGCAATTTTTTGCAGTTCTATGCGAGCCAGACGCACGTTTGAGGCGTCTGGAGACGCGTCTCGGCGCGGGCCAGCTAGCTATAGCGTTTTCAGAATTCAGCCAGGAACAAAAATGTGCAATTCTTTGCAGTTCTTTGCGAGCCAGCAGCACGTTTGAGGCGTCTGGAGACGCGTCTCGGCGCGGGCCAGCTAGCTATAGCGTTTTTAGAATTTAGCCAGGAACAAAAATGTGCAATTTTTTGCAGTTCTATGCGAGCCAGACGCACATTTGAGGCGTCTGGAGACGCGTCTCGGCGCGGGCCAGCTAGCTATAGCGATTTTAGAATTAAGCCACGAATAAAAATGTGCAATCTTTTGCAGTTCTATACGAGCCAGACGCACGTTTGAGGCGTCTGGAGACGCGCCGCGGCGCGGGCCAGCTAGCTATAGCGTTTTTAGAATTGAGCCAGGAACAAAAATGTGCAATTTTTTGCAGTTCTATGCGAGCCAGACGCACGTTTGAGGCGTCTGGAGACGCGTCTCGGCGCGGGCCAGCTAGCTATAGCGTTTTTAGAATTTAGCCAGGAACAAAAAGGTGCAATTTTTGCAGTTCTATGCGAGCCAGACGCACGTTTGAGGCGTCTGGAGACGCGTCTCGGCGCGGGCCAGCTAGCTATAGCGTTTTTAGAATTTAGCCAGGAACAAAAATGTGCAATTTTATGCAGTTCTATGCGAGCCAGACGCACGTTTGAGGCGTCTGGAGACGCGTCTCGGCGCGGGCCAGCTAGCTAAAGCGTTTTTAGAATTTAGCCAGGAACAAAAATGTGCAATTTTTTGCAGTTCTATGCGAGCCAGACGCACGTTTGAGGCGTCTGGAGACGCGTCTCGACGCGGGCCAGCTAGCTATAGCGTTTTTAGAATTTAGCCAGGAACAAAAATGTGCAATTTTTTGCAGTTCTATGCGAGCCAGACGCACGTTTGAGGCGTCTGGAGACGCGTCTCGGCGCGGGCCAGCTAGCTATAGCGTTTTTAGAATTTAGCCAGGAACAAAAATGTGCAATTTTTTGCAGTTCTATGCGAGCCAGACGCACGTTTGAGGCGTCTGGAGACGCGTCTCGGCGCGGGCCAGCTAGCTATAGCGTTTTTAGAATTTAGCCAGGAACAAAAATGTGCATTTTTTTGCAGTTCTATGCGAGCCAGACGCACGTTTGAGGCGTCTGGAGACGCGTCTCGGCGCGGGCCAGCTAGCTATAGCGTTTTTAGAATTTAGCCAGGAACAAAAATGTGCAATTTTTTGCAGTTCTATGCGAGCCAGACGCACGTTTGAGGCGTCTGGAGACGCGTCTCGGCGCGGGCCAGCTAGCTATAGCGTTTTTAGAATTTAGCCAGGAACAAAAATGTGCAATTTTTGCAGTTCTATGCGAGCCAGACGCACGTTTGAGGCGTCTGGAGACGCGTCTCGGCGCGGGCCAGCTAGCTATAGCGTTTTTAGAATTTAGCCAGGAACAAAAATGTGCAATTTTATGCAGTTCTATGCGAGCCAGACGCACGTTTGAGGCGTCTGGAGACGCGTCTCGGCGCGGGCCAGCTAGCTAAAGCGTTTTTAGAATTTAGCCAGGAACAAAAATGTGCAATTTTTTGCAGTTCTATGCGAGCCAGACGCACGTTTGAGGCGTCTGGAGACGCGTCTCGACGCGGGCCAGCTAGCTATAGCGTTTTTAGAATTTAGCCAGGAACAAAAATGTGCAATTTTTTGCAGTTCTATGCGAGCCAGACGCACGTTTGAGGCGTCTGGAGACGCGTCTCGGCGCGGGCCAGCTAGCTATAGCGTTTTTAGAATTTAGCCAGGAACAAAAATGTGCAATTTTTTGCAGTTCTATGCGAGCCAGACGCACGTTTGAGGCGTCTGGAGACGCGTCTCGGCGCGGGCCAGCTAGCTATAGCGATTTTAGAATTTAGCCACGAATAAAAATGTGCAATCTTTTGCTGTTCTATACGAGCCAGACGCACGTTTGAGGCGTCTGGAGACGCGTCTCGGCGCGGGCCAGCTAGCTATAGCGTTTTTAGAATTTAGCCAGGAACAAAAATGTGCAATTTTTTGCAGTTCTATGCGAGCCAGACGCACGTTTGAGGCGTCTGGAGACGCGTCTCGGCGCGGGCCAGCTAGCTATAGCGTATTTAGAATTAAGCCAGGAACAAAAATGTGCAATTTTTTGCAGTTCTATGCGAGCCAGACGCACGTTTGAGGCGTCTGGAGACGCGTCTCGGCGCGGGCCAGCTAGCTATAGCGATTTTAGAATTTAGCCACGAATAAAAATGTGCAATCTTTTGCAGTTCTATACGAGCCAGACGCACGTTTGAGGCGTCTGGAGACGCGTCTCGGCGCGGGCCAGCTAGCTATAGCGTTTTTAGAATTTAGCCAGGACCAAAAATGTGCAATTATTTGCAGTTCTATGCGAGCCAGACGCACGTTTGAGGCGTCTGGAGACGCGTCTCGGCGCGGGCCAGCTAGCTATAGCGTTTTTAGAATTTAGCCAGGAACAAAAATGTGCAATTTTTTGTAGTTCTATGCGAGCCAGACGCACGTTTGAGGCGTCTGGAGACGCGTCGCGGCGCGGGCCAGCTAGCTATCGCGTTTTCAGAAGTTAGCCAGGAACAAAAATGTGCAATTTTTTGCAGTTCTATGAGAGCCAGCCGCACGTTTGAGGCGTCTGGAGACGCGTCTCGGCGCGGGCCAGCTAGCTATAGCGTTTGTAGAATTTAGCCAGGAACAAAAATGTGTAATTTTTTGCAGTTCTATGCGAGCCAGACGCACGTTTGAGGCGTCTGGAGACGCGTCTCGGCGCGGGCCAGCTAGCTATAGCGTTTTTAGAATTTAGCCAGGAACAAAAATGTGCAATTTTATGCAGTTCTATGCGAGCCAGACGCACGTTTGAGGCGTCTGGAGACGCGTCTCGACGCGGGCCAGCAAGTTATAGCTTTTTTAGAATTTAGCCAGGAACAAAAATGTGCAATTTTTTGCAGTTCTATGCGAGCCAGACGCACGTTTGAGGCGTCTGGAGACGCGTCTCGGCGCGGGCCAGCTAGCTATAGCGTTTTTAGAATTTAGCCAGGAACAAAAATGTGCAATTTTTTGCAGTTCTATGCGAGCTAGACGCACGTTTGAGGCGTCTGGAGACGCGTCTCGGCGCGGGCCAGCTAGCTATAGGGTTTCCTCCCCACTCGCGCGCACTGCGGTGTTTATTATATCGCTGCGTATTGTAAATTCGGAATTCGCGTTGTGTGTTTATTTTAAGGCTTGTGAATTGTTCCTAGTGGTGCTATAGTGTAGTAAGTGCGTGTTTTGTAAGTTTTTCAAAGTGTCTGTTCATTTATTTACAGGTAATTAGTCAATTTCTCCAGCTTTCGGTAAGTGCATTTATTTTTCTTGTGTGTGGGTAACGCGAAATAACTTAATCGATTGATATCTATTTGTTTAGTTCTTTTGATATTTTTAATTCATCCGTGTTGTTATAAAGTAATTCATGATGTCAACAAATGATGACCCTCCAGATCGTGGCGGAGATATATTTCGTCGAAATACAAAAACCCAAAGGTCGCCCGTGGCGACCTCCGCTAATTCGAAACGCTTGTTCAGCGAAATGTCTCCATCATAAATTTCGCCCGATGATAGGTCAAAACGGGTTCATCCAACTTTCGAAACCGTGGAAAAATCCTCGCCGATTTTAAATATCAGTAATGTGAGCAATACCGATTACTGCGACTTAGTTTCCGAGGCGTCAGCCTACCTGTCAAAAATTAACGACTTAGTCAATGATCAGGGCTCTCGCATTAACGTAGCAAATAAATCTGCCATTATGGATATGACTCAGCGTGTCACGGCCATCGTTTCTATGCTGGCCATAAAATCATCATGCAACGAAACGAAGTTAGCCAATACGGAACGCGAATTAGAAAAAATCAAGTCGAATAACTATGTCAATCCCAATCCTGTCAATAATAATAATAACAATTGTAAAATTTCGTATGCGGACTCGTTGAAACTACGCTTGCCAAAAGTAGCTCCAGCAATTATGGAATCCCGTCCACCATTGCCGTGTGTGGTGGCTTATCCGACCGCAGCTCGATCAGCTGATTATAGCACTTCGTCCGCGACAAAACAAGCGCTTATGAAAGCAATTAAGCCCTGTGATGACGGTTTTCAAACTGTAGGCGTGAAAAAAACCGCGAAATCAGGTGTTGTTCTACGTGTCGCTAGTGAACATCAGCTTAAAAAATTGGAATCCGTGGACGCAATTAAGGCCGCTGGTTAACGACTAGAAAAACCAAAAGGTAGACGCCCTCGAGTATTAGTTAAGGATGTACCATCTTCAATGGATGATGGCGCTTTTCTGATCGCGCTATACCGCCAAAATATTAAAGATGAGCTTCAAATGAAAGAGGATGACTTTATTAAGTCTACTAAAATTATCCGTAGGCGCTCGTTAGGCAACGGTCGTAAGTGGATAGGCATCGAGTTAGATTCCGCAGTACGTAAACACTTAGTTTCTACCAAGGATAAATTATTTATTGATTGGGCTACCTGCCGCTTTATTGACGATGTTGAAGTCGTTCGGTGCTTACATTGTCAACAGTTCGGTCACGTTAAGAAACACTGCGTTAATAAAGAACCGACTTGTGACTAACACGTTTGAGGCGTCTGGAGACGCGTCTCGGCGCGGGCCAGCTAGCTATAGCGTTTTTAGAATTTAGCCAGGAACAAAAATGTGCAATTTTTTGCAGTTCTATGCGAGCCAGACGCACGTTTGAGGCGTCTGGAGACGCGTCTCGGCGCGAGCCAGCTAGCTATAGCGTTTTTAGAATCTAGCCAGGAACAAAAATGTGCATTTTTTTGCAGTTCTATGCGAGCCAGACGCACGTTTGAGGCGTCTGGAGACGCGTCTCGACGCGGGCCAGCAAGTTATAGCGTTTTTAGAATTTAGCCAGGAACAAAAATGTGCAATTTTTTGCAGTACTATGCGAGCCAGACGCACGTTTGAGGCGTCTGGAGACGCGTCTCGGCGCGGGCCAGCTAGCTATAGCGTTTTTTGAATTTAGCCAGGAACAAAAATGTGCAATTTTTTGCAGTTCTATGCGAGCCAGACGCACGTTTGAGGCGTCTGGAGACGCGTCTCGGCGCGGGCCAGCTAGCTATAGCGTTTTTAGAATTTAGCCAGGAACAAAAATGTGCAATTAATTGCAGTTCTTTGCGAGCCAGGAGCACGTTTGAGGCGCCTGGAGACGCATCTGGAGACGCGTCGTGGCGCGGGCCAGCTAGCTATCGCGTTTTCAGAAGTTAGCCAGGAACAAAAATGTGCAATTTTTTGCAGTTCTATGAGAGCCAGCCGCACGTTTGAGGCGTCTGGAGACGCGTTTCGGCGCGGGCCAGCTAGCTATAGCGTTATTAGAATTTAGCCGGGAACAAAAATGTGCAATTTTTTGCAGTTCTATGCGAGCCAGACGCACGTTTGAGGCGTCTGGAGAAGCGTCTCGGCGCGGGCCAGCTAGCTGTAGCGTTTTTAGAATTTAGCCAGGAACAAAAATGCGCAATTTTTTGCAGTTCTATGCGAGCCAGACGCACGTTTGAGGCGTCTGGAGACGCGTCTCGGCGCGGGCCAGCTAGCTATAGCGTTTTTAGAATTTAGCCAGGAACAAAAATGTGACATTTTTTGCAGTTCCATGCGAGCCAGACGCACGTTTGAGGCGTCTGGAGACGCGTCTCGGCGCGGGCCAGCTAGCTATAGCGATTTTAGAATTTAGCCACGAACAAAAATGTGCAATCTTTTGCAGTTCTATACGAGCCAGACGCACGTTTGAGGCGTCTGGAGACGCGTCTCGGCGCGGGCCAGCTAGCTATAGCGTTTTCAGAATTCAGCCAGGAACAAAAATGTGCAATTCTTTGCAGTTCTTTGCGAGCCAGCAGCACGTTTGAGGCGTCTGGAGACGCGTCTCGGCGCGGGCCAGCTAGCTATAGCGTTTTTAGAATTTAAACAGGAACAAAAATGTGCAATTTTTTGCAGTTCTATGCGAGCCATACGCACGTTTGAGGCGTCTGGAGACGCGTCTCGGCGCGGGCCAGCTAGCTATAGCGTTTTTAGAATTTAAACAGGAACAAAAATGTGCAATTTTTTGCAGTTCTATGCGAGCCAGACGCACGTTTGAGGCGTCTGGAGACGCGTCTCGGCGCGGGCCAGCTAGCTATAGCGTTTTTAGAATTTAGCCAGGAACAAAAATGTGCAATTTTTTGCAGTTCTATGCGAGCCAGACGCACGTTTGAGGCGTCTGGAGACGCGTCTCGGCGCGGGCCAGCTAGCTATAGGGTTTCCTCCCCACTCGCGCGCACTGCGGTGTTTATTATATCGCTGCGTATTGTAAATTCGGAATTCGCGTTGTGTGTTTATTTTAAGGCTTGTGAATTGTTCCTAGTGGTGCTATAGTGTAGTAAGTGCGTGTTTTGTAAGTTTTTCAAAGTGTCTGTTCATTTATTTACAGGTAATTAGTCAATTTCTCCAGCTTTCGGTAAGTGCATTTATTTTTCTTGTGTGTGGGTAACGCGAAATAACTTAATCGATTGATATCTATTTGTTTAGTTCTTTTGATATTTTTAATTCATCCGTGTTGTTATAAAGTAATTCATGATGTCAACAAATGATGACCCTCCAGATCGTGGCGGAGATATATTTCGTCGAAATACAAAAACCCAAAGGTCGCCCGTGGCGACCTCCGCTAATTCGAAACGCTTGTTCAGCGAAATGTCTCCATCATAAATTTCGCCCGATGATAGGTCAAAACGGGTTCATCCAACTTTCGAAACCGTGGAAAAATCCTCGCCGATTTTAAATATCAGTAATGTGAGCAATACCGATTACTGCGACTTAGTTTCCGAGGCGTCAGCCTACCTGTCAAAAATTAACGACTTAGTCAATGATCAGGGCTCTCGCATTAACGTAGCAAATAAATCTGCCATTATGGATATGACTCAGCGTGTCACGGCCATCGTTTCTATGCTGGCCATAAAATCATCATGCAACGAAACGAAGTTAGCCAATACGGAACGCGAATTAGAAAAAATCAAGTCGAATAACTATGTCAATCCCAATCCTGTCAATAATAATAATAACAATTGTAAAATTTCGTATGCGGACTCGTTGAAACTACGCTTGCCAAAAGTAGCTCCAGCAATTATGGAATCCCGTCCACCATTGCCGTGTGTGGTGGCTTATCCGACCGCAGCTCGATCAGCTGATTATAGCACTTCGTCCGCGACAAAACAAGCGCTTATGAAAGCAATTAAGCCCTGTGATGACGGTTTTCAAACTGTAGGCGTGAAAAAAACCGCGAAATCAGGTGTTGTTCTACGTGTCGCTAGTGAACATCAGCTTAAAAAATTGGAATCCGTGGACGCAATTAAGGCCGCTGGTTAACGACTAGAAAAACCAAAAGGTAGACGCCCTCGAGTATTAGTTAAGGATGTACCATCTTCAATGGATGATGGCGCTTTTCTGATCGCGCTATACCGCCAAAATATTAAAGATGAGCTTCAAATGAAAGAGGATGACTTTATTAAGTCTACTAAAATTATCCGTAGGCGCTCGTTAGGCAACGGTCGTAAGTGGATAGGCATCGAGTTAGATTCCGCAGTACGTAAACACTTAGTTTCTACCAAGGATAAATTATTTATTGATTGGGCTACCTGCCGCTTTATTGACGATGTTGAAGTCGTTCGGTGCTTACATTGTCAACAGTTCGGTCACGTTAAGAAACACTGCGTTAATAAAGAACCGACTTGTGACTAACACGTTTGAGGCGTCTGGAGACGCGTCTCGGCGCGGGCCAGCTAGCTATAGCGTTTTTAGAATTTAGCCAGGAACAAAAATGTGCAATTTTTTGCAGTTCTATGCGAGCCAGACGCACGTTTGAGGCGTCTGGAGACGCGTCTCGGCGCGAGCCAGCTAGCTATAGCGTTTTTAGAATCTAGCCAGGAACAAAAATGTGCATTTTTTTGCAGTTCTATGCGAGCCAGACGCACGTTTGAGGCGTCTGGAGACGCGTCTCGACGCGGGCCAGCAAGTTATAGCGTTTTTAGAATTTAGCCAGGAACAAAAATGTGCAATTTTTTGCAGTACTATGCGAGCCAGACGCACGTTTGAGGCGTCTGGAGACGCGTCTCGGCGCGGGCCAGCTAGCTATAGCGTTTTTTGAATTTAGCCAGGAACAAAAATGTGCAATTTTTTGCAGTTCTATGCGAGCCAGACGCACGTTTGAGGCGTCTGGAGACGCGTCTCGGCGCGGGCCAGCTAGCTATAGCGTTTTTAGAATTTAGCCAGGAACAAAAATGTGCAATTAATTGCAGTTCTTTGCGAGCCAGGAGCACGTTTGAGGCGCCTGGAGACGCATCTGGAGACGCGTCGTGGCGCGGGCCAGCTAGCTATCGCGTTTTCAGAAGTTAGCCAGGAACAAAAATGTGCAATTTTTTGCAGTTCTATGAGAGCCAGCCGCACGTTTGAGGCGTCTGGAGACGCGTTTCGGCGCGGGCCAGCTAGCTATAGCGTTATTAGAATTTAGCCGGGAACAAAAATGTGCAATTTTTTGCAGTTCTATGCGAGCCAGACGCACGTTTGAGGCGTCTGGAGAAGCGTCTCGGCGCGGGCCAGCTAGCTGTAGCGTTTTTAGAATTTAGCCAGGAACAAAAATGCGCAATTTTTTGCAGTTCTATGCGAGCCAGACGCACGTTTGAGGCGTCTGGAGACGCGTCTCGGCGCGGGCCAGCTAGCTATAGCGTTTTTAGAATTTAGCCAGGAACAAAAATGTGCAATTTTTTGCAGTTCTATGCGAGCCAGACGCACGTTTGAGGCGTCTGGAGACGCGTCTCGGCGCGGGCCAGCTAGCTATAGCGTTTTTAGAATTTAGCCAGGAACAAAAATGTGCAATTAATTGCAGTTCTTTGCGAGCCAGGAGCACGTTTGAGGCGCCTGGAGACGCATCTGGAGACGCGTCGTGGCGCGGGCCAGCTAGCTATCGCGTTTTCAGAAGTTAGCCAGGAACAAAAATGTGCAATTTTTTGCAGTTCTATGAGAGCCAGCCGCACGTTTGAGGCGTCTGGAGACGCGTTTCGGCGCGGGCCAGCTAGCTATAGCGTTATTAGAATTTAGCCGGGAACAAAAATGTGCAATTTTTTGCAGTTCTATGCGAGCCAGACGCACGTTTGAGGCGTCTGGAGAAGCGTCTCGGCGCGGGCCAGCTAGCTGTAGCGTTTTTAGAATTTAGCCAGGAACAAAAATGCGCAATTTTTTGCAGTTCTATGCGAGCCAGACGCACGTTTGAGGCGTCTGGAGACGCGTCTCGGCGCGGGCCAGCTAGCTATAGCGTTTTTAGAATTTAGCCAGGAACAAAAATGTGACATTTTTTGCAGTTCCATGCGAGCCAGACGCACGTTTGAGGCGTCTGGAGACGCGTCTCGGCGCGGGCCAGCTAGCTATAGCGATTTTAGAATTTAGCCACGAACAAAAATGTGCAATCTTTTGCAGTTCTATACGAGCCAGACGCACGTTTGAGGCGTCTGGAGACGCGTCTCGGCGCGGGCCAGCTAGCTATAGCGTTTTCAGAATTCAGCCAGGAACAAAAATGTGCAATTCTTTGCAGTTCTTTGCGAGCCAGCAGCACGTTTGAGGCGTCTGGAGACGCGTCTCGGCGCGGGCCAGCTAGCTATAGCGTTTTTAGAATTTAAACAGGAACAAAAATGTGCAATTTTTTGCAGTTCTATGCGAGCCATACGCACGTTTGAGGCGTCTGGAGACGCGTCTCGGCGCGGGCCAGCTAGCTATAGCGTTTTTAGAATTTAAACAGGAACAAAAATGTGCAATTTTTTGCAGTTCTATGCGAGCCAGACGCACGTTTGAGGCGTCTGGAGACGCGTCTCGGCGCGGGCCAGCTAGCTATAGCGTTTTTAGAATTTAGCCAGGAACAAAAATGTGCAATTTTTTGCAGTTCTATGCGAGCCAGACGCACGTTTGAGGCGTCTGGAGACGCGTCTCGGCGCGGGCCAGCTAGCTATAGGGTTTCCTCCCCACTCGCGCGCACTGCGGTGTTTATTATATCGCTGCGTATTGTAAATTCGGAATTCGCGTTGTGTGTTTATTTTAAGGCTTGTGAATTGTTCCTAGTGGTGCTATAGTGTAGTAAGTGCGTGTTTTGTAAGTTTTTCAAAGTGTCTGTTCATTTATTTACAGGTAATTAGTCAATTTCTCCAGCTTTCGGTAAGTGCATTTATTTTTCTTGTGTGTGGGTAACGCGAAATAACTTAATCGATTGATATCTATTTGTTTAGTTCTTTTGATATTTTTAATTCATCCGTGTTGTTATAAAGTAATTCATGATGTCAACAAATGATGACCCTCCAGATCGTGGCGGAGATATATTTCGTCGAAATACAAAAACCCAAAGGTCGCCCGTGGCGACCTCCGCTAATTCGAAACGCTTGTTCAGCGAAATGTCTCCATCATAAATTTCGCCCGATGATAGGTCAAAACGGGTTCATCCAACTTTCGAAACCGTGGAAAAATCCTCGCCGATTTTAAATATCAGTAATGTGAGCAATACCGATTACTGCGACTTAGTTTCCGAGGCGTCAGCCTACCTGTCAAAAATTAACGACTTAGTCAATGATCAGGGCTCTCGCATTAACGTAGCAAATAAATCTGCCATTATGGATATGACTCAGCGTGTCACGGCCATCGTTTCTATGCTGGCCATAAAATCATCATGCAACGAAACGAAGTTAGCCAATACGGAACGCGAATTAGAAAAAATCAAGTCGAATAACTATGTCAATCCCAATCCTGTCAATAATAATAATAACAATTGTAAAATTTCGTATGCGGACTCGTTGAAACTACGCTTGCCAAAAGTAGCTCCAGCAATTATGGAATCCCGTCCACCATTGCCGTGTGTGGTGGCTTATCCGACCGCAGCTCGATCAGCTGATTATAGCACTTCGTCCGCGACAAAACAAGCGCTTATGAAAGCAATTAAGCCCTGTGATGACGGTTTTCAAACTGTAGGCGTGAAAAAAACCGCGAAATCAGGTGTTGTTCTACGTGTCGCTAGTGAACATCAGCTTAAAAAATTGGAATCCGTGGACGCAATTAAGGCCGCTGGTTAACGACTAGAAAAACCAAAAGGTAGACGCCCTCGAGTATTAGTTAAGGATGTACCATCTTCAATGGATGATGGCGCTTTTCTGATCGCGCTATACCGCCAAAATATTAAAGATGAGCTTCAAATGAAAGAGGATGACTTTATTAAGTCTACTAAAATTATCCGTAGGCGCTCGTTAGGCAACGGTCGTAAGTGGATAGGCATCGAGTTAGATTCCGCAGTACGTAAACACTTAGTTTCTACCAAGGATAAATTATTTATTGATTGGGCTACCTGCCGCTTTATTGACGATGTTGAAGTCGTTCGGTGCTTACATTGTCAACAGTTCGGTCACGTTAAGAAACACTGCGTTAATAAAGAACCGACTTGTGACTAACACGTTTGAGGCGTCTGGAGACGCGTCTCGGCGCGGGCCAGCTAGCTATAGCGTTTTTAGAATTTAGCCAGGAACAAAAATGTGCAATTTTTTGCAGTTCTATGCGAGCCAGACGCACGTTTGAGGCGTCTGGAGACGCGTCTCGGCGCGAGCCAGCTAGCTATAGCGTTTTTAGAATCTAGCCAGGAACAAAAATGTGCATTTTTTTGCAGTTCTATGCGAGCCAGACGCACGTTTGAGGCGTCTGGAGACGCGTCTCGACGCGGGCCAGCAAGTTATAGCGTTTTTAGAATTTAGCCAGGAACAAAAATGTGCAATTTTTTGCAGTACTATGCGAGCCAGACGCACGTTTGAGGCGTCTGGAGACGCGTCTCGGCGCGGGCCAGCTAGCTATAGCGTTTTTTGAATTTAGCCAGGAACAAAAATGTGCAATTTTTTGCAGTTCTATGCGAGCCAGACGCACGTTTGAGGCGTCTGGAGACGCGTCTCGGCGCGGACCAGCTAGCTATAGCGTTTTTAGAATTTAGCCAGGAACAAAAATGTGCAATTAATTGCAGTTCTTTGCGAGCCAGGAGCACGTTTGAGGCGCCTGGAGACGCATCTGGAGACGCGTCGTGGCGCGGGCCAGCTAGCTATCGCGTTTTCAGAAGTTAGCCAGGAACAAAAATGTGCAATTTTTTGCAGTTCTATGAGAGCCAGCCGCACGTTTGAGGCGTCTGGAGACGCGTTTCGGCGCGGGCCAGCTAGCTATAGCGTTATTAGAATTTAGCCGGGAACAAAAATGTGCAATTTTTTGCAGTTCTATGCGAGCCAGACGCACGTTTGAGGCGTCTGGAGAAGCGTCTCGGCGCGGGCCAGCTAGCTGTAGCGTTTTTAGAATTTAGCCAGGAACAAAAATGCGCAATTTTTTGCAGTTCTATGCGAGCCAGACGCACGTTTGAGGCGTCTGGAGACGCGTCTCGGCGCGGGCCAGCTAGCTATAGCGTTTTTAGAATTTAGCCAGGAACAAAAATGTGACATTTTTTGCAGTTCTATGCGAGCCAGACGCACGTTTGAGGCGTCTGGAGACGCGTCTCGGCGCGGGCCAGCTAGCTATAGCGTTTTCAGAATTCAGCCAGGAACAAAAATGTGCAATTCTTTGCAGTTCTTTGCGAGCCAGCAGCACGTTTGAGGCGTCTGGAGACGCGTCTCGGCGCGGGCCAGCTAGCTATAGCGTTTTTAGAATTTAAACAGGAACAAAAATGTGCAATTTTTTGCAGTTCTATGCGAGCCATACGCACGTTTGAGGCGTCTGGAGACGCGTCTCGGCGCGGGCCAGCTAGCTATAGCGTTTTTAGAATTTAAACAGGAACAAAAATGTGCAATTTTTTGCAGTTCTATGCGAGCCAGACGCACGTTTGAAGCGTCTGGAGACGCGTCTCGGCGCGGGCCAGCTAGCTATAGCGTTTTTAGAATTTAGCCAGGAACAAAAATATGCAATTTTTTGCAGTTCTATGCGAGCCAGACGCACGTTTGAGGCGTCTGGAGACGCGTCTCGGCGCGGGCCAGCTAGCTATAGGGTTTCCTCCCCACTCGCGCGCACTGCGGTGTTTATTATATCGCTGCGTATTGTAAATTCGGAATTCGCGTTGTGTGTTTATTTTAAGGCTTGTGAATTGTTCCTAGTGGTGCTATAGTGTAGTAAGTGCGTGTTTTGTAAGTTTTTCAAAGTGTCTGTTCATTTATTTACAGGTAATTAGTCAATTTCTCCAGCTTTCGGTAAGTGCATTTATTTTTCTTGTGTGTGGGTAACGCGAAATAACTTAATCGATTGATATCTATTTGTTTAGTTCTTTTGATATTTTTAATTCATCCGTGTTGTTATAAAGTAATTCATGATGTCAACAAATGATGACCCTCCAGATCGTGGCGGAGATATATTTCGTCGAAATACAAAAACCCAAAGGTCGCCCGTGGCGACCTCCGCTAATTCGAAACGCTTGTTCAGCGAAATGTCTCCATCATAAATTTCGCCCGATGATAGGTCAAAACGGGTTCATCCAACTTTCGAAACCGTGGAAAAATCCTCGCCGATTTTAAATATCAGTAATGTGAGCAATACCGATTACTGCGACTTAGTTTCCGAGGCGTCAGCCTACCTGTCAAAAATTAACGACTTAGTCAATGATCAGGGCTCTCGCATTAACGTAGCAAATAAATCTGCCATTATGGATATGACTCAGCGTGTCACGGCCATCGTTTCTATGCTGGCCATAAAATCATCATGCAACGAAACGAAGTTAGCCAATACGGAACGCGAATTAGAAAAAATCAAGTCGAATAACTATGTCAATCCCAATCCTGTCAATAATAATAATAACAATTGTAAAATTTCGTATGCGGACTCGTTGAAACTACGCTTGCCAAAAGTAGCTCCAGCAATTATGGAATCCCGTCCACCATTGCCGTGTGTGGTGGCTTATCCGACCGCAGCTCGATCAGCTGATTATAGCACTTCGTCCGCGACAAAACAAGCGCTTATGAAAGCAATTAAGCCCTGTGATGACGGTTTTCAAACTGTAGGCGTGAAAAAAACCGCGAAATCAGGTGTTGTTCTACGTGTCGCTAGTGAACATCAGCTTAAAAAATTGGAATCCGTGGACGCAATTAAGGCCGCTGGTTAACGACTAGAAAAACCAAAAGGTAGACGCCCTCGAGTATTAGTTAAGGATGTACCATCTTCAATGGATGATGGCGCTTTTCTGATCGCGCTATACCGCCAAAATATTAAAGATGAGCTTCAAATGAAAGAGGATGACTTTATTAAGTCTACTAAAATTATCCGTAGGCGCTCGTTAGGCAACGGTCGTAAGTGGATAGGCATCGAGTTAGATTCCGCAGTACGTAAACACTTAGTTTCTACCAAGGATAAATTATTTATTGATTGGGCTACCTGCCGCTTTATTGACGATGTTGAAGTCGTTCGGTGCTTACATTGTCAACAGTTCGGTCACGTTAAGAAACACTGCGTTAATAAAGAACCGACTTGTGACTAACACGTTTGAGGCGTCTGGAGACGCGTCTCGGCGCGGGCCAGCTAGCTATAGCGTTTTTAGAATTTAGCCAGGAACAAAAATGTGCAATTTTTTGCAGTTCTATGCGAGCCAGACGCACGTTTGAGGCGTCTGGAGACGCGTCTCGGCGCGGGCCAGCTAGCTATAGCGTTTTTAGAATTGAGCCAGGAACAAAAATGTGCAATTTTTTGCAGTTCTATGCGAGCCAGACGCACGTTTGAGGCGTCTGGAGACGCGTCTCGGCGCGGGCCAGCTAGCTATAGCGTTTTTAGAATTTAGCCAGGAACAAAAAGGTGCAATTTTTGCAGTTCTATGCGAGCCAGACGCACGTTTGAGGCGTCTGGAGACGCGTCTCGGCGCGGGCCAGCTAGCTATAGCGTTTTTAGAATTTAGCCAGGAACAAAAATGTGCAATTTTATGCAGTTCTATGCGAGCCAGACGCACGTTTGAGGCGTCTGGAGACGCGTCTCGGCGCGGGCCAGCTAGCTAAAGCGTTTTTAGAATTTAGCCAGGAACAAAAATGTGCAATTTTTTGCAGTTCTATGCGAGCCAGACGCACGTTTGAGGCGTCTGGAGACGCGTCTCGACGCGGGCCAGCTAGCTATAGCGTTTTTAGAATTTAGCCAGGAACAAAAATGTGCAATTTTTTGCAGTTCTATGCGAGCCAGACGCACGTTTGAGGCGTCTGGAGACGCGTCTCGGCGCGGGCCAGCTAGCTATAGCGTTTTTAGAATTTAGCCAGGAACAAAAATGTGCAATTTTTTGCAGTTCTATGCGAGCCAGACGCACGTTTGAGGCGTCTGGAGACGCGTCTCGGCGCGGGCCAGCTAGCTATAGCGTTTTTAGAATTTAGCCAGGAACAAAAATGTGCATTTTTTTGCAGTTCTATGCGAGCCAGACGCACGTTTGAGGCGTCTGGAGACGCGTCTCGGCGCGGGCCAGCTAGCTATAGCGTTTTTAGAATTTAGCCAGGAACAAAAATGTGCAATTTTTTGCAGTTCTATGCGAGCCAGACGCACGTTTGAGGCGTCTGGAGACGCGTCTCGGCGCGGGCCAGCTAGCTATAGCGTTTTTAGAATTTAGCCAGGAACAAAAATGTGCAATTTTTGCAGTTCTATGCGAGCCAGACGCACGTTTGAGGCGTCTGGAGACGCGTCTCGGCGCGGGCCAGCTAGCTATAGCGTTTTTAGAATTTAGCCAGGAACAAAAATGTGCAATTTTATGCAGTTCTATGCGAGCCAGACGCACGTTTGAGGCGTCTGGAGACGCGTCTCGGCGCGGGCCAGCTAGCTAAAGCGTTTTTAGAATTTAGCCAGGAACAAAAATGTGCAATTTTTTGCAGTTCTATGCGAGCCAGACGCACGTTTGAGGCGTCTGGAGACGCGTCTCGACGCGGGCCAGCTAGCTATAGCGTTTTTAGAATTTAGCCAGGAACAAAAATGTGCAATTTTTTGCAGTTCTATGCGAGCCAGACGCACGTTTGAGGCGTCTGGAGACGCGTCTCGGCGCGGGCCAGCTAGCTATAGCGTTTTTAGAATTTAGCCAGGAACAAAAATGTGCAATTTTTTGCAGTTCTATGCGAGCCAGACGCACGTTTGAGGCGTCTGGAGACGCGTCTCGGCGCGGGCCAGCTAGCTATAGCGATTTTAGAATTTAGCCACGAATAAAAATGTGCAATCTTTTGCTGTTCTATACGAGCCAGACGCACGTTTGAGGCGTCTGGAGACGCGTCTCGGCGCGGGCCAGCTAGCTATAGCGTTTTTAGAATTTAGCCAGGAACAAAAATGTGCAATTTTTTGCAGTTCTATGCGAGCCAGACGCACGTTTGAGGCGTCTGGAGACGCGTCTCGGCGCGGGCCAGCTAGCTATAGCGTATTTAGAATTAAGCCAGGAACAAAAATGTGCAATTTTTTGCAGTTCTATGCGAGCCAGACGCACGTTTGAGGCGTCTGGAGACGCGTCTCGGCGCGGGCCAGCTAGCTATAGCGATTTTAGAATTTAGCCACGAATAAAAATGTGCAATCTTTTGCAGTTCTATACGAGCCAGACGCACGTTTGAGGCGTCTGGAGACGCGTCTCGGCGCGGGCCAGCTAGCTATAGCGTTTTTAGAATTTAGCCAGGACCAAAAATGTGCAATTATTTGCAGTTCTATGCGAGCCAGACGCACGTTTGAGGCGTCTGGAGACGCGTCTCGGCGCGGGCCAGCTAGCTATAGCGTTTTTAGAATTTAGCCAGGAACAAAAATGTGCAATTTTTTGTAGTTCTATGCGAGCCAGACGCACGTTTGAGGCGTCTGGAGACGCGTCGCGGCGCGGGCCAGCTAGCTATCGCGTTTTCAGAAGTTAGCCAGGAACAAAAATGTGCAATTTTTTGCAGTTCTATGAGAGCCAGCCGCACGTTTGAGGCGTCTGGAGACGCGTCTCGGCGCGGGCCAGCTAGCTATAGCGTTTGTAGAATTTAGCCAGGAACAAAAATGTGTAATTTTTTGCAGTTCTATGCGAGCCAGACGCACGTTTGAGGCGTCTGGAGACGCGTCTCGGCGCGGGCCAGCTAGCTATAGCGTTTTTAGAATTTAGCCAGGAACAAAAATGTGCAATTTTATGCAGTTCTATGCGAGCCAGACGCACGTTTGAGGCGTCTGGAGACGCGTCTCGACGCGGGCCAGCAAGTTATAGCTTTTTTAGAATTTAGCCAGGAACAAAAATGTGCAATTTTTTGCAGTTCTATGCGAGCCAGACGCACGTTTGAGGCGTCTGGAGACGCGTCTCGGCGCGGGCCAGCTAGCTATAGCGTTTTTAGAATTTAGCCAGGAACAAAAATGTGCAATTTTTTGCAGTTCTATGCGAGCCAGACGCACGTTTGAGGCGTCTGGAGACGCGTCTCGGCGCGGGCCAGCTAGCTATAGGGTTTCCTCCCCACTCGCGCGCACTGCGGTGTTTATTATATCGCTGCGTATTGTAAATTCGGAATTCGCGTTGTGTGTTTATTTTAAGGCTTGTGAATTGTTCCTAGTGGTGCTATAGTGTAGTAAGTGCGTGTTTTGTAAGTTTTTCAAAGTGTCTGTTCATTTATTTACAGGTAATTAGTCAATTTCTCCAGCTTTCGGTAAGTGCATTTATTTTTCTTGTGTGTGGGTAACGCGAAATAACTTAATCGATTGATATCTATTTGTTTAGTTCTTTTGATATTTTTAATTCATCCGTGTTGTTATAAAGTAATTCATGATGTCAACAAATGATGACCCTCCAGATCGTGGCGGAGATATATTTCGTCGAAATACAAAAACCCAAAGGTCGCCCGTGGCGACCTCCGCTAATTCGAAACGCTTGTTCAGCGAAATGTCTCCATCATAAATTTCGCCCGATGATAGGTCAAAACGGGTTCATCCAACTTTCGAAACCGTGGAAAAATCCTCGCCGATTTTAAATATCAGTAATGTGAGCAATACCGATTACTGCGACTTAGTTTCCGAGGCGTCAGCCTACCTGTCAAAAATTAACGACTTAGTCAATGATCAGGGCTCTCGCATTAACGTAGCAAATAAATCTGCCATTATGGATATGACTCAGCGTGTCACGGCCATCGTTTCTATGCTGGCCATAAAATCATCATGCAACGAAACGAAGTTAGCCAATACGGAACGCGAATTAGAAAAAATCAAGTCGAATAACTATGTCAATCCCAATCCTGTCAATAATAATAATAACAATTGTAAAATTTCGTATGCGGACTCGTTGAAACTACGCTTGCCAAAAGTAGCTCCAGCAATTATGGAATCCCGTCCACCATTGCCGTGTGTGGTGGCTTATCCGACCGCAGCTCGATCAGCTGATTATAGCACTTCGTCCGCGACAAAACAAGCGCTTATGAAAGCAATTAAGCCCTGTGATGACGGTTTTCAAACTGTAGGCGTGAAAAAAACCGCGAAATCAGGTGTTGTTCTACGTGTCGCTAGTGAACATCAGCTTAAAAAATTGGAATCCGTGGACGCAATTAAGGCCGCTGGTTAACGACTAGAAAAACCAAAAGGTAGACGCCCTCGAGTATTAGTTAAGGATGTACCATCTTCAATGGATGATGGCGCTTTTCTGATCGCGCTATACCGCCAAAATATTAAAGATGAGCTTCAAATGAAAGAGGATGACTTTATTAAGTCTACTAAAATTATCCGTAGGCGCTCGTTAGGCAACGGTCGTAAGTGGATAGGCATCGAGTTAGATTCCGCAGTACGTAAACACTTAGTTTCTACCAAGGATAAATTATTTATTGATTGGGCTACCTGCCGCTTTATTGACGATGTTGAAGTCGTTCGGTGCTTACATTGTCAACAGTTCGGTCACGTTAAGAAACACTGCGTTAATAAAGAACCGACTTGTGACTAACACGTTTGAGGCGTCTGGAGACGCGTCTCGGCGCGGGCCAGCTAGCTATAGCGTTTTTAGAATTTAGCCAGGAACAAAAATGTGCAATTTTTTGCAGTTCTATGCGAGCCAGACGCACGTTTGAGGCGTCTGGAGACGCGTCTCGGCGCGAGCCAGCTAGCTATAGCGTTTTTAGAATCTAGCCAGGAACAAAAATGTGCATTTTTTTGCAGTTCTATGCGAGCCAGACGCACGTTTGAGGCGTCTGGAGACGCGTCTCGACGCGGGCCAGCAAGTTATAGCGTTTTTAGAATTTAGCCAGGAACAAAAATGTGCAATTTTTTGCAGTACTATGCGAGCCAGACGCACGTTTGAGGCGTCTGGAGACGCGTCTCGGCGCGGGCCAGCTAGCTATAGCGTTTTTTGAATTTAGCCAGGAACAAAAATGTGCAATTTTTTGCAGTTCTATGCGAGCCAGACGCACGTTTGAGGCGTCTGGAGACGCGTCTCGGCGCGGACCAGCTAGCTATAGCGTTTTTAGAATTGAGCCAGGAACAAAAATGTGCAATTTTTTGCAGTTCTTTGCGAGCCAGGAGCACGTTTGAGGCGCCTGGAGACGCATCTGGAGACGCGTCGTGGCGCGGGCCAGCTAGCTATCGCGTTTTCAGAAGTTAGCCAGGAACAAAAATGTGCAATTTTTTGCAGTTCTATGAGAGCCAGCCGCACGTTTGAGGCGTCTGGAGACGCGTTTCGGCGCGGGCCAGCTAGCTATAGCGTTATTAGAATTTAGCCGGGAACAAAAATGTGCAATTTTTTGCAGTTCTATGCGAGCCAGACGCACGTTTGAGGCGTCTGGAGACGCGTCTCGGCGCGGGCCAGCTAGCTGTAGCGTTTTTAGAATTTAGCCAGGAACAAAAATGCGCAATTTTTTGCAGTTCTATGCGAGCCAGACGCACGTTTGAGGCGTCTGGAGACGCGTCTCGGCGCGGGCCAGCTAGCTATAGCGTTTTTAGAATTTAGCCAGGAACAAAAATGTGACATTTTTTGCAGTTCTATGCGAGCCAGACGCACGTTTGAGGCGTCTGGAGACGCGTCTCGGCGCGGGCCAGCTAGCTATAGCGATTTTAGAATTTAGCCACGAACAAAAATGTGCAATCTTTTGCAGTTCTATACGAGCCAGACGCACGTTTGAGGCGTCTGGAGACGCGTCTCGGCGCGGGCCAGCTAGCTATAGCGTTTTCAGAATTCAGCCAGGAACAAAAATGTGCAATTCTTTGCAGTTCTTTGCGAGCCAGCAGCACGTTTGAGGCGTCTGGAGACGCGTCTCGGCGCGGGCCAGCTAGCTATAGCGTTTTTAGAATTTAAACAGGAACAAAATTGTGCAATTTTTTGCAGTTCTATGCGAGCCATACGCACGTTTGAGGCGTCTGGAGACGCGTCTCGGCGCGGGCCAGCTAGCTATAGCGTTTTTAGAATTTAGCCAGGAACAAAAATGTGCAATTTTTTGCAGTTCTATGCGAGCCAGACGCACGTTTGAGGCGTCTGGAGACGCGTCTCGGCGCGGGCCAGCTAGCAATAGGGTTCCCTCCCCACTCGCGCGCACTGCGGTGTTTATTATATCGCTGCGTATTGTAAATTCGGAATTCGCGTTGTGTGTTTATTTTAAGGCTTGTGAATTGTTCCTAGCGGTGCTATAGTGTAGTAAGTGCGTGTTTTGTAAGTTTTTCAAAGTGTCTGTTCATTTATTTACAGGTAATTAGTCAATTTCTCCAGCTTTCGGTAAGTGCATTTATTTTTCTTGTGTGTGGGTAACGCGAAATAACTTAATCGATTGATATCTATTTGTTTAGTTCTTTTGATATTTTTAATTCATCCGTGTTGTTATAAAGTAATTCATGATGTCAACAAATGATGACCCTCCAGATCGTGGCGGAGATATATTTCGTCGAAATACAAAAACCCAAAGGTCGCCCGTGGCGACCTCCGCTAATTCGAAACGCTTGTTCAGCGAAATGTCTCCATCATAAATTTCGCCCGATGATAGGTCAAAACGGGTTCATCCAACTTTCGAAACCGTGGAAAAATCCTCGCCGATTTTAAATATCAGTAATGTGAGCAATACCGATTACTGCGACTTAGTTTCCGAGGCGTCAGCCTACCTGTCAAAAATTAACGACTTAGTCAATGATCAGGGCTCTCGCATTAACGTAGCAAATAAATCTGCCATTATGGATATGACTCAGCGTGTCACGGCCATCGTTTCTATGCTGGCCATAAAATCATCATGCAACGAAACGAAGTTAGCCAATACGGAACGCGAATTAGAAAAAATCAAGTCGAATAACTATGTCAATCCCAATCCTGTCAATAATAATAATAACAATTGTAAAATTTCGTATGCGGACTCGTTGAAACTACGCTTGCCAAAAGTAGCTCCAGCAATTATGGAATCCCGTCCACCATTGCCGTGTGTGGTGGCTTATCCGACCGCAGCTCGATCAGCTGATTATAGCACTTCGTCCGCGACAAAACAAGCGCTTATGAAAGCAATTAAGCCCTGTGATGACGGTTTTCAAACTGTAGGCGTGAAAAAAACCGCGAAATCAGGTGTTGTTCTACGTGTCGCTAGTGAACATCAGCTTAAAAAATTGGAATCCGTGGACGCAATTAAGGCCGCTGGTTAACGACTAGAAAAACCAAAAGGTAGACGCCCTCGAGTATTAGTTAAGGATGTACCATCTTCAATGGATGATGGCGCTTTTCTGATCGCGCTATACCGCCAAAATATTAAAGATGAGCTTCAAATGAAAGAGGATGACTTTATTAAGTCTACTAAAATTATCCGTAGGCGCTCGTTAGGCAACGGTCGTAAGTGGATAGGCATCGAGTTAGATTCCGCAGTACGTAAACACTTAGTTTCTACCAAGGATAAATTATTTATTGATTGGGCTACCTGCCGCTTTATTGACGATGTTGAAGTCGTTCGGTGCTTACATTGTCAACAGTTCGGTCACGTTAAGAAACACTGCGTTAATAAAGAACCGACTTGTGACTAACACGTTTGAGGCGTCTGGAGACGCGTCTCGGCGCGGGCCAGCTAGCTATAGCGTTTTTAGAATTTAGCCAGGAACAAAAATGTGCAATTTTTTGCAGTTCTATGCGAGCCAGACGCACGTTTGAGGCGTCTGGAGACGCGTCTCGGCGCGGGCCAGCTAGCTATAGCGTTTTCAGAATTCAGCCAGGAACAAAAATGTGCAATTCTTTGCAGTTCTTTGCGAGCCAGCAGCACGTTTGAGGCGTCTGGAGACGCGTCTCGGCGCGGGCCAGCTAGCTATAGCGTTTTTAGAATTTAGCCAGGAACAAAAATGTGCAATTTTTTGCAGTTCTATGCGAGCCAGACGCACATTTGAGGCGTCTGGAGACGCGTCTCGGCGCGGGCCAGCTAGCTATAGCGATTTTAGAATTTAGCCACGAATAAAAATGTGCAATCTTTTGCAGTTCTATACGAGCCAGACGCACGTTTGAGGCGTCTGGAGACGCGCCGCGGCGCGGGCCAGCTAGCTATAGCGTTTTTAGAATTGAGCCAGGAACAAAAATGTGCAATTTTTTGCAGTTCTATGCGAGCCAGACGCACGTTTGAGGCGTCTGGAGACGCGTCTCGGCGCGGGCCAGCTAGCTATAGCGTTTTTAGAATTTAGCCAGGAACAAAAAGGTGCAATTTTTGCAGTTCTATGCGAGCCAGACGCACGTTTGAGGCGTCTGGAGACGCGTCTCGGCGCGGGCCAGCTAGCTATAGCGTTTTTAGAATTTAGCCAGGAACAAAAATGTGCAATTTTATGCAGTTCTATGCGAGCCAGACGCACGTTTGAGGCGTCTGGAGACGCGTCTCGGCGCGGGCCAGCTAGCTAAAGCGTTTTTAGAATTTAGCCAGGAACAAAAATGTGCAATTTTTTGCAGTTCTATGCGAGCCAGACGCACGTTTGAGGCGTCTGGAGACGCGTCTCGACGCGGGCCAGCTAGCTATAGCGTTTTTAGAATTTAGCCAGGAACAAAAATGTGCAATTTTTTGCAGTTCTATGCGAGCCAGACGCACGTTTGAGGCGTCTGGAGACGCGTCTCGGCGCGGGCCAGCTAGCTATAGCGTTTTTAGAATTTAGCCAGGAACAAAAATGTGCAATTTTTTGCAGTTCTATGCGAGCCAGACGCACGTTTGAGGCGTCTGGAGACGCGTCTCGGCGCGGGCCAGCTAGCTATAGCGTTTTTAGAATTTAGCCAGGAACAAAAATGTGCATTTTTTTGCAGTTCTATGCGAGCCAGACGCACGTTTGAGGCGTCTGGAGACGCGTCTCGGCGCGGGCCAGCTAGCTATAGCGTTTTTAGAATTTAGCCAGGAACAAAAATGTGCAATTTTTTGCAGTTCTATGCGAGCCAGACGCACGTTTGAGGCGTCTGGAGACGCGTCTCGGCGCGGGCCAGCTAGCTATAGCGTTTTTAGAATTTAGCCAGGAACAAAAATGTGCAATTTTTGCAGTTCTATGCGAGCCAGACGCACGTTTGAGGCGTCTGGAGACGCGTCTCGGCGCGGGCCAGCTAGCTATAGCGTTTTTAGAATTTAGCCAGGAACAAAAATGTGCAATTTTATGCAGTTCTATGCGAGCCAGACGCACGTTTGAGGCGTCTGGAGACGCGTCTCGGCGCGGGCCAGCTAGCTATAGCGTTTTTAGAATTTAGCCAGGAACAAAAATGTGCAATTTTTTGCAGTTCTATGCGAGCCAGACGCACGTTTGAGGCGTCTGGAGACGCGTCTCGGCGCGGGCCAGCTAGCTATAGCGATTTTAGAATTTAGCCACGAATAAAAATGTGCAATCTTTTGCTGTTCTATACGAGCCAGACGCACGTTTGAGGCGTCTGGAGACGCGTCTCGGCGCGGGCCAGCTAGCTATAGCGTTTTTAGAATTTAGCCAGGAACAAAAATGTGCAATTTTTTGCAGTTCTATGCGAGCCAGACGCACGTTTGAGGCGTCTGGAGACGCGTCTCGGCGCGGGCCAGCTAGCTATAGCGATTTTAGAATTTAGCCACGAATAAAAATGTGCAATCTTTTGCTGTTCTATACGAGCCAGACGCACGTTTGAGGCGTCTGGAGACGCGTCTCGGCGCGGGCCAGCTAGCTATAGCGTTTTTAGAATTTAGCCAGGAACAAAAATGTCCAATTTTTTGCAGTTCTATGCGAGCCAGACGCACGTTTGAGGCGTCTGGAGACGCGTCTCGGCGCGGGCCAGCTAGCTATAGCGCTTTTAGAATTTAGCCAGGAACAAAAATGTGCAATTTTTTGCAGTTCTATGCGAGCCAGACGCACGTTTGAGGCGTCTGGAGACGCGTCTCGGCGCGGGCCAGCTAGTTATCGCGTTTTTAGAATTTAGCCAGGAACAAAAATGTGCAATTTTTTGCAGTTCTATGCGAGCCAGACGCACGTTTGAGGCGTCTGGAGACGCGTCTCGGCGCGGGCCAGCTAGCTATAGCGTTTTTAGAATTTAGCCAGGAACAAAAATGTGCAATTTTTTGCAGTTCTATGCGAGCCAGACGCACGTTTGAGGCGTCTGGAGACGCGTCTCGACGCGTGCCAGCTAGCTATAGCGTTTTTAGAATTTAGCCAGGAACAAAAATGTGCATTTTTTTGCAGTTCTATGCGAGCCAGACGCACGTTTGAGGCGTCTGGAGACGCGTCTCGGCGCGGGCCAGCTAGCTATAGCGTTTTTATAATTTAGCCAGGAACAAAAATGTGACATTTTTTGCAGTTCTATGCGAGCCAGACGCACGTTTGAGGCGTCTGGAGACGCGTCTCGGCGCGGGCCAGCTAGCTATAGCGTTTTTAGAATTTAGCCAGGAACAAAAATGTGCAATTTTTTGCAGTTCTATGCGAGCCAGACGCACGTTTGAGGCGTCTGGAGACGCGTCTCGGCGCGGGCCAGCTAGCTATAGGGTTTCCTCCCCACTCGCGCGCACTGCGGTGTTTATTATATCGCTGCGTATTGTAAATTCGGAATTCGCGTTGTGTGTTTATTTTAAGGCTTGTGAATTGTTCCTAGTGGTGCTATAGTGTAGTAAGTGCGTGTTTTGTAAGTTTTTCAAAGTGTCTGTTCATTTATTTACAGGTAATTAGTCAATTTCTCCAGCTTTCGGTAAGTGCATTTATTTTTCTTGTGTGTGGGTAACGCGAAATAACTTAATCGATTGATATCTATTTGTTTAGTTCTTTTGATATTTTTAATTCATCCGTGTTGTTATAAAGTAATTCATGATGTCAACAAATGATGACCCTCCAGATCGTGGCGGAGATATATTTCGTCGAAATACAAAAACCCAAAGGTCGCCCGTGGCGACCTCCGCTAATTCGAAACGCTTGTTCAGCGAAATGTCTCCATCATAAATTTCGCCCGATGATAGGTCAAAACGGGTTCATCCAACTTTCGAAACCGTGGAAAAATCCTCGCCGATTTTAAATATCAGTAATGTGAGCAATACCGATTACTGCGACTTAGTTTCCGAGGCGTCAGCCTACCTGTCAAAAATTAACGACTTAGTCAATGATCAGGGCTCTCGCATTAACGTAGCAAATAAATCTGCCATTATGGATATGACTCAGCGTGTCACGGCCATCGTTTCTATGCTGGCCATAAAATCATCATGCAACGAAACGAAGTTAGCCAATACGGAACGCGAATTAGAAAAAATCAAGTCGAATAACTATGTCAATCCCAATCCTGTCAATAATAATAATAACAATTGTAAAATTTCGTATGCGGACTCGTTGAAACTACGCTTGCCAAAAGTAGCTCCAGCAATTATGGAATCCCGTCCACCATTGCCGTGTGTGGTGGCTTATCCGACCGCAGCTCGATCAGCTGATTATAGCACTTCGTCCGCGACAAAACAAGCGCTTATGAAAGCAATTAAGCCCTGTGATGACGGTTTTCAAACTGTAGGCGTGAAAAAAACCGCGAAATCAGGTGTTGTTCTACGTGTCGCTAGTGAACATCAGCTTAAAAAATTGGAATCCGTGGACGCAATTAAGGCCGCTGGTTAACGACTAGAAAAACCAAAAGGTAGACGCCCTCGAGTATTAGTTAAGGATGTACCATCTTCAATGGATGATGGCGCTTTTCTGATCGCGCTATACCGCCAAAATATTAAAGATGAGCTTCAAATGAAAGAGGATGACTTTATTAAGTCTACTAAAATTATCCGTAGGCGCTCGTTAGGCAACGGTCGTAAGTGGATAGGCATCGAGTTAGATTCCGCAGTACGTAAACACTTAGTTTCTACCAAGGATAAATTATTTATTGATTGGGCTACCTGCCGCTTTATTGACGATGTTGAAGTCGTTCGGTGCTTACATTGTCAACAGTTCGGTCACGTTAAGAAACACTGCGTTAATAAAGAACCGACTTGTGACTAACACGTTTGAGGCGTCTGGAGACGCGTCTCGGCGCGGGCCAGCTAGCTATAGCGTTTTTAGAATTTAGCCAGGAACAAAAATGTGCAATTTTTTGCAGTTCTATGCGAGCCAGACGCACGTTTGAGGCGTCTGGAGACGCGTCTCGGCGCGAGCCAGCTAGCTATAGCGTTTTTAGAATCTAGCCAGGAACAAAAATGTGCATTTTTTTGCAGTTCTATGCGAGCCAGACGCACGTTTGAGGCGTCTGGAGACGCGTCTCGACGCGGGCCAGCAAGTTATAGCGTTTTTAGAATTTAGCCAGGAACAAAAATGTGCAATTTTTTGCAGTACTATGCGAGCCAGACGCACGTTTGAGGCGTCTGGAGACGCGTCTCGGCGCGGGCCAGCTAGCTATAGCGTTTTTTGAATTTAGCCAGGAACAAAAATGTGCAATTTTTTGCAGTTCTATGCGAGCCAGACGCACGTTTGAGGCGTCTGGAGACGCGTCTCGGCGCGGGCCAGCTAGCTATAGCGTTTTTAGAATTTAGCCAGGAACAAAAATGTGCAATTAATTGCAGTTCTTTGCGAGCCAGGAGCACGTTTGAGGCGCCTGGAGACGCATCTGGAGACGCGTCGTGGCGCGGGCCAGCTAGCTATCGCGTTTTCAGAAGTTAGCCAGGAACAAAAATGTGCAATTTTTTGCAGTTCTATGAGAGCCAGCCGCACGTTTGAGGCGTCTGGAGACGCGTTTCGGCGCGGGCCAGCTAGCTATAGCGTTATTAGAATTTAGCCGGGAACAAAAATGTGCAATTTTTTGCAGTTCTATGCGAGCCAGACGCACGTTTGAGGCGTCTGGAGAAGCGTCTCGGCGCGGGCCAGCTAGCTGTAGCGTTTTTAGAATTTAGCCAGGAACAAAAATGCGCAATTTTTTGCAGTTCTATGCGAGCCAGACGCACGTTTGAGGCGTCTGGAGACGCGTCTCGGCGCGGGCCAGCTAGCTATAGCGTTTTTAGAATTTAGCCAGGAACAAAAATGTGCAATTTTTTGCAGTTCTATGCGAGCCAGACGCACGTTTGAGGCGTCTGGAGACGCGTCTCGGCGCGGGCCAGCTAGCTATAGGGTTTCCTCCCCACTCGCGCGCACTGCGGTGTTTATTATATCGCTGCGTATTGTAAATTCGGAATTCGCGTTGTGTGTTTATTTTAAGGCTTGTGAATTGTTCCTAGTGGTGCTATAGTGTAGTAAGTGCGTGTTTTGTAAGTTTTTCAAAGTGTCTGTTCATTTATTTACAGGTAATTAGTCAATTTCTCCAGCTTTCGGTAAGTGCATTTATTTTTCTTGTGTGTGGGTAACGCGAAATAACTTAATCGATTGATATCTATTTGTTTAGTTCTTTTGATATTTTTAATTCATCCGTGTTGTTATAAAGTAATTCATGATGTCAACAAATGATGACCCTCCAGATCGTGGCGGAGATATATTTCGTCGAAATACAAAAACCCAAAGGTCGCCCGTGGCGACCTCCGCTAATTCGAAACGCTTGTTCAGCGAAATGTCTCCATCATAAATTTCGCCCGATGATAGGTCAAAACGGGTTCATCCAACTTTCGAAACCGTGGAAAAATCCTCGCCGATTTTAAATATCAGTAATGTGAGCAATACCGATTACTGCGACTTAGTTTCCGAGGCGTCAGCCTACCTGTCAAAAATTAACGACTTAGTCAATGATCAGGGCTCTCGCATTAACGTAGCAAATAAATCTGCCATTATGGATATGACTCAGCGTGTCACGGCCATCGTTTCTATGCTGGCCATAAAATCATCATGCAACGAAACGAAGTTAGCCAATACGGAACGCGAATTAGAAAAAATCAAGTCGAATAACTATGTCAATCCCAATCCTGTCAATAATAATAATAACAATTGTAAAATTTCGTATGCGGACTCGTTGAAACTACGCTTGCCAAAAGTAGCTCCAGCAATTATGGAATCCCGTCCACCATTGCCGTGTGTGGTGGCTTATCCGACCGCAGCTCGATCAGCTGATTATAGCACTTCGTCCGCGACAAAACAAGCGCTTATGAAAGCAATTAAGCCCTGTGATGACGGTTTTCAAACTGTAGGCGTGAAAAAACCGCGAAATCAGGTGTTGTTCTACGTGTCGCTAGTGAACATCAGCTTAAAAAATTGGAATCCGTGGACGCAATTAAGGCCGCTGGTTAACGACTAGAAAAACCAAAAGGTAGACGCCCTCGAGTATTAGTTAAGGATGTACCATCTTCAATGGATGATGGCGCTTTTCTGATCGCGCTATACCGCCAAAATATTAAAGATGAGCTTCAAATGAAAGAGGATGACTTTATTAAGTCTACTAAAATTATCCGTAGGCGCTCGTTAGGCAACGGTCGTAAGTGGATAGGCATCGAGTTAGATTCCGCAGTACGTAAACACTTAGTTTCTACCTGAAGAATATGGGAACTACTGGGAATATCGGGAGCACAATCAAACATAGACTTCACTAATAGACGTATATTCGGAGACTGACTCGCGGCACGAAACGGACAATGAACTTATGCTAGATACCCACTATTTACAAATATATCACACCTCCACCACAATACAACAGTACAGCTATATAATAAGTAATAAATGACACGATAATAAACATGATATTAACAACAATGTCAACTTAACTTGACTAACTTAATAATAATTCTTAACCAGTCAAACAATTTTAAACCTGTCTACTGGTTTACGTATTCGCTTAGGGTGAAGATTCTCCAGCGGCGGAGATTGTGGTTGTAAGTTAACCTGAGAATCTTCAGGAGTATCAATGTCCGGATTTGGACTATCCCCCTTATTCTTGGTGGCCGCCTCTGGCGAGGCTACCTTAACCACACGTTCTAAACCCTCGCTAATTGGCTCGACCACACTCTCTCCCCCATGATCTGTATTGTCCACAGTCTCTGGACAGGTAACATCAGATAAGCGTGATCTGCGGCGCATTTGATCCACATGTCTTTTTAGTGATTGACCATTATCCTTTACCACGGAGTATCTACGGGCACTGTCTACCCGTTCTACGGTACCCTTCACCCACCTGTCACTGACACCATACTCACGAGCCCAAACTGAATCACCCTCCCTAAAACTACGGTCTGTTCCCCCCGCAAACTCCCTTTGTCGTCTCTGGGCTTGATGGACTCTGTCTTGGGTGGCTTGGTTGGTACGCAGTAAATCTAGTCTGGAGCGTAATGGACGTCTCTGCAACAGCATAGCCGGGGTTTCCCCGGTAGTGCTGTGCACGGTGTTCCGATATGCTAACAGAAACGTTTGTAGTGCGGTGTCGACATCCACACAATCCCTATGCGCTTTCTTAATAGCCCGCTTGCAAAGCTTGACTGCATTCTCCGCAGCGCCGTTCGACGATGGGTGGTAGGCTGGTGAAAAAAACTGTTTAATGCCGTTGTTTTTTAAGAAGGTTTTAAACTCTATACTTGTGAATGGTGGCCCTTGATCAGAAACTAGTTCCTCCGGCAATCCAAACCTTGCAAACGTGGCTCTTAAAACCTTTATAACATTTGTTGCATTTGTTCGTGTCATCTCAAAAACTTCTAACCATTTTGAAGAAGAATCAATAATAACTAAGAAGGTAAGACCTTTATATGGGCCTAAAAAATCGATGTGAACCCTTGTCCAGGGGCGCGCGTGGTACTGCCACGGCTGTATTGGGGCCCGCGGCGGCGCGTCTGCCTCCGCTGCACAAGTCTCACATTGTTTACATAACGCTTCCACAGCAGCGTCAATATTAGGCCACCATACATAGCTACGTGCTAAACTTTTTGTTTTTACGATCCCCATGTGACTGCTGTGGAGTTGTTTTAAAACATTATTCTGCAATGAAGGTGGTATAACCATACGATAACCCCACATAATACAACCACACTCCGTATACAATTCGTTACGCCTCATAAAGTATGGTTTGATACTTTCTGCATCTACCCCGGTTGGAGGCCATCCGGATTGTATGTAAACTAAAATCCTACTTAAATCTTTATCTACAGCCGTCGCTTTCCTGACGTCTTGGCTCGTAATTGGTAAAAAATTTTCAACAAAATTGACATATGTGCTTTCGTTTTTTAATATTTCATTATCTTTAAATCCCTTGTACGGCAGTCGTGATAATGCGTCGGCACAATTCTTACTAGAAGATACATATTCGATGTCATAGGTATACCCAGCCAATAACACCGCCCAACGCTGTAACCTAGATGCGGCCATTACCGGGATGCCGACTTTATCACCCAAAATATAAGTGAGAGGCTTGTGATCCGTTCTTAATATAAATTTACGGCCATACAGGTATTGATGAAATTTACGAACTCCGAACACAATGGCAAGTGCCTCTCGATCTATTTGTGAGTAGGCCCGCTCGGCTTGCGTGAGCGCGCGCGATGCGTATGCCACGGGGCGTTCGCCGATTGCTGTTGAGTGCGATATCACAGCTCCTACGCCTACACTGCTCGCGTCCGTTGTTAAAATTATAGGTAACTCCGGTGTGTAATGCATTAGCACTTCACTACATGTTAATAAATGCTTTACTTTGCTGAACGCATCGTCACATTCTCTATTCCAGCTATACGGAGTTCCCGCTTTTAGCAACTTATATAAAGGTGCTAGAATTGTACTAACATTCCTTATAAATTTTCCATAGTACATCACCATTCCAATAAAAGCTCTCAGTTCGGAAATATTCGTGGGAGCTGGGGTTTTAGCTATAGCTTTTACTTTGTCTGGGCACGTGTGAACCCCTTCTTTGCTGATCGTGTGACCTAGATAGTTAACTGATTCTGCAAAAAATACACATTTTTCTTTTTTTACTTTAAGACCGTATTTGTTCAAACGATCAAATACTTTGCATAAGTTACGCATGTGTGCTTCGTTTGTGGGCCCCGTTATTATAATGTCATCCAAAAACACCCCTACATGTGGTAAATCTGCAAATAATTGCTCCAAATGTCTTTGAAAAATGCCCGGACTTGATGCTAACCCGTATACTAGCCTATTATACATAAATAATCCTTTATGAGTGTTGATCACTGTATATTTTTTTGTTTCATCCAGTTCGAATTGAGCGTATGCCTGTGAAAGATCAATTTTACTGAAATACTGGCCACCCTTCAAACGAAGTAGTAATTCCTCTACTCTGGGTAACGGATAACGGTCAACTTCCAAAACTTTGTTTAAAGTTATTTTGTAATCTGCGCAAATTCTAATGTTACCGTCCTTCTTGACGACCGGCACGATGGGTGTTGCCCAGTCAGAGCGCTCCACAGGAGAGAGAATGCCGTCCCGCTGCAGCTGATCCAGCGCGCGCTCCACCGGCTCGCGCAGCGCGTACGCCAGCGGGCGCGCGCGCATGAACACCGGCCGCGCCCCCTCGCGCACGCGCACGCTCACCGTGCCGCCGGTGAATCGCCCCAGCCCGTCCGCGAACACTTCACAGTATTTGGAACTGAAAGCAGCCGCATCGAATACATTGTTTTTGTACATTACAACATCATTATTATTACACTCATAGGCTACTGTAGGTAGTTGTATTTTTAGTTCTGCCATCCACTGACGGCCTAATAGCAGTGTTTTGCCATTCTCAACAACATATAAATCTAATTGCTTATGCCTATTTTTATATTTTACTAATGGCTGTATAACTCCAAGGGGTTTTACTAACTCGCCGGTATAATACCTTAGTGTTAAATTACTAGACTTAAGTTTTACATCCTTAAACAATTTGCTATAGCACTCCCAGCTTATGCATGACACCGCACTGCCAGTGTCACATTCCATTTTAATGTCAATACCATTTACATTCAGCTCGACATAGATAGGACTACACTGCGTAGCTGATAATTTACAAACATCTACAAATATTACCTCATCGCTCTCCGCACTATCACTTTCATTGGATTTCCTTATTTGAAGTACGTCCATATCCACGTTGTAATGTTCCGATAAATTAGGACACATACGTTGCAAATGTCCTATTCGGTTACAAACTCGGCAAACATAACGCGCGAACTTGCATTTGCTTGCGTCGTGGCGCGCGCCGCACACTCGACACTGCTGTTGCTGCGCACGGTCACCCAGCTTCATGGGTGCGGGCGCTGTCGATGCGCGCGCGCCGCGCCACCGGCCGCTAGACGTCTGAATATCGCGCGTTGTTGTCGTTCCGCGGACATCACGCGTGGACACCGCCACCGTGCCCTTCTTCCGCGAGTCCGCTGACATCGCTTGACACGTCACCGACGTCGTGGATGCACCTTCGCTTCTCAACCCGCTCCGTCCTTCAACGGCCGCAGCATCTTTTTCTGCTGCCTCCATGCTAACCGCCAACTTATACGCCTTCCCGAAGTCCAAATTGCTTTCGGCAAACAATCGTTGTCGTATGGTCTCATTTGTTATGCCACACACTAGCTGATCTCTCAAGCTTTCTTCCAGCCAGGACCCAAATTCACATGTTTTGCTCATTTTCTTCAAAATAGCCGCGTATTCCGATATTGTTTCACCTTCCTTCTGTTTCCTATGTCGAAACTTGTACCGCTCTGCCAACTCACTTGGCTTTGGTTGCAAGTGTTTTTCCATGACGTCAATGATTTGTGCTAACGTTTTGTTTTTTGGTTTAACCGGCGTACACAAATTAACTAGAAGTTCATAACACTCTGCCCCCATCACCGTTATTAATGTAGGCACTTGTAATTCGTTAGGAATGCTGTTAACTATAAAATATTGTTCTAAACGTTCCACGTACAACCGCCAATCGTCACTGTGGACTTTGAACTCAGCAATTTTACCGATCGACATTACGAATTTATTTGGTGACAAAGTTCCGTTTTTCTTTGTTATTGCACGAATCACGCGTAGAATCGTCTATCCTCGTCGCCACTGAAGAATATGGGATCTACTGGGAATATCGGGAGCACAATCAAACATAGACTTCACTAATAGACGTATATTCGGAGACTGACTCGCGGCACGAAACGGACAATGAACTTATGCTAGATACCCACTATTTACAAATATATCACACTACCAAGGATAAATTATTTATTGATTGGGCTACCTGCCGCTTTATTGACGATGTTGAAGTCGTTCGGTGCTTACATTGTCAACAGTTCGGTCACGTTAAGAAACACTGCGTTAATAAAGAACCGACTTGTGACTAACACGTTTGAGGCGTCTGGAGACGCGTCTCGGCGCGGGCCAGCTAGCTATAGCGTTTTTAGAATTTAGCCAGGAACAAAAATGTGCAATTTTTTGCAGTTCTATGCGAGCCAGACGCACGTTTGAGGCGTCTGGAGACGCGTCTCGGCGCGAGCCAGCTAGCTATAGCGTTTTTAGAATCTAGCCAGGAACAAAAATGTGCATTTTTTTGCAGTTCTATGCGAGCCAGACGCACGTTTGAGGCGTCTGGAGACGCGTCTCGACGCGGGCCAGCAAGTTATAGCGTTTTTAGAATTTAGCCAGGAACAAAAATGTGCAATTTTTTGCAGTACTATGCGAGCCAGACGCACGTTTGAGGCGTCTGGAGACGCGTCTCGGCGCGGGCCAGCTAGCTATAGCGTTTTTTGAATTTAGCCAGGAACAAAAATGTGCAATTTTTTGCAGTTCTATGCGAGCCAGACGCACGTTTGAGGCGTCTGGAGACGCGTCTCGGCGCGGACCAGCTAGCTATAGCGTTTTTAGAATTTAGCCAGGAACAAAAATGTGCAATTAATTGCAGTTCTTTGCGAGCCAGGAGCACGTTTGAGGCGCCTGGAGACGCATCTGGAGACGCGTCGTGGCGCGGGCCAGCTAGCTATCGCGTTTTCAGAAGTTAGCCAGGAACAAAAATGTGCAATTTTTTGCAGTTCTATGAGAGCCAGCCGCACGTTTGAGGCGTCTGGAGACGCGTTTCGGCGCGGGCCAGCTAGCTATAGCGTTATTAGAATTTAGCCGGGAACAAAAATGTGCAATTTTTTGCAGTTCTATGCGAGCCAGACGCACGTTTGAGGCGTCTGGAGAAGCGTCTCGGCGCGGGCCAGCTAGCTGTAGCGTTTTTAGAATTTAGCCAGGAACAAAAATGCGCAATTTTTTGCAGTTCTATGCGAGCCAGACGCACGTTTGAGGCGTCTGGAGACGCGTCTCGGCGCGGGCCAGCTAGCTATAGCGTTTTTAGAATTTAGCCAGGAACAAAAATGTGACATTTTTTGCAGTTCTATGCGAGCCAGACGCACGTTTGAGGCGTCTGGAGACGCGTCTCGGCGCGGGCCAGCTAGCTATAGCGATTTTAGAATTTAGCCACGAACAAAAATGTGCAATCTTTTGCAGTTCTATACGAGCCAGACGCACGTTTGAGGCGTCTGGAGACGCGTCTCGGCGCGGGCCAGCTAGCTATAGCGTTTTCAGAATTCAGCCAGGAACAAAAATGTGCAATTCTTTGCAGTTCTTTGCGAGCCAGCAGCACGTTTGAGGCGTCTGGAGACGCGTCTCGGCGCGGGCCAGCTAGCTATAGCGTTTTTAGAATTTAAACAGGAACAAAAATGTGCAATTTTTTGCAGTTCTATGCGAGCCATACGCACGTTTGAGGCGTCTGGAGACGCGTCTCGGCGCGGGCCAGCTAGCTATAGCGTTTTTAGAATTTAGCCAGGAACAAAAATGTGCAATTTTTTGCAGTTCTATGCGAGCCAGACGCACGTTTGAGGCGTCTGGAGACGCGTCTCGGCGCGGGCCAGCTAGCAATAGGGTTCCCTCCCCACTCGCGCGCACTGCGGTGTTTATTATATCGCTGCGTATTGTAAATTCGGAATTCGCGTTGTGTGTTTATTTTAAGGCTTGTGAATTGTTCCTAGCGGTGCTATAGTGTAGTAAGTGCGTGTTTTGTAAGTTTTTCAAAGTGTCTGTTCATTTATTTACAGGTAATTAGTCAATTTCTCCAGCTTTCGGTAAGTGCATTTATTTTTCTTGTGTGTGGGTAACGCGAAATAACTTAATCGATTGATATCTATTTGTTTAGTTCTTTTGATATTTTTAATTCATCCGTGTTGTTATAAAGTAATTCATGATGTCAACAAATGATGACCCTCCAGATCGTGGCGGAGATATATTTCGTCGAAATACAAAAACCCAAAGGTCGCCCGTGGCGACCTCCGCTAATTCGAAACGCTTGTTCAGCGAAATGTCTCCATCATAAATTTCGCCCGATGATAGGTCAAAACGGGTTCATCCAACTTTCGAAACCGTGGAAAAATCCTCGCCGATTTTAAATATCAGTAATGTGAGCAATACCGATTACTGCGACTTAGTTTCCGAGGCGTCAGCCTACCTGTCAAAAATTAACGACTTAGTCAATGATCAGGGCTCTCGCATTAACGTAGCAAATAAATCTGCCATTATGGATATGACTCAGCGTGTCACGGCCATCGTTTCTATGCTGGCCATAAAATCATCATGCAACGAAACGAAGTTAGCCAATACGGAACGCGAATTAGAAAAAATCAAGTCGAATAACTATGTCAATCCCAATCCTGTCAATAATAATAATAACAATTGTAAAATTTCGTATGCGGACTCGTTGAAACTACGCTTGCCAAAAGTAGCTCCAGCAATTATGGAATCCCGTCCACCATTGCCGTGTGTGGTGGCTTATCCGACCGCAGCTCGATCAGCTGATTATAGCACTTCGTCCGCGACAAAACAAGCGCTTATGAAAGCAATTAAGCCCTGTGATGACGGTTTTCAAACTGTAGGCGTGAAAAAAACCGCGAAATCAGGTGTTGTTCTACGTGTCGCTAGTGAACATCAGCTTAAAAAATTGGAATCCGTGGACGCAATTAAGGCCGCTGGTTAACGACTAGAAAAACCAAAAGGTAGACGCCCTCGAGTATTAGTTAAGGATGTACCATCTTCAATGGATGATGGCGCTTTTCTGATCGCGCTATACCGCCAAAATATTAAAGATGAGCTTCAAATGAAAGAGGATGACTTTATTAAGTCTACTAAAATTATCCGTAGGCGCTCGTTAGGCAACGGTCGTAAGTGGATAGGCATCGAGTTAGATTCCGCAGTACGTAAACACTTAGTTTCTACCAAGGATAAATTATTTATTGATTGGGCTACCTGCCGCTTTATTGACGATGTTGAAGTCGTTCGGTGCTTACATTGTCAACAGTTCGGTCACGTTAAGAAACACTGCGTTAATAAAGAACCGACTTGTGACTAACACGTTTGAGGCGTCTGGAGACGCGTCTCGGCGCGGGCCAGCTAGCTATAGCGTTTTTAGAATTTAGCCAGGAACAAAAATGTGCAATTTTTTGCAGTTCTATGCGAGCCAGACGCACGTTTGAGGCGTCTGGAGACGCGTCTCGGCGCGGGCCAGCTAGCTATAGCGTTTTCAGAATTCAGCCAGGAACAAAAATGTGCAATTCTTTGCAGTTCTTTGCGAGCCAGCAGCACGTTTGAGGCGTCTGGAGACGCGTCTCGGCGCGGGCCAGCTAGCTATAGCGTTTTTAGAATTTAGCCAGGAACAAAAATGTGCAATTTTTTGCAGTTCTATGCGAGCCAGACGCACATTTGAGGCGTCTGGAGACGCGTCTCGGCGCGGGCCAGCTAGCTATAGCGATTTTAGAATTTAGCCACGAATAAAAATGTGCAATCTTTTGCAGTTCTATACGAGCCAGACGCACGTTTGAGGCGTCTGGAGACGCGCCGCGGCGCGGGCCAGCTAGCTATAGCGTTTTTAGAATTGAGCCAGGAACAAAAATGTGCAATTTTTTGCAGTTCTATGCGAGCCAGACGCACGTTTGAGGCGTCTGGAGACGCGTCTCGGCGCGGGCCAGCTAGCTATAGCGTTTTTAGAATTTAGCCAGGAACAAAAAGGTGCAATTTTTGCAGTTCTATGCGAGCCAGACGCACGTTTGAGGCGTCTGGAGACGCGTCTCGGCGCGGGCCAGCTAGCTATAGCGTTTTTAGAATTTAGCCAGGAACAAAAATGTGCAATTTTATGCAGTTCTATGCGAGCCAGACGCACGTTTGAGGCGTCTGGAGACGCGTCTCGGCGCGGGCCAGCTAGCTAAAGCGTTTTTAGAATTTAGCCAGGAACAAAAATGTGCAATTTTTTGCAGTTCTATGCGAGCCAGACGCACGTTTGAGGCGTCTGGAGACGCGTCTCGACGCGGGCCAGCTAGCTATAGCGTTTTTAGAATTTAGCCAGGAACAAAAATGTGCAATTTTTTGCAGTTCTATGCGAGCCAGACGCACGTTTGAGGCGTCTGGAGACGCGTCTCGGCGCGGGCCAGCTAGCTATAGCGTTTTTAGAATTTAGCCAGGAACAAAAATGTGCAATTTTTTGCAGTTCTATGCGAGCCAGACGCACGTTTGAGGCGTCTGGAGACGCGTCTCGGCGCGGGCCAGCTAGCTATAGCGTTTTTAGAATTTAGCCAGGAACAAAAATGTGCATTTTTTTGCAGTTCTATGCGAGCCAGACGCACGTTTGAGGCGTCTGGAGACGCGTCTCGGCGCGGGCCAGCTAGCTATAGCGTTTTTAGAATTTAGCCAGGAACAAAAATGTGCAATTTTTGCAGTTCTATGCGAGCCAGACGCACGTTTGAGGCGTCTGGAGACGCGTCTCGGCGCGGGCCAGCTAGCTATAGCGTTTTTAGAATTTAGCCAGGAACAAAAATGTGCAATTTTATGCAGTTCTATGCGAGCCAGACGCACGTTTGAGGCGTCTGGAGACGCGTCTCGGCGCGGGCCAGCTAGCTAAAGCGTTTTTAGAATTTAGCCAGGAACAAAAATGTGCAATTTTTTGCAGTTCTATGCGAGCCAGACGCACGTTTGAGGCGTCTGGAGACGCGTCTCGACGCGGGCCAGCTAGCTATAGCGTTTTTAGAATTTAGCCAGGAACAAAAATGTGCAATTTTTTGCAGTTCTATGCGAGCCAGACGCACGTTTGAGGCGTCTGGAGACGCGTCTCGGCGCGGGCCAGCTAGCTATAGCGTTTTTAGAATTTAGCCAGGAACAAAAATGTGCAATTTTTTGCAGTTCTATGCGAGCCAGACGCACGTTTGAGGCGTCTGGAGACGCGTCTCGGCGCGGGCCAGCTAGCTATAGCGATTTTAGAATTTAGCCACGAATAAAAATGTGCAATCTTTTGCTGTTCTATACGAGCCAGACGCACGTTTGAGGCGTCTGGAGACGCGTCTCGGCGCGGGCCAGCTAGCTATAGCGTTTTTAGAATTTAGCCAGGAACAAAAATGTGCAATTTTTTGCAGTTCTATGCGAGCCAGACGCACGTTTGAGGCGTCTGGAGACGCGTCTCGGCGCGGGCCAGCTAGCTATAGCGTATTTAGAATTAAGCCAGGAACAAAAATGTGCAATTTTTTGCAGTTCTATGCGAGCCAGACGCACGTTTGAGGCGTCTGGAGACGCGTCTCGGCGCGGGCCAGCTAGCTATAGCGATTTTAGAATTTAGCCACGAATAAAAATGTGCAATCTTTTGCAGTTCTATACGAGCCAGACGCACGTTTGAGGCGTCTGGAGACGCGTCTCGGCGCGGGCCAGCTAGCTATAGCGTTTTTAGAATTTAGCCAGGACCAAAAATGTGCAATTATTTGCAGTTCTATGCGAGCCAGACGCACGTTTGAGGCATCTGGAGACGCGTCTCGGCGCGGGCCAGCTAGCTATAGCGTTTTTAGAATTTAGCCAGGAACAAAAATGTGCAATTTTTTGTAGTTCTATGCGAGCCAGACGCACGTTTGAGGCGTCTGGAGACGCGTCGCGGCGCGGGCCAGCTAGCTATCGCGTTTTCAGAAGTTAGCCAGGAACAAAAATGTGCAATTTTTTGCAGTTCTATGAGAGCCAGCCGCACGTTTGAGGCGTCTGGAGACGCGTCTCGGCGCGGGCCAGCTAGCTATAGCGTTTGTAGAATTTAGCCAGGAACAAAAATGTGTAATTTTTTGCAGTTCTATGCGAGCCAGACGCACGTTTGAGGCGTCTGGAGACGCGTCTCGGCGCGGGCCAGCTAGCTATAGCGTTTTTAGAATTTAGCCAGGAACAAAAATGTGCAATTTTATGCAGTTCTATGCGAGCCAGACGCACGTTTGAGGCGTCTGGAGACGCGTCTCGACGCGGGCCAGCAAGTTATAGCTTTTTTAGAATTTAGCCAGGAACAAAAATGTGCAATTTTTTGCAGTTCTATGCGAGCCAGACGCACGTTTGAGGCGTCTGGAGACGCGTCTCGGCGCGGGCCAGCTAGCTATAGCGTTTTTAGAATTTAGCCAGGAACAAAAATGTGCAATTTTTTGCAGTTCTATGCGAGCCAGACGCACGTTTGAGGCGTCTGGAGACGCGTCTCGGCGCGGGCCAGCTAGCTATAGGGTTTCCTCCCCACTCGCGCGCACTGCGGTGTTTATTATATCGCTGCGTATTGTAAATTCGGAATTCGCGTTGTGTGTTTATTTTAAGGCTTGTGAATTGTTCCTAGTGGTGCTATAGTGTAGTAAGTGCGTGTTTTGTAAGTTTTTCAAAGTGTCTGTTCATTTATTTACAGGTAATTAGTCAATTTCTCCAGCTTTCGGTAAGTGCATTTATTTTTCTTGTGTGTGGGTAACGCGAAATAACTTAATCGATTGATATCTATTTGTTTAGTTCTTTTGATATTTTTAATTCATCCGTGTTGTTATAAAGTAATTCATGATGTCAACAAATGATGACCCTCCAGATCGTGGCGGAGATATATTTCGTCGAAATACAAAAACCCAAAGGTCGCCCGTGGCGACCTCCGCTAATTCGAAACGCTTGTTCAGCGAAATGTCTCCATCATAAATTTCGCCCGATGATAGGTCAAAACGGGTTCATCCAACTTTCGAAACCGTGGAAAAATCCTCGCCGATTTTAAATATCAGTAATGTGAGCAATACCGATTACTGCGACTTAGTTTCCGAGGCGTCAGCCTACCTGTCAAAAATTAACGACTTAGTCAATGATCAGGGCTCTCGCATTAACGTAGCAAATAAATCTGCCATTATGGATATGACTCAGCGTGTCACGGCCATCGTTTCTATGCTGGCCATAAAATCATCATGCAACGAAACGAAGTTAGCCAATACGGAACGCGAATTAGAAAAAATCAAGTCGAATAACTATGTCAATCCCAATCCTGTCAATAATAATAATAACAATTGTAAAATTTCGTATGCGGACTCGTTGAAACTACGCTTGCCAAAAGTAGCTCCAGCAATTATGGAATCCCGTCCACCATTGCCGTGTGTGGTGGCTTATCCGACCGCAGCTCGATCAGCTGATTATAGCACTTCGTCCGCGACAAAACAAGCGCTTATGAAAGCAATTAAGCCCTGTGATGACGGTTTTCAAACTGTAGGCGTGAAAAAAACCGCGAAATCAGGTGTTGTTCTACGTGTCGCTAGTGAACATCAGCTTAAAAAATTGGAATCCGTGGACGCAATTAAGGCCGCTGGTTAACGACTAGAAAAACCAAAAGGTAGACGCCCTCGAGTATTAGTTAAGGATGTACCATCTTCAATGGATGATGGCGCTTTTCTGATCGCGCTATACCGCCAAAATATTAAAGATGAGCTTCAAATGAAAGAGGATGACTTTATTAAGTCTACTAAAATTATCCGTAGGCGCTCGTTAGGCAACGGTCGTAAGTGGATAGGCATCGAGTTAGATTCCGCAGTACGTAAACACTTAGTTTCTACCAAGGATAAATTATTTATTGATTGGGCTACCTGCCGCTTTATTGACGATGTTGAAGTCGTTCGGTGCTTACATTGTCAACAGTTCGGTCACGTTAAGAAACACTGCGTTAATAAAGAACCGACTTGTGACTAACACGTTTGAGGCGTCTGGAGACGCGTCTCGGCGCGGGCCAGCTAGCTATAGCGTTTTTAGAATTTAGCCAGGAACAAAAATGTGCAATTTTTTGCAGTTCTATGCGAGCCAGACGCACGTTTGAGGCGTCTGGAGACGCGTCTCGGCGCGGGCCAGCTAGCTATAGCGTTTTCAGAATTCAGCCAGGAACAAAAATGTGCAATTCTTTGCAGTTCTTTGCGAGCCAGCAGCACGTTTGAGGCGTCTGGAGACGCGTCTCGGCGCGGGCCAGCTAGCTATAGCGTTTTTAGAATTTAGCCAGGAACAAAAATGTGCAATTTTTTGCAGTTCTATGCGAGCCAGACGCACATTTGAGGCGTCTGGAGACGCGTCTCGGCGCGGGCCAGCTAGCTATAGCGATTTTAGAATTTAGCCACGAATAAAAATGTGCAATCTTTTGCAGTTCTATACGAGCCAGACGCACGTTTGAGGCGTCTGGAGACGCGCCGCGGCGCGGGCCAGCTAGCTATAGCGTTTTTAGAATTGAGCCAGGAACAAAAATGTGCAATTTTTTGCAGTTCTATGCGAGCCAGACGCACGTTTGAGGCGTCTGGAGACGCGTCTCGGCGCGGGCCAGCTAGCTATAGCGTTTTTAGAATTTAGCCAGGAACAAAAAGGTGCAATTTTTGCAGTTCTATGCGAGCCAGACGCACGTTTGAGGCGTCTGGAGACGCGTCTCGGCGCGGGCCAGCTAGCTATAGCGTTTTTAGAATTTAGCCAGGAACAAAAATGTGCAATTTTATGCAGTTCTATGCGAGCCAGACGCACGTTTGAGGCGTCTGGAGACGCGTCTCGGCGCGGGCCAGCTAGCTAAAGCGTTTTTAGAATTTAGCCAGGAACAAAAATGTGCAATTTTTTGCAGTTCTATGCGAGCCAGACGCACGTTTGAGGCGTCTGGAGACGCGTCTCGACGCGGGCCAGCTAGCTATAGCGTTTTTAGAATTTAGCCAGGAACAAAAATGTGCAATTTTTTGCAGTTCTATGCGAGCCAGACGCACGTTTGAGGCGTCTGGAGACGCGTCTCGGCGCGGGCCAGCTAGCTATAGCGTTTTTAGAATTTAGCCAGGAACAAAAATGTGCAATTTTTTGCAGTTCTATGCGAGCCAGACGCACGTTTGAGGCGTCTGGAGACGCGTCTCGGCGCGGGCCAGCTAGCTATAGCGTTTTTAGAATTTAGCCAGGAACAAAAATGTGCATTTTTTTGCAGTTCTATGCGAGCCAGACGCACGTTTGAGGCGTCTGGAGACGCGTCTCGGCGCGGGCCAGCTAGCTATAGCGTTTTTAGAATTTAGCCAGGAACAAAAATGTGCAATTTTTGCAGTTCTATGCGAGCCAGACGCACGTTTGAGGCGTCTGGAGACGCGTCTCGGCGCGGGCCAGCTAGCTATAGCGTTTTTAGAATTTAGCCAGGAACAAAAATGTGCAATTTTATGCAGTTCTATGCGAGCCAGACGCACGTTTGAGGCGTCTGGAGACGCGTCTCGGCGCGGGCCAGCTAGCTAAAGCGTTTTTAGAATTTAGCCAGGAACAAAAATGTGCAATTTTTTGCAGTTCTATGCGAGCCAGACGCACGTTTGAGGCGTCTGGAGACGCGTCTCGACGCGGGCCAGCTAGCTATAGCGTTTTTAGAATTTAGCCAGGAACAAAAATGTGCAATTTTTTGCAGTTCTATGCGAGCCAGACGCACGTTTGAGGCGTCTGGAGACGCGTCTCGGCGCGGGCCAGCTAGCTATAGCGTTTTTAGAATTTAGCCAGGAACAAAAATGTGCAATTTTTTGCAGTTCTATGCGAGCCAGACGCACGTTTGAGGCGTCTGGAGACGCGTCTCGGCGCGGGCCAGCTAGCTATAGCGATTTTAGAATTTAGCCACGAATAAAAATGTGCAATCTTTTGCTGTTCTATACGAGCCAGACGCACGTTTGAGGCGTCTGGAGACGCGTCTCGGCGCGGGCCAGCTAGCTATAGCGTTTTTAGAATTTAGCCAGGAACAAAAATGTGCAATTTTTTGCAGTTCTATGCGAGCCAGACGCACGTTTGAGGCGTCTGGAGACGCGTCTCGGCGCGGGCCAGCTAGCTATAGCGTATTTAGAATTAAGCCAGGAACAAAAATGTGCAATTTTTTGCAGTTCTATGCGAGCCAGACGCACGTTTGAGGCGTCTGGAGACGCGTCTCGGCGCGGGCCAGCTAGCTATAGCGATTTTAGAATTTAGCCACGAATAAAAATGTGCAATCTTTTGCAGTTCTATACGAGCCAGACGCACGTTTGAGGCGTCTGGAGACGCGTCTCGGCGCGGGCCAGCTAGCTATAGCGTTTTTAGAATTTAGCCAGGACCAAAAATGTGCAATTATTTGCAGTTCTATGCGAGCCAGACGCACGTTTGAGGCATCTGGAGACGCGTCTCGGCGCGGGCCAGCTAGCTATAGCGTTTTTAGAATTTAGCCAGGAACAAAAATGTGCAATTTTTTGTAGTTCTATGCGAGCCAGACGCACGTTTGAGGCGTCTGGAGACGCGTCGCGGCGCGGGCCAGCTAGCTATCGCGTTTTCAGAAGTTAGCCAGGAACAAAAATGTGCAATTTTTTGCAGTTCTATGAGAGCCAGCCGCACGTTTGAGGCGTCTGGAGACGCGTCTCGGCGCGGGCCAGCTAGCTATAGCGTTTGTAGAATTTAGCCAGGAACAAAAATGTGTAATTTTTTGCAGTTCTATGCGAGCCAGACGCACGTTTGAGGCGTCTGGAGACGCGTCTCGGCGCGGGCCAGCTAGCTATAGCGTTTTTAGAATTTAGCCAGGAACAAAAATGTGCAATTTTATGCAGTTCTATGCGAGCCAGACGCACGTTTGAGGCGTCTGGAGACGCGTCTCGACGCGGGCCAGCAAGTTATAGCTTTTTTAGAATTTAGCCAGGAACAAAAATGTGCAATTTTTTGCAGTTCTATGCGAGCCAGACGCACGTTTGAGGCGTCTGGAGACGCGTCTCGGCGCGGGCCAGCTAGCTATAGCGTTTTTAGAATTTAGCCAGGAACAAAAATGTGCAATTTTTTGCAGTTCTATGCGAGCCAGACGCACGTTTGAGGCGTCTGGAGACGCGTCTCGGCGCGGGCCAGCTAGCTATAGGGTTTCCTCCCCACTCGCGCGCACTGCGGTGTTTATTATATCGCTGCGTATTGTAAATTCGGAATTCGCGTTGTGTGTTTATTTTAAGGCTTGTGAATTGTTCCTAGTGGTGCTATAGTGTAGTAAGTGCGTGTTTTGTAAGTTTTTCAAAGTGTCTGTTCATTTATTTACAGGTAATTAGTCAATTTCTCCAGCTTTCGGTAAGTGCATTTATTTTTCTTGTGTGTGGGTAACGCGAAATAACTTAATCGATTGATATCTATTTGTTTAGTTCTTTTGATATTTTTAATTCATCCGTGTTGTTATAAAGTAATTCATGATGTCAACAAATGATGACCCTCCAGATCGTGGCGGAGATATATTTCGTCGAAATACAAAAACCCAAAGGTCGCCCGTGGCGACCTCCGCTAATTCGAAACGCTTGTTCAGCGAAATGTCTCCATCATAAATTTCGCCCGATGATAGGTCAAAACGGGTTCATCCAACTTTCGAAACCGTGGAAAAATCCTCGCCGATTTTAAATATCAGTAATGTGAGCAATACCGATTACTGCGACTTAGTTTCCGAGGCGTCAGCCTACCTGTCAAAAATTAACGACTTAGTCAATGATCAGGGCTCTCGCATTAACGTAGCAAATAAATCTGCCATTATGGATATGACACAGCGTGTCACGGCCATCGTTTCTATGCTGGCCATAAAATCATCATGCAACGAAACGAAGTTAGCCAATACGGAACGCGAATTAGAAAAAATCAAGTCGAATAACTATGTCAATCCCTATCCTGTCAATAATAATAATAACAATTGTAAAATTTCGTATGCGGACTCGTTGAAACTACGCTTGCCAAAAGTAGCTCCAGCAATTATGGAATCCCGTCCACCATTGCCGTGTGTGGTGGCTTATCCGACCGCAGCTCGATCAGCTGATTATAGCACTTCGTCCGCGACAAAACAAGCGCTTATGAAAGCAATTAAGCCCTGTGATGACGGTTTTCAAACTGTAGGCGTGAAAAAAACCGCGAAATCAGGTGTTGTTCTACGTGTCGCTAGTGAACATCAGCTTAAAAAATTGGAATCCGTGGACGCAATTAAGGCCGCTGGTTAACGACTAGAAAAACCAAAAGGTAGACGCCCTCGAGTATTAGTTAAGGATGTACCATCTTCAATGGATGATGGCGCTTTTCTGATCGCGCTATACCGCCAAAATATTAAAGATGAGCTTCAAATGAAAGAGGATGACTTTATTAAGTCTACTAAAATTATCCGTAGGCGCTCGTTAGGCAACGGTCGTAAGTGGATAGGCATCGAGTTAGATTCCGCAGTACGTAAACACTTAGTTTCTACCAAGGATAAATTATTTATTGATTGGGCTACCTGCCGCTTTATTGACGATGTTGAAGTCGTTCGGTGCTTACATTGTCAACAGTTCGGTCACGTTAAGAAACACTGCGTTAATAAAGAACCGACTTGTGACTAACACGTTTGAGGCGTCTGGAGACGCGTCTCGGCGCGGGCCAGCTAGCTATAGCGTTTTTAGAATTTAGCCAGGAACAAAAATGTGCAATTTTTTGCAGTTCTATGCGAGCCAGACGCACGTTTGAGGCGTCTGGAGACGCGTCTCGGCGCGAGCCAGCTAGCTATAGCGTTTTTAGAATCTAGCCAGGAACAAAAATGTGCATTTTTTTGCAGTTCTATGCGAGCCAGACGCACGTTTGAGGCGTCTGGAGACGCGTCTCGACGCGGGCCAGCAAGTTATAGCGTTTTTAGAATTTAGCCAGGAACAAAAATGTGCAATTTTTTGCAGTACTATGCGAGCCAGACGCACGTTTGAGGCGTCTGGAGACGCGTCTCGGCGCGGGCCAGCTAGCTATAGCGTTTTTTGAATTTAGCCAGGAACAAAAATGTGCAATTTTTTGCAGTTCTATGCGAGCCAGACGCACGTTTGAGGCGTCTGGAGACGCGTCTCGGCGCGGACCAGCTAGCTATAGCGTTTTTAGAATTTAGCCAGGAACAAAAATGTGCAATTAATTGCAGTTCTTTGCGAGCCAGGAGCACGTTTGAGGCGCCTGGAGACGCATCTGGAGACGCGTCGTGGCGCGGGCCAGCTAGCTATCGCGTTTTCAGAAGTTAGCCAGGAACAAAAATGTGCAATTTTTTGCAGTTCTATGAGAGCCAGCCGCACGTTTGAGGCGTCTGGAGACGCGTTTCGGCGCGGGCCAGCTAGCTATAGCGTTATTAGAATTTAGCCGGGAACAAAAATGTGCAATTTTTTGCAGTTCTATGCGAGCCAGACGCACGTTTGAGGCGTCTGGAGAAGCGTCTCGGCGCGGGCCAGCTAGCTGTAGCGTTTTTAGAATTTAGCCAGGAACAAAAATGCGCAATTTTTTGCAGTTCTATGCGAGCCAGACGCACGTTTGAGGCGTCTGGAGACGCGTCTCGGCGCGGGCCAGCTAGCTATAGCGTTTTTAGAATTTAGCCAGGAACAAAAATGTGCAATTTTTTGCAGTTCTATGCGAGCCAGACGCACGTTTGAGGCGTCTGGAGACGCGTCTCGGCGCGGGCCAGCTAGCTATAGCGATTTTAGAATTTAGCCAGGAACAAAAATGTGCAATCTTTTGCAGTTCTATACGAGCCAGACGCACGTTTGAGGCGTCTGGAGACGCGTCTCGGCGCGGGCCAGCTAGCTATAGCGTTTTCAGAATTCAGCCAGGAACAAAAATGTGCAATTCTTTGCAGTTCTTTGCGAGCCAGCAGCACGTTTGAGGCGTCTGGAGACGCGTCTCGGCGCGGGCCAGCTAGCTATAGCGTTTTTAGAATTTAAACAGGAACAAAAATGTGCAATTTTTTGCAGTTCTATGCGAGCCATACGCACGTTTGAGGCGTCTGGAGACGCGTCTCGGCGCGGGCCAGCTAGCTATAGCGTTTTTAGAATTTAGCCAGGAACAAAAATGTGCAATTTTTTGCAGTTCTATGCGAGCCAGACGCACGTTTGAGGCGTCTGGAGACGCGTCTCGGCGCGGGCCAGCTAGCAATAGGGTTCCCTCCCCACTCGCGCGCACTGCGGTGTTTATTATATCGCTGCGTATTGTAAATTCGGAATTCGCGTTGTGTGTTTATTTTAAGGCTTGTGAATTGTTCCTAGCGGTGCTATAGTGTAGTAAGTGCGTGTTTTGTAAGTTTTTCAAAGTGTCTGTTCATTTATTTACAGGTAATTAGTCAATTTCTCCAGCTTTCGGTAAGTGCATTTATTTTTCTTGTGTGTGGGTAACGCGAAATAACTTAATCGATTGATATCTATTTGTTTAGTTCTTTTGATATTTTTAATTCATCCGTGTTGTTATAAAGTAATTCATGATGTCAACAAATGATGACCCTCCAGATCGTGGCGGAGATATATTTCGTCGAAATACAAAAACCCAAAGGTCGCCCGTGGCGACCTCCGCTAATTCGAAACGCTTGTTCAGCGAAATGTCTCCATCATAAATTTCGCCCGATGATAGGTCAAAACGGGTTCATCCAACTTTCGAAACCGTGGAAAAATCCTCGCCGATTTTAAATATCAGTAATGTGAGCAATACCGATTACTGCGACTTAGTTTCCGAGGCGTCAGCCTACCTGTCAAAAATTAACGACTTAGTCAATGATCAGGGCTCTCGCATTAACGTAGCAAATAAATCTGCCATTATGGATATGACTCAGCGTGTCACGGCCATCGTTTCTATGCTGGCCATAAAATCATCATGCAACGAAACGAAGTTAGCCAATACGGAACGCGAATTAGAAAAAATCAAGTCGAATAACTATGTCAATCCCAATCCTGTCAATAATAATAATAACAATTGTAAAATTTCGTATGCGGACTCGTTGAAACTACGCTTGCCAAAAGTAGCTCCAGCAATTATGGAATCCCGTCCACCATTGCCGTGTGTGGTGGCTTATCCGACCGCAGCTCGATCAGCTGATTATAGCACTTCGTCCGCGACAAAACAAGCGCTTATGAAAGCAATTAAGCCCTGTGATGACGGTTTTCAAACTGTAGGCGTGAAAAAAACCGCGAAATCAGGTGTTGTTCTACGTGTCGCTAGTGAACATCAGCTTAAAAAATTGGAATCCGTGGACGCAATTAAGGCCGCTGGTTAACGACTAGAAAAACCAAAAGGTAGACGCCCTCGAGTATTAGTTAAGGATGTACCATCTTCAATGGATGATGGCGCTTTTCTGATCGCGCTATACCGCCAAAATATTAAAGATGAGCTTCAAATGAAAGAGGATGACTTTATTAAGTCTACTAAAATTATCCGTAGGCGCTCGTTAGGCAACGGTCGTAAGTGGATAGGCATCGAGTTAGATTCCGCAGTACGTAAACACTTAGTTTCTACCAAGGATAAATTATTTATTGATTGGGCTACCTGCCGCTTTATTGACGATGTTGAAGTCGTTCGGTGCTTACATTGTCAACAGTTCGGTCACGTTAAGAAACACTGCGTTAATAAAGAACCGACTTGTGACTAACACGTTTGAGGCGTCTGGAGACGCGTCTCGGCGCGGGCCAGCTAGCTATAGCGTTTTTAGAATTTAGCCAGGAACAAAAATGTGCAATTTTTTGCAGTTCTATGCGAGCCAGACGCACGTTTGAGGCGTCTGGAGACGCGTCTCGGCGCGGGCCAGCTAGCTATAGCGTTTTCAGAATTCAGCCAGGAACAAAAATGTGCAATTCTTTGCAGTTCTTTGCGAGCCAGCAGCACGTTTGAGGCGTCTGGAGACGCGTCTCGGCGCGGGCCAGCTAGCTATAGCGTTTTTAGAATTTAGCCAGGAACAAAAATGTGCAATTTTTTGCAGTTCTATGCGAGCCAGACGCACATTTGAGGCGTCTGGAGACGCGTCTCGGCGCGGGCCAGCTAGCTATAGCGATTTTAGAATTTAGCCACGAATAAAAATGTGCAATCTTTTGCAGTTCTATACGAGCCAGACGCACGTTTGAGGCGTCTGGAGACGCGCCGCGGCGCGGGCCAGCTAGCTATAGCGTTTTTAGAATTGAGCCAGGAACAAAAATGTGCAATTTTTTGCAGTTCTATGCGAGCCAGACGCACGTTTGAGGCGTCTGGAGACGCGTCTCGGCGCGGGCCAGCTAGCTATAGCGTTTTTAGAATTTAGCCAGGAACAAAAAGGTGCAATTTTTGCAGTTCTATGCGAGCCAGACGCACGTTTGAGGCGTCTGGAGACGCGTCTCGGCGCGGGCCAGCTAGCTATAGCGTTTTTAGAATTTAGCCAGGAACAAAAATGTGCAATTTTATGCAGTTCTATGCGAGCCAGACGCACGTTTGAGGCGTCTGGAGACGCGTCTCGGCGCGGGCCAGCTAGCTAAAGCGTTTTTAGAATTTAGCCAGGAACAAAAATGTGCAATTTTTTGCAGTTCTATGCGAGCCAGACGCACGTTTGAGGCGTCTGGAGACGCGTCTCGACGCGGGCCAGCTAGCTATAGCGTTTTTAGAATTTAGCCAGGAACAAAAATGTGCAATTTTTTGCAGTTCTATGCGAGCCAGACGCACGTTTGAGGCGTCTGGAGACGCGTCTCGGCGCGGGCCAGCTAGCTATAGCGTTTTTAGAATTTAGCCAGGAACAAAAATGTGCAATTTTTTGCAGTTCTATGCGAGCCAGACGCACGTTTGAGGCGTCTGGAGACGCGTCTCGGCGCGGGCCAGCTAGCTATAGCGTTTTTAGAATTTAGCCAGGAACAAAAATGTGCATTTTTTTGCAGTTCTATGCGAGCCAGACGCACGTTTGAGGCGTCTGGAGACGCGTCTCGGCGCGGGCCAGCTAGCTATAGCGTTTTTAGAATTTAGCCAGGAACAAAAATGTGCAATTTTTGCAGTTCTATGCGAGCCAGACGCACGTTTGAGGCGTCTGGAGACGCGTCTCGGCGCGGGCCAGCTAGCTATAGCGTTTTTAGAATTTAGCCAGGAACAAAAATGTGCAATTTTATGCAGTTCTATGCGAGCCAGACGCACGTTTGAGGCGTCTGGAGACGCGTCTCGGCGCGGGCCAGCTAGCTAAAGCGTTTTTAGAATTTAGCCAGGAACAAAAATGTGCAATTTTTTGCAGTTCTATGCGAGCCAGACGCACGTTTGAGGCGTCTGGAGACGCGTCTCGACGCGGGCCAGCTAGCTATAGCGTTTTTAGAATTTAGCCAGGAACAAAAATGTGCAATTTTTTGCAGTTCTATGCGAGCCAGACGCACGTTTGAGGCGTCTGGAGACGCGTCTCGGCGCGGGCCAGCTAGCTATAGCGTTTTTAGAATTTAGCCAGGAACAAAAATGTGCAATTTTTTGCAGTTCTATGCGAGCCAGACGCACGTTTGAGGCGTCTGGAGACGCGTCTCGGCGCGGGCCAGCTAGCTATAGCGATTTTAGAATTTAGCCACGAATAAAAATGTGCAATCTTTTGCTGTTCTATACGAGCCAGACGCACGTTTGAGGCGTCTGGAGACGCGTCTCGGCGCGGGCCAGCTAGCTATAGCGTTTTTAGAATTTAGCCAGGAACAAAAATGTGCAATTTTTTGCAGTTCTATGCGAGCCAGACGCACGTTTGAGGCGTCTGGAGACGCGTCTCGGCGCGGGCCAGCTAGCTATAGCGTATTTAGAATTAAGCCAGGAACAAAAATGTGCAATTTTTTGCAGTTCTATGCGAGCCAGACGCACGTTTGAGGCGTCTGGAGACGCGTCTCGGCGCGGGCCAGCTAGCTATAGCGATTTTAGAATTTAGCCACGAATAAAAATGTGCAATCTTTTGCAGTTCTATACGAGCCAGACGCACGTTTGAGGCGTCTGGAGACGCGTCTCGGCGCGGGCCAGCTAGCTATAGCGTTTTTAGAATTTAGCCAGGACCAAAAATGTGCAATTATTTGCAGTTCTATGCGAGCCAGACGCACGTTTGAGGCATCTGGAGACGCGTCTCGGCGCGGGCCAGCTAGCTATAGCGTTTTTAGAATTTAGCCAGGAACAAAAATGTGCAATTTTTTGTAGTTCTATGCGAGCCAGACGCACGTTTGAGGCGTCTGGAGACGCGTCGCGGCGCGGGCCAGCTAGCTATCGCGTTTTCAGAAGTTAGCCAGGAACAAAAATGTGCAATTTTTTGCAGTTCTATGAGAGCCAGCCGCACGTTTGAGGCGTCTGGAGACGCGTCTCGGCGCGGGCCAGCTAGCTATAGCGTTTGTAGAATTTAGCCAGGAACAAAAATGTGTAATTTTTTGCAGTTCTATGCGAGCCAGACGCACGTTTGAGGCGTCTGGAGACGCGTCTCGGCGCGGGCCAGCTAGCTATAGCGTTTTTAGAATTTAGCCAGGAACAAAAATGTGCAATTTTATGCAGTTCTATGCGAGCCAGACGCACGTTTGAGGCGTCTGGAGACGCGTCTCGACGCGGGCCAGCAAGTTATAGCTTTTTTAGAATTTAGCCAGGAACAAAAATGTGCAATTTTTTGCAGTTCTATGCGAGCCAGACGCACGTTTGAGGCGTCTGGAGACGCGTCTCGGCGCGGGCCAGCTAGCTATAGCGTTTTTAGAATTTAGCCAGGAACAAAAATGTGCAATTTTTTGCAGTTCTATGCGAGCCAGACGCACGTTTGAGGCGTCTGGAGACGCGTCTCGGCGCGGGCCAGCTAGCTATAGGGTTTCCTCCCCACTCGCGCGCACTGCGGTGTTTATTATATCGCTGCGTATTGTAAATTCGGAATTCGCGTTGTGTGTTTATTTTAAGGCTTGTGAATTGTTCCTAGTGGTGCTATAGTGTAGTAAGTGCGTGTTTTGTAAGTTTTTCAAAGTGTCTGTTCATTTATTTACAGGTAATTAGTCAATTTCTCCAGCTTTCGGTAAGTGCATTTATTTTTCTTGTGTGTGGGTAACGCGAAATAACTTAATCGATTGATATCTATTTGTTTAGTTCTTTTGATATTTTTAATTCATCCGTGTTGTTATAAAGTAATTCATGATGTCAACAAATGATGACCCTCCAGATCGTGGCGGAGATATATTTCGTCGAAATACAAAAACCCAAAGGTCGCCCGTGGCGACCTCCGCTAATTCGAAACGCTTGTTCAGCGAAATGTCTCCATCATAAATTTCGCCCGATGATAGGTCAAAACGGGTTCATCCAACTTTCGAAACCGTGGAAAAATCCTCGCCGATTTTAAATATCAGTAATGTGAGCAATACCGATTACTGCGACTTAGTTTCCGAGGCGTCAGCCTACCTGTCAAAAATTAACGACTTAGTCAATGATCAGGGCTCTCGCATTAACGTAGCAAATAAATCTGCCATTATGGATATGACACAGCGTGTCACGGCCATCGTTTCTATGCTGGCCATAAAATCATCATGCAACGAAACGAAGTTAGCCAATACGGAACGCGAATTAGAAAAAATCAAGTCGAATAACTATGTCAATCCCTATCCTGTCAATAATAATAATAACAATTGTAAAATTTCGTATGCGGACTCGTTGAAACTACGCTTGCCAAAAGTAGCTCCAGCAATTATGGAATCCCGTCCACCATTGCCGTGTGTGGTGGCTTATCCGACCGCAGCTCGATCAGCTGATTATAGCACTTCGTCCGCGACAAAACAAGCGCTTATGAAAGCAATTAAGCCCTGTGATGACGGTTTTCAAACTGTAGGCGTGAAAAAAACCGCGAAATCAGGTGTTGTTCTACGTGTCGCTAGTGAACATCAGCTTAAAAAATTGGAATCCGTGGACGCAATTAAGGCCGCTGGTTAACGACTAGAAAAACCAAAAGGTAGACGCCCTCGAGTATTAGTTAAGGATGTACCATCTTCAATGGATGATGGCGCTTTTCTGATCGCGCTATACCGCCAAAATATTAAAGATGAGCTTCAAATGAAAGAGGATGACTTTATTAAGTCTACTAAAATTATCCGTAGGCGCTCGTTAGGCAACGGTCGTAAGTGGATAGGCATCGAGTTAGATTCCGCAGTACGTAAACACTTAGTTTCTACCAAGGATAAATTATTTATTGATTGGGCTACCTGCCGCTTTATTGACGATGTTGAAGTCGTTCGGTGCTTACATTGTCAACAGTTCGGTCACGTTAAGAAACACTGCGTTAATAAAGAACCGACTTGTGACTAACACGTTTGAGGCGTCTGGAGACGCGTCTCGGCGCGGGCCAGCTAGCTATAGCGTTTTTAGAATTTAGCCAGGAACAAAAATGTGCAATTTTTTGCAGTTCTATGCGAGCCAGACGCACGTTTGAGGCGTCTGGAGACGCGTCTCGGCGCGAGCCAGCTAGCTATAGCGTTTTTAGAATCTAGCCAGGAACAAAAATGTGCATTTTTTTGCAGTTCTATGCGAGCCAGACGCACGTTTGAGGCGTCTGGAGACGCGTCTCGACGCGGGCCAGCAAGTTATAGCGTTTTTAGAATTTAGCCAGGAACAAAAATGTGCAATTTTTTGCAGTACTATGCGAGCCAGACGCACGTTTGAGGCGTCTGGAGACGCGTCTCGGCGCGGGCCAGCTAGCTATAGCGTTTTTTGAATTTAGCCAGGAACAAAAATGTGCAATTTTTTGCAGTTCTATGCGAGCCAGACGCACGTTTGAGGCGTCTGGAGACGCGTCTCGGCGCGGACCAGCTAGCTATAGCGTTTTTAGAATTTAGCCAGGAACAAAAATGTGCAATTAATTGCAGTTCTTTGCGAGCCAGGAGCACGTTTGAGGCGCCTGGAGACGCATCTGGAGACGCGTCGTGGCGCGGGCCAGCTAGCTATCGCGTTTTCAGAAGTTAGCCAGGAACAAAAATGTGCAATTTTTTGCAGTTCTATGAGAGCCAGCCGCACGTTTGAGGCGTCTGGAGACGCGTTTCGGCGCGGGCCAGCTAGCTATAGCGTTATTAGAATTTAGCCGGGAACAAAAATGTGCAATTTTTTGCAGTTCTATGCGAGCCAGACGCACGTTTGAGGCGTCTGGAGAAGCGTCTCGGCGCGGGCCAGCTAGCTGTAGCGTTTTTAGAATTTAGCCAGGAACAAAAATGCGCAATTTTTTGCAGTTCTATGCGAGCCAGACGCACGTTTGAGGCGTCTGGAGACGCGTCTCGGCGCGGGCCAGCTAGCTATAGCGTTTTTAGAATTTAGCCAGGAACAAAAATGTGCAATTTTTTGCAGTTCTATGCGAGCCAGACGCACGTTTGAGGCGTCTGGAGACGCGTCTCGGCGCGGGCCAGCTAGCTATAGCGATTTTAGAATTTAGCCAGGAACAAAAATGTGCAATCTTTTGCAGTTCTATACGAGCCAGACGCACGTTTGAGGCGTCTGGAGACGCGTCTCGGCGCGGGCCAGCTAGCTATAGCGTTTTCAGAATTCAGCCAGGAACAAAAATGTGCAATTCTTTGCAGTTCTTTGCGAGCCAGCAGCACGTTTGAGGCGTCTGGAGACGCGTCTCGGCGCGGGCCAGCTAGCTATAGCGTTTTTAGAATTTAAACAGGAACAAAAATGTGCAATTTTTTGCAGTTCTATGCGAGCCATACGCACGTTTGAGGCGTCTGGAGACGCGTCTCGGCGCGGGCCAGCTAGCTATAGCGTTTTTAGAATTTAGCCAGGAACAAAAATGTGCAATTTTTTGCAGTTCTATGCGAGCCAGACGCACGTTTGAGGCGTCTGGAGACGCGTCTCGGCGCGGGCCAGCTAGCAATAGGGTTCCCTCCCCACTCGCGCGCACTGCGGTGTTTATTATATCGCTGCGTATTGTAAATTCGGAATTCGCGTTGTGTGTTTATTTTAAGGCTTGTGAATTGTTCCTAGCGGTGCTATAGTGTAGTAAGTGCGTGTTTTGTAAGTTTTTCAAAGTGTCTGTTCATTTATTTACAGGTAATTAGTCAATTTCTCCAGCTTTCGGTAAGTGCATTTATTTTTCTTGTGTGTGGGTAACGCGAAATAACTTAATCGATTGATATCTATTTGTTTAGTTCTTTTGATATTTTTAATTCATCCGTGTTGTTATAAAGTAATTCATGATGTCAACAAATGATGACCCTCCAGATCGTGGCGGAGATATATTTCGTCGAAATACAAAAACCCAAAGGTCGCCCGTGGCGACCTCCGCTAATTCGAAACGCTTGTTCAGCGAAATGTCTCCATCATACATTTCGCCCGATGATAGGTCAAAACGGGTTCATCCAACTTTCGAAACCGTGGAAAAATCCTTGCCGATTTTAAATATCAGTAATGTGAGCAATACCGATTACTGCGACTTAGTTTCCGAGGCGTCAGCCTACCTGTCAAAAATTAACGACTTAGTCAATGATCAGGGCTCTCGCATTAACGTAACAAATAAATCTGCCATTATGGATATGACACAGCGTGTCACGGCCATCGTTTCTATGCTGGCCATAAAATCATCATGCAACAAAACGAAGTTAGCCAATACGGAACGCGAATTAGAAAAAATCAAGTCGAATAACTATGTCAATCCCAATCCTGTCAATAATAATAATAACAATTGTAAAATTTCGTATGCGGACTCGTTGAAACTACGCTTGCCAAAAGTAGCTCCAGCAATTATGGAATCCCGTCCACCATTGCCGTGTGTGGTGGCTTATCCGACCGCAGCTCGATCAGCTGATTATAGCACTTCGTCCGCGACAAAACAAGCGCTTATGAAAGCAATTAAGCCCTGTGATGACGGTTTTCAAATTGTAGGCGTGAAAAAAACCGCGAAATCAGGTGTTGTTCTACGTGTCGCTAGTGAACATCAGCTTAAAAAATTGGAATCCGTGGACGCAATTAAGGCCGCTGGTTAACGACTAGAAAAACCAAAAGGTAGACGCCCTCGAGTATTAGTTAAGGATGTACCATCTTCAATGGATGATGGCGCTTTTCTGATCGCGCTATACCGCCAAAATATTAAAGATGAGCTTCAAATGAAAGAGGATGACTTTATTAAGTCTACTAAAATTATCCGTAGGCGCTCGTTAGACAACGGTCGTAAGTGGATAGGCATCGAGTTAGATTCCGCAGAACGTAAACACTTAGTTTCTACCAAGGATAAATTATTTATTGATTGGGCTACCTGCCGCTTTATTGACGATGTTGAAGTCGTTCGGTGCTTACATTGTCAAAAGTTCGGTCACGTTAAGAAACACTGCGTTAATAAAGAACCGACTTGTGACTGACACGTTTGAGGCGTCTGGAGACGCGTCTCGGCGCGGGCCAGCTAGCTATAGCGTTTTTAGAATTTAGCCAGGAACAAAAATGTGCAATTTTTTGCAGTTCTATGCGAGCCAGACGCACGTTTGAGGCGTCTGGAGACGCGTCTCGGCGCGGGCCAGCTAGCTATAGCGATTTTAGAATTTAGCCACGAATAAAAATGTGCAATCTTTTGCAGTTCTATACGAGCCAGACGCACGTTTGAGGCGTCTGGAGACGCGTCTCGGCGCGGGCCAGCTAGCTATAGCGTTTTTAGAATTTAGCCAGGAACAAAAATGTGCAATTTTTTGCAGTTCTATGCGAGCCAGACGCACGTTTGAGGCGTCTGGAGACGCGTCTCGGCACGGGCCAGCTAGCTATAGCGTATTTAGAATTAAGCCAGGAACAAAAATGTGCAATTTTTTGCAGTTCTATGCGAGCCAGACGCACGTTTGAGGCGTCTGGAGACGCGTCTCGGCGCGGGCCAGCTAGCTATAGCGATTTTAGAATTTAGCCACGAATAAAAATGTGCAATCTTTTGCAGTTCTATACGAGCCAGACGCACGTTTGAGGCGTCTGGAGACGCGTCTCGGCGCGGGCCAGCTAGCTATAGCGTTTTTAGAATTTAGCCAGGACCAAAAATGTGCAATTATTTGCAGTTCTATGCGAGCCAGACGCACGTTTGAGGCGTCTGGAGACGCGTCTCGGCGCGGGCCAGCTAGCTATAGCGTTTTTAGAATTTAGCCAGGAACAAAAATGTGCAATTTTTTGTAGTTCTATGCGAGCCAGACGCACGTTTGAGGCGTCTGGAGACGCGTCGCGGCGCGGGCCAGCTAGCTATCGCGTTTTCAGAAGTTAGCCAGGAACAAAAATGTGCAATTTTTTGCAGTTCTATGAGAGCCAGCCGCACGTTTGAGGCGTCTGGAGACGCGTCTCGGCGCGGGCCAGCTAGCTATAGCGTTTGTAGAATTTAGCCAGGAACAAAAATGTGTAATTTTTTGCAGTTCTATGCGAGCCAGACGCACGTTTGAGGCGTCTGGAGACGCGTCTCGGCGCGGGCCAGCTAGCTATAGCGTTTTTAGAATTTAGCCAGGAACAAAAATGTGCAATTTTTTGCAGTTCTATGCGAGCCAGACGCACGTTTGAGGCGTCTGGAGACGCGTCTCGGCGCGGGCCAGCTAGCTATAGCGTTTTTAGAATTTAGCCAGGAACAAAAATGTGCAATTTTTTGCAGTTCTATGCGAGCCAGACGCACGTTTGAGGCGTCTGGAGACGCGTCTCGGCGCGGGCCAGCTAGCTATAGGGTTTCCTCCCCACTCGCGCGCACTGCGGTGTTTATTATATCGCTGCGTATTGTAAATTCGGAATTCGCGTTGTGTGTTTATTTTAAGGCTTGTGAATTGTTCCTAGTGGTGCTATAGTGTAGTAAGTGCGTGTTTTGTAAGTTTTTCAAAGTGTCTGTTCATTTATTTACAGGTAATTAGTCAATTTCTCCAGCTTTCGGTAAGTGCATTTATTTTTCTTGTGTGTGGGTAACGCGAAATAACTTAATCGATTGATATCTATTTGTTTAGTTCTTTTGATATTTTTAATTCATCCGTGTTGTTATAAAGTAATTCATGATGTCAACAAATGATGACCCTCCAGATCGTGGCGGAGATATATTTCGTCGAAATACAAAAACCCAAAGGTCGCCCGTGGCGACCTCCGCTAATTCGAAACGCTTGTTCAGCGAAATGTCTCCATCATAAATTTCGCCCGATGATAGGTCAAAACGGGTTCATCCAACTTTCGAAACCGTGGAAAAATCCTCGCCGATTTTAAATATCAGTAATGTGAGCAATACCGATTACTGCGACTTAGTTTCCGAGGCGTCAGCCTACCTGTCAAAAATTAACGACTTAGTCAATGATCAGGGCTCTCGCATTAACGTAGCAAATAAATCTGCCATTATGGATATGACTCAGCGTGTCACGGCCATCGTTTCTATGCTGGCCATAAAATCATCATGCAACGAAACGAAGTTAGCCAATACGGAACGCGAATTAGAAAAAATCAAGTCGAATAACTATGTCAATCCCAATCCTGTCAATAATAATAATAACAATTGTAAAATTTCGTATGCGGACTCGTTGAAACTACGCTTGCCAAAAGTAGCTCCAGCAATTATGGAATCCCGTCCACCATTGCCGTGTGTGGTGGCTTATCCGACCGCAGCTCGATCAGCTGATTATAGCACTTCGTCCGCGACAAAACAAGCGCTTATGAAAGCAATTAAGCCCTGTGATGACGGTTTTCAAACTGTAGGCGTGAAAAAAACCGCGAAATCAGGTGTTGTTCTACGTGTCGCTAGTGAACATCAGCTTAAAAAATTGGAATCCGTGGACGCAATTAAGGCCGCTGGTTAACGACTAGAAAAACCAAAAGGTAGACGCCCTCGAGTATTAGTTAAGGATGTACCATCTTCAATGGATGATGGCGCTTTTCTGATCGCGCTATACCGCCAAAATATTAAAGATGAGCTTCAAATGAAAGAGGATGACTTTATTAAGTCTACTAAAATTATCCGTAGGCGCTCGTTAGGCAACGGTCGTAAGTGGATAGGCATCGAGTTAGATTCCGCAGTACGTAAACACTTAGTTTCTACCAAGGATAAATTATTTATTGATTGGGCTACCTGCCGCTTTATTGACGATGTTGAAGTCGTTCGGTGCTTACATTGTCAACAGTTCGGTCACGTTAAGAAACACTGCGTTAATAAAGAACCGACTTGTGACTAACACGTTTGAGGCGTCTGGAGACGCGTCTCGGCGCGGGCCAGCTAGCTATAGCGTTTTTAGAATTTAGCCAGGAACAAAAATGTGCAATTTTTTGCAGTTCTATGCGAGCCAGACGCACGTTTGAGGCGTCTGGAGACGCGTCTCGGCGCGGGCCAGCTAGCTATAGCGTTTTCAGAATTCAGCCAGGAACAAAAATGTGCAATTCTTTGCAGTTCTTTGCGAGCCAGCAGCACGTTTGAGGCGTCTGGAGACGCGTCTCGGCGCGGGCCAGCTAGCTATAGCGTTTTTAGAATTTAGCCAGGAACAAAAATGTGCAATTTTTTGCAGTTCTATGCGAGCCAGACGCACATTTGAGGCGTCTGGAGACGCGTCTCGGCGCGGGCCAGCTAGCTATAGCGATTTTAGAATTTAGCCACGAATAAAAATGTGCAATCTTTTGCAGTTCTATACGAGCCAGACGCACGTTTGAGGCGTCTGGAGACGCGCCGCGGCGCGGGCCAGCTAGCTATAGCGTTTTTAGAATTGAGCCAGGAACAAAAATGTGCAATTTTTTGCAGTTCTATGCGAGCCAGACGCACGTTTGAGGCGTCTGGAGACGCGTCTCGGCGCGGGCCAGCTAGCTATAGCGTTTTTAGAATTTAGCCAGGAACAAAAAGGTGCAATTTTTGCAGTTCTATGCGAGCCAGACGCACGTTTGAGGCGTCTGGAGACGCGTCTCGGCGCGGGCCAGCTAGCTATAGCGTTTTTAGAATTTAGCCAGGAACAAAAATGTGCAATTTTATGCAGTTCTATGCGAGCCAGACGCACGTTTGAGGCGTCTGGAGACGCGTCTCGGCGCGGGCCAGCTAGCTAAAGCGTTTTTAGAATTTAGCCAGGAACAAAAATGTGCAATTTTTTGCAGTTCTATGCGAGCCAGACGCACGTTTGAGGCGTCTGGAGACGCGTCTCGACGCGGGCCAGCTAGCTATAGCGTTTTTAGAATTTAGCCAGGAACAAAAATGTGCAATTTTTTGCAGTTCTATGCGAGCCAGACGCACGTTTGAGGCGTCTGGAGACGCGTCTCGGCGCGGGCCAGCTAGCTATAGCGTTTTTAGAATTTAGCCAGGAACAAAAATGTGCAATTTTTTGCAGTTCTATGCGAGCCAGACGCACGTTTGAGGCGTCTGGAGACGCGTCTCGGCGCGGGCCAGCTAGCTATAGCGTTTTTAGAATTTAGCCAGGAACAAAAATGTGCATTTTTTTGCAGTTCTATGCGAGCCAGACGCACGTTTGAGGCGTCTGGAGACGCGTCTCGGCGCGGGCCAGCTAGCTATAGCGTTTTTAGAATTTAGCCAGGAACAAAAATGTGCAATTTTTTGCAGTTCTATGCGAGCCAGACGCACGTTTGAGGCGTCTGGAGACGCGTCTCGGCGCGGGCCAGCTAGCTATAGCGTTTTTAGAATTTAGCCAGGAACAAAAATGTGCAATTTTTGCAGTTCTATGCGAGCCAGACGCACGTTTGAGGCGTCTGGAGACGCGTCTCGGCGCGGGCCAGCTAGCTATAGCGTTTTTAGAATTTAGCCAGGAACAAAAATGTGCAATTTTATGCAGTTCTATGCGAGCCAGACGCACGTTTGAGGCGTCTGGAGACGCGTCTCGGCGCGGGCCAGCTAGCTAAAGCGTTTTTAGAATTTAGCCAGGAACAAAAATGTGCAATTTTTTGCAGTTCTATGCGAGCCAGACGCACGTTTGAGGCGTCTGGAGACGCGTCTCGACGCGGGCCAGCTAGCTATAGCGTTTTTAGAATTTAGCCAGGAACAAAAATGTGCAATTTTTTGCAGTTCTATGCGAGCCAGACGCACGTTTGAGGCGTCTGGAGACGCGTCTCGGCGCGGGCCAGCTAGCTATAGCGTTTTTAGAATTTAGCCAGGAACAAAAATGTGCAATTTTTTGCAGTTCTATGCGAGCCAGACGCACGTTTGAGGCGTCTGGAGACGCGTCTCGGCGCGGGCCAGCTAGCTATAGCGATTTTAGAATTTAGCCACGAATAAAAATGTGCAATCTTTTGCTGTTCTATACGAGCCAGACGCACGTTTGAGGCGTCTGGAGACGCGTCTCGGCGCGGGCCAGCTAGCTATAGCGTTTTTAGAATTTAGCCAGGAACAAAAATGTGCAATTTTTTGCAGTTCTATGCGAGCCAGACGCACGTTTGAGGCGTCTGGAGACGCGTCTCGGCGCGGGCCAGCTAGCTATAGCGTATTTAGAATTAAGCCAGGAACAAAAATGTGCAATTTTTTGCAGTTCTATGCGAGCCAGACGCACGTTTGAGGCGTCTGGAGACGCGTCTCGGCGCGGGCCAGCTAGCTATAGCGATTTTAGAATTTAGCCACGAATAAAAATGTGCAATCTTTTGCAGTTCTATACGAGCCAGACGCACGTTTGAGGCGTCTGGAGACGCGTCTCGGCGCGGGCCAGCTAGCTATAGCGTTATTAGAATTTAGCCGGGAACAAAAATGTGCAATTTTTTGCAGTTCTATGCGAGCCAGACGCACGTTTGAGGCGTCTGGAGAAGCGTCTCGGCGCGGGCCAGCTAGCTGTAGCGTTTTTAGAATTTAGCCAGGAACAAAAATGCGCAATTTTTTGCAGTTCTATGCGAGCCAGACGCACGTTTGAGGCGTCTGGAGACGCGTCTCGGCGCGGGCCAGCTAGCTATAGCGTTTTTAGAATTTAGCCAGGAACAAAAATGTGACATTTTTTGCAGTTCTATGCGAGCCAGACGCACGTTTGAGGCGTCTGGAGACGCGTCTCGGCGCGGGCCAGCTAGCTATAGCGATTTTAGAATTTAGCCACGAACAAAAATGTGCAATCTTTTGCAGTTCTATACGAGCCAGACGCACGTTTGAGGCGTCTGGAGACGCGTCTCGGCGCGGGCCAGCTAGCTATAGCGTTTTCAGAATTCAGCCAGGAACAAAAATGTGCAATTCTTTGCAGTTCTTTGCGAGCCAGCAGCACGTTTGAGGCGTCTGGAGACGCGTCTCGGCGCGGGCCAGCTAGCTATAGCGTTTTTAGAATTTAAACAGGAACAAAAATGTGCAATTTTTTGCAGTTCTATGCGAGCCATACGCACGTTTGAGGCGTCTGGAGACGCGTCTCGGCGCGGGCCAGCTAGCTATAGCGTTTTTAGAATTTAGCCAGGAACAAAAATGTGCAATTTTTTGCAGTTCTATGCGAGCCAGACGCACGTTTGAGGCGTCTGGAGACGCGTCTCGGCGCGGGCCAGCTAGCTATAGCGTTTTTAGAATTTAGCCAGGAACAAAAATGTGCAATTTTTTGCAGTTCTATGCGAGCCAGACGCACGTTTGAGGCGTCTGGAGACGCGTCTCGGCGCGGGCCAGCTAGCTATAGCGTTTTTAGAATTTAGCCAGGAACAAAAATGTGCAATTTTTTGTAGTTCTATGCGAGCCAGACGCACGTTTGAGGCGTCTGGAGACGCGTCGCGGCGCGGGCCAGCTAGCTATCGCGTTTTCAGAAGTTAGCCAGGAACAAAAATGTGCAATTTTTTGCAGTTCTATGAGAGCCAGCCGCACGTTTGAGGCGTCTGGAGACGCGTCTCGGCGCGGGCCAGCTAGCTATAGCGTTTTTAGAATTTAGCCAGGAACAAAAATGTGCAATTTTATGCAGTTCTATGCGAGCCAGACGCACGTTTGAGGCGTCTGGAGACGCGTCTCGACGCGGGCCAGCAAGTTATAGCTTTTTTAGAATTTAGCCAGGAACAAAAATGTGCAATTTTTTGCAGTTCTATGCGAGCCAGACGCACGTTTGAGGCGTCTGGAGACGCGTCTCGGCGCGGGCCAGCTAGCTATAGCGTTTTTAGAATTTAGCCAGGAACAAAAATGTGCAATTTTTTGCAGTTCTATGCGAGCCAGACGCACGTTTGAGGCGTCTGGAGACGCGTCTCGGCGCGGGCCAGCTAGCTATAGGGTTTCCTCCCCACTCGCGCGCACTGCGGTGTTTATTATATCGCTGCGTATTGTTAATTCGGAATTCGCGTTGTGTGTTTATTTTAAGGCTTGTGAATTGTTCCTAGTGGTGCTATAGTGTAGTAAGTGCGTGTTTTGTAAGTTTTTCAAAGTGTCTGTTCATTTATTTACAGGTAATTAGTCAATTTCTCCAGCTTTCGGTAAGTGCATTTATTTTTCTTGTGTGTGGGTAACGCGAAATAACTTAATCGATTGATATCTATTTGTTTAGTTCTTTTGATATTTTTAATTCATCCGTGTTGTTATAAAGTAATTCATGATGTCAACAAATGATGACCCTCCAGATCGTGGCGGAGATATATTTCGTCGAAATACAAAAACCCAAAGGTCGCCCGTGGCGACCTCCGCTAATTCGAAACGCTTGTTCAGCGAAATGTCTCCATCATAAATTTCGCCCGATGATAGGTCAAAACGGGTTCATCCAACTTTCGAAACCGTGGAAAAATCCTCGCCGATTTTAAATATCAGTAATGTGAGCAATACCGATTACTGCGACTTAGTTTCCGAGGCGTCAGCCTACCTGTCAAAAATTAACGACTTAGTCAATGATCAGGGCTCTCGCATTAACGTAGCAAATAAATCTGCCATTATGGATATGACTCAGCGTGTCACGGCCATCGTTTCTATGCTGGCCATAAAATCATCATGCAACGAAACGAAGTTAGCCAATACGGAACGCGAATTAGAAAAAATCAAGTCGAATAACTATGTCAATCCCAATCCTGTCAATAATAATAATAACAATTGTAAAATTTCGTATGCGGACTCGTTGAAACTACGCTTGCCAAAAGTAGCTCCAGCAATTATGGAATCCCGTCCACCATTGCCGTGTGTGGTGGCTTATCCGACCGCAGCTCGATCAGCTGATTATAGCACTTCGTCCGCGACAAAACAAGCGCTTATGAAAGCAATTAAGCCCTGTGATGACGGTTTTCAAACTGTAGGCGTGAAAAAAACCGCGAAATCAGGTGTTGTTCTACGTGTCGCTAGTGAACATCAGCTTAAAAAATTGGAATCCGTGGACGCAATTAAGGCCGCTGGTTAACGACTAGAAAAACCAAAAGGTAGACGCCCTCGAGTATTAGTTAAGGATGTACCATCTTCAATGGATGATGGCGCTTTTCTGATCGCGCTATACCGCCAAAATATTAAAGATGAGCTTCAAATGAAAGAGGATGACTTTATTAAGTCTACTAAAATTATCCGTAGGCGCTCGTTAGGCAACGGTCGTAAGTGGATAGGCATCGAGTTAGATTCCGCAGTACGTAAACACTTAGTTTCTACCAAGGATAAATTATTTATTGATTGGGCTACCTGCCGCTTTATTGACGATGTTGAAGTCGTTCGGTGCTTACATTGTCAACAGTTCGGTCACGTTAAGAAACACTGCGTTAATAAAGAACCGACTTGTGACTAACACGTTTGAGGCGTCTGGAGACGCGTCTCGGCGCGGGCCAGCTAGCTATAGCGTTTTTAGAATTTAGCCAGGAACAAAAATGTGCAATTTTTTGCAGTTCTATGCGAGCCAGACGCACGTTTGAGGCGTCTGGAGACGCGTCTCGGCGCGAGCCAGCTAGCTATAGCGTTTTTAGAATCTAGCCAGGAACAAAAATGTGCATTTTTTTGCAGTTCTATGCGAGCCAGACGCACGTTTGAGGCGTCTGGAGACGCGTCTCGACGCGGGCCAGCAAGTTATAGCGTTTTTAGAATTTAGCCAGGAACAAAAATGTGCAATTTTTTGCAGTACTATGCGAGCCAGACGCACGTTTGAGGCGTCTGGAGACGCGTCTCGGCGCGGGCCAGCTAGCTATAGCGTTTTTTGAATTTAGCCAGGAACAAAAATGTGCAATTTTTTGCAGTTCTATGCGAGCCAGACGCACGTTTGAGGCGTCTGGAGACGCGTCTCGGCGCGGACCAGCTAGCTATAGCGTTTTTAGAATTTAGCCAGGAACAAAAATGTGCAATTAATTGCAGTTCTTTGCGAGCCAGGAGCACGTTTGAGGCGCCTGGAGACGCATCTGGAGACGCGTCGTGGCGCGGGCCAGCTAGCTATCGCGTTTTCAGAAGTTAGCCAGGAACAAAAATGTGCAATTTTTTGCAGTTCTATGAGAGCCAGCCGCACGTTTGAGGCGTCTGGAGACGCGTTTCGGCGCGGGCCAGCTAGCTATAGCGTTATTAGAATTTAGCCGGGAACAAAAATGTGCAATTTTTTGCAGTTCTATGCGAGCCAGACGCACGTTTGAGGCGTCTGGAGAAGCGTCTCGGCGCGGGCCAGCTAGCTGTAGCGTTTTTAGAATTTAGCCAGGAACAAAAATGCGCAATTTTTTGCAGTTCTATGCGAGCCAGACGCACGTTTGAGGCGTCTGGAGACGCGTCTCGGCGCGGGCCAGCTAGCTATAGCGTTTTTAGAATTTAGCCAGGAACAAAAATGTGCCATTTTTTGCAGTTCTATGCGAGCCAGACGCACGTTTGAGGCGTCTGGAGACGCGTCTCGGCGCGGGCCAGCTAGCTATAGCGATTTTAGAATTTAGCCACGAACAAAAATGTGCAATCTTTTGCAGTTCTATACGAGCCAGACGCACGTTTGAGGCGTCTGGAGACGCGTCTCGGCGCGGGCCAGCTAGCTATAGCGTTTTCAGAATTCAGCCAGGAACAAAAATGTGCAATTCTTTGCAGTTCTTTGCGAGCCAGCAGCACGTTTGAGGCGTCTGGAGACGCGTCTCGGCGCGGGCCAGCTAGCTATAGCGTTTTTAGAATTTAAACAGGAACAAAAATGTGCAATTTTTTGCAGTTCTATGCGAGCCATACGCACGTTTGAGGCGTCTGGAGACGCGTCTCGGCGCGGGCCAGCTAGCTATAGCGTTTTTAGAATTTAGCCAGGAACAAAAATGTGCAATTTTTTGCAGTTCTATGCGAGCCAGACGCACGTTTGAGGCGTCTGGAGACGCGTCTCGGCGCGGGCCAGCTAGCAATAGGGTTCCCTCCCCACTCGCGCGCACTGCGGTGTTTATTATATCGCTGCGTATTGTAAATTCGGAATTCGCGTTGTGTGTTTATTTTAAGGCTTGTGAATTGTTCCTAGCGGTGCTATAGTGTAGTAAGTGCGTGTTTTGTAAGTTTTTCAAAGTGTCTGTTCATTTATTTACAGGTAATTAGTCAATTTCTCCAGCTTTCGGTAAGTGCATTTATTTTTCTTGTGTGTGGGTAACGCGAAATAACTTAATCGATTGATATCTATTTGTTTAGTTCTTTTGATATTTTTAATTCATCCGTGTTGTTATAAAGTAATTCATGATGTCAACAAATGATGACCCTCCAGATCGTGGCGGAGATATATTTCGTCGAAATACAAAAACCCAAAGGTCGCCCGTGGCGACCTCCGCTAATTCGAAACGCTTGTTCAGCGAAATGTCTCCATCATAAATTTCGCCCGATGATAGGTCAAAACGGGTTCATCCAACTTTCGAAACCGTGGAAAAATCCTCGCCGATTTTAAATATCAGTAATGTGAGCAATACCGATTACTGCGACTTAGTTTCCGAGGCGTCAGCCTACCTGTCAAAAATTAACGACTTAGTCAATGATCAGGGCTCTCGCATTAACGTAGCAAATAAATCTGCCATTATGGATATGACTCAGCGTGTCACGGCCATCGTTTCTATGCTGGCCATAAAATCATCATGCAACGAAACGAAGTTAGCCAATACGGAACGCGAATTAGAAAAAATCAAGTCGAATAACTATGTCAATCCCAATCCTGTCAATAATAATAATAACAATTGTAAAATTTCGTATGCGGACTCGTTGAAACTACGCTTGCCAAAAGTAGCTCCAGCAATTATGGAATCCCGTCCACCATTGCCGTGTGTGGTGGCTTATCCGACCGCAGCTCGATCAGCTGATTATAGCACTTCGTCCGCGACAAAACAAGCGCTTATGAAAGCAATTAAGCCCTGTGATGACGGTTTTCAAACTGTAGGCGTGAAAAAAACCGCGAAATCAGGTGTTGTTCTACGTGTCGCTAGTGAACATCAGCTTAAAAAATTGGAATCCGTGGACGCAATTAAGGCCGCTGGTTAACGACTAGAAAAACCAAAAGGTAGACGCCCTCGAGTATTAGTTAAGGATGTACCATCTTCAATGGATGATGGCGCTTTTCTGATCGCGCTATACCGCCAAAATATTAAAGATGAGCTTCAAATGAAAGAGGATGACTTTATTAAGTCTACTAAAATTATCCGTAGGCGCTCGTTAGGCAACGGTCGTAAGTGGATAGGCATCGAGTTAGATTCCGCAGTACGTAAACACTTAGTTTCTACCAAGGATAAATTATTTATTGATTGGGCTACCTGCCGCTTTATTGACGATGTTGAAGTCGTTCGGTGCTTACATTGTCAACAGTTCGGTCACGTTAAGAAACACTGCGTTAATAAAGAACCGACTTGTGACTAACACGTTTGAGGCGTCTGGAGACGCGTCTCGGCGCGGGCCAGCTAGCTATAGCGTTTTTAGAATTTAGCCAGGAACAAAAATGTGCAATTTTTTGCAGTTCTATGCGAGCCAGACGCACGTTTGAGGCGTCTGGAGACGCGTCTCGGCGCGGGCCAGCTAGCTATAGCGTTTTCAGAATTCAGCCAGGAACAAAAATGTGCAATTCTTTGCAGTTCTTTGCGAGCCAGCAGCACGTTTGAGGCGTCTGGAGACGCGTCTCGGCGCGGGCCAGCTAGCTATAGCGTTTTTAGAATTTAGCCAGGAACAAAAATGTGCAATTTTTTGCAGTTCTATGCGAGCCAGACGCACATTTGAGGCGTCTGGAGACGCGTCTCGGCGCGGGCCAGCTAGCTATAGCGATTTTAGAATTTAGCCACGAATAAAAATGTGCAATCTTTTGCAGTTCTATACGAGCCAGACGCACGTTTGAGGCGTCTGGAGACGCGCCGCGGCGCGGGCCAGCTAGCTATAGCGTTTTTAGAATTGAGCCAGGAACAAAAATGTGCAATTTTTTGCAGTTCTATGCGAGCCAGACGCACGTTTGAGGCGTCTGGAGACGCGTCTCGGCGCGGGCCAGCTAGCTATAGCGTTTTTAGAATTTAGCCAGGAACAAAAAGGTGCAATTTTTGCAGTTCTATGCGAGCCAGACGCACGTTTGAGGCGTCTGGAGACGCGTCTCGGCGCGGGCCAGCTAGCTATAGCGTTTTTAGAATTTAGCCAGGAACAAAAATGTGCAATTTTATGCAGTTCTATGCGAGCCAGACGCACGTTTGAGGCGTCTGGAGACGCGTCTCGGCGCGGGCCAGCTAGCTAAAGCGTTTTTAGAATTTAGCCAGGAACAAAAATGTGCAATTTTTTGCAGTTCTATGCGAGCCAGACGCACGTTTGAGGCGTCTGGAGACGCGTCTCGACGCGGGCCAGCTAGCTATAGCGTTTTTAGAATTTAGCCAGGAACAAAAATGTGCAATTTTTTGCAGTTCTATGCGAGCCAGACGCACGTTTGAGGCGTCTGGAGACGCGTCTCGGCGCGGGCCAGCTAGCTATAGCGTTTTTAGAATTTAGCCAGGAACAAAAATGTGCAATTTTTTGCAGTTCTATGCGAGCCAGACGCACGTTTGAGGCGTCTGGAGACGCGTCTCGGCGCGGGCCAGCTAGCTATAGCGTTTTTAGAATTTAGCCAGGAACAAAAATGTGCATTTTTTTGCAGTTCTATGCGAGCCAGACGCACGTTTGAGGCGTCTGGAGACGCGTCTCGGCGCGGGCCAGCTAGCTATAGCGTTTTTAGAATTTAGCCAGGAACAAAAATGTGCAATTTTTTGCAGTTCTATGCGAGCCAGACGCACGTTTGAGGCGTCTGGAGACGCGTCTCGGCGCGGGCCAGCTAGCTATAGCGTTTTTAGAATTTAGCCAGGAACAAAAATGTGCAATTTTTGCAGTTCTATGCGAGCCAGACGCACGTTTGAGGCGTCTGGAGACGCGTCTCGGCGCGGGCCAGCTAGCTATAGCGTTTTTAGAATTTAGCCAGGAACAAAAATGTGCAATTTTATGCAGTTCTATGCGAGCCAGACGCACGTTTGAGGCGTCTGGAGACGCGTCTCGGCGCGGGCCAGCTAGCTAAAGCGTTTTTAGAATTTAGCCAGGAACAAAAATGTGCAATTTTTTGCAGTTCTATGCGAGCCAGACGCACGTTTGAGGCGTCTGGAGACGCGTCTCGACGCGGGCCAGCTAGCTATAGCGTTTTTAGAATTTAGCCAGGAACAAAAATGTGCAATTTTTTGCAGTTCTATGCGAGCCAGACGCACGTTTGAGGCGTCTGGAGACGCGTCTCGGCGCGGGCCAGCTAGCTATAGCGTTTTTAGAATTTAGCCAGGAACAAAAATGTGCAATTTTTTGCAGTTCTATGCGAGCCAGACGCACGTTTGAGGCGTCTGGAGACGCGTCTCGGCGCGGGCCAGCTAGCTATAGCGATTTTAGAATTTAGCCACGAATAAAAATGTGCAATCTTTTGCTGTTCTATACGAGCCAGACGCACGTTTGAGGCGTCTGGAGACGCGTCTCGGCGCGGGCCAGCTAGCTATAGCGTTTTTAGAATTTAGCCAGGAACAAAAATGTGCAATTTTTTGCAGTTCTATGCGAGCCAGACGCACGTTTGAGGCGTCTGGAGACGCGTCTCGGCGCGGGCCAGCTAGCTATAGCGTATTTAGAATTAAGCCAGGAACAAAAATGTGCAATTTTTTGCAGTTCTATGCGAGCCAGACGCACGTTTGAGGCGTCTGGAGACGCGTCTCGGCGCGGGCCAGCTAGCTATAGCGATTTTAGAATTTAGCCACGAATAAAAATGTGCAATCTTTTGCAGTTCTATACGAGCCAGACGCACGTTTGAGGCGTCTGGAGACGCGTCTCGGCGCGGGCCAGCTAGCTATAGCGTTTTTAGAATTTAGCCAGGACCAAAAATGTGCAATTATTTGCAGTTCTATGCGAGCCAGACGCACGTTTGAGGCGTCTGGAGACGCGTCTCGGCGCGGGCCAGCTAGCTATAGCGTTTTTAGAATTTAGCCAGGAACAAAAATGTGCAATTTTTTGTAGTTCTATGCGAGCCAGACGCACGTTTGAGGCGTCTGGAGACGCGTCGCGGCGCGGGCCAGCTAGCTATCGCGTTTTCAGAAGTTAGCCAGGAACAAAAATGTGCAATTTTTTGCAGTTCTATGAGAGCCAGCCGCACGTTTGAGGCGTCTGGAGACGCGTCTCGGCGCGGGCCAGCTAGCTATAGCGTTTGTAGAATTTAGCCAGGAACAAAAATGTGTAATTTTTTGCAGTTCTATGCGAGCCAGACGCACGTTTGAGGCGTCTGGAGACGCGTCTCGGCGCGGGCCAGCTAGCTATAGCGTTTTTAGAATTTAGCCAGGAACAAAAATGTGCAATTTTATGCAGTTCTATGCGAGCCAGACGCACGTTTGAGGCGTCTGGAGACGCGTCTCGACGCGGGCCAGCAAGTTATAGCTTTTTTAGAATTTAGCCAGGAACAAAAATGTGCAATTTTTTGCAGTTCTATGCGAGCCAGACGCACGTTTGAGGCGTCTGGAGACGCGTCTCGGCGCGGGCCAGCTAGCTATAGCGTTTTTAGAATTTAGCCAGGAACAAAAATGTGCAATTTTTTGCAGTTCTATGCGAGCCAGACGCACGTTTGAGGCGTCTGGAGACGCGTCTCGGCGCGGGCCAGCTAGCTATAGGGTTTCCTCCCCACTCGCGCGCACTGCGGTGTTTATTATATCGCTGCGTATTGTTAATTCGGAATTCGCGTTGTGTGTTTATTTTAAGGCTTGTGAATTGTTCCTAGTGGTGCTATAGTGTAGTAAGTGCGTGTTTTGTAAGTTTTTCAAAGTGTCTGTTCATTTATTTACAGGTAATTAGTCAATTTCTCCAGCTTTCGGTAAGTGCATTTATTTTTCTTGTGTGTGGGTAACGCGAAATAACTTAATCGATTGATATCTATTTGTTTAGTTCTTTTGATATTTTTAATTCATCCGTGTTGTTATAAAGTAATTCATGATGTCAACAAATGATGACCCTCCAGATCGTGGCGGAGATATATTTCGTCGAAATACAAAAACCCAAAGGTCGCCCGTGGCGACCTCCGCTAATTCGAAACGCTTGTTCAGCGAAATGTCTCCATCATAAATTTCGCCCGATGATAGGTCAAAACGGGTTCATCCAACTTTCGAAACCGTGGAAAAATCCTCGCCGATTTTAAATATCAGTAATGTGAGCAATACCGATTACTGCGACTTAGTTTCCGAGGCGTCAGCCTACCTGTCAAAAATTAACGACTTAGTCAATGATCAGGGCTCTCGCATTAACGTAGCAAATAAATCTGCCATTATGGATATGACTCAGCGTGTCACGGCCATCGTTTCTATGCTGGCCATAAAATCATCATGCAACGAAACGAAGTTAGCCAATACGGAACGCGAATTAGAAAAAATCAAGTCGAATAACTATGTCAATCCCAATCCTGTCAATAATAATAATAACAATTGTAAAATTTCGTATGCGGACTCGTTGAAACTACGCTTGCCAAAAGTAGCTCCAGCAATTATGGAATCCCGTCCACCATTGCCGTGTGTGGTGGCTTATCCGACCGCAGCTCGATCAGCTGATTATAGCACTTCGTCCGCGACAAAACAAGCGCTTATGAAAGCAATTAAGCCCTGTGATGACGGTTTTCAAACTGTAGGCGTGAAAAAAACCGCGAAATCAGGTGTTGTTCTACGTGTCGCTAGTGAACATCAGCTTAAAAAATTGGAATCCGTGGACGCAATTAAGGCCGCTGGTTAACGACTAGAAAAACCAAAAGGTAGACGCCCTCGAGTATTAGTTAAGGATGTACCATCTTCAATGGATGATGGCGCTTTTCTGATCGCGCTATACCGCCAAAATATTAAAGATGAGCTTCAAATGAAAGAGGATGACTTTATTAAGTCTACTAAAATTATCCGTAGGCGCTCGTTAGGCAACGGTCGTAAGTGGATAGGCATCGAGTTAGATTCCGCAGTACGTAAACACTTAGTTTCTACCAAGGATAAATTATTTATTGATTGGGCTACCTGCCGCTTTATTGACGATGTTGAAGTCGTTCGGTGCTTACATTGTCAACAGTTCGGTCACGTTAAGAAACACTGCGTTAATAAAGAACCGACTTGTGACTAACACGTTTGAGGCGTCTGGAGACGCGTCTCGGCGCGGGCCAGCTAGCTATAGCGTTTTTAGAATTTAGCCAGGAACAAAAATGTGCAATTTTTTGCAGTTCTATGCGAGCCAGACGCACGTTTGAGGCGTCTGGAGACGCGTCTCGGCGCGAGCCAGCTAGCTATAGCGTTTTTAGAATCTAGCCAGGAACAAAAATGTGCATTTTTTTGCAGTTCTATGCGAGCCAGACGCACGTTTGAGGCGTCTGGAGACGCGTCTCGACGCGGGCCAGCAAGTTATAGCGTTTTTAGAATTTAGCCAGGAACAAAAATGTGCAATTTTTTGCAGTACTATGCGAGCCAGACGCACGTTTGAGGCGTCTGGAGACGCGTCTCGGCGCGGGCCAGCTAGCTATAGCGTTTTTTGAATTTAGCCAGGAACAAAAAAGTGCAATTTTTTGCAGTTCTATGCGAGCCAGACGCACGTTTGAGGCGTCTGGAGACGCGTCTCGGCGCGGGCCAGCTAGCTATAGCGTTTTTAGAATTTAGCCAGGAACAAAAATGTGCAATTAATTGCAGTTCTTTGCGAGCCAGGAGCACGTTTGAGGCGCCTGGAGACGCATCTGGAGACGCGTCGTGGCGCGGGCCAGCTAGCTATCGCGTTTTCAGAAGTTAGCCAGGAACAAAAATGTGCAATTTTTTGCAGTTCTATGAGAGCCAGCCGCACGTTTGAGGCGTCTGGAGACGCGTTTCGGCGCGGGCCAGCTAGCTATAGCGTTATTAGAATTTAGCCGGGAACAAAAATGTGCAATTTTTTGCAGTTCTATGCGAGCCAGACGCACGTTTGAGGCGTCTGGAGAAGCGTCTCGGCGCGGGCCAGCTAGCTGTAGCGTTTTTAGAATTTAGCCAGGAACAAAAATGCGCAATTTTTTGCAGTTCTATGCGAGCCAGACGCACGTTTGAGGCGTCTGGAGACGCGTCTCGGCGCGGGCCAGCTAGCTATAGCGTTTTTAGAATTTAGCCAGGAACAAAAATGTGACATTTTTTGCAGTTCCATGCGAGCCAGACGCACGTTTGAGGCGTCTGGAGACGCGTCTCGGCGCGGGCCAGCTAGCTATAGCGATTTTAGAATTTAGCCACGAACAAAAATGTGCAATCTTTTGCAGTTCTATACGAGCCAGACGCACGTTTGAGGCGTCTGGAGACGCGTCTCGGCGCGGGCCAGCTAGCTATAGCGTTTTCAGAATTCAGCCAGGAACAAAAATGTGCAATTCTTTGCAGTTCTTTGCGAGCCAGCAGCACGTTTGAGGCGTCTGGAGACGCGTCTCGGCGCGGGCCAGCTAGCTATAGCGTTTTTAGAATTTAAACAGGAACAAAAATGTGCAATTTTTTGCAGTTCTATGCGAGCCATACGCACGTTTGAGGCGTCTGGAGACGCGTCTCGGCGCGGGCCAGCTAGCTATAGCGTTTTTAGAATTTAAACAGGAACAAAAATGTGCAATTTTTTGCAGTTCTATGCGAGCCAGACGCACGTTTGAGGCGTCTGGAGACGCGTCTCGGCGCGGGCCAGCTAGCTATAGCGTTTTTAGAATTTAGCCAGGAACAAAAATGTGCAATTTTTTGCAGTTCTATGCGAGCCAGACGCACGTTTGAGGCGTCTGGAGACGCGTCTCGGCGCGGGCCAGCTAGCTATAGCGTTTTTAGAATTTAGCCAGGAACAAAAAGGTGCAATTTTTGCAGTTCTATGCGAGCCAGACGCACGTTTGAGGCGTCTGGAGACGCGTCTCGGCGCGGGCCAGCTAGCTATAGCGTTTTTAGAATTTAGCCAGGAACAAAAATGTGCAATTTTATGCAGTTCTATGCGAGCCAGACGCACGTTTGAGGCGTCTGGAGACGCGTCTCGGCGCGGGCCAGCTAGCTAAAGCGTTTTTAGAATTTAGCCAGGAACAAAAATGTGCAATTTTTTGCAGTTCTATGCGAGCCAGACGCACGTTTGAGGCGTCTGGAGACGCGTCTCGACGTGGGCCAGCTAGCTATAGCGTTTTTAGAATTTAGCCAGGAACAAAAATGTGCAATTTTTTGCAGTTCTATGCGAGCCAGACGCACGTTTGAGGCGTCTGGAGACGCGTCTCGGCGCGGGCCAGCTAGCTATAGCGTTTTTAGAATTTAGCCAGGAACAAAAATGTGCAATTTTTTGCAGTTCTATGCGAGCCAGACGCACGTTTGAGGCGTCTGGAGACGCGTCTCGGCGCGGGCCAGCTAGCTATAGCGTTTTTAGAATTTAGCCAGGAACAAAAATGTGCATTTTTTTGCAGTTCTATGCGAGCCAGACGCACGTTTGAGGCGTCTGGAGACGCGTCTCGGCGCGGGCCAGCTAGCTATAGCGTTTTTAGAATTTAGCCAGGAACAAAAATGTGCAATTTTTTGCAGTTCTATGCGAGCCAGACGCACGTTTGAGGCGTCTGGAGACGCGTCTCGGCGCGGGCCAGCTAGCTATAGCGTTTTTAGAATTTAGCCAGGAACAAAAATGTGCAATTTTTGCAGTTCTATGCGAGCCAGACGCACGTTTGAGGCGTCTGGAGACGCGTCTCGGCGCGGGCCAGCTAGCTATAGCGTTTTTAGAATTTAGCCAGGAACAAAAATGTGCAATTTTATGCAGTTCTATGCGAGCCAGACGCACGTTTGAGGCGTCTGGAGACGCGTCTCGGCGCGGGCCAGCTAGCTAAAGCGTTTTTAGAATTTAGCCAGGAACAAAAATGTGCAATTTTTTGCAGTTCTATGCGAGCCAGACGCACGTTTGAGGCGTCTGGAGACGCGTCTCGACGCGGGCCAGCTAGCTATAGCGTTTTTAGAATTTAGCCAGGAACAAAAATGTGCAATTTTTTGCAGTTCTATGCGAGCCAGACGCACGTTTGAGGCGTCTGGAGACGCGTCTCGGCGCGGGCCAGCTAGCTATAGCGTTTTTAGAATTTAGCCAGGAACAAAAATGTGCAATTTTTTGCAGTTCTATGCGAGCCAGACGCACGTTTGAGGCGTCTGGAGACGCGTCTCGGCGCGGGCCAGCTAGCTATAGCGATTTTAGAATTTAGCCACGAATAAAAATGTGCAATCTTTTGCTGTTCTATACGAGCCAGACGCACGTTTGAGGCGTCTGGAGACGCGTCTCGGCGCGGGCCAGCTAGCTATAGCGTTTTTAGAATTTAGCCAGGAACAAAAATGTGCAATTTTTTGCAGTTCTATGCGAGCCAGACGCACGTTTGAGGCGTCTGGAGACGCGTCTCGGCGCGGGCCAGCTAGCTATAGCGTATTTAGAATTAAGCCAGGAACAAAAATGTGCAATTTTTTGCAGTTCTATGCGAGCCAGACGCACGTTTGAGGCGTCTGGAGACGCGTCTCGGCGCGGGCCAGCTAGCTATAGCGATTTTAGAATTTAGCCACGAATAAAAATGTGCAATCTTTTGCAGTTCTATACGAGCCAGACGCACGTTTGAGGCGTCTGGAGACGCGTCTCGGCGCGGGCCAGCTAGCTATAGCGTTTTTAGAATTTAGCCAGGACCAAAAATGTGCAATTATTTGCAGTTCTATGCGAGCCAGACGCACGTTTGAGGCGTCTGGAGACGCGTCTCGGCGCGGGCCAGCTAGCTATAGCGTTTTTAGAATTTAGCCAGGAACAAAAATGTGCAATTTTTTGTAGTTCTATGCGAGCCAGACGCACGTTTGAGGCGTCTGGAGACGCGTCGCGGCGCGGGCCAGCTAGCTATCGCGTTTTCAGAAGTTAGCCAGGAACAAAAATGTGCAATTTTTTGCAGTTCTATGAGAGCCAGCCGCACGTTTGAGGCGTCTGGAGACGCGTCTCGGCGCGGGCCAGCTAGCTATAGCGTTTGTAGAATTTAGCCAGGAACAAAAATGTGTAATTTTTTGCAGTTCTATGCGAGCCAGACGCACGTTTGAGGCGTCTGGAGACGCGTCTCGGCGCGGGCCAGCTAGCTATAGCGTTTTTAGAATTTAGCCAGGAACAAAAATGTGCAATTTTATGCAGTTCTATGCGAGCCAGACGCACGTTTGAGGCGTCTGGAGACGCGTCTCGACGCGGGCCAGCAAGTTATAGCTTTTTTAGAATTTAGCCAGGAACAAAAATGTGCAATTTTTTGCAGTTCTATGCGAGCCAGACGCACGTTTGAGGCGTCTGGAGACGCGTCTCGGCGCGGGCCAGCTAGCTATAGCGTTTTTAGAATTTAGCCAGGAACAAAAATGTGCAATTTTTTGCAGTTCTATGCGAGCCAGACGCACGTTTGAGGCGTCTGGAGACGCGTCTCGGCGCGGGCCAGCTAGCTATAGGGTTTCCTCCCCACTCGCGCGCACTGCGGTGTTTATTATATCGCTGCGTATTGTTAATTCGGAATTCGCGTTGTGTGTTTATTTTAAGGCTTGTGAATTGTTCCTAGTGGTGCTATAGTGTAGTAAGTGCGTGTTTTGTAAGTTTTTCAAAGTGTCTGTTCATTTATTTACAGGTAATTAGTCAATTTCTCCAGCTTTCGGTAAGTGCATTTATTTTTCTTGTGTGTGGGTAACGCGAAATAACTTAATCGATTGATATCTATTTGTTTAGTTCTTTTGATATTTTTAATTCATCCGTGTTGTTATAAAGTAATTCATGATGTCAACAAATGATGACCCTCCAGATCGTGGCGGAGATATATTTCGTCGAAATACAAAAACCCAAAGGTCGCCCGTGGCGACCTCCGCTAATTCGAAACGCTTGTTCAGCGAAATGTCTCCATCATAAATTTCGCCCGATGATAGGTCAAAACGGGTTCATCCAACTTTCGAAACCGTGGAAAAATCCTCGCCGATTTTAAATATCAGTAATGTGAGCAATACCGATTACTGCGACTTAGTTTCCGAGGCGTCAGCCTACCTGTCAAAAATTAACGACTTAGTCAATGATCAGGGCTCTCGCATTAACGTAGCAAATAAATCTGCCATTATGGATATGACTCAGCGTGTCACGGCCATCGTTTCTATGCTGGCCATAAAATCATCATGCAACGAAACGAAGTTAGCCAATACGGAACGCGAATTAGAAAAAATCAAGTCGAATAACTATGTCAATCCCAATCCTGTCAATAATAATAATAACAATTGTAAAATTTCGTATGCGGACTCGTTGAAACTACGCTTGCCAAAAGTAGCTCCAGCAATTATGGAATCCCGTCCACCATTGCCGTGTGTGGTGGCTTATCCGACCGCAGCTCGATCAGCTGATTATAGCACTTCGTCCGCGACAAAACAAGCGCTTATGAAAGCAATTAAGCCCTGTGATGACGGTTTTCAAACTGTAGGCGTGAAAAAAACCGCGAAATCAGGTGTTGTTCTACGTGTCGCTAGTGAACATCAGCTTAAAAAATTGGAATCCGTGGACGCAATTAAGGCCGCTGGTTAACGACTAGAAAAACCAAAAGGTAGACGCCCTCGAGTATTAGTTAAGGATGTACCATCTTCAATGGATGATGGCGCTTTTCTGATCGCGCTATACCGCCAAAATATTAAAGATGAGCTTCAAATGAAAGAGGATGACTTTATTAAGTCTACTAAAATTATCCGTAGGCGCTCGTTAGGCAACGGTCGTAAGTGGATAGGCATCGAGTTAGATTCCGCAGTACGTAAACACTTAGTTTCTACCAAGGATAAATTATTTATTGATTGGGCTACCTGCCGCTTTATTGACGATGTTGAAGTCGTTCGGTGCTTACATTGTCAACAGTTCGGTCACGTTAAGAAACACTGCGTTAATAAAGAACCGACTTGTGACTAACACGTTTGAGGCGTCTGGAGACGCGTCTCGGCGCGGGCCAGCTAGCTATAGCGTTTTTAGAATTTAGCCAGGAACAAAAATGTGCAATTTTTTGCAGTTCTATGCGAGCCAGACGCACGTTTGAGGCGTCTGGAGACGCGTCTCGGCGCGAGCCAGCTAGCTATAGCGTTTTTAGAATCTAGCCAGGAACAAAAATGTGCATTTTTTTGCAGTTCTATGCGAGCCAGACGCACGTTTGAGGCGTCTGGAGACGCGTCTCGACGCGGGCCAGCAAGTTATAGCGTTTTTAGAATTTAGCCAGGAACAAAAATGTGCAATTTTTTGCAGTACTATGCGAGCCAGACGCACGTTTGAGGCGTCTGGAGACGCGTCTCGGCGCGGGCCAGCTAGCTATAGCGTTTTTTGAATTTAGCCAGGAACAAAAATGTGCAATTTTTTGCAGTTCTATGCGAGCCAGACGCACGTTTGAGGCGTCTGGAGACGCGTCTCGGCGCGGGCCAGCTAGCTATAGCGTTTTTAGAATTTAGCCAGGAACAAAAATGTGCAATTAATTGCAGTTCTTTGCGAGCCAGGAGCACGTTTGAGGCGCCTGGAGACGCATCTGGAGACGCGTCGTGGCGCGGGCCAGCTAGCTATCGCGTTTTCAGAAGTTAGCCAGGAACAAAAATGTGCAATTTTTTGCAGTTCTATGAGAGCCAGCCGCACGTTTGAGGCGTCTGGAGACGCGTTTCGGCGCGGGCCAGCTAGCTATAGCGTTATTAGAATTTAGCCGGGAACAAAAATGTGCAATTTTTTGCAGTTCTATGCGAGCCAGACGCACGTTTGAGGCGTCTGGAGAAGCGTCTCGGCGCGGGCCAGCTAGCTGTAGCGTTTTTAGAATTTAGCCAGGAACAAAAATGCGCAATTTTTTGCAGTTCTATGCGAGCCAGACGCACGTTTGAGGCGTCTGGAGACGCGTCTCGGCGCGGGCCAGCTAGCTATAGCGTTTTTAGAATTTAGCCAGGAACAAAAATGTGACATTTTTTGCAGTTCCATGCGAGCCAGACGCACGTTTGAGGCGTCTGGAGACGCGTCTCGGCGCGGGCCAGCTAGCTATAGCGATTTTAGAATTTAGCCACGAACAAAAATGTGCAATCTTTTGCAGTTCTATACGAGCCAGACGCACGTTTGAGGCGTCTGGAGACGCGTCTCGGCGCGGGCCAGCTAGCTATAGCGTTTTCAGAATTCAGCCAGGAACAAAAATGTGCAATTCTTTGCAGTTCTTTGCGAGCCAGCAGCACGTTTGAGGCGTCTGGAGACGCGTCTCGGCGCGGGCCAGCTAGCTATAGCGTTTTTAGAATTTAAACAGGAACAAAAATGTGCAATTTTTTGCAGTTCTATGCGAGCCATACGCACGTTTGAGGCGTCTGGAGACGCGTCTCGGCGCGGGCCAGCTAGCTATAGCGTTTTTAGAATTTAAACAGGAACAAAAATGTGCAATTTTTTGCAGTTCTATGCGAGCCAGACGCACGTTTGAGGCGTCTGGAGACGCGTCTCGGCGCGGGCCAGCTAGCTATAGCGTTTTTAGAATTTAGCCAGGAACAAAAATGTGCAATTTTTTGCAGTTCTATGCGAGCCAGACGCACGTTTGAGGCGTCTGGAGACGCGTCTCGGCGCGGGCCAGCTAGCTATAGGGTTTCCTCCCCACTCGCGCGCACTGCGGTGTTTATTATATCGCTGCGTATTGTAAATTCGGAATTCGCGTTGTGTGTTTATTTTAAGGCTTGTGAATTGTTCCTAGTGGTGCTATAGTGTAGTAAGTGCGTGTTTTGTAAGTTTTTCAAAGTGTCTGTTCATTTATTTACAGGTAATTAGTCAATTTCTCCAGCTTTCGGTAAGTGCATTTATTTTTCTTGTGTGTGGGTAACGCGAAATAACTTAATCGATTGATATCTATTTGTTTAGTTCTTTTGATATTTTTAATTCATCCGTGTTGTTATAAAGTAATTCATGATGTCAACAAATGATGACCCTCCAGATCGTGGCGGAGATATATTTCGTCGAAATACAAAAACCCAAAGGTCGCCCGTGGCGACCTCCGCTAATTCGAAACGCTTGTTCAGCGAAATGTCTCCATCATAAATTTCGCCCGATGATAGGTCAAAACGGGTTCATCCAACTTTCGAAACCGTGGAAAAATCCTCGCCGATTTTAAATATCAGTAATGTGAGCAATACCGATTACTGCGACTTAGTTTCCGAGGCGTCAGCCTACCTGTCAAAAATTAACGACTTAGTCAATGATCAGGGCTCTCGCATTAACGTAGCAAATAAATCTGCCATTATGGATATGACTCAGCGTGTCACGGCCATCGTTTCTATGCTGGCCATAAAATCATCATGCAACGAAACGAAGTTAGCCAATACGGAACGCGAATTAGAAAAAATCAAGTCGAATAACTATGTCAATCCCAATCCTGTCAATAATAATAATAACAATTGTAAAATTTCGTATGCGGACTCGTTGAAACTACGCTTGCCAAAAGTAGCTCCAGCAATTATGGAATCCCGTCCACCATTGCCGTGTGTGGTGGCTTATCCGACCGCAGCTCGATCAGCTGATTATAGCACTTCGTCCGCGACAAAACAAGCGCTTATGAAAGCAATTAAGCCCTGTGATGACGGTTTTCAAACTGTAGGCGTGAAAAAAACCGCGAAATCAGGTGTTGTTCTACGTGTCGCTAGTGAACATCAGCTTAAAAAATTGGAATCCGTGGACGCAATTAAGGCCGCTGGTTAACGACTAGAAAAACCAAAAGGTAGACGCCCTCGAGTATTAGTTAAGGATGTACCATCTTCAATGGATGATGGCGCTTTTCTGATCGCGCTATACCGCCAAAATATTAAAGATGAGCTTCAAATGAAAGAGGATGACTTTATTAAGTCTACTAAAATTATCCGTAGGCGCTCGTTAGGCAACGGTCGTAAGTGGATAGGCATCGAGTTAGATTCCGCAGTACGTAAACACTTAGTTTCTACCAAGGATAAATTATTTATTGATTGGGCTACCTGCCGCTTTATTGACGATGTTGAAGTCGTTCGGTGCTTACATTGTCAACAGTTCGGTCACGTTAAGAAACACTGCGTTAATAAAGAACCGACTTGTGACTAACACGTTTGAGGCGTCTGGAGACGCGTCTCGGCGCGGGCCAGCTAGCTATAGCGTTTTTAGAATTTAGCCAGGAACAAAAATGTGCAATTTTTTGCAGTTCTATGCGAGCCAGACGCACGTTTGAGGCGTCTGGAGACGCGTCTCGGCGCGAGCCAGCTAGCTATAGCGTTTTTAGAATCTAGCCAGGAACAAAAATGTGCATTTTTTTGCAGTTCTATGCGAGCCAGACGCACGTTTGAGGCGTCTGGAGACGCGTCTCGACGCGGGCCAGCAAGTTATAGCGTTTTTAGAATTTAGCCAGGAACAAAAATGTGCAATTTTTTGCAGTACTATGCGAGCCAGACGCACGTTTGAGGCGTCTGGAGACGCGTCTCGGCGCGGGCCAGCTAGCTATAGCGTTTTTTGAATTTAGCCAGGAACAAAAATGTGCAATTTTTTGCAGTTCTATGCGAGCCAGACGCACGTTTGAGGCGTCTGGAGACGCGTCTCGGCGCGGACCAGCTAGCTATAGCGTTTTTAGAATTTAGCCAGGAACAAAAATGTGCAATTAATTGCAGTTCTTTGCGAGCCAGGAGCACGTTTGAGGCGCCTGGAGACGCATCTGGAGACGCGTCGTGGCGCGGGCCAGCTAGCTATCGCGTTTTCAGAAGTTAGCCAGGAACAAAAATGTGCAATTTTTTGCAGTTCTATGAGAGCCAGCCGCACGTTTGAGGCGTCTGGAGACGCGTTTCGGCGCGGGCCAGCTAGCTATAGCGTTATTAGAATTTAGCCGGGAACAAAAATGTGCAATTTTTTGCAGTTCTATGCGAGCCAGACGCACGTTTGAGGCGTCTGGAGAAGCGTCTCGGCGCGGGCCAGCTAGCTGTAGCGTTTTTAGAATTTAGCCAGGAACAAAAATGCGCAATTTTTTGCAGTTCTATGCGAGCCAGACGCACGTTTGAGGCGTCTGGAGACGCGTCTCGGCGCGGGCCAGCTAGCTATAGCGTTTTTAGAATTTAGCCAGGAACAAAAATGTGACATTTTTTGCAGTTCTATGCGAGCCAGACGCACGTTTGAGGCGTCTGGAGACGCGTCTCGGCGCGGGCCAGCTAGCTATAGCGATTTTAGAATTTAGCCACGAACAAAAATGTGCAATCTTTTGCAGTTCTATACGAGCCAGACGCACGTTTGAGGCGTCTGGAGACGCGTCTCGGCGCGGGCCAGCTAGCTATAGCGTTTTCAGAATTCAGCCAGGAACAAAAATGTGCAATTCTTTGCAGTTCTTTGCGAGCCAGCAGCACGTTTGAGGCGTCTGGAGACGCGTCTCGGCGCGGGCCAGCTAGCTATAGCGTTTTTAGAATTTAAACAGGAACAAAAATGTGCAATTTTTTGCAGTTCTATGCGAGCCAGACGCACGTTTGAGGCGTCTGGAGACGCGTCTCGGCGCGGGCCAGCTAGCTATAGCGTTTTTAGAATTTAGCCAGGAACAAAAATGTGCAATTTTTTGCAGTTCTATGCGAGCCAGACGCACGTTTGAGGCGTCTGGAGACGCGTCTCGGCGCGGGCCAGCTAGCAATAGGGTTCCCTCCCCACTCGCGCGCACTGCGGTGTTTATTATATCGCTGCGTATTGTAAATTCGGAATTCGCGTTGTGTGTTTATTTTAAGGCTTGTGAATTGTTCCTAGCGGTGCTATAGTGTAGTAAGTGCGTGTTTTGTAAGTTTTTCAAAGTGTCTGTTCATTTATTTACAGGTAATTAGTCAATTTCTCCAGCTTTCGGTAAGTGCATTTATTTTTCTTGTGTGTGGGTAACGCGAAATAACTTAATCGATTGATATCTATTTGTTTAGTTCTTTTGATATTTTTAATTCATCCGTGTTGTTATAAAGTAATTCATGATGTCAACAAATGATGACCCTCCAGATCGTGGCGGAGATATATTTCGTCGAAATACAAAAACCCAAAGGTCGCCCGTGGCGACCTCCGCTAATTCGAAACGCTTGTTCAGCGAAATGTCTCCATCATAAATTTCGCCCGATGATAGGTCAAAACGGGTTCATCCAACTTTCGAAACCGTGGAAAAATCCTCGCCGATTTTAAATATCAGTAATGTGAGCAATACCGATTACTGCGACTTAGTTTCCGAGGCGTCAGCCTACCTGTCAAAAATTAACGACTTAGTCAATGATCAGGGCTCTCGCATTAACGTAGCAAATAAATCTGCCATTATGGATATGACTCAGCGTGTCACGGCCATCGTTTCTATGCTGGCCATAAAATCATCATGCAACGAAACGAAGTTAGCCAATACGGAACGCGAATTAGAAAAAATCAAGTCGAATAACTATGTCAATCCCAATCCTGTCAATAATAATAATAACAATTGTAAAATTTCGTATGCGGACTCGTTGAAACTACGCTTGCCAAAAGTAGCTCCAGCAATTATGGAATCCCGTCCACCATTGCCGTGTGTGGTGGCTTATCCGACCGCAGCTCGATCAGCTGATTATAGCACTTCGTCCGCGACAAAACAAGCGCTTATGAAAGCAATTAAGCCCTGTGATGACGGTTTTCAAACTGTAGGCGTGAAAAAAACCGCGAAATCAGGTGTTGTTCTACGTGTCGCTAGTGAACATCAGCTTAAAAAATTGGAATCCGTGGACGCAATTAAGGCCGCTGGTTAACGACTAGAAAAACCAAAAGGTAGACGCCCTCGAGTATTAGTTAAGGATGTACCATCTTCAATGGATGATGGCGCTTTTCTGATCGCGCTATACCGCCAAAATATTAAAGATGAGCTTCAAATGAAAGAGGATGACTTTATTAAGTCTACTAAAATTATCCGTAGGCGCTCGTTAGGCAACGGTCGTAAGTGGATAGGCATCGAGTTAGATTCCGCAGTACGTAAACACTTAGTTTCTACCAAGGATAAATTATTTATTGATTGGGCTACCTGCCGCTTTATTGACGATGTTGAAGTCGTTCGGTGCTTACATTGTCAACAGTTCGGTCACGTTAAGAAACACTGCGTTAATAAAGAACCGACTTGTGACTAACACGTTTGAGGCGTCTGGAGACGCGTCTCGGCGCGGGCCAGCTAGCTATAGCGTTTTTAGAATTTAGCCAGGAACAAAAATGTGCAATTTTTTGCAGTTCTATGCGAGCCAGACGCACGTTTGAGGCGTCTGGAGACGCGTCTCGGCGCGGGCCAGCTAGCTATAGCGTTTTCAGAATTCAGCCAGGAACAAAAATGTGCAATTCTTTGCAGTTCTTTGCGAGCCAGCAGCACGTTTGAGGCGTCTGGAGACGCGTCTCGGCGCGGGCCAGCTAGCTATAGCGTTTTTAGAATTTAGCCAGGAACAAAAATGTGCAATTTTTTGCAGTTCTATGCGAGCCAGACGCACATTTGAGGCGTCTGGAGACGCGTCTCGGCGCGGGCCAGCTAGCTATAGCGATTTTAGAATTTAGCCACGAATAAAAATGTGCAATCTTTTGCAGTTCTATACGAGCCAGACGCACGTTTGAGGCGTCTGGAGACGCGCCGCGGCGCGGGCCAGCTAGCTATAGCGTTTTTAGAATTGAGCCAGGAACAAAAATGTGCAATTTTTTGCAGTTCTATGCGAGCCAGACGCACGTTTGAGGCGTCTGGAGACGCGTCTCGGCGCGGGCCAGCTAGCTATAGCGTTTTTAGAATTTAGCCAGGAACAAAAAGGTGCAACTTTTGCAGTTCTATGCGAGCCAGACGCACGTTTGAGGCGTCTGGAGACGCGTCTCGGCGCGGGCCAGCTAGCTATAGCGTTTTTAGAATTTAGCCAGGAACAAAAATGTGCAATTTTATGCAGTTCTATGCGAGCCAGACGCACGTTTGAGGCGTCTGGAGACGCGTCTCGGCGCGGGCCAGCTAGCTAAAGCGTTTTTAGAATTTAGCCAGGAACAAAAATGTGCAATTTTTTGCAGTTCTATGCGAGCCAGACGCACGTTTGAGGCGTCTGGAGACGCGTCTCGACGCGGGCCAGCTAGCTATAGCGTTTTTAGAATTTAGCCAGGAACAAAAATGTGCAATTTTTTGCAGTTCTATGCGAGCCAGACGCACGTTTGAGGCGTCTGGAGACGCGTCTCGGCGCGGGCCAGCTAGCTATAGCGTTTTTAGAATTTAGCCAGGAACAAAAATGTGCAATTTTTTGCAGTTCTATGCGAGCCAGACGCACGTTTGAGGCGTCTGGAGACGCGTCTCGGCGCGGGCCAGCTAGCTATAGCGTTTTTAGAATTTAGCCAGGAACAAAAATGTGCATTTTTTTGCAGTTCTATGCGAGCCAGACGCACGTTTGAGGCGTCTGGAGACGCGTCTCGGCGCGGGCCAGCTAGCTATAGCGTTTTTAGAATTTAGCCAGGAACAAAAATGTGCAATTTTTTGCAGTTCTATGCGAGCCAGACGCACGTTTGAGGCGTCTGGAGACGCGTCTCGGCGCGGGCCAGCTAGCTATAGCGTTTTTAGAATTTAGCCAGGAACAAAAATGTGCAATTTTTGCAGTTCTATGCGAGCCAGACGCACGTTTGAGGCGTCTGGAGACGCGTCTCGGCGCGGGCCAGCTAGCTATAGCGTTTTTAGAATTTAGCCAGGAACAAAAATGTGCAATTTTATGCAGTTCTATGCGAGCCAGACGCACGTTTGAGGCGTCTGGAGACGCGTCTCGGCGCGGGCCAGCTAGCTAAAGCGTTTTTAGAATTTAGCCAGGAACAAAAATGTGCAATTTTTGCAGTTCTATGCGAGCCAGACGCACGTTTGAGGCGTCTGGAGACGCGTCTCGACGCGGGCCAGCTAGCTATAGCGTTTTTAGAATTTAGCCAGGAACAAAAATGTGCAATTTTTTGCAGTTCTATGCGAGCCAGACGCACGTTTGAGGCGTCTGGAGACGCGTCTCGGCGCGGGCCAGCTAGCTATAGCGTTTTTAGAATTTAGCCAGGAACAAAAATGTGCAATTTTTTGCAGTTCTATGCGAGCCAGACGCACGTTTGAGGCGTCTGGAGACGCGTCTCGGCGCGGGCCAGCTAGCTATAGCGATTTTAGAATTTAGCCACGAATAAAAATGTGCAATCTTTTGCTGTTCTATACGAGCCAGACGCACGTTTGAGGCGTTTGGAGACGCGTCTCGGCGCGGGCCAGCTAGCTATAGCGTTTTTAGAATTTAGCCAGGAACAAAAATGTGCAATTTTTTGCAGTTCTATGCGAGCCAGACGCACGTTTGAGGCGTCTGGAGACGCGTCTCGGCGCGGGCCAGCTAGCTATAGCGTATTTAGAATTAAGCCAGGAACAAAAATGTGCAATTTTTTGCAGTTCTATGCGAGCCAGACGCACGTTTGAGGCGTCTGGAGACGCGTCTCGGCGCGGGCCAGCTAGCTATAGCGATTTTAGAATTTAGCCACGAATAAAAATGTGCAATCTTTTGCAGTTCTATACGAGCCAGACGCACGTTTGAGGCGTCTGGAGACGCGTCTCGGCGCGGGCCAGCTAGCTATAGCGTTTTTAGAATTTAGCCAGGACCAAAAATGTGCAATTATTTGCAGTTCTATGCGAGCCAGACGCACGTTTGAGGCGTCTGGAGACGCGTCTCGGCGCGGGCCAGCTAGCTATAGCGTTTTTAGAATTTAGCCAGGAACAAAAATGTGCAATTTTTTGTAGTTCTATGCGAGCCAGACGCACGTTTGAGGCGTCTGGAGACGCGTCGCGGCGCGGGCCAGCTAGCTATCGCGTTTTCAGAAGTTAGCCAGGAACAAAAATGTGCAATTTTTTGCAGTTCTATGAGAGCCAGCCGCACGTTTGAGGCGTCTGGAGACGCGTCTCGGCGCGGGCCAGCTAGCTATAGCGTTTGTAGAATTTAGCCAGGAACAAAAATGTGTAATTTTTTGCAGTTCTATGCGAGCCAGACGCACGTTTGAGGCGTCTGGAGACGCGTCTCGGCGCGGGCCAGCTAGCTATAGCGTTTTTAGAATTTAGCCAGGAACAAAAATGTGCAATTTTATGCAGTTCTATGCGAGCCAGACGCACGTTTGAGGCGTCTGGAGACGCGTCTCGACGCGGGCCAGCAAGTTATAGCTTTTTTAGAATTTAGCCAGGAACAAAAATGTGCAATTTTTTGCAGTTCTATGCGAGCCAGACGCACGTTTGAGGCGTCTGGAGACGCGTCTCGGCGCGGGCCAGCTAGCTATAGCGTTTTTAGAATTTAGCCAGGAACAAAAATGTGCAATTTTTTGCAGTTCTATGCGAGCCAGACGCACGTTTGAGGCGTCTGGAGACGCGTCTCGGCGCGGGCCAGCTAGCTATAGGGTTTCCTCCCCACTCGCGCGCACTGCGGTGTTTATTATATCGCTGCGTATTGTAAATTCGGAATTCGCGTTGTGTGTTTATTTTAAGGCTTGTGAATTGTTCCTAGTGGTGCTATAGTGTAGTAAGTGCGTGTTTTGTAAGTTTTTCAAAGTGTCTGTTCATTTATTTACAGGTAATTAGTCAATTTCTCCAGCTTTCGGTAAGTGCATTTATTTTTCTTGTGTGTGGGTAACGCGAAATAACTTAATCGATTGATATCTATTTGTTTAGTTCTTTTGATATTTTTAATTCATCCGTGTTGTTATAAAGTAATTCATGATGTCAACAAATGATGACCCTCCAGATCGTGGCGGAGATATATTTCGTCGAAATACAAAAACCCAAAGGTCGCCCGTGGCGACCTCCGCTAATTCGAAACGCTTGTTCAGCGAAATGTCTCCATCATAAATTTCGCCCGATGATAGGTCAAAACGGGTTCATCCAACTTTCGAAACCGTGGAAAAATCCTCGCCGATTTTAAATATCAGTAATGTGAGCAATACCGATTACTGCGACTTAGTTTCCGAGGCGTCAGCCTACCTGTCAAAAATTAACGACTTAGTCAATGATCAGGGCTCTCGCATTAACGTAGCAAATAAATCTGCCATTATGGATATGACTCAGCGTGTCACGGCCATCGTTTCTATGCTGGCCATAAAATCATCATGCAACGAAACGAAGTTAGCCAATACGGAACGCGAATTAGAAAAAATCAAGTCGAATAACTATGTCAATCCCAATCCTGTCAATAATAATAATAACAATTGTAAAATTTCTTATGCGGACTCGTTGAAACTACGCTTGCCAAAAGTAGCTCCAGCAATTATGGAATCCCGTCCACCATTGCCGTGTGTGGTGGCTTATCCGACCGCAGCTCGATCAGCTGATTATAGCACTTCGTCCGCGACAAAACAAGCGCTTATGAAAGCAATTAAGCCCTGTGATGACGGTTTTCAAACTGTAGGCGTGAAAAAAACCGCGAAATCAGGTGTTGTTCTACGTGTCGCTAGTGAACATCAGCTTAAAAAATTGGAATCCGTGGACGCAATTAAGGCCGCTGGTTAACGACTAGAAAAACCAAAAGGTAGACGCCCTCGAGTATTAGTTAAGGATGTACCATCTTCAATGGATGATGGCGCTTTTCTGATCGCGCTATACCGCCAAAATATTAAAGATGAGCTTCAAATGAAAGAGGATGACTTTATTAAGTCTACTAAAATTATCCGTAGGCGCTCGTTAGACAACGGTCGTAAGTGGATAGGCATCGAGTTAGATTCCGCAGTACGTAAACACTTAGTTTCTACCAAGGATAAATTATTTATTGATTGGGCTACCTGCCGCTTTATTGACGATGTTGAAGTCGTTCGGTGCTTACATTGTCAAAAGTTCGGTCACGTTAAGAAACACTGCGTTAATAAAGAACCGACTTGTGACTGACACGTTTGAGGCGTCTGGAGACGCGTCTCGGCGCGGGCCAGCTAGCTATAGCGTTTTTAGAATTTAGCCAGGAACAAAAATGTGCAATTTTTTGCAGTTCTATGCGAGCCAGACGCACGTTTGAGGCGTCTGGAGACGCGTCTCGGCGCGGGCCAGCTAGCTATAGCGATTTTAGAATTAAGCCACGAATAAAAATGTGCAATCTTTTGCAGTTCTATACGAGCCAGACGCACGTTTGAGGCGTCTGGAGACGCGTCTCGGCGCGGGCCAGCTAGCTATAGCGTTTTTAGAATTTAGCCAGGAACAAAAATGTGCAATTTTTTGCAGTTCTATGCGAGCCAGACGCACGTTTGAGGCGTCTGGAGACGCGTCTCGGCACGGGCCAGCTAGCTGTAGCGTTTTTAGAATTTAGCCAGGAACAAAAATGCGCAATTTTTTGCAGTTCTATGCGAGCCAGACGCACGTTTGAGGCGTCTGGAGACGCGTCTCGGCGCGGGCCAGCTAGCTGTAGCGTTTTTAGAATTTAGCCAGGAACAAAAATGCGCAATTTTTTGCAGTTCTATGCGAGCCAGACGCACGTTTGAGGCGTCTGGAGACGCGTCTCGGCGCGGGCCAGCTAGCTATAGCGTTTTTAGAATTTAGCCAGGAACAAAAATGTGACATTTTTTGCAGTTCTATGCGAGCCAGACGCACGTTTGAGGCGTCTGGAGACGCGTCTCGGCGCGGGCCAGCTAGCTATAGCGATTTTAGAATTTAGCCACGAACAAAAATGTGCAATCTTTTGCAGTTCTATACGAGCCAGACGCACGTTTGAGGCGTCTGGAGACGCGTCTCGGCGCGGGCCAGCTAGCTATAGCGTTTTCAGAATTCAGCCAGGAACAAAAATGTGCAATTCTTTGCAGTTCTTTGCGAGCCAGCAGCACGTTTGAGGCGTCTGGAGACGCGTCTCGGCGCGGGCCAGCTAGCTATAGCGTTTTTAGAATTTAAACAGGAACAAAAATGTGCAATTTTTTGCAGTTCTATGCGAGCCATACGCACGTTTGAGGCGTCTGGAGACGCGTCTCGGCGCGGGCCAGCTAGCTATAGCGTTTTTAGAATTTAGCCAGGAACAAAAATGTGCAATTTTTTGCAGTTCTATGCGAGCCAGACGCACGTTTGAGGCGTCTGGAGACGCGTCTCGGCGCGGGCCAGCTAGCAATAGGGTTCCCTCCCCACTCGCGCGCACTGCGGTGTTTATTATATCGCTGCGTATTGTAAATTCGGAAATCGCGTTGTGTGTTTATTTTAAGGCTTGTGAATTGTTCCTAGCGGTGCTATAGTGTAGTAAGTGCGTGTTTTGTAAGTTTTTCAAAGTGTCTGTTCATTTATTTACAGGTAATTAGTCAATTTCTCCAGCTTTCGGTAAGTGCATTTATTTTTCTTGTGTGTGGGTAACGCGAAATAACTTAATCGATTGATATCTATTTGTTTAGTTCTTTTGATATTTTTAATTCATCCGTGTTGTTATAAAGTAATTCATGATGTCAACAAATGATGACCCTCCAGATCGTGGCGGAGATATATTTCGTCGAAATACAAAAACCCAAAGGTCGCCCGTGGCGACCTCCGCTAATTCGAAACGCTTGTTCAGCGAAATGTCTCCATCATAAATTTCGCCCGATGATAGGTCAAAACGGGTTCATCCAACTTTCGAAACCGTGGAAAAATCCTCGCCGATTTTAAATATCAGTAATGTGAGCAATACCGATTACTGCGACTTAGTTTCCGAGGCGTCAGCCTACCTGTCAAAAATTAACGACTTAGTCAATGATCAGGGCTCTCGCATTAACGTAGCAAATAAATCTGCCATTATGGATATGACTCAGCGTGTCACGGCCATCGTTTCTATGCTGGCCATAAAATCATCATGCAACGAAACGAAGTTAGCCAATACGGAACGCGAATTAGAAAAAATCAAGTCGAATAACTATGTCAATCCCAATCCTGTCAATAATAATAATAACAATTGTAAAATTTCGTATGCGGACTCGTTGAAACTACGCTTGCCAAAAGTAGCTCCAGCAATTATGGAATCCCGTCCACCATTGCCGTGTGTGGTGGCTTATCCGACCGCAGCTCGATCAGCTGATTATAGCACTTCGTCCGCGACAAAACAAGCGCTTATGAAAGCAATTAAGCCCTGTGATGACGGTTTTCAAACTGTAGGCGTGAAAAAAACCGCGAAATCAGGTGTTGTTCTACGTGTCGCTAGTGAACATCAGCTTAAAAAATTGGAATCCGTGGACGCAATTAAGGCCGCTGGTTAACGACTAGAAAAACCAAAAGGTAGACGCCCTCGAGTATTAGTTAAGGATGTACCATCTTCAATGGATGATGGCGCTTTTCTGATCGCGCTATACCGCCAAAATATTAAAGATGAGCTTCAAATGAAAGAGGATGACTTTATTAAGTCTACTAAAATTATCCGTAGGCGCTCGTTAGGCAACGGTCGTAAGTGGATAGGCATCGAGTTAGATTCCGCAGTACGTAAACACTTAGTTTCTACCAAGGATAAATTATTTATTGATTGGGCTACCTGCCGCTTTATTGACGATGTTGAAGTCGTTCGGTGCTTACATTGTCAACAGTTCGGTCACGTTAAGAAACACTGCGTTAATAAAGAACCGACTTGTGACTAACACGTTTGAGGCGTCTGGAGACGCGTCTCGGCGCGGGCCAGCTAGCTATAGCGTTTTTAGAATTTAGCCAGGAACAAAAATGTGCAATTTTTTGCAGTTCTATGCGAGCCAGACGCACGTTTGAGGCGTCTGGAGACGCGTCTCGGCGCGAGCCAGCTAGCTATAGCGTTTTTAGAATCTAGCCAGGAACAAAAATGTGCATTTTTTTGCAGTTCTATGCGAGCCAGACGCACGTTTGAGGCGTCTGGAGACGCGTCTCGACGCGGGCCAGCAAGTTATAGCGTTTTTAGAATTTAGCCAGGAACAAAAATGTGCAATTTTTTGCAGTACTATGCGAGCCAGACGCACGTTTGAGGCGTCTGGAGACGCGTCTCGGCGCGGGCCAGCTAGCTATAGCGTTTTTTGAATTTAGCCAGGAACAAAAATGTGCAATTTTTTGCAGTTCTATGCGAGCCAGACGCACGTTTGAGGCGTCTGGAGACGCGTCTCGGCGCGGGCCAGCTAGCTATAGCGTTTTTAGAATTTAGCCAGGAACAAAAATGTGCAATTAATTGCAGTTCTTTGCGAGCCAGGAGCACGTTTGAGGCGCCTGGAGACGCATCTGGAGACGCGTCGTGGCGCGGGCCAGCTAGCTATCGCGTTTTCAGAAGTTAGCCAGGAACAAAAATGTGCAATTTTTTGCAGTTCTATGAGAGCCAGCCGCACGTTTGAGGCGTCTGGAGACGCGTTTCGGCGCGGGCCAGCTAGCTATAGCGTTATTAGAATTTAGCCGGGAACAAAAATGTGCAATTTTTTGCAGTTCTATGCGAGCCAGACGCACGTTTGAGGCGTCTGGAGAAGCGTCTCGGCGCGGGCCAGCTAGCTGTAGCGTTTTTAGAATTTAGCCAGGAACAAAAATGCGCAATTTTTTGCAGTTCTATGCGAGCCAGACGCACGTTTGAGGCGTCTGGAGACGCGTCTCGGCGCGGGCCAGCTAGCTATAGCGTTTTTAGAATTTAGCCAGGAACAAAAATGTGACATTTTTTGCAGTTCCATGCGAGCCAGACGCACGTTTGAGGCGTCTGGAGACGCGTCTCGGCGCGGGCCAGCTAGCTATAGCGATTTTAGAATTTAGCCACGAACAAAAATGTGCAATCTTTTGCAGTTCTATACGAGCCAGACGCACGTTTGAGGCGTCTGGAGACGCGTCTCGGCGCGGGCCAGCTAGCTATAGCGTTTTCAGAATTCAGCCAGGAACAAAAATGTGCAATTCTTTGCAGTTCTTTGCGAGCCAGCAGCACGTTTGAGGCGTCTGGAGACGCGTCTCGGCGCGGGCCAGCTAGCTATAGCGTTTTTAGAATTTAAACAGGAACAAAAATGTGCAATTTTTTGCAGTTCTATGCGAGCCAGACGCACGTTTGAGGCGTCTGGAGACGCGTCTCGGCGCGGGCCAGCTAGCTATAGCGTTTTTAGAATTTAGCCAGGAACAAAAATGTGCAATTTTTTGCAGTTCTATGCGAGCCAGACGCACGTTTGAGGCGTCTGGAGACGCGTCTCGGCGCGGGCCAGCTAGCTATAGGGTTTCCTCCCCACTCGCGCGCACTGCGGTGTTTATTATATCGCTGCGTATTGTAAATTCGGAATTCGCGTTGTGTGTTTATTTTAAGGCTTGTGAATTGTTCCTAGTGGTGCTATAGTGTAGTAAGTGCGTGTTTTGTAAGTTTTTCAAAGTGTCTGTTCATTTATTTACAGGTAATTAGTCAATTTCTCCAGCTTTCGGTAAGTGCATTTATTTTTCTTGTGTGTGGGTAACGCGAAATAACTTAATCGATTGATATCTATTTGTTTAGTTCTTTTGATATTTTTAATTCATCCGTGTTGTTATAAAGTAATTCATGATGTCAACAAATGATGACCCTCCAGATCGTGGCGGAGATATATTTCGTCGAAATACAAAAACCCAAAGGTCGCCCGTGGCGACCTCCGCTAATTCGAAACGCTTGTTCAGCGAAATGTCTCCATCATAAATTTCGCCCGATGATAGGTCAAAACGGGTTCATCCAACTTTCGAAACCGTGGAAAAATCCTCGCCGATTTTAAATATCAGTAATGTGAGCAATACCGATTACTGCGACTTAGTTTCCGAGGCGTCAGCCTACCTGTCAAAAATTAACGACTTAGTCAATGATCAGGGCTCTCGCATTAACGTAGCAAATAAATCTGCCATTATGGATATGACTCAGCGTGTCACGGCCATCGTTTCTATGCTGGCCATAAAATCATCATGCAACGAAACGAAGTTAGCCAATACGGAACGCGAATTAGAAAAAATCAAGTCGAATAACTATGTCAATCCCAATCCTGTCAATAATAATAATAACAATTGTAAAATTTCGTATGCGGACTCGTTGAAACTACGCTTGCCAAAAGTAGCTCCAGCAATTATGGAATCCCGTCCACCATTGCCGTGTGTGGTGGCTTATCCGACCGCAGCTCGATCAGCTGATTATAGCACTTCGTCCGCGACAAAACAAGCGCTTATGAAAGCAATTAAGCCCTGTGATGACGGTTTTCAAACTGTAGGCGTGAAAAAAACCGCGAAATCAGGTGTTGTTCTACGTGTCGCTAGTGAACATCAGCTTAAAAAATTGGAATCCGTGGACGCAATTAAGGCCGCTGGTTAACGACTAGAAAAACCAAAAGGTAGACGCCCTCGAGTATTAGTTAAGGATGTACCATCTTCAATGGATGATGGCGCTTTTCTGATCGCGCTATACCGCCAAAATATTAAAGATGAGCTTCAAATGAAAGAGGATGACTTTATTAAGTCTACTAAAATTATCCGTAGGCGCTCGTTAGGCAACGGTCGTAAGTGGATAGGCATCGAGTTAGATTCCGCAGTACGTAAACACTTAGTTTCTACCAAGGATAAATTATTTATTGATTGGGCTACCTGCCGCTTTATTGACGATGTTGAAGTCGTTCGGTGCTTACATTGTCAACAGTTCGGTCACGTTAAGAAACACTGCGTTAATAAAGAACCGACTTGTGACTAACACGTTTGAGGCGTCTGGAGACGCGTCTCGGCGCGGGCCAGCTAGCTATAGCGTTTTTAGAATTTAGCCAGGAACAAAAATGTGCAATTTTTTGCAGTTCTATGCGAGCCAGACGCACGTTTGAGGCGTCTGGAGACGCGTCTCGGCGCGAGCCAGCTAGCTATAGCGTTTTTAGAATCTAGCCAGGAACAAAAATGTGCATTTTTTTGCAGTTCTATGCGAGCCAGACGCACGTTTGAGGCGTCTGGAGACGCGTCTCGACGCGGGCCAGCAAGTTATAGCGTTTTTAGAATTTAGCCAGGAACAAAAATGTGCAATTTTTTGCAGTACTATGCGAGCCAGACGCACGTTTGAGGCGTCTGGAGACGCGTCTCGGCGCGGGCCAGCTAGCTATAGCGTTTTTTGAATTTAGCCAGGAACAAAAATGTGCAATTTTTTGCAGTTCTATGCGAGCCAGACGCACGTTTGAGGCGTCTGGAGACGCGTCTCGGCGCGGACCAGCTAGCTATAGCGTTTTTAGAATTTAGCCAGGAACAAAAATGTGCAGTTAATTGCAGTTCTTTGCGAGCCAGGAGCACGTTTGAGGCGCCTGGAGACGCATCTGGAGACGCGTCGTGGCGCGGGCCAGCTAGCTATCGCGTTTTCAGAAGTTAGCCAGGAACAAAAATGTGCAATTTTTTGCAGTTCTATGAGAGCCAGCCGCACGTTTGAGGCGTCTGGAGACGCGTTTCGGCGCGGGCCAGCTAGCTATAGCGTTATTAGAATTTAGCCGGGAACAAAAATGTGCAATTTTTTGCAGTTCTATGCGAGCCAGACGCACGTTTGAGGCGTCTGGAGAAGCGTCTCGGCGCGGGCCAGCTAGCTGTAGCGTTTTTAGAATTTAGCCAGGAACAAAAATGCGCAATTTTTTGCAGTTCTATGCGAGCCAGACGCACGTTTGAGGCGTCTGGAGACGCGTCTCGGCGCGGGCCAGCTAGCTATAGCGTTTTTAGAATTTAGCCAGGAACAAAAATGTGACATTTTTTGCAGTTCTATGCGAGCCAGACGCACGTTTGAGGCGTCTGGAGACGCGTCTCGGCGCGGGCCAGCTAGCTATAGCGATTTTAGAATTTAGCCAGGAACAAAAATGTGCAATCTTTTGCAGTTCTATACGAGCCAGACGCACGTTTGAGGCGTCTGGAGACGCGTCTCGGCGCGGGCCAGCTAGCTATAGCGTTTTCAGAATTCAGCCAGGAACAAAAATGTGCAATTCTTTGCAGTTCTTTGCGAGCCAGCAGCACGTTTGAGGCGTCTGGAGACGCGTCTCGGCGCGGGCCAGCTAGCTATAGCGTTTTTAGAATTTAAACAGGAACAAAAATGTGCAATTTTTTGCAGTTCTATGCGAGCCAGACGCACGTTTGAGGCGTCTGGAGACGCGTCTCGGCGCGGGCCAGCTAGCTATAGCGTTTTTAGAATTTAGCCAGGAACAAAAATGTGCAATTTTTTGCAGTTCTATGCGAGCCAGACGCACGTTTGAGGCGTCTGGAGACGCGTCTCGGCGCGGGCCAGCTAGCAATAGGGTTCCCTCCCCACTCGCGCGCACTGCGGTGTTTATTATATCGCTGCGTATTGTAAATTCGGAATTCGCGTTGTGTGTTTATTTTAAGGCTTGTGAATTGTTCCTAGCGGTGCTATAGTGTAGTAAGTGCGTGTTTTGTAAGTTTTTCAAAGTGTCTGTTCATTTATTTACAGGTAATTAGTCAATTTCTCCAGCTTTCGGTAAGTGCATTTATTTTTCTTGTGTGTGGGTAACGCGAAATAACTTAATCGATTGATATCTATTTGTTTAGTTCTTTTGATATTTTTAATTCATCCGTGTTGTTATAAAGTAATTCATGATGTCAACAAATGATGACCCTCCAGATCGTGGCGGAGATATATTTCGTCGAAATACAAAAACCCAAAGGTCGCCCGTGGCGACCTCCGCTAATTCGAAACGCTTGTTCAGCGAAATGTCTCCATCATAAATTTCGCCCGATGATAGGTCAAAACGGGTTCATCCAACTTTCGAAACCGTGGAAAAATCCTCGCCGATTTTAAATATCAGTAATGTGAGCAATACCGATTACTGCGACTTAGTTTCCGAGGCGTCAGCCTACCTGTCAAAAATTAACGACTTAGTCAATGATCAGGGCTCTCGCATTAACGTAGCAAATAAATCTGCCATTATGGATATGACTCAGCGTGTCACGGCCATCGTTTCTATGCTGGCCATAAAATCATCATGCAACGAAACGAAGTTAGCCAATACGGAACGCGAATTAGAAAAAATCAAGTCGAATAACTATGTCAATCCCAATCCTGTCAATAATAATAATAACAATTGTAAAATTTCGTATGCGGACTCGTTGAAACTACGCTTGCCAAAAGTAGCTCCAGCAATTATGGAATCCCGTCCACCATTGCCGTGTGTGGTGGCTTATCCGACCGCAGCTCGATCAGCTGATTATAGCACTTCGTCCGCGACAAAACAAGCGCTTATGAAAGCAATTAAGCCCTGTGATGACGGTTTTCAAACTGTAGGCGTGAAAAAAACCGCGAAATCAGGTGTTGTTCTACGTGTCGCTAGTGAACATCAGCTTAAAAAATTGGAATCCGTGGACGCAATTAAGGCCGCTGGTTAACGACTAGAAAAACCAAAAGGTAGACGCCCTCGAGTATTAGTTAAGGATGTACCATCTTCAATGGATGATGGCGCTTTTCTGATCGCGCTATACCGCCAAAATATTAAAGATGAGCTTCAAATGAAAGAGGATGACTTTATTAAGTCTACTAAAATTATCCGTAGGCGCTCGTTAGGCAACGGTCGTAAGTGGATAGGCATCGAGTTAGATTCCGCAGTACGTAAACACTTAGTTTCTACCAAGGATAAATTATTTATTGATTGGGCTACCTGCCGCTTTATTGACGATGTTGAAGTCGTTCGGTGCTTACATTGTCAACAGTTCGGTCACGTTAAGAAACACTGCGTTAATAAAGAACCGACTTGTGACTAACACGTTTGAGGCGTCTGGAGACGCGTCTCGGCGCGGGCCAGCTAGCTATAGCGTTTTTAGAATTTAGCCAGGAACAAAAATGTGCAATTTTTTGCAGTTCTATGCGAGCCAGACGCACGTTTGAGGCGTCTGGAGACGCGTCTCGGCGCGGGCCAGCTAGCTATAGCGTTTTCAGAATTCAGCCAGGAACAAAAATGTGCAATTCTTTGCAGTTCTTTGCGAGCCAGCAGCACGTTTGAGGCGTCTGGAGACGCGTCTCGGCGCGGGCCAGCTAGCTATAGCGTTTTTAGAATTTAGCCAGGAACAAAAATGTGCAATTTTTTGCAGTTCTATGCGAGCCAGACGCACATTTGAGGCGTCTGGAGACGCGTCTCGGCGCGGGCCAGCTAGCTATAGCGATTTTAGAATTTAGCCACGAATAAAAATGTGCAATCTTTTGCAGTTCTATACGAGCCAGACGCACGTTTGAGGCGTCTGGAGACGCGCCGCGGCGCGGGCCAGCTAGCTATAGCGTTTTTAGAATTGAGCCAGGAACAAAAATGTGCAATTTTTTGCAGTTCTATGCGAGCCAGACGCACGTTTGAGGCGTCTGGAGACGCGTCTCGGCGCGGGCCAGCTAGCTATAGCGTTTTTAGAATTTAGCCAGGAACAAAAAGGTGCAATTTTTGCAGTTCTATGCGAGCCAGACGCACGTTTGAGGCGTCTGGAGACGCGTCTCGGCGCGGGCCAGCTAGCTATAGCGTTTTTAGAATTTAGCCAGGAACAAAAATGTGCAATTTTATGCAGTTCTATGCGAGCCAGACGCACGTTTGAGGCGTCTGGAGACGCGTCTCGGCGCGGGCCAGCTAGCTAAAGCGTTTTTAGAATTTAGCCAGGAACAAAAATGTGCAATTTTTTGCAGTTCTATGCGAGCCAGACGCACGTTTGAGGCGTCTGGAGACGCGTCTCGACGCGGGCCAGCTAGCTATAGCGTTTTTAGAATTTAGCCAGGAACAAAAATGTGCAATTTTTTGCAGTTCTATGCGAGCCAGACGCACGTTTGAGGCGTCTGGAGACGCGTCTCGGCGCGGGCCAGCTAGCTATAGCGTTTTTAGAATTTAGCCAGGAACAAAAATGTGCAATTTTTTGCAGTTCTATGCGAGCCAGACGCACGTTTGAGGCGTCTGGAGACGCGTCTCGGCGCGGGCCAGCTAGCTATAGCGTTTTTAGAATTTAGCCAGGAACAAAAATGTGCATTTTTTTGCAGTTCTATGCGAGCCAGACGCACGTTTGAGGCGTCTGGAGACGCGTCTCGGCGCGGGCCAGCTAGCTATAGCGTTTTTAGAATTTAGCCAGGAACAAAAATGTGCAATTTTTTGCAGTTCTATGCGAGCCAGACGCACGTTTGAGGCGTCTGGAGACGCGTCTCGGCGCGGGCCAGCTAGCTATAGCGTTTTTAGAATTTAGCCAGGAACAAAAATGTGCAATTTTTGCAGTTCTATGCGAGCCAGACGCACGTTTGAGGCGTCTGGAGACGCGTCTCGGCGCGGGCCAGCTAGCTATAGCGTTTTTAGAATTTAGCCAGGAACAAAAATGTGCAATTTTATGCAGTTCTATGCGAGCCAGACGCACGTTTGAGGCGTCTGGAGACGCGTCTCGGCGCGGGCCAGCTAGCTAAAGCGTTTTTAGAATTTAGCCAGGAACAAAAATGTGCAATTTTTTGCAGTTCTATGCGAGCCAGACGCACGTTTGAGGCGTCTGGAGACGCGTCTCGACGCGGGCCAGCTAGCTATAGCGTTTTTAGAATTTAGCCAGGAACAAAAATGTGCAATTTTTTGCAGTTCTATGCGAGCCAGACGCACGTTTGAGGCGTCTGGAGACGCGTCTCGGCGCGGGCCAGCTAGCTATAGCGTTTTTAGAATTTAGCCAGGAACAAAAATGTGCAATTTTTTGCAGTTCTATGCGAGCCAGACGCACGTTTGAGGCGTCTGGAGACGCGTCTCGGCGCGGGCCAGCTAGCTATAGCGATTTTAGAATTTAGCCACGAATAAAAATGTGCAATCTTTTGCTGTTCTATACGAGCCAGACGCACGTTTGAGGCGTCTGGAGACGCGTCTCGGCGCGGGCCAGCTAGCTATAGCGTTTTTAGAATTTAGCCAGGAACAAAAATGTGCAATTTTTTGCAGTTCTATGCGAGCCAGACGCACGTTTGAGGCGTCTGGAGACGCGTCTCGGCGCGGGCCAGCTAGCTATAGCGTATTTAGAATTAAGCCAGGAACAAAAATGTGCAATTTTTTGCAGTTCTATGCGAGCCAGACGCACGTTTGAGGCGTCTGGAGACGCGTCTCGGCGCGGGCCAGCTAGCTATAGCGATTTTAGAATTTAGCCACGAATAAAAATGTGCAATCTTTTGCAGTTCTATACGAGCCAGACGCACGTTTGAGGCGTCTGGAGACGCGTCTCGGCGCGGGCCAGCTAGCTATAGCGTTTTTAGAATTTAGCCAGGACCAAAAATGTGCAATTATTTGCAGTTCTATGCGAGCCAGACGCACGTTTGAGGCGTCTGGAGACGCGTCTCGGCGCGGGCCAGCTAGCTATAGCGTTTTTAGAATTTAGCCAGGAACAAAAATGTGCAATTTTTTGTAGTTCTATGCGAGCCAGACGCACGTTTGAGGCGTCTGGAGACGCGTCGCGGCGCGGGCCAGCTAGCTATCGCGTTTTCAGAAGTTAGCCAGGAACAAAAATGTGCAATTTTTTGCAGTTCTATGAGAGCCAGCCGCACGTTTGAGGCGTCTGGAGACGCGTCTCGGCGCGGGCCAGCTAGCTATAGCGTTTGTAGAATTTAGCCAGGAACAAAAATGTGTAATTTTTTGCAGTTCTATGCGAGCCAGACGCACGTTTGAGGCGTCTGGAGACGCGTCTCGGCGCGGGCCAGCTAGCTATAGCGTTTTTAGAATTTAGCCAGGAACAAAAATGTGCAATTTTATGCAGTTCTATGCGAGCCAGACGCACGTTTGAGGCGTCTGGAGACGCGTCTCGACGCGGGCCAGCAAGTTATAGCTTTTTTAGAATTTAGCCAGGAACAAAAATGTGCAATTTTTTGCAGTTCTATGCGAGCCAGACGCACGTTTGAGGCGTCTGGAGACGCGTCTCGGCGCGGGCCAGCTAGCTATAGCGTTTTTAGAATTTAGCCAGGAACAAAAATGTGCAATTTTTTGCAGTTCTATGCGAGCCAGACGCACGTTTGAGGCGTCTGGAGACGCGTCTCGGCGCGGGCCAGCTAGCTATAGGGTTTCCTCCCCACTCGCGCGCACTGCGGTGTTTATTATATCGCTGCGTATTGTAAATTCGGAATTCGCGTTGTGTGTTTATTTTAAGGCTTGTGAATTGTTCCTAGTGGTGCTATAGTGTAGTAAGTGCGTGTTTTGTAAGTTTTTCAAAGTGTCTGTTCATTTATTTACAGGTAATTAGTCAATTTCTCCAGCTTTCGGTAAGTGCATTTATTTTTCTTGTGTGTGGGTAACGCGAAATAACTTAATCGATTGATATCTATTTGTTTAGTTCTTTTGATATTTTTAATTCATCCGTGTTGTTATAAAGTAATTCATGATGTCAACAAATGATGACCCTCCAGATCGTGGCGGAGATATATTTCGTCGAAATACAAAAACCCAAAGGTCGCCCGTGGCGACCTCCGCTAATTCGAAACGCTTGTTCAGCGAAATGTCTCCATCATAAATTTCGCCCGATGATAGGTCAAAACGGGTTCATCCAACTTTCGAAACCGTGGAAAAATCCTCGCCGATTTTAAATATCAGTAATGTGAGCAATACCGATTACTGCGACTTAGTTTCCGAGGCGTCAGCCTACCTGTCAAAAATTAACGACTTAGTCAATGATCAGGGCTCTCGCATTAACGTAGCAAATAAATCTGCCATTATGGATATGACTCAGCGTGTCACGGCCATCGTTTCTATGCTGGCCATAAAATCATCATGCAACGAAACGAAGTTAGCCAATACGGAACGCGAATTAGAAAAAATCAAGTCGAATAACTATGTCAATCCCAATCCTGTCAATAATAATAATAACAATTGTAAAATTTCTTATGCGGACTCGTTGAAACTACGCTTGCCAAAAGTAGCTCCAGCAATTATGGAATCCCGTCCACCATTGCCGTGTGTGGTGGCTTATCCGACCGCAGCTCGATCAGCTGATTATAGCACTTCGTCCGCGACAAAACAAGCGCTTATGAAAGCAATTAAGCCCTGTGATGACGGTTTTCAAACTGTAGGCGTGAAAAAAACCGCGAAATCAGGTGTTGTTCTACGTGTCGCTAGTGAACATCAGCTTAAAAAATTGGAATCCGTGGACGCAATTAAGGCCGCTGGTTAACGACTAGAAAAACCAAAAGGTAGACGCCCTCGAGTATTAGTTAAGGATGTACCATCTTCAATGGATGATGGCGCTTTTCTGATCGCGCTATACCGCCAAAATATTAAAGATGAGCTTCAAATGAAAGAGGATGACTTTATTAAGTCTACTAAAATTATCCGTAGGCGCTCGTTAGACAACGGTCGTAAGTGGATAGGCATCGAGTTAGATTCCGCAGTACGTAAACACTTAGTTTCTACCAAGGATAAATTATTTATTGATTGGGCTACCTGCCGCTTTATTGACGATGTTGAAGTCGTTCGGTGCTTACATTGTCAAAAGTTCGGTCACGTTAAGAAACACTGCGTTAATAAAGAACCGACTTGTGACTGACACGTTTGAGGCGTCTGGAGACGCGTCTCGGCGCGGGCCAGCTAGCTATAGCGTTTTTAGAATTTAGCCAGGAACAAAAATGTGCAATTTTTTGCAGTTCTATGCGAGCCAGACGCACGTTTGAGGCGTCTGGAGACGCGTCTCGGCGCGGGCCAGCTAGCTATAGCGATTTTAGAATTTAGCCACGAATAAAAATGTGCAATCTTTTGCAGTTCTATACGAGCCAGACGCACGTTTGAGGCGTCTGGAGACGCGTCTCGGCGCGGGCCAGCTAGCTATAGCGTTTTTAGAATTTAGCCAGGAACAAAAATGTGCAATTTTTTGCAGTTCTATGCGAGCCAGACGCACGTTTGAGGCGTCTGGAGACGCGTCTCGGCACGGGCCAGCTAGCTATAGCGTATTTAGAATTAAGCCAGGAACAAAAATGTGCAATTTTTTGCAGTTCTATGCGAGCCAGACGCACGTTTGAGGCGTCTGGAGACGCGTCTCGGCGCGGGCCAGCTAGCTATAGCGATTTTAGAATTTAGCCACGAATAAAAATGTGCAATCTTTTGCAGTTCTATACGAGCCAGACGCACGTTTGAGGCGTCTGGAGACGCGTCTCGGCGCGGGCCAGCTAGCTATAGCGTTTTTAGAATTTAGCCAGGACCAAAAATGTGCAATTATTTGCAGTTCTATGCGAGCCAGACGCACGTTTGAGGCGTCTGGAGACGCGTCTCGGCGCGGGCCAGCTAGCTATAGCGTTTTTAGAATTTAGCCAGGAACAAAAATGTGCAATTTTTTGTAGTTCTATGCGAGCCAGACGCACGTTTGAGGCGTCTGGAGACGCGTCGCGGCGCGGGCCAGCTAGCTATCGCGTTTTCAGAAGTTAGCCAGGAACAAAAATGTGCAATTTTTTGCAGTTCTATGAGAGCCAGCCGCACGTTTGAGGCGTCTGGAGACGCGTCTCGGCGCGGGCCAGCTAGCTATAGCGTTTGTAGAATTTAGCCAGGAACAAAAATGTGTAATTTTTTGCAGTTCTATGCGAGCCAGACGCACGTTTGAGGCGTCTGGAGACGCGTCTCGGCGCGGGCCAGCTAGCTATAGCGTTTTTAGAATTTAGCCAGGAACAAAAATGTGCATTTTTATGCAGTTCTATGCGAGCCAGACGCACGTTTGAGGCGTCTGGAGACGCGTCTCGGCGCGGGCCAGCTAGCTATAGCGTTTTTAGAATTTAGCCAGGAACAAAAATGTGCAATTTTTTGCAGTTCTATGCGAGCCAGACGCACGTTTGAGGCGTCTGGAGACGCGTCTCGGCGCGGGCCAGCTAGCTATAGCGTTTTTAGAATTTAGCCAGGAACAAAAATGTGCAATTTTTTGCAGTTCTATGCGAGCCAGACGCACGTTTGAGGCGTCTGGAGACGCGTCTCGGCGCGGGCCAGCTAGCTATAGGGTTTCCTCCCCACTCGCGCGCACTGCGGTGTTTATTATATCGCTGCGTATTGTAAATTCGGAATTCGCGTTGTGTGTTTATTTTAAGGCTTGTGAATTGTTCCTAGTGGTGCTATAGTGTAGTAAGTGCGTGTTTTGTAAGTTTTTCAAAGTGTCTGTTCATTTATTTACAGGTAATTAGTCAATTTCTCCAGCTTTCGGTAAGTGCATTTATTTTTCTTGTGTGTGGGTAACGCGAAATAACTTAATCGATTGATATCTATTTGTTTAGTTCTTTTGATATTTTTAATTCATCCGTGTTGTTATAAAGTAATTCATGATGTCAACAAATGATGACCCTCCAGATCGTGGCGGAGATATATTTCGTCGAAATACAAAAACCCAAAGGTCGCCCGTGGCGACCTCCGCTAATTCGAAACGCTTGTTCAGCGAAATGTCTCCATCATAAATTTCGCCCGATGATAGGTCAAAACGGGTTCATCCAACTTTCGAAACCGTGGAAAAATCCTCGCCGATTTTAAATATCAGTAATGTGAGCAATACCGATTACTGCGACTTAGTTTCCGAGGCGTCAGCCTACCTGTCAAAAATTAACGACTTAGTCAATGATCAGGGCTCTCGCATTAACGTAGCAAATAAATCTGCCATTATGGATATGACTCAGCGTGTCACGGCCATCGTTTCTATGCTGGCCATAAAATCATCATGCAACGAAACGAAGTTAGCCAATACGGAACGCGAATTAGAAAAAATCAAGTCGAATAACTATGTCAATCCCAATCCTGTCAATAATAATAATAACAATTGTAAAATTTCGTATGCGGACTCGTTGAAACTACGCTTGCCAAAAGTAGCTCCAGCAATTATGGAATCCCGTCCACCATTGCCGTGTGTGGTGGCTTATCCGACCGCAGCTCGATCAGCTGATTATAGCACTTCGTCCGCGACAAAACAAGCGCTTATGAAAGCAATTAAGCCCTGTGATGACGGTTTTCAAACTGTAGGCGTGAAAAAAACCGCGAAATCAGGTGTTGTTCTACGTGTCGCTAGTGAACATCAGCTTAAAAAATTGGAATCCGTGGACGCAATTAAGGCCGCTGGTTAACGACTAGAAAAACCAAAAGGTAGACGCCCTCGAGTATTAGTTAAGGATGTACCATCTTCAATGGATGATGGCGCTTTTCTGATCGCGCTATACCGCCAAAATATTAAAGATGAGCTTCAAATGAAAGAGGATGACTTTATTAAGTCTACTAAAATTATCCGTAGGCGCTCGTTAGGCAACGGTCGTAAGTGGATAGGCATCGAGTTAGATTCCGCAGTACGTAAACACTTAGTTTCTACCAAGGATAAATTATTTATTGATTGGGCTACCTGCCGCTTTATTGACGATGTTGAAGTCGTTCGGTGCTTACATTGTCAACAGTTCGGTCACGTTAAGAAACACTGCGTTAATAAAGAACCGACTTGTGACTAACACGTTTGAGGCGTCTGGAGACGCGTCTCGGCGCGAGCCAGCTAGCTATAGCGTTTTTAGAATCTAGCCAGGAACAAAAATGTGCATTTTTTTGCAGTTCTATGCGAGCCAGACGCACGTTTGAGGCGTCTGGAGACGCGTCTCGACGCGGGCCAGCAAGTTATAGCGTTTTTAGAATTTAGCCAGGAACAAAAATGTGCAATTTTTTGCAGTACTATGCGAGCCAGACGCACGTTTGAGGCGTCTGGAGACGCGTCTCGGCGCGGGCCAGCTAGCTATAGCGTTTTTTGAATTTAGCCAGGAACAAAAATGTGCAATTTTTTGCAGTTCTATGCGAGCCAGACGCACGTTTGAGGCGTCTGGAGACGCGTCTCGGCGCGGACCAGCTAGCTATAGCGTTTTTAGAATTTAGCCAGGAACAAAAATGTGCAATTAATTGCAGTTCTTTGCGAGCCAGGAGCACGTTTGAGGCGCCTGGAGACGCATCTGGAGACGCGTCGTGGCGCGGGCCAGCTAGCTATCGCGTTTTCAGAAGTTAGCCAGGAACAAAAATGTGCAATTTTTTGCAGTTCTATGAGAGCCAGCCGCACGTTTGAGGCGTCTGGAGACGCGTTTCGGCGCGGGCCAGCTAGCTATAGCGTTATTAGAATTTAGCCGGGAACAAAAATGTGCAATTTTTTGCAGTTCTATGCGAGCCAGACGCACGTTTGAGGCGTCTGGAGAAGCGTCTCGGCGCGGGCCAGCTAGCTGTAGCGTTTTTAGAATTTAGCCAGGAACAAAAATGCGCAATTTTTTGCAGTTCTATGCGAGCCAGACGCACGTTTGAGGCGTCTGGAGACGCGTCTCGGCGCGGGCCAGCTAGCTATAGCGTTTTTAGAATTTAGCCAGGAACAAAAATGTGACATTTTTTGCAGTTCTATGCGAGCCAGACGCACGTTTGAGGCGTCTGGAGACGCGTCTCGGCGCGGGCCAGCTAGCTATAGCGATTTTAGAATTTAGCCACGAACAAAAATGTGCAATCTTTTGCAGTTCTATACGAGCCAGACGCACGTTTGAGGCGTCTGGAGACGCGTCTCGGCGCGGGCCAGCTAGCTATAGCGTTTTTAGGATTTAGCCAGGAACAAAAATGTGCAATTCTTTGCAGTTCTTTGCGAGCCAGCAGCACGTTTGAGGCGTCTGGAGACGCGTCTCGGCGCGGGCCAGCTAGCTATAGCGTTTTTAGAATTTAAACAGGAACAAAAATGTGCAATTTTTTGCAGTTCTATGCGAGCCATACGCACGTTTGAGGCGTCTGGAGACGCGTCTCGGCGCGGGCCAGCTAGCTATAGCGTTTTTAGAATTTAGCCAGGAACAAAAATGTGCAATTTTTTGCAGTTCTATGCAAGCCAGACGCACGTTTGAGGCGTCTGGAGACGCGTCTCGGCGCGGGCCAGCTAGCAATAGGGTTCCCTCCCCACTCGCGCGCACTGCGGTGTTTATTATATCGCTGCGTATTGTAAATTCGGAATTCGCGTTGTGTGTTTATTTTAAGGCTTGTGAATTGTTCCTAGCGGTGCTATAGTGTAGTAAGTGCGTGTTTTGTAAGTTTTTCAAAGTGTCTGTTCATTTATTTACAGGTAATTAGTCAATTTCTCCAGCTTTCGGTAAGTGCATTTATTTTTCTTGTGTGTGGGTAACGCGAAATAACTTAATCGATTGATATCTATTTGTTTAGTTCTTTTGATATTTTTAATTCATCCGTGTTGTTATAAAGTAATTCATGATGTCAACAAATGATGACCCTCCAGATCGTGGCGGAGATATATTTCGTCGAAATACAAAAACCCAAAGGTCGCCCGTGGCGACCTCCGCTAATTCGAAACGCTTGTTCAGCGAAATGTCTCCATCATACATTTCGCCCGATGATAGGTCAAAACGGGTTCATCCAACTTTCGAAACCGTGGAAAAATCCTTGCCGATTTTAAATATCAGTAATGTGAGCAATACCGATTACTGCGACTTAGTTTCCGAGGCGTCAGCCTACCTGTCAAAAATTAACGACTTAGTCAATGATCAGGGCTCTCGCATTAACGTAACAAATAAATCTGCCATTATGGATATGACACAGCGTGTCACGGCCATCGTTTCTATGCTGGCCATAAAATCATCATGCAACGAAACGAAGTTAGCCAATACGGAACGCGAATTAGAAAAAATCAAGTCGAATAACTATGTCAATCCCAATCCTGTCAATAATAATAATAACAATTGTAAAATTTCGTATGCGGACTCGTTGAAACTACGCTTGCCAAAAGTAGCTCCAGCAATTATGGAATCCCGTCCACCATTGCCGTGTGTGGTGGCTTATCCGACCGCAGCTCGATCAGCTGATTATAGCACTTCGTCCGCGACAAAACAAGCGCTTATGAAAGCAATTAAGCCCTGTGATGACGGTTTTCAAATTGTAGGCGTGAAAAAAACCGCGAAATCAGGTGTTGTTCTACGTGTCGCTAGTGAACATCAGCTTAAAAAATTGGAATCCGTGGACGCAATTAAGGCCGCTGGTTAACGACTAGAAAAACCAAAAGGTAGACGCCCTCGAGTATTAGTTAAGGATGTACCATCTTCAATGGATGATGGCGCTTTTCTGATCGCGCTATACCGCCAAAATATTAAAGATGAGCTTCAAATGAAAGAGGATGACTTTATTAAGTCTACTAAAATTATCCGTAGGCGCTCGTTAGACAACGGTCGTAAGTGGATAGGCATCGAGTTAGATTCCGCAGTACGTAAACACTTAGTTTCTACCAAGGATAAATTATTTATTGATTGGGCTACCTGCCGCTTTATTGACGATGTTGAAGTCGTTCGGTGCTTACATTGTCAAAAGTTCGGTCACGTTAAGAAACACTGCGTTAATAAAGAACCGACTTGTGACTGACACGTTTGAGGCGTCTGGAGACGCGTCTCGGCGCGGGCCAGCTAGCTATAGCGTTTTTAGAATTTAGCCAGGAACAAAAATGTGCAATTTTTTGCAGTTCTATGCGAGCCAGACGCACGTTTGAGGCGTCTGGAGACGCGTCTCGGCGCGGGCCAGCTAGCTATAGCGATTTTAGAATTTAGCCACGAATAAAAATGTGCAATCTTTTGCAGTTCTATACGAGCCAGACGCACGTTTGAGGCGTCTGGAGACGCGTCTCGGCGCGGGCCAGCTAGCTATAGCGTTTTTAGAATTTAGCCAGGAACAAAAATGTGCAATTTTTTGCAGTTCTATGCGAGCCAGACGCACGTTTGAGGCGTCTGGAGACGCGTCTCGGCACGGGCCAGCTAGCTATAGCGTATTTAGAATTAAGCCAGGAACAAAAATGTGCAATTTTTTGCAGTTCTATGCGAGCCAGACGCACGTTTGAGGCGTCTGGAGACGCGTCTCGGCGCGGGCCAGCTAGCTATAGCGATTTTAGAATTTAGCCACGAATAAAAATGTGCAATCTTTTGCAGTTCTATACGAGCCAGACGCACGTTTGAGGCGTCTGGAGACGCGTCTCGGCGCGGGCCAGCTAGCTATAGCGTTTTTAGAATTTAGCCAGGACCAAAAATGTGCAATTATTTGCAGTTCTATGCGAGCCAGACGCACGTTTGAGGCGTCTGGAGACGCGTCTCGGCGCGGGCCAGCTAGCTATAGCGTTTTTAGAATTTAGCCAGGAACAAAAATGTGCAATTTTTTGTAGTTCTATGCGAGCCAGACGCACGTTTGAGGCGTCTGGAGACGCGTCGCGGCGCGGGCCAGCTAGCTATCGCGTTTTCAGAAGTTAGCCAGGAACAAAAATGTGCAATTTTTTGCAGTTCTATGAGAGCCAGCCGCACGTTTGAGGCGTCTGGAGACGCGTCTCGGCGCGGGCCAGCTAGCTATAGCGTTTGTAGAATTTAGCCAGGAACAAAAATGTGTAATTTTTTGCAGTTCTATGCGAGCCAGACGCACGTTTGAGGCGTCTGGAGACGCGTCTCGGCGCGGGCCAGCTAGCTATAGCGTTTTTAGAATTTAGCCAGGAACAAAAATGTGCATTTTTATGCAGTTCTATGCGAGCCAGACGCACGTTTGAGGCGTCTGGAGACGCGTCTCGGCGCGGGCCAGCTAGCTATAGCGTTTTTAGAATTTAGCCAGGAACAAAAATGTGCAATTTTTTGCAGTTCTATGCGAGCCAGACGCACGTTTGAGGCGTCTGGAGACGCGTCTCGGCGCGGGCCAGCTAGCTATAGCGTTTTTAGAATTTAGCCAGGAACAAAAATGTGCAATTTTTTGCAGTTCTATGCGAGCCAGACGCACGTTTGAGGCGTCTGGAGACGCGTCTCGGCGCGGGCCAGCTAGCTATAGGGTTTCCTCCCCACTCGCGCGCACTGCGGTGTTTATTATATCGCTGCGTATTGTAAATTCGGAATTCGCGTTGTGTGTTTATTTTAAGGCTTGTGAATTGTTCCTAGTGGTGCTATAGTGTAGTAAGTGCGTGTTTTGTAAGTTTTTCAAAGTGTCTGTTCATTTATTTACAGGTAATTAGTCAATTTCTCCAGCTTTCGGTAAGTGCATTTATTTTTCTTGTGTGTGGGTAACGCGAAATAACTTAATCGATTGATATCTATTTGTTTAGTTCTTTTGATATTTTTAATTCATCCGTGTTGTTATAAAGTAATTCATGATGTCAACAAATGATGACCCTCCAGATCGTGGCGGAGATATATTTCGTCGAAATACAAAAACCCAAAGGTCGCCCGTGGCGACCTCCGCTAATTCGAAACGCTTGTTCAGCGAAATGTCTCCATCATAAATTTCGCCCGATGATAGGTCAAAACGGGTTCATCCAACTTTCGAAACCGTGGAAAAATCCTCGCCGATTTTAAATATCAGTAATGTGAGCAATACCGATTACTGCGACTTAGTTTCCGAGGCGTCAGCCTACCTGTCAAAAATTAACGACTTAGTCAATGATCAGGGCTCTCGCATTAACGTAGCAAATAAATCTGCCATTATGGATATGACTCAGCGTGTCACGGCCATCGTTTCTATGCTGGCCATAAAATCATCATGCAACGAAACGAAGTTAGCCAATACGGAACGCGAATTAGAAAAAATCAAGTCGAATAACTATGTCAATCCCAATCCTGTCAATAATAATAATAACAATTGTAAAATTTCGTATGCGGACTCGTTGAAACTACGCTTGCCAAAAGTAGCTCCAGCAATTATGGAATCCCGTCCACCATTGCCGTGTGTGGTGGCTTATCCGACCGCAGCTCGATCAGCTGATTATAGCACTTCGTCCGCGACAAAACAAGCGCTTATGAAAGCAATTAAGCCCTGTGATGACGGTTTTCAAACTGTAGGCGTGAAAAAAACCGCGAAATCAGGTGTTGTTCTACGTGTCGCTAGTGAACATCAGCTTAAAAAATTGGAATCCGTGGACGCAATTAAGGCCGCTGGTTAACGACTAGAAAAACCAAAAGGTAGACGCCCTCGAGTATTAGTTAAGGATGTACCATCTTCAATGGATGATGGCGCTTTTCTGATCGCGCTATACCGCCAAAATATTAAAGATGAGCTTCAAATGAAAGAGGATGACTTTATTAAGTCTACTAAAATTATCCGTAGGCGCTCGTTAGGCAACGGTCGTAAGTGGATAGGCATCGAGTTAGATTCCGCAGTACGTAAACACTTAGTTTCTACCAAGGATAAATTATTTATTGATTGGGCTACCTGCCGCTTTATTGACGATGTTGAAGTCGTTCGGTGCTTACATTGTCAACAGTTCGGTCACGTTAAGAAACACTGCGTTAATAAAGAACCGACTTGTGACTAACACGTTTGAGGCGTCTGGAGACGCGTCTCGGCGCGGGCCAGCTAGCTATAGCGTTTTTAGAATTTAGCCAGGAACAAAAATGTGCAATTTTTTGCAGTTCTATGCGAGCCAGACGCACGTTTGAGGCGTCTGGAGACGCGTCTCGGCGCGGGCCAGCTAGCTATAGCGTTTTCAGAATTCAGCCAGGAACAAAAATGTGCAATTCTTTGCAGTTCTTTGCGAGCCAGCAGCACGTTTGAGGCGTCTGGAGACGCGTCTCGGCGCGGGCCAGCTAGCTATAGCGTTTTTAGAATTTAGCCAGGAACAAAAATGTGCAATTTTTTGCAGTTCTATGCGAGCCAGACGCACATTTGAGGCGTCTGGAGACGCGTCTCGGCGCGGGCCAGCTAGCTATAGCGATTTTAGAATTTAGCCACGAATAAAAATGTGCAATCTTTTGCAGTTCTATACGAGCCAGACGCACGTTTGAGGCGTCTGGAGACGCGCCGCGGCGCGGGCCAGCTAGCTATAGCGTTTTTAGAATTGAGCCAGGAACAAAAATGTGCAATTTTTTGCAGTTCTATGCGAGCCAGACGCACGTTTGAGGCGTCTGGAGACGCGTCTCGGCGCGGGCCAGCTAGCTATAGCGTTTTTAGAATTTAGCCAGGAACAAAAAGGTGCAATTTTTGCAGTTCTATGAGAGCCAGACGCACGTTTGAGGCGTCTGGAGACGCGTCTCGGCGCGGGCCAGCTAGCTATAGCGTTTTTAGAATTTAGCCAGGAACAAAAATGTGCAATTTTATGCAGTTCTATGCGAGCCAGACGCACGTTTGAGGCGTCTGGAGACGCGTCTCGGCGCGGGCCAGCTAGCTAAAGCGTTTTTAGAATTTAGCCAGGAACAAAAATGTGCAATTTTTTGCAGTTCTATGCGAGCCAGACGCACGTTTGAGGCGTCTGGAGACGCGTCTCGACGCGGGCCAGCTAGCTATAGCGTTTTTAGAATTTAGCCAGGAACAAAAATGTGCAATTTTTTGCAGTTCTATGCGAGCCAGACGCACGTTTGAGGCGTCTGGAGACGCGTCTCGGCGCGGGCCAGCTAGCTATAGCGTTTTTAGAATTTAGCCAGGAACAAAAATGTGCAATTTTTTGCAGTTCTATGCGAGCCAGACGCACGTTTGAGGCGTCTGGAGACGCGTCTCGGCGCGGGCCAGCTAGCTATAGCGTTTTTAGAATTTAGCCAGGAACAAAAATGTGCATTTTTTTGCAGTTCTATGCGAGCCAGACGCACGTTTGAGGCGTCTGGAGACGCGTCTCGGCGCGGGCCAGCTAGCTATAGCGTTTTTAGAATTTAGCCAGGAACAAAAATGTGCAATTTTTTGCAGTTCTATGCGAGCCAGACGCACGTTTGAGGCGTCTGGAGACGCGTCTCGGCGCGGGCCAGCTAGCTATAGCGTTTTTAGAATTTAGCCAGGAACAAAAATGTGCAATTTTTGCAGTTCTATGCGAGCCAGACGCACGTTTGAGGCGTCTGGAGACGCGTCTCGGCGCGGGCCAGCTAGCTATAGCGTTTTTAGAATTTAGCCAGGAACAAAAATGTGCAATTTTATGCAGTTCTATGCGAGCCAGACGCACGTTTGAGGCGTCTGGAGACGCGTCTCGGCGCGGGCCAGCTAGCTAAAGCGTTTTTAGAATTTAGCCAGGAACAAAAATGTGCAATTTTTTGCAGTTCTATGCGAGCCAGACGCACGTTTGAGGCGTCTGGAGACGCGTCTCGACGCGGGCCAGCTAGCTATAGCGTTTTTAGAATTTAGCCAGGAACAAAAATGTGCAATTTTTTGCAGTTCTATGCGAGCCAGACGCACGTTTGAGGCGTCTGGAGACGCGTCTCGGCGCGGGCCAGCTAGCTATAGCGTTTTTAGAATTTAGCCAGGAACAAAAATGTGCAATTTTTTGCAGTTCTATGCGAGCCAGACGCACGTTTGAGGCGTCTGGAGACGCGTCTCGGCGCGGGCCAGCTAGCTATAGCGATTTTAGAATTTAGCCACGAATAAAAATGTGCAATCTTTTGCTGTTCTATACGAGCCAGACGCACGTTTGAGGCGTCTGGAGACGCGTCTCGGCGCGGGCCAGCTAGCTATAGCGTTTTTAGAATTTAGCCAGGAACAAAAATGTGCAATTTTTTGCAGTTCTATGCGAGCCAGACGCACGTTTGAGGCGTCTGGAGACGCGTCTCGGCGCGGGCCAGCTAGCTATAGCGTATTTAGAATTAAGCCAGGAACAAAAATGTGCAATTTTTTGCAGTTCTATGCGAGCCAGACGCACGTTTGAGGCGTCTGGAGACGCGTCTCGGCGCGGGCCAGCTAGCTATAGCGATTTTAGAATTTAGCCACGAATAAAAATGTGCAATCTTTTGCAGTTCTATACGAGCCAGACGCACGTTTGAGGCGTCTGGAGACGCGTCTCGGCGCGGGCCAGCTAGCTATAGCGTTTTTAGAATTTAGCCAGGACCAAAAATGTGCAATTATTTGCAGTTCTATGCGAGCCAGACGCACGTTTGAGGCGTCTGGAGACGCGTCTCGGCGCGGGCCAGCTAGCTATAGCGTTTTTAGAATTTAGCCAGGAACAAAAATGTGCAATTTTTTGTAGTTCTATGCGAGCCAGACGCACGTTTGAGGCGTCTGGAGACGCGTCGCGGCGCGGGCCAGCTAGCTATCGCGTTTTCAGAAGTTAGCCAGGAACAAAAATGTGCAATTTTTTGCAGTTCTATGAGAGCCAGCCGCACGTTTGAGGCGTCTGGAGACGCGTCTCGGCGCGGGCCAGCTAGCTATAGCGTTTGTAGAATTTAGCCAGGAACAAAAATGTGTAATTTTTTGCAGTTCTATGCGAGCCAGACGCACGTTTGAGGCGTCTGGAGACGCGTCTCGGCGCGGGCCAGCTAGCTATAGCGTTTTTAGAATTTAGCCAGGAACAAAAATGTGCAATTTTATGCAGTTCTATGCGAGCCAGACGCACGTTTGAGGCGTCTGGAGACGCGTCTCGACGCGGGCCAGCAAGTTATAGCTTTTTTAGAATTTAGCCAGGAACAAAAATGTGCAATTTTTTGCAGTTCTATGCGAGCCAGACGCACGTTTGAGGCGTCTGGAGACGCGTCTCGGCGCGGGCCAGCTAGCTATAGCGTTTTTAGAATTTAGCCAGGAACAAAAATGTGCAATTTTTTGCAGTTCTATGCGAGCCAGACGCACGTTTGAGGCGTCTGGAGACGCGTCTCGGCGCGGGCCAGCTAGCTATAGGGTTTCCTCCCCACTCGCGCGCACTGCGGTGTTTATTATATCGCTGCGTATTGTTAATTCGGAATTCGCGTTGTGTGTTTATTTTAAGGCTTGTGAATTGTTCCTAGTGGTGCTATAGTGTAGTAAGTGCGTGTTTTGTAAGTTTTTCAAAGTGTCTGTTCATTTATTTACAGGTAATTAGTCAATTTCTCCAGCTTTCGGTAAGTGCATTTATTTTTCTTGTGTGTGGGTAACGCGAAATAACTTAATCGATTGATATCTATTTGTTTAGTTCTTTTGATATTTTTAATTCATCCGTGTTGTTATAAAGTAATTCATGATGTCAACAAATGATGACCCTCCAGATCGTGGCGGAGATATATTTCGTCGAAATACAAAAACCCAAAGGTCGCCCGTGGCGACCTCCGCTAATTCGAAACGCTTGTTCAGCGAAATGTCTCCATCATAAATTTCGCCCGATGATAGGTCAAAACGGGTTCATCCAACTTTCGAAACCGTGGAAAAATCCTCGCCGATTTTAAATATCAGTAATGTGAGCAATACCGATTACTGCGACTTAGTTTCCGAGGCGTCAGCCTACCTGTCAAAAATTAACGACTTAGTCAATGATCAGGGCTCTCGCATTAACGTAGCAAATAAATCTGCCATTATGGATATGACTCAGCGTGTCACGGCCATCGTTTCTATGCTGGCCATAAAATCATCATGCAACGAAACGAAGTTAGCCAATACGGAACGCGAATTAGAAAAAATCAAGTCGAATAACTATGTCAATCCCAATCCTGTCAATAATAATAATAACAATTGTAAAATTTCGTATGCGGACTCGTTGAAACTACGCTTGCCAAAAGTAGCTCCAGCAATTATGGAATCCCGTCCACCATTGCCGTGTGTGGTGGCTTATCCGACCGCAGCTCGATCAGCTGATTATAGCACTTCGTCCGCGACAAAACAAGCGCTTATGAAAGCAATTAAGCCCTGTGATGACGGTTTTCAAACTGTAGGCGTGAAAAAAACCGCGAAATCAGGTGTTGTTCTACGTGTCGCTAGTGAACATCAGCTTAAAAAATTGGAATCCGTGGACGCAATTAAGGCCGCTGGTTAACGACTAGAAAAACCAAAAGGTAGACGCCCTCGAGTATTAGTTAAGGATGTACCATCTTCAATGGATGATGGCGCTTTTCTGATCGCGCTATACCGCCAAAATATTAAAGATGAGCTTCAAATGAAAGAGGATGACTTTATTAAGTCTACTAAAATTATCCGTAGGCGCTCGTTAGGCAACGGTCGTAAGTGGATAGGCATCGAGTTAGATTCCGCAGTACGTAAACACTTAGTTTCTACCAAGGATAAATTATTTATTGATTGGGCTACCTGCCGCTTTATTGACGATGTTGAAGTCGTTCGGTGCTTACATTGTCAACAGTTCGGTCACGTTAAGAAACACTGCGTTAATAAAGAACCGACTTGTGACTAACACGTTTGAGGCGTCTGGAGACGCGTCTCGGCGCGGGCCAGCTAGCTATAGCGTTTTTAGAATTTAGCCAGGAACAAAAATGTGCAATTTTTTGCAGTTCTATGCGAGCCAGACGCACGTTTGAGGCGTCTGGAGACGCGTCTCGGCGCGAGCCAGCTAGCTATAGCGTTTTTAGAATCTAGCCAGGAACAAAAATGTGCATTTTTTTGCAGTTCTATGCGAGCCAGACGCACGTTTGAGGCGTCTGGAGACGCGTCTCGACGCGGGCCAGCAAGTTATAGCGTTTTTAGAATTTAGCCAGGAACAAAAATGTGCAATTTTTTGCAGTACTATGCGAGCCAGACGCACGTTTGAGGCGTCTGGAGACGCGTCTCGGCGCGGGCCAGCTAGCTATAGCGTTTTTTGAATTTAGCCAGGAACAAAAATGTGCAATTTTTTGCAGTTCTATGCGAGCCAGACGCACGTTTGAGGCGTCTGGAGACGCGTCTCGGCGCGGACCAGCTAGCTATAGCGTTTTTAGAATTGAGCCAGGAACAAAAATGTGCAATTAATTGCAGTTCTTTGCGAGCCAGGAGCACGTTTGAGGCGCCTGGAGACGCATCTGGAGACGCGTCGTGGCGCGGGCCAGCTAGCTATCGCGTTTTCAGAAGTTAGCCAGGAACAAAAATGTGCAATTTTTTGCAGTTCTATGAGAGCCAGCCGCACGTTTGAGGCGTCTGGAGACGCGTTTCGGCGCGGGCCAGCTAGCTATAGCGTTATTAGAATTTAGCCGGGAACAAAAATGTGCAATTTTTTGCAGTTCTATGCGAGCCAGACGCACGTTTGAGGCGTCTGGAGAAGCGTCTCGGCGCGGGCCAGCTAGCTGTAGCGTTTTTAGAATTTAGCCAGGAACAAAAATGCGCAATTTTTTGCAGTTCTATGCGAGCCAGACGCACGTTTGAGGCGTCTGGAGACGCGTCTCGGCGCGGGCCAGCTAGCTATAGCGTTTTTAGAATTTAGCCAGGAACAAAAATGTGACATTTTTTGCAGTTCTATGCGAGCCAGACGCACGTTTGAGGCGTCTGGAGACGCGTCTCGGCGCGGGCCAGCTAGCTATAGCGATTTTAGAATTTAGCCACGAACAAAAATGTGCAATCTTTTGCAGTTCTATACGAGCCAGACGCACGTTTGAGGCGTCTGGAGACGCGTCTCGGCGCGGGCCAGCTAGCTATAGCGTTTTCAGAATTCAGCCAGGAACAAAAATGTGCAATTTTATGCAGTTCTTTGCGAGCCAGCAGCACGTTTGAGGCGTCTGGAGACGCGTCTCGGCGCGGGCCAGCTAGCTATAGCGTTTTTAGAATTTAAACAGGAACAAAAATGTGCAATTTTTTGCAGTTCTATGCGAGCCATACGCACGTTTGAGGCGTCTGGAGACGCGTCTCGGCGCGGGCCAGCTAGCTATAGCGTTTTTAGAATTTAGCCAGGAACAAAAATGTGCAATTTTTTGCAGTTCTATGCGAGCCAGACGCACGTTTGAGGCGTCTGGAGACGCGTCTCGGCGCGGGCCAGCTAGCAATAGGGTTCCCTCCCCACTCGCGCGCACTGCGGTGTTTATTATATCGCTGCGTATTGTAAATTCGGAATTCGCGTTGTGTGTTTATTTTAAGGCTTGTGAATTGTTCCTAGCGGTGCTATAGTGTAGTAAGTGCGTGTTTTGTAAGTTTTTCAAAGTGTCTGTTCATTTATTTACAGGTAATTAGTCAATTTCTCCAGCTTTCGGTAAGTGCATTTATTTTTCTTGTGTGTGGGTAACGCGAAATAACTTAATCGATTGATATCTATTTGTTTAGTTCTTTTGATATTTTTAATTCATCCGTGTTGTTATAAAGTAATTCATGATGTCAACAAATGATGACCCTCCAGATCGTGGCGGAGATATATTTCGTCGAAATACAAAAACCCAAAGGTCGCCCGTGGCGACCTCCGCTAATTCGAAACGCTTGTTCAGCGAAATGTCTCCATCATAGATTTCGCCCGATGATAGGTCAAAACGGGTTCATCCAACTTTCGAAACCGTGGAAAAATCCTTGCCGATTTTAAATATCAGTAATGTGAGCAATACCGATTACTGCGACTTAGTTTCCGAGGCGTCAGCCTACCTGTCAAAAATTAACGACTTAGTCAATGATCAGGGCTCTCGCATTAACGTAACAAATAAATCTGCCATTATGGATATGACACAGCGTGTCACGGCCATCGTTTCTATGCTGGCCATAAAATCATCATGCAACGAAACGAAGTTAGCCAATACGGAACGCGAATTAGAAAAAATCAAGTCGAATAACTATGTCAATCCCAATCCTGTCAATAATAATAATAACAATTGTAAAATTTCGTATGCGGACTCGTTGAAACTACGCTTGCCAAAAGTAGCTCCAGCAATTATGGAATCCCGTCCACCATTGCCGTGTGTGGTGGCTTATCCGACCGCAGCTCGATCAGCTGATTATAGCACTTCGTCCGCGACAAAACAAGCGCTTATGAAAGCAATTAAGCCCTGTGATGACGGTTTTCAAATTGTAGGCGTGAAAAAAACCGCGAAATCAGGTGTTGTTCTACGTGTCGCTAGTGAACATCAGCTTAAAAAATTGGAATCCGTGGACGCAATTAAGGCCGCTGGTTAACGACTAGAAAAACCAAAAGGTAGACGCCCTCGAGTATTAGTTAAGGATGTACCATCTTCAATGGATGATGGCGCTTTTCTGATCGCGCTATACCGCCAAAATATTAAAGATGAGCTTCAAATGAAAGAGGATGACTTTATTAAGTCTACTAAAATTATCCGTAGGCGCTCGTTAGACAACGGTCGTAAGTGGATAGGCATCGAGTTAGATTCCGCAGTACGTAAACACTTAGTTTCTACCAAGGATAAATTATTTATTGATTGGGCTACCTGCCGCTTTATTGACGATGTTGAAGTCGTTCGGTGCTTACATTGTCAAAAGTTCGGTCACGTTAAGAAACACTGCGTTAATAAAGAACCGACTTGTGACTGACACGTTTGAGGCGTCTGGAGACGCGTCTCGGCGCGGGCCAGCTAGCTATAGCGTTTTTAGAATTTAGCCAGGAACAAAAATGTGCAATTTTTTGCAGTTCTATGCGAGCCAGGCGCACGTTTGAGGCGTCTGGAGACGCGTCTCGGCGCGGGCCAGCTAGCTATAGCGTTTTTAGAATTTAGCCAGAAACAAAAATGTGCAATTTTTTGCAGTTCTATGCGAGCCAGACGCACGTTTGAGGCGTCTGGAGACGCGTCTCGGCGCGGGCCAGCTAGCTATAGCGTTTTTAGAATTTAGCCAGGAACAAAAATGTGCAATTTTTTGCAGTTCTATGCAAGCCAGACGCACGTTTGAGGCGTCTGGAGACGCGTCTCGGCGCGGGCCAGCTAGCTATAGCGTTTTTAGAATTTAGCCAGGATCAAAAATGTGCAATTTTATGCAGTTCTATGCGAGCCAGACGCACGTTTGAGGCGTCTGGAGACGCGTCTCGGCGCGGACCTGCTAGCTATAGCGTTTTTAGAATTTAGCCAGGAACAAAAATGTGCAATTTTTTGCAGTTCTATACGAGCCAGACGCACGTTTGAGGCGTCTGGAGACGCGTCTCGGCGCGGGCCAGCTAGCTATAGCGTTTTTAGAATTTAGCCAGGAACAAAAATGTGCAATTTTATGCAGTTCTATTAGAGCCAGACGCACGTTTGAGGCGTCTGGAGACGCGTCTCGGCGCGGGCCAGCTAGCTATAGCGTTTTTAGAAATTAGCCGGGAACAAAAATGTGCATTTTTTTGCAGTTCTATGCGAGCCAGACGCACGTTTGAGGCGTCTGGAGACGCGTCTCGGCGCGGGCCTGCTAGCTATAGCGTTTTTAGAATTTAGCCAGGAACAAAAATGTGCAATTTTTTGCAGTTCTATGCGAGCCAGACGCACGTTTGAGGCGTCTGGAGACGCGTCTCGGCGCGGGCCAGCTAGCTATAGCGTTTTTAGAATTTAGCCAGGAACAAAAATGTGCAATTTTTGCAGTTCTATGCGAGCCAGACGCACGTTTGAGGCGTCTGGAGACGCGTCTCGGCGCGGGCCAGCCTGCTATAGCGTTTTTAGAATTTAGCCAGGAACAAAAATGTGCAATTTTTTGTAGTTCTATGCGAGCCAGACGCACGTTTGAGGCGTCTGGAGACGCGTCTCGGCGCGGGCCAGCTAGCTATAGCGTTTTTAGAATTTAGCCAGGAACAAAAATGTGCAATTTTATGCAGTTCTATGCGAGCCAGACGCACGTTTGAGGCGTCTGGAGACGCGTCTCGGCGCGGACCTGCTAGCTATAGCGTTTTTAGAATTTAGCCAGGAACAAAAATGTGCAATTTTTTGCAGTTCTATGCGAGCCAGACGCACGTTTGAGGCGTCTGGAGACGCGTCTCGGCGCGGGCCAGCTAGCTATAGCGTTTTTAGAATTTAGCCAGGAACAAAAATGTGCAATTTTATGCAGTTCTATGCGAGCCAGACGCACGTTTGAGGCGTCTGGAGACGCGTCTCGGCGCGGGCCAGCTAGCTATAGCGTTTTTAGAAATTAGCCAGGAACAAAAATGTGCATTTTTTTGCAGTTCTATGCGAGCCAGACGCACGTTTGAGGCGTCTGGAGACGCGTCTCGGCGCGGGCCTGCTAGCTATAGCGTTTTTAGAATTTAGCCAGGAACAAAAATGTGCAATTTTTTGCAGTTCTATGCGAGCCAGACGCACGTTTGAGGCGTCTGGAGACGCGTCTCGGCGCGGGCCAGCTAGCTATAGCGTTTTTAGAATTTAGCCAGGAACAAAAATGTGCAATTTTTGCAGTTCTATGCGAGCCAGACGCACGTTTGAGGCGTCTGGAGACGCGTCTCGGCGCGGGCCAGCTAGCTATAGCGTTTTTAGAATTTAGCCAGGAACAAAAATGTGCAATTTTATGCAGTTCTGTGCGAGCCAGACGCACGTTTGAGGCGTCTGGAGACGCGTCTCGGCGCGGGCCAGCTAGCTAAAGCGTTTTTAGAATTTAGCCAGGAACAAAGATGTGCAATTTTTTGCAGTTCTATGCGAGCCAGACGCACGTTTGAGAGGTCTGGAGACGCGTCTCGGCGCGGGCCAGCTAGCTATAGCGTTTTTAGAATTTAGCCAGGAACAAAAATGTGCAATTTTTTGCAGTTCTATGCGAGCCAGACGCACGTTTGAGGCGTCTGGAGACGCGTCTCGGCGCGGGCCAGCTAGCTATAGCGTTTTTAGAATTTAGCCAGGAACAAAAATGTCCAATTTTTTGCAGTTCTATGCGAGCCAGACGCACGTTTGAGGCGTCTGGAGACGCGTCTCGGCGCGGGCCAGCTAGCTATAGCGCTTTTAGAATTTAGCCAGGAACAAAAATGTGCAATTTTTTGCAGTTCTATGCGAGCCAGACGCACGTTTGAGGCGTCTGGAGACGCGTCTCGGCGCGGGCCAGCTAGTTATCGCGTTTTTAGAATTTAGCCAGGAACAAAAATGTGCAATTTTTTGCAGTTCTATGCGAGCCAGACGCACGTTTGAGGCGTCTGGAGACGCGTCTCGGCGCGGGCCAGCTAGCTATAGCGTTTTTAGAATTTAGCCAGGAACAAAAATGTGCAATTTTTTGCAGTTCTATGCGAGCCAGACGCACGTTTGAGGCGTCTGGAGACGCGTCTCGACGCGTGCCAGCTAGCTATAGCGTTTTTAGAATTTAGCCAGGAACAAAAATGTGCATTTTTTTGCAGTTCTATGCGAGCCAGACGCACGTTTGAGGCGTCTGGAGACGCGTCTCGGCGTGGGCCAGCTAGCTATAGCGTTTTTATAATTTAGCCAGGAACAAAAATGTGACATTTTTTGCAGTTCTATGCGAGCCAGACGCACGTTTGAGGCGTCTGGAGACGCGTCTCGGCGCGGGCCAGCTAGCTATAGCGATTTTAGAATTTAGCCACGAACAAAAATGTGCAATTTTTTGCAGTTCTATGCGAGCCAGACGCACGTTTGAGGCGTCTGGAGACGCGTCTCGGCGCGGGCCAGCTAGCTATAGGGTTTCCTCCCCACTCGCGCGCACTGCGGTGTTTATTATATCGCTGCGTATTGTAAATTCGGAATTCGCGTTGTGTGTTTATTTTAAGGCTTGTGAATTGTTCCTAGTGGTGCTATAGTGTAGTAAGTGCGTGTTTTGTAAGTTTTTCAAAGTGTCTGTTCATTTATTTACAGGTAATTAGTCAATTTCTCCAGCTTTCGGTAAGTGCATTTATTTTTCTTGTGTGTGGGTAACGCGAAATAACTTAATCGATTGATATCTATTTGTTTAGTTCTTTTGATATTTTTAATTCATCCGTGTTGTTATAAAGTAATTCATGATGTCAACAAATGATGACCCTCCAGATCGTGGCGGAGATATATTTCGTCGAAATACAAAAACCCAAAGGTCGCCCGTGGCGACCTCCGCTAATTCGAAACGCTTGTTCAGCGAAATGTCTCCATCATAAATTTCGCCCGATGATAGGTCAAAACGGGTTCATCCAACTTTCGAAACCGTGGAAAAATCCTCGCCGATTTTAAATATCAGTAATGTGAGCAATACCGATTACTGCGACTTAGTTTCTGAGGCGTCAGCCTACCTGTCAAAAATTAACGACTTAGTCAATGATCAGGGCTCTCGCATTAACGTAGCAAATAAATCTGCCATTATGGATATGACTCAGCGTGTCACGGCCATCGTTTCTATGCTGGCCATAAAATCATCATGCAACGAAACGAAGTTAGCCAATACGGAACGCGAATTAGAAAAAATCAAGTCGAATAACTATGTCAATCCCAATCCTGTCAATAATAATAATAACAATTGTAAAATTTCGTATGCGGACTCGTTGAAACTACGCTTGCCAAAAGTAGCTCCAGCAATTATGGAATCCCGTCCACCATTGCCGTGTGTGGTGGCTTATCCGACCGCAGCTCGATCAGCTGATTATAGCACTTCGTCCGCGACAAAACAAGCGCTTATGAAAGCAATTAAGCCCTGTGATGACGGTTTTCAAACTGTAGGCGTGAAAAAAACCGCGAAATCAGGTGTTGTTCTACGTGTCGCTAGTGAACATCAGCTTAAAAAATTGGAATCCGTGGACGCAATTAAGGCCGCTGGTTAACGACTAGAAAAACCAAAAGGTAGACGCCCTCGAGTATTAGTTAAGGATGTACCATCTTCAATGGATGATGGCGCTTTTCTGATCGCGCTATACCGCCAAAATATTAAAGATGAGCTTCAAATGAAAGAGGATGACTTTATTAAGTCTACTAAAATTATCCGTAGGCGCTCGTTAGGCAACGGTCGTAAGTGGATAGGCATCGAGTTAGATTCCGCAGTACGTAAACACTTAGTTTCTACCAAGGATAAATTATTTATTGATTGGGCTACCTGCCGCTTTATTGACGATGTTGAAGTCGTTCGGTGCTTACATTGTCAACAGTTCGGTCACGTTAAGAAACACTGCGTTAATAAAGAACCGACTTGTGACTAACACGTTTGAGGCGTCTGGAGACGCGTCTCGGCGCGGGCCAGCTAGCTATAGCGTTTTTAGAATTTAGCCAGGAACAAAAATGTGCAATTTTTTGCAGTTCTATGCGAGCCAGACGCACGTTTGAGGCGTCTGGAGACGCGTCTCGGCGCGAGCCAGCTAGCTATAGCGTTTTTAGAATCTAGCCAGGAACAAAAATGTGCATTTTTTTGCAGTTCTATGCGAGCCAGACGCACGTTTGAGGCGTCTGGAGACGCGTCTCGACGCGGGCCAGCAAGTTATAGCGTTTTTAGAATTTAGCCAGGAACAAAAATGTGCAATTTTTTGCAGTACTATGCGAGCCAGACGCACGTTTGAGGCGTCTGGAGACGCGTCTCGGCGCGGGCCAGCTAGCTATAGCGTTTTTTGAATTTAGCCAGGAACAAAAATGTGCAATTTTTTGCAGTTCTATGCGAGCCAGACGCACGTTTGAGGCGTCTGGAGACGCGTCTCGGCGCGGGCCAGCTAGTTATCGCGTTTTTAGAATTTAGCCAGGAACAAAAATGTGCAATTTTTTGCAGTTCTATGCGAGCCAGACGCACGTTTGAGGCGTCTGGAGACGCGTCTCGGCGCGGGCCAGCTAGCTATAGCGTTTTTAGAATTTAGCCAGGAACAAAAATGTGCAATTTTTTGCAGTTCTATGCGAGCCAGACGCACGTTTGAGGCGTCTGGAGACGCGTCTCGACGCGTGCCAGCTAGCTATAGCGTTTTTAGAATTTAGCCAGGAACAAAAATGTGCATTTTTTTGCAGTTCTATGCGAGCCAGACGCACGTTTGAGGCGTCTGGAGACGCGTCTCGGCGCGGGCCAGCTAGCTATAGCGTTTTTATAATTTAGCCAGGAACAAAAATGTGACATTTTTTGCAGTTCTATGCGAGCCAGACGCACGTTTGAGGCGTCTGGAGACGCGTCTCGGCGCGGGCCAGCTAGCTATAGCGATTTTAGAATTTAGCCACGAACAAAAATGTGCAATTTTTTGCAGTTCTATGCGAGCCAGACGCACGTTTGAGGCGTCTGGAGACGCGTCTCGGCGCGGGCCAGCTAGCTATAGCGATTTTAGAATTTAGCCACGAACAAAAATGTGCAATTTTTTGCAGTTCTATGCGAGCCAGACGCACGTTTGAGGCGTCTGGAGACGCGTCTCGGCGCGGGCCAGCTAGCTATAGGGTTTCCTCCCCACTCGCGCGCACTGCGGTGTTTATTATATCGCTGCGTATTGTAAATTCGGAATTCGCGTTGTGTGTTTATTTTAAGGCTTGTGAATTGTTCCTAGTGGTGCTATAGTGTAGTAAGTGCGTGTTTTGTAAGTTTTTCAAAGTGTCTGTTCATTTATTTACAGGTAATTAGTCAATTTCTCCAGCTTTCGGTAAGTGCATTTATTTTTCTTGTGTGTGGGTAACGCGAAATAACTTAATCGATTGATATCTATTTGTTTAGTTCTTTTGATATTTTTAATTCATCCGTGTTGTTATAAAGTAATTCATGATGTCAACAAATGATGACCCTCCAGATCGTGGCGGAGATATATTTCGTCGAAATACAAAAACCCAAAGGTCGCCCGTGGCGACCTCCGCTAATTCGAAACGCTTGTTCAGCGAAATGTCTCCATCATAAATTTCGCCCGATGATAGGTCAAAACGGGTTCATCCAACTTTCGAAACCGTGGAAAAATCCTCGCCGATTTTAAATATCAGTAATGTGAGCAATACCGATTACTGCGACTTAGTTTCCGAGGCGTCAGCCTACCTGTCAAAAATTAACGACTTAGTCAATGATCAGGGCTCTCGCATTAACGTAGCAAATAAATCTGCCATTATGGATATGACTCAGCGTGTCACGGCCATCGTTTCTATGCTGGCCATAAAATCATCATGCAACGAAACGAAGTTAGCCAATACGGAACGCGAATTAGAAAAAATCAAGTCGAATAACTATGTCAATCCCAATCCTGTCAATAATAATAATAACAATTGTAAAATTTCGTATGCGGACTCGTTGAAACTACGCTTGCCAAAAGTAGCTCCAGCAATTATGGAATCCCGTCCACCATTGCCGTGTGTGGTGGCTTATCCGACCGCAGCTCGATCAGCTGATTATAGCACTTCGTCCGCGACAAAACAAGCGCTTATGAAAGCAATTAAGCCCTGTGATGACGGTTTTCAAACTGTAGGCGTGAAAAAAACCGCGAAATCAGGTGTTGTTCTACGTGTCGCTAGTGAACATCAGCTTAAAAAATTGGAATCCGTGGACGCAATTAAGGCCGCTGGTTAACGACTAGAAAAACCAAAAGGTAGACGCCCTCGAGTATTAGTTAAGGATGTACCATCTTCAATGGATGATGGCGCTTTTCTGATCGCGCTATACCGCCAAAATATTAAAGATGAGCTTCAAATGAAAGAGGATGACTTTATTAAGTCTACTAAAATTATCCGTAGGCGCTCGTTAGGCAACGGTCGTAAGTGGATAGGCATCGAGTTAGATTCCGCAGTACGTAATCACTTAGTTTCTACCAAGGATAAATTATTTATTGATTGGGCTACCTGCCGCTTTATTGACGATGTTGAAGTCGTTCGGTGCTTACATTGTCAACAGTTCGGTCACGTTAAGAAACACTGCGTTAATAAAGAACCGACTTGTGACTAACACGTTTGAGGCGTCTGGAGACGCGTCTCGGCGCGGGCCAGCTAGCTATAGCGTTTTTAGAATTTAGCCAGGAACAAAAATGTGCAATTTTTTGCAGTTCTATGCGAGCCAGACGCACGTTTGAGGCGTCTGGAGACGCGTCTCGGCGCGAGCCAGCTAGCTATAGCGTTTTTAGAATCTAGCCAGGAACAAAAATGTGCATTTTTTTGCAGTTCTATGCGAGCCAGACGCACGTTTGAGGCGTCTGGAGACGCGTCTCGACGCGGGCCAGCAAGTTATAGCGTTTTTAGAATTTAGCCAGGAACAAAAATGTGCAATTTTTTGCAGTACTATGCGAGCCAGACGCACGTTTGAGGCGTCTGGAGACGCGTCTCGGCGCGGGCCAGCTAGCTATAGCGTTTTTTGAATTTAGCCAGGAACAAAAATGTGCAATTTTTTGCAGTTCTATGCGAGCCAGACGCACGTTTGAGGCGTCTGGAGACGCGTCTCGGCGCGGGCCAGCTAGCTATAGCGTTTTTAGAATTTAGCCAGGAACAAAAATGTGCAATTAATTGCAGTTCTTTGCGAGCCAGGAGCACGTTTGAGGCGCCTGGAGACGCATCTGGAGACGCGTCGTGGCGCGGGCCAGCTAGCTATCGCGTTTTCAGAAGTTAGCCAGGAACAAAAATGTGCAATTTTTTGCAGTTCTATGAGAGCCAGCCGCACGTTTGAGGCGTCTGGAGACGCGTTTCGGCGCAGGCCAGCTAGCTATAGCGTTATTAGAATTTAGCCGGGAACAAAAATGTGCAATTTTTTGCAGTTCTATGCGAGCCAGACGCACGTTTGAGGCGTCTGGAGAAGCGTCTCGGCGCGGGCCAGCTAGCTGTAGCGTTTTTAGAATTTAGCCAGGAACAAAAATGCGCAATTTTTTGCAGTTCTATGCGAGCCAGACGCACGTTTGAGGCGTCTGGAGACGCGTCTCGGCGCGGGCCAGCTAGCTATAGCGTTTTTAGAATTTAGCCAGGAACAAAAATGTGCAATTTTTTGCAGTTCTATGCGAGCCAGACGCACGTTTGAGGCGTCTGGAGACGCGTCTCGGCGCGGGCCAGCTAGCTATAGCGTTTTCAGAATTCAGCCAGGAACAAAAATGTGCAATTCTTTGCAGTTCTTTGCGAGCCAGCAGCACGTTTGAGGCGTCTGGAGACGCGTCTCGGCGCGGGCCAGCTAGCTATAGCGTTTTTAGAATTTAGCCAGGAACAAAAATGTGCAATTTTTTGCAGTTCTATGCGAGCCAGACGCACATTTGAGGCGTCTGGAGACGCGTCTCGGCGCGGGCCAGCTAGCTATAGCGATTTTAGAATTTAGCCACGAATAAAAATGTGCAATCTTTTGCAGTTCTATACGAGCCAGACGCACGTTTGAGGCGTCTGGAGACGCGCCGCGGCGCGGGCCAGCTAGCTATAGCGTTTTTAGAATTGAGCCAGGAACAAAAATGTGCAATTTTTTGCAGTTCTATGCGAGCCAGACGCACGTTTGAGGCGTCTGGAGACGCGTCTCGGCGCGGGCCAGCTAGCTATAGCGTTTTTAGAATTTAGCCAGGAACAAAAAGGTGCAATTTTTGCAGTTCTATGCGAGCCAGACGCACGTTTGAGGCGTCTGGAGACGCGTCTCGGCGCGGGCCAGCTAGCTATAGCGTTTTTAGAATTTAGCCAGGAACAAAAATGTGCAATTTTATGCAGTTCTATGCGAGCCAGACGCACGTTTGAGGCGTCTGGAGACGCGTCTCGGCGCGGGCCAGCTAGCTATAGCGTTTTTAGAATTTAGCCAGGAACAAAAATGTGCAATTTTTTGCAGTTCTATGCGAGCCAGACGCACGTTTGAGGCGTCTGGAGACGCGTCTCGACGCGGGCCAGCTAGCTATAGCGTTTTTAGAATTTAGCCAGGAACAAAAATGTGCAATTTTTTGCAGTTCTATGCGAGCCAGACGCACGTTTGAGGCGTCTGGAGACGCGTCTCGGCGCGGGCCAGCTAGCTATAGCGTTTTTAGAATTTAGCCAGGAACAAAAATGTGCAATTTTTTGCAGTTCTATGCGAGCCAGACGCACGTTTGAGGCGTCTGGAGACGCGTCTCGGCGCGGGCCAGCTAGCTATAGCGTTTTTAGAATTTAGCCAGGAACAAAAATGTGCATTTTTTTGCAGTTCTATGCGAGCCAGACGCACGTTTGAGGCGTCTGGAGACGCGTCTCGGCGCGGGCCAGCTAGCTATAGCGTTTTTAGAATTTAGCCAGGAACAAAAATGTGCAATTTTTTGCAGTTCTATGCGAGCCAGACGCACGTTTGAGGCGTCTGGAGACGCGTCTCGGCGCGGGCCAGCTAGCTATAGCGTTTTTAGAATTTAGCCAGGAACAAAAATGTGCAATTTTTGCAGTTCTATGCGAGCCAGACGCACGTTTGAGGCGTCTGGAGACGCGTCTCGGCGCGGGCCAGCTAGCTATAGCGTTTTTAGAATTTAGCCAGGAACAAAAATGTGCAATTTTATGCAGTTCTATGCGAGCCAGACGCACGTTTGAGGCGTCTGGAGACGCGTCTCGGCGCGGGCCAGCTAGCTAAAGCGTTTTTAGAATTTAGCCAGGAACAAAAATGTGCAATTTTTTGCAGTTCTATGCGAGCCAGACGCACGTTTGAGGCGTCTGGAGACGCGTCTCGACGCGGGCCAGCTAGCTATAGCGTTTTTAGAATTTAGCCAGGAACAAAAATGTGCAATTTTTTGCAGTTCTATGCGAGCCAGACGCACGTTTGAGGCGTCTGGAGACGCGTCTCGGCGCGGGCCAGCTAGCTATAGCGTTTTTAGAATTTAGCCAGGAACAAAAATGTGCAATTTTTTGCAGTTCTATGCGAGCCAGACGCACGTTTGAGGCGTCTGGAGACGCGTCTCGGCGCGGGCCAGCTAGCTATAGCGATTTTAGAATTTAGCCACGAATAAAAATGTGCAATCTTTTGCTGTTCTATACGAGCCAGACGCACGTTTGAGGCGTCTGGAGACGCGTCTCGGCGCGGGCCAGCTAGCTATAGCGTTTTTAGAATTTAGCCAGGAACAAAAATGTGCAATTTTTTGCAGTTCTATGCGAGCCAGACGCACGTTTGAGGCGTCTGGAGACGCGTCTCGGCGCGGGCCAGCTAGCTATAGCGTATTTAGAATTAAGCCAGGAACAAAAATGTGCAATTTTTTGCAGTTCTATGCGAGCCAGACGCACGTTTGAGGCGTCTGGAGACGCGTCTCGGCGCGGGCCAGCTAGCTATAGCGATTTTAGAATTTAGCCACGAATAAAAATGTGCAATCTTTTGCAGTTCTATACGAGCCAGACGCACGTTTGAGGCGTCTGGAGACGCGTCTCGGCGCGGGCCAGCTAGCTATAGCGTTTTTAGAATTTAGCCAGGACCAAAAATGTGCAATTATTTGCAGTTCTATGCGAGCCAGACGCACGTTTGAGGCGTCTGGAGACGCGTCTCGGCGCGGGCCAGCTAGCTATAGCGTTTTTAGAATTTAGCCAGGAACAAAAATGTGCAATTTTTTGTAGTTCTATGCGAGCCAGACGCACGTTTGAGGCGTCTGGAGACGCGTCGCGGCGCGGGCCAGCTAGCTATCGCGTTTTCAGAAGTTAGCCAGGAACAAAAATGTGCAATTTTTTGCAGTTCTATGAGAGCCAGCCGCACGTTTGAGGCGTCTGGAGACGCGTCTCGGCGCGGGCCAGCTAGCTATAGCGTTTGTAGAATTTAGCCAGGAACAAAAATGTGTAATTTTTTGCAGTTCTATGCGAGCCAGACGCACGTTTGAGGCGTCTGGAGACGCGTCTCGGCGCGGGCCAGCTAGCTATAGCGTTTTTAGAATTTAGCCAGGAACAAAAATGTGCAATTTTATGCAGTTCTATGCGAGCCAGACGCACGTTTGAGGCGTCTGGAGACGCGTCTCGACGCGGGCCAGCAAGTTATAGCTTTTTTAGAATTTAGCCAGGAACAAAAATGTGCAATTTTTTGCAGTTCTATGCGAGCCAGACGCACGTTTGAGGCGTCTGGAGACGCGTCTCGGCGCGGGCCAGCTAGCTATAGCGTTTTTAGAATTTAGCCAGGAACAAAAATGTGCAATTTTTTGCAGTTCTATGCGAGCTAGACGCACGTTTGAGGCGTCTGGAGACGCGTCTCGGCGCGGGCCAGCTAGCTATAGGGTTTCCTCCCCACTCGCGCGCACTGCGGTGTTTATTATATCGCTGCGTATTGTAAATTCGGAATTCGCGTTGTGTGTTTATTTTAAGGCTTGTGAATTGTTCCTAGTGGTGCTATAGTGTAGTAAGTGCGTGTTTTGTAAGTTTTTCAAAGTGTCTGTTCATTTATTTACAGGTAATTAGTCAATTTCTCCAGCTTTCGGTAAGTGCATTTATTTTTCTTGTGTGTGGGTAACGCGAAATAACTTAATCGATTGATATCTATTTGTTTAGTTCTTTTGATATTTTTAATTCATCCGTGTTGTTATAAAGTAATTCATGATGTCAACAAATGATGACCCTCCAGATCGTGGCGGAGATATATTTCGTCGAAATACAAAAACCCAAAGGTCGCCCGTGGCGACCTCCGCTAATTCGAAACGCTTGTTCAGCGAAATGTCTCCATCATAAATTTCGCCCGATGATAGGTCAAAACGGGTTCATCCAACTTTCGAAACCGTGGAAAAATCCTCGCCGATTTTAAATATCAGTAATGTGAGCAATACCGATTACTGCGACTTAGTTTCCGAGGCGTCAGCCTACCTGTCAAAAATTAACGACTTAGTCAATGATCAGGGCTCTCGCATTAACGTAGCAAATAAATCTGCCATTATGGATATGACTCAGCGTGTCACGGCCATCGTTTCTATGCTGGCCATAAAATCATCATGCAACGAAACGAAGTTAGCCAATACGGAACGCGAATTAGAAAAAATCAAGTCGAATAACTATGTCAATCCCAATCCTGTCAATAATAATAATAACAATTGTAAAATTTCGTATGCGGACTCGTTGAAACTACGCTTGCCAAAAGTAGCTCCAGCAATTATGGAATCCCGTCCACCATTGCCGTGTGTGGTGGCTTATCCGACCGCAGCTCGATCAGCTGATTATAGCACTTCGTCCGCGACAAAACAAGCGCTTATGAAAGCAATTAAGCCCTGTGATGACGGTTTTCAAACTGTAGGCGTGAAAAAAACCGCGAAATCAGGTGTTGTTCTACGTGTCGCTAGTGAACATCAGCTTAAAAAATTGGAATCCGTGGACGCAATTAAGGCCGCTGGTTAACGACTAGAAAAACCAAAAGGTAGACGCCCTCGAGTATTAGTTAAGGATGTACCATCTTCAATGGATGATGGCGCTTTTCTGATCGCGCTATACCGCCAAAATATTAAAGATGAGCTTCAAATGAAAGAGGATGACTTTATTAAGTCTACTAAAATTATCCGTAGGCGCTCGTTAGGCAACGGTCGTAAGTGGATAGGCATCGAGTTAGATTCCGCAGTACGTAAACACTTAGTTTCTACCAAGGATAAATTATTTATTGATTGGGCTACCTGCCGCTTTATTGACGATGTTGAAGTCGTTCGGTGCTTACATTGTCAACAGTTCGGTCACGTTAAGAAACACTGCGTTAATAAAGAACCGACTTGTGACTAACACGTTTGAGGCGTCTGGAGACGCGTCTCGGCGCGGGCCAGCTAGCTATAGCGTTTTTAGAATTTAGCCGGGAACAAAAATGTGCAATTTTTTGCAGTTCTATGCGAGCCAGACGCACGTTTGAGGCGTCTGGAGAAGCGTCTCGGCGCGGGCCAGCTAGCTGTAGCGTTTTTAGAATTTAGCCAGGAACAAAAATGCGCAATTTTTTGCAGTTCTATGCGAGCCAGACGCACGTTTGAGGCGTCTGGAGACGCGTCTCGGCGCGGGCCAGCTAGCTATAGCGTTTTTAGAATTTAGCCAGGAACAAAAATGTGCAATTTTTTGCAGTTCTATGCGAGTCAGACGCACGTTTGAGGCGTCTGGAGACGCGTCTCGGCGCGGGCCAGCTAGCTATAGCGATTTTAGAATTTAGCCACGAATAAAAATGTGCAATCTTTTGCAGTTCTATACGAGCCAGACGCACGTTTGAGGCGTCTGGAGACGCGTCTCGGCGCGGGCCAGCTAGCTATAGCGTTTTTAGAATTTAGCCAGGACCAAAAATGTGCAATTATTTGCAGTTCTATGCGAGCCAGACGCACGTTTGAGGCGTCTGGAGACGCGTCTCGGCGCGGGCCAGCTAGCTATAGCGTTTTTAGAATTTAGCCAGGAACAAAAATGTGCAATTTTTTGTAGTTCTATGCGAGCCAGACGCACGTTTGAGGCGTCTGGAGACGCGTCGCGGCGCGGGCCAGCTAGCTATCGCGTTTTCAGAAGTTAGCCAGGAACAAAAATGTGCAATTTTTTGCAGTTCTATGAGAGCCAGCCGCACGTTTGAGGCGTCTGGAGACGCGTCTCGGCGCGGGCCAGCTAGCTATAGCGTTTGTAGAATTTAGCCAGGAACAAAAATGTGTAATTTTTTGCAGTTCTATGCGAGCCAGACGCACGTTTGAGGCGTCTGGAGACGCGTCTCGGCGCGGGCCAGCTAGCTATAGCGTTTTTAGAATTTAGCCAGGAACAAAAATGTGCAATTTTATGCAGTTCTATGCGAGCCAGACGCACGTTTGAGGCGTCTGGAGACGCGTCTCGACGCGGGCCAGCAAGTTATAGCTTTTTTAGAATTTAGCCAGGAACAAAAATGTGCAATTTTTTGCAGTTCTATGCGAGCCAGACGCACGTTTGAGGCGTCTGGAGACGCGTCTCGGCGCGGGCCAGCTAGCTATAGCGTTTTTAGAATTTAGCCAGGAACAAAAATGTGCAATTTTTTGCAGTTCTATGCGAGCTAGACGCACGTTTGAGGCGTCTGGAGACGCGTCTCGGCGCGGGCCAGCTAGCTATAGGGTTTCCTCCCCACTCGCGCGCACTGCGGTGTTTATTATATCGCTGCGTATTGTAAATTCGGAATTCGCGTTGTGTGTTTATTTTAAGGCTTGTGAATTGTTCCTAGTGGTGCTATAGTGTAGTAAGTGCGTGTTTTGTAAGTTTTTCAAAGTGTCTGTTCATTTATTTACAGGTAATTAGTCAATTTCTCCAGCTTTCGGTAAGTGCATTTATTTTTCTTGTGTGTGGGTAACGCGAAATAACTTAATCGATTGATATCTATTTGTTTAGTTCTTTTGATATTTTTAATTCATCCGTGTTGTTATAAAGTAATTCATGATGTCAACAAATGATGACCCTCCAGATCGTGGCGGAGATATATTTCGTCGAAATACAAAAACCCAAAGGTCGCCCGTGGCGACCTCCGCTAATTCGAAACGCTTGTTCAGCGAAATGTCTCCATCATAAATTTCGCCCGATGATAGGTCAAAACGGGTTCATCCAACTTTCGAAACCGTGGAAAAATCCTCGCCGATTTTAAATATCAGTAATGTGAGCAATACCGATTACTGCGACTTAGTTTCCGAGGCGTCAGCCTACCTGTCAAAAATTAACGACTTAGTCAATGATCAGGGCTCTCGCATTAACGTAGCAAATAAATCTGCCATTATGGATATGACTCAGCGTGTCACGGCCATCGTTTCTATGCTGGCCATAAAATCATCATGCAACGAAACGAAGTTAGCCAATACGGAACGCGAATTAGAAAAAATCAAGTCGAATAACTATGTCAATCCCAATCCTGTCAATAATAATAATAACAATTGTAAAATTTCGTATGCGGACTCGTTGAAACTACGCTTGCCAAAAGTAGCTCCAGCAATTATGGAATCCCGTCCACCATTGCCGTGTGTGGTGGCTTATCCGACCGCAGCTCGATCAGCTGATTATAGCACTTCGTCCGCGACAAAACAAGCGCTTATGAAAGCAATTAAGCCCTGTGATGACGGTTTTCAAACTGTAGGCGTGAAAAAAACCGCGAAATCAGGTGTTGTTCTACGTGTCGCTAGTGAACATCAGCTTAAAAAATTGGAATCCGTGGACGCAATTAAGGCCGCTGGTTAACGACTAGAAAAACCAAAAGGTAGACGCCCTCGAGTATTAGTTAAGGATGTACCATCTTCAATGGATGATGGCGCTTTTCTGATCGCGCTATACCGCCAAAATATTAAAGATGAGCTTCAAATGAAAGAGGATGACTTTATTAAGTCTACTAAAATTATCCGTAGGCGCTCGTTAGGCAACGGTCGTAAGTGGATAGGCATCGAGTTAGATTCCGCAGTACGTAAACACTTAGTTTCTACCAAGGATAAATTATTTATTGATTGGGCTACCTGCCGCTTTATTGACGATGTTGAAGTCGTTCGGTGCTTACATTGTCAACAGTTCGGTCACGTTAAGAAACACTGCGTTAATAAAGAACCGACTTGTGACTAACACGTTTGAGGCGTCTGGAGACGCGTCTCGGCGCGGGCCAGCTAGCTATAGCGTTTTTAGAATTTAGCCAGGAACAAAAATGTGCAATTTTTTGCAGTTCTATGCGAGCCAGACGCACGTTTGAGGCGTCTGGAGACGCGTCTCGGCGCGAGCCAGCTAGCTATAGCGTTTTTAGAATCTAGCCAGGAACAAAAATGTGCATTTTTTTGCAGTTCTATGCGAGCCAGACGCACGTTTGAGGCGTCTGGAGACGCGTCTCGACGCGGGCCAGCAAGTTATAGCGTTTTTAGAATTTAGCCAGGAACAAAAATGTGCAATTTTTTGCAGTACTATGCGAGCCAGACGCACGTTTGAGGCGTCTGGAGACGCGTCTCGGCGCGGGCCAGCTAGCTATAGCGTTTTTTGAATTTAGCCAGGAACAAAAATGTGCAATTTTTTGCAGTTCTATGCGAGCCAGACGCACGTTTGAGGCGTCTGGAGACGCGTCTCGGCGCGGGCCAGCTAGCTATAGCGTTTTTAGAATTTAGCCAGGAACAAAAATGTGCAATTAATTGCAGTTCTTTGCGAGCCAGGAGCACGTTTGAGGCGCCTGGAGACGCATCTGGAGACGCGTCGTGGCGCGGGCCAGCTAGCTATCGCGTTTTCAGAAGTTAGCCAGGAACAAAAATGTGCAATTTTTTGCAGTTCTATGAGAGCCAGCCGCACGTTTGAGGCGTCTGGAGACGCGTTTCGGCGCGGGCCAGCTAGCTATAGCGTTATTAGAATTTAGCCGGGAACAAAAATGTGCAATTTTTTGCAGTTCTATGCGAGCCAGACGCACGTTTGAGGCGTCTGGAGAAGCGTCTCGGCGCGGGCCAGCTAGCTGTAGCGTTTTTAGAATTTAGCCAGGAACAAAAATGCGCAATTTTTTGCAGTTCTATGCGAGCCAGACGCACGTTTGAGGCGTCTGGAGACGCGTCTCGGCGCGGGCCAGCTAGCTATAGCGTTTTTAGAATTTAGCCAGGAACAAAAATGTGCAATTTTTTGCAGTTCTATGCGAGCCAGACGCACGTTTGAGGCGTCTGGAGACGCGTCTCGGCGCGGGCCAGCTAGCTATAGGGTTTCCTCCCCACTCGCGCGCACTGCGGTGTTTATTATATCGCTGCGTATTGTAAATTCGGAATTCGCGTTGTGTGTTTATTTTAAGGCTTGTGAATTGTTCCTAGTGGTGCTATAGTGTAGTAAGTGCGTGTTTTGTAAGTTTTTCAAAGTGTCTGTTCATTTATTTACAGGTAATTAGTCAATTTCTCCAGCTTTCGGTAAGTGCATTTATTTTTCTTGTGTGTGGGTAACGCGAAATAACTTAATCGATTGATATCTATTTGTTTAGTTCTTTTGATATTTTTAATTCATCCGTGTTGTTATAAAGTAATTCATGATGTCAACAAATGATGACCCTCCAGATCGTGGCGGAGATATATTTCGTCGAAATACAAAAACCCAAAGGTCGCCCGTGGCGACCTCCGCTAATTCGAAACGCTTGTTCAGCGAAATGTCTCCATCATAAATTTCGCCCGATGATAGGTCAAAACGGGTTCATCCAACTTTCGAAACCGTGGAAAAATCCTCGCCGATTTTAAATATCAGTAATGTGAGCAATACCGATTACTGCGACTTAGTTTCCGAGGCGTCAGCCTACCTGTCAAAAATTAACGACTTAGTCAATGATCAGGGCTCTCGCATTAACGTAGCAAATAAATCTGCCATTATGGATATGACTCAGCGTGTCACGGCCATCGTTTCTATGCTGGCCATAAAATCATCATGCAACGAAACGAAGTTAGCCAATACGGAACGCGAATTAGAAAAAATCAAGTCGAATAACTATGTCAATCCCAATCCTGTCAATAATAATAATAACAATTGTAAAATTTCGTATGCGGACTCGTTGAAACTACGCTTGCCAAAAGTAGCTCCAGCAATTATGGAATCCCGTCCACCATTGCCGTGTGTGGTGGCTTATCCGACCGCAGCTCGATCAGCTGATTATAGCACTTCGTCCGCGACAAAACAAGCGCTTATGAAAGCAATTAAGCCCTGTGATGACGGTTTTCAAACTGTAGGCGTGAAAAAACCGCGAAATCAGGTGTTGTTCTACGTGTCGCTAGTGAACATCAGCTTAAAAAATTGGAATCCGTGGACGCAATTAAGGCCGCTGGTTAACGACTAGAAAAACCAAAAGGTAGACGCCCTCGAGTATTAGTTAAGGATGTACCATCTTCAATGGATGATGGCGCTTTTCTGATCGCGCTATACCGCCAAAATATTAAAGATGAGCTTCAAATGAAAGAGGATGACTTTATTAAGTCTACTAAAATTATCCGTAGGCGCTCGTTAGGCAACGGTCGTAAGTGGATAGGCATCGAGTTAGATTCCGCAGTACGTAAACACTTAGTTTCTACCAAGGATAAATTATTTATTGATTGGGCTACCTGCCGCTTTATTGACGATGTTGAAGTCGTTCGGTGCTTACATTGTCAACAGTTCGGTCACGTTAAGAAACACTGCGTTAATAAAGAACCGACTTGTGACTAACACGTTTGAGGCGTCTGGAGACGCGTCTCGGCGCGGGCCAGCTAGCTATAGCGTTTTTAGAATTTAGCCAGGAACAAAAATGTGCAATTTTTTGCAGTTCTATGCGAGCCAGACGCACGTTTGAGGCGTCTGGAGACGCGTCTCGGCGCGAGCCAGCTAGCTATAGCGTTTTTAGAATCTAGCCAGGAACAAAAATGTGCATTTTTTTGCAGTTCTATGCGAGCCAGACGCACGTTTGAGGCGTCTGGAGACGCGTCTCGACGCGGGCCAGCAAGTTATAGCGTTTTTAGAATTTAGCCAGGAACAAAAATGTGCAATTTTTTGCAGTACTATGCGAGCCAGACGCACGTTTGAGGCGTCTGGAGACGCGTCTCGGCGCGGGCCAGCTAGCTATAGCGTTTTTTGAATTTAGCCAGGAACAAAAATGTGCAATTTTTTGCAGTTCTATGCGAGCCAGACGCACGTTTGAGGCGTCTGGAGACGCGTCTCGGCGCGGGCCAGCTAGCTATAGCGTTTTTAGAATTTAGCCAGGAACAAAAATGTGCAATTAATTGCAGTTCTTTGCGAGCCAGGAGCACGTTTGAGGCGCCTGGAGACGCATCTGGAGACGCGTCGTGGCGCGGGCCAGCTAGCTATCGCGTTTTCAGAAGTTAGCCAGGAACAAAAATGTGCAATTTTTTGCAGTTCTATGAGAGCCAGCCGCACGTTTGAGGCGTCTGGAGACGCGTTTCGGCGCGGGCCAGCTAGCTATAGCGTTATTAGAATTTAGCCGGGAACAAAAATGTGCAATTTTTTGCAGTTCTATGCGAGCCAGACGCACGTTTGAGGCGTCTGGAGAAGCGTCTCGGCGCGGGCCAGCTAGCTGTAGCGTTTTTAGAATTTAGCCAGGAACAAAAATGCGCAATTTTTTGCAGTTCTATGCGAGCCAGACGCACGTTTGAGGCGTCTGGAGACGCGTCTCGGCGCGGGCCAGCTAGCTATAGCGTTTTTAGAATTTAGCCAGGAACAAAAATGTGCAATTTTTTGCAGTTCTATGCGAGCCAGACGCACGTTTGAGGCGTCTGGAGACGCGTCTCGGCGCGGGCCAGCTAGCTATAGGGTTTCCTCCCCACTCGCGCGCACTGCGGTGTTTATTATATCGCTGCGTATTGTAAATTCGGAATTCGCGTTGTGTGTTTATTTTAAGGCTTGTGAATTGTTCCTAGTGGTGCTATAGTGTAGTAAGTGCGTGTTTTGTAAGTTTTTCAAAGTGTCTGTTCATTTATTTACAGGTAATTAGTCAATTTCTCCAGCTTTCGGTAAGTGCATTTATTTTTCTTGTGTGTGGGTAACGCGAAATAACTTAATCGATTGATATCTATTTGTTTAGTTCTTTTGATATTTTTAATTCATCCGTGTTGTTATAAAGTAATTCATGATGTCAACAAATGATGACCCTCCAGATCGTGGCGGAGATATATTTCGTCGAAATACAAAAACCCAAAGGTCGCCCGTGGCGACCTCCGCTAATTCGAAACGCTTGTTCAGCGAAATGTCTCCATCATAAATTTCGCCCGATGATAGGTCAAAACGGGTTCATCCAACTTTCGAAACCGTGGAAAAATCCTCGCCGATTTTAAATATCAGTAATGTGAGCAATACCGATTACTGCGACTTAGTTTCCGAGGCGTCAGCCTACCTGTCAAAAATTAACGACTTAGTCAATGATCAGGGCTCTCGCATTAACGTAGCAAATAAATCTGCCATTATGGATATGACTCAGCGTGTCACGGCCATCGTTTCTATGCTGGCCATAAAATCATCATGCAACGAAACGAAGTTAGCCAATACGGAACGCGAATTAGAAAAAATCAAGTCGAATAACTATGTCAATCCCAATCCTGTCAATAATAATAATAACAATTGTAAAATTTCGTATGCGGACTCGTTGAAACTACGCTTGCCAAAAGTAGCTCCAGCAATTATGGAATCCCGTCCACCATTGCCGTGTGTGGTGGCTTATCCGACCGCAGCTCGATCAGCTGATTATAGCACTTCGTCCGCGACAAAACAAGCGCTTATGAAAGCAATTAAGCCCTGTGATGACGGTTTTCAAACTGTAGGCGTGAAAAAACCGCGAAATCAGGTGTTGTTCTACGTGTCGCTAGTGAACATCAGCTTAAAAAATTGGAATCCGTGGACGCAATTAAGGCCGCTGGTTAACGACTAGAAAAACCAAAAGGTAGACGCCCTCGAGTATTAGTTAAGGATGTACCATCTTCAATGGATGATGGCGCTTTTCTGATCGCGCTATACCGCCAAAATATTAAAGATGAGCTTCAAATGAAAGAGGATGACTTTATTAAGTCTACTAAAATTATCCGTAGGCGCTCGTTAGGCAACGGTCGTAAGTGGATAGGCATCGAGTTAGATTCCGCAGTACGTAAACACTTAGTTTCTACCTGAAGAATATGGGAACTACTGGGAATATCGGGAGCACAATCAAACATAGACTTCACTAATAGACGTATATTCGGAGACTGACTCGCGGCACGAAACGGACAATGAACTTATGCTAGATACCCACTATTTACAAATATATCACACCTCCACCACAATACAACAGTACAGCTATATAATAAGTAATAAATGACACGATAATAAACATGATATTAACAACAATGTCAACTTAACTTGACTAACTTAATAATAATTCTTAACCAGTCAAACAATTTTAAACCTGTCTACTGGTTTACGTATTCGCTTAGGGTGAAGATTCTCCAGCGGCGGAGATTGTGGTTGTAAGTTAACCTGAGAATCTTCAGGAGTATCAATGTCCGGATTTGGACTATCCCCCTTATTCTTGGTGGCCGCCTCTGGCGAGGCTACCTTAACCACACGTTCTAAACCCTCGCTAATTGGCTCGACCACACTCTCTCCCCCATGATCTGTATTGTCCACAGTCTCTGGACAGGTAACATCAGATAAGCGTGATCTGCGGCGCATTTGATCCACATGTCTTTTTAGTGATTGACCATTATCCTTTACCACGGAGTATCTACGGGCACTGTCTACCCGTTCTACGGTACCCTTCACCCACCTGTCACTGACACCATACTCACGAGCCCAAACTGAATCACCCTCCCTAAAACTACGGTCTGTTCCCCCCGCAAACTCCCTTTGTCGTCTCTGGGCTTGATGGACTCTGTCTTGGGTGGCTTGGTTGGTACGCAGTAAATCTAGTCTGGAGCGTAATGGACGTCTCTGCAACAGCATAGCCGGGGTTTCCCCGGTAGTGCTGTGCACGGTGTTCCGATATGCTAACAGAAACGTTTGTAGTGCGGTGTCGACATCCACACAATCCCTATGCGCTTTCTTAATAGCCCGCTTGCAAAGCTTGACTGCATTCTCCGCAGCGCCGTTCGACGATGGGTGGTAGGCTGGTGAAAAAAACTGTTTAATGCCGTTGTTTTTTAAGAAGGTTTTAAACTCTATACTTGTGAATGGTGGCCCTTGATCAGAAACTAGTTCCTCCGGCAATCCAAACCTTGCAAACGTGGCTCTTAAAACCTTTATAACATTTGTTGCATTTGTTCGTGTCATCTCAAAAACTTCTAACCATTTTGAAGAAGAATCAATAATAACTAAGAAGGTAAGACCTTTATATGGGCCTAAAAAATCGATGTGAACCCTTGTCCAGGGGCGCGCGTGGTACTGCCACGGCTGTATTGGGGCCCGCGGCGGCGCGTCTGCCTCCGCTGCACAAGTCTCACATTGTTTACATAACGCTTCCACAGCAGCGTCAATATTAGGCCACCATACATAGCTACGTGCTAAACTTTTTGTTTTTACGATCCCCATGTGACTGCTGTGGAGTTGTTTTAAAACATTATTCTGCAATGAAGGTGGTATAACCATACGATAACCCCACATAATACAACCACACTCCGTATACAATTCGTTACGCCTCATAAAGTATGGTTTGATACTTTCTGCATCTACCCCGGTTGGAGGCCATCCGGATTGTATGTAAACTAAAATCCTACTTAAATCTTTATCTACAGCCGTCGCTTTCCTGACGTCTTGGCTCGTAATTGGTAAAAAATTTTCAACAAAATTGACATATGTGCTTTCGTTTTTTAATATTTCATTATCTTTAAATCCCTTGTACGGCAGTCGTGATAATGCGTCGGCACAATTCTTACTAGAAGATACATATTCGATGTCATAGGTATACCCAGCCAATAACACCGCCCAACGCTGTAACCTAGATGCGGCCATTACCGGGATGCCGACTTTATCACCCAAAATATAAGTGAGAGGCTTGTGATCCGTTCTTAATATAAATTTACGGCCATACAGGTATTGATGAAATTTACGAACTCCGAACACAATGGCAAGTGCCTCTCGATCTATTTGTGAGTAGGCCCGCTCGGCTTGCGTGAGCGCGCGCGATGCGTATGCCACGGGGCGTTCGCCGATTGCTGTTGAGTGCGATATCACAGCTCCTACGCCTACACTGCTCGCGTCCGTTGTTAAAATTATAGGTAACTCCGGTGTGTAATGCATTAGCACTTCACTACATGTTAATAAATGCTTTACTTTGCTGAACGCATCGTCACATTCTCTATTCCAGCTATACGGAGTTCCCGCTTTTAGCAACTTATATAAAGGTGCTAGAATTGTACTAACATTCCTTATAAATTTTCCATAGTACATCACCATTCCAATAAAAGCTCTCAGTTCGGAAATATTCGTGGGAGCTGGGGTTTTAGCTATAGCTTTTACTTTGTCTGGGCACGTGTGAACCCCTTCTTTGCTGATCGTGTGACCTAGATAGTTAACTGATTCTGCAAAAAATACACATTTTTCTTTTTTTACTTTAAGACCGTATTTGTTCAAACGATCAAATACTTTGCATAAGTTACGCATGTGTGCTTCGTTTGTGGGCCCCGTTATTATAATGTCATCCAAAAACACCCCTACATGTGGTAAATCTGCAAATAATTGCTCCAAATGTCTTTGAAAAATGCCCGGACTTGATGCTAACCCGTATACTAGCCTATTATACATAAATAATCCTTTATGAGTGTTGATCACTGTATATTTTTTTGTTTCATCCAGTTCGAATTGAGCGTATGCCTGTGAAAGATCAATTTTACTGAAATACTGGCCACCCTTCAAACGAAGTAGTAATTCCTCTACTCTGGGTAACGGATAACGGTCAACTTCCAAAACTTTGTTTAAAGTTATTTTGTAATCTGCGCAAATTCTAATGTTACCGTCCTTCTTGACGACCGGCACGATGGGTGTTGCCCAGTCAGAGCGCTCCACAGGAGAGAGAATGCCGTCCCGCTGCAGCTGATCCAGCGCGCGCTCCACCGGCTCGCGCAGCGCGTACGCCAGCGGGCGCGCGCGCATGAACACCGGCCGCGCCCCCTCGCGCACGCGCACGCTCACCGTGCCGCCGGTGAATCGCCCCAGCCCGTCCGCGAACACTTCACAGTATTTGGAACTGAAAGCAGCCGCATCGAATACATTGTTTTTGTACATTACAACATCATTATTATTACACTCATAGGCTACTGTAGGTAGTTGTATTTTTAGTTCTGCCATCCACTGACGGCCTAATAGCAGTGTTTTGCCATTCTCAACAACATATAAATCTAATTGCTTATGCCTATTTTTATATTTTACTAATGGCTGTATAACTCCAAGGGGTTTTACTAACTCGCCGGTATAATACCTTAGTGTTAAATTACTAGACTTAAGTTTTACATCCTTAAACAATTTGCTATAGCACTCCCAGCTTATGCATGACACCGCACTGCCAGTGTCACATTCCATTTTAATGTCAATACCATTTACATTCAGCTCGACATAGATAGGACTACACTGCGTAGCTGATAATTTACAAACATCTACAAATATTACCTCATCGCTCTCCGCACTATCACTTTCATTGGATTTCCTTATTTGAAGTACGTCCATATCCACGTTGTAATGTTCCGATAAATTAGGACACATACGTTGCAAATGTCCTATTCGGTTACAAACTCGGCAAACATAACGCGCGAACTTGCATTTGCTTGCGTCGTGGCGCGCGCCGCACACTCGACACTGCTGTTGCTGCGCACGGTCACCCAGCTTCATGGGTGCGGGCGCTGTCGATGCGCGCGCGCCGCGCCACCGGCCGCTAGACGTCTGAATATCGCGCGTTGTTGTCGTTCCGCGGACATCACGCGTGGACACCGCCACCGTGCCCTTCTTCCGCGAGTCCGCTGACATCGCTTGACACGTCACCGACGTCGTGGATGCACCTTCGCTTCTCAACCCGCTCCGTCCTTCAACGGCCGCAGCATCTTTTTCTGCTGCCTCCATGCTAACCGCCAACTTATACGCCTTCCCGAAGTCCAAATTGCTTTCGGCAAACAATCGTTGTCGTATGGTCTCATTTGTTATGCCACACACTAGCTGATCTCTCAAGCTTTCTTCCAGCCAGGACCCAAATTCACATGTTTTGCTCATTTTCTTCAAAATAGCCGCGTATTCCGATATTGTTTCACCTTCCTTCTGTTTCCTATGTCGAAACTTGTACCGCTCTGCCAACTCACTTGGCTTTGGTTGCAAGTGTTTTTCCATGACGTCAATGATTTGTGCTAACGTTTTGTTTTTTGGTTTAACCGGCGTACACAAATTAACTAGAAGTTCATAACACTCTGCCCCCATCACCGTTATTAATGTAGGCACTTGTAATTCGTTAGGAATGCTGTTAACTATAAAATATTGTTCTAAACGTTCCACGTACAACCGCCAATCGTCACTGTGGACTTTGAACTCAGCAATTTTACCGATCGACATTACGAATTTATTTGGTGACAAAGTTCCGTTTTTCTTTGTTATTGCACGAATCACGCGTAGAATCGTCTATCCTCGTCGCCACTGAAGAATATGGGATCTACTGGGAATATCGGGAGCACAATCAAACATAGACTTCACTAATAGACGTATATTCGGAGACTGACTCGCGGCACGAAACGGACAATGAACTTATGCTAGATACCCACTATTTACAAATATATCACACTACCAAGGATAAATTATTTATTGATTGGGCTACCTGCCGCTTTATTGACGATGTTGAAGTCGTTCGGTGCTTACATTGTCAACAGTTCGGTCACGTTAAGAAACACTGCGTTAATAAAGAACCGACTTGTGACTAACACGTTTGAGGCGTCTGGAGACGCGTCTCGGCGCGGGCCAGCTAGCTATAGCGTTTTTAGAATTTAGCCAGGAACAAAAATGTGCAATTTTTTGCAGTTCTATGCGAGCCAGACGCACGTTTGAGGCGTCTGGAGACGCGTCTCGGCGCGAGCCAGCTAGCTATAGCGTTTTTAGAATCTAGCCAGGAACAAAAATGTGCATTTTTTTGCAGTTCTATGCGAGCCAGACGCACGTTTGAGGCGTCTGGAGACGCGTCTCGACGCGGGCCAGCAAGTTATAGCGTTTTTAGAATTTAGCCAGGAACAAAAATGTGCAATTTTTTGCAGTACTATGCGAGCCAGACGCACGTTTGAGGCGTCTGGAGACGCGTCTCGGCGCGGGCCAGCTAGCTATAGCGTTTTTTGAATTTAGCCAGGAACAAAAATGTGCAATTTTTTGCAGTTCTATGCGAGCCAGACGCACGTTTGAGGCGTCTGGAGACGCGTCTCGGCGCGGACCAGCTAGCTATAGCGTTTTTAGAATTTAGCCAGGAACAAAAATGTGCAATTAATTGCAGTTCTTTGCGAGCCAGGAGCACGTTTGAGGCGCCTGGAGACGCATCTGGAGACGCGTCGTGGCGCGGGCCAGCTAGCTATCGCGTTTTCAGAAGTTAGCCAGGAACAAAAATGTGCAATTTTTTGCAGTTCTATGAGAGCCAGCCGCACGTTTGAGGCGTCTGGAGACGCGTTTCGGCGCGGGCCAGCTAGCTATAGCGTTATTAGAATTTAGCCGGGAACAAAAATGTGCAATTTTTTGCAGTTCTATGCGAGCCAGACGCACGTTTGAGGCGTCTGGAGAAGCGTCTCGGCGCGGGCCAGCTAGCTGTAGCGTTTTTAGAATTTAGCCAGGAACAAAAATGCGCAATTTTTTGCAGTTCTATGCGAGCCAGACGCACGTTTGAGGCGTCTGGAGACGCGTCTCGGCGCGGGCCAGCTAGCTATAGCGTTTTTAGAATTTAGCCAGGAACAAAAATGTGACATTTTTTGCAGTTCTATGCGAGCCAGACGCACGTTTGAGGCGTCTGGAGACGCGTCTCGGCGCGGGCCAGCTAGCTATAGCGATTTTAGAATTTAGCCACGAACAAAAATGTGCAATCTTTTGCAGTTCTATACGAGCCAGACGCACGTTTGAGGCGTCTGGAGACGCGTCTCGGCGCGGGCCAGCTAGCTATAGCGTTTTCAGAATTCAGCCAGGAACAAAAATGTGCAATTCTTTGCAGTTCTTTGCGAGCCAGCAGCACGTTTGAGGCGTCTGGAGACGCGTCTCGGCGCGGGCCAGCTAGCTATAGCGTTTTTAGAATTTAAACAGGAACAAAAATGTGCAATTTTTTGCAGTTCTATGCGAGCCATACGCACGTTTGAGGCGTCTGGAGACGCGTCTCGGCGCGGGCCAGCTAGCTATAGCGTTTTTAGAATTTAGCCAGGAACAAAAATGTGCAATTTTTTGCAGTTCTATGCGAGCCAGACGCACGTTTGAGGCGTCTGGAGACGCGTCTCGGCGCGGGCCAGCTAGCAATAGGGTTCCCTCCCCACTCGCGCGCACTGCGGTGTTTATTATATCGCTGCGTATTGTAAATTCGGAATTCGCGTTGTGTGTTTATTTTAAGGCTTGTGAATTGTTCCTAGCGGTGCTATAGTGTAGTAAGTGCGTGTTTTGTAAGTTTTTCAAAGTGTCTGTTCATTTATTTACAGGTAATTAGTCAATTTCTCCAGCTTTCGGTAAGTGCATTTATTTTTCTTGTGTGTGGGTAACGCGAAATAACTTAATCGATTGATATCTATTTGTTTAGTTCTTTTGATATTTTTAATTCATCCGTGTTGTTATAAAGTAATTCATGATGTCAACAAATGATGACCCTCCAGATCGTGGCGGAGATATATTTCGTCGAAATACAAAAACCCAAAGGTCGCCCGTGGCGACCTCCGCTAATTCGAAACGCTTGTTCAGCGAAATGTCTCCATCATAAATTTCGCCCGATGATAGGTCAAAACGGGTTCATCCAACTTTCGAAACCGTGGAAAAATCCTCGCCGATTTTAAATATCAGTAATGTGAGCAATACCGATTACTGCGACTTAGTTTCCGAGGCGTCAGCCTACCTGTCAAAAATTAACGACTTAGTCAATGATCAGGGCTCTCGCATTAACGTAGCAAATAAATCTGCCATTATGGATATGACTCAGCGTGTCACGGCCATCGTTTCTATGCTGGCCATAAAATCATCATGCAACGAAACGAAGTTAGCCAATACGGAACGCGAATTAGAAAAAATCAAGTCGAATAACTATGTCAATCCCAATCCTGTCAATAATAATAATAACAATTGTAAAATTTCGTATGCGGACTCGTTGAAACTACGCTTGCCAAAAGTAGCTCCAGCAATTATGGAATCCCGTCCACCATTGCCGTGTGTGGTGGCTTATCCGACCGCAGCTCGATCAGCTGATTATAGCACTTCGTCCGCGACAAAACAAGCGCTTATGAAAGCAATTAAGCCCTGTGATGACGGTTTTCAAACTGTAGGCGTGAAAAAAACCGCGAAATCAGGTGTTGTTCTACGTGTCGCTAGTGAACATCAGCTTAAAAAATTGGAATCCGTGGACGCAATTAAGGCCGCTGGTTAACGACTAGAAAAACCAAAAGGTAGACGCCCTCGAGTATTAGTTAAGGATGTACCATCTTCAATGGATGATGGCGCTTTTCTGATCGCGCTATACCGCCAAAATATTAAAGATGAGCTTCAAATGAAAGAGGATGACTTTATTAAGTCTACTAAAATTATCCGTAGGCGCTCGTTAGGCAACGGTCGTAAGTGGATAGGCATCGAGTTAGATTCCGCAGTACGTAAACACTTAGTTTCTACCAAGGATAAATTATTTATTGATTGGGCTACCTGCCGCTTTATTGACGATGTTGAAGTCGTTCGGTGCTTACATTGTCAACAGTTCGGTCACGTTAAGAAACACTGCGTTAATAAAGAACCGACTTGTGACTAACACGTTTGAGGCGTCTGGAGACGCGTCTCGGCGCGGGCCAGCTAGCTATAGCGTTTTTAGAATTTAGCCGGGAACAAAAATGTGCAATTTTTTGCAGTTCTATGCGAGCCAGACGCACGTTTGAGGCGTCTGGAGAAGCGTCTCGGCGCGGGCCAGCTAGCTGTAGCGTTTTTAGAATTTAGCCAGGAACAAAAATGCGCAATTTTTTGCAGTTCTATGCGAGCCAGACGCACGTTTGAGGCGTCTGGAGACGCGTCTCGGCGCGGGCCAGCTAGCTATAGCGTTTTTAGAATTTAGCCAGGAACAAAAATGTGCAATTTTTTGCAGTTCTATGCGAGCCAGACGCACGTTTGAGGCGTCTGGAGACGCGTCTCGGCGCGGGCCAGCTAGCTATAGCGATTTTAGAATTTAGCCACGAATAAAAATGTGCAATCTTTTGCAGTTCTATACGAGCCAGACGCACGTTTGAGGCGTCTGGAGACGCGTCTCGGCGCGGGCCAGCTAGCTATAGCGTTTTTAGAATTTAGCCAGGACCAAAAATGTGCAATTATTTGCAGTTCTATGCGAGCCAGACGCACGTTTGAGGCGTCTGGAGACGCGTCTCGGCGCGGGCCAGCTAGCTATAGCGTTTTTAGAATTTAGCCAGGAACAAAAATGTGCAATTTTTTGTAGTTCTATGCGAGCCAGACGCACGTTTGAGGCGTCTGGAGACGCGTCGCGGCGCGGGCCAGCTAGCTATCGCGTTTTCAGAAGTTAGCCAGGAACAAAAATGTGCAATTTTTTGCAGTTCTATGAGAGCCAGCCGCACGTTTGAGGCGTCTGGAGACGCGTCTCGGCGCGGGCCAGCTAGCTATAGCGTTTGTAGAATTTAGCCAGGAACAAAAATGTGTAATTTTTTGCAGTTCTATGCGAGCCAGACGCACGTTTGAGGCGTCTGGAGACGCGTCTCGGCGCGGGCCAGCTAGCTATAGCGTTTTTAGAATTTAGCCAGGAACAAAAATGTGCAATTTTATGCAGTTCTATGCGAGCCAGACGCACGTTTGAGGCGTCTGGAGACGCGTCTCGACGCGGGCCAGCAAGTTATAGCTTTTTTAGAATTTAGCCAGGAACAAAAATGTGCAATTTTTTGCAGTTCTATGCGAGCCAGACGCACGTTTGAGGCGTCTGGAGACGCGTCTCGGCGCGGGCCAGCTAGCTATAGCGTTTTTAGAATTTAGCCAGGAACAAAAATGTGCAATTTTTTGCAGTTCTATGCGAGCTAGACGCACGTTTGAGGCGTCTGGAGACGCGTCTCGGCGCGGGCCAGCTAGCTATAGGGTTTCCTCCCCACTCGCGCGCACTGCGGTGTTTATTATATCGCTGCGTATTGTAAATTCGGAATTCGCGTTGTGTGTTTATTTTAAGGCTTGTGAATTGTTCCTAGTGGTGCTATAGTGTAGTAAGTGCGTGTTTTGTAAGTTTTTCAAAGTGTCTGTTCATTTATTTACAGGTAATTAGTCAATTTCTCCAGCTTTCGGTAAGTGCATTTATTTTTCTTGTGTGTGGGTAACGCGAAATAACTTAATCGATTGATATCTATTTGTTTAGTTCTTTTGATATTTTTAATTCATCCGTGTTGTTATAAAGTAATTCATGATGTCAACAAATGATGACCCTCCAGATCGTGGCGGAGATATATTTCGTCGAAATACAAAAACCCAAAGGTCGCCCGTGGCGACCTCCGCTAATTCGAAACGCTTGTTCAGCGAAATGTCTCCATCATAAATTTCGCCCGATGATAGGTCAAAACGGGTTCATCCAACTTTCGAAACCGTGGAAAAATCCTCGCCGATTTTAAATATCAGTAATGTGAGCAATACCGATTACTGCGACTTAGTTTCCGAGGCGTCAGCCTACCTGTCAAAAATTAACGACTTAGTCAATGATCAGGGCTCTCGCATTAACGTAGCAAATAAATCTGCCATTATGGATATGACTCAGCGTGTCACGGCCATCGTTTCTATGCTGGCCATAAAATCATCATGCAACGAAACGAAGTTAGCCAATACGGAACGCGAATTAGAAAAAATCAAGTCGAATAACTATGTCAATCCCAATCCTGTCAATAATAATAATAACAATTGTAAAATTTCGTATGCGGACTCGTTGAAACTACGCTTGCCAAAAGTAGCTCCAGCAATTATGGAATCCCGTCCACCATTGCCGTGTGTGGTGGCTTATCCGACCGCAGCTCGATCAGCTGATTATAGCACTTCGTCCGCGACAAAACAAGCGCTTATGAAAGCAATTAAGCCCTGTGATGACGGTTTTCAAACTGTAGGCGTGAAAAAAACCGCGAAATCAGGTGTTGTTCTACGTGTCGCTAGTGAACATCAGCTTAAAAAATTGGAATCCGTGGACGCAATTAAGGCCGCTGGTTAACGACTAGAAAAACCAAAAGGTAGACGCCCTCGAGTATTAGTTAAGGATGTACCATCTTCAATGGATGATGGCGCTTTTCTGATCGCGCTATACCGCCAAAATATTAAAGATGAGCTTCAAATGAAAGAGGATGACTTTATTAAGTCTACTAAAATTATCCGTAGGCGCTCGTTAGGCAACGGTCGTAAGTGGATAGGCATCGAGTTAGATTCCGCAGTACGTAAACACTTAGTTTCTACCAAGGATAAATTATTTATTGATTGGGCTACCTGCCGCTTTATTGACGATGTTGAAGTCGTTCGGTGCTTACATTGTCAACAGTTCGGTCACGTTAAGAAACACTGCGTTAATAAAGAACCGACTTGTGACTAACACGTTTGAGGCGTCTGGAGACGCGTCTCGGCGCGGGCCAGCTAGCTATAGCGTTTTTAGAATTTAGCCAGGAACAAAAATGTGCAATTTTTTGCAGTTCTATGCGAGCCAGACGCACGTTTGAGGCGTCTGGAGACGCGTCTCGGCGCGAGCCAGCTAGCTATAGCGTTTTTAGAATCTAGCCAGGAACAAAAATGTGCATTTTTTTGCAGTTCTATGCGAGCCAGACGCACGTTTGAGGCGTCTGGAGACGCGTCTCGACGCGGGCCAGCAAGTTATAGCGTTTTTAGAATTTAGCCAGGAACAAAAATGTGCAATTTTTTGCAGTACTATGCGAGCCAGACGCACGTTTGAGGCGTCTGGAGACGCGTCTCGGCGCGGGCCAGCTAGCTATAGCGTTTTTTGAATTTAGCCAGGAACAAAAATGTGCAATTTTTTGCAGTTCTATGCGAGCCAGACGCACGTTTGAGGCGTCTGGAGACGCGTCTCGGCGCGGGCCAGCTAGCTATAGCGTTTTTAGAATTTAGCCAGGAACAAAAATGTGCAATTAATTGCAGTTCTTTGCGAGCCAGGAGCACGTTTGAGGCGCCTGGAGACGCATCTGGAGACGCGTCGTGGCGCGGGCCAGCTAGCTATCGCGTTTTCAGAAGTTAGCCAGGAACAAAAATGTGCAATTTTTTGCAGTTCTATGAGAGCCAGCCGCACGTTTGAGGCGTCTGGAGACGCGTTTCGGCGCGGGCCAGCTAGCTATAGCGTTATTAGAATTTAGCCGGGAACAAAAATGTGCAATTTTTTGCAGTTCTATGCGAGCCAGACGCACGTTTGAGGCGTCTGGAGAAGCGTCTCGGCGCGGGCCAGCTAGCTGTAGCGTTTTTAGAATTTAGCCAGGAACAAAAATGCGCAATTTTTTGCAGTTCTATGCGAGCCAGACGCACGTTTGAGGCGTCTGGAGACGCGTCTCGGCGCGGGCCAGCTAGCTATAGCGTTTTTAGAATTTAGCCAGGAACAAAAATGTGCAATTTTTTGCAGTTCTATGCGAGCCAGACGCACGTTTGAGGCGTCTGGAGACGCGTCTCGGCGCGGGCCAGCTAGCTATAGGGTTTCCTCCCCACTCGCGCGCACTGCGGTGTTTATTATATCGCTGCGTATTGTAAATTCGGAATTCGCGTTGTGTGTTTATTTTAAGGCTTGTGAATTGTTCCTAGTGGTGCTATAGTGTAGTAAGTGCGTGTTTTGTAAGTTTTTCAAAGTGTCTGTTCATTTATTTACAGGTAATTAGTCAATTTCTCCAGCTTTCGGTAAGTGCATTTATTTTTCTTGTGTGTGGGTAACGCGAAATAACTTAATCGATTGATATCTATTTGTTTAGTTCTTTTGATATTTTTAATTCATCCGTGTTGTTATAAAGTAATTCATGATGTCAACAAATGATGACCCTCCAGATCGTGGCGGAGATATATTTCGTCGAAATACAAAAACCCAAAGGTCGCCCGTGGCGACCTCCGCTAATTCGAAACGCTTGTTCAGCGAAATGTCTCCATCATAAATTTCGCCCGATGATAGGTCAAAACGGGTTCATCCAACTTTCGAAACCGTGGAAAAATCCTCGCCGATTTTAAATATCAGTAATGTGAGCAATACCGATTACTGCGACTTAGTTTCCGAGGCGTCAGCCTACCTGTCAAAAATTAACGACTTAGTCAATGATCAGGGCTCTCGCATTAACGTAGCAAATAAATCTGCCATTATGGATATGACTCAGCGTGTCACGGCCATCGTTTCTATGCTGGCCATAAAATCATCATGCAACGAAACGAAGTTAGCCAATACGGAACGCGAATTAGAAAAAATCAAGTCGAATAACTATGTCAATCCCAATCCTGTCAATAATAATAATAACAATTGTAAAATTTCGTATGCGGACTCGTTGAAACTACGCTTGCCAAAAGTAGCTCCAGCAATTATGGAATCCCGTCCACCATTGCCGTGTGTGGTGGCTTATCCGACCGCAGCTCGATCAGCTGATTATAGCACTTCGTCCGCGACAAAACAAGCGCTTATGAAAGCAATTAAGCCCTGTGATGACGGTTTTCAAACTGTAGGCGTGAAAAAACCGCGAAATCAGGTGTTGTTCTACGTGTCGCTAGTGAACATCAGCTTAAAAAATTGGAATCCGTGGACGCAATTAAGGCCGCTGGTTAACGACTAGAAAAACCAAAAGGTAGACGCCCTCGAGTATTAGTTAAGGATGTACCATCTTCAATGGATGATGGCGCTTTTCTGATCGCGCTATACCGCCAAAATATTAAAGATGAGCTTCAAATGAAAGAGGATGACTTTATTAAGTCTACTAAAATTATCCGTAGGCGCTCGTTAGGCAACGGTCGTAAGTGGATAGGCATCGAGTTAGATTCCGCAGTACGTAAACACTTAGTTTCTACCTGAAGAATATGGGAACTACTGGGAATATCGGGAGCACAATCAAACATAGACTTCACTAATAGACGTATATTCGGAGACTGACTCGCGGCACGAAACGGACAATGAACTTATGCTAGATACCCACTATTTACAAATATATCACACCTCCACCACAATACAACAGTACAGCTATATAATAAGTAATAAATGACACGATAATAAACATGATATTAACAACAATGTCAACTTAACTTGACTAACTTAATAATAATTCTTAACCAGTCAAACAATTTTAAACCTGTCTACTGGTTTACGTATTCGCTTAGGGTGAAGATTCTCCAGCGGCGGAGATTGTGGTTGTAAGTTAACCTGAGAATCTTCAGGAGTATCAATGTCCGGATTTGGACTATCCCCCTTATTCTTGGTGGCCGCCTCTGGCGAGGCTACCTTAACCACACGTTCTAAACCCTCGCTAATTGGCTCGACCACACTCTCTCCCCCATGATCTGTATTGTCCACAGTCTCTGGACAGGTAACATCAGATAAGCGTGATCTGCGGCGCATTTGATCCACATGTCTTTTTAGTGATTGACCATTATCCTTTACCACGGAGTATCTACGGGCACTGTCTACCCGTTCTACGGTACCCTTCACCCACCTGTCACTGACACCATACTCACGAGCCCAAACTGAATCACCCTCCCTAAAACTACGGTCTGTTCCCCCCGCAAACTCCCTTTGTCGTCTCTGGGCTTGATGGACTCTGTCTTGGGTGGCTTGGTTGGTACGCAGTAAATCTAGTCTGGAGCGTAATGGACGTCTCTGCAACAGCATAGCCGGGGTTTCCCCGGTAGTGCTGTGCACGGTGTTCCGATATGCTAACAGAAACGTTTGTAGTGCGGTGTCGACATCCACACAATCCCTATGCGCTTTCTTAATAGCCCGCTTGCAAAGCTTGACTGCATTCTCCGCAGCGCCGTTCGACGATGGGTGGTAGGCTGGTGAAAAAAACTGTTTAATGCCGTTGTTTTTTAAGAAGGTTTTAAACTCTATACTTGTGAATGGTGGCCCTTGATCAGAAACTAGTTCCTCCGGCAATCCAAACCTTGCAAACGTGGCTCTTAAAACCTTTATAACATTTGTTGCATTTGTTCGTGTCATCTCAAAAACTTCTAACCATTTTGAAGAAGAATCAATAATAACTAAGAAGGTAAGACCTTTATATGGGCCTAAAAAATCGATGTGAACCCTTGTCCAGGGGCGCGCGTGGTACTGCCACGGCTGTATTGGGGCCCGCGGCGGCGCGTCTGCCTCCGCTGCACAAGTCTCACATTGTTTACATAACGCTTCCACAGCAGCGTCAATATTAGGCCACCATACATAGCTACGTGCTAAACTTTTTGTTTTTACGATCCCCATGTGACTGCTGTGGAGTTGTTTTAAAACATTATTCTGCAATGAAGGTGGTATAACCATACGATAACCCCACATAATACAACCACACTCCGTATACAATTCGTTACGCCTCATAAAGTATGGTTTGATACTTTCTGCATCTACCCCGGTTGGAGGCCATCCGGATTGTATGTAAACTAAAATCCTACTTAAATCTTTATCTACAGCCGTCGCTTTCCTGACGTCTTGGCTCGTAATTGGTAAAAAATTTTCAACAAAATTGACATATGTGCTTTCGTTTTTTAATATTTCATTATCTTTAAATCCCTTGTACGGCAGTCGTGATAATGCGTCGGCACAATTCTTACTAGAAGATACATATTCGATGTCATAGGTATACCCAGCCAATAACACCGCCCAACGCTGTAACCTAGATGCGGCCATTACCGGGATGCCGACTTTATCACCCAAAATATAAGTGAGAGGCTTGTGATCCGTTCTTAATATAAATTTACGGCCATACAGGTATTGATGAAATTTACGAACTCCGAACACAATGGCAAGTGCCTCTCGATCTATTTGTGAGTAGGCCCGCTCGGCTTGCGTGAGCGCGCGCGATGCGTATGCCACGGGGCGTTCGCCGATTGCTGTTGAGTGCGATATCACAGCTCCTACGCCTACACTGCTCGCGTCCGTTGTTAAAATTATAGGTAACTCCGGTGTGTAATGCATTAGCACTTCACTACATGTTAATAAATGCTTTACTTTGCTGAACGCATCGTCACATTCTCTATTCCAGCTATACGGAGTTCCCGCTTTTAGCAACTTATATAAAGGTGCTAGAATTGTACTAACATTCCTTATAAATTTTCCATAGTACATCACCATTCCAATAAAAGCTCTCAGTTCGGAAATATTCGTGGGAGCTGGGGTTTTAGCTATAGCTTTTACTTTGTCTGGGCACGTGTGAACCCCTTCTTTGCTGATCGTGTGACCTAGATAGTTAACTGATTCTGCAAAAAATACACATTTTTCTTTTTTTACTTTAAGACCGTATTTGTTCAAACGATCAAATACTTTGCATAAGTTACGCATGTGTGCTTCGTTTGTGGGCCCCGTTATTATAATGTCATCCAAAAACACCCCTACATGTGGTAAATCTGCAAATAATTGCTCCAAATGTCTTTGAAAAATGCCCGGACTTGATGCTAACCCGTATACTAGCCTATTATACATAAATAATCCTTTATGAGTGTTGATCACTGTATATTTTTTTGTTTCATCCAGTTCGAATTGAGCGTATGCCTGTGAAAGATCAATTTTACTGAAATACTGGCCACCCTTCAAACGAAGTAGTAATTCCTCTACTCTGGGTAACGGATAACGGTCAACTTCCAAAACTTTGTTTAAAGTTATTTTGTAATCTGCGCAAATTCTAATGTTACCGTCCTTCTTGACGACCGGCACGATGGGTGTTGCCCAGTCAGAGCGCTCCACAGGAGAGAGAATGCCGTCCCGCTGCAGCTGATCCAGCGCGCGCTCCACCGGCTCGCGCAGCGCGTACGCCAGCGGGCGCGCGCGCATGAACACCGGCCGCGCCCCCTCGCGCACGCGCACGCTCACCGTGCCGCCGGTGAATCGCCCCAGCCCGTCCGCGAACACTTCACAGTATTTGGAACTGAAAGCAGCCGCATCGAATACATTGTTTTTGTACATTACAACATCATTATTATTACACTCATAGGCTACTGTAGGTAGTTGTATTTTTAGTTCTGCCATCCACTGACGGCCTAATAGCAGTGTTTTGCCATTCTCAACAACATATAAATCTAATTGCTTATGCCTATTTTTATATTTTACTAATGGCTGTATAACTCCAAGGGGTTTTACTAACTCGCCGGTATAATACCTTAGTGTTAAATTACTAGACTTAAGTTTTACATCCTTAAACAATTTGCTATAGCACTCCCAGCTTATGCATGACACCGCACTGCCAGTGTCACATTCCATTTTAATGTCAATACCATTTACATTCAGCTCGACATAGATAGGACTACACTGCGTAGCTGATAATTTACAAACATCTACAAATATTACCTCATCGCTCTCCGCACTATCACTTTCATTGGATTTCCTTATTTGAAGTACGTCCATATCCACGTTGTAATGTTCCGATAAATTAGGACACATACGTTGCAAATGTCCTATTCGGTTACAAACTCGGCAAACATAACGCGCGAACTTGCATTTGCTTGCGTCGTGGCGCGCGCCGCACACTCGACACTGCTGTTGCTGCGCACGGTCACCCAGCTTCATGGGTGCGGGCGCTGTCGATGCGCGCGCGCCGCGCCACCGGCCGCTAGACGTCTGAATATCGCGCGTTGTTGTCGTTCCGCGGACATCACGCGTGGACACCGCCACCGTGCCCTTCTTCCGCGAGTCCGCTGACATCGCTTGACACGTCACCGACGTCGTGGATGCACCTTCGCTTCTCAACCCGCTCCGTCCTTCAACGGCCGCAGCATCTTTTTCTGCTGCCTCCATGCTAACCGCCAACTTATACGCCTTCCCGAAGTCCAAATTGCTTTCGGCAAACAATCGTTGTCGTATGGTCTCATTTGTTATGCCACACACTAGCTGATCTCTCAAGCTTTCTTCCAGCCAGGACCCAAATTCACATGTTTTGCTCATTTTCTTCAAAATAGCCGCGTATTCCGATATTGTTTCACCTTCCTTCTGTTTCCTATGTCGAAACTTGTACCGCTCTGCCAACTCACTTGGCTTTGGTTGCAAGTGTTTTTCCATGACGTCAATGATTTGTGCTAACGTTTTGTTTTTTGGTTTAACCGGCGTACACAAATTAACTAGAAGTTCATAACACTCTGCCCCCATCACCGTTATTAATGTAGGCACTTGTAATTCGTTAGGAATGCTGTTAACTATAAAATATTGTTCTAAACGTTCCACGTACAACCGCCAATCGTCACTGTGGACTTTGAACTCAGCAATTTTACCGATCGACATTACGAATTTATTTGGTGACAAAGTTCCGTTTTTCTTTGTTATTGCACGAATCACGCGTAGAATCGTCTATCCTCGTCGCCACTGAAGAATATGGGAACTACTGGGAATATCGGGAGCACAATCAAACATAGACTTCACTAATAGACGTATATTCGGAGACTGACTCGCGGCACGAAACGGACAATGAACTTATGCTAGATACCCACTATTTACAAATATATCACACTACCAAGGATAAATTATTTATTGATTGGGCTACCTGCCGCTTTATTGACGATGTTGAAGTCGTTCGGTGCTTACATTGTCAACAGTTCGGTCACGTTAAGAAACACTGCGTTAATAAAGAACCGACTTGTGACTAACACGTTTGAGGCGTCTGGAGACGCGTCTCGGCGCGGGCCAGCTAGCTATAGCGTTTTTAGAATTTAGCCAGGAACAAAAATGTGCAATTTTTTGCAGTTCTATGCGAGCCAGACGCACGTTTGAGGCGTCTGGAGACGCGTCTCGGCGCGAGCCAGCTAGCTATAGCGTTTTTAGAATCTAGCCAGGAACAAAAATGTGCATTTTTTTGCAGTTCTATGCGAGCCAGACGCACGTTTGAGGCGTCTGGAGACGCGTCTCGACGCGGGCCAGCAAGTTATAGCGTTTTTAGAATTTAGCCAGGAACAAAAATGTGCAATTTTTTGCAGTACTATGCGAGCCAGACGCACGTTTGAGGCGTCTGGAGACGCGTCTCGGCGCGGGCCAGCTAGCTATAGCGTTTTTTGAATTTAGCCAGGAACAAAAATGTGCAATTTTTTGCAGTTCTATGCGAGCCAGACGCACGTTTGAGGCGTCTGGAGACGCGTCTCGGCGCGGACCAGCTAGCTATAGCGTTTTTAGAATTTAGCCAGGAACAAAAATGTGCAATTAATTGCAGTTCTTTGCGAGCCAGGAGCACGTTTGAGGCGCCTGGAGACGCATCTGGAGACGCGTCGTGGCGCGGGCCAGCTAGCTATCGCGTTTTCAGAAGTTAGCCAGGAACAAAAATGTGCAATTTTTTGCAGTTCTATGAGAGCCAGCCGCACGTTTGAGGCGTCTGGAGACGCGTTTCGGCGCGGGCCAGCTAGCTATAGCGTTATTAGAATTTAGCCGGGAACAAAAATGTGCAATTTTTTGCAGTTCTATGCGAGCCAGACGCACGTTTGAGGCGTCTGGAGAAGCGTCTCGGCGCGGGCCAGCTAGCTGTAGCGTTTTTAGAATTTAGCCAGGAACAAAAATGCGCAATTTTTTGCAGTTCTATGCGAGCCAGACGCACGTTTGAGGCGTCTGGAGACGCGTCTCGGCGCGGGCCAGCTAGCTATAGCGTTTTTAGAATTTAGCCAGGAACAAAAATGTGACATTTTTTGCAGTTCTATGCGAGCCAGACGCACGTTTGAGGCGTCTGGAGACGCGTCTCGGCGCGGGCCAGCTAGCTATAGCGATTTTAGAATTTAGCCACGAACAAAAATGTGCAATCTTTTGCAGTTCTATACGAGCCAGACGCACGTTTGAGGCGTCTGGAGACGCGTCTCGGCGCGGGCCAGCTAGCTATAGCGTTTTCAGAATTCAGCCAGGAACAAAAATGTGCAATTCTTTGCAGTTCTTTGCGAGCCAGCAGCACGTTTGAGGCGTCTGGAGACGCGTCTCGGCGCGGGCCAGCTAGCTATAGCGTTTTTAGAATTTAAACAGGAACAAAAATGTGCAATTTTTTGCAGTTCTATGCGAGCCATACGCACGTTTGAGGCGTCTGGAGACGCGTCTCGGCGCGGGCCAGCTAGCTATAGCGTTTTTAGAATTTAGCCAGGAACAAAAATGTGCAATTTTTTGCAGTTCTATGCGAGCCAGACGCACGTTTGAGGCGTCTGGAGACGCGTCTCGGCGCGGGCCAGCTAGCAATAGGGTTCCCTCCCCACTCGCGCGCACTGCGGTGTTTATTATATCGCTGCGTATTGTAAATTCGGAATTCGCGTTGTGTGTTTATTTTAAGGCTTGTGAATTGTTCCTAGCGGTGCTATAGTGTAGTAAGTGCGTGTTTTGTAAGTTTTTCAAAGTGTCTGTTCATTTATTTACAGGTAATTAGTCAATTTCTCCAGCTTTCGGTAAGTGCATTTATTTTTCTTGTGTGTGGGTAACGCGAAATAACTTAATCGATTGATATCTATTTGTTTAGTTCTTTTGATATTTTTAATTCATCCGTGTTGTTATAAAGTAATTCATGATGTCAACAAATGATGACCCTCCAGATCGTGGCGGAGATATATTTCGTCGAAATACAAAAACCCAAAGGTCGCCCGTGGCGACCTCCGCTAATTCGAAACGCTTGTTCAGCGAAATGTCTCCATCATAAATTTCGCCCGATGATAGGTCAAAACGGGTTCATCCAACTTTCGAAACCGTGGAAAAATCCTCGCCGATTTTAAATATCAGTAATGTGAGCAATACCGATTACTGCGACTTAGTTTCCGAGGCGTCAGCCTACCTGTCAAAAATTAACGACTTAGTCAATGATCAGGGCTCTCGCATTAACGTAGCAAATAAATCTGCCATTATGGATATGACTCAGCGTGTCACGGCCATCGTTTCTATGCTGGCCATAAAATCATCATGCAACGAAACGAAGTTAGCCAATACGGAACGCGAATTAGAAAAAATCAAGTCGAATAACTATGTCAATCCCAATCCTGTCAATAATAATAATAACAATTGTAAAATTTCGTATGCGGACTCGTTGAAACTACGCTTGCCAAAAGTAGCTCCAGCAATTATGGAATCCCGTCCACCATTGCCGTGTGTGGTGGCTTATCCGACCGCAGCTCGATCAGCTGATTATAGCACTTCGTCCGCGACAAAACAAGCGCTTATGAAAGCAATTAAGCCCTGTGATGACGGTTTTCAAACTGTAGGCGTGAAAAAAACCGCGAAATCAGGTGTTGTTCTACGTGTCGCTAGTGAACATCAGCTTAAAAAATTGGAATCCGTGGACGCAATTAAGGCCGCTGGTTAACGACTAGAAAAACCAAAAGGTAGACGCCCTCGAGTATTAGTTAAGGATGTACCATCTTCAATGGATGATGGCGCTTTTCTGATCGCGCTATACCGCCAAAATATTAAAGATGAGCTTCAAATGAAAGAGGATGACTTTATTAAGTCTACTAAAATTATCCGTAGGCGCTCGTTAGGCAACGGTCGTAAGTGGATAGGCATCGAGTTAGATTCCGCAGTACGTAAACACTTAGTTTCTACCAAGGATAAATTATTTATTGATTGGGCTACCTGCCGCTTTATTGACGATGTTGAAGTCGTTCGGTGCTTACATTGTCAACAGTTCGGTCACGTTAAGAAACACTGCGTTAATAAAGAACCGACTTGTGACTAACACGTTTGAGGCGTCTGGAGACGCGTCTCGGCGCGGGCCAGCTAGCTATAGCGTTTTTAGAATTTAGCCAGGAACAAAAATGTGCAATTTTTTGCAGTTCTATGCGAGCCAGACGCACGTTTGAGGCGTCTGGAGACGCGTCTCGGCGCGGGCCAGCTAGCTATAGCGTTTTCAGAATTCAGCCAGGAACAAAAATGTGCAATTCTTTGCAGTTCTTTGCGAGCCAGCAGCACGTTTGAGGCGTCTGGAGACGCGTCTCGGCGCGGGCCAGCTAGCTATAGCGTTTTTAGAATTTAGCCAGGAACAAAAATGTGCAATTTTTTGCAGTTCTATGCGAGCCAGACGCACATTTGAGGCGTCTGGAGACGCGTCTCGGCGCGGGCCAGCTAGCTATAGCGATTTTAGAATTTAGCCACGAATAAAAATGTGCAATCTTTTGCAGTTCTATACGAGCCAGACGCACGTTTGAGGCGTCTGGAGACGCGCCGCGGCGCGGGCCAGCTAGCTATAGCGTTTTTAGAATTGAGCCAGGAACAAAAATGTGCAATTTTTTGCAGTTCTATGCGAGCCAGACGCACGTTTGAGGCGTCTGGAGACGCGTCTCGGCGCGGGCCAGCTAGCTATAGCGTTTTTAGAATTTAGCCAGGAACAAAAAGGTGCAATTTTTGCAGTTCTATGCGAGCCAGACGCACGTTTGAGGCGTCTGGAGACGCGTCTCGGCGCGGGCCAGCTAGCTATAGCGTTTTTAGAATTTAGCCAGGAACAAAAATGTGCAATTTTATGCAGTTCTATGCGAGCCAGACGCACGTTTGAGGCGTCTGGAGACGCGTCTCGGCGCGGGCCAGCTAGCTAAAGCGTTTTTAGAATTTAGCCAGGAACAAAAATGTGCAATTTTTTGCAGTTCTATGCGAGCCAGACGCACGTTTGAGGCGTCTGGAGACGCGTCTCGACGCGGGCCAGCTAGCTATAGCGTTTTTAGAATTTAGCCAGGAACAAAAATGTGCAATTTTTTGCAGTTCTATGCGAGCCAGACGCACGTTTGAGGCGTCTGGAGACGCGTCTCGGCGCGGGCCAGCTAGCTATAGCGTTTTTAGAATTTAGCCAGGAACAAAAATGTGCAATTTTTTGCAGTTCTATGCGAGCCAGACGCACGTTTGAGGCGTCTGGAGACGCGTCTCGGCGCGGGCCAGCTAGCTATAGCGTTTTTAGAATTTAGCCAGGAACAAAAATGTGCATTTTTTTGCAGTTCTATGCGAGCCAGACGCACGTTTGAGGCGTCTGGAGACGCGTCTCGGCGCGGGCCAGCTAGCTATAGCGTTTTTAGAATTTAGCCAGGAACAAAAATGTGCAATTTTTTGCAGTTCTATGCGAGCCAGACGCACGTTTGAGGCGTCTGGAGACGCGTCTCGGCGCGGGCCAGCTAGCTATAGCGTTTTTAGAATTTAGCCAGGAACAAAAATGTGCAATTTTTGCAGTTCTATGCGAGCCAGACGCACGTTTGAGGCGTCTGGAGACGCGTCTCGGCGCGGGCCAGCTAGCTATAGCGTTTTTAGAATTTAGCCAGGAACAAAAATGTGCAATTTTATGCAGTTCTATGCGAGCCAGACGCACGTTTGAGGCGTCTGGAGACGCGTCTCGGCGCGGGCCAGCTAGCTAAAGCGTTTTTAGAATTTAGCCAGGAACAAAAATGTGCAATTTTTTGCAGTTCTATGCGAGCCAGACGCACGTTTGAGGCGTCTGGAGACGCGTCTCGACGCGGGCCAGCTAACTATAGCGTTTTTAGAATTTAGCCAGGAACAAAAATGTGCAATTTTTTGCAGTTCTATGCGAGCCAGACGCACGTTTGAGGCGTCTGGAGACGCGTCTCGGCGCGGGCCAGCTAGCTATAGCGTTTTTAGAATTTAGCCAGGAACAAAAATGTGCAATTTTTTGCAGTTCTATGCGAGCCAGACGCACGTTTGAGGCGTCTGGAGACGCGTCTCGGCGCGGGCCAGCTAGCTATAGCGATTTTAGAATTTAGCCACGAATAAAAATGTGCAATCTTTTGCTGTTCTATACGAGCCAGACGCACGTTTGAGGCGTCTGGAGACGCGTCTCGGCGCGGGCCAGCTAGCTATAGCGTTTTTAGAATTTAGCCAGGAACAAAAATGTGCAATTTTTTGCAGTTCTATGCGAGCCAGACGCACGTTTGAGGCGTCTGGAGACGCGTCTCGGCGCGGGCCAGCTAGCTATAGCGTATTTAGAATTAAGCCAGGAACAAAAATGTGCAATTTTTTGCAGTTCTATGCGAGCCAGACGCACGTTTGAGGCGTCTGGAGACGCGTCTCGGCGCGGGCCAGCTAGCTATAGCGATTTTAGAATTTAGCCACGAATAAAAATGTGCAATCTTTTGCAGTTCTATACGAGCCAGACGCACGTTTGAGGCGTCTGGAGACGCGTCTCGGCGCGGGCCAGCTAGCTATAGCGTTTTTAGAATTTAGCCAGGACCAAAAATGTGCAATTATTTGCAGTTCTATGCGAGCCAGACGCACGTTTGAGGCGTCTGGAGACGCGTCTCGGCGCGGGCCAGCTAGCTATAGCGTTTTTAGAATTTAGCCAGGAACAAAAATGTGCAATTTTTTGTAGTTCTATGCGAGCCAGACGCACGTTTGAGGCGTCTGGAGACGCGTCGCGGCGCGGGCCAGCTAGCTATCGCGTTTTCAGAAGTTAGCCAGGAACAAAAATGTGCAATTTTTTGCAGTTCTATGAGAGCCAGCCGCACGTTTGAGGCGTCTGGAGACGCGTCTCGGCGCGGGCCAGCTAGCTATAGCGTTTGTAGAATTTAGCCAGGAACAAAAATGTGTAATTTTTTGCAGTTCTATGCGAGCCAGACGCACGTTTGAGGCGTCTGGAGACGCGTCTCGGCGCGGGCCAGCTAGCTATAGCGTTTTTAGAATTTAGCCAGGAACAAAAATGTGCAATTTTATGCAGTTCTATGCGAGCCAGACGCACGTTTGAGGCGTCTGGAGACGCGTCTCGACGCGGGCCAGCAAGTTATAGCTTTTTTAGAATTTAGCCAGGAACAAAAATGTGCAATTTTTTGCAGTTCTATGCGAGCCAGACGCACGTTTGAGGCGTCTGGAGACGCGTCTCGGCGCGGGCCAGCTAGCTATAGCGTTTTTAGAATTTAGCCAGGAACAAAAATGTGCAATTTTTTGCAGTTCTATGCGAGCCAGACGCACGTTTGAGGCGTCTGGAGACGCGTCTCGGCGCGGGCCAGCTAGCTATAGGGTTTCCTCCCCACTCGCGCGCACTGCGGTGTTTATTATATCGCTGCGTATTGTAAATTCGGAATTCGCGTTGTGTGTTTATTTTAAGGCTTGTGAATTGTTCCTAGTGGTGCTATAGTGTAGTAAGTGCGTGTTTTGTAAGTTTTTCAAAGTGTCTGTTCATTTATTTACAGGTAATTAGTCAATTTCTCCAGCTTTCGGTAAGTGCATTTATTTTTCTTGTGTGTGGGTAACGCGAAATAACTTAATCGATTGATATCTATTTGTTTAGTTCTTTTGATATTTTTAATTCATCCGTGTTGTTATAAAGTAATTCATGATGTCAACAAATGATGACCCTCCAGATCGTGGCGGAGATATATTTCGTCGAAATACAAAAACCCAAAGGTCGCCCGTGGCGACCTCCGCTAATTCGAAACGCTTGTTCAGCGAAATGTCTCCATCATAAATTTCGCCCGATGATAGGTCAAAACGGGTTCATCCAACTTTCGAAACCGTGGAAAAATCCTCGCCGATTTTAAATATCAGTAATGTGAGCAATACCGATTACTGCGACTTAGTTTCCGAGGCGTCAGCCTACCTGTCAAAAATTAACGATTTAGTCAATGATCAGGGCTCTCGCATTAACGTAGCAAATAAATCTGCCATTATGGATATGACACAGCGTGTCACGGCCATCGTTTCTATGCTGGCCATAAAATCATCATGCAACGAAACGAAGTTAGCCAATACGGAACGCGAATTAGAAAAAATCAAGTCGAATAACTATGTCAATCCCAATCCTGTCAATAATAATAATAACAATTGTAAAATTTCGTATGCGGACTCGTTGAAACTACGCTTGCCAAAAGTAGCTCCAGCAATTATGGAATCCCGTCCACCATTGCCGTGTGTGGTGGCTTATCCGACCGCAGCTCGATCAGCTGATTATAGCACTTCGTCCGCGACAAAACAAGCGCTTATGAAAGCAATTAAGCCCTGTGATGACGGTTTTCAAACTGTAGGCGTGAAAAAAACCGCGAAATCAGGTGTTGTTCTACGTGTCGCTAGTGAACATCAGCTTAAAAAATTGGAATCCGTGGACGCAATTAAGGCCGCTGGTTAACGACTAGAAAAACCAAAAGGTAGACGCCCTCGAGTATTAGTTAAGGATGTACCATCTTCAATGGATGATGGCGCTTTTCTGATCGCGCTATACCGCCAAAATATTAAAGATGAGCTTCAAATGAAAGAGGATGACTTTATTAAGTCTACTAAAATTATCCGTAGGCGCTCGTTAGGCAACGGTCGTAAGTGGATAGGCATCGAGTTAGATTCCGCAGTACGTAAACACTTAGTTTCTACCAAGGATAAATTATTTATTGATTGGGCTACCTGCCGCTTTATTGACGATGTTGAAGTCGTTCGGTGCTTACATTGTCAACAGTTCGGTCACGTTAAGAAACACTGCGTTAATAAAGAACCGACTTGTGACTAACACGTTTGAGGCGTCTGGAGACGCGTCTCGGCGCGGGCCAGCTAGCTATAGCGTTTTTAGAATTTAGCCAGGAACAAAAATGTGCAATTTTTTGCAGTTCTATGCGAGCCAGACGCACGTTTGAGGCGTCTGGAGACGCGTCTCGGCGCGAGCCAGCTAGCTATAGCGTTTTTAGAATCTAGCCAGGAACAAAAATGTGCATTTTTTTGCAGTTCTATGCGAGCCAGACGCACGTTTGAGGCGTCTGGAGACGCGTCTCGACGCGGGCCAGCAAGTTATAGCGTTTTTAGAATTTAGCCAGGAACAAAAATGTGCAATTTTTTGCAGTACTATGCGAGCCAGACGCACGTTTGAGGCGTCTGGAGACGCGTCTCGGCGCGGGCCAGCTAGCTATAGCGTTTTTTGAATTTAGCCAGGAACAAAAATGTGCAATTTTTTGCAGTTCTATGCGAGCCAGACGCACGTTTGAGGCGTCTGGAGACGCGTCTCGGCGCGGACCAGCTAGCTATAGCGTTTTTAGAATTGAGCCAGGAACAAAAATGTGCAATTAATTGCAGTTCTTTGCGAGCCAGGAGCACGTTTGAGGCGCCTGGAGACGCATCTGGAGACGCGTCGTGGCGCGGGCCAGCTAGCTATCGCGTTTTCAGAAGTTAGCCAGGAACAAAAATGTGCAATTTTTTGCAGTTCTATGAGAGCCAGCCGCACGTTTGAGGCGTCTGGAGACGCGTTTCGGCGCGGGCCAGCTAGCTATAGCGTTATTAGAATTTAGCCGGGAACAAAAATGTGCAATTTTTTGCAGTTCTATGCGAGCCAGACGCACGTTTGAGGCGTCTGGAGAAGCGTCTCGGCGCGGGCCAGCTAGCTGTAGCGTTTTTAGAATTTAGCCAGGAACAAAAATGCGCAATTTTTTGCAGTTCTATGCGAGCCAGACGCACGTTTGAGGCGTCTGGAGACGCGTCTCGGCGCGGGCCAGCTAGCTATAGCGTTTTTAGAATTTAGCCAGGAACAAAAATGTGCAATTTTTTGCAGTTCTATGCGAGCCAGACGCACGTTTGAGGCGTCTGGAGACGCGTCTCGGCGCGGGCCAGCTAGCTATAGCGATTTTAGAATTTAGCCACGAACAAAAATGTGCAATCTTTTGCAGTTCTATACGAGCCAGACGCACGTTTGAGGCGTCTGGAGACGCGTCTCGGCGCGGGCCAGCTAGCTATAGCGTTTTCAGAATTCAGCCAGGAACAAAAATGTGCAATTCTTTGCAGTTCTTTGCGAGCCAGCAGCACGTTTGAGGCGTCTGGAGACGCGTCTCGGCGCGGGCCAGCTAGCTATAGCGTTTTTAGAATTTAAACAGGAACAAAAATGTGCAATTTTTTGCAGTTCTATGCGAGCCATACGCACGTTTGAGGCGTCTGGAGACGCGTCTCGGCGCGGGCCAGCTAGCTATAGCGTTTTTAGAATTTAGCCAGGAACAAAAATGTGCAATTTTTTGCAGTTCTATGCGAGCCAGACGCACGTTTGAGGCGTCTGGAGACGCGTCTCGGCGCGGGCCAGCTAGCAATAGGGTTCCCTCCCCACTCGCGCGCACTGCGGTGTTTATTATATCGCTGCGTATTGTAAATTCGGAATTCGCGTTGTGTGTTTATTTTAAGGCTTGTGAATTGTTCCTAGCGGTGCTATAGTGTAGTAAGTGCGTGTTTTGTAAGTTTTTCAAAGTGTCTGTTCATTTATTTACAGGTAATTAGTCAATTTCTCCAGCTTTCGGTAAGTGCATTTATTTTTCTTGTGTGTGGGTAACGCGAAATAACTTAATCGATTGATATCTATTTGTTTAGTTCTTTTGATATTTTTAATTCATCCGTGTTGTTATAAAGTAATTCATGATGTCAACAAATGATGACCCTCCAGATCGTGGCGGAGATATATTTCGTCGAAATACAAAAACCCAAAGGTCGCCCGTGGCGACCTCCGCTAATTCGAAACGCTTGTTCAGCGAAATGTCTCCATCATACATTTCGCCCGATGATAGGTCAAAACGGGTTCATCCAACTTTCGAAACCGTGGAAAAATCCTTGCCGATTTTAAATATCAGTAATGTGAGCAATACCGATTACTGCGACTTAGTTTCCGAGGCGTCAGCCTACCTGTCAAAAATTAACGACTTAGTCAATGATCAGGGCTCTCGCATTAACGTAACAAATAAATCTGCCATTATGGATATGACACAGCGTGTCACGGCCATCGTTTCTATGCTGGCCATAAAATCATCATGCAACAAAACGAAGTTAGCCAATACGGAACGCGAATTAGAAAAAATCAAGTCGAATAACTATGTCAATCCCAATCCTGTCAATAATAATAATAACAATTGTAAAATTTCGTATGCGGACTCGTTGAAACTACGCTTGCCAAAAGTAGCTCCAGCAATTATGGAATCCCGTCCACCATTGCCGTGTGTGGTGGCTTATCCGACCGCAGCTCGATCAGCTGATTATAGCACTTCGTCCGCGACAAAACAAGCGCTTATGAAAGCAATTAAGCCCTGTGATGACGGTTTTCAAATTGTAGGCGTGAAAAAAACCGCGAAATCAGGTGTTGTTCTACGTGTCGCTAGTGAACATCAGCTTAAAAAATTGGAATCCGTGGACGCAATTAAGGCCGCTGGTTAACGACTAGAAAAACCAAAAGGTAGACGCCCTCGAGTATTAGTTAAGGATGTACCATCTTCAATGGATGATGGCGCTTTTCTGATCGCGCTATACCGCCAAAATATTAAAGATGAGCTTCAAATGAAAGAGGATGACTTTATTAAGTCTACTAAAATTATCCGTAGGCGCTCGTTAGACAACGGTCGTAAGTGGATAGGCATCGAGTTAGATTCCGCAGTACGTAAACACTTAGTTTCTACCAAGGATAAATTATTTATTGATTGGGCTACCTGCCGCTTTATTGACGATGTTGAAGTCGTTCGGTGCTTACATTGTCAAAAGTTCGGTCACGTTAAGAAACACTGCGTTAATAAAGAACCGACTTGTGACTGACACGTTTGAGGCGTCTGGAGACGCGTCTCGGCGCGGGCCAGCTAGCTATAGCGTTTTTAGAATTTAGCCAGGAACAAAAATGTGCAATTTTTTGCAGTTCTATGCGAGCCAGACGCACGTTTGAGGCGTCTGGAGACGCGTCTCGGCGCGGGCCAGCTAGCTATAGCGATTTTAGAATTTAGCCACGAATAAAAATGTGCAATCTTTTGCAGTTCTATACGAGCCAGACGCACGTTTGAGGCGTCTGGAGACGCGTCTCGGCGCGGGCCAGCTAGCTATAGCGTTTTTAGAATTTAGCCAGGAACAAAAATGTGCAATTTTTTGCAGTTCTATGCGAGCCAGACGCACGTTTGAGGCGTCTGGAGACGCGTCTCGGCACGGGCCAGCTAGCTATAGCGTATTTAGAATTAAGCCAGGAACAAAAATGTGCAATTTTTTGCAGTTCTATGCGAGCCAGACGCACGTTTGAGGCGTCTGGAGACGCGTCTCGGCGCGGGCCAGCTAGCTATAGCGATTTTAGAATTTAGCCACGAATAAAAATGTGCAATCTTTTGCAGTTCTATACGAGCCAGACGCACGTTTGAGGCGTCTGGAGACGCGTCTCGGCGCGGGCCAGCTAGCTATAGCGTTTTTAGAATTTAGCCAGGACCAAAAATGTGCAATTATTTGCAGTTCTATGCGAGCCAGACGCACGTTTGAGGCGTCTGGAGACGCGTCTCGGCGCGGGCCAGCTAGCTATAGCGTTTTTAGAATTTAGCCAGGAACAAAAATGTGCAATTTTTTGTAGTTCTATGCGAGCCAGACGCACGTTTGAGGCGTCTGGAGACGCGTCGCGGCGCGGGCCAGCTAGCTATCGCGTTTTCAGAAGTTAGCCAGGAACAAAAATGTGCAATTTTTTGCAGTTCTATGAGAGCCAGCCGCACGTTTGAGGCGTCTGGAGACGCGTCTCGGCGCGGGCCAGCTAGCTATAGCGTTTGTAGAATTTAGCCAGGAACAAAAATGTGTAATTTTTTGCAGTTCTATGCGAGCCAGACGCACGTTTGAGGCGTCTGGAGACGCGTCTCGGCGCGGGCCAGCTAGCTATAGCGTTTTTAGAATTTAGCCAGGAACAAAAATGTGCATTTTTATGCAGTTCTATGCGAGCCAGACGCACGTTTGAGGCGTCTGGAGACGCGTCTCGGCGCGGGCCAGCTAGCTATAGCGTTTTTAGAATTTAGCCAGGAACAAAAATGTGCAATTTTTTGCAGTTCTATGCGAGCCAGACGCACGTTTGAGGCGTCTGGAGACGCGTCTCGGCGCGGGCCAGCTAGCTATAGCGTTTTTAGAATTTAGCCAGGAACAAAAATGTGCAATTTTTTGCAGTTCTATGCGAGCCAGACGCACGTTTGAGGCGTCTGGAGACGCGTCTCGGCGCGGGCCAGCTAGCTATAGGGTTTCCTCCCCACTCGCGCGCACTGCGGTGTTTATTATATCGCTGCGTATTGTAAATTCGGAATTCGCGTTGTGTGTTTATTTTAAGGCTTGTGAATTGTTCCTAGTGGTGCTATAGTGTAGTAAGTGCGTGTTTTGTAAGTTTTTCAAAGTGTCTGTTCATTTATTTACAGGTAATTAGTCAATTTCTCCAGCTTTCGGTAAGTGCATTTATTTTTCTTGTGTGTGGGTAACGCGAAATAACTTAATCGATTGATATCTATTTGTTTAGTTCTTTTGATATTTTTAATTCATCCGTGTTGTTATAAAGTAATTCATGATGTCAACAAATGATGACCCTCCAGATCGTGGCGGAGATATATTTCGTCGAAATACAAAAACCCAAAGGTCGCCCGTGGCGACCTCCGCTAATTCGAAACGCTTGTTCAGCGAAATGTCTCCATCATAAATTTCGCCCGATGATAGGTCAAAACGGGTTCATCCAACTTTCGAAACCGTGGAAAAATCCTCGCCGATTTTAAATATCAGTAATGTGAGCAATACCGATTACTGCGACTTAGTTTCCGAGGCGTCAGCCTACCTGTCAAAAATTAACGACTTAGTCAATGATCAGGGCTCTCGCATTAACGTAGCAAATAAATCTGCCATTATGGATATGACTCAGCGTGTCACGGCCATCGTTTCTATGCTGGCCATAAAATCATCATGCAACGAAACGAAGTTAGCCAATACGGAACGCGAATTAGAAAAAATCAAGTCGAATAACTATGTCAATCCCAATCCTGTCAATAATAATAATAACAATTGTAAAATTTCGTATGCGGACTCGTTGAAACTACGCTTGCCAAAAGTAGCTCCAGCAATTATGGAATCCCGTCCACCATTGCCGTGTGTGGTGGCTTATCCGACCGCAGCTCGATCAGCTGATTATAGCACTTCGTCCGCGACAAAACAAGCGCTTATGAAAGCAATTAAGCCCTGTGATGACGGTTTTCAAACTGTAGGCGTGAAAAAAACCGCGAAATCAGGTGTTGTTCTACGTGTCGCTAGTGAACATCAGCTTAAAAAATTGGAATCCGTGGACGCAATTAAGGCCGCTGGTTAACGACTAGAAAAACCAAAAGGTAGACGCCCTCGAGTATTAGTTAAGGATGTACCATCTTCAATGGATGATGGCGCTTTTCTGATCGCGCTATACCGCCAAAATATTAAAGATGAGCTTCAAATGAAAGAGGATGACTTTATTAAGTCTACTAAAATTATCCGTAGGCGCTCGTTAGGCAACGGTCGTAAGTGGATAGGCATCGAGTTAGATTCCGCAGTACGTAAACACTTAGTTTCTACCAAGGATAAATTATTTATTGATTGGGCTACCTGCCGCTTTATTGACGATGTTGAAGTCGTTCGGTGCTTACATTGTCAACAGTTCGGTCACGTTAAGAAACACTGCGTTAATAAAGAACCGACTTGTGACTAACACGTTTGAGGCGTCTGGAGACGCGTCTCGGCGCGGGCCAGCTAGCTATAGCGTTTTTAGAATTTAGCCAGGAACAAAAATGTGCAATTTTTTGCAGTTCTATGCGAGCCAGACGCACGTTTGAGGCGTCTGGAGACGCGTCTCGGCGCGGGCCAGCTAGCTATAGCGTTTTCAGAATTCAGCCAGGAACAAAAATGTGCAATTCTTTGCAGTTCTTTGCGAGCCAGCAGCACGTTTGAGGCGTCTGGAGACGCGTCTCGGCGCGGGCCAGCTAGCTATAGCGTTTTTAGAATTTAGCCAGGAACAAAAATGTGCAATTTTTTGCAGTTCTATGCGAGCCAGACGCACATTTGAGGCGTCTGGAGACGCGTCTCGGCGCGGGCCAGCTAGCTATAGCGATTTTAGAATTTAGCCACGAATAAAAATGTGCAATCTTTTGCAGTTCTATACGAGCCAGACGCACGTTTGAGGCGTCTGGAGACGCGCCGCGGCGCGGGCCAGCTAGCTATAGCGTTTTTAGAATTGAGCCAGGAACAAAAATGTGCAATTTTTTGCAGTTCTATGCGAGCCAGACGCACGTTTGAGGCGTCTGGAGACGCGTCTCGGCGCGGGCCAGCTAGCTATAGCGTTTTTAGAATTTAGCCAGGAACAAAAAGGTGCAATTTTTGCAGTTCTATGCGAGCCAGACGCACGTTTGAGGCGTCTGGAGACGCGTCTCGGCGCGGGCCAGCTAGCTATAGCGTTTTTAGAATTTAGCCAGGAACAAAAATGTGCAATTTTTTGCAGTTCTATGCGAGCCAGACGCACGTTTGAGGCGTCTGGAGACGCGTCTCGGCGCGGGCCAGCTAGCTATAGCGTTTTTAGAATTTAGCCAGGAACAAAAATGTGCAATTTTTTGCAGTTCTATGCGAGCCAGACGCACGTTTGAGGCGTCTGGAGACGCGTCTCGGCGCGGGCCAGCTAGCTATAGCGTTTTTAGAATTTAGCCAGGAACAAAAATGTGCATTTTTTTGCAGTTCTATGCGAGCCAGACGCACGTTTGAGGCGTCTGGAGACGCGTCTCGGCGCGGGCCAGCTAGCTATAGCGTTTTTAGAATTTAGCCAGGAACAAAAATGTGCAATTTTTTGCAGTTCTATGCGAGCCAGACGCACGTTTGAGGCGTCTGGAGACGCGTCTCGGCGCGGGCCAGCTAGCTATAGCGTTTTTAGAATTTAGCCAGGAACAAAAATGTGCAATTTTTGCAGTTCTATGCGAGCCAGACGCACGTTTGAGGCGTCTGGAGACGCGTCTCGGCGCGGGCCAGCTAGCTATAGCGTTTTTAGAATTTAGCCAGGAACAAAAATGTGCAATTTTATGCAGTTCTATGCGAGCCAGACGCACGTTTGAGGCGTCTGGAGACGCGTCTCGGCGCGGGCCAGCTAGCTAAAGCGTTTTTAGAATTTAGCCAGGAACAAAAATGTGCAATTTTTTGCAGTTCTATGCGAGCCAGACGCACGTTTGAGGCGTCTGGAGACGCGTCTCGACGCGGGCCAGCTAGCTATAGCGTTTTTAGAATTTAGCCAGGAACAAAAATGTGCAATTTTTTGCAGTTCTATGCGAGCCAGACGCACGTTTGAGGCGTCTGGAGACGCGTCTCGGCGCGGGCCAGCTAGCTATAGCGTTTTTAGAATTTAGCCAGGAACAAAAATGTGCAATTTTTTGCAGTTCTATGCGAGCCAGACGCACGTTTGAGGCGTCTGGAGACGCGTCTCGGCGCGGGCCAGCTAGCTATAGCGATTTTAGAATTTAGCCACGAATAAAAATGTGCAATCTTTTGCTGTTCTATACGAGCCAGACGCACGTTTGAGGCGTCTGGAGACGCGTCTCGGCGCGGGCCAGCTAGCTATAGCGTTTTTAGAATTTAGCCAGGAACAAAAATGTGCAATTTTTTGCAGTTCTATGCGAGCCAGACGCACGTTTGAGGCGTCTGGAGACGCGTCTCGGCGCGGGCCAGCTAGCTATAGCGTATTTAGAATTAAGCCAGGAACAAAAATGTGCAATTTTTTGCAGTTCTATGCGAGCCAGACGCACGTTTGAGGCGTCTGGAGACGCGTCTCGGCGCGGGCCAGCTAGCTATAGCGATTTTAGAATTTAGCCACGAATAAAAATGTGCAATCTTTTGCAGTTCTATACGAGCCAGACGCACGTTTGAGGCGTCTGGAGACGCGTCTCGGCGCGGGCCAGCTAGCTATAGCGTTTTTAGAATTTAGCCAGGACCAAAAATGTGCAATTATTTGCAGTTCTATGCGAGCCAGACGCACGTTTGAGGCGTCTGGAGACGCGTCTCGGCGCGGGCCAGCTAGCTATAGCGTTTTTAGAATTTAGCCAGGAACAAAAATGTGCAATTTTTTGTAGTTCTATGCGTGCCAGACGCACGTTTGAGGCGTCTGGAGACGCGTCGCGGCGCGGGCCAGCTAGCTATCGCGTTTTCAGAAGTTAGCCAGGAACAAAAATGTGCAATTTTTTGCAGTTCTATGAGAGCCAGCCGCACGTTTGAGGCGTCTGGAGACGCGTCTCGGCGCGGGCCAGCTAGCTATAGCGTTTGTAGAATTTAGCCAGGAACAAAAATGTGTAATTTTTTGCAGTTCTATGCGAGCCAGACGCACGTTTGAGGCGTCTGGAGACGCGTCTCGGCGCGGGCCAGCTAGCTATAGCGTTTTTAGAATTTAGCCAGGAACAAAAATGTGCAATTTTATGCAGTTCTATGCGAGCCAGACGCACGTTTGAGGCGTCTGGAGACGCGTCTCGACGCGGGCCAGCAAGTTATAGCTTTTTTAGAATTTAGCCAGGAACAAAAATGTGCAATTTTTTGCAGTTCTATGCGAGCCAGACGCACGTTTGAGGCGTCTGGAGACGCGTCTCGGCGCGGGCCAGCTAGCTATAGCGTTTTTAGAATTTAGCCAGGAACAAAAATGTGCAATTTTTTGCAGTTCTATGCGAGCCAGACGCACGTTTGAGGCGTCTGGAGACGCGTCTCGGCGCGGGCCAGCTAGCTATAGGGTTTCCTCCCCACTCGCGCGCACTGCGGTGTTTATTATATCGCTGCGTATTGTTAATTCGGAATTCGCGTTGTGTGTTTATTTTAAGGCTTGTGAATTGTTCCTAGTGGTGCTATAGTGTAGTAAGTGCGTGTTTTGTAAGTTTTTCAAAGTGTCTGTTCATTTATTTACAGGTAATTAGTCAATTTCTCCAGCTTTCGGTAAGTGCATTTATTTTTCTTGTGTGTGGGTAACGCGAAATAACTTAATCGATTGATATCTATTTGTTTAGTTCTTTTGATATTTTTAATTCATCCGTGTTGTTATAAAGTAATTCATGATGTCAACAAATGATGACCCTCCAGATCGTGGCGGAGATATATTTCGTCGAAATACAAAAACCCAAAGGTCGCCCGTGGCGACCTCCGCTAATTCGAAACGCTTGTTCAGCGAAATGTCTCCATCATAAATTTCGCCCGATGATAGGTCAAAACGGGTTCATCCAACTTTCGAAACCGTGGAAAAATCCTCGCCGATTTTAAATATCAGTAATGTGAGCAATACCGATTACTGCGACTTAGTTTCCGAGGCGTCAGCCTACCTGTCAAAAATTAACGACTTAGTCAATGATCAGGGCTCTCGCATTAACGTAGCAAATAAATCTGCCATTATGGATATGACTCAGCGTGTCACGGCCATCGTTTCTATGCTGGCCATAAAATCATCATGCAACGAAACGAAGTTAGCCAATACGGAACGCGAATTAGAAAAAATCAAGTCGAATAACTATGTCAATCCCAATCCTGTCAATAATAATAATAACAATTGTAAAATTTCGTATGCGGACTCGTTGAAACTACGCTTGCCAAAAGTAGCTCCAGCAATTATGGAATCCCGTCCACCATTGCCGTGTGTGGTGGCTTATCCGACCGCAGCTCGATCAGCTGATTATAGCACTTCGTCCGCGACAAAACAAGCGCTTATGAAAGCAATTAAGCCCTGTGATGACGGTTTTCAAACTGTAGGCGTGAAAAAAACCGCGAAATCAGGTGTTGTTCTACGTGTCGCTAGTGAACATCAGCTTAAAAAATTGGAATCCGTGGACGCAATTAAGGCCGCTGGTTAACGACTAGAAAAACCAAAAGGTAGACGCCCTCGAGTATTAGTTAAGGATGTACCATCTTCAATGGATGATGGCGCTTTTCTGATCGCGCTATACCGCCAAAATATTAAAGATGAGCTTCAAATGAAAGAGGATGACTTTATTAAGTCTACTAAAATTATCCGTAGGCGCTCGTTAGGCAACGGTCGTAAGTGGATAGGCATCGAGTTAGATTCCGCAGTACGTAAACACTTAGTTTCTACCAAGGATAAATTATTTATTGATTGGGCTACCTGCCGCTTTATTGACGATGTTGAAGTCGTTCGGTGCTTACATTGTCAACAGTTCGGTCACGTTAAGAAACACTGCGTTAATAAAGAACCGACTTGTGACTAACACGTTTGAGGCGTCTGGAGACGCGTCTCGGCGCGGGCCAGCTAGCTATAGCGTTTTTAGAATTTAGCCAGGAACAAAAATGTGCAATTTTTTGCAGTTCTATGCGAGCCAGACGCACGTTTGAGGCGTCTGGAGACGCGTCTCGGCGCGAGCCAGCTAGCTATAGCGTTTTTAGAATCTAGCCAGGAACAAAAATGTGCATTTTTTTGCAGTTCTATGCGAGCCAGACGCACGTTTGAGGCGTCTGGAGACGCGTCTCGACGCGGGCCAGCAAGTTATAGCGTTTTTAGAATTTAGCCAGGAACAAAAATGTGCAATTTTTTGCAGTACTATGCGAGCCAGACGCACGTTTGAGGCGTCTGGAGACGCGTCTCGGCGCGGGCCAGCTAGCTATAGCGTTTTTTGAATTTAGCCAGGAACAAAAATGTGCAATTTTTTGCAGTTCTATGCGAGCCAGACGCACGTTTGAGGCGTCTGGAGACGCGTCTCGGCGCGGGCCAGCTAGCTATAGCGTTTTTAGAATTTAGCCAGGAACAAAAATGTGCAATTAATTGCAGTTCTTTGCGAGCCAGGAGCACGTTTGAGGCGCCTGGAGACGCATCTGGAGACGCGTCGTGGCGCGGGCCAGCTAGCTATCGCGTTTTCAGAAGTTAGCCAGGAACAAAAATGTGCAATTTTTTGCAGTTCTATGAGAGCCAGCCGCACGTTTGAGGCGTCTGGAGACGCGTTTCGGCGCGGGCCAGCTAGCTATAGCGTTATTAGAATTTAGCCGGGAACAAAAATGTGCAATTTTTTGCAGTTCTATGCGAGCCAGACGCACGTTTGAGGCGTCTGGAGACGCGTCTCGGCGCGAGCCAGCTAGCTATAGCGTTTTTAGAATCTAGCCAGGAACAAAAATGTGCATTTTTTTGCAGTTCTATGCGAGCCAGACGCACGTTTGAGGCGTCTGGAGACGCGTCTCGACGCGGGCCAGCAAGTTATAGCGTTTTTAGAATTTAGCCAGGAACAAAAATGTGCAATTTTTTGCAGTACTATGCGAGCCAGACGCACGTTTGAGGCGTCTGGAGACGCGTCTCGGCGCGGGCCAGCTAGCTATAGCGTTTTTTGAATTTAGCCAGGAACAAAAATGTGCAATTTTTTGCAGTTCTATGCGAGCCAGACGCACGTTTGAGGCGTCTGGAGACGCGTCTCGGCGCGGACCAGCTAGCTATAGCGTTTTTAGAATTTAGCCAGGAACAAAAATGTGCAATTAATTGCAGTTCTTTGCGAGCCAGGAGCACGTTTGAGGCGCCTGGAGACGCATCTGGAGACGCGTCGTGGCGCGGGCCAGCTAGCTATCGCGTTTTCAGAAGTTAGCCAGGAACAAAAATGTGCAATTTTTTGCAGTTCTATGAGAGCCAGCCGCACGTTTGAGGCGTCTGGAGACGCGTTTCGGCGCGGGCCAGCTAGCTATAGCGTTATTAGAATTTAGCCGGGAACAAAAATGTGCAATTTTTTGCAGTTCTATGCGAGCCAGACGCACGTTTGAGGCGTCTGGAGAAGCGTCTCGGCGCGGGCCAGCTAGCTGTAGCGTTTTTAGAATTTAGCCAGGAACAAAAATGCGCAATTTTTTGCAGTTCTATGCGAGCCAGACGCACGTTTGAGGCGTCTGGAGACGCGTCTCGGCGCGGGCCAGCTAGCTATAGCGTTTTTAGAATTTAGCCAGGAACAAAAATGTGACATTTTTTGCAGTTCTATGCGAGCCAGACGCACGTTTGAGGCGTCTGGAGACGCGTCTCGGCGCGGGCCAGCTAGCTATAGCGATTTTAGAATTTAGCCACGAACAAAAATGTGCAATCTTTTGCAGTTCTATACGAGCCAGACGCACGTTTGAGGCGTCTGGAGACGCGTCTCGGCGCGGGCCAGCTAGCTATAGCGTTTTCAGAATTCAGCCAGGAACAAAAATGTGCAATTCTTTGCAGTTCTTTGCGAGCCAGCAGCACGTTTGAGGCGTCTGGAGACGCGTCTCGGCGCGGGCCAGCTAGCTATAGCGTTTTTAGAATTTAAACAGGAACAAAAATGTGCAATTTTTTGCAGTTCTATGCGAGCCATACGCACGTTTGAGGCGTCTGGAGACGCGTCTCGGCGCGGGCCAGCTAGCTATAGCGTTTTTAGAATTTAGCCAGGAACAAAAATGTGCAATTTTTTGCAGTTCTATGCGAGCCAGACGCACGTTTGAGGCGTCTGGAGACGCGTCTCGGCGCGGGCCAGCTAGCTATAGGGTTCCCTCCCCACTCGCGCGCACTGCGGTGTTTATTATATCGCTGCGTATTGTAAATTCGGAATTCGCGTTGTGTGTTTATTTTAAGGCTTGTGAATTGTTCCTAGCGGTGCTATAGTGTAGTAAGTGCGTGTTTTGTAAGTTTTTCAAAGTGTCTGTTCATTTATTTACAGGTAATTAGTCAATTTCTCCAGCTTTCGGTAAGTGCATTTATTTTTCTTGTGTGTGGGTAACGCGAAATAACTTAATCGATTGATATCTATTTGTTTAGTTCTTTTGATATTTTTAATTCATCCGTGTTGTTATAAAGTAATTCATGATGTCAACAAATGATGACCCTCCAGATCGTGGCGGAGATATATTTCGTCGAAATACAAAAACCCAAAGGTCGCCCGTGGCGACCTCCGCTAATTCGAAACGCTTGTTCAGCGAAATGTCTCCATCATACATTTCGCCCGATGATAGGTCAAAACGGGTTCATCCAACTTTCGAAACCGTGGAAAAATCCTTGCCGATTTTAAATATCAGTAATGTGAGCAATACCGATTACTGCGACTTAGTTTCCGAGGCGTCAGCCTACCTGTCAAAAATTAACGACTTAGTCAATGATCAGGGCTCTCGCATTAACGTAACAAATAAATCTGCCATTATGGATATGACACAGCGTGTCACGGCCATCGTTTCTATGCTGGCCATAAAATCATCATGCAACGAAACGAAGTTAGCCAATACGGAACGCGAATTAGAAAAAATCAAGTCGAATAACTATGTCAATCCCAATCCTGTCAATAATAATAATAACAATTGTAAAATTTCGTATGCGGACTCGTTGAAACTACGCTTGCCAAAAGTAGCTCCAGCAATTATGGAATCACGTCCACCATTGCCGTGTGTGGTGGCTTATCCGACCGCAGCTCGATCAGCTGATTATAGCACTTCGTCCGCGACAAAACAAGCGCTTATGAAAGCAATTAAGCCCTGTGATGACGGTTTTCAAATTGTAGGCGTGAAAAAAACCGCGAAATCAGGTGTTGTTCTACGTGTCGCTAGTGAACATCAGCTTAAAAAATTGGAATCCGTGGACGCAATTAAGGCCGCTGGTTAACGACTAGAAAAACCAAAAGGTAGACGCCCTCGAGTATTAGTTAAGGATGTACCATCTTCAATGGATGATGGCGCTTTTCTGATCGCGCTATACCGCCAAAATATTAAAGATGAGCTTCAAATGAAAGAGGATGACTTTATTAAGTCTACTAAAATTATCCGTAGGCGCTCGTTAGACAACGGTCGTAAGTGGATAGGCATCGAGTTAGATTCCGCAGTACGTAAACACTTAGTTTCTACCAAGGATAAATTATTTATTGATTGGGCTACCTGCCGCTTTATTGACGATGTTGAAGTCGTTCGGTGCTTACATTGTCAAAAGTTCGGTCACGTTAAGAAACACTGCGTTAATAAAGAACCGACTTGTGACTGACACGTTTGAGGCGTCTGGAGACGCGTCTCGGCGCGGGCCAGCTAGCTATAGCGTTTTTAGAATTTAGCCAGGAACAAAAATGTGCAATTTTTTGCAGTTCTATGCGAGCCAGACGCACGTTTGAGGCGTCTGGAGACGCGTCTCGGCGCGGGCCAGCTAGCTATAGCGTTTTTAGAATTTAGCCAGAAACAAAAATGTGCAATTTTTTGCAGTTCTATGCGAGCCAGACGCACGTTTGAGGCGTCTGGAGACGCGTCTCGGCGCGGGCCAGCTAGCTATAGCGTTTTTAGAATTTAGCCAGGAACAAAAATGTGCAATTTTTTGCAGTTCTATGCAAGCCAGACGCACGTTTGAGGCGTCTGGAGACGCGTCTCGGCGCGGGCCAGCTAGCTATAGCGTTTTTAGAATTTAGCCAGGATCAAAAATGTGCAATTTTATGCAGTTCTATGCGAGCCAGACGCACGTTTGAGGCGTCTGGAGACGCGTCTCGGCGCGGACCTGCTAGCTATAGCGTTTTTAGAATTTAGCCAGGAACAAAAATGTGCAATTTTTTGCAGTTCTATACGAGCCAGACGCACGTTTGAGGCGTCTGGAGACGCGTCTCGGCGCGGGCCAGCTAGCTATAGCGTTTTTAGAATTTAGCCAGGAACAAAAATGTGCAATTTTATGCAGTTCTATTAGAGCCAGACGCACGTTTGAGGCGTCTGGAGACGCGTCTCGGCGCGGGCCAGCTAGCTATAGCGTTTTTAGAAATTAGCCGGGAACAAAAATGTGCATTTTTTTGCAGTTCTATGCGAGCCAGACGCACGTTTGAGGCGTCTGGAGACGCGTCTCGGCGCGGGCCTGCTAGCTATAGCGTTTTTAGAATTTAGCCAGGAACAAAAATGTGCAATTTTTTGCAGTTCTATGCGAGCCAGACGCACGTTTGAGGCGTCTGGAGACGCGTCTCGGCGCGGGCCAGCTAGCTATAGCGTTTTTAGAATTTAGCCAGGAACAAAAATGTGCAATTTTTGCAGTTCTATGCGAGCCAGACGCACGTTTGAGGCGTCTGGAGACGCGTCTCGGCGCGGGCCAGCCTGCTATAGCGTTTTTAGAATTTAGCCAGGAACAAAAATGTGCAATTTTTTGTAGTTCTATGCGAGCCAGACGCACGTTTGAGGCGTCTGGAGACGCGTCTCGGCGCGGGCCAGCTAGCTATAGCGTTTTTAGAATTTAGCCAGGAACAAAAATGTGCAATTTTATGCAGTTCTATGCGAGCCAGACGCACGTTTGAGGCGTCTGGAGACGCGTCTCGGCGCGGACCTGCTAGCTATAGCGTTTTTAGAATTTAGCCAGGAACAAAAATGTGCAATTTTTTGCAGTTCTATGCGAGCCAGACGCACGTTTGAGGCGTCTGGAGACGCGTCTCGGCGCGGGCCAGCTAGCTATAGCGTTTTTAGAATTTAGCCAGGAACAAAAATGTGCAATTTTATGCAGTTCTATGCGAGCCAGACGCACGTTTGAGGCGTCTGGAGACGCGTCTCGGCGCGGGCCAGCTAGCTATAGCGTTTTTAGAAATTAGCCAGGAACAAAAATGTGCATTTTTTTGCAGTTCTATGCGAGCCAGACGCACGTTTGAGGCGTCTGGAGACGCGTCTCGGCGCGGGCCTGCTAGCTATAGCGTTTTTAGAATTTAGCCAGGAACAAAAATGTGCAATTTTTTGCAGTTCTATGCGAGCCAGACGCACGTTTGAGGCGTCTGGAGACGCGTCTCGGCGCGGGCCAGCTAGCTATAGCGTTTTTAGAATTTAGCCAGGAACAAAAATGTGCAATTTTTGCAGTTCTATGCGAGCCAGACGCACGTTTGAGGCGTCTGGAGACGCGTCTCGGCGCGGGCCAGCTAGCTATAGCGTTTTTAGAATTTAGCCAGGAACAAAAATGTGCAATTTTATGCAGTTCTGTGCGAGCCAGACGCACGTTTGAGGCGTCTGGAGACGCGTCTCGGCGCGGGCCAGCTAGCTAAAGCGTTTTTAGAATTTAGCCAGGAACAAAGATGTGCAATTTTTTGCAGTTCTATGCGAGCCAGACGCACGTTTGAGAGGTCTGGAGACGCGTCTCGGCGCGGGCCAGCTAGCTATAGCGTTTTTAGAATTTAGCCAGGAACAAAAATGTGCAATTTTTTGCAGTTCTATGCGAGCCAGACGCACGTTTGAGGCGTCTGGAGACGCGTCTCGGCGCGGGCCAGCTAGCTATAGCGTTTTTAGAATTTAGCCAGGAACAAAAATGTCCAATTTTTTGCAGTTCTATGCGAGCCAGACGCACGTTTGAGGCGTCTGGAGACGCGTCTCGGCGCGGGCCAGCTAGCTATAGCGCTTTTAGAATTTAGCCAGGAACAAAAATGTGCAATTTTTTGCAGTTCTATGCGAGCCAGACGCACGTTTGAGGCGTCTGGAGACGCGTCTCGGCGCGGGCCAGCTAGTTATCGCGTTTTTAGAATTTAGCCAGGAACAAAAATGTGCAATTTTTTGCAGTTCTATGCGAGCCAGACGCACGTTTGAGGCGTCTGGAGACGCGTCTCGGCGCGGGCCAGCTAGCTATAGCGTTTTTAGAATTTAGCCAGGAACAAAAATGTGCAATTTTTTGCAGTTCTATGCGAGCCAGACGCACGTTTGAGGCGTCTGGAGACGCGTCTCGACGCGTGCCAGCTAGCTATAGCGTTTTTAGAATTTAGCCAGGAACAAAAATGTGCATTTTTTTGCAGTTCTATGCGAGCCAGACGCACGTTTGAGGCGTCTGGAGACGCGTCTCGGCGCGGGCCAGCTAGCTATAGCGTTTTTATAATTTAGCCAGGAACAAAAATGTGACATTTTTTGCAGTTCTATGCGAGCCAGACGCACGTTTGAGGCGTCTGGAGACGCGTCTCGGCGCGGGCCAGCTAGCTATAGCGATTTTAGAATTTAGCCACGAACAAAAATGTGCAATTTTTTGCAGTTCTATGCGAGCCAGACGCACGTTTGAGGCGTCTGGAGACGCGTCTCGGCGCGGGCCAGCTAGCTATAGGGTTTCCTCCCCACTCGCGCGCACTGCGGTGTTTATTATATCGCTGCGTATTGTAAATTCGGAATTCGCGTTGTGTGTTTATTTTAAGGCTTGTGAATTGTTCCTAGTGGTGCTATAGTGTAGTAAGTGCGTGTTTTGTAAGTTTTTCAAAGTGTCTGTTCATTTATTTACAGGTAATTAGTCAATTTCTCCAGCTTTCGGTAAGTGCATTTATTTTTCTTGTGTGTGGGTAACGCGAAATAACTTAATCGATTGATATCTATTTGTTTAGTTCTTTTGATATTTTTAATTCATCCGTGTTGTTATAAAGTAATTCATGATGTCAACAAATGATGACCCTCCAGATCGTGGCGGAGATATATTTCGTCGAAATACAAAAACCCAAAGGTCGCCCGTGGCGACCTCCGCTAATTCGAAACGCTTGTTCAGCGAAATGTCTCCATCATAAATTTCGCCCGATGATAGGTCAAAACGGGTTCATCCAACTTTCGAAACCGTGGAAAAATCCTCGCCGATTTTAAATATCAGTAATGTGAGCAATACCGATTACTGTGACTTAGTTTCTGAGGCGTCAGCCTACCTGTCAAAAATTAACGACTTAGTCAATGATCAGGGCTCTCGCATTAACGTAGCAAATAAATCTGCCATTATGGATATGACTCAGCGTGTCACGGCCATCGTTTCTATGCTGGCCATAAAATCATCATGCAACGAAACGAAGTTAGCCAATACGGAACGCGAATTAGAAAAAATCAAGTCGAATAACTATGTCAATCCCAATCCTGTCAATAATAATAATAACAATTGTAAAATTTCGTATGCGGACTCGTTGAAACTACGCTTGCCAAAAGTAGCTCCAGCAATTATGGAATCCCGTCCACCATTGCCGTGTGTGGTGGCTTATCCGACCGCAGCTCGATCAGCTGATTATAGCACTTCGTCCGCGACAAAACAAGCGCTTATGAAAGCAATTAAGCCCTGTGATGACGGTTTTCAAACTGTAGGCGTGAAAAAAACCGCGAAATCAGGTGTTGTTCTACGTGTCGCTAGTGAACATCAGCTTAAAAAATTGGAATCCGTGGACGCAATTAAGGCCGCTGGTTAACGACTAGAAAAACCAAAAGGTAGACGCCCTCGAGTATTAGTTAAGGATGTACCATCTTCAATGGATGATGGCGCTTTTCTGATCGCGCTATACCGCCAAAATATTAAAGATGAGCTTCAAATGAAAGAGGATGACTTTATTAAGTCTACTAAAATTATCCGTAGGCGCTCGTTAGGCAACGGTCGTAAGTGGATAGGCATCGAGTTAGATTCCGCAGTACGTAAACACTTAGTTTCTACCAAGGATAAATTATTTATTGATTGGGCTACCTGCCGCTTTATTGACGATGTTGAAGTCGTTCGGTGCTTACATTGTCAACAGTTCGGTCACGTTAAGAAACACTGCGTTAATAAAGAACCGACTTGTGACTAACACGTTTGAGGCGTCTGGAGACGCGTCTCGGCGCGGGCCAGCTAGCTATAGCGTTTTTAGAATTTAGCCAGGAACAAAAATGTGCAATTTTTTGCAGTTCTATGCGAGCCAGACGCACGTTTGAGGCGTCTGGAGACGCGTCTCGGCGCGAGCCAGCTAGCTATAGCGTTTTTAGAATCTAGCCAGGAACAAAAATGTGCATTTTTTTGCAGTTCTATGCGAGCCAGACGCACGTTTGAGGCGTCTGGAGACGCGTCTCGACGCGGGCCAGCAAGTTATAGCGTTTTTAGAATTTAGCCAGGAACAAAAATGTGCAATTTTTTGCAGTACTATGCGAGCCAGACGCACGTTTGAGGCGTCTGGAGACGCGTCTCGGCGCGGGCCAGCTAGCTATAGCGTTTTTTGAATTTAGCCAGGAACAAAAATGTGCAATTTTTTGCAGTTCTATGCGAGCCAGACGCACGTTTGAGGCGTCTGGAGACGCGTCTCGGCGCGGGCCAGCTAGTTATCGCGTTTTTAGAATTTAGCCAGGAACAAAAATGTGCAATTTTTTGCAGTTCTATGCGAGCCAGACGCACGTTTGAGGCGTCTGGAGACGCGTCTCGGCGCGGGCCAGCTAGCTATAGCGTTTTTAGAATTTAGCCAGGAACAAAAATGTGCAATTTTTTGCAGTTCTATGCGAGCCAGACGCACGTTTGAGGCGTCTGGAGACGCGTCTCGACGCGTGCCAGCTAGCTATAGCGTTTTTAGAATTTAGCCAGGAACAAAAATGTGCATTTTTTTGCAGTTCTATGCGAGCCAGACGCACGTTTGAGGCGTCTGGAGACGCGTCTCGGCGCGGGCCAGCTAGCTATAGCGTTTTTATAATTTAGCCAGGAACAAAAATGTGACATTTTTTGCAGTTCTATGCGAGCCAGACGCACGTTTGAGGCGTCTGGAGACGCGTCTCGGCGCGGGCCAGCTAGCTATAGCGATTTTAGAATTTAGCCACGAACAAAAATGTGCAATTTTTTGCAGTTCTATGCGAGCCAGACGCACGTTTGAGGCGTCTGGAGACGCGTCTCGGCGCGGGCCAGCTAGCTATAGCGTTTTTAGAATTTAGCCAGGAACAAAAATGTGCAATTTTTTGCAGTTCTATGCGAGCCAGACGCACGTTTGAGGCGTCTGGAGACGCGTCTCGGCGCGGGCCAGCTAGCTATAGGGTTTCCTCCCCACTCGCGCGCACTGCGGTGTTTATTATATCGCTGCGTATTGTAAATTCGGAATTCGCGTTGTGTGTTTATTTTAAGGCTTGTGAATTGTTCCTAGTGGTGCTATAGTGTAGTAAGTGCGTGTTTTGTAAGTTTTTCAAAGTGTCTGTTCATTTATTTACAGGTAATTAGTCAATTTCTCCAGCTTTCGGTAAGTGCATTTATTTTTCTTGTGTGTGGGTAACGCGAAATAACTTAATCGATTGATATCTATTTGTTTAGTTCTTTTGATATTTTTAATTCATCCGTGTTGTTATAAAGTAATTCATGATGTCAACAAATGATGACCCTCCAGATCGTGGCGGAGATATATTTCGTCGAAATACAAAAACCCAAAGGTCGCCCGTGGCGACCTCCGCTAATTCGAAACGCTTGTTCAGCGAAATGTCTCCATCATAAATTTCGCCCGATGATAGGTCAAAACGGGTTCATCCAACTTTCGAAACCGTGGAAAAATCCTCGCCGATTTTAAATATCAGTAATGTGAGCAATACCGATTACTGCGACTTAGTTTCCGAGGCGTCAGCCTACCTGTCAAAAATTAACGACTTAGTCAATGATCAGGGCTCTCGCATTAACGTAGCAAATAAATCTGCCATTATGGATATGACTCAGCGTGTCACGGCCATCGTTTCTATGCTGGCCATAAAATCATCATGCAACGAAACGAAGTTAGCCAATACGGAACGCGAATTAGAAAAAATCAAGTCGAATAACTATGTCAATCCCAATCCTGTCAATAATAATAATAACAATTGTAAAATTTCGTATGCGGACTCGTTGAAACTACGCTTGCCAAAAGTAGCTCCAGCAATTATGGAATCCCGTCCACCATTGCCGTGTGTGGTGGCTTATCCGACCGCAGCTCGATCAGCTGATTATAGCACTTCGTCCGCGACAAAACAAGCGCTTATGAAAGCAATTAAGCCCTGTGATGACGGTTTTCAAACTGTAGGCGTGAAAAAAACCGCGAAATCAGGTGTTGTTCTACGTGTCGCTAGTGAACATCAGCTTAAAAAATTGGAATCCGTGGACGCAATTAAGGCCGCTGGTTAACGACTAGAAAAACCAAAAGGTAGACGCCCTCGAGTATTAGTTAAGGATGTACCATCTTCAATGGATGATGGCGCTTTTCTGATCGCGCTATACCGCCAAAATATTAAAGATGAGCTTCAAATGAAAGAGGATGACTTTATTAAGTCTACTAAAATTATCCGTAGGCGCTCGTTAGGCAACGGTCGTAAGTGGATAGGCATCGAGTTAGATTCCGCAGTACGTAATCACTTAGTTTCTACCAAGGATAAATTATTTATTGATTGGGCTACCTGCCGCTTTATTGACGATGTTGAAGTCGTTCGGTGCTTACATTGTCAACAGTTCGGTCACGTTAAGAAACACTGCGTTAATAAAGAACCGACTTGTGACTAACACGTTTGAGGCGTCTGGAGACGCGTCTCGGCGCGGGCCAGCTAGCTATAGCGTTTTTAGAATTTAGCCAGGAACAAAAATGTGCAATTTTTTGCAGTTCTATGCGAGCCAGACGCACGTTTGAGGCGTCTGGAGACGCGTCTCGGCGCGAGCCAGCTAGCTATAGCGTTTTTAGAATCTAGCCAGGAACAAAAATGTGCATTTTTTTGCAGTTCTATGCGAGCCAGACGCACGTTTGAGGCGTCTGGAAACGCGTCTCGACGCGGGCCAGCAAGTTATAGCGTTTTTAGAATTTAGCCAGGAACAAAAATGTGCAATTTTTTGCAGTACTATGCGAGCCAGACGCACGTTTGAGGCGTCTGGAGACGCGTCTCGGCGCGGGCCAGCTAGCTATAGCGTTTTTTGAATTTAGCCAGGAACAAAAATGTGCAATTTTTTGCAGTTCTATGCGAGCCAGACGCACGTTTGAGGCGTCTGGAGACGCGTCTCGGCGCGGGCCAGCTAGCTATAGCGTTTTTAGAATTTAGCCACGAACAAAAATGTGCAATTAATTGCAGTTCTTTGCGAGCCAGGAGCACGTTTGAGGCGCCTGGAGACGCATCTGGAGACGCGTCGTGGCGCGGGCCAGCTAGCTATCGCGTTTTCAGAAAATAGCCAGGAACAAAAATGTGCAATTTTTTGCAGTTCTATGAGAGCCAGCCGCACGTTTGAGGCGTCTGGAGACGCGTTTCGGCGCGGGCCAGCTAGCTATAGCGTTATTAGAATTTAGCCGGGAACAAAAATGTGCAATTTTTTGCAGTTCTATGCGAGCCAGACGCACGTTTGAGGCGTCTGGAGAAGCGTCTCGGCGCGGGCCAGCTAGCTGTAGCGTTTTTAGAATTTAGCCAGGAACAAAAATGCGCAATTTTTTGCAGTTCTATGCGAGCCAGACGCACGTTTGAGGCGTCTGGAGACGCGTCTCGGCGCGGGCCAGCTAGCTATAGCGTTTTTAGAATTTAGCCAGGAACAAAAATGTGACATTTTTTGCAGTTCTATGCGAGCCAGACGCACGTTTGAGGCGTCTGGAGACGCGTCTCGGCGCGGGCCAGCTAGCTATAGCGATTTTAGAATTTAGCCACGAACAAAAATGTGCAATCTTTTGCAGTTCTATACGAGCCAGACGCACGTTTGAGGCGTCTGGAGACGCGTCTCGGCGCGGGCCAGCTAGCTATAGCGTTTTCAGAATTCAGCCAGGAACAAAAATGTGCAATTCTTTGCAGTTCTTTGCGAGCCAGCAGCACGTTTGAGGCGTCTGGAGACGCGTCTCGGCGCGGGCCAGCTAGCTATAGCGTTTTTAGAATTTAAATAGGAACAAAAATGTGCAATTTTTTGCAGTTCTATGCGAGCCATACGCACGTTTGAGGCGTCTGGAGACGCGTCTCGGCGCGGGCCAGCTAGCTATAGCGTTTTCAGAATTCAGCCAGGAACAAAAATGTGCAATTTTTTGCAGTTCTATGCGAGCCAGACGCACGTTTGAGGCGTCTGGAGACGCGTCTCGGCGCGGGCCAGCTAGCTATAGCGTTTTCAGAATTCAGCCAGGAACAAAAATGTGCAATTTTTTGCAGTTCTATGCGAGCCAGACGCACGTTTGAGGCGTCTGGAGACGCGTCTCGGCGCGGGCCAGCTAGCAATAGGGTTCCCTCCCCACTCGCGCGCACTGCGGTGTTTATTATATCGCTGCGTATTGTAAATTCGGAATTCGCGTTGTGTGTTTATTTTAAGGCTTGTGAATTGTTCCTAGCGGTGCTATAGTGTAGTAAGTGCGTGTTTTGTAAGTTTTTCAAAGTGTCTGTTCATTTATTTACAGGTAATTAGTCAATTTCTCCAGCTTTCGGTAAGTGCATTTATTTTTCTTGTGTGTGGGTAACGCGAAATAACTTAATCGATTGATATCTATTTGTTTAGTTCTTTTGATATTTTTAATTCATCCGTGTTGTTATAAAGTAATTCATGATGTCAACAAATGATGACCCTCCAGATCGTGGCGGAGATATATTTCGTCGAAATACAAAAACCCAAAGGTCGCCCGTGGCGACCTCCGCTAATTCGAAACGCTTGTTCAGCGAAATGTCTCCATCATACATTTCGCCCGATGATAGGTCAAAACGGGTTCATCCAACTTTCGAAACCGTGGAAAAATCCTTGCCGATTTTAAATATCAGTAATGTGAGCAATACCGATTACTGCGACTTAGTTTCCGAGGCGTCAGCCTACCTGTCAAAAATTAACGACTTAGTCAATGATCAGGGCTCTCGCATTAACGTAACAAATAAATCTGCCATTATGGATATGACACAGCGTGTCACGGCCATCGTTTCTATGCTGGCCATAAAATCATCATGCAACGAAACGAAGTTAGCCAATACGGAACGCGAATTAGAAAAAATCAAGTCGAATAACTATGTCAATCCCAATCCTGTCAATAATAATAATAACAATTGTAAAATTTCGTATGCGGACTCGTTGAAACTACGCTTGCCAAAAGTAGCTCCAGCAATTATGGAATCCCGTCCACCATTGCCGTGTGTGGTGGCTTATCCGACCGCAGCTCGATCAGCTGATTATAGCACTTCGTCCGCGACAAAACAAGCGCTTATGAAAGCAATTAAGCCCTGTGATGACGGTTTTCAAATTGTAGGCGTGAAAAAAACCGCGAAATCAGGTGTTGTTCTACGTGTCGCTAGTGAACATCAGCTTAAAAAATTGGAATCCGTGGACGCAATTAAGGCCGCTGGTTAACGACTAGAAAAACCAAAAGGTAGACGCCCTCGAGTATTAGTTAAGGATGTACCATCTTCAATGGATGATGGCGCTTTTCTGATCGCGCTATACCGCCAAAATATTAAAGATGAGCTTCAAATGAAAGAGGATGACTTTATTAAGTCTACTAAAATTATCCGTAGGCGCTCGTTAGACAACGGTCGTAAGTGGATAGGCATCGAGTTAGATTCCGCAGTACGTAAACACTTAGTTTCTACCAAGGATAAATTATTTATTGATTGGGCTACCTGCCGCTTTATTGACGATGTTGAAGTCGTTCGGTGCTTACATTGTCAAAAGTTCGGTCACGTTAAGAAACACTGCGTTAATAAAGAACCGACTTGTGACTGACACGTTTGAGGCGTCTGGAGACGCGTCTCGGCGCGGGCCAGCTAGCTATAGCGTTTTTAGAATTTAGCCAGGAACAAAAATGTGCAATTTTTTGCAGTTCTATGCGAGCCAGACGCACGTTTGAGGCGTCTGGAGACGCGTCTCGGCGCGGGCCAGCTAGCTATAGCGTTTTTAGAATTTAGCCAGAAACAAAAATGTGCAATTTTTTGCAGTTCTATGCGAGCCAGACGCACGTTTGAGGCGTCTGGAGACGCGTCTCGGCGCGGGCCAGCTAGCTATAGCGATTTTAGAATTTAGCCACGAACAAAAATGTGCAATTTTTTGCAGTTCTATGCGAGCCAGACGCACGTTTGAGGCGTCTGGAGACGCGTCTCGGCGCGGGCCAGCTAGCTATAGCGTTTTTAGAATTTAGCCAGGAACAAAAATGTGCAATTTTTTGCAGTTCTATGCGAGCCAGACGCACGTTTGAGGCGTCTGGAGACGCGTCTCGGCGCGGGCCAGCTAGCTATAGCGATTTTAGAATTTAGCCACGAACAAAAATGTGCAATTTTTTGCAGTTCTATGCGAGCCAGACGCACGTTTGAGGCGTCTGGAGACGCGTCTCGGCGCGGGCCAGCTAGCTATAGCGTTTTTAGAATTTAGCCAGGAACAAAAATGTGCAATTTTATGCAGTTCTATGCGAGCCAGACGCACGTTTGAGGCGTCTGGAGACGCGTCTCGGCGCGGGCCAGCTAGCTATAGCGTTTTTAGAAATTAGCCAGGAACAAAAATGTGCAATTTTTTGCAGTTCTATGCGAGCCAGACGCACGTTTGAGGCGTCTGGAGACGCGTCTCGGCGCGGGCCAGCTAGCTATAGCGTTTTTAGAATTTAGCCAGGAACAAAAATGTCCAATTTTTTGCAGTTCTATGCGAGCCAGACGCACGTTTGAGGCGTCTGGAGACGCGTCTCGGCGCGGGCCAGCTAGCTATAGCGCTTTTAGAATTTAGCCAGGAACAAAAATGTGCAATTTTTTGCAGTTCTATGCGAGCCAGACGCACGTTTGAGGCGTCTGGAGACGCGTCTCGGCGCGGGCCAGCTAGTTATCGCGTTTTTAGAATTTAGCCAGGAACAAAAATGTGCAATTTTTGCAGTTCTATGCGAGCCAGACGCACGTTTGAGGCGTCTGGAGACGCGTCTCGGCGCGGGCCAGCTAGCTATAGCGTTTTTAGAATTTAGCCAGGAACAAAAATGTGCAATTTTATGCAGTTCTGTGCGAGCCAGACGCACGTTTGAGGCGTCTGGAGACGCGTCTCGGCGCGGGCCAGCTAGCTAAAGCGTTTTTAGAATTTAGCCAGGAACAAAGATGTGCAATTTTTTGCAGTTCTATGCGAGCCAGACGCACGTTTGAGAGGTCTGGAGACGCGTCTCGGCGCGGGCCAGCTAGCTATAGCGTTTTTAGAATTTAGCCAGGAACAAAAATGTGCAATTTTTTGCAGTTCTATGCGAGCCAGACGCACGTTTGAGGCGTCTGGAGACGCGTCTCGGCGCGGGCCAGCTAGCTATAGCGTTTTTAGAATTTAGCCAGGAACAAAAATGTGCAATTTTTTGCAGTTCTATGCGAGCCAGACGCACGTTTGAGGCGTCTGGAGACGCGTCTCGGCGCGGGCCAGCTAGCTATAGCGATTTTAGAATTTAGCCACGAACAAAAATGTGCAATTTTTTGCAGTTCTATGCGAGCCAGACGCACGTTTGAGGCGTCTGGAGACGCGTCTCGGCGCGGGCCAGCTAGCTATAGCGTTTTTAGAATTTAGCCAGGAACAAAAATGTGCAATTTTATGCAGTTCTATGCGAGCCAGACGCACGTTTGAGGCGTCTGGAGACGCGTCTCGGCGCGGGCCAGCTAGCTATAGCGTTTTTAGAAATTAGCCAGGAACAAAAATGTGCAATTTTTTGCAGTTCTATGCGAGCCAGACGCACGTTTGAGGCGTCTGGAGACGCGTCTCGGCGCGGGCCAGCTAGCTATAGCGTTTTTAGAATTTAGCCAGGAACAAAAATGTCCAATTTTTTGCAGTTCTATGCGAGCCAGACGCACGTTTGAGGCGTCTGGAGACGCGTCTCGGCGCGGGCCAGCTAGCTATAGCGCTTTTAGAATTTAGCCAGGAACAAAAATGTGCAATTTTTTGCAGTTCTATGCGAGCCAGACGCACGTTTGAGGCGTCTGGAGACGCGTCTCGGCGCGGGCCAGCTAGTTATCGCGTTTTTAGAATTTAGCCAGGAACAAAAATGTGCAATTTTTTGCAGTTCTATGCGAGCCAGACGCACGTTTGAGGCGTCTGGAGACGCGTCTCGGCGCGGGCCAGCTAGCTATAGCGTTTTTAGAATTTAGCCAGGAACAAAAATGTGCAATTTTTTGCAGTTCTATGCGAGCCAGACGCACGTTTGAGGCGTCTGGAGACGCGTTTCGGCGCGGGCCAGCTAGCTATAGCGTTTTTAGAATTTAGCCAGGAACAAAAATGTGCATTTTTTTGCAGTTCTATGCGAGCCAGACGCACGTTTGAGGCGTCTGGAGACGCGTCTCGGCGCGGGCCAGCTAGCTATAGCGTTTTTATAATTTAGCCAGGAACAAAAATGTGACATTTTTTGCAGTTCTATGCGAGCTAGACGCACGTTTGAGGCGTCTGGAGACGCGTCTCGGCGCGGGCCAGCTAGCTATAGCGATTTTAGAATTTAGCCACGAACAAAAATGTGCAATCTTTTGCAGTTCTATACGAGCCAGACGCACGTCTGAGGCGTCTGGAGACGCGTCTCGGCGCGGGCCAGCTAGCTATAGCGTTTTTAGAATTTAGCCAGGAACAAAAATGTGCAATTTTTTGCAGTTCTATGCGAGCCAGACGCACGTTTGAGGCGTCTGGAGACGCGTCTCGGCGCGGGCCAGCTAGCTATAGCGTTTTTAGAATTTAGCCAGGAACAAAAATGTGCAATTTTTTGCAGTTCTATGCGAGCCAGACGCACGTTTGAGGCGTCTGGAGACGCGTCTCGGCGCGGGCCAGCTAGCTATAGCGTTTTTAGAATTTAGCCAGGAAAAAAAATGTGCAATTTTTTGTAGTTCTATGCGAGCCAGACGCACGTTTGAGGCGTCTGGAGACGCGTCGCGGCGCGGGCCAGCTAGCTATCGCGTTTTTAGAATTTAGCCAGGAACAAAAATGTGCAATTTTATGCAGTTCTATGCGAGCCAGATGCACGTTTGAGGCGTCTGGAGACGCGTCTCGGCGCGGGCCAGCTAGCTATAGCGTTTTTAGAATTTAGCCAGGAACAAAAATGTGCAATTTTATGCAGTTCTATGCGAGCCAGACGCACGTTTGAGGCGTCTGGAGACGCGTCTCGACGCGTGCCAGCTAGCTATAGCGTTTTTAGAATTTAGCCAGGAACAAAAATGTGCATTTTTTTGCAGTTCTATGCGAGCCAGACGCACGTTTGAGGCGTCTGGAGACGCGTCTCGGCGCGGGCCAGCTAGCTATAGCGTTTTTAGAATTTAGCCAGGAACAAAAATGTGACATTTTTTGCAGTTCTATGCGAGCCAGACGCACGTTTGAGGCGTCTGGAGACGCGTCTCGGCGCGGGCCAGCTAGCTGTAGCGATTTTAGAATTTAGCCACGAACAAAAATGTGCAATCTTTTGCAGTTCTATACGAGCCAGACGCACGTCTGAGGCGTCTGGAGACGCGTCTCGGCGCGGGCCAGCTAGCTATAGCGTTTTTAGAATTTAGCCAGGAACAAAAATGTGCAATTTTTTGCAGTTCTATGCGAGCCAGACGCACGTTTGAGGCGTCTGGAGACGCGTCTCGGCGCGGGCCAGCTAGCTATAGCGTTTTTAGAATTTAGCCAGGAACAAAAATGTGCAATATTTTGCAGTTCTATGCGAGCCAGACGCACGTTTGAGGCGTCTGGAGACGCGTCTCGGCGCGGGCCAGCTAGCTATAGCGTTTTTAGAATTTAGCCAGGAAAAAAAATGTGCAATTTTTTGTAGTTCTATGCGAGCCAGACGCACGTTTGAGGCGTCTGGAGACGCGTCTCGGCGCGGGCCAGCTAGCTATAGCGTTTTTAGAATTTAGCCGGGAACAAAAATGTGCAATTTTTTGTAGTTCTATGCGAGCCAGACGCACGTTTGAGGCGTCTGGAGACGCGTCGCGGCGCGGGCCAGCTAGCTATTGCGTTTTTAGAATTTAGCCAGGAACAAAAATGTGCAATTTTTTGCAGTTCTATGCGAGCCAGACGCACGTTTGAGGCGTCTGAAGACGCGTCTCGGCGCGGACCAGCTAGCTATAGCGTTTTCAGAATTCAGCCAGGAACAAAAATTTGCAATTCTTTGCAGTTCTTTGCGAGCCAGCAGCACGTTTGAGGCGCCTGGAGACGCATCTGGAGACGCGTCGCGGCGCGGGCCAGCTAGCTATCGCGTTTTCAGATATTAGCCAGGAACAAAAATAAGCAATTTTTTGCAGTTCTATGAGAGCCAGCCGCACGTTTGAGGCGTCTGGAGACGCGTCTCGGCGCGGGCCAGCTAGCTATAGCGTTTGTAGAATTTAGCCAGGAACAAAAATGTGCAATTTTTTGCAGTTCTATGCGAGCCAGACGCACGTTTGAGGCGTCTGGAGACGCGTCTCGGCGCGGGCCAGCTAGCTATAGCGTTTTTAGAATTTAGCCAGGAAAAAAAATGTGCAATTTTTTGTAGTTCTATGCGAGCCAGACGCACGTTTGAGGCGTCTGGAGACGCGTCGCGGCGCGGGCCAGCTAGCTATCGCGTTTTTAGAATTTAGCCAGGAACAAAAATGTGCAATTTTTTGCAGTTCTATGCGAGCCAGACGCACGTTTGAGGCGTCTGGAGACGCGTCTCGGCGCGGGCCAGCTAGCTATAGCGTTTTCAGAATTCAGCCAGGAACAAAAATGTGACATTTTTTGCAGTTCTATGCGAGCCAGACGCACGTTTGAGGCGTCTGGAGACGCGTCTCGGCGCGGGCCAGCTAGCTATAGCGATTTTAGAATTTAGCCACGAACAAAAATGTGCAATCTTTTGCAGTTCTATACGAGCCAGACGCACGTCTGAGGCGTCTGGAGACGCGTCTCGGCGCGGGCCAGCTAGCTATAGCGTTTTTAGAATTTAGCCAGGAACAAAAATGTGCAATTTTTTGCAGTTCTATGCGAGCCAGACGCACGTTTGAGGCGTCTGGAGACGCGTCTCGGCGCGGGCCAGCTAGCTATAGCGTTTTTAGAATTTAGCCAGGAACAAAAATGTGCAATCTTTTGCAGTTCTATGCGAGCCAGACGCACGTTTGAGGCGTCTGGAGACGCGTCTCGGCGCGGGCCAGCTAGCTATAGCGTTTTTAGAATTTAGCCAGGAAAAAAAATGTGCAATTTTTTGTAGTTCTATGCGAGCCAGACGCACGTTTGAGGCGTCTGGAGACGCGTCGCGGCGCGGGCCAGCTAGCTATAGCGTTTTTAGAATTTAGCCAGGAACAAAAATGTGCAATTTTATGCAGTTCTATGCGAGCCAGACGCACGTTTGAGGCGTCTGGAGACGCGTCGCGGCGCGGGCCAGCTAGCTATCGCGTTTTTAGAATTTAGCCAGGAACAAAAATGTGCAATTTTTTGCAGTTCTATGCGAGCCAGACGCACGTTTGAGGCGTCTGGAGACGCGTCTCGGCGCGGGCCAGCTAGCTATAGCGTTTTCAGAATTCAGCCAGGAACAAAAATGTGCATTTTTTTGCAGTTCTATGCGAGCCAGACGCACGTTTGAGGCGTCTGGAGACGCGTCTCGGCGCGGGCCAGCTAGCTATAGCGTTTTTAGAATTTAGCCAGGAACAAAAATGTGACATTTTTTGCAGTTCTATGCGAGCCAGACGCACGTTTGAGGCGTCTGGAGACGCGTCTCGGCGCGGGCCAGCTAGCTATAGCGATTTTAGAATTTAGCCACGAACAAAAATGTGCAATCTTTTGCAGTTCTATACGAGCCAGACGCACGTCTGAGGCGTCTGGAGACGCGTCTCGGCGCGGGCCAGCTAGCTATAGCGTTTTTAGAATTTAGCCAGGAACAAAAATGTGCAATTTTTTGCAGTTCTATGCGAGCCAGACGCACGTTTGAGGCGTCTGGAGACGCGTCTCGGCGCGGGCCAGCTAGCTATAGCGTTTTTAGAATTTAGCCAGGAACAAAAATGTGCAATTTTTTGCAGTTCTATGCGAGCCAGACGCACGTTTGAGGCGTCTGGAGACGCGTCTCGGCGCGGGCCAGCTAGCTTTAGCGTTTTTAGAATTTAGCCAGGAAAAAAAATGTAAAATTTTTTGTAGTTCTATGCGAGCCAGACGCACGTTTGAGGCGTCTGGAGACGCGTCGCGGCGCGGGCCAGCTAGCTATCGCGTTTTTAGAATTTAGCCAGGAACAAAAATGTGCAATTTAATGCAGTTCTATGCGAGCCAGACGCACATTTGAGGCGTCTGGAGACGCGTCTCGGCGCGGGCCAGCTAGCTATAGCGTTTTCAGAATTCAGCCAGGAACAAAAATGTGCAATTCTTTGCAGTTCTTTGCGAGCCAGCAGCACGTTTGAGGCGCCTGGAGACGCATCTGGAGACGCGTCGCGGCGCGGGCCAGCTAGCTATAGCGTTTTTAGAATTTAGCCAGGAACAAAAATGTGCAATATTTTTGCAGTTCTATGCGAGCCAGACGCACGTTTGAGGCGTCTGGAGACGCGTCTCGGCGCGGGCCAGCTAGCTATAGCGTTCTTAGAATTTAGCCAGGAACAAAAATGTGCAATTTTTTGCAGTTCTATGCGAGCCAGACGCACGTTTGAGGCGTCTGGAGACGCGTCTCGGCGCGGGCCAGCTAGCTATAGCGTTTTTAGAATTTAGCCAGGAACAAAAATGTGCAATTTTTTGCAGTTCTATACGAGCCAGACGCACGTTTGAGGCGTCTGGAGACGCGTCTCGACGCGTGCCAGCTAGCTATAGCGTTTTTAGAATTTAGCCAGGAACAAAAATGTGCATTTTTTTGCAGTTCTATGCGAGCCAGACGCACGTTTGAGGCGTCTGGAGACGCGTCTCGGCGCGGGCCAGCTAGCTATAGCGTTTTTAGAATTTAGCCAGGAACAAAAATGTGCAATTTTTTGCAGTTCTATGCGAGCCAGACGCACGTTTGAGGCGTCTGGAGACGCGTCTCGGCGCGGGCCAGCTAGCTATAGCGATTTAAGAATTTAGCCACGAACAAAAATGTGCAATCTTTTGCAGTTCTATACGAGCCAGACGCACGTCTGAGGCGTCTGGAGACGCGTCTCGGCGCGGGCCAGCTAGCTATAGCGATTTTAGATGTTAGCCACGAACAAAAATGTGCAATCTTTTGCAGTTCTATACGAGCCAGACGCACGTCTGAGGCGTCTGGAGACGCGTCTCGGCGCGGGCCAGCTAGCTATAGCGTTTTTAGAATTTAGCCAGGAACAAAAATGTGCAATTTTTTGCAGTTCCATGCGAGCCAGACGCACGTTTGAGGCGTCTGGAGACGCGTCTCGGCGCGGGCCAGCTAGCTATAGCGTTTTTAGAATTTAGCCAGGAACAAAAATGTGCAATTTTTTGCAGTTCTATGCGAGCCAGACGCACGTTTGAGGCGTCTGGAGACGCGTCTCGGCGCGGGCCAGCTAGCTATAGCGTTTTTAGAATTTAGCCAGGAAAAAAAATGTGCAATTTTTTGTAGTTCTATGCGAGCCAGACGCACGTTTGAGGCGTCTGGAGACGCGTCTCGGCGCGGGCCAGCTAGCTATAGCGTTTTTAGAATTTAGCCAGGAACAAAAATGTGCAATTTTTTGTAGTTCTATGCGAGCCAGACGCACGTTTGAGGCGTCTGGAGACGCGTCGCGGCGCGGGCCAGCTAGCTATTGCGTTTTTAGAATTTAGCCAGGAACAAAAATGTGCAATTTTTTGCAGTTCTATGCGAGCCAGACGCACGTTTGAGGCGTCTGGAGACGCGTCTCGGCGCGGGCCAGCTAGCTATAGCGTTTTCAGAATTCAGCCAGGAACAAAAATTTGCAATTCTTTGCAGTTCTTTGCGAGCCAGCAGCACGTTTGAGGCGCCTGGAGACGCATCTGGAGACGCGTCGCGGCGCGGGCCAGCTAGCTATCGCGTTTTCAGATATTAGCCAGGAACAAAAATAAGCAATTTTTTGCAGTTCTATGAGAGCCAGCCGCACGTTTGAGGCGTCTGGAGACGCGTCTCGGCGCGGGCCAGCTAGCTATAGCGATTTTAGATGTTAGCCACGAACAAAAATGTGCAATCTTTTGCAGTTCTATACGAGCCAGACGCACGTCTGAGGCGTCTGGAGACGCGTCTCGGCGCGAGCCAGCTAGCTATAGCGTTTTTAGAATTTAGCCAGGAAAAAAAATGTGCAATTTTTTGTAGTTCTATGCGAGCCAGACGCACGTTTGAGGCGTCTGGAGACGCGTCGCGGCGCGGGCCAGCTAGCTATCGCGTTTTTAGAATTTAGCCAGGAACAAAAATGTGCAATTTTTTGCAGTTCTATGCGAGCCAGACGCACGTTTGAGGCGTCTGGAGACGCGTCTCGGCGCGGGCCAGCTAGCTATAGCGTTTTCAGAATTCAGCCAGGAACAAAAATGTGCAATTCTTTGCAGTTCTTTGCGAGCCAGCAGCACGTTTGAGGCGCCTGGAGACGCATCTGGAGACGCGTCGCGGCGCGGGCCAGCTAGCTATAGCGTTTTTAGAATTTAGCCAGGAATAAAATGTGCAATTTTATGCAGTTCTATGCGAGCCAGACGCACGTTTGAGGCGTCTGGAGACGCGTCTCGGCGCGGGCCAGCTAGCTATAGCGTTTTTAGAATTTAGCCAGGAACAAAAATGTGCATTTTTTTGCAGTTCTATGCGAGCCAGACGCACGTTTGAGGCGTCTGGAGACGCGTCTCGACGCGGGCCAGCTAGCTATAGCGTTTTTAGAATTTAGCCAGGAACAAAAATGTGCAATTTTTTGCAGTTCTATGCGAGCCAGACGCACGTTTGAGGCGTCTGGAGACGCGTCTCGGCGCGGGCCAGCTAGCTATAGCGTTTTTAGAATTTAGCCAGGAACAAAAATGTGCAATTTTTTGCAGTTCTATGCGAGCCAGACGCACGTTTGAGGCGTCTGGAGACGCGTCTCGGCGCGGGCCAGCTAGCTATCGCGTTTTTAGAATTTAGCCAGGAACAAAAATGTGCAATTTTATGCAGTTCTATGCGAGCCAGACGCACGTTTGAGGCGTCTGGAGACGCGTCTCGGCGCGGGCCAGCTAGCTATAGCGTTTTTAGAATTTAGCCAGGAAAAAAAATGTGCAATTTTTTGTAGTTCTATGCGAGCCAGACGCACGTTTGAGGCGTCTGGAGACGCGTCGCGGCGCGGGCCAGCTAGCTATCGCGTTTTTAGAATTTAGCCAGGAACAAAAATGTGCAATTTTATGCAGTTCTATGCGAGCCAGACGCACGTTTGAGGCGTCTGGAGACGCGTCTCGGCGCGGGCCAGCTAGCTATAGCGTTTTTAGAATTTAGCCAGGAACAAAAATGTGCAATTTTTTGCAGTTCTATGCGAGCCAGACGCACGTTTGAGGCGTCTGGAGACGCGTCTCGACGCGTGCCAGCTAGCTATAGCGTTTTTAGAATTTAGCCAGGAACAAAAATGTGCATTTTTTTGCAGTTCTATGCGAGCCAGACGCACGTTTGAGGCGTCTGGAGACGCGTCTCGGCGCGGGCCAGCTAGCTATAGCGTTTTTAGAATTTAGCCAGGAACAAAAATGTGACATTTTTTGCAGTTCTATGCGAGCCAGACGCACGTTTGAGGCGTCTGGAGACGCGTCTCGGCGCGGGCCAGCTAGCTATAGCGATTTTAGAATTTAGCCACGAACAAAAATGTGCAATCTTTTGCAGTTCTATACGAGCCAGACGCACGTCTGAGGCGTCTGGAGACGCGTCTCGGCGCGGGCCAGCTAGCTATAGCGTTTTTAGAATTTAGCCAGGAACAAAAATGTGCAATTTTTTGCAGTTCTATGCGAGCCAGACGCACGTTTGAGGCGTCTGGAGACGCGTCTCGGCGCGGGCCAGCTAGCTATAGCGTTTTTAGAATTTAGCCAGGAACAAAAATGTGCAATTTTTTGCAGTTCTATGCGAGCCAGACGCACGTTTGAGGCGTCTGGAGACGCGTCTCGGCGCGGGCCAGCTAGCTTTAGCGTTTTTAGAATTTAGCCAGGAAAAAAAATGTAAAATTTTTTGTAGTTCTATGCGAGCCAGACGCACGTTTGAGGCGTCTGGAGACGCGTCGCGGCGCGGGCCAGCTAGCTATCGCGTTTTTAGAATTTAGCCAGGAACAAAAATGTGCAATTTTATGCAGTTCTATGCGAGCCAGACGCACATTTGAGGCGTCTGGAGACGCGTCTCGGCGCGGGCCAGCTAGCTATAGCGTTTTCAGAATTCAGCCAGGAACAAAAATGTGCAATTCTTTGCAGTTCTTTGCGAGCCAGCAGCACGTTTGAGGCGCCTGGAGACGCATCTGGAGACGCGTCGCGGCGCGGGCCAGCTAGCTATAGCGTTTTTAGAATTTAGCCAGGAACAAAAATGTGCAATATTTTTGCAGTTCTATGCGAGCCAGACGCACGTTTGAGGCGTCTGGAGACGCGTCTCGGCGCGGGCCAGCTAGCTATAGCGTTCTTAGAATTTAGCCAGGAACAAAAATGTGCAATTTTTTGCAGTTCTATGCGAGCCAGACGCACGTTTGAGGCGTCTGGAGACGCGTCTCGGCGCGGGCCAGCTAGCTATAGCGTTTTTAGAATTTAGCCAGGAACAAAAATGTGCAATTTTTTGCAGTTCTATACGAGCCAGACGCACGTTTGAGGCGTCTGGAGACGCGTCTCGACGCGTGCCAGCTAGCTATAGCGTTTTTAGAATTTAGCCAGTAACAAAAATGTGCATTTTTTTGCAGTTCTATGCGAGCCAGACGCACGTTTGAGGCGTCTGGAGACGCGTCTCGGCGCGGGCCAGCTAGCTATAGCGTTTTTAGAATTTAGCCAGGAACAAAAATGTGCAATTTTTTGCAGTTCTATGCGAGCGAGACGCACGTTTGAGGCGTCTGGAGACGCGTCTCGGCGCGGGCCAGCTAGCTATAGCGATTTTAGAATTTAGCCACGAACAAAAATGTGCAATCTTTTGCAGTTCTATACGAGCCAGACGCACGTCTGAGGCGTCTGGAGACGCGTCTCGGCGCGGGCCAGCTAGCTATAGCGATTTTAGATGTTAGCCACGAACAAAAATGTGCAATCTTTTGCAGTTCTATACGAGCCAGACGCACGTCTGAGGCGTCTGGAGACGCGTCTCGGCGCGGGCCAGCTAGCTATAGCGTTTTTAGAATTTAGCCAGGAACAAAAATGTGCAATTTTTTGCAGTTCCATGCGAGCCAGACGCACGTTTGAGGCGTCTGGAGACGCGTCTCGGCGCGGGCCAGCTAGCTATAGCGTTTTTAGAATTTAGCCAGGAACAAAAATGTGCAATTTTTTGCAGTTCTATGCGAGCCAGACGCACGTTTGAGGCGTCTGGAGACGCGTCTCGGCGCGGGCCAGCTAGCTATAGCGTTTTTAGAATTTAGCCAGGAAAAAAAATGTGCAATTTTTTGTAGTTCTATGCGAGCCAGACGCACGTTTGAGGCGTCTGGAGACGCGTCTCGGCGCGGGCCAGCTAGCTATAGCGTTTTTAGAATTTAGCCAGGAACAAAAATGTGCAATTTTTTGCAGTTCTATGCGAGCCAGACGCACGTTTGAGGCGTCTGGAGACGCGTCTCGGCGCGAGCCAGCTAGCTATAGCGTTTTTAGAATCTAGCCAGGAACAAAAATGTGCATTTTTTTGCAGTTCTATGCGAGCCAGACGCACGTTTGAGGCGTCTGGAGACGCGTCTCGACGCGGGCCAGCAAGTTATAGCGTTTTTAGAATTTAGCCAGGAACAAAAATGTGCAATTTTTTGCAGTACTATGCGAGCCAGACGCACGTTTGAGGCGTCTGGAGACGCGTCTCGGCGCGGGCCAGCTAGCTATAGCGTTTTTTGAATTTAGCCAGGAACAAAAATGTGCAATTTTTTGCAGTTCTATGCGAGCCAGACGCACGTTTGAGGCGTCTGGAGACGCGTCTCGGCGCGGACCAGCTAGCTATAGCGTTTTTAGAATTTAGCCAGGAACAAAAATGTGCAATTAATTGCAGTTCTTTGCGAGCCAGGAGCACGTTTGAGGCGCCTGGAGACGCATCTGGAGACGCGTCGTGGCGCGGGCCAGCTAGCTATCGCGTTTTCAGAAGTTAGCCAGGAACAAAAATGTGCAATTTTTTGCAGTTCTATGAGAGCCAGCCGCACGTTTGAGGCGTCTGGAGACGCGTTTCGGCGCGGGCCAGCTAGCTATAGCGTTATTAGAATTTAGCCGGGAACAAAAATGTGCAATTTTTTGCAGTTCTATGCGAGCCAGACGCACGTTTGAGGCGTCTGGAGAAGCGTCTCGGCGCGGGCCAGCTAGCTGTAGCGTTTTTAGAATTTAGCCAGGAACAAAAATGCGCAATTTTTTGCAGTTCTATGCGAGCCAGACGCACGTTTGAGGCGTCTGGAGACGCGTCTCGGCGCGGGCCAGCTAGCTATAGCGTTTTTAGAATTTAGCCAGGAACAAAAATGTGACATTTTTTGCAGTTCTATGCGAGCCAGACGCACGTTTGAGGCGTCTGGAGACGCGTCTCGGCGCGGGCCAGCTAGCTATAGCGATTTTAGAATTTAGCCACGAACAAAAATGTGCAATCTTTTGCAGTTCTATACGAGCCAGACGCACGTTTGAGGCGTCTGGAGACGCGTCTCGGCGCGGGCCAGCTAGCTATAGCGTTTTCAGAATTCAGCCAGGAACAAAAATGTGCAATTCTTTGCAGTTCTTTGCGAGCCAGCAGCACGTTTGAGGCGTCTGGAGACGCGTCTCGGCGCGGGCCAGCTAGCTATAGCGTTTTTAGAATTTAAACAGGAACAAAAATGTGCAATTTTTTGCAGTTCTATGCGAGCCATACGCACGTTTGAGGCGTCTGGAGACGCGTCTCGGCGCGGGCCAGCTAGCTATAGCGTTTTTAGAATTTAGCCAGGAACAAAAATGTGCAATTTTTTGCAGTTCTATGCGAGCCAGACGCACGTTTGAGGCGTCTGGAGACGCGTCTCGGCGCGGGCCAGCTAGCAATAGGGTTCCCTCCCCACTCGCGCGCACTGCGGTGTTTATTATATCGCTGCGTATTGTAAATTCGGAATTCGCGTTGTGTGTTTATTTTAAGGCTTGTGAATTGTTCCTAGCGGTGCTATAGTGTAGTAAGTGCGTGTTTTGTAAGTTTTTCAAAGTGTCTGTTCATTTATTTACAGGTAATTAGTCAATTTCTCCAGCTTTCGGTAAGTGCATTTATTTTTCTTGTGTGTGGGTAACGCGAAATAACTTAATCGATTGATATCTATTTGTTTAGTTCTTTTGATATTTTTAATTCATCCGTGTTGTTATAAAGTAATTCATGATGTCAACAAATGATGACCCTCCAGATCGTGGCGGAGATATATTTCGTCGAAATACAAAAACCCAAAGGTCGCCCGTGGCGACCTCCGCTAATTCGAAACGCTTGTTCAGCGAAATGTCTCCATCATACATTTCGCCCGATGATAGGTCAAAACGGGTTCATCCAACTTTCGAAACCGTGGAAAAATCCTTGCCGATTTTAAATATCAGTAATGTGAGCAATACCGATTACTGCGACTTAGTTTCCGAGGCGTCAGCCTACCTGTCAAAAATTAACGACTTAGTCAATGATCAGGGCTCTCGCATTAACGTAACAAATAAATCTGCCATTATGGATATGACACAGCGTGTCACGGCCATCGTTTCTATGCTGGCCATAAAATCATCATGCAACGAAACGAAGTTAGCCAATACGGAACGCGAATTAGAAAAAATCAAGTCGAATAACTATGTCAATCCCAATCCTGTCAATAATAATAATAACAATTGTAAAATTTCGTATGCGGACTCGTTGAAACTACGCTTGCCAAAAGTAGCTCCAGCAATTATGGAATCACGTCCACCATTGCCGTGTGTGGTGGCTTATCCGACCGCAGCTCGATCAGCTGATTATAGCACTTCGTCCGCGACAAAACAAGCGCTTATGAAAGCAATTAAGCCCTGTGATGACGGTTTTCAAATTGTAGGCGTGAAAAAAACCGCGAAATCAGGTGTTGTTCTACGTGTCGCTAGTGAACATCAGCTTAAAAAATTGGAATCCGTGGACGCAATTAAGGCCGCTGGTTAACGACTAGAAAAACCAAAAGGTAGACGCCCTCGAGTATTAGTTAAGGATGTACCATCTTCAATGGATGATGGCGCTTTTCTGATCGCGCTATACCGCCAAAATATTAAAGATGAGCTTCAAATGAAAGAGGATGACTTTATTAAGTCTACTAAAATTATCCGTAGGCTGAGCGTTAGACAACGGTCGTAAGTGGATAGGCATCGAGTTAGATTCCGCAGTACGTAAACACTTAGTTTCTACCAAGGATAAATTATTTATTGATTGGGCTACCTGCCGCTTTATTGACGATGTTGAAGTCGTTCGGTGCTTACATTGTCAAAAGTTCGGTCACGTTAAGAAACACTGCGTTAATAAAGAACCGACTTGTGACTGACACGTTTGAGGCGTCTGGAGACGCGTCTCGGCGCGGGCCAGCTAGCTATAGCGTTTTTAGAATTTAGCCAGGAACAAAAATGTGCAATTTTTTGCAGTTCTATGCGAGCCAGACGCACGTTTGAGGCGTCTGGAGACGCGTCTCGGCGCGGGCCAGCTAGCTATAGCGTTTTTAGAATTTAGCCAGAAACAAAAATGTGCAATTTTTTGCAGTTCTATGCGAGCCAGACGCACGTTTGAGGCGTCTGGAGACGCGTCTCGGCGCGGGCCAGCTAGCTATAGCGTTTTTAGAATTTAGCCAGGAACAAAAATGTGCAATTTTTTGCAGTTCTATGCAAGCCAGACGCACGTTTGAGGCGTCTGGAGACGCGTCTCGGCGCGGGCCAGCTAGCTATAGCGTTTTTAGAATTTAGCCAGGATCAAAAATGTGCAATTTTATGCAGTTCTATGCGAGCCAGACGCACGTTTGAGGCGTCTGGAGACGCGTCTCGGCGCGGACCTGCTAGCTATAGCGTTTTTAGAATTTAGCCAGGAACAAAAATGTGCAATTTTTTGCAGTTCTATACGAGCCAGACGCACGTTTGAGGCGTCTGGAGACGCGTCTCGGCGCGGGCCAGCTAGCTATAGCGTTTTTAGAATTTAGCCAGGAACAAAAATGTGCAATTTTATGCAGTTCTATTAGAGCCAGACGCACGTTTGAGGCGTCTGGAGACGCGTCTCGGCGCGGGCCAGCTAGCTATAGCGTTTTTAGAAATTAGCCGGGAACAAAAATGTGCATTTTTTTGCAGTTCTATGCGAGCCAGACGCACGTTTGAGGCGTCTGGAGACGCGTCTCGGCGCGGGCCTGCTAGCTATAGCGTTTTTAGAATTTAGCCAGGAACAAAAATGTGCAATTTTTTGCAGTTCTATGCGAGCCAGACGCACGTTTGAGGCGTCTGGAGACGCGTCTCGGCGCGGGCCAGCTAGCTATAGCGTTTTTAGAATTTAGCCAGGAACAAAAATGTGCAATTTTTGCAGTTCTATGCGAGCCAGACGCACGTTTGAGGCGTCTGGAGACGCGTCTCGGCGCGGGCCAGCCTGCTATAGCGTTTTTAGAATTTAGCCAGGAACAAAAATGTGCAATTTTTTGTAGTTCTATGCGAGCCAGACGCACGTTTGAGGCGTCTGGAGACGCGTCTCGGCGCGGGCCAGCTAGCTATAGCGTTTTTAGAATTTAGCCAGGAACAAAAATGTGCAATTTTATGCAGTTCTATGCGAGCCAGACGCACGTTTGAGGCGTCTGGAGACGCGTCTCGGCGCGGACCTGCTAGCTATAGCGTTTTTAGAATTTAGCCAGGAACAAAAATGTGCAATTTTTTGCAGTTCTATGCGAGCCAGACGCACGTTTGAGGCGTCTGGAGACGCGTCTCGGCGCGGGCCAGCTAGCTATAGCGTTTTTAGAATTTAGCCAGGAACAAAAATGTGCAATTTTATGCAGTTCTATGCGAGCCAGACGCACGTTTGAGGCGTCTGGAGACGCGTCTCGGCGCGGGCCAGCTAGCTATAGCGTTTTTAGAAATTAGCCAGGAACAAAAATGTGCATTTTTTTGCAGTTCTATGCGAGCCAGACGCACGTTTGAGGCGTCTGGAGACGCGTCTCGGCGCGGGCCTGCTAGCTATAGCGTTTTTAGAATTTAGCCAGGAACAAAAATGTGCAATTTTTTGCAGTTCTATGCGAGCCAGACGCACGTTTGAGGCGTCTGGAGACGCGTCTCGGCGCGGGCCAGCTAGCTATAGCGTTTTTAGAATTTAGCCAGGAACAAAAATGTGCAATTTTTGCAGTTCTATGCGAGCCAGACGCACGTTTGAGGCGTCTGGAGACGCGTCTCGGCGCGGGCCAGCTAGCTATAGCGTTTTTAGAATTTAGCCAGGAACAAAAATGTGCAATTTTATGCAGTTCTGTGCGAGCCAGACGCACGTTTGAGGCGTCTGGAGACGCGTCTCGGCGCGGGCCAGCTAGCTAAAGCGTTTTTAGAATTTAGCCAGGAACAAAGATGTGCAATTTTTTGCAGTTCTATGCGAGCCAGACGCACGTTTGAGAGGTCTGGAGACGCGTCTCGGCGCGGGCCAGCTAGCTATAGCGTTTTTAGAATTTAGCCAGGAACAAAAATGTGCAATTTTTTGCAGTTCTATGCGAGCCAGACGCACGTTTGAGGCGTCTGGAGACGCGTCTCGGCGCGGGCCAGCTAGCTATAGCGTTTTTAGAATTTAGCCAGGAACAAAAATGTCCAATTTTTTGCAGTTCTATGCGAGCCAGACGCACGTTTGAGGCGTCTGGAGACGCGTCTCGGCGCGGGCCAGCTAGCTATAGCGCTTTTAGAATTTAGCCAGGAACAAAAATGTGCAATTTTTTGCAGTTCTATGCGAGCCAGACGCACGTTTGAGGCGTCTGGAGACGCGTCTCGGCGCGGGCCAGCTAGTTATCGCGTTTTTAGAATTTAGCCAGGAACAAAAATGTGCAATTTTTTGCAGTTCTATGCGAGCCAGACGCACGTTTGAGGCGTCTGGAGACGCGTCTCGGCGCGGGCCAGCTAGCTATAGCGTTTTTAGAATTTAGCCAGGAACAAAAATGTGCAATTTTTTGCAGTTCTATGCGAGCCAGACGCACGTTTGAGGCGTCTGGAGACGCGTCTCGACGCGTGCCAGCTAGCTATAGCGTTTTTAGAATTTAGCCAGGAACAAAAATGTGCATTTTTTTGCAGTTCTATGCGAGCCAGACGCACGTTTGAGGCGTCTGGAGACGCGTCTCGGCGCGGGCCAGCTAGCTATAGCGTTTTTATAATTTAGCCAGGAACAAAAATGTGACATTTTTTGCAGTTCTATGCGAGCCAGACGCACGTTTGAGGCGTCTGGAGACGCGTCTCGGCGCGGGCCAGCTAGCTATAGCGATTTTAGAATTTAGCCACGAACAAAAATGTGCAATTTTTTGCAGTTCTATGCGAGCCAGACGCACGTTTGAGGCGTCTGGAGACGCGTCTCGGCGCGGGCCAGCTAGCTATAGGGTTTCCTCCCCACTCGCGCGCACTGCGGTGTTTATTATATCGCTGCGTATTGTAAATTCGGAATTCGCGTTGTGTGTTTATTTTAAGGCTTGTGAATTGTTCCTAGTGGTGCTATAGTGTAGTAAGTGCGTGTTTTGTAAGTTTTTCAAAGTGTCTGTTCATTTATTTACAGGTAATTAGTCAATTTCTCCAGCTTTCGGTAAGTGCATTTATTTTTCTTGTGTGTGGGTAACGCGAAATAACTTAATCGATTGATATCTATTTGTTTAGTTCTTTTGATATTTTTAATTCATCCGTGTTGTTATAAAGTAATTCATGATGTCAACAAATGATGACCCTCCAGATCGTGGCGGAGATATATTTCGTCGAAATACAAAAACCCAAAGGTCGCCCGTGGCGACCTCCGCTAATTCGAAACGCTTGTTCAGCGAAATGTCTCCATCATAAATTTCGCCCGATGATAGGTCAAAACGGGTTCATCCAACTTTCGAAACCGTGGAAAAATCCTCGCCGATTTTAAATATCAGTAATGTGAGCAATACCGATTACTGTGACTTAGTTTCTGAGGCGTCAGCCTACCTGTCAAAAATTAACGACTTAGTCAATGATCAGGGCTCTCGCATTAACGTAGCAAATAAATCTGCCATTATGGATATGACTCAGCGTGTCACGGCCATCGTTTCTATGCTGGCCATAAAATCATCATGCAACGAAACGAAGTTAGCCAATACGGAACGCGAATTAGAAAAAATCAAGTCGAATAACTATGTCAATCCCAATCCTGTCAATAATAATAATAACAATTGTAAAATTTCGTATGCGGACTCGTTGAAACTACGCTTGCCAAAAGTAGCTCCAGCAATTATGGAATCCCGTCCACCATTGCCGTGTGTGGTGGCTTATCCGACCGCAGCTCGATCAGCTGATTATAGCACTTCGTCCGCGACAAAACAAGCGCTTATGAAAGCAATTAAGCCCTGTGATGACGGTTTTCAAACTGTAGGCGTGAAAAAAACCGCGAAATCAGGTGTTGTTCTACGTGTCGCTAGTGAACATCAGCTTAAAAAATTGGAATCCGTGGACGCAATTAAGGCCGCTGGTTAACGACTAGAAAAACCAAAAGGTAGACGCCCTCGAGTATTAGTTAAGGATGTACCATCTTCAATGGATGATGGCGCTTTTCTGATCGCGCTATACCGCCAAAATATTAAAGATGAGCTTCAAATGAAAGAGGATGACTTTATTAAGTCTACTAAAATTATCCGTAGGCGCTCGTTAGGCAACGGTCGTAAGTGGATAGGCATCGAGTTAGATTCCGCAGTACGTAAACACTTAGTTTCTACCAAGGATAAATTATTTATTGATTGGGCTACCTGCCGCTTTATTGACGATGTTGAAGTCGTTCGGTGCTTACATTGTCAACAGTTCGGTCACGTTAAGAAACACTGCGTTAATAAAGAACCGACTTGTGACTAACACGTTTGAGGCGTCTGGAGACGCGTCTCGGCGCGGGCCAGCTAGCTATAGCGTTTTTAGAATTTAGCCAGGAACAAAAATGTGCAATTTTTTGCAGTTCTATGCGAGCCAGACGCACGTTTGAGGCGTCTGGAGACGCGTCTCGGCGCGAGCCAGCTAGCTATAGCGTTTTTAGAATCTAGCCAGGAACAAAAATGTGCATTTTTTTGCAGTTCTATGCGAGCCAGACGCACGTTTGAGGCGTCTGGAGACGCGTCTCGACGCGGGCCAGCAAGTTATAGCGTTTTTAGAATTTAGCCAGGAACAAAAATGTGCAATTTTTTGCAGTACTATGCGAGCCAGACGCACGTTTGAGGCGTCTGGAGACGCGTCTCGGCGCGGGCCAGCTAGCTATAGCGTTTTTTGAATTTAGCCAGGAACAAAAATGTGCAATTTTTTGCAGTTCTATGCGAGCCAGACGCACGTTTGAGGCGTCTGGAGACGCGTCTCGGCGCGGGCCAGCTAGTTATCGCGTTTTTAGAATTTAGCCAGGAACAAAAATGTGCAATTTTTTGCAGTTCTATGCGAGCCAGACGCACGTTTGAGGCGTCTGGAGACGCGTCTCGGCGCGGGCCAGCTAGCTATAGCGTTTTTAGAATTTAGCCAGGAACAAAAATGTGCAATTTTTTGCAGTTCTATGCGAGCCAGACGCACGTTTGAGGCGTCTGGAGACGCGTCTCGACGCGTGCCAGCTAGCTATAGCGTTTTTAGAATTTAGCCAGGAACAAAAATGTGCATTTTTTTGCAGTTCTATGCGAGCCAGACGCACGTTTGAGGCGTCTGGAGACGCGTCTCGGCGCGGGCCAGCTAGCTATAGCGTTTTTATAATTTAGCCAGGAACAAAAATGTGACATTTTTTGCAGTTCTATGCGAGCCAGACGCACGTTTGAGGCGTCTGGAGACGCGTCTCGGCGCGGGCCAGCTAGCTATAGCGATTTTAGAATTTAGCCACGAACAAAAATGTGCAATTTTTTGCAGTTCTATGCGAGCCAGACGCACGTTTGAGGCGTCTGGAGACGCGTCTCGGCGCGGGCCAGCTAGCTATAGCGTTTTTAGAATTTAGCCAGGAACAAAAATGTGCAATTTTTTGCAGTTCTATGCGAGCCAGACGCACGTTTGAGGCGTCTGGAGACGCGTCTCGGCGCGGGCCAGCTAGCTATAGGGTTTCCTCCCCACTCGCGCGCACTGCGGTGTTTATTATATCGCTGCGTATTGTAAATTCGGAATTCGCGTTGTGTTTTTATTTTAAGGCTTGTGAATTGTTCCTAGTGGTGCTATAGTGTAGTAAGTGCGTGTTTTGTAAGTTTTTCAAAGTGTCTGTTCATTTATTTACAGGTAATTAGTCAATTTCTCCAGCTTTCGGTAAGTGCATTTATTTTTCTTGTGTGTGGGTAACGCGAAATAACTTAATCGATTGATATCTATTTGTTTAGTTCTTTTGATATTTTTAATTCATCCGTGTTGTTATAAAGTAATTCATGATGTCAACAAATGATGACCCTCCAGATCGTGGCGGAGATATATTTCGTCGAAATACAAAAACCCAAAGGTCGCCCGTGGCGACCTCCGCTAATTCGAAACGCTTGTTCAGCGAAATGTCTCCATCATAAATTTCGCCCGATGATAGGTCAAAACGGGTTCATCCAACTTTCGAAATCGTGGAAAAATCCTCGCCGATTTTAAATATCAGTAATGTGAGCAATACCGATTACTGCGACTTAGTTTCCGAGGCGTCAGCCTACCTGTCAAAAATTAACGACTTAGTCAATGATCAGGGCTCTCGCATTAACGTAGCAAATAAATCTGCCATTATGGATATGACTCAGCGTGTCACGGCCATCGTTTCTATGCTGGCCATAAAATCATCATGCAACGAAACGAAGTTAGCCAATACGGAACGCGAATTAGAAAAAATCAAGTCGAATAACTATGTCAATCCCAATCCTGTCAATAATAATAATAACAATTGTAAAATTTCGTATGCGGACTCGTTGAAACTACGCTTGCCAAAAGTAGCTCCAGCAATTATGGAATCCCGTCCACCATTGCCGTGTGTGGTGGCTTATCCGACCGCAGCTCGATCAGCTGATTATAGCACTTCGTCCGCGACAAAACAAGCGCTTATGAAAGCAATTAAGCCCTGTGATGACGGTTTTCAAACTGTAGGCGTGAAAAAAACCGCGAAATCAGGTGTTGTTCTACGTGTCGCTAGTGAACATCAGCTTAAAAAATTGGAATCCGTGGACGCAATTAAGGCCGCTGGTTAACGACTAGAAAAACCAAAAGGTAGACGCCCTCGAGTATTAGTTAAGGATGTACCATCTTCAATGGATGATGGCGCTTTTCTGATCGCGCTATACCGCCAAAATATTAAAGATGAGCTTCAAATGAAAGAGGATGACTTTATTAAGTCTACTAAAATTATCCGTAGGCGCTCGTTAGGCAACGGTCGTAAGTGGATAGGCATCGAGTTAGATTCCGCAGTACGTAATCACTTAGTTTCTACCAAGGATAAATTATTTATTGATTGGGCTACCTGCCGCTTTATTGACGATGTTGAAGTCGTTCGGTGCTTACATTGTCAACAGTTCGGTCACGTTAAGAAACACTGCGTTAATAAAGAACCGACTTGTGACTAACACGTTTGAGGCGTCTGGAGACGCGTCTCGGCGCGGGCCAGCTAGCTATAGCGTTTTTAGAATTTAGCCAGGAACAAAAATGTGCAATTTTTTGCAGTTCTATGCGAGCCAGACGCACGTTTGAGGCGTCTGGAGACGCGTCTCGGCGCGAGCCAGCTAGCTATAGCGTTTTTAGAATCTAGCCAGGAACAAAAATGTGCATTTTTTTGCAGTTCTATGCGAGCCAGACGCACGTTTGAGGCGTCTGGAGACGCGTCTCGACGCGGGCCAGCAAGTTATAGCGTTTTTAGAATTTAGCCAGGAACAAAAATGTGCAATTTTTTGCAGTACTATGCGAGCCAGACGCACGTTTGAGGCGTCTGGAGACGCGTCTCGGCGCGGGCCAGCTAGCTATAGCGTTTTTTGAATTTAGCCAGGAACAAAAATGTGCAATTTTTTGCAGTTCTATGCGAGCCAGACGCACGTTTGAGGCGTCTGGAGACGCGTCTCGGCGCGGGCCAGCTAGCTATAGCGTTTTTAGAATTTAGCCACGAACAAAAATGTGCAATTAATTGCAGTTCTTTGCGAGCCAGGAGCACGTTTGAGGCGCCTGGAGACGCATCTGGAGACGCGTCGTGGCGCGGGCCAGCTAGCTATCGCGTTTTCAGAAAATAGCCAGGAACAAAAATGTGCAATTTTTTGCAGTTCTATGAGAGCCAGCCGCACGTTTGAGGCGTCTGGAGACGCGTTTCGGCGCGGGCCAGCTAGCTATAGCGTTATTAGAATTTAGCCGGGAACAAAAATGTGCAATTTTTTGCAGTTCTATGCGAGCCAGACGCACGTTTGAGGCGTCTGGAGAAGCGTCTCGGCGCGGGCCAGCTAGCTGTAGCGTTTTTAGAATTTAGCCAGGAACAAAAATGCGCAATTTTTTGCAGTTCTATGCGAGCCAGACGCACGTTTGAGGCGTCTGGAGACGCGTCTCGGCGCGGGCCAGCTAGCTATAGCGTTTTTAGAATTTAGCCAGGAACAAAAATGTGACATTTTTTGCAGTTCTATGCGAGCCAGACGCACGTTTGAGGCGTCTGGAGACGCGTCTCGGCGCGGGCCAGCTAGCTATAGCGATTTTAGAATTTAGCCACGAACAAAAATGTGCAATCTTTTGCAGTTCTATACGAGCCAGACGCACGTTTGAGGCGTCTGGAGACGCGTCTCGGCGCGGGCCAGCTAGCTATAGCGTTTTCAGAATTCAGCCAGGAACAAAAATGTGCAATTCTTTGCAGTTCTTTGCGAGCCAGCAGCACGTTTGAGGCGTCTGGAGACGCGTCTCGGCGCGGGCCAGCTAGCTATAGCGTTTTTAGAATTTAAACAGGAACAAAAATGTGCAATTTTTTGCAGTTCTATGCGAGCCATACGCACGTTTGAGGCGTCTGGAGACGCGTCTCGGCGCGGGCCAGCTAGCTATAGCGTTTTCAGAATTCAGCCAGGAACAAAAATGTGCAATTTTTTGCAGTTCTATGCGAGCCAGACGCACGTTTGAGGCGTCTGGAGACGCGTCTCGGCGCGGGCCAGCTAGCTATAGCGTTTTCAGAATTCAGCCAGGAACAAAAATGTGCAATTTTTTGCAGTTCTATGCGAGCCAGACGCACGTTTGAGGCGTCTGGAGACGCGTCTCGGCGCGGGCCAGCTAGCAATAGGGTTCCCTCCCCACTCGCGCGCACTGCGGTGTTTATTATATCGCTGCGTATTGTAAATTCGGAATTCGCGTTGTGTGTTTATTTTAAGGCTTGTGAATTGTTCCTAGCGGTGCTATAGTGTAGTAAGTGCGTGTTTTGTAAGTTTTTCAAAGTGTCTGTTCATTTATTTACAGGTAATTAGTCAATTTCTCCAGCTTTCGGTAAGTGCATTTATTTTTCTTGTGTGTGGGTAACGCGAAATAACTTAATCGATTGATATCTATTTGTTTAGTTCTTTTGATATTTTTAATTCATCCGTGTTGTTATAAAGTAATTCATGATGTCAACAAATGATGACCCTCCAGATCGTGGCGGAGATATATTTCGTCGAAATACAAAAACCCAAAGGTCGCCCGTGGCGACCTCCGCTAATTCGAAACGCTTGTTCAGCGAAATGTCTCCATCATACATTTCGCCCGATGATAGGTCAAAACGGGTTCATCCAACTTTCGAAACCGTGGAAAAATCCTTGCCGATTTTAAATATCAGTAATGTGAGCAATACCGATTACTGCGACTTAGTTTCCGAGGCGTCAGCCTACCTGTCAAAAATTAACGACTTAGTCAATGATCAGGGCTCTCGCATTAACGTAACAAATAAATCTGCCATTATGGATATGACACAGCGTGTCACGGCCATCGTTTCTATGCTGGCCATAAAATCATCATGCAACGAAACGAAGTTAGCCAATACGGAACGCGAATTAGAAAAAATCAAGTCGAATAACTATGTCAATCCCAATCCTGTCAATAATAATAATAACAATTGTAAAATTTCGTATGCGGACTCGTTGAAACTACGCTTGCCAAAAGTAGCTCCAGCAATTATGGAATCCCGTCCACCATTGCCGTGTGTGGTGGCTTATCCGACCGCAGCTCGATCAGCTGATTATAGCACTTCGTCCGCGACAAAACAAGCGCTTATGAAAGCAATTAAGCCCTGTGATGACGGTTTTCAAATTGTAGGCGTGAAAAAAACCGCGAAATCAGGTGTTGTTCTACGTGTCGCTAGTGAACATCAGCTTAAAAAATTGGAATCCGTGGACGCAATTAAGGCCGCTGGTTAACGACTAGAAAAACCAAAAGGTAGACGCCCTCGAGTATTAGTTAAGGATGTACCATCTTCAATGGATGATGGCGCTTTTCTGATCGCGCTATACCGCCAAAATATTAAAGATGAGCTTCAAATGAAAGAGGATGACTTTATTAAGTCTACTAAAATTATCCGTAGGCGCTCGTTAGACAACGGTCGTAAGTGGATAGGCATCGAGTTAGATTCCGCAGTACGTAAACACTTAGTTTCTACCAAGGATAAATTATTTATTGATTGGGCTACCTGCCGCTTTATTGACGATGTTGAAGTCGTTCGGTGCTTACATTGTCAAAAGTTCGGTCACGTTAAGAAACACTGCGTTAATAAAGAACCGACTTGTGACTGACACGTTTGAGGCGTCTGGAGACGCGTCTCGGCGCGGGCCAGCTAGCTATAGCGTTTTTAGAATTTAGCCAGGAACAAAAATGTGCAATTTTTTGCAGTTCTATGCGAGCCAGACGCACGTTTGAGGCGTCTGGAGACGCGTCTCGGCGCGGGCCAGCTAGCTATAGCGTTTTTAGAATTTAGCCAGAAACAAAAATGTGCAATTTTTTGCAGTTCTATGCGAGCCAGACGCACGTTTGAGGCGTCTGGAGACGCGTCTCGGCGCGGGCCAGCTAGCTATAGCGTTTTTAGAATTTAGCCACGAACAAAAATGTGCAATTTTTTGCAGTTCTATGCGAGCCAGACGCACGTTTGAGGCGTCTGGAGACGCGTCTCGGCGCGGGCCAGCTAGCTATAGCGTTTTTAGAATTTAGCCAGGAACAAAAATGTGCAATTTTTTGCAGTTCTATGCGAGCCAGACGCACGTTTGAGGCGTCTGGAGACGCGTCTCGGCGCGGGCCAGCTAGCTATAGCGATTTTAGAATTTAGCCACGAACAAAAATGTGCAATTTTTTGCAGTTCTATGCGAGCCAGACGCACGTTTGAGGCGTCTGGAGACGCGTCTCGGCGCGGGCCAGCTAGCTATAGCGTTTTTAGAATTTAGCCAGGAACAAAAATGTGCAATTTTATGCAGTTCTATGCGAGCCAGACGCACGTTTGAGGCGTCTGGAGACGCGTCTCGGCGCGGGCCAGCTAGCTATAGCGTTTTTAGAAATTAGCCAGGAACAAAAATGTGCAATTTTTTGCAGTTCTATGCGAGCCAGACGCACGTTTGAGGCGTCTGGAGACGCGTCTCGGCGCGGGCCAGCTAGCTATAGCGTTTTTAGAATTTAGCCAGGAACAAAAATGTCCAATTTTTTGCAGTTCTATGCGAGCCAGACGCACGTTTGAGGCGTCTGGAGACGCGTCTCGGCGCGGGCCAGCTAGCTATAGCGCTTTTAGAATTTAGCCAGGAACAAAAATGTGCAATTTTTTGCAGTTCTATGCGAGCCAGACGCACGTTTGAGGCGTCTGGAGACGCGTCTCGGCGCGGGCCAGCTAGTTATCGCGTTTTTAGAATTTAGCCAGGAACAAAAATGTGCAATTTTTTGCAGTTCTATGCGAGCCAGACGCACGTTTGAGGCGTCTGGAGACGCGTCTCGGCGCGGGCCAGCTAGCTATAGCGTTTTTAGAATTTAGCCAGGAACAAAAATGTGCAATTTTTTGCAGTTCTATGCGAGCCAGACGCACGTTTGAGGCGTCTGGAGACGCGTTTCGGCGCGGGCCAGCTAGCTATAGCGTTTTTAGAATTTAGCCAGGAACAAAAATGTGCATTTTTTTGCAGTTCTATGCGAGCCAGACGCACGTTTGAGGCGTCTGGAGACGCGTCTCGGCGCGGGCCAGCTAGCTATAGCGTTTTTATAATTTAGCCAGGAACAAAAATGTGACATTTTTTGCAGTTCTATGCGAGCTAGACGCACGTTTGAGGCGTCTGGAGACGCGTCTCGGCGCGGGCCAGCTAGCTATAGCGATTTTAGAATTTAGCCACGAACAAAAATGTGCAATCTTTTGCAGTTCTATACGAGCCAGACGCACGTCTGAGGCGTCTGGAGACGCGTCTCGGCGCGGGCCAGCTAGCTATAGCGTTTTTAGAATTTAGCCAGGAACAAAAATGTGCAATTTTTTGCAGTTCTATGCGAGCCAGACGCACGTTTGAGGCGTCTGGAGACGCGTCTCGGCGCGGGCCAGCTAGCTATAGCGTTTTTAGAATTTAGCCAGGAACAAAAATGTGCAATTTTTTGCAGTTCTATGCGAGCCAGACGCACGTTTGAGGCGTCTGGAGACGCGTCTCGGCGCGGGCCAGCTAGCTATAGCGTTTTTAGAATTTAGCCAGGAAAAAAAATGTGCAATTTTTTGTAGTTCTATGCGAGCCAGACGCACGTTTGAGGCGTCTGGAGACGCGTCGCGGCGCGGGCCAGCTAGCTATCGCGTTTTTAGAATTTAGCCAGGAACAAAAATGTGCAATTTTATGCAGTTCTATGCGAGCCAGATGCACGTTTGAGGCGTCTGGAGACGCGTCTCGGCGCGGGCCAGCTAGCTATAGCGTTTTTAGAATTTAGCCAGGAACAAAAATGTGCAATTTTATGCAGTTCTATGCGAGCCAGACGCACGTTTGAGGCGTCTGGAGACGCGTCTCGACGCGTGCCAGCTAGCTATAGCGTTTTTAGAATTTAGCCAGGAACAAAAATGTGCATTTTTTTGCAGTTCTATGCGAGCCAGACGCACGTTTGAGGCGTCTGGAGACGCGTCTCGGCGCGGGCCAGCTAGCTATAGCGTTTTTAGAATTTAGCCAGGAACAAAAATGTGACATTTTTTGCAGTTCTATGCGAGCCAGACGCACGTTTGAGGCGTCTGGAGACGCGTCTCGGCGCGGGCCAGCTAGCTGTAGCGATTTTAGAATTTAGCCACGAACAAAAATGTGCAATCTTTTGCAGTTCTATACGAGCCAGACGCACGTCTGAGGCGTCTGGAGACGCGTCTCGGCGCGGGCCAGCTAGCTATAGCGTTTTTAGAATTTAGCCAGGAACAAAAATGTGCAATTTTTTGCAGTTCTATGCGAGCCAGACGCACGTTTGAGGCGTCTGGAGACGCGTCTCGGCGCGGGCCAGCTAGCTATAGCGTTTTTAGAATTTAGCCAGGAACAAAAATGTGCAATATTTTGCAGTTCTATGCGAGCCAGACGCACGTTTGAGGCGTCTGGAGACGCGTCTCGGCGCGGGCCAGCTAGCTATAGCGTTTTTAGAATTTAGCCAGGAAAAAAAATGTGCAATTTTTTGTAGTTCTATGCGAGCCAGACGCACGTTTGAGGCGTCTGGAGACGCGTCTCGGCGCGGGCCAGCTAGCTATAGCGTTTTTAGAATTTAGCCGGGAACAAAAATGTGCAATTTTTTGTAGTTCTATGCGAGCCAGACGCACGTTTGAGGCGTCTGGAGACGCGTCGCGGCGCGGGCCAGCTAGCTATTGCGTTTTTAGAATTTAGCCAGGAACAAAAATGTGCAATTTTTTGCAGTTCTATGCGAGCCAGACGCACGTTTGAGGCGTCTGAAGACGCGTCTCGGCGCGGACCAGCTAGCTATAGCGTTTTCAGAATTCAGCCAGGAACAAAAATTTGCAATTCTTTGCAGTTCTTTGCGAGCCAGCAGCACGTTTGAGGCGCCTGGAGACGCATCTGGAGACGCGTCGCGGCGCGGGCCAGCTAGCTATCGCGTTTTCAGATATTAGCCAGGAACAAAAATAAGCAATTTTTTGCAGTTCTATGAGAGCCAGCCGCACGTTTGAGGCGTCTGGAGACGCGTCTCGGCGCGGGCCAGCTAGCTATAGCGTTTGTAGAATTTAGCCAGGAACAAAAATGTGCAATTTTTTGCAGTTCTATGCGAGCCAGACGCACGTTTGAGGCGTCTGGAGACGCGTCTCGGCGCGGGCCAGCTAGCTATAGCGTTTTTAGAATTTAGCCAGGAAAAAAAATGTGCAATTTTTTGTAGTTCTATGCGAGCCAGACGCACGTTTGAGGCGTCTGGAGACGCGTCGCGGCGCGGGCCAGCTAGCTATCGCGTTTTTAGAATTTAGCCAGGAACAAAAATGTGCAATTTTTTGCAGTTCTATGCGAGCCAGACGCACGTTTGAGGCGTCTGGAGACGCGTCTCGGCGCGGGCCAGCTAGCTATAGCGTTTTCAGAATTCAGCCAGGAACAAAAATGTGACATTTTTTGCAGTTCTATGCGAGCCAGACGCACGTTTGAGGCGTCTGGAGACGCGTCTCGGCGCGGGCCAGCTAGCTATAGCGATTTTAGAATTTAGCCACGAACAAAAATGTGCAATCTTTTGCAGTTCTATACGAGCCAGACGCACGTCTGAGGCGTCTGGAGACGCGTCTCGGCGCGGGCCAGCTAGCTATAGCGTTTTTAGAATTTAGCCAGGAACAAAAATGTGCAATTTTTTGCAGTTCTATGCGAGCCAGACGCACGTTTGAGGCGTCTGGAGACGCGTCTCGGCGCGGGCCAGCTAGCTATAGCGTTTTTAGAATTTAGCCAGGAACAAAAATGTGCAATCTTTTGCAGTTCTATGCGAGCCAGACGCACGTTTGAGGCGTCTGGAGACGCGTCTCGGCGCGGGCCAGCTAGCTATAGCGTTTTTAGAATTTAGCCAGGAAAAAAAATGTGCAATTTTTTGTAGTTCTATGCGAGCCAGACGCACGTTTGAGGCGTCTGGAGACGCGTCGCGGCGCGGGCCAGCTAGCTATCGCGTTTTTAGAATTTAGCCAGGAACAAAAATGTGCAATTTTATGCAGTTCTATGCGAGCCAGACGCACGTTTGAGGCGTCTGGAGACGCGTCGCGGCGCGGGCCAGCTAGCTATCGCGTTTTTAGAATTTAGCCAGGAACAAAAATGTGCAATTTTTTGCAGTTCTATGCGAGCCAGACGCACGTTTGAGGCGTCTGGAGACGCGTCTCGGCGCGGGCCAGCTAGCTATAGCGTTTTCAGAATTCAGCCAGGAACAAAAATGTGCATTTTTTTGCAGTTCTATGCGAGCCAGACGCACGTTTGAGGCGTCTGGAGACGCGTCTCGGCGCGGGCCAGCTAGCTATAGCGTTTTTAGAATTTAGCCAGGAACAAAAATGTGACATTTTTTGCAGTTCTATGCGAGCCAGACGCACGTTTGAGGCGTCTGGAGACGCGTCTCGGCGCGGGCCAGCTAGCTATAGCGATTTTAGAATTTAGCCACGAACAAAAATGTGCAATCTTTTGCAGTTCTATACGAGCCAGACGCACGTCTGAGGCGTCTGGAGACGCGTCTCGGCGCGGGCCAGCTAGCTATAGCGTTTTTAGAATTTAGCCAGGAACAAAAATGTGCAATTTTTTGCAGTTCTATGCGAGCCAGCAGCACGTTTGAGGCGCCTGGAGACGCATCTGGAGACGCGTCGCGGCGCGGGCCAGCTAGCTATAGCGTTTTTAGAATTTAGCCAGGAACAAAAATGTGCAATATTTTTGCAGTTCTATGCGAGCCAGACGCACGTTTGAGGCGTCTGGAGACGCGTCTCGGCGCGGGCCAGCTAGCTATAGCGTTCTTAGAATTTAGCCAGGAACAAAAATGTGCAATTTTTTGCAGTTCTATGCGAGCCAGACGCACGTTTGAGGCGTCTGGAGACGCGTCTCGGCGCGGGCCAGCTAGCTATAGCGTTTTTAGAATTTAGCCAGGAACAAAAATGTGCAATTTTTTGCAGTTCTATACGAGCCAGACGCACGTTTGAGGCGTCTGGAGACGCGTCTCGACGCGTGCCAGCTAGCTATAGCGTTTTTAGAATTTAGCCAGGAACAAAAATGTGCATTTTTTTGCAGTTCTATGCGAGCCAGACGCACGTTTGAGGCGTCTGGAGACGCGTCTCGGCGCGGGCCAGCTAGCTATAGCGTTTTTAGAATTTAGCCAGGAACAAAAATGTGCAATTTTTTGCAGTTCTATGCGAGCCAGACGCACGTTTGAGGCGTCTGGAGACGCGTCTCGGCGCGGGCCAGCTAGCTATAGCGATTTAAGAATTTAGCCACGAACAAAAATGTGCAATCTTTTGCAGTTCTATACGAGCCAGACGCACGTCTGAGGCGTCTGGAGACGCGTCTCGGCGCGGGCCAGCTAGCTATAGCGATTTTAGATGTTAGCCACGAACAAAAATGTGCAATCTTTTGCAGTTCTATACGAGCCAGACGCACGTCTGAGGCGTCTGGAGACGCGTCTCGGCGCGGGCCAGCTAGCTATAGCGTTTTTAGAATTTAGCCAGGAACAAAAATGTGCAATTTTTTGCAGTTCCATGCGAGCCAGACGCACGTTTGAGGCGTCTGGAGACGCGTCTCGGCGCGGGCCAGCTAGCTATAGCGTTTTTAGAATTTAGCCAGGAACAAAAATGTGCAATTTTTTGCAGTTCTATGCGAGCCAGACGCACGTTTGAGGCGTCTGGAGACGCGTCTCGGCGCGGGCCAGCTAGCTATAGCGTTTTTAGAATTTAGCCAGGAAAAAAAATGTGCAATTTTTTGTAGTTCTATGCGAGCCAGACGCACGTTTGAGGCGTCTGGAGACGCGTCTCGGCGCGGGCCAGCTAGCTATAGCGTTTTTAGAATTTAGCCAGGAACAAAAATGTGCAATTTTTTGTAGTTCTATGCGAGCCAGACGCACGTTTGAGGCGTCTGGAGACGCGTCGCGGCGCGGGCCAGCTAGCTATTGCGTTTTTAGAATTTAGCCAGGAACAAAAATGTGCAATTTTTTGCAGTTCTATGCGAGCCAGACGCACGTTTGAGGCGTCTGGAGACGCGTCTCGGCGCGGGCCAGCTAGCTATAGCGTTTTCAGAATTCAGCCAGGAACAAAAATTTGCAATTCTTTGCAGTTCTTTGCGAGCCAGCAGCACGTTTGAGGCGCCTGGAGACGCATCTGGAGACGCGTCGCGGCGCGGGCCAGCTAGCTATCGCGTTTTCAGATATTAGCCAGGAACAAAAATAAGCAATTTTTTGCAGTTCTATGAGAGCCAGCCGCACGTTTGAGGCGTCTGGAGACGCGTCTCGGCGCGGGCCAGCTAGCTATAGCGATTTTAGATGTTAGCCACGAACAAAAATGTGCAATCTTTTGCAGTTCTATACGAGCCAGACGCACGTCTGAGGCGTCTGGAGACGCGTCTCGGCGCGAGCCAGCTAGCTATAGCGTTTTTAGAATTTAGCCAGGAAAAAAAATGTGCAATTTTTTGTAGTTCTATGCGAGCCAGACGCACGTTTGAGGCGTCTGGAGACGCGTCGCGGCGCGGGCCAGCTAGCTATCGCGTTTTTAGAATTTAGCCAGGAACAAAAATGTGCAATTTTTTGCAGTTCTATGCGAGCCAGACGCACGTTTGAGGCGTCTGGAGACGCGTCTCGGCGCGGGCCAGCTAGCTATAGCGTTTTCAGAATTCAGCCAGGAACAAAAATGTGCAATTCTTTGCAGTTCTTTGCGAGCCAGCAGCACGTTTGAGGCGCCTGGAGACGCATCTGGAGACGCGTCGCGGCGCGGGCCAGCTAGCTATAGCGTTTTTAGAATTTAGCCAGGAATAAAATGTGCAATTTTATGCAGTTCTATGCGAGCCAGACGCACGTTTGAGGCGTCTGGAGACGCGTCTCGGCGCGGGCCAGCTAGCTATAGCGTTTTTAGAATTTAGCCAGGAACAAAAATGTGCATTTTTTTGCAGTTCTATGCGAGCCAGACGCACGTTTGAGGCGTCTGGAGACGCGTCTCGACGCGGGCCAGCTAGCTATAGCGTTTTTAGAATTTAGCCAGGAACAAAAATGTGCAATTTTTTGCAGTTCTATGCGAGCCAGACGCACGTTTGAGGCGTCTGGAGACGCGTCTCGGCGCGGGCCAGCTAGCTATAGCGTTTTTAGAATTTAGCCAGGAACAAAAATGTGCAATTTTTTGCAGTTCTATGCGAGCCAGACGCACGTTTGAGGCGTCTGGAGACGCGTCTCGGCGCGGGCCAGCTAGCTATCGCGTTTTTAGAATTTAGCCAGGAACAAAAATGTGCAATTTTATGCAGTTCTATGCGAGCCAGACGCACGTTTGAGGCGTCTGGAGACGCGTCTCGGCGCGGGCCAGCTAGCTATAGCGTTTTTAGAATTTAGCCAGGAAAAAAAATGTGCAATTTTTTGTAGTTCTATGCGAGCCAGACGCACGTTTGAGGCGTCTGGAGACGCGTCGCGGCGCGGGCCAGCTAGCTATCGCGTTTTTAGAATTTAGCCAGGAACAAAAATGTGCAATTTTATGCAGTTCTATGCGAGCCAGACGCACGTTTGAGGCGTCTGGAGACGCGTCTCGGCGCGGGCCAGCTAGCTATAGCGTTTTTAGAATTTAGCCAGGAACAAAAATGTGCAATTTTTTGCAGTTCTATGCGAGCCAGACGCACGTTTGAGGCGTCTGGAGACGCGTCTCGACGCGTGCCAGCTAGCTATAGCGTTTTTAGAATTTAGCCAGGAACAAAAATGTGCATTTTTTTGCAGTTCTATGCGAGCCAGACGCACGTTTGAGGCGTCTGGAGACGCGTCTCGGCGCGGGCCAGCTAGCTATAGCGTTTTTAGAATTTAGCCAGGAACAAAAATGTGACATTTTTTGCAGTTCTATGCGAGCCAGACGCACGTTTGAGGCGTCTGGAGACGCGTCTCGGCGCGGGCCAGCTAGCTATAGCGATTTTAGAATTTAGCCACGAACAAAAATGTGCAATCTTTTGCAGTTCTATACGAGCCAGACGCACGTCTGAGGCGTCTGGAGACGCGTCTCGGCGCGGGCCAGCTAGCTATAGCGTTTTTAGAATTTAGCCAGGAACAAAAATGTGCAATTTTTTGCAGTTCTATGCGAGCCAGACGCACGTTTGAGGCGTCTGGAGACGCGTCTCGGCGCGGGCCAGCTAGCTATAGCGTTTTTAGAATTTAGCCAGGAACAAAAATGTGCAATTTTTTGCAGTTCTATGCGAGCCAGACGCACGTTTGAGGCGTCTGGAGACGCGTCTCGGCGCGGGCCAGCTAGCTTTAGCGTTTTTAGAATTTAGCCAGGAAAAAAAATGTAAAATTTTTTGTAGTTCTATGCGAGCCAGACGCACGTTTGAGGCGTCTGGAGACGCGTCGCGGCGCGGGCCAGCTAGCTATCGCGTTTTTAGAATTTAGCCAGGAACAAAAATGTGCAATTTTATGCAGTTCTATGCGAGCCAGACGCACATTTGAGGCGTCTGGAGACGCGTCTCGGCGCGGGCCAGCTAGCTATAGCGTTTTCAGAATTCAGCCAGGAACAAAAATGTGCAATTCTTTGCAGTTCTTTGCGAGCCAGCAGCACGTTTGAGGCGCCTGGAGACGCATCTGGAGACGCGTCGCGGCGCGGGCCAGCTAGCTATAGCGTTTTTAGAATTTAGCCAGGAACAAAAATGTGCAATATTTTTGCAGTTCTATGCGAGCCAGACGCACGTTTGAGGCGTCTGGAGACGCGTCTCGGCGCGGGCCAGCTAGCTATAGCGTTCTTAGAATTTAGCCAGGAACAAAAATGTGCAATTTTTTGCAGTTCTATGCGAGCCAGACGCACGTTTGAGGCGTCTGGAGACGCGTCTCGGCGCGGGCCAGCTAGCTATAGCGTTTTTAGAATTTAGCCAGGAACAAAAATGTGCAATTTTTTGCAGTTCTATACGAGCCAGACGCACGTTTGAGGCGTCTGGAGACGCGTCTCGACGCGTGCCAGCTAGCTATAGCGTTTTTAGAATTTAGCCAGTAACAAAAATGTGCATTTTTTTGCAGTTCTATGCGAGCCAGACGCACGTTTGAGGCGTCTGGAGACGCGTCTCGGCGCGGGCCAGCTAGCTATAGCGTTTTTAGAATTTAGCCAGGAACAAAAATGTGCAATTTTTTGCAGTTCTATGCGAGCCAGACGCACGTTTGAGGCGTCTGGAGACGCGTCTCGGCGCGGGCCAGCTAGCTATAGCGATTTTAGAATTTAGCCACGAACAAAAATGTGCAATCTTTTGCAGTTCTATACGAGCCAGACGCACGTCTGAGGCGTCTGGAGACGCGTCTCGGCGCGGGCCAGCTAGCTATAGCGATTTTAGATGTTAGCCACGAACAAAAATGTGCAATCTTTTGCAGTTCTATACGAGCCAGACGCACGTCTGAGGCGTCTGGAGACGCGTCTCGGCGCGGGCCAGCTAGCTATAGCGTTTTTAGAATTTAGCCAGGAACAAAAATGTGCAATTTTTTGCAGTTCCATGCGAGCCAGACGCACGTTTGAGGCGTCTGGAGACGCGTCTCGGCGCGGGCCAGCTAGCTATAGCGTTTTTAGAATTTAGCCAGGAACAAAAATGTGCAATTTTTTGCAGTTCTATGCGAGCCAGACGCACGTTTGAGGCGTCTGGAGACGCGTCTCGGCGCGGGCCAGCTAGCTATAGCGTTTTTAGAATTTAGCCAGGAAAAAAAATGTGCAATTTTTTGTAGTTCTATGCGAGCCAGACGCACGTTTGAGGCGTCTGGAGACGCGTCTCGGCGCGGGCCAGCTAGCTATAGCGTTTTTAGAATTTAGCCAGGAACAAAAATGTGCAATTTTTTGTAGTTCTATGCGAGCCAGACGCACGTTTGAGGCGTCTGGAGACGCGTCGCGGCGCGGGCCAGCTAGCTATTGCGTTTTTAGAATTTAGCCAGGAACAAAAATGTGCAATTTTTTGCAGTTCTATGCGAGCCAGACGCACGTTTGAGGCGTCTGGAGACGCGTCGCGGCGCGGGCCAGCTAGCTATCGCGTTTTCAGATATTAGCCAGGAACAAAAATAAGCAATTTTTTGCAGTTCTATGAGAGCCAGCCGCACGTTTGAGGCGTCTGGAGACGCGTCTCGGCGCGGGCCAGCTAGCTATAGCGATTTTAGATGTTAGCCACGAACAAAAATGTGCAATCTTTTGCAGTTCTATACGAGCCAGACGCACGTCTGAGGCGTCTGGAGACGCGTCTCGGCGCGAGCCAGCTAGCTATAGCGTTTTTAGAATTTAGCCAGGAAAAAAAATGTGCAATTTTTTGTAGTTCTATGCGAGCCAGACGCACGTTTGAGGCGTCTGGAGACGCGTCGCGGCGCGGGCCAGCTAGCTATCGCGTTTTTAGAATTTAGCCAGGAACAAAAATGTGCAATTTTTTTGCAGTTCTATGCGAGCCAGACGCACGTTTGAGGCGTCTGGAGACGCGTCTCGGCGCGGGCAAGCTAGCTATAGCGTTTTCAGAATTCAGCCAGGAACAAAAATGTGCAATTCTTTGCAGTTCTTTGCGAGCCAGCAGCACGTTTGAGGCGCCTGGAGACGCATCTGGAGACGCGTCGCGGCGCGGGCCAGCTAGCTATAGCGTTTTTAGAATTTAGCCAGGAATAAAATGTGCAATTTTATGCAGTTCTATGCGAGCCAGACGCACGTTTGAGGCGTCTGGAGACGCGTCTCGGCGCGGGCCAGCTAGCTATAGCGTTTTTAGAATTTAGCCAGGAACAAAAATGTGCATTTTTTTGCAGTTCTATGCGAGCCAGACGCACGTTTGAGGCGTCTGGAGACGCGTCTCGACGCGGGCCAGCTAGCTATAGCGTTTTTAGAATTTAGCCAGGAACAAAAATGTGCAATTTTTTGCAGTTCTATGCGAGCCAGACGCACGTTTGAGGCGTCTGGAGACGCGTCTCGGCGCGGGCCAGCTAGCTATAGCGTTTTTAGAATTTAGCCAGGAACAAAAATGTGCAATTTTTTGCAGTTCTATGCGAGCCAGACGCACGTTTGAGGCGTCTGGAGACGCGTCTCGGCGCGGGCCAGCTAGCTATCGCGTTTTTAGAATTTAGCCAGGAACAAAAATGTGCAATTTTTTGCAGTTCTATGCGAGCCAGACGCACGTTTGAGGCGTCTGGAGACGCGTCTCGACGCGGGCCAGCAAGTTATAGCGTTTTTAGAATTTAGCCAGGAACAAAAATGTGCAATTTTTTGCAGTACTATGCGAGCCAGACGCACGTTTGAGGCGTCTGGAGACGCGTCTCGGCGCGGGCCAGCTAGCTATAGCGTTTTTAGAATTTAGCCAGGAACAAAAATGTGCAATTTTTTGCAGTTCTATGCGAGCCAGACGCACGTTTGAGGCGTCTGGAGACGCGTCTCGGCGCGGGCCAGCTAGCTATAGCGTTTTTAGAATTTAGCCAGGAACAAAAATGTGCAATTTTATGCAGTTATATGCGAGCCAGACGCACGTTTGAGGCGTTTGGAGACGCGTCTCGGCGCGGACCTGCTAGCTATAGCGTTTTTAGAATTTAGCCAGGAACAAAAATGTGCATTTTTTTGCAGTTCTATGCGAGCCAGACGCACGTTTGAGGCGTCTGGAGACGCGTCTCGGCGCGGGCCAGCTAGCTATAGCGTTTTTAGAATTTAGCCAGGAACAAAAATGTGCAATTTTATGCAGTTCTATGCGAGCCAGACGCACGTTTGAGGCGTCTGGAGACGCGTCTCGGCGCGGACCTGCTAGCTATAGCGTTTTTAGAATTTAGCCAGGAACAAAAATGTGCAATTTTTTGCAGTTCTATGCGAGCCAGACGCACGTTTGAGGCGTCTGGAGACGCGTCTCGGCGCGGGCCAGCTAGCTATAGCGTTTTTAGAAATTAGCCAGGAACAAAAATGTGCATTTTTTCGCAGTTCTATGCGAGCCAGACGCACGTTTGAGGCGTCTGGAGACGCGTCTCGGCGCGGGCCTGCTAGCTATAGCGTTTTTAGAATTTAGCCAGGAACAAAAATGTGCAATTTTTTGCAGTTCTATGCGAGCCAGACGCACGTTTGAGGCGTCTGGAGACGCGTCTCGGCGCGGGCCAGCTAGCTATAGCGTTTTTAGAATTTAGCCAGGAACAAAAATGTGCAATTTTTGCAGTTCTATGCGAGCCAGACGCACGTTTTAGGCGTCTGGAGACGCGTCTCGGCGCGGGCCAGCTAGCTATAGCGTTTGTAGAATTTAGCCAGGAACAAAATTGTGCAATTTTATGCAGTTCTGTGCGAGCCAGACGCACGTTTGAGGCGTCTGGAGACGCGTCTCGGCGCGGGCCAGCTAGCTAAAGCGTTTTTAGAATTTAGCCAGGAACAAAGATGTGCAATTTTTTGCAGTTCTATGCGAGCCAGACGCACGTTTGAGAGGTCTGGAGACGCGTCTCGGCGCGGGCCAGCTAGCTATAGCGTTTTTAGAATTTAGCCAGGAACAAAAATGTGCATTTTTTTGCAGTTCTATGCGAGCCAGACGCACGTTTGAGGCGTCTGGAGACGCGTCTCGGCGCGGGCCAGCTAGCTATAGCGTTTTTAGAATTTAGCCAGGAACAAAAATGTCCAATTTTTTGCAGTTCTATGCGAGCCAGACGCACGTTTGAGGCGTCTGGAGACGCGTCTCGGCGCGGGCCAGCTAGCTATAGCGCTTTTAGAATTTAGCCAGGAACAAAAATGTGCAATTTTTTGCAGTTCTATGCGAGCCAGACGCACGTTTGAGGCGTCTGGAGACGCGTCTCGGCGCGGGCCAGCTAGTTATCGCGTTTTTAGAATTTAGCCAGGAACAAAAATGTGCAATTTTTTGCAGTTCTATGCGAGCCAGACGCACGTTTGAGGCGTCTGGAGACGCGTCTCGGCGCGGGCCAGCTAGCTATAGCGTTTTTAGAATTTAGCCAGGAACAAAAATGTGCAATTTTTTGCAGTTCTATGCGAGCCAGACGCACGTTTGAGGCGTCTGGATCCGCGTCTCGACGCGTGCCAGCTAGCTATAGCGTTTTTAGAATTTAGCCAGGAACAAAAATGTGCATTTTTTTGCAGTTCTATGCGAGCCAGACGCACGTTTGAGGCGTCTGGAGACGCGTCTCGGCGCGGGCCAGCTAGCTATAGCGTTTTTAGAATTTAGCCAGGAACAAAAATGTGACATTTTTTGCAGTTCTATGCGAGCCAGACGCACGTTTGAGGCGTCTGGAGACGCGTCTCGGCGCGGGCCAGCTAGCTATAGCGATTTTAGAATTTAGCCACGAACAAAAATGTGCAATCTTTTGCAGTTCTATACGAGCCAGACGCACGTCTGAGGCGTCTGGAGACGCGTCTCGGCGCGGGCCAGCTAGCTATAGCGTTTTTAGAATTTAGCCAGGAACAAAAATGTGCAATTTTTTGCAGTTCTATGCGAGCCATACGCACGTTTGAGGCGTCTGGAGACGCGTCTCGGCGCGGGCCAGCTAGCTATAGCGATTTTAGATGTTAGTCACGAACAAAAATGTGCAATCTTTTGCAGTTCTATACGAGCCAGACGCACGTCTGAGGCGTCTGGAGACGCGTCTCGGCGCGAGCCAGCTAGCTATAGCGTTTTTAGAATTTAGCCAGGAAAAAAAATGTGCAATTTTTTGTAGTTCTATGCGAGCCAGACGCACGTTTGAGGCGTCTGGAGACGCGTCGCGGCGCGGGCCAGCTAGCTATCGCGTTTTTAGAATTTAGCCAGGAACAAAAATGTGCAATTTTTTGCAGTTCTATGCGAGCCAGACGCACGTTTGAGGCGTCTGGAGACGCGTCTCGGCGCAGGCCAGCTAGCTATAGCGTTTTCAGAATTCAGCCAGGAACAAAAATGTGCAATTCTTTGCAGTTCTTTGCGAGCCAGCAGCACGTTTGAGGCGCCTGGAGACGCATCTGGAGACGCGTCGCGGCGCGGGCCAGCTAGCTATAGCGTTTTTAGAATTTAGCCAGGAATAAAATGTGCAATTTTATGCAGTTCTATGCGAGCCAGACGCACGTTTGAGGCGTCTGGAGACGCGTCTCGGCGCGGGCCAGCTAGCTATAGCGTTTTTAGAATTTAGCCAGGAACAAAAATGTGCATTTTTTTGCAGTTCTATGCGAGCCAGACGCACGTTTGAGGCGTCTGGAGACGCGTCTCGACGCGGGCCAGCTAGCTATAGCGTTTTTAGAATTTAGCCAGGAACAAAAATGTGCAATTTTTTGCAGTTCTATGCGAGCCAGACGCACGTTTGAGGCGTCTGGAGACGCGTCTCGGCGCGGGCCAGCTAGCTATAGCGTTTTTAGAATTTAGCCAGGAACAAAAATGTGCAATTTTTTGCAGTTCTATGCGAGCCAGACGCACGTTTGAGGCGTCTGGAGACGCGTCTCGGCGCGGGCCAGCTAGCTATCGCGTTTTTAGAATTTAGCCAGGAACAAAAATGTGCAATTTTATGCAGTTCTATGCGAGCCAGACGCACGTTTGAGGCGTCTGGAGACGCGTCTCGGCGCGGGCCAGCTAGCTATAGCGTTTTTAGAATTTAGCCAGGAAAAAAAATGTGCAATTTTTTGTAGTTCTATGCGAGCCAGACGCACGTTTGAGGCGTCTGGAGACGCGTCGCGGCGCGGGCCAGCTAGCTATCGCGTTTTTAGAATTTAGCCAGGAACAAAAATGTGCAATTTTATGCAGTTCTATGCGAGCCAGACGCACGTTTGAGGCGTCTGGAGACGCGTCTCGGCGCGGGCCAGCTAGCTATAGCGTTTTTAGAATTTAGCCAGGAACAAAAATGTGCAATTTTTTGCAGTTCTATGCGAGCCAGACGCACGTTTGAGGCGTCTGGAGACGCGTCTCGACGCGTGCCAGCTAGCTATAGCGTTTTTAGAATTTAGCCAGGAACAAAAATGTGCATTTTTTTGCAGTTCTATGCGAGCCAGACGCACGTTTGAGGCGTCTGGAGACGCGTCTCGGCGCGGGCCAGCTAGCTATAGCGTTTTTAGAATTTAGCCAGGAACAAAAATGTGACATTTTTTGCAGTTCTATGCGAGCCAGACGCACGTTTGAGGCGTCTGGAGACGCGTCTCGGCGCGGGCCAGCTAGCTATAGCGATTTTAGAATTTAGCCACGAACAAAAATGTGCAATCTTTTGCAGTTCTATACGAGCCAGACGCACGTCTGAGGCGTCTGGAGACGCGTCTCGGCGCGGGCCAGCTAGCTATAGCGTTTTTAGAATTTAGCCAGGAACAAAAATGTGCAATTTTTTGCAGTTCTATGCGAGCCAGACGCACGTTTGAGGCGTCTGGAGACGCGTCTCGGCGCGGGCCAGCTAGCTATAGCGTTTTTAGAATTTAGCCAGGAACAAAAATGTGCAATTTTTTGCAGTTCTATGCGAGCCAGACGCACGTTTGAGGCGTCTGGAGACGCGTCTCGGCGCGGGCCAGCTAGCTTTAGCGTTTTTAGAATTTAGCCAGGAAAAAAAATGTAAAATTTTTTGTAGTTCTATGCGAGCCAGACGCACGTTTGAGGCGTCTGGAGACGCGTCGCGGCGCGGGCCAGCTAGCTATCGCGTTTTTAGAATTTAGCCAGGAACAAAAATGTGCAATTTTATGCAGTTCTATGCGAGCCAGACGCACATTTGAGGCGTCTGGAGACGCGTCTCGGCGCGGGCCAGCTAGCTATAGCGTTTTCAGAATTCAGCCAGGAACAAAAATGTGCAATTCTTTGCAGTTCTTTGCGAGCCAGCAGCACGTTTGAGGCGCCTGGAGACGCATCTGGAGACGCGTCGCGGCGCGGGCCAGCTAGCTATAGCGTTTTTAGAATTTAGCCAGGAACAAAAATGTGCAATATTTTTGCAGTTCTATGCGAGCCAGACGCACGTTTGAGGCGTCTGGAGACGCGTCTCGGCGCGGGCCAGCTAGCTATAGCGTTCTTAGAATTTAGCCAGGAACAAAAATGTGCAATTTTTTGCAGTTCTATGCGAGCCAGACGCACGTTTGAGGCGTCTGGAGACGCGTCTCGGCGCGGGCCAGCTAGCTATAGCGTTTTTAGAATTTAGCCAGGAACAAAAATGTGCAATTTTTTGCAGTTCTATACGAGCCAGACGCACGTTTGAGGCGTCTGGAGACGCGTCTCGACGCGTGCCAGCTAGCTATAGCGTTTTTAGAATTTAGCCAGGAACAAAAATGTGCATTTTTTTGCAGTTCTATGCGAGCCAGACGCACGTTTGAGGCGTCTGGAGACGCGTCTCGGCGCGGGCCAGCTAGCTATAGCGTTTTTAGAATTTAGCCAGGAACAAAAATGTGCAATTTTTTGCAGTTCTATGCGAGCCAGACGCACGTTTGAGGCGTCTGGAGACGCGTCTCGGCGCGGGCCAGCTAGCTATAGCGATTTTAGAATTTAGCCACGAACAAAAATGTGCAATCTTTTGCAGTTCTATACGAGCCAGACGCACGTCTGAGGCGTCTGGAGACGCGTCTCGGCGCGGGCCAGCTAGCTATAGCGATTTTAGATGTTAGCCACGAACAAAAATGTGCAATCTTTTGCAGTTCTATACGAGCCAGACGCACGTCTGAGGCGTCTGGAGACGCGTCTCGGCGCGGGCCAGCTAGCTATAGCGTTTTTAGAATTTAGCCAGGAACAAAAATGTGCAATTTTTTGCAGTTCCATGCGAGCCAGACGCACGTTTGAGGCGTCTGGAGACGCGTCTCGGCGCGGGCCAGCTAGCTATAGCGTTTTTAGAATTTAGCCAGGAACAAAAATGTGCAATTTTTTGCAGTTCTATGCGAGCCAGACGCACGTTTGAGGCGTCTGGAGACGCGTCTCGGCGCGGGCCAGCTAGCTATAGCGTTTTTAGAATTTAGCCAGGAAAAAAAATGTGCAATTTTTTGTAGTTCTATGCGAGCCAGACGCACGTTTGAGGCGTCTGGAGACGCGTCTCGGCGCGGGCCAGCTAGCTATAGCGTTTTTAGAATTTAGCCAGGAACAAAAATGTGCAATTTTTTGTAGTTCTATGCGAGCCAGACGCACGTTTGAGGCGTCTGGAGACGCGTCGCGGCGCGGGCCAGCTAGCTATTGCGTTTTTAGAATTTAGCCAGGAACAAAAATGTGCAATTTTTTGCAGTTCTATGCGAGCCAGACGCACGTTTGAGGCGTCTGGAGACGCGTCTCGGCGCGGGCCAGCTAGCTATAGCGTTTTCAGAATTCAGCCAGGAACAAAAATTTGCAATTCTTTGCAGTTCTTTGCGAGCCAGCAGCACGTTTGAGGCGCCTGGAGACGCATCTGGAGACGCGTCGCGGCGCGGGCCAGCTAGCTATCGCGTTTTCAGATATTAGCCAGGAACAAAAATAAGCAATTTTTTGCAGTTCTATGAGAGCCAGCCGCACGTTTGAGGCGTCTGGAGACGCGTCTCGGCGCGGGCCAGCTAGCTATAGCGATTTTAGATGTTAGCCACGAACAAAAATGTGCAATCTTTTGCAGTTCTATACGAGCCAGACGCACGTCTGAGGCGTCTGGAGACGCGTCTCGGCGCGAGCCAGCTAGCTATAGCGTTTTTAGAATTTAGCCAGGAAAAAAAATGTGCAATTTTTTGTAGTTCTATGCGAGCCAGACGCACGTTTGAGGCGTCTGGAGACGCGTCGCGGCGCGGGCCAGCTAGCTATCGCGTTTTTAGAATTTAGCCAGGAACAAAAATGTGCAATTTTTTGCAGTTCTATGCGAGCCAGACGCACGTTTGAGGCGTCTGGAGACGCGTCTCGGCGCGGGCCAGCTAGCTATAGCGTTTTCAGAATTCAGCCAGGAACAAAAATGTGCAATTCTTTGCAGTTCTTTGCGAGCCAGCAGCACGTTTGAGGCGCCTGGAGACGCATCTGGAGACGCGTCGCGGCGCGGGCCAGCTAGCTATAGCGTTTTTAGAATTTAGCCAGGAATAAAATGTGCAATTTTATGCAGTTCTATGCGAGCCAGACGCACGTTTGAGGCGTCTGGAGACGCGTCTCGGCGCGGGCCAGCTAGCTATAGCGTTTTTAGAATTTAGCCAGGAACAAAAATGTGCAATTTTTTGCAGTTCTATGCGAGCCAGACGCACGTTTGAGGCGTCTGGAGACGCGTCTCGACGCGGGCCAGCTAGCTATAGCGTTTTTAGAATTTAGCCAGGAACAAAAATGTGCAATTTTTTGCAGTTCTATGCGAGCCAGACGCACGTTTGAGGCGTCTGGAGACGCGTCTCGGCGCGGGCCAGCTAGCTATAGCGTTTTTAGAATTTAGCCAGGAACAAAAATGTGCAATTTTTTGCAGTTCTATGCGAGCCAGACGCACGTTTGAGGCGTCTGGAGACGCGTCTCGGCGCGGGCCAGCTAGCTATCGCGTTTTTAGAATTTAGCCAGGAACAAAAATGTGCAATTTTATGCAGTTCTATGCGAGCCAGACGCACGTTTGAGGCGTCTGGAGACGCGTCTCGACGCGGGCCAGCAAGTTATAGCGTTTTTAGAATTTAGCCAGGAACAAAAATGTGCAATTTTTTGCAGTACTATGCGAGCCAGACGCACGTTTGAGGCGTCTGGAGACGCGTCTCGGCGCGGGCCAGCTAGCTATAGCGTTTTTAGAATTTAGCCAGGAACAAAAATGTGCAATTTTTTGCAGTTCTATGCGAGCCAGACGCACGTTTGAGGCGTCTGGAGACGCGTCTCGGCGCGGGCCAGCTAGCTATAGCGTTTTTAGAATTTAGCCAGGAACAAAAATGTGCAATTTTATGCAGTTATATGCGAGCCAGACGCACGTTTGAGGCGTTTGGAGACGCGTCTCGGCGCGGACCTGCTAGCTATAGCGTTTTTAGAATTTAGCCAGGAACAAAAATGTGCAATTTTTTGCAGTTCTATGCGAGCCAGACGCACGTTTGAGGCGTCTGGAGACGCGTCTCGGCGCGGGCCAGCTAGCTATAGCGTTTTTAGAATTTAGCCAGGAACAAAAATGTGCAATTTTATGCAGTTCTATGCGAGCCAGACGCACGTTTGAGGCGTCTGGAGACGCGTCTCGGCGCGGACCTGCTAGCTATAGCGTTTGTAGAATTTAGCCAGGAACAAAATTGTGCAATTTTATGCAGTTCTGTGCGAGCCAGACGCACGTTTGAGGCGTCTGGAGACGCGTCTCGGCGCGGGCCAGCTAGCTAAAGCGTTTTTAGAATTTAGCCAGGAACAAAGATGTGCAATTTTTTGCAGTTCTATGCGAGCCAGACGCACGTTTGAGAGGTCTGGAGACGCGTCTCGGCGCGGGCCAGCTAGCTATAGCGTTTTTAGAATTTAGCCAGGAACAAAAATGTGCATTTTTTTGCAGTTCTATGCGAGCCAGACGCACGTTTGAGGCGTCTGGAGACGCGTCTCGGCGCGGGCCAGCTAGCTATAGCGTTTTTAGAATTTAGCCAGGAACAAAAATGTCCAATTTTTTGCAGTTCTATGCGAGCCAGACGCACGTTTGAGGCGTCTGGAGACGCGTCTCGGCGCGGGCCAGCTAGCTATAGCGCTTTTAGAATTTAGCCAGGAACAAAAATGTGCAATTTTTTGCAGTTCTATGCGAGCCAGACGCACGTTTGAGGCGTCTGGAGACGCGTCTCGGCGCGGGCCAGCTAGTTATCGCGTTTTTAGAATTTAGCCAGGAACAAAAATGTGCAATTTTTTGCAGTTCTATGCGAGCCAGACGCACGTTTGAGGCGTCTGGAGACGCGTCTCGGCGCGGGCCAGCTAGCTATAGCGTTTTTAGAATTTAGCCAGGAACAAAAATGTGCAATTTTTTGCAGTTCTATGCGAGCCAGACGCACGTTTGAGGCGTCTGGATCCGCGTCTCGACGCGTGCCAGCTAGCTATAGCGTTTTTAGAATTTAGCCAGGAACAAAAATGTGCATTTTTTTGCAGTTCTATGCGAGCCAGACGCACGTTTGAGGCGTCTGGAGACGCGTCTCGGCGCGGGCCAGCTAGCTATAGCGTTTTTAGAATTTAGCCAGGAACAAAAATGTGACATTTTTTGCAGTTCTATGCGAGCCAGACGCACGTTTGAGGCGTCTGGAGACGCGTCTCGGCGCGGGCCAGCTAGCTATAGCGATTTTAGAATTTAGCCACGAACAAAAATGTGCAATCTTTTGTAGTTCTATGCGAGCCAGACGCACGTTTGAGGCGTCTGGAGACGCGTCGCGGCGCGGGCCAGCTAGCTATCGCGTTTTTAGAATTTAGCCAGGAACAAAAATGTGCAATTTTATGCAGTTCTATGCGAGCCAGACGCACGTTTGAGGCGTCTGGAGACGCGTCTCGGCGCGGGCCAGCTAGCTATAGCGTTTTTAGAATTTAGCCAGGAACAAAAATGTGCAATTTTTTGCAGTTCTATGCGAGCCAGACGCACGTTTGAGGCGTCTGGAGACGCGTCTCGACGCGTGCCAGCTAGCTATAGCGTTTTTAGAATTTAGCCAGGAACAAAAATGTGCATTTTTTTGCAGTTCTATGCGAGCCAGACGCACGTTTGAGGCGTCTGGAGACGCGTCTCGGCGCGGGCCAGCTAGCTATAGCTTTTTAGAATTTAGCCAGGAACAAAAATGTGACATTTTTTGCAGTTCTATGCGAGCCAGACGCACGTTTGAGGCGTCTGGAGACGCGTCTCGGCGCGGGCCAGCTAGCTATAGCGATTTTAGAATTTAGCCACGAACAAAAATGTGCAATCTTTTGCAGTTCTATACGAGCCAGACGCACGTCTGAGGCGTCTGGAGACGCGTCTCGGCGCGGGCCAGCTAGCTATAGCGTTTTTAGAATTTAGCCACGAACAAAAATGTGCAATCTTTTGCAGTTCTATACGAGCCAGACGCACGTCTGAGGCGTCTGGAGACGCGTCTCGGCGCGGGCCAGCTAGCTATAGCGATTTTAGATGTTAGCCACGAACAAAAATGTGCAATCTTTTGCAGTTCTATACGAGCCAGACGCACGTCTGAGGCGTCTGGAGACGCGTCTCGGCGCGGGCCAGCTAGCTATAGCGTTTTTAGAATTTAGCCAGGAACAAAAATGTGCAATTTTTTGTAGTTCTATGCGAGCCAGACGCACGTTTGAGGCGTCTGGAGACGCGTCGCGGCGCGGGCCAGCTAGCTATTGCGTTTTTAGAATTTAGCCAGGAACAAAAATGTGCAATTTTTTGCAGTTCTATGCGAGCCAGACGCACGTTTGAGGCGTCTGGAGACGCGTCTCGGCGCGGGCCAGCTAGCTATAGCGTTTTCAGAATTCAGCCAGGAACAAAAATTTGCAATTCTTTGCAGTTCTTTGCGAGCCAGCAGCACGTTTGAGGCGCCTGGAGACGCATCTGGAGACGCGTCGCGGCGCGGGCCAGCTAGCTATCGCGTTTTCAGATATTAGCCAGGAACAAAAATAAGCAATTTTTTGCAGTTCTATGCGAGCCAGCCGCACGTTTGAGGCGTCTGGAGACGCGTCTCGGCGCGGGCCAGCTAGCTATAGCGTTTGTAGAATTTAGCCAGGAACAAAAATGTGCATTTTTTTGCAGTTCTATGCGAGCCAGACGCACGTTTGAGGCGTCTGGAGACGCGTCTCGGCGCGGGCCAGCTAGCTATAGCGTTTTCAGAATTCAGCCAGGAACAAAAATGTGCAATTCTTTGCAGTTCTTTGCGAGCCAGCAGCACGTTTGAGGCGCCTGGAGACGCATCTGGAGACGCGTCGCGGCGCGGGCCAGCTAGCTATAGCGTTTTTAGAATTTAGCCAGGAATAAAATGTGCAATTTTATGCAGTTCTATGCGAGCCAGACGCACGTTTGAGGCGTCTGGAGACGCGTCTCGGCGCGGGCCAGCTAGCTATAGCGTTTTTAGAATTTAGCCAGTAACAAAAATGTGCATTTTTTTGCAGTTCTATGCGTGCCAGACGCACGTTTGAGGCGTCTGGAGACGCGTCTCGGCGCGGGCCAGCTAGCTATAGCGTTTTTAGAATTTAGCCAGGAACAAAAATGTGCAATTTTTTGTAGTTCTATGCGAGCCAGACGCACGTTTGAGGCGTCTGGAGACGCGTCGCGGCGCGGGCCAGCTAGCTATCGCGTTTTCAGAAGTTAGCCAGGAACAAAAATGTGCAATTTTTTGCAGTTCTATGAGAGCCAGCCGCACGTTTGAGGCGTCTGGAGACGCGTCTCGGCGCGGGCCAGCTAGCTATAGCGTTTGTAGAATTTAGCCAGGAACAAAAATGTGTAATTTTTTGCAGTTCTATGCGAGCCAGACGCACGTTTGAGGCGTCTGGAGACGCGTCTCGGCGCGGGCCAGCTAGCTATAGCGTTTTTAGAATTTAGCCAGGAACAAAAATGTGCAATTTTATGCAGTTCTATGCGAGCCAGACGCACGTTTGAGGCGTCTGGAGACGCGTCTCGACGCGGGCCAGCAAGTTATAGCTTTTTTAGAATTTAGCCAGGAACAAAAATGTGCAATTTTTTGCAGTTCTATGCGAGCCAGACGCACGTTTGAGGCGTCTGGAGACGCGTCTCGGCGCGGGCCAGCTAGCTATAGCGTTTTTAGAATTTAGCCAGGAACAAAAATGTGCAATTTTTTGCAGTTCTATGCGAGCCAGACGCACGTTTGAGGCGTCTGGAGACGCGTCTCGGCGCGGGCCAGCTAGCTATAGCGATTTTAGAATTTAGCCACGAACAAAAATGTGCAATCTTTTGCAGTTCTATACGAGCCAGACGCACGTCTGAGGCGTCTGGAGACGCGTCTCGGCGCGGGCCAGCTAGCTATAGCGTTTTTAGAATTTAGCCACGAACAAAAATGTGCAATCTTTTGCAGTTCTATACGAGCCAGACGCACGTCTGAGGCGTCTGGAGACGCGTCTCGGCGCGGGCCAGCTAGCTATAGCGATTTTAGATGTTAGCCACGAACAAAAATGTGCAATCTTTTGCAGTTCTATACGAGCCAGACGCACGTCTGAGGCGTCTGGAGACGCGTCTCGGCGCGGGCCAGCTAGCTATAGCGTTTTTAGAATTTAGCCAGGAACAAAAATGTGCAATTTTTTGTAGTTCTATGCGAGCCAGACGCACGTTTGAGGCGTCTGGAGACGCGTCGCGGCGCGGGCCAGCTAGCTATTGCGTTTTTAGAATTTAGCCAGGAACAAAAATGTGCAATTTTTTGCAGTTCTATGCGAGCCAGACGCACGTTTGAGGCGTCTGGAGACGCGTCTCGGCGCGGGCCAGCTAGCTATAGCGTTTTCAGAATTCAGCCAGGAACAAAAATTTGCAATTCTTTGCAGTTCTTTGCGAGCCAGCAGCACGTTTGAGGCGCCTGGAGACGCATCTGGAGACGCGTCGCGGCGCGGGCCAGCTAGCTATCGCGTTTTCAGATATTAGCCAGGAACAAAAATAAGCAATTTTTTGCAGTTCTATGCGAGCCAGCCGCACGTTTGAGGCGTCTGGAGACGCGTCTCGGCGCGGGCCAGCTAGCTATAGCGTTTGTAGAATTTAGCCAGGAACAAAAATGTGCATTTTTTTGCAGTTCTATGCGAGCCAGACGCACGTTTGAGGCGTCTGGAGACGCGTCTCGGCGCGGGCCAGCTAGCTATAGCGTTTTCAGAATTCAGCCAGGAACAAAAATGTGCAATTCTTTGCAGTTCTTTGCGAGCCAGCAGCACGTTTGAGGCGCCTGGAGACGCATCTGGAGACGCGTCGCGGCGCGGGCCAGCTAGCTATAGCGTTTTTAGAATTTAGCCAGGAATAAAATGTGCAATTTTATGCAGTTCTATGCGAGCCAGACGCACGTTTGAGGCGTCTGGAGACGCGTCTCGGCGCGGGCCAGCTAGCTATAGCGTTTTTAGAATTTAGCCAGGAACAAAAATGTGCATTTTTTTGCAGTTCTATGCGTGCCAGACGCACGTTTGAGGCGTCTGGAGACGCGTCTCGGCGCGGGCCAGCTAGCTATAGCGTTTTTAGAATTTAGCCAGGAACAAAAATGTGCAATTTTTTGTAGTTCTATGCGAGCCAGACGCACGTTTGAGGCGTCTGGAGACGCGTCGCGGCGCGGGCCAGCTAGCTATCGCGTTTTCAGAAGTTAGCCAGGAACAAAAATGTGCAATTTTTTGCAGTTCTATGAGAGCCAGCCGCACGTTTGAGGCGTCTGGAGACGCGTCTCGGCGCGGGCCAGCTAGCTATAGCGTTTGTAGAATTTAGCCAGGAACAAAAATGTGTAATTTTTTGCAGTTCTATGCGAGCCAGACGCACGTTTGAGGCGTCTGGAGACGCGTCTCGGCGCGGGCCAGCTAGCTATAGCGTTTTTAGAATTTAGCCAGGAACAAAAATGTGCAATTTTATGCAGTTCTATGCGAGCCAGACGCACGTTTGAGGCGTCTGGAGACGCGTCTCGACGCGGGCCAGCAAGTTATAGCTTTTTTAGAATTTAGCCAGGAACAAAAATGTGCAATTTTTTGCAGTTCTATGCGAGCCAGACGCACGTTTGAGGCGTCTGGAGACGCGTCTCGGCGCGGGCCAGCTAGCTATAGCGTTTTTAGAATTTAGCCAGGAACAAAAATGTGCAATTTTTTGCAGTTCTATGCGAGCCAGACGCACGTTTGAGGCGTCTGGAGACGCGTCTCGGCGCGGGCCAGCTAGCTATAGGGTTTCCTCCCCACTCGCGCGCACTGCGGTGTTTATTATATCGCTGCGTATTGTAAATTCGGAATTCGCGTTGTGTGTTTATTTTAAGGCTTGTGAATTGTTCCTAGTGGTGCTATAGTGTAGTAAGTGCGTGTTTTGTAAGTTTTTCAAAGTGTCTGTTCATTTATTTACAGGTAATTAGTCAATTTCTCCAGCTTTCGGTAAGTGCATTTATTTTTCTTGTGTGTGGGTAACGCGAAATAACTTAATCGATTGATATCTATTTGTTTAGTTCTTTTGATATTTTTAATTCATCCGTGTTGTTATAAAGTAATTCATGATGTCAACAAATGATGACCCTCCAGATCGTGGCGGAGATATATTTCGTCGAAATACAAAAACCCAAAGGTCGCCCGTGGCGACCTCCGCTAATTCGAAACGCTTGTTCAGCGAAATGTCTCCATCATAAATTTCGCCCGATGATAGGTCAAAACGGGTTCATCCAACTTTCGAAACCGTGGAAAAATCCTCGCCGATTTTAAATATCAGTAATGTGAGCAATACCGATTACTGCGACTTAGTTTCCGAGGCGTCAGCCTACCTGTCAAAAATTAACGACTTAGTCAATGATCAGGGCTCTCGCATTAACGTAGCAAATAAATCTGCCATTATGGATATGACTCAGCGTGTCACGGCCATCGTTTCTATGCTGGCCATAAAATCATCATGCAACGAAACGAAGTTAGCCAATACGGAACGCGAATTAGAAAAAATCAAGTCGAATAACTATGTCAATCCCAATCCTGTCAATAATAATAATAACAATTGTAAAATTTCGTATGCGGACTCGTTGAAACTACGCTTGCCAAAAGTAGCTCCAGCAATTATGGAATCCCGTCCACCATTGCCGTGTGTGGTGGCTTATCCGACCGCAGCTCGATCAGCTGATTATAGCACTTCGTCCGCGACAAAACAAGCGCTTATGAAAGCAATTAAGCCCTGTGATGACGGTTTTCAAACTGTAGGCGTGAAAAAAACCGCGAAATCAGGTGTTGTTCTACGTGTCGCTAGTGAACATCAGCTTAAAAAATTGGAATCCGTGGACGCAATTAAGGCCGCTGGTTAACGACTAGAAAAACCAAAAGGTAGACGCCCTCGAGTATTAGTTAAGGATGTACCATCTTCAATGGATGATGGCGCTTTTCTGATCGCGCTATACCGCCAAAATATTAAAGATGAGCTTCAAATGAAAGAGGATGACTTTATTAAGTCTACTAAAATTATCCGTAGGCGCTCGTTAGGCAACGGTCGTAAGTGGATAGGCATCGAGTTAGATTCCGCAGTACGTAAACACTTAGTTTCTACCAAGGATAAATTATTTATTGATTGGGCTACCTGCCGCTTTATTGACGATGTTGAAGTCGTTCGGTGCTTACATTGTCAACAGTTCGGTCACGTTAAGAAACACTGCGTTAATAAAGAACCGACTTGTGACTAACACGTTTGAGGCGTCTGGAGACGCGTCTCGGCGCGGGCCAGCTAGCTATAGCGTTTTTAGAATTTAGCCAGGAACAAAAATGTGCAATTTTTTGCAGTTCTATGCGAGCCAGACGCACGTTTGAGGCGTCTGGAGACGCGTCTCGGCGCGAGCCAGCTAGCTATAGCGTTTTTAGAATCTAGCCAGGAACAAAAATGTGCATTTTTTTGCAGTTCTATGCGAGCCAGACGCACGTTTGAGGCGTCTGGAGACGCGTCTCGACGCGGGCCAGCAAGTTATAGCGTTTTTAGAATTTAGCCAGGAACAAAAATGTGCAATTTTTTGCAGTACTATGCGAGCCAGACGCACGTTTGAGGCGTCTGGAGACGCGTCTCGGCGCGGGCCAGCTAGCTATAGCGTTTTTTGAATTTAGCCAGGAACAAAAATGTGCAATTTTTTGCAGTTCTATGCGAGCCAGACGCACGTTTGAGGCGTCTGGAGACGCGTCTCGGCGCGGACCAGCTAGCTATAGCGTTTTTAGAATTTAGCCAGGAACAAAAATGTGCAATTAATTGCAGTTCTTTGCGAGCCAGGAGCACGTTTGAGGCGCCTGGAGACGCATCTGGAGACGCGTCGTGGCGCGGGCCAGCTAGCTATCGCGTTTTCAGAAGTTAGCCAGGAACAAAAATGTGCAATTTTTTGCAGTTCTATGAGAGCCAGCCGCACGTTTGAGGCGTCTGGAGACGCGTTTCGGCGCGGGCCAGCTAGCTATAGCGTTATTAGAATTTAGCCGGGAACAAAAATGTGCAATTTTTTGCAGTTCTATGCGAGCCAGACGCACGTTTGAGGCGTCTGGAGAAGCGTCTCGGCGCGGGCCAGCTAGCTGTAGCGTTTTTAGAATTTAGCCAGGAACAAAAATGCGCAATTTTTTGCAGTTCTATGCGAGCCAGACGCACGTTTGAGGCGTCTGGAGACGCGTCTCGGCGCGGGCCAGCTAGCTATAGCGTTTTTAGAATTTAGCCAGGAACAAAAATGTGACATTTTTTGCAGTTCTATGCGAGCCAGACGCACGTTTGAGGCGTCTGGAGACGCGTCTCGGCGCGGGCCAGCTAGCTATAGCGATTTTAGAATTTAGCCACGAACAAAAATGTGCAATCTTTTGCAGTTCTATACGAGCCAGACGCACGTTTGAGGCGTCTGGAGACGCGTCTCGGCGCGGGCCAGCTAGCTATAGCGTTTTCAGAATTCAGCCAGGAACAAAAATGTGCAATTTTATGCAGTTCTTTGCGAGCCAGCAGCACGTTTGAGGCGTCTGGAGACGCGTCTCGGCGCGGGCCAGCTAGCTATAGCGTTTTTAGAATTTAAACAGGAACAAAAATGTGCAATTTTTTGCAGTTCTATGCGAGCCATACGCACGTTTGAGGCGTCTGGAGACGCGTCTCGGCGCGGGCCAGCTAGCTATAGCGTTTTTAGAATTTAGCCAGGAACAAAAATGTGCAATTTTTTGCAGTTCTATGCGAGCCAGACGCACGTTTGAGGCGTCTGGAGACGCGTCTCGGCGCGGGCCAGCTAGCAATAGGGTTCCCTCCCCACTCGCGCGCACTGCGGTGTTTATTATATCGCTGCGTATTGTAAATTCGGAATTCGCGTTGTGTGTTTATTTTAAGGCTTGTGAATTGTTCCTAGCGGTGCTATAGTGTAGTAAGTGCGTGTTTTGTAAGTTTTTCAAAGTGTCTGTTCATTTATTTACAGGTAATTAGTCAATTTCTCCAGCTTTCGGTAAGTGCATTTATTTTTCTTGTGTGTGGGTAACGCGAAATAACTTAATCGATTGATATCTATTTGTTTAGTTCTTTTGATATTTTTAATTCATCCGTGTTGTTATAAAGTAATTCATGATGTCAACAAATGATGACCCTCCAGATCGTGGCGGAGATATATTTCGTCGAAATACAAAAACCCAAAGGTCGCCCGTGGCGACCTCCGCTAATTCGAAACGCTTGTTCAGCGAAATGTCTCCATCATAAATTTCGCCCGATGATAGGTCAAAACGGGTTCATCCAACTTTCGAAACCGTGGAAAAATCCTCGCCGATTTTAAATATCAGTAATGTGAGCAATACCGATTACTGCGACTTAGTTTCCGAGGCGTCAGCCTACCTGTCAAAAATTAACGACTTAGTCAATGATCAGGGCTCTCGCATTAACGTAGCAAATAAATCTGCCATTATGGATATGACTCAGCGTGTCACGGCCATCGTTTCTATGCTGGCCATAAAATCATCATGCAACGAAACGAAGTTAGCCAATACGGAACGCGAATTAGAAAAAATCAAGTCGAATAACTATGTCAATCCCAATCCTGTCAATAATAATAATAACAATTGTAAAATTTCGTATGCGGACTCGTTGAAACTACGCTTGCCAAAAGTAGCTCCAGCAATTATGGAATCCCGTCCACCATTGCCGTGTGTGGTGGCTTATCCGACCGCAGCTCGATCAGCTGATTATAGCACTTCGTCCGCGACAAAACAAGCGCTTATGAAAGCAATTAAGCCCTGTGATGACGGTTTTCAAATTGTAGGCGTGAAAAAAACCGCGAAATCAGGTGTTGTTCTACGTGTCGCTAGTGAACATCAGCTTAAAAAATTGGAATCCGTGGACGCAATTAAGGCCGCTGGTTAACGACTAGAAAAACCAAAAGGTAGACGCCCTCGAGTATTAGTTAAGGATGTACCATCTTCAATGGATGATGGCGCTTTTCTGATCGCGCTATACCGCCAAAATATTAAAGATGAGCTTCAAATGAAAGAGGATGACTTTATTAAGTCTACTAAAATTATCCGTAGGCGCTCGTTAGGCAACGGTCGTAAGTGGATAGGCATCGAGTTAGATTCCGCAGTACGTAAACACTTAGTTTCTACCAAGGATAAATTATTTATTGATTGGGCTACCTGCCGCTTTATTGACGATGTTGAAGTCGTTCGGTGCTTACATTGTCAACAGTTCGGTCACGTTAAGAAACACTGCGTTAATAAAGAACCGACTTGTGACTAACACGTTTGAGGCGTCTGGAGACGCGTCTCGGCGCGGGCCAGCTAGCTATAGCGTTTTTAGAATTTAGCCAGGAACAAAAATGTGCAATTTTTTGCAGTTCTATGCGAGCCAGACGCACGTTTGAGGCGTCTGGAGACGCGTCTCGGCGCGAGCCAGCTAGCTATAGCGTTTTTAGAATCTAGCCAGGAACAAAAATGTGCATTTTTTTGCAGTTCTATGCGAGCCAGACGCACGTTTGAGGCGTCTGGAGACGCGTCTCGACGCGGGCCAGCAAGTTATAGCGTTTTTAGAATTTAGCCAGGAACAAAAATGTGCAATTTTTTGCAGTACTATGCGAGCCAGACGCACGTTTGAGGCGTCTGGAGACGCGTCTCGGCGCGGGCCAGCTAGCTATAGCGTTTTTTGAATTTAGCCAGGAACAAAAATGTGCAATTTTTTGCAGTTCTATGCGAGCCAGACGCACGTTTGAGGCGTCTGGAGACGCGTCTCGGCGCGGACCAGCTAGCTATAGCGTTTTTAGAATTTAGCCAGGAACAAAAATGTGCAATTAATTGCAGTTCTTTGCGAGCCAGGAGCACGTTTGAGGCGCCTGGAGACGCATCTGGAGACGCGTCGTGGCGCGGGCCAGCTAGCTATCGCGTTTTCAGAAGTTAGCCAGGAACAAAAATGTGCAATTTTTTGCAGTTCTATGAGAGCCAGCCGCACGTTTGAGGCGTCTGGAGACGCGTTTCGGCGCGGGCCAGCTAGCTATAGCGTTATTAGAATTTAGCCGGGAACAAAAATGTGCAATTTTTTGCAGTTCTATGCGAGCCAGACGCACGTTTGAGGCGTCTGGAGAAGCGTCTCGGCGCGGGCCAGCTAGCTGTAGCGTTTTTAGAATTTAGCCAGGAACAAAAATGCGCAATTTTTTGCAGTTCTATGCGAGCCAGACGCACGTTTGAGGCGTCTGGAGACGCGTCTCGGCGCGGGCCAGCTAGCTATAGCGTTTTTAGAATTTAGCCAGGAACAAAAATGTGACATTTTTTGCAGTTCTATGCGAGCCAGACGCACGTTTGAGGCGTCTGGAGACGCGTCTCGGCGCGGGCCAGCTAGCTATAGCGATTTTAGAATTTAGCCACGAACAAAAATGTGCAATCTTTTGCAGTTCTATACGAGCCAGACGCACGTTTGAGGCGTCTGGAGACGCGTCTCGGCGCGGGCCAGCTAGCTATAGCGTTTTCAGAATTCAGCCAGGAACAAAAATGTGCAATTCTTTGCAGTTCTTTGCGAGCCAGCAGCACGTTTGAGGCGTCTGGAGACGCGTCTCGGCGCGGGCCAGCTAGCTATAGCGTTTTTAGAATTTAAACAGGAACAAAAATGTGCAATTTTTTGCAGTTCTATGCGAGCCATACGCACGTTTGAGGCGTCTGGAGACGCGTCTCGGCGCGGGCCAGCTAGCTATAGCGTTTTTAGAATTTAGCCAGGAACAAAAATGTGCAATTTTTTGCAGTTCTATGCGAGCCAGACGCACGTTTGAGGCGTCTGGAGACGCGTCTCGGCGCGGGCCAGCTAGCAATAGGGTTCCCTCCCCACTCGCGCGCACTGCGGTGTTTATTATATCGCTGCGTATTGTAAATTCGGAATTCGCGTTGTGTGTTTATTTTAAGGCTTGTGAATTGTTCCTAGCGGTGCTATAGTGTAGTAAGTGCGTGTTTTGTAAGTTTTTCAAAGTGTCTGTTCATTTATTTACAGGTAATTAGTCAATTTCTCCAGCTTTCGGTAAGTGCATTTATTTTTCTTGTGTGTGGGTAACGCGAAATAACTTAATCGATTGATATCTATTTGTTTAGTTCTTTTGATATTTTTAATTCATCCGTGTTGTTATAAAGTAATTCATGATGTCAACAAATGATGACCCTCCAGATCGTGGCGGAGATATATTTCGTCGAAATACAAAAACCCAAAGGTCGCCCGTGGCGACCTCCGCTAATTCGAAACGCTTGTTCAGCGAAATGTCTCCATCATACATTTCGCCCGATGATAGGTCAAAACGGGTTCATCCAACTTTCGAAACCGTGGAAAAATCCTTGCCGATTTTAAATATCAGTAATGTGAGCAATACCGATTACTGCGACTTAGTTTCCGAGGCGTCAGCCTACCTGTCAAAAATTAACGACTTAGTCAATGATCAGGGCTCTCGCATTAACGTAACAAATAAATCTGCCATTATGGATATGACACAGCGTGTCACGGCCATCGTTTCTATGCTGGCCATAAAATCATCATGCAACGAAACGAAGTTAGCCAATACGGAACGCGAATTAGAAAAAATCAAGTCGAATAACTATGTCAATCCCAATCCTGTCAATAATAATAATAACAATTGTAAAATTTCGTATGCGGACTCGTTGAAACTACGCTTGCCAAAAGTAGCTCCAGCAATTATGGAATCCCGTCCACCATTGCCGTGTGTGGTGGCTTATCCGACCGCAGCTCGATCAGCTGATTATAGCACTTCGTCCGCGACAAAACAAGCGCTTATGAAAGCAATTAAGCCCTGTGATGACGGTTTTCAAATTGTAGGCGTGAAAAAAACCGCGAAATCAGGTGTTGTTCTACGTGTCGCTAGTGAACATCAGCTTAAAAAATTGGAATCCGTGGACGCAATTAAGGCCGCTGGTTAACGACTAGAAAAACCAAAAGGTAGACGCCCTCGAGTATTAGTTAAGGATGTACCATCTTCAATGGATGATGGCGCTTTTCTGATCGCGCTATACCGCCAAAATATTAAAGATGAGCTTCAAATGAAAGAGGATGACTTTATTAAGTCTACTAAAATTATCCGTAGGCGCTCGTTAGACAACGGTCGTAAGTGGATAGGCATCGAGTTAGATTCCGCAGTACGTAAACACTTAGTTTCTACCAAGGATAAATTATTTATTGATTGGGCTACCTGCCGCTTTATTGACGATGTTGAAGTCGTTCGGTGCTTACATTGTCAAAAGTTCGGTCACGTTAAGAAACACTGCGTTAATAAAGAACCGACTTGTGACTGACACGTTTGAGGCGTCTGGAGACGCGTCTCGGCGCGGGCCAGCTAGCTATAGCGTTTTTAGAATTTAGCCAGGAACAAAAATGTGCAATTTTTTGCAGTTCTATGCGAGCCAGACGCACGTTTGAGGCGTCTGGAGACGCGTCTCGGCGCGGGCCAGCTAGCTATAGCGTTTTTAGAATTTAGCCAGAAACAAAAATGTGCAATTTTTTGCAGTTCTATGCGAGCCAGACGCACGTTTGAGGCGTCTGGAGACGCGTCTCGGCGCGGGCCAGCTAGCTATAGCGTTTTTAGAATTTAGCCAGGAACAAAAATGTGCAATTTTTTGCAGTTCTATGCAAGCCAGACGCACGTTTGAGGCGTCTGGAGACGCGTCTCGGCGCGGGCCAGCTAGCTATAGCGTTTTTAGAATTTAGCCAGGATCAAAAATGTGCAATTTTATGCAGTTCTATGCGAGCCAGACGCACGTTTGAGGCGTCTGGAGACGCGTCTCGGCGCGGACCTGCTAGCTATAGCGTTTTTAGAATTTAGCCAGGAACAAAAATGTGCAATTTTTTGCAGTTCTATACGAGCCAGACGCACGTTTGAGGCGTCTGGAGACGCGTCTCGGCGCGGGCCAGCTAGCTATAGCGTTTTTAGAATTTAGCCAGGAACAAAAATGTGCAATTTTATGCAGTTCTATGCGAGCCAGACGCACGTTTGAGGCGTCTGGAGACGCGTCTCGGCGCGGGCCAGCTAGCTATAGCGTTTTTAGAAATTAGCCGGGAACAAAAATGTGCATTTTTTTGCAGTTCTATGCGAGCCAGACGCACGTTTGAGGCGTCTGGAGACGCGTCTCGGCGCGGGCCTGCTAGCTATAGCGTTTTTAGAATTTAGCCAGGAACAAAAATGTGCAATTTTTTGCAGTTCTATGCGAGCCAGACGCACGTTTGAGGCGTCTGGAGACGCGTCACGGCGCGGGCCAGCTAGCTATAGCGTTTTTAGAATTTAGCCAGGAACAAAAATGTGCAATTTTTGCAGTTCTATGCGAGCCAGACGCACGTTTGAGGCGTCTGGAGACGCGTCTCGGCGCGGGCCAGCCTGCTATAGCGTTTTTAGAATTTAGCCAGGAACAAAAATGTGCAATTTTTTGTAGTTCTATGCGAGCCAGACGCACGTTTGAGGCGTCTGGAGACGCCTCTCGGCGCGGGCCAGCTAGCTATAGCGTTTTTAGAATTTAGCCAGGAACAAAAATGTGCAATTTTATGCAGTTCTATGCGAGCCAGACGCACGTTTGAGGCGTCTGGAGACGCGTCTCGGCGCGGACCTGCTAGCTATAGCGTTTTTAGAATTTAGCCAGGAACAAAAATGTGACATTTTTTGCAGTTCTATGCGAGCCAGACGCACGTTTGAGGCGTCTGGAGACGCGTCTCGGCGCGGGCCAGCTAGCTATAGCGTTTTTAGAATTTAGCCAGGAACAAAAATGTGCAATTTTATGCAGTTCTATGCGAGCCAGACGCACGTTTGAGGCGTCTGGAGACGCGTCTCGGCGCGGGCCAGCTAGCTATAGCGTTTTTAGAAATTAGCCAGGAACAAAAATGTGCATTTTTTTGCAGTTCTATGCGAGCCAGACGCACGTTTGAGGCGTCTGGAGACGCGTCTCGGCGCGGGCCTGCTAGCTATAGCGTTTTTAGAATTTAGCCAGGAACAAAAATGTGCAATTTTTTGCAGTTCTATGCGAGCCAGACGCACGTTTGAGGCGTCTGGAGACGCGTCTCGGCGCGGGCCAGCTAGCTATAGCGTTTTTAGAATTTAGCCAGGAACAAAAATGTGCAATTTTTGCAGTTCTATGCGAGCCAGACGCACGTTTGAGGCGTCTGGAGACGCGTCTCGGCGCGGGCCAGCTAGCTATAGCGTTTTTAGAATTTAGCCAGGAACAAAAATGTGCAATTTTATGCAGTTCTGTGCGAGCCAGACGCACGTTTGAGGCGTCTGGAGACGCGTCTCGGCGCGGGCCAGCTAGCTAAAGCGTTTTTAGAATTTAGCCAGGAACAAAGATGTGCAATTTTTTGCAGTTCTATGCGAGCCAGACGCACGTTTGAGAGGTCTGGAGACGCGTCTCGGCGCGGGCCAGCTAGCTATAGCGTTTTTAGAATTTAGCCAGGAACAAAAATGTGCAATTTTTTGCAGTTCTATGCGAGCCAGACGCACGATTGAGGCGTCTGGAGACGCGTCTCGGCGCGGGCCAGCTAGCTATAGCGTTTATAGAATTTAGCCAGGAACAAAAATGTCCAATTTTTTGCAGTTCTATGCGAGCCAGACGCACGTTTGAGGCGTCTGGAGACGCGTCTCGGCGCGGGCCAGCTAGCTATAGCGCTTTTAGAATTTAGCCAGGAACAAAAATGTGCAATTTTTTGCAGTTCTATGCGAGCCAGACGCACGTTTGAGGCGTCTGGAGACGCGTCTCGGCGCGGGCCAGCTAGTTATCGCGTTTTTAGAATTTAGCCAGGAACAAAAATGTGCAATTTTTTGCAGTTCTATGCGAGCCAGACGCACGTTTGAGGCGTCTGGAGACGCGTCTCGGCGCGGGCCAGCTAGCTATAGCGTTTTTAGAATTTAGCCAGGAACAAAAATGTGCAATTTTTTGCAGTTCTATGCGAGCCAGACGCACGTTTGAGGCGTCTGGAGACGCGTCTCGACGCGTGCCAGCTAGCTATAGCGTTTTTAGATATTAGCCAGGAACAAAAATGTGCATTTTTTTGCAGTTCTATGCGAGCCAGACGCACGTTTGAGGCGTCTGGAGACGCGTCTCGGCGCGGGCCAGCTAGCTATAGCGTTTTTATAATTTAGCCAGGAACAAAAATGTGACATTTTTTGCAGTTCTATGCGAGCCAGACGCACGTTTGAGGCGTCTGGAGACGCGTCTCGGCGCGGGCCAGCTAGCTATAGCGTTTTTAGAATTTAGCCACGAACAAAAATGTGCAATTTTTTGCAGTTCTATGCGAGCCAGACGCACGTTTGAGGCGTCTGGAGACGCGTCTCGACGCGTGCCAGCTAGCTATAGCGTTTTTAGAATTTAGCCAGGAACAAAAATGTGCATTTTTTTGCAGTTCTATGCGAGCCAGACGCACGTTTGAGGCGTCTGGAGACGCGTCTCGGCGCGGGCCAGCTAGCTATAGCGTTTTTAGAATTTAGCCAGGAACAAAAATGTGACATTTTTTGCAGTTCTATGCGAGCCAGACGCACGTTTGAGGCGTCTGGAGACGCGTCTCGGCGCGGGCCAGCTAGCTATAGCGATTTTAGAATTTAGCCACGAACAAAAATGTGCAATTTTTTGCAGTTCTATGCGAGCCAGACGCACGTTTGAGGCGTCTGGAGACGCGTCTCGGCGCGGGCCAGCTAGCTATAGCGTTTTTAGAATTTAGCCAGGAACAAAAATGTGCAATTTTTTGCAGTTCTATGCGAGCCAGACGCACGTTTGAGGCGTCTGGAGACGCGTCTCGGCGCGGGCCAGCTAGCTATAGGGTTTCCTCCCCACTCGCGCGCACTGCGGTGTTTATTATATCGCTGCGTATTGTAAATTCGGAATTCGCGTTGTGTGTTTATTTTAAGGCTTGTGAATTGTTCCTAGTGGTGCTATAGTGTAGTAAGTGCGTGTTTTGTAAGTTTTTCAAAGTGTCTGTTCATTTATTTACAGGTAATTAGTCAATTTCTCCAGCTTTCGGTAAGTGCATTTATTTTTCTTGTGTGTGGGTAACGCGAAATAACTTAATCGATTGATATCTATTTGTTTAGTTCTTTTGATATTTTTAATTCATCCGTGTTGTTATAAAGTAATTCATGATGTCAACAAATGATGACCCTCCAGATCGTGGCGGAGATATATTTCGTCGAAATACAAAAACCCAAAGGTCGCCCGTGGCGACCTCCGCTAATTCGAAACGCTTGTTCAGCGAAATGTCTCCATCATAAATTTCGCCCGATGATAGGTCAAAACGGGTTCATCCAACTTTCGAAACCGTGGAAAAATCCTCGCCGATTTTAAATATCAGTAATGTGAGCAATACCGATTACTGCGACTTAGTTTCCGAGGCGTCAGCCTACCTGTCAAAAATTAACGACTTAGTCAATGATCAGGGCTCTCGCATTAACGTAGCAAATAAATCTGCCATTATGGATATGACTCAGCGTGTCACGGCCATCGTTTCTATGCTGGCCATAAAATCATCATGCAACGAAACGAAGTTAGCCAATACGGAACGCGAATTAGAAAAAATCAAGTCGAATAACTATGTCAATCCCAATCCTGTCAATAATAATAATAACAATTGTAAAATTTCGTATGCGGACTCGTTGAAACTACGCTTGCCAAAAGTAGCTCCAGCAATTATGGAATCCCGTCCACCATTGCCGTGTGTGGTGGCTTATCCGACCGCAGCTCGATCAGCTGATTATAGCACTTCGTCCGCGACAAAACAAGCGCTTATGAAAGCAATTAAGCCCTGTGATGACGGTTTTCAAACTGTAGGCGTGAAAAAAACCGCGAAATCAGGTGTTGTTCTACGTGTCGCTAGTGAACATCAGCTTAAAAAATTGGAATCCGTGGACGCAATTAAGGCCGCTGGTTAACGACTAGAAAAACCAAAAGGTAGACGCCCTCGAGTATTAGTTAAGGATGTACCATCTTCAATGGATGATGGCGCTTTTCTGATCGCGCTATACCGCCAAAATATTAAAGATGAGCTTCAAATGAAAGAGGATGACTTTATTAAGTCTACTAAAATTATCCGTAGGCGCTCGTTAGGCAACGGTCGTAAGTGGATAGGCATCGAGTTAGATTCCGCAGTACGTAAACACTTAGTTTCTACCAAGGATAAATTATTTATTGATTGGGCTACCTGCCGCTTTATTGACGATGTTGAAGTCGTTCGGTGCTTACATTGTCAACAGTTCGGTCACGTTAAGAAACACTGCGTTAATAAAGAACCGACTTGTGACTAACACGTTTGAGGCGTCTGGAGACGCGTCTCGGCGCGGGCCAGCTAGCTATAGCGTTTTTAGAATTTAGCCAGGAACAAAAATGTGCAATTTTTTGCAGTTCTATGCGAGCCAGACGCACGTTTGAGGCGTCTGGAGACGCGTCTCGGCGCGAGCCAGCTAGCTATAGCGTTTTTAGAATCTAGCCAGGAACAAAAATGTGCATTTTTTTGCAGTTCTATGCGAGCCAGACGCACGTTTGAGGCGTCTGGAGACGCGTCTCGACGCGGGCCAGCAAGTTATAGCGTTTTTAGAATTTAGCCAGGAACAAAAATGTGCAATTTTTTGCAGTACTATGCGAGCCAGACGCACGTTTGAGGCGTCTGGAGACGCGTCTCGGCGCGGGCCAGCTAGCTATAGCGTTTTTTGAATTTAGCCAGGAACAAAAATGTGCAATTTTTTGCAGTTCTATGCGAGCCAGACGCACGTTTGAGGCGTCTGGAGACGCGTCTCGGCGCGGGCCAGCTAGCTATAGCGTTTTTAGAATTTAGCCAGGAACAAAAATGTGCAATTAATTGCAGTTCTTTGCGAGCCAGGAGCACGTTTGAGGCGCCTGGAGACGCATCTGGAGACGCGTCTCGGCGCGGGCCAGCTAGCTATCGCGTTTTCAGAAGTTAGCCAGGAACAAAAATGTGCAATTTTTTGCAGTTCTATGAGAGCCAGCCGCACGTTTGAGGCGTCTGGAGACGCGTTTCGGCGCGGGCCAGCTAGCTATAGCGTTATTAGAATTTAGCCGGGAACAAAAATGTGCAATTTTTTGCAGTTCTATGCGAGCCAGACGCACGTTTGAGGCGTCTGGAGAAGCGTCTCGGCGCGGGCCAGCTAGCTGTAGCGTTTTTAGAATTTAGCCAGGAACAAAAATGCGCAATTTTTTGCAGTTCTATGCGAGCCAGATGCACGTTTGAGGCGTCTGGAGACGCGTCTCGGCGCGGGCCAGCTAGCTATAGCGTTTTTAGAATTTAGCCAGGAACAAAAATGTGACATTTTTTGCAGTTCTATGCGAGCCAGACGCACGTTTGAGGCGTCTGGAGACGCGTCTCGGCGCGGGCCAGCTAGCTATAGCGATTTTAGAATTTAGCCACGAACAAAAATGTGCAATCTTTTGCAGTTCTATACGAGCCAGACGCACGTTTGAGGCGTCTGGAGACGCGTCTCGGCGCGGGCCAGCTAGCTATAGCGTTTTCAGAATTCAGCCAGGAACAAAAATGTGCAATTCTTTGCAGTTCTTTGCGAGCCAGCAGCACGTTTGAGGCGTCTGGAGACGCGTCTCGGTGCGGGCCAGCTAGCTATAGCGTTTTTAGAATTTAAACAGGAACAAAAATGTGCAATTTTTTGCAGTTCTATGCGAGCCATACGCACGTTTGAGGCGTCTGGAGACGCGTCTCGGCGCGGGCCAGCTAGCTATAGCGTTTTTAGAATTTAGCCAGGAACAAAAATGTGCAATTTTTTGCAGTTCTATGCGAGCCAGACGCACGTTTGAGGCGTCTGGAGACGCGTCTCGGCGCGGGCCAGCTAGCAATAGGGTTCCCTCCCCACTCGCGCGCACTGCGGTGTTTATTATATCGCTGCGTATTGTAAATTCGGAATTCGCGTTGTGTGTTTATTTTAAGGCTTGTGAATTGTTCCTAGCGGTGCTATAGTGTAGTAAGTGCGTGTTTTGTAAGTTTTTCAAAGTGTCTGTTCATTTATTTACAGGTAATTAGTCAATTTCTCCAGCTTTCGGTAAGTGCATTTATTTTTCTTGTGTGTGGGTAACGCGAAATAACTTAATCGATTGATATCTATTTGTTTAGTTCTTTTGATATTTTTAATTCATCCGTGTTGTTATAAAGTAATTCATGATGTCAACAAATGATGACCCTCCAGATCGTGGCGGAGATATATTTCGTCGAAATACAAAAACCCAAAGGTCGCCCGTGGCGACCTCCGCTAATTCGAAACGCTTGTTCAGCGAAATGTCTCCATCATACATTTCGCCCGATGATAGGTCAAAACGGGTTCATCCAACTTTCGAAACCGTGGAAAAATCCTTGCCGATTTTAAATATCAGTAATGTGAGCAATACCGATTACTGCGACTTAGTTTCCGAGGCGTCAGCCTACCTGTCAAAAATTAACGACTTAGTCAATGATCAGGGCTCTCGCATTAACGTAACAAATAAATCTGCCATTATGGATATGACACAGCGTGTCACGGCCATCGTTTCTATGCTGGCCATAAAATCATCATGCAACGAAACGAAGTTAGCCAATACGGAACGCGAATTAGAAAAAATCAAGTCGAATAACTATGTCAATCCCAATCCTGTCAATAATAATAATAACAATTGTAAAATTTCGTATGCGGACTCGTTGAAACTACGCTTGCCAAAAGTAGCTCCAGCAATTATGGAATCCCGTCCACCATTGCCGTGTGTGGTGGCTTATCCGACCGCAGCTCGATCAGCTGATTATAGCACTTCGTCCGCGACAAAACAAGCGCTTATGAAAGCAATTAAGCCCTGTGATGACGGTTTTCAAATTGTAGGCGTGAAAAAAACCGCGAAATCAGGTGTTGTTCTACGTGTCGCTAGTGAACATCAGCTTAAAAAATTGGAATCCGTGGACGCAATTAAGGCCGCTGGTTAACGACTAGAAAAACCAAAAGGTAGACGCCCTCGAGTATTAGTTAAGGATGTACCATCTTCAATGGATGATGGCGCTTTTCTGATCGCGCTATACCGCCAAAATATTAAAGATGAGCTTCAAATGAAAGAGGATGACTTTATTAAGTCTACTAAAATTATCCGTAGGCGCTCGTTAGACAACGGTCGTAAGTGGATAGGCATCGAGTTAGATTCCGCAGTACGTAAACACTTAGTTTCTACCAAGGATAAATTATTTATTGATTGGGCTACCTGCCGCTTTATTGACGATGTTGAAGTCGTTCGGTGCTTACATTGTCAAAAGTTCGGTCACGTTAAGAAACACTGCGTTAATAAAGAACCGACTTGTGACTGACACGTTTGAGGCGTCTGGAGACGCGTCTCGGCGCGGGCCAGCTAGCTATAGCGTTTTTAGAATTTAGCCAGGAACAAAAATGTGCAATTTTTTGCAGTTCTATGCGAGCCAGACGCACGTTTGAGGCGTCTGGAGACGCGTCTCGGCGCGGGCCAGCTAGCTATAGCGTTTTTAGAATTTAGCCAGAAACAAAAATGTGCAATTTTTTGCAGTTCTATGCGAGCCAGACGCACGTTTGAGGCGTCTGGAGACGCGTCTCGGCGCGGGCCAGCTAGCTATAGCGTTTTTAGAATTTAGCCAGGAACAAAAATGTGCAATTTTTTGCAGTTCTATGCAAGCCAGACGCACGTTTGAGGCGTCTGGAGACGCGTCTCGGCGCGGGCCAGCTAGCTATAGCGTTTTTAGAATTTAGCCAGGATCAAAAATGTGCAATTTTATGCAGTTCTATGCGAGCCAGACGCACGTTTGAGGCGTCTGGAGACGCGTCTCGGCGCGGACCTGCTAGCTATAGCGTTTTTAGAATTTAGCCAGGAACAAAAATGTGCAATTTTTTGCAGTTCTATACGAGCCAGACGCACGTTTGAGGCGTCTGGAGACGCGTCTCGGCGCGGGCCAGCTAGCTATAGCGTTTTTAGAATTTAGCCAGGAACAAAAATGTGCAATTTTATGCAGTTCTATGCGAGCCAGACGCACGTTTGAGGCGTCTGGAGACGCGTCTCGGCGCGGGCCAGCTAGCTATAGCGTTTTTAGAAATTAGCCGGGAACAAAAATGTGCATTTTTTTGCAGTTCTATGCGAGCCAGACGCACGTTTGAGGCGTCTGGAGACGCGTCTCGGCGCGGGCCTGCTAGCTATAGCGTTTTTAGAATTTAGCCAGGAACAAAAATGTGCAATTTTTTGCAGTTCTATGCGAGCCAGACGCACGTTTGAGGCGTCTGGAGACGCGTCTCGGCGCGGGCCAGCTAGCTATAGCGTTTTTAGAATTTAGCCAGGAACAAAAATGTGCAATTTTTGCAGTTCTATGCGAGCCAGACGCACGTTTGAGGCGTCTGGAGACGCGTCTCGGCGCGGGCCAGCCTGCTATAGCGTTTTTAGAATTTAGCCAGGAACAAAAATGTGCAATTTTTTGTAGTTCTATGCGAGCCAGACGCACGTTTGAGGCGTCTGGAGACGCGTCTCGGCGCGGGCCAGCTAGCTATAGCGTTTTTAGAATTTAGCCAGGAACAAAAATGTGCAATTTTATGCAGTTCTATGCGAGCCAGACGCACGTTTGAGGCGTCTGGAGACGCGTCTCGGCGCGGACCTGCTAGCTATAGCGTTTTTAGAATTTAGCCAGGAACAAAAATGTGCAATTTTTTGCAGTTCTATGCGAGCCAGACGCACGTTTGAGGCGTCTGGAGACGCGTCTCGGCGCGGGCCAGCTAGCTATAGCGTTTTTAGAATTTAGCCAGGAACAAAAATGTGCAATTTTATGCAGTTCTATGCGAGCCAGACGCACGTTTGAGGCGTCTGGAGACGCGTCTCGGCGCGGGCCAGCTAGCTATAGCGTTTTTAGAAATTAGCCAGGAACAAAAATGTGCATTTTTTTGCAGTTCTATGCGAGCCAGACGCACGTATGAGGCGTCTGGAGACGCGTCTCGGCGCGGACCTGCTAGCTATAGCGTTTTTAGAATTTAGCCAGGAACAAAAATGTGCAATTTTATGCAGTTCTGTGCGAGCCAGACGCACGTTTGAGGCGTCTGGAGACGCGTCTCGGCGCGGGCCAGCTAGCTAAAGCGTTTTTAGAATTTAGCCAGGAACAAAGATGTGCAATTTTTTGCAGTTCTATGCGAGCCAGACGCACGTTTGAGAGGTCTGGAGACGCGTCTCGGCGCGGGCCAACTAGCTATAGCGTTTTTAGAATTTAGCCAGGAACAAAAATGTGCAATTTTTTGCAGTTCTATGCGAGCCAGACGCACGTTTGAGGCGTCTGGAGACGCGTCTCGGCGCGGGCCAGCTAGCTATAGCGTTTTTAGAATTTAGCCAGGAACAAAAATGTCCAATTTTTTGCAGTTCTATGCGAGCCAGACGCACGTTTGAGGCGTCTGGAGACGCGTCTCGGCGCGGGCCAGCTAGCTATAGCGTTTTTAGAATTTAGCCAGGAACAAAAATGTGCAATTTTTTGCAGTTCTATGCGAGCCAGACGCACGTTTGAGGCGTCTGGAGACGCGTCTCGGCGCGGGCCAGCTAGTTATCGCGTTTTTAGAATTTAGCCAGGAACAAAAATGTGCAATTTTTTGCAGTTCTATGCGAGCCAGACGCACGTTTGAGGCGTCTGGAGACGCGTCTCGGCGCGGGCCAGCTAGCTATAGCGTTTTTAGAATTTAGCCAGGAACAAAAATGTGCAATTTTTTGCAGTTCTATGCGAGCCAGACGCACGTTTGAGGCGTCTGGAGACGCGTCTCGACGCGTGCCAGCTAGCTATAGCGTTTTTAGAATTTAGCCAGGAACAAAAATGTGCATTTTTTTGCAGTTCTATGCGAGCCAGACGCACGTTTGAGGCGTCTGGAGACGCGTCTCGGCGCGGGCCAGCTAGCTATAGCGTTTTTATAATTTAGCCAGGAACAAAAATGTGACATTTTTTGCAGTTCTATGCGAGCCAGACGCACGTTTGAGGCGTCTGGAGACGCGTCTCGGCGCGGGCCAGCTAGCTATAGCGATTTTAGAATTTAGCCACGAACAAAAATGTGCAATTTTTTGCAGTTCTATGCGAGCCAGACGCACGTTTGAGGCGTCTGGAGACGCGTCTCGGCGCGGGCCAGCTAGCTATAGCGTTTTTAGAATTTAGCCAGGAACAAAAATGTGCAATTTTTTGCAGTTCTATGCGAGCCAGACGCACGTTTGAGGCGTCTGGAGACGCGTCTCGGCGCGGGCCAGCTAGCTATAGCGTTTTTAGAAATTAGCCAGGAACAAAAATGTGCATTTTTTTGCAGTTCTATGCGAGCCAGACGCACGTTTGAGGCGTCTGGAGACGCGTCTCGGCGCGGGCCTGCTAGCTATAGCGTTTTTAGAATTTAGCCAGGAACAAAAATGTGCAATTTTTTGCAGTTCTATGCGAGCCAGACGCACGTTTGAGGCGTCTGGAGACGCGTCTCGGCGCGGGCCAGCTAGCTATAGCGTTTTTAGAATTTAGCCAGGAACAAATATGTGCAATTTTTGCAGTTCTATGCGAGCCAGACGCACGTTTGAGGCGTCTGGAGACGCGTCTCGGCGCGGGCCAGCTAGCTATAGCGTTTTTAGAATTTAGCCAGGAACAAAAATGTGCAATTTTATGCAGTTCTGTGCGAGCCAGACGCACGTTTGAGGCGTCTGGAGACGCGTCTCGGCGCGGGCCAGCTAGCTAAAGCGTTTTTAGAATTTAGCCAGGAACAAAGATGTGCAATTTTTTGCAGTTCTATGCGAGCCAGACGCACGTTTGAGAGGTCTGGAGACGCGTCTCGGCGCGGGCCAACTAGCTATAGCGTTTTTAGAATTTAGCCAGGAACAAAAATGTGCAATTTTTTGCAGTTCTATGCGAGCCAGACGCACGTTTGAGGCGTCTGGAGACGCGTCTCGGCGCGGGCCAGCTAGCTATAGCGTTTTTAGAATTTAGCCAGGAACAAAAATGTCAAATTTTTTGCAGTTCTATGCGAGCCAGACGCACGTTTGAGGCGTCTGGAGACGCGTCTCGGCGCGGGCCAGCTAGCTATAGCGTTTTTAGAATTTAGCCAGGAACAAAAATGTGCAATTTTTTGCAGTTCTATGCGAGCCAGACGCACGTTTGAGGCGTCTGGAGACGCGTCTCGGCGCGGGCCAGCTAGTTATCGCGTTTTTAGAATTTAGCCAGGAACAAAAATGTGCAATTTTTTGCAGTTCTATGCGAGCCAGACGCACGTTTGAGGCGTCTGGAGACGCGTCTCGGCGCGGGCCAGCTAGCTATAGCGTTTTTAGAATTTAGCCAGGAACAAAAATGTGCAATTTTTTGCAGTTCTATGCGAGCCAGACGCACGTTTGAGGCGTCTGGAGACGCGTCTCGACGCGTGCCAGCTAGCTATAGCGTTTTTAGAATTTAGCCAGGAACAAAAATGTGCATTTTTTTGCAGTTCTATGCGAGCCAGACGCACGTTTGAGGCGTCTGGAGACGCGTCTCGGCGCGGGCCAGCTAGCTATAGCGTTTTTATAATTTAGCCAGGAACAAAAATGTGACATTTTTTGCAGTTCTATGCGAGCCAGACGCACGTTTGAGGCGTCTGGAGACGCGTCTCGGCGCGGGCCAGCTAGCTATAGCGATTTTAGAATTTAGCCACGAACAAAAATGTGCAATTTTTTGCAGTTCTATGCGAGCCAGACGCACGTTTGAGGCGTCTGGAGACGCGTCTCGGCGCGGGCCAGCTAGCTATAGCGTTTTTAGAATTTAGCCAGGAACAAAAATGTGCAATTTTTTGCAGTTCTATGCGAGCCAGACGCACGTTTGAGGCGTCTGGAGACGCGTCTCGGCGCGGGCCAGCTAGCTATAGCGTTTTTAGAAATTAGCCAGGAACAAAAATGTGCATTTTTTTGCAGTTCTATGCGAGCCAGACGCACGTTTGAGGCGTCTGGAGACGCGTCTCGGCGCGGGCCTGCTAGCTATAGCGTTTTTAGAATTTAGCCAGGAACAAAAATGTGCAATTTTTTGCAGTTCTATGCGAGCCAGACGCACGTTTGAGGCGTCTGGAGACGCGTCTCGGCGCGGGCCAGCTAGCTATAGCGTTTTTAGAATTTAGCCAGGAACAAATATGTGCAATTTTTGCAGTTCTATGCGAGCCAGACGCACGTTTGAGGCGTCTGGAGACGCGTCTCGGCGCGGGCCAGCTAGCTATAGCGTTTTTAGAATTTAGCCAGGAACAAAAATGTGCAATTTTATGCAGTTCTGTGCGAGCCAGACGCACGTTTGAGGCGTCTGGAGACGCGTCTCGGCGCGGGCCAGCTAGCTAAAGCGTTTTTAGAATTTAGCCAGGAACAAAGATGTGCAATTTTTTGCAGTTCTATGCGAGCCAGACGCACGTTTGAGAGGTCTGGAGACGCGTCTCGGCGCGGGCCAGCTAGCTATAGCGTTTTTAGAATTTAGCCAGGAACAAAAATGTGCAATTTTTTGCAGTTCTATGCGAGCCAGACGCACGTTTGAGGCGTCTGGAGACGCGTCTCGGCGCGGGCCAGCTAGCTATAGCGTTTTTAGAATTTAGCCAGGAACAAAAATGTGCAATTTTATGCAGTTCTATGCGAGCCAGACGCACGTTTGAGGCGTCTGGAGACGCGTCTCGGCGCGGGCCAGCTAGCTATAGCGTTTTTAGAAATTAGCCGGGAACAAAAATGTGCATTTTTTTGCAGTTCTATGCGAACCAGACGCACGTTTGAGGCGTCTGGAGACGCGTCTCGGCGCGGGCCAGCCTGCTATAGCGTTTTTAGAATTTAGCCAGGAACAAAAATGTGCAATTTTTTGTAGTTCTATGCGAGCCAGACGCACGTTTGAGGCGTCTGGAGACGCGTCTCGGCGCGGGCCAGCTAGCTATAGCGTTTTTAGAATTTAGCCAGGAACAAAAATGTGCAATTTTATGCAGTTCTATGCGAGCCAGACGCACGTTTGAGGCGTCTGGAGACGCGTCTCGGCGCGGACCTGCTAGCTATAGCGTTTTTAGAATTTAGCCAGGAACAAAAATGTGCAATTTTTTGCAGTTCTATGCGAGCCAGACGCACGTTTGAGGCGTCTGGAGACGCGTCTCGGCGCGGGCCAGCTAGCTATAGCGTTTTTAGAATTTAGCCAGGAACAAAAATGTGCAATTTTATGCAGTTCTATGCGAGCCAGACGCACGTTTGAGGCGTCTGGAGACGCGTCTCGGCGCGGGCCAACTAGCTATAGCGTTTTTAGAAATTAGCCAGGAACAAAAATGTGCATTTTTTTGCAGTTCTATGCGAGCCAGACGCACGTTTGAGGCGTCTGGAGACGCGTCTCGGCGCGGGCCAGCTAGCTATAGCGTTTTTATAATTTAGCCAGGAACAAAAATGTGACATTTTTTGCAGTTCTATGCGAGCCAGACGCACGTTTGAGGCGTCTGGAGACGCGTCTCGGCGCGGGCCAGCTAGCTATAGCGATTTTAGAATTTAGCCACGAACAAAAATGTGCAATTTTTTGCAGTTCTATGCGAGCCAGACGCACGTTTGAGGCGTCTGGAGACGCGTCTCGGCGCGGGCCAGCTAGCTATAGCGTTTTTAGAATTTAGCCAGGAACAAAAATGTGCAATTTTTTGCAGTTCTATGCGAGCCAGACGCACGTTTGAGGCGTCTGGAGACGCGTCTCGGCGCGGGCCAGCTAGCTATAGCGTTTTTAGAAATTAGCCAGGAACAAAAATGTGCATTTTTTTGCAGTTCTATGCGAGCCAGACGCACGTTTGAGGCGTCTGGAGACGCGTCTCGGCGCGGGCCTGCTAGCTATAGCGTTTTTAGAATTTAGCCAGGAACAAAAATGTGCAATTTTTTGCAGTTCTATGCGAGCCAGACGCACGTTTGAGGCGTCTGGAGACGCGTCTCGGCGCGGGCCAGCTAGCTATAGCGTTTTTAGAATTTAGCCAGGAACAAATATGTGCAATTTTTGCAGTTCTATGCGAGCCAGACGCACGTTTGAGGCGTCTGGAGACGCGTCTCGGCGCGGGCCAGCTAGCTATAGCGTTTTTAGAATTTAGCCAGGAACAAAAATGTGCAATTTTATGCAGTTCTGTGCGAGCCAGACGCACGTTTGAGGCGTCTGGAGACGCGTCTCGGCGCGGGCCAGCTAGCTAAAGCGTTTTTAGAATTTAGCCAGGAACAAAGATGTGCAATTTTTTGCAGTTCTATGCGAGCCAGACGCACGTTTGAGAGGTCTGGAGACGCGTCTCGGCGCGGGCCAGCTAGCTATAGCGTTTTTAGAATTTAGCCAGGAACAAAAATGTGCAATTTTTTGCAGTTCTATGCGAGCCAGACGCACGTTTGAGGCGTCTGGAGACGCGTCTCGGCGCGGGCCAGCTAGCTATAGCGTTTTTAGAATTTAGCCAGGAACAAAAATGTGCAATTTTATGCAGTTCTATGCGAGCCAGACGCACGTTTGAGGCGTCTGGAGACGCGTCTCGGCGCGGGCCAGCTAGCTATAGCGTTTTTAGAAATTAGCCGGGAACAAAAATGTGCATTTTTTTGCAGTTCTATGCGAACCAGACGCACGTTTGAGGCGTCTGGAGACGCGTCTCGGCGCGGGCCAGCCTGCTATAGCGTTTTTAGAATTTAGCCAGGAACAAAAATGTGCAATTTTTTGTAGTTCTATGCGAGCCAGACGCACGTTTGAGGCGTCTGGAGACGCGTCTCGGCGCGGGCCAGCTAGCTATAGCGTTTTTAGAATTTAGCCAGGAACAAAAATGTGCAATTTTATGCAGTTCTATGCGAGCCAGACGCACGTTTGAGGCGTCTGGAGACGCGTCTCGGCGCGGACCTGCTAGCTATAGCGTTTTTAGAATTTAGCCAGGAACAAAAATGTGCAATTTTTTGCAGTTCTATGCGAGCCAGACGCACGTTTGAGGCGTCTGGAGACGCGTCTCGGCGCGGGCCAGCTAGCTATAGCGTTTTTAGAATTTAGCCAGGAACAAAAATGTGCAATTTTATGCAGTTCTATGCGAGCCAGACGCACGTTTGAGGCGTCTGGAGACGCGTCTCGGCGCGGGCCAACTAGCTATAGCGTTTTTAGAAATTAGCCAGGAACAAAAATGTGCATTTTTTTGCAGTTCTATGCGAGCCAGACGCACGTTTGAGGCGTCTGGAGACGCGTCTCGGCGCGGGCCTGCTAGCTATAGCGTTTTTAGAATTTAGCCAGGAACAAAAATGTGCAATTTTTTGCAGTTCTATGCGAGCCAGACGCACGTTTGAGGCGTCTGGAGACGCGTCTCGGCGCGGGCCAGCTAGCTATAGCGTTTTTAGAATTTAGCCAGGAACAAAAATGTGCAATTTTTGCAGTTCTATGCGAGCCAGACGCACGTTTGAGGCGTCTGGAGACGCGTCTCGGCGCGGGCCAGCTAGCTATAGCGTTTTTAGAATTTAGCCAGGAACAAAAATGTGCAATTTTATGCAGTTCTGTGCGAGCCAGACGCACGTTTGAGGCGTCTGGAGACGCGTCTCGGCGCGGGCCAGCTAGCTAAAGCGTTTTTAGAATTTAGCCAGGAACAAAGATGTGCAATTTTTTGCAGTTCTATGCGAGCCAGACGCACGTTTGAGGCGTCTGGAGACGCGTCTCGGCGCGGGCCAGCTAGCTATAGCGTTTTTAGAATTTAGCCAGGAACAAAAATGTGACATTTTTTGCAGTTCTATGCGAGCCAGACGCACGTTTGAGGCGTCTGGAGACGCGTCTCGGCGCGGGCCAGCTAGCTATAGCGATTTTAGAATTTAGCCACGAACAAAAATGTGCAATCTTTTGCAGTTCTATACGAGCCAGACGCACGTTTGAGGCGTCTGGAGACGCGTCTCGGCGCGGGCCAGCTAGCTATAGCGTTTTCAGAATTCAGCCAGGAACAAAAATGTGCAATTCTTTGCAGTTCTTTGCGAGCCAGCAGCACGTTTGAGGCGTCTGGAGACGCGTCTCGGCGCGGGCCAGCTAGCTATAGCGTTTTTAGAATTTAAACAGGAACAAAAATGTGCAATTTTTTGCAGTTCTATGCGAGCCATACGCACGTTTGAGGCGTCTGGAGACGCGTCTCGGCGCGGGCCAGCTAGCTATAGCGTTTTTAGAATTTAGCCAGGAACAAAAATGTGCAATTTTTTGCAGTTCTATGCGAGCCAGACGCACGTTTGAGGCGTCTGGAGACGCGTCTCGGCGCGGGCCAGCTAGCAATAGGGTTCCCTCCCCACTCGCGCGCACTGCGGTGTTTATTATATCGCTGCGTATTGTAAATTCGGAATTCGCGTTGTGTGTTTATTTTAAGGCTTGTGAATTGTTCCTAGCGGTGCTATAGTGTAGTAAGTGCGTGTTTTGTAAGTTTTTCAAAGTGTCTGTTCATTTATTTACAGGTAATTAGTCAATTTCTCCAGCTTTCGGTAAGTGCATTTATTTTTCTTGTGTGTGGGTAACGCGAAATAACTTAATCGATTGATATCTATTTGTTTAGTTCTTTTGATATTTTTAATTCATCCGTGTTGTTATAAAGTAATTCATGATGTCAACAAATGATGACCCTCCAGATCGTGGCGGAGATATATTTCGTCGAAATACAAAAACCCAAAGGTCGCCCGTGGCGACCTCCGCTAATTCGAAACGCTTGTTCAGCGAAATGTCTCCATCATACATTTCGCCCGATGATAGGTCAAAACGGGTTCATCCAACTTTCGAAACCGTGGAAAAATCCTTGCCGATTTTAAATATCAGTAATGTGAGCAATACCGATTACTGCGACTTAGTTTCCGAGGCGTCAGCCTACCTGTCAAAAATTAACGACTTAGTCAATGATCAGGGCTCTCGCATTAACGTAACAAATAAATCTGCCATTATGGATATGACACAGCGTGTCACGGCCATCGTTTCTATGCTGGCCATAAAATCATCATGCAACGAAACGAAGTTAGCCAATACGGAACGCGAATTAGAAAAAATCAAGTCGAATAACTATGTGTTATAGTATGTGCCAACACCTAAACTGCAACATCGCACCAACCTAGATACCGCGCATGGAAACAGCCTTACACGCGCGCCCCAAAGCGCTGACGCCGCATAGTGACGCGCGGTCACACGATGCCCCTGTTTACCGGACGCTTACGTTTTTAGCAATGATATGTAATTGGACATTCTGTATCTAGCATCGATCGGAATAGGAATTTAATTTAGTTATAATTCAATATTGTAATTTTACCTTGATTAAAGTTAGTTGAAAATCATTTTGGTTTTTTTTGGGTCCTCCGGCAGCGACGTACATATTTGGCGCAGTCGGTAGGATACTCGAGGCGTTTCGAGTTCAGCTAGATAGGGTTATTCTCATATCGAATACCGTCCCGCTAATTCGCTACCGCCGTCGTGAGCGATCGCGTTCGCCGAGTATCCTGAAGAAGAACCTGACGTCCTGCGTGGAGGAAAAATCCAGACATCGATCCCAGAGGTACCGAAATGCAGTTTATGTAAGTACACTGACAATTGTTTCTGTGAGTTGCTTTCAATTCCCCTCCTTCTTACCTATAGTAGTTAATTATAGTTATAATCATTTTTCACCCTAAGCAGTCTACCCCCAAAGGGCCTGCGCGCTCTAGACTAGCGCGTAGGATAGATATAGACTTGAATAGAGATATCAGTGTAGAGTTAGGTACTACGTTTAGTAGTTTAGATAAGTCACTAAGTTTTGAGAGTTTCGAACCTGTCATAATGTCCGACCCCGATGCAATTTTTAAGACGTTGCGTTTAGTACCAGATTTCGATGGTAATCCACATGTCTTGCCAAGATTTATACATCTTTGTGACCAAATTGTTTCTGAATATCTAGGAATTAACCCTGAGAATGCTTTGGCTAAACTATGTTTAATTAACGGCATTTTAAACAAAATAACTGGACCAGCCGCGCGTATTATAAATTCAAACGGCATATCTGAAGATTGGGATAGTATTAAAACGTGTCTTATAAATAATTTTTCTGATCAGAGAGACGAGACCGCTCTTTACAATGACCTTTTGCTATCAACTCAAGGAAACAGTTCACCTCAAGAGTTTTATGATCGATGCCTTAACTTATTCAGCACCATTATGACGTACGTCACCCTACACGAGAACATTAAAACAACCGTAGAGGCTAAACGCACCCTGTATCGGAAATTAACCATGCAGGCATTTGTTCGTGGCCTTAAAGAACCTTTGGGTTCACGTGTACGATGCATGCGTCCTGATAGTGTCGAGAAAGCGCTTGAATTTGTGCAAGAAGAGTTGAACGTTCTTTATATGCAAAACCGTCATGAACCAGTAACTGAAAAAAAATCTAATATTAATTTAAATAGACCTGTGCCGATGCCTGCATCGACCCACATTGCCAATCCTATGTCTAAAATGTTCAATCTTAATGCACGACCTAGGCCCAATGTAAACTTTCAGCCGCTTCAACCATGGAGACCGAATTTTCAGGCTAATCAGCCTATCCCGTTTAGGAACGCTTCGGGAATGCCTTTGCATTCGCAACAAATGTATCGCGCGCCGATGTCGCAGACGCAGCAAATATTCCGCGCCGCTCCGCCGAACTATGATCGTTTTAACAATAATTTCCAAATGCAACCGCGAATTGTTCCACAAAATTCTGGCCCTAAGCCTATGAGTGGCGTTAGCCATTACATTACTAGGGAAAAACCATCGTTTGGTCAGTCAGCAAATCATGACTGGCGTAGAAGTGGAAACCCGCCGCCATCTAATTACTTTAAAACTAAAGAGATGAACATGAACGTATGCGTAGATGACAGTGGCCAGTATTATGAGTACCCGGAATATTTCATTGAACCCGATTATAATTTCTATCTCGAAAATCCGGATTATTTTAACATAGAACCAAGCTATTGCGTAAGCACCAATTCAAACTACGAAAATCTCGCTGTAGATTATCCGGCCGCTTCTACTAATGAATCTAAACCGTCTACATCTAAATCCGATAGCGAGCAGGATTTTCAGAAGCAGGAGAAATCAGACAAATTAAAATAGAACTGAATTTACAGACCCAAAGACAGCTTCCATTCATTCAGATCTCACAACCACCCTTGAGATTACTGATCGATACGGGCGCAAATCAGTCATTTATTAGCCCGGAAGCTGTTCAAACATTCTATAGTAATTTCCCTTTAAATTTTGATCCCTTTGAGGTCACAAATGTACATGCCACAACAAGAAATGACTATTCTATAAGCATTCCAACTTTCACTGAATTCCAAGAGCACGATGATGTTAAGTTATTCATTTACAAATTTCATAACTATTTCGACGGACTTATAGGTTTAGATTTACTAGAAAAATGGGAAGCCAAAATCGACCTTAAAGACAAACTATTAATAACTCGTAATTCTACTAATACAATCAGTATGTACAACTCGCGTAACGTAAATTTGTACGAAGACGTTATACCGGCCAACTCATCAAAAATACTGAGGGTACCGATCAACTTACATGACGGCGACGCGTTAATTCCTGAGCAGACTATAGCGAATTGTATAATTAGAGATTGCTTAACTACGGTAACAAATAACCGCGGACTTTTGGAGGTCATTAACCCTACCTCACATGACTTAATATTTTCAATGGATCGTGCCGTACACGCGGAGACCTATAATATCCAGTGCACGCGTACCGAACAACAATCTTGCAATATTCAACACGCGAATATTGAGTCAGCTAGAGCGAAAGATGTTATATCGCGTTTGCGGACAGACCATCTCAATAACGAAGAACGAATTAATTTAGAAACCTTATGTGGCAAATACGCTGATATATTTTATATAGACGGAGAGGCTTTAACATTTACTAACAAAATAAAACATCGCATTCGAACAACTGATGAAGTTCCGATTCATACAAAAAGCTATCGATATCCGTACGTACACAGAGATGAAGTCAGAGACCAAATAGGCAAAATGCTAGATCAGGGTATCATAAGACCATCTGAGTCCGCCTGGAGCTCGCCTATCTGGGTCGTCCCGAAGAAGGCAGACGCTTCCGGGAAAGCCAAGTGGCGCCTAGTAGTCGACTTTAGGAAATTAAACGAAAAAACCCACGACGATAAATATCCCATACCGAACATCAATGACGTTCTGGATAAACTAGGAAACTGCCAATATTTCACAACCCTCGACCTTGCAAGCGGATTCTATCAGGTCGAGATGGACCCCGTTGATATCCCGAAAACCGCATTCAATGTGGAAAATGGTCATTACGAATTCTTACGAATGCCCATGGGTTTGAAAAATTCGCCATCAACATTTCAACGTGTTATGGATAATGTCCTCAAGGACCTTCAGAACACGGTCTGCCTCGTCTACTTGGACGATATCGTGGTCTTCAGCACATCTTTACAGGAACATATAGTTAACCTTGAAAAAGTGTTCAACAAATTACGAGAATCTAACTTTAAAATACAACTAGACAAGTCGGAATTCCTTAAACTAGAAACATCCTATCTAGGTCACGTAATAACAAGAGAAGGCATCAAACCGAACCCAGATAAAATTTTTGCTATCCAAAACTACCCTATTCCAACCACCCCTAAAGAAATTAAACAATTCCTTGGTTTAGTTGGGTACTACAGGAAATTTATCCCGGACTTCGCGCGCGTAACTAAACCTCTAACACAATGTTTAAAAAAGGGAAGAAAAGTGATAATTAATTCCGAATACACTGAAAGTTTCGAAAAATGTAAAGCCCTAATAACTAACGATCCAATTTTGCAATACCCTGACTTCCATAAAGATTTTATTTTAACCACGGATGCGTCTAACGTTGCGCTAGGTGCCATTCTATCACAGGGAACGGTTGGCGCAGACAAACCAGTTTGTTACGCATCCCGTACTCTCAATGAGAGTGAAACAAATTATAGTACGATTGAAAAGGAACTCCTTGCAATCGTTTGGGCCACCAAATACTTTAGACCGTATTTGTTCGGAAGAAAATTTAAGATCATTACAGACCACAAGCCACTCCAGTGGGTCATGAACCTGAAGGAGCCCAACTCTAGACTAACCAGATGGAAGCTTAAACTATCCGAATACGATTTTACCGTTATATATAAAAAAGGTTCAAGTAACACAAACGCCGACGCTCTATCTCGCATTCAAATACATAACGAAGAAACTAGTTCTTTGATAGTAAATGCCTCCGAACGCCCACCTTCAATAGATAACTCCTCAACAGTATCAGCCCATACTAGTCAAGAAAACCCCATCCTCGAAATCCCGATCGTTGATCAACCATTAAACAAATTTAATAGACAGATTTTTATAACGGTAGTTGGTGATATAAAAAAACGCCCTACAGCATCCAAACCCTTTGATACACATACAAGAACGGCCGTCCAAGTCTCCCAATCTAACTTAGAATCAGATATAATACAAGTCATCAAAGAATACGTTAACCCTAAAGTTAAGACTGCGTTGTTTATAAACCCGCCTCTAGCAATGTATCAAATTATACCCATAATTCAGGATAAATTTAAAAGTTCAGCGATGAACCTTGTTTTAGCCAAAAAAGAGGTCGAAAATGTAAAAGAATATTTAAGGCAACAGGAGATCATTAAGCATTACCATGATGGGAAAACAAACCACCGTGGAATAAATGAATGCTACTTAGCTCTCTCTGAGCGTTACTACTGGCCAAAAATGAAAGATGCGATAACAAAATTCATCAATGATTGTACTATCTGTGGCCAAGCAAAGTATGACCGTCATCCTATAAAACAATGCTTTAACATAGTACCTCCGGCCACCAAACCATTTGATACCGTTCATATGGATTTGTTATCAATTCATAATGAAAAGTACTTAACAATCGTAGACGTATTCTCTAAATACGCACAGGCCTACTATATACGAGATGGTACAGCTGTTAGTGTGTTACAAGCATTACTTAAATTCTGCACGCATCATGGTCTGCCTTTAACTATAGTATCAGATAACGGTACGGAATTCACCAACCAATTATTCAACGAATTTATTAACTTACATAAAATAATTCACCATAGAACTCTGCCCCATGCCCCTAATGACAATGGGATTGTAGAACGCTTTCATTCATCCTTATTAGAACACCTACGTATTTTAAAACTTACCCATAAAGACGATGACGTAATCAACCTCGTCCCGTACGGAATTCTAGCATACAACAGCACAATACATAGCTTCACTAAATGTCGACCATTTGATATTATAACCGGACACTTCGACCCGCGAGATCCCTTCGACGTAGACTTAAATAAACTGCTCCTACAGCAATACACACAAAATCATAAAGAAAAGATTAAGTTGGTCTATAATTTAATAAACGAGTCTTCCCTCGTAAATCGTACTAAGATTATAGAAAACCGGAACAAAACTCGCGAGCCCGAAATCGAATATCAGCCTCAACAACGTATCTTTGTCAGCAACCCCTTAGCAAGTCGTCAAAAGTTAGCCCCCAGATACACTCAAGATACCGTATTAGCCGACCTCCCTATACACATCTATACATCTAAAAAACGAGGCCCCGTCGCTAAAAGCCGGTTAAAAAGAGTACCTAAAAGCGCTCTATTGTTGCAGGGTGCTACTGGTCCTGACTGCTCCTTTGATAGCAGCCCAGGAAACAAACCAGAAGATAACACTTGAAAGCCTGGACGATGGCCCAGGATTACTTCCTTTTCGACTTGGTGCAACTAAACTTATAACACATTACCATACCTTCCTACAATATATTCAAATTAAAGACATCGACTCAAATATCAGTACGTTACAAGATCAGTTAGAAAATTTTAGGCAGGAATTAGACAATAACACGCATATGCTATATGAAATCCAAATAGAATACCTTTCGGGAAAATTGCAAAGCGTCACACGCCAACTAGAAACGATAAAACCAGGTCGTGTAAAGAGAGGTCTCATAGATGGCTTAGGCTCTATAATAAAAAGCGTCACGGGAAATTTAGATTACTCAGACGCGGTCAGATACGATAACACTATTAAAATCCTTCAGGAAAATGGCTACAAGACCTCTGAGGAGCTAAATAATCATATAAGTATCAGTAAAGAATGGATGGCCCAGCATTCCGATGTTATCATGCAATTAGTAGCTAACCAAGTTAAAATTAATGACACGCTAAAAGTACTGTTAGACCGAAATGCTTACAAAGACTATAGCCTCATAAGATTTGCTAAATTCGGACAGTGTTTAACTATATTAGCCGAAAATCTAGATGAAATATTAAACGAGTTAGTAAGAGTTGAAAATATGTTAGCATTTATTCATAGCTCAAGCGCACATCATTCCATGATTAGCATAGTAGTGTTACGCCATATGATCGACAGATTAGTTAGAATCTACGGTAGAGATAAGGTAATAGATTTAGAACTTAGAGAATACTACGATATTATTAAACCAGGTTATTACTATTCAGGCAGTCAAATAGTAATTATATTTAAATTCCCAATATTTGCTACAGAAACATACGATCTTTATAAATTATCAATAGCCCCTAATAAATTTAGGCAATCCCTTATCCCTCCTTACCCTTTGATTGCAACAAGCAGGTACGGTTATGTGTATATAGAGGCAGAATGCCCGAAGTACAACAATTGGTATCTCTGTGGAGATAAGATGAATCATCAGTTGCGGCAAGCCCCAGATTGTATACAGAAGCTCATTATGGACCAGTCCCTCGATGGAAGCTGCGAAATCGTAACTACATCATTATCAAGAATAGCTATGGAAGAGTTAGACGAGAAGCACTACGTGATATCATTTCCCAACACAACGCGAATACATACCTTATGCGGACGAGAGGAATACATCCTACTGAATGGCAGTTATCTGGCTACCATACCCATTAATTGTTTCCTGTACACCTCAGAATTTACTATCACCAATCTCAACGATCATGTGGAAGGACAACCCATCAAAATTACGAAACTAAACTACATCACGGAAGGCCACCCAGAACCAGTACAAGTCAACCTAAACTCGATTGATCTTACCAAACTACACGACGCTCAATATAAAATAATGTCGCAGCCTCTGCGTGTGCAACCGCTATCATCAGATTACTTATATCATACTACGATCCCGTTTTACATCATACTATCAAGTGCACTCGCACTGAGTTCATTCATCGCTATAAGGCGCTGTAAGAAGTCAAAGTCCGGAGCTGAGAAACAATCTACAGAGGACAAGGTTTATGCAGAGCCTGGAGCATCTGGAGCATCGAAGACACATTCAGCAATATTTTCTCAGTTCAAACTTCAAAAATAATTGCTGATCTGACGGTGGAGGTGTTATAGTATGTGCCAACACCTAAACTGCAACATCGCACCAACCTAGATACCGCGCATGGAAACAGCCTTACACGCGCGCCCCAAAGCGCTGACGCCGCATAGTGACGCGCGGTCACACGATGCCCCTGTTTACCGGACGCTTACGTTTTTAGCAATGATATGTAATTGGACATTCTGTATCTAGCATCGATCGGAATAGGAATTTAATTTAGTTATAATTCAATATTGTAATTTTACCTTGATTAAAGTTAGTTGAAAATCATTTTGGTTTTTTTTGGGTCCTCCGGCAGCGACGTACATATTTTATGTCAATCCCAATCCTGTCAATAATAATAATAACAATTGTAAAATTTCGTATGCGGACTCGTTGAAACTACGCTTGCCAAAAGTAGCTCCAGCAATTATGGAATCCCGTCCACCATTGCCGTGTGTGGTGGCTTATCCGACCGCAGCTCGATCAGCTGATTATAGCACTTCGTCCGCGACAAAACAAGCGCTTATGAAAGCAATTAAGCCCTGTGATGACGGTTTTCAAATTGTAGGCGTGAAAAAAACCGCGAAATCAGGTGTTGTTCTACGTGTCGCTAGTGAACATCAGCTTAAAAAATTGGAATCCGTGGACGCAATTAAGGCCGCTGGTTAACGACTAGAAAAACCAAAAGGTAGACGCCCTCGAGTATTAGTTAAGGATGTACCATCTTCAATGGATGATGGCGCTTTTCTGATCGCGCTATACCGCCAAAATATTAAAGATGAGCTTCAAATGAAAGAGGATGACTTTATTAAGTCTACTAAAATTATCCGTAGGCGCTCGTTAGACAACGGTCGTAAGTGGATAGGCATCGAGTTAGATTCCGCAGTACGTAAACACTTAGTTTCTACCAAGGATAAATTATTTATTGATTGGGCTACCTGCCGCTTTATTGACGATGTTGAAGTCGTTCGGTGCTTACATTGTCAAAAGTTCGGTCACGTTAAGAAACACTGCGTTAATAAAGAACCGACTTGTGACTGACACGTTTGAGGCGTCTGGAGACGCGTCTCGGCGCGGGCCAGCTAGCTATAGCGTTTTTAGAATTTAGCCAGGAACAAAAATGTGCAATTTTTTGCAGTTCTATGCGAGCCAGACGCACGTTTGAGGCGTCTGGAGACGCGTCTCGGCGCGGGCCAGCTAGCTATAGCGTTTTTAGAATTTAGCCAGAAACAAAAATGTGCAATTTTTTGCAGTTCTATGCGAGCCAGACGCACGTTTGAGGCGTCTGGAGACGCGTCTCGGCGCGGGCCAGCTAGCTATAGCGTTTTTAGAATTTAGCCAGGAACAAAAATGTGCAATTTTTTGCAGTTCTATGCGAGCCAGACGCACGTTTGAGGCGTCTGGAGACGCGTCTCGGCGCGGGCCAGCTAGCTTTAGCGTTTTTAGAATTTAGCCAGGAAAAAAAATGTAAAATTTTTTGTAGTTCTATGCGAGCCAGACGCACGTTTGAGGCGTCTGGAGACGCGTCGCGGCGCGGGCCAGCTAGCTATCGCGTTTTTAGAATTTAGCCAGGAACAAAAATGTGCAATTTAATGCAGTTCTATGCGAGCCAGACGCACATTTGAGGCGTCTGGAGACGCGTCTCGGCGCGGGCCAGCTAGCTATAGCGTTTTCAGAATTCAGCCAGGAACAAAAATGTGCAATTCTTTGCAGTTCTTTGCGAGCCAGCAGCACGTTTGAGGCGCCTGGAGACGCATCTGGAGACGCGTCGCGGCGCGGGCCAGCTAGCTATAGCGTTTTTAGAATTTAGCCAGGATCAAAAATGTGCAATTTTATGCAGTTCTATGCGAGCCAGACGCACGTTTGAGGCGTCTGGAGACGCGTCTCGGCGCGGGCCAGCTAGCTATAGCGTTTTTAGAATCTAGCCAGAAACAAAAATGTGCAATTTTTTGCAGTTCTATGCGAGCCAGACGCACGTTTGAGGCGTCTGGAGACGCGTCTCGGCGCGGGCCAGCTAGCTATAGCGTTTTTAGAATTTAGCCAGGAACAAAAATGTGCAATTTTTTGCAGTTCTATGCGAGCCAGACGCACGTTTGAGGCGTCTGGAGACGCGTCTCGACGCGTGCCAGCTAGCTATAGCGTTTTAAGAATTTAGCCAGGAACAAAAATGTGCAATTTTTTGCAGTTCTATGCGGGCCAGACGCACGTTTGAGGCGTCTGGAGACGCGTCTCGGCGCGGGCCAGCTAACTATAGCGTTTTTAGAATTTAGCCAGGAACAAAAATGTGCAATTTTTTGCAGTTCTATGCGAGCCAGACGCACGTTTGAGGCGTCTGGAGACGCGTCTCGACGCGGGCCAGCTAGCTATAGCGTTTTTAGAATTTAGCCAGGAACAAAAATGTGCAATTTTTTGCAGTTCTATGCGAGCCAGACGCACGTTTGAGGCGTCTGGAGACGCGTCTCGACGCGGGCCAGCAAGTTACAGCGTTTTTAGAATTTAGCCAGGAACAAAAATGTGCAATTTTTTGCAGTACTATGCGAGCCAGACGCACGTTTGAGGCGTCTGGAGACGCGTCTCGGCGCGGGCCAGCTAGCTATAGCGTTTTTAGAATTTAGCCAGGAACAAAAATGTGCAATTTTTTGTAGTTCTATGCGAGCCAGACGCACGTTTGAGGCGTCTGGAGACGCGTCTCGGCGCGGGCCAGCTAGCTATAGCGTTTTTAAGGTTTAGCCAGGAACAAAAATGTGCAACTTTTTGCAGTTCTATGCGAGCCAGACGCACGTTTGAGGCGTCTGGAGACGCGTCTCGGCGCGGGCCAACTAGCTATAGCGCTTTTAGGATTTAGCCAAGAACAAAAATGTGCAATTTTTTGCAGTTCTATGCGAGCCAGATGCACGTTTGAGGCGTCTGGAGACGCGTCTCGGCGCGGGCCAGCTAGCTATAGCGTTTTTTTAGAATTTAGCCAGGAACAAAAATGTGCAACTTTTTGCAGTTCTGTGCGAGCCAGACGCACGTTTGAGGCGTCTGGAGACGCGTCTCGGCGCGGGCCAGCTAGCTATAGCGTTTTTAGAATTTAGCCAGGAACAAAAATGTGCAATTTTTTGTAGTTCTATGCGAGCCAGACGCACGTTTGAGGCGTCTGGAGACGCGTCTCGGCGCGGGCCAGCTAGCTATAGCGTTTTTAAGGTTTAGCCAGGAACAAAAATGTGCAACTTTTTGCAGTTCTATGCGAGCCAGACGCACGTTTGAGGCGTCTGGAGACGCGTCTCGGCGCGGGCCAGCTAGCTATAGCGTTTTTAGGATTTAGCCAGGAACAAAAATGTGCAATTTTTTGCAGTTCTATAGGAGCCAGACGCACGTTTGAGGCGTCTGGAGACGCGTCTCGGCGCGGGCCAGCTAGCTTTAGCGTTTTTAGAATTTAGCCAGGAACAAAAATGTGCAATTTTTTGCAGTTCTATGCGAGCCAGACGCACGTTTGAGGCGTCTGGAGACGCGTCTCGACGCGGGCCAACTAGCTATAGCGCTTTTAGGATTTAGCCAAGAACAAAAATGTGCAATTTTTTGCAGTTCTATGCGAGCCAGATGCACGTTTGAGGCGTCTGGAGACGCGTCTCGGCGCGGGCCAGCTAGCTATAGCGTTTTTTTAGAATTTAGCCAGGAACAAAAATGTGCAACTTTTTGCAGTTCTATGCGAGCCAGACGCACGTTTGAGGCGTCTGGAGACGCGTCTCGACGCGTGCCAGCTAGCTATAGCGTTTTTAGAATTTAGCCAGGAACAAAAATGTGCAGTTCTATGCGGGCCAGACGCACGTTTGAGGCGTCTGGAGACGCGTCTCGGCGCGGGCCAGCTAACTATAGCGTTTTTAGAATTTAGCCAGGAACAAAAATGTGCAATTTTTTGCAGTTCTATGCGAGCCAGACGCACGTTTGAGGCGTCTGGAGACGCGTCTCGACGCGGGCCAGCTAGCTATAGCGTTTTTAGAATTTAGCCAGGAACAAAAATGTGCAATTTTTTGCAGTTCTATGCGAGCCAGACGCACGTTTGAGGCGTCTGGAGACGCGTCTCGACGCGGGCCAGCAAGTTACAGCGTTTTTAGAATTTAGCCAGGAACAAAAATGTGCAATTTTTTGCAGTACTATGCGAGCCAGACGCACGTTTGAGGCGTCTGGAGACGCGTCTCGGCGCGGGCCAGCTAGCTATAGCGTTTTTAGAATTTAGCCAGGAACAAAAATGTGCAATTTTTTGTAGTTCTATGCGAGCCAGACGCACGTTTGAGGCGTCTGGAGACGCGTCTCGGCGCGGGCCAGCTAGCTATAGCGTTTTTAAGGTTTAGCCAGGAACAAAAATGTGCAACTTTTTGCAGTTCTATGCGAGCCAGACGCACGTTTGAGGCGTCTGGAGACGCGTCTCGGCGCGGGCCAACTAGCTATAGCGCTTTTAGGATTTAGCCAAGAACAAAAATGTGCAATTTTTTGCAGTTCTATGCGAGCCAGACGCACGTTTGAGGCGTCTGGAGACGCGTCTCGGCGCGGACCTGCTAGCTATAGCGTTTTTAGAATTTAGCCAGGAACAAAAATGTGCAATTTTTTGCAGTTCTATACGAGCCAGACGCACGTTTGAGGCGTCTGGAGACGCGTCTCGGCGCGGGCCAGCTAGCTATAGCGTTTTTAGAATTTAGCCAGGAACAAAAATGTGCAATTTTATGCAGTTCTATGCGAGCCAGACGCACGTTTGAGGCGTCTGGAGACGCGTCTCGGCGCGGGCCAGCTAGCTATAGCGTTTTTAGAATTTAGCCAGGAACAAAAATGTGACATTTTTTGCAGTTCTATGCGAGCCAGACGCACGTTTGAGGCGTCTGGAGACGCGTCTCGGCGCGGGCCAGCTAGCTATAGCGATTTTAGAATTTAGCCACGAACAAAAATGTGCAATCTTTTGCAGTTCTATACGAGCCAGACGCACGTTTGAGGCGTCTGGAGACGCGTCTCGGCGCGGGCCAGCTAGCTATAGCGTTTTCAGAATTCAGCCAGGAACAAAAATGTGCATTTCTTTGCAGTTCTTTGCGAGCCAGCAGCACGTTTGAGGCGTCTGGAGACGCGTCTCGGCGCGGGCCAGCTAGCTATAGCGTTTTTAGAATTTAAACAGGAACAAAAATGTGCAATTTTTTGCAGTTCTATGCGAGCCATACGCACGTTTGAGGCGTCTGGAGACGCGTCTCGGCGCGGGCCAGCTAGCTATAGCGTTTTTAGAATTTAGCCAGGAACAAAAATGTGCAATTTTTTGCAGTTCTATGCGAGCCAGACGCACGTTTGAGGCGTCTGGAGACGCGTCTCGGCGCGGGCCAGCTAGCAATAGGGTTCCCTCCCCACTCGCGCGCACTGCGGTGTTTATTATATCGCTGCGTATTGTAAATTCGGAATTCGCGTTGTGTGTTTATTTTAAGGCTTGTGAATTGTTCCTAGCGGTGCTATAGTGTAGTAAGTGCGTGTTTTGTAAGTTTTTCAAAGTGTCTGTTCATTTATTTACAGGTAATTAGTCAATTTCTCCAGCTTTCGGTAAGTGCATTTATTTTTCTTGTGTGTGGGTAACGCGAAATAACTTAATCGATTGATATCTATTTGTTTAGTTCTTTTGATATTTTTAATTCATCCGTGTTGTTATAAAGTAATTCATGATGTCAACAAATGATGACCCTCCAGATCGTGGCGGAGATATATTTCGTCGAAATACAAAAACCCAAAGGTCGCCCGTGGCGACCTCCGCTAATTCGAAACGCTTGTTCAGCGAAATGTCTCCATCATACATTTCGCCCGATGATAGGTCAAAACGGGTTCATCCAACTTTCGAAACCGTGGAAAAATCCTTGCCGATTTTAAATATCAGTAATGTGAGCAATACCGATTACTGCGACTTAGTTTCCGAGGCGTCAGCCTACCTGTCAAAAATTAACGACTTAGTCAATGATCAGGGCTCTCGCATTGACGTAACAAATAAATCTGCCATTATGGATATGACACAGCGTGTCACGGCCATCGTTTCTATGCTGGCCATAAAATCATCATGCAACGAAACGAAGTTAGCCAATACGGAACGCGAATTAGAAAAAATCAAGTCGAATAACTATGTCAATCCCAATCCTGTCAATAATAATAATAACAATTGTAAAATTTCGTATGCGGACTCGTTGAAACTACGCTTGCCAAAAGTAGCTCCAGCAATTATGGAATCCCGTCCACCATTGCCGTGTGTGGTGGCTTATCCGACCGCAGCTCGATCAGCTGATTATAGCACTTCGTCCGCGACAAAACAAGCGCTTATGAAAGCAATTAAGCCCTGTGATGACGGTTTTCAAATTGTAGGCGTGAAAAAAACCGCGAAATCAGGTGTTGTTCTACGTGTCGCTAGTGAACATCAGCTTAAAAAATTGGAATCCGTGGACGCAATTAAGGCCGCTGGTTAACGACTAGAAAAACCAAAAGGTAGACGCCCTCGAGTATTAGTTAAGGATGTACCATCTTCAATGGATGATGGCGCTTTTCTGATCGCGCTATACCGCCAAAATATTAAAGATGAGCTTCAAATGAAAGAGGATGACTTTATTAAGTCTACTAAAATTATCCGTAGGCGCTCGTTAGACAACGGTCGTAAGTGGATAGGCATCGAGTTAGATTCCGCAGTACGTAAACACTTAGTTTCTACCAAGGATAAATTATTTATTGATTGGGCTACCTGCCGCTTTATTGACGATGTTGAAGTCGTTCGGTGCTTACATTGTCAAAAGTTCGGTCACGTTAAGAAACACTGCGTTAATAAAGAACCGACTTGTGACTGACACGTTTGAGGCGTCTGGAGACGCGTCTCGGCGCGGGCCAGCTAGCTATAGCGTTTTTAGAATTTAGCCAGGAACAAAAATGTGCAATTTTTTGCAGTTCTATGCGAGCCAGACGCACGTTTGAGGCGTCTGGAGACGCGTCTCGGCGCGGGCCAGCTAGCTATAGCGTTTTTAGAATTTAGCCAGAAACAAAAATGTGCAATTTTTTGCAGTTCTATGCGAGCCAGACGCACGTTTGAGGCGTCTGGAGACGCGTCTCGGCGCGGGCCAGCTAGCTATAGCGTTTTTAGAATTTAGCCAGGAACAAAAATGTGCAATTTTTTGCAGTTCTATGCGAGCCAGACGCACGTTTGAGGCGTCTGGAGACGCGTCTCGACGCGTGCCAGCTAGCTATAGCGTTTTAAGAATTTAGCCAGGAACAAAAATGTGCAATTTTTTGCAGTTCTATGCGGGCCAGACGCACGTTTGAGGCGTCTGGAGACGCGTCTCGGCGCGGGCCAGCTAACTATAGCGTTTTTAGAATTTAGCCAGGAACAAAAATGTGCAATTTTTTGCAGTTCTATGCGAGCCAGACGCACGTTTGAGGCGTCTGGAGACGCGTCTCGACGCGGGCCAGCTAGCTATAGCGTTTTTAGAATTTAGCCAGGAACAAAAATGTGCAATTTTTTGCAGTTCTATGCGAGCCAGACGCACGTTTGAGGCGTCTGGAGACGCGTCTCGACGCGGGCCAGCAAGTTACAGCGTTTTTAGAATTTAGCCAGGAACAAAAATGTGCAATTTTTTGCAGTACTATGCGAGCCAGACGCACGTTTGAGGCGTCTGGAGACGCGTCTCGGCGCGGGCCAGCTAGCTATAGCGTTTTTAGAATTTAGCCAGGAACAAAAATGTGCAATTTTTTGTAGTTCTATGCGAGCCAGACGCACGTTTGAGGCGTCTGGAGACGCGTCTCGGCGCGGGCCAGCTAGCTATAGCGTTTTTAAGGTTTAGCCAGGAACAAAAATGTGCAACTTTTTGCAGTTCTATGCGAGCCAGACGCACGTTTGAGGCGTCTGGAGACGCGTCTCGGCGCGGGCCAACTAGCTATAGCGCTTTTAGGATTTAGCCAAGAACAAAAATGTGCAATTTTTTGCATTTCTATGCGAGCCAGATGCACGTTTGAGGCGTCTGGAGACGCGTCTCGGCGCGGGCCAGCTAGCTATAGCGTTTTTTTAGAATTTAGCCAGGAACAAAAATGTGCAACTTTTTGCAGTTCTGTGCGAGCCAGACGCACGTTTGAGGCGTCTGGAGACGCGTCTCGGCGCGGGCCAGCTAGCTATAGCGTTTTTAGAATTTAGCCAGGAACAAAAATGTGCAATTTTTTGTAGTTCTATGCGAGCCAGACGCACGTTTGAGGCGTCTGGAGACGCGTCTCGGCGCGGGCCAGCTAGCTATAGCGTTTTTAAGGTTTAGCCAGGAACAAAAATGTGCAACTTTTTGCAGTTCTATGCGAGCCAGACGCACGTTTGAGGCGTCTGGAGACGCGTCTCGGCGCGGGCCAGCTAGCTATAGCGTTTTTAGGATTTAGCCAGGAACAAAAATGTGCAATTTTTTGCAGTTCTATAGGAGCCAGACGCACGTTTGAGGCGTCTGGAGACGCGTCTCGGCGCGGGCCAGCTAGCTTTAGCGTTTTTAGAATTTAGCCAGGAACAAAAATGTGCAATTTTTTGCAGTTCTATGCGAGCCAGACGCACGTTTGAGGCGTCTGGAGACGCGTCTCGACGCGGGCCAACTAGCTATAGCGCTTTTAGGATTTAGCCAAGAACAAAAATGTGCAATTTTTTGCAGTTCTATGCGAGCCAGATGCACGTTTGAGGCGTCTGGAGACGCGTCTCGGCGCGGGCCAGCTAGCTATAGCGTTTTTTTAGAATTTAGCCAGGAACAAAAATGTGCAACTTTTTGCAGTTCTATGCGAGCCAGACGCACGTTTGAGGCGTCTGGAGACGCGTCTCGACGCGTGCCAGCTAGCTATAGCGTTTTTAGAATTTAGCCAGGAACAAAAATGTGCAGTTCTATGCGGGCCAGACGCACGTTTGAGGCGTCTGGAGACGCGTCTCGGCGCGGGCCAGCTAACTATAGCGTTTTTAGAATTTAGCCAGGAACAAAAATGTGCAATTTTTTGCAGTTCTATGCGAGCCAGACGCACGTTTGAGGCGTCTGGAGACGCGTCTCGACGCGGGCCAGCTAGCTATAGCGTTTTTAGAATTTAGCCAGGAACAAAAATGTGCAATTTTTTGCAGTTCTATGCGAGCCAGACGCACGTTTGAGGCGTCTGGAGACGCGTCTCGACGCGGGCCAGCAAGTTACAGCGTTTTTAGAATTTAGCCAGGAACAAAAATGTGCAATTTTTTGCAGTACTATGCGAGCCAGACGCACGTTTGAGGCGTCTGGAGACGCGTCTCGGCGCGGGCCAGCTAGCTATAGCGTTTTTAGAATTTAGCCAGGAACAAAAATGTGCAATTTTTTGTAGTTCTATGCGAGCCAGACGCACGTTTGAGGCGTCTGGAGACGCGTCTCGGCGCGGGCCAGCTAGCTATAGCGTTTTTAAGGTTTAGCCAGGAACAAAAATGTGCAACTTTTTGCAGTTCTATGCGAGCCAGACGCACGTTTGAGGCGTCTGGAGACGCGTCTCGGCGCGGGCCAACTAGCTATAGCGCTTTTAGGATTTAGCCAAGAACAAAAATGTGCAATTTTTTGCAGTTCTATGCGAGCCAGACGCACGTTTGAGGCGTCTGGAGACGCGTCTCGGCGCGGACCTGCTAGCTATAGCGTTTTTAGAATTTAGCCAGGAACAAAAATGTGCAATTTTTTGCAGTTCTATACGAGCCAGACGCACGTTTGAGGCGTCTGGAGACGCGTCTCGGCGCGGGCCAGCTAGCTATAGCGTTTTTAGAATTTAGCCAGGAACAAAAATGTGCAATTTTATGCAGTTCTATGCGAGCCAGACGCACGTTTGAGGCGTCTGGAGACGCGTCTCGGCGCGGGCCAGCTAGCTATAGCGTTTTTAGAATTTAGCCAGGAACAAAAATGTGCAATTTTTTGCAGTTCTATGCGAGCCAGACGCACGTTTGAGGCGTCTGGAGACGCGTCTCGGCGCGGGCCAGCTAGCTATAGCGTTTTTAGAATTTAGCCAGGAACAAAAATGTGCAATTTTTTGCAGTTCTATGCGAGCCAGACGCACGTTTGAGGCGTCTGGAGACGCGTCTCGGCGCGGGCCAGCTAGCTATAGCGTTTTTAGAATTTAGCCAGGAACAAAAATGTGCAATTTTTTCCAGTTTTATGCGAGCCAGACGCACGTTTGAGGCGTCTGGAGACGCGTCTCGGCACGGGCCAGCTAGCTATAGCGTTTTTAGGATTTAGCCAAGAACAAAAATGTGCAATCTTTTGCAGTTCTATGCGAGCCAGACGCACGTTTGAGGCGTCTGGAGACGCGTCTCGGCGCGGGCCAGCTAGCTATAGCGTTTTTAGAATTTAGCCAGGAACAAAAATGTGCAATTTTTTGCAGTTCTATGCGAGCCAGACGCACGTTTGAGGCGTCTGGAGACGCGTCTCGGCGCGGGCCAGCTAGCTATAGCGTTTTTAGGATTTAACCAGGAACAAAAATGTGCAATTTTTTGCAGTTCTATGCGAGCCAGACGCACGTTTGAGGCGTCTGGAGACGCGTCTCGGCGCGGGCCAGCTAGCTATAGCGTTTTTAGGATTTAGCCAGGAACAAAAATGTGCAATTTTTTTGCAGTTCTATAGGAGCCAGACGCACGTTTGAGGCGTCTGGAGACGCGTCTCGGCGCGGGCCAGCTAGCTTTAGCGTTTTTAGAATTTAGCCAGGAACAAAATGTGCAATTTTTTGCAGTTCTATGCGAGCCAGACGCACGTTTGAGGCGTTTCGGCACCGGCCAGCTAGCTTTAGCGTTTTTAGAATTTAGCCAGGAACAAAAATGTGCAATTTTTTGCAGTTCTATGCGAGCCAGACGCACGTTTGAGGCGTCTGGAGACGCGTCTCGGCGCGGGCCAGCTAGCTATAGCGTTTTTAGAATTTAGCCAGGAACAAAACTGTGCAATTTTTTGCAGTTCTATGCGAGCCAGACGCACGTTTGAGGCGTCTGGAGACGCGTCTCGGCGCGGGCCAGCTAGCTATAGCGTTTTTAGAATTTAGCCAGGAACAGAAATGTCCAATTTTTTGTAGTTCTATGCGAGCCAGACGCACGTTTGAGGCGTCTGGAGACGCGTCTCGGCGCGGGCCAGCTAGCTATAGCGTATTTAGAATTTAGCCAGGAACAAAAATGTGAAATTTTTTGCAGTTCTATGCGAGCCATACACACGTTTGAGGCGTCTGGAGACGCGTCTCGGCGCGGGCCAGCTAGCTATAGCGTTTTTAAGATTTAGCCAGGAACAAAAATGTGCAACTTTTTGCAGTTCTATGCGAGCCAGACGCACGTTTGAGGCGTCTGGAGACGCGTCTCGGCGAGGGCTAGCTAGCTATAGCGTTTTTAAGATTTAGCCAGGAACAAAAATGTGCAATTTTTTGCAGTTCTATGCGAGCCAGACGCACGTTTGAGGCGTCTGGAGACGCGTCTCGACGCGTGCCCGCTAGCTATAGCGTTTTTAGAATTTAGCCAGGAACAAAAATGTGCAATTTTTTGCAGTTCTATGCGAGCCAGACGCACGTTTGAGGCGTCTGGAGACGCGTCTCGACGCGTGCCAGCTAGCTATAGCGTTTTTAGAATTTAGCCTGGAACAAAAATGTGCATTTTTTTGCAGTTCTATGCGAGCCAGACGCACGTTTGAGGCGTCTGGAGACGCGTCTCGGCGCGGGCCAGCTAGCTATAGCGTTTTTAGAATTTAGCCAGGAACAAAAATGTGCAATTTTTTGCAGTTCTATGCGAGCCAGACGCACGTTTGAGGCGTCTGGAGACGCGTCTCGACGCGTGCCAGCTAGCTATAGCGTTTTTAGAATTTAGCCAGGAACAAAAATGTGCAATTTTTTGCAGTTCTATGCGGGCCAGACGCACGTTTGAGGCGTCTGGAGACGCGTCTCGGCGCGGGCCAGCTAACTATAGCGTTTTTAGAATTTAGCCAGGAACAAAAATGTGCAATTTTTTGCAGTTCTATACGAGCCAGACGCACGTTTGAGGCGTCTGGAGACGCGTCTCGACGCGGGCCAGCTAGCTATAGCGTTTTTAGAATTTAGCCAGGAACAAAAATGTGCAATTTTTTGCAGTTCTATGCGAGCCAGACGCACGTTTGAGGCGTCTGGAGACGCGTCTCGACGCGGGCCAGCAAGTTACAGCGTTTTTAGAATTTAGCCAGGAACAAAAATGTGCAATTTTTTGCAGTACTATGCGAGCCAGACGCACGTTTGAGGCGTCTGGAGACGCGTCTCGGCGCGGGCCAGCTAGCTATAGCGTTTTTAGAATTTAGCCAGGAACAAAAATGTGCAATTTTTTGTAGTTCTATGCGAGCCAGACGCACGTTTGAGGCGTCTGGAGACGCGTCTCGGCGCGGGCCAGCTAGCTATAGCGTTTTTAAGGTTTAGCCAGGAACAAAAATGTGCAACTTTTTGCAGTTCTATGCGAGCCAGACGCACGTTTGAGGCGTCTGGAGACGCGTCTCGGCGCGGGCCAACTAGCTATAGCGCTTTTAGGATTTAGCCAAGAACAAAAATGTGCAATTTTTTGCAGTTCTATGCGAGCCAGATGCACGTTTGAGGCGTCTGGAGACGCGTCTCGGCGCGGGCCAGCTAGCTATAGCGTTTTTTTAGAATTTAGCCAGGAACAAAAATGTGCAACTTTTTGCAGTTCTATGCGAGCCAGACGCACGTTTGAGGCGTCTGGAGACGCGTCTCGGCGCGGGCCAGCTAGCTATAGCGTTTTTAGAATTTAGCCAGGAACAAAAATGTGCAATTTTTTGCAGTTCTATGCGAGCCAGACGCACGTTTGAGGCGTCTGGAGACGCGTCTCGGCGCGGGCCAGCTAGCTATAGCGTTTTTAGAATTTAGCCAGGAACAAAAATGTGCAGTTTTTTGCAGTTCTATGCGAGCCAGACGCACGTTTGAGGCGTCTGGAGACGCGTCTCGGCGCGGGCCAGCTAGCTATAGCGTTTTTAGAATTTAGCCAGGAACAAAAATGTGCAATTTTTTCCAGTTTTATGCGAGCCAGACGCACGTTTGAGGCGTCTGGAGGCGCGTCTCGGCACGGGCCAGCTAGCTATAGCGTTTTTAGGATTTAGCCAAGAACAAAAATGTGCAATCTTTTGCAGTTCTATGCGAGCCAGACGCACGTTTGAGGCGTCTGGAGACGCGTCTCGGCGCGGGCCAGCTAGCTATAGCGTTTTTAGAATTTAGCCAGGAACAAAAATGTGCAATTTTTTGCAGTTCTATGCGAGCCAGACGCACGTTTGAGGCGTCTGGAGACGCGTCTCGGCGCGGGCCAGCTAGCTATAGCGTTTTTAGGATTTAACCAGGAACAAAAATGTGCAATTTTTTGCAGTTCTATGCGAGCCAGACGCACGTTTGAGGCGTCTGGAGACGCGTCTCGGCGCGGGCCAGCTAGCTATAGCGTTTTTAGGATTTAGCCAGGAACAAAAATGTGCAATTTTTTGCAGTTCTATAGGAGCCAGACGCACGTTTGAGGCGTCTGGAGACGCGTCTCGGCGCGGGCCAGCTAGCTTTAGCGTTTTTAGAATTTAGCCAGGAACAAAAATGTGCAATTTTTTGCAGTTCTATGCGAGCCAGACGCACGTTTGAGGCGTCTGGAGACGCGTCTCGGCGCGGGCCAGCTAGCTATAGCGTTTTTAGAATTTAGCCAGGAACAAAAATGTGCAATTTTTTGCAGTTCTATGCGAGCCAGACGCACGTTTGAGGCGTCTGGAGACGCGTCTCGGCGCGGGCCAGCTAGCTATAGCGTTTTTAGAATTTAGCCAGGAACAGAAATGTCCAATTTTTTGTAGTTCTATGCGAGCCAGACGCACGTTTGAGGCGTCTGGAGACGCGTCTCGGCGCGGGCCAGCTAGCTATAGCGTATTTAGAATTTAGCTAGGAACAAAAATGTGAAATTTTTTGCAGTTCTATGCGAGCCATACACACGTTTGAGGCGTCTGGAGACGCGTCTCGGCGCGGGCCAGCTAGCTATAGCGTTTTTAAGATTTAGCCAGGAACAAAAATGTGCAACTTTTTGCAGTTCTATGCGAGCCAGACGCACGTTTGAGGCGTCTGGAGACGCGTCTCGGCGCGGGCTAGCTAGCTATAGCGTTTTTAAGATTTAGCCAGGAACAAAAATGTGCAATTTTTTGCAGTTCTATGCGAGCCAGACGCACGTTTGAGGCGTCTGGAGACGCGTCTCGGCGCGGGCCAGCTAGCTATAGCGTTTTTAGAATTTAGCCAGGAACAAAAATGTGCAATTTTTTCCAGTTCTATGCGAGCCAGACGCACGTTTGAGGCGTCTGGAGACGCGTCTCGGCGCGGGCCATTTAGCTTTAGCGTTTTTAGAATTTAGCCAGGAACAAAAATGTGCAATTTTTTGCAGTTCTATGCGAGCCAGACGGACGTTTGAGGCGTCTGGAGACGCGTCTCGGCGCGGGCCAGCTAGTTATAGCGTTTTTAGGATTTAGCCAGGAACAAAAATATGCAATTTTTTGCAGTTCTCTGCGAGCTAGACGCACGTTTGAGGCCTCCGGAGACGCGTCTCGGCGCGGGCCAGCTAGCTTTAGCGTTTTTAGAATTTAGCCAGGAACAAAAATGTGCAATTTTTTGCAGTTCTATGCGAGCCAGACGCACGTTTGAGGCGTCTCGGCGCCGGCCAGCTAACTATAGCGTTTTTAGAATTTAGCCAGGAACAAAAATGTGCAATTTTTTGCAGTTCTATACGAGCCAGACGCACGTTTGAGGCGTCTGGAGACGCGTCTCGGCGCGGGCCAGCTAGCTATAGCCTTTTTAGAATATAGCCAGGAACAAAAATGTGCATTTTTTGCAGTTCTATGCGAGCCAGACGCTCGTTTGAGGCGTCTGGAGACGCGTCTCGGCGCGGGCCAGCTAGCTATAGCGTTTTTAGAATTTAGCCAGGAACAAAAATGTGCAATTTTTTGCAGTTCTATGCGAGCCAGACGCACGTTTGAGGCGTCTGGAGACGCGTCTCGACGCGGGCCAACTAGCTATAGCGTTTTTAGAATTTAGCCAGGAACAAAAATGTGCAATTTTTTGCAGCTCTATGCGAGCCAGACGCACGTTTGAGGCGTCTGGAGACGCGTCTCGGCGCGGGCCAGCTAGCTATAGCGTTTTTAGGATTTAGCCAGGAACAAAAATGTGCAATTTTTTGCAGTTCTATGCGAGCCAGACGCACGTTTGAGGCGTCTGGAGACGCGTCTCGGCGCAGGCCAGCTAGCTATAGCGTTTTTAGAATTTAGCCAGGAACAAAAATGTACAATTTTTTGCAGTTCTATGCGAGCCAGACGCACGTTTGAGGCGTCTGGAGACGCGTCTCGGCGCGGGCCAGCTAGCTTTAGCGTTTTAAGAATTTAGCCAGGAACAAAAATGTGCAATTTTTTGCAGTTCTATGCGAGCCAGACGCACGTTTGAGGCGTTTCGGCTCCGGCCAGCTAGCTATAGCGTTTTTAGAATTTAGCCAGGAACAAAAATGTGCAATTTTTTGCAGTTCTATGCGAGCCAGACGCACGTTTGAGGCGTCTGGAGACGCGTCTCGGCGCGGGCCAGCTAGCTATAGCGTTTTTAGAATTTAGCCAGGAACAAAAATGTGCAATTTTTTGCAGTTCTATGCGAGCCAGACGCACGTTTGAGGCTTCTGGAGACGCGTCTCGGCGCGGGCCAGCTAGCTATAGCGTTTTTAGAATTTAGCCAGGAACAGAAATGTCCAATTTTTTGTAGTTCTATGCGAGCCAGACGCACGTTTGAGGCGTCTGGAGACGCGTCTCGGCGCGGGCCAGCTAGCTATAGCGTATTTAGAATTTAGCCAGGAACAAAAATGTGCAATTTTTTGCAGTTCTATGCGAGCCAGACGCACGTTTGAAACGTCTGGAGACGCGTCTCGGCGCGGGCCAGCCAGCTATCGCGATTTTAGGATTTAGCCAGAAACAAAAATGTGCAATTTTTTGCAGTTCTATGCGAGCCAGACGCACGTTTGAGGCTTCTGGAGACGCGTCTCGGCGCGGGCCAGCTAGCTATAGCGTTTTTAGAATTTAGCCAGGAACATAAATGCGCAATTTTTTGCAGTTCTATGCGAGCCAGACGCACGTTTGAGGCGTATGGAGACGCGTCTCGGCGCGGGCCAGCTAGCTATAGCGTTTTTAAGATTTAGCCAGGAACAAAAATGTGCAATTTTTTGCAGTTCTATGCGAGCCAGACGCACGTTTGAGGCGTCTGGAGACGCGTCTCGGCGCGGGCCAGCTAGCTATAGCGCTTTTTGGATTTAACCAAGAACAAAAATGTGCAATTTTTTGCAGTTCTATGCGAGCCAGACGCACGTTTGAGGCGTCTGGAGACGCGTCTCGGCGCGGGCCAGCTAGCTATAGCGTTTTTAAAATTTAGCCAAGAACAAAAATGTGCAATTTTTTGCAGTTCTATGCGAGCCAGACGCACGTTTGAGGCGTCTGGAGACGCATCTCGGCGCGGGCCAGCTAGCTATAGCGTTTTTAGAATTTAGCCAGGAACAAAAATGTGCAATTTTTTGCAGTTCTATGCGAGCCAGACGCACGTTTGAGGCGTCTGGAGACGCGTCTCGGCGCGGGCCAGCTAGCTATAGCGTTTTTAAAATTTAGCCAAGAACAAAAATGTGCAATTTTTTGCAGTTCTATGCGAGCCAGACGCACGTTTGAGGCGTCTGGAGATGCATCTCGGCGCGGGCCAGCTAGCTATAGCGTTTTTAGAATTTAGCCAGGAACAAAAATGTGCAATTTTTTGCAGTTCTATGCGAGCCAGACGCACGTTTGAGGCGTCTGGAGACGCGTCTCGGCGCGGGCCAGCTAGCTATAGCGTTTTTAAAATTTAGCCAAGAACAAAAATGTGCAATTTTTTGCAGTTCTATGCGAGCCAGACGCACGTTTGAGGCGTCTGGAGACGCGTCTCGACGCGGGCCAGCAATTTATAGCGTTTTTAGAATTTAGCCAGGAACAAAAATGTGCAATTTTTTGCAGTTCTATGCGAGCCAGACGCACGTTTGAGGCGTCTGGAGACGCGTCTCGGCGCGGGCCAGCTAGCTATAGCGTTTTTAGAATTTAGCCAGGAACAAAAATGTGCAATTTTTTGCAGTTCTATGCGAGCCAGACGCACGTTTGAGGCGTCTGGAGACGCGTCTCGGCGCAGGCCAGCTAGCTATAGCGTTTTTAGAATTTAGCCAGGAACAAAAATGTGCAATTTTTTGCAGTTCTATGCGAGCCAGACGCACGTTTGAGGCGTCTGGAGACGCGTCTCGGCGCGGGCCATTTAGCTTTAGCGTTTTTAGAATTTAGCCAGGAACAAAAATGTGCAATTTTTTGCAGTTCTATGCGAGCCAGACGCACGTTTGAGGCGTCTGGAGACGCGTCTCGGCGCGGGCCAGCTAGCTATAGCGTTTTTAGAATTTAGCCAGGAACAAAAATGTGCAATTTTTTGCAGTTCTATGCGAGCCAGACGCACGTTTGAGGCGTCTGGAGACGCGTCTCGACGCGGGCCAACTAGCTATAGCGTTTTTAGAATTTAGCCAGGAACAAAAATGTGCAATTTTTTGCAGTTCTATGCGAGCCAGACGCACGTTTGAGGCGTCTGGAGACGCGTCTCGGCGCGGGCCAGCTAGCTATAGCGTTTTTAGGATTTAGCCAGGAACAAAAATGTGCAATTTTTTGCAGTTCTATGCGAGCCAGACGCACGTTTGAGGCGTCTGGAGACGCGTCTCGGCGCAGGCCAGCTAGCTATAGCGTTTTTAGAATTTAGCCAGGAACAAAAATGTGCAATTTTTTGCAGTTCTATGCGAGCCAGACGCACGTTTGAGGCGTATGGAGACGCGTCTCGGCACGGGCCAGCTAGCTATAGCGTATTTAGGATTTAGCCAGGAACAAAAATGTGCAATTTTTTGCAGTTCTATGCGAGCCAGACGCACGTTTGAGGCGTATGGAGACGCGTCTCGGCGCGGGCCAGCTAGCTATAGCGTTTTTAGGATTTAGCCAGGAACAAAAATGTGCAATTTTTTGCAGTTCTATGCGAGCCAGACGCACGTTTGAGGCGTCTGGAGACGCGTCTCGGCGCGGGCCAGCTAGCTTTAGCGTTTTTAGAATTTAGCCAGGAACAAAAATGTGCAATTTTTTGCAGTTCTATGCGAGCCAGACGCACGTTTGAAACGTCTGGAGACGCGTCTCGGCGCGGGCCAGCCAGCTACCGCGTTTTTAGGATTTAGCCAGAAACAAAAATGTGCAATTTTTTGCAGTTCTATGCGAGCCAGACGCACGTTTGAGGCTTCTGGAGACGCGTCTCGGCGCGGGCCAGCTAGCTATAGCGTTTTTAGAATTTAACCAGGAACAAAAATGCGCAATTTTTTGCAGTTCTATGCGAGCCAGACGCACGTTTGAGGCGTCTGGAGACGCGTCTCGGCGCGGGCCAGCTAGCTATAGCGTTTTTAAGATTTAGCCAGGAACAAAAATGTGCAATTTTTGCAGTTCTATGCGAGCCAGACGCACGTTTGAGGCGTCTGGAGACGCGTCTCGGCGCGGGCCAGCTAGCTTTAGCGTTTTTAGAATTTAGCCAGGAACAAAAATGTGCAATTTTTTGCAGTTCTATGCGAGCCAGACGCACGTTTGAGGCGTCTGGAGACGCGTCTCGGCGCGGGCCAGCTAGCTATAGCGTTTTTAGAATTTAGCCAGGAACAAAAATGTGCAATTTTTTGCAGTTCTATGCGAGCCAGACACACGTTTGAGGCGTCTGGAGACGCGTCTCGGCGCGGGCCAGCTAGCTATAGCGTTTTTAGAATTTAGCCAGGAACAAAAATGTGCAATTTTTTGCAGTTCTATGCGAGCCAGACGCACGTTTGAGGCGTCTGGAGACGCGTCTCGGCGCAGGCCAGCTAGCTATAGCGTTTTTAGAATTTAGCCAGGAACAAAAATGTGCAATTTTTTGCAGTTCTATGCGAGCCAGATGCACGTTTGAGGCGTATGGAGACGCGTCTCGGCGCGGGCCAGCTAGCTATAGCGTTTTTAGAATTTAGCCAGGAACAAAAATGTGCAATTTTTTGCAGTTCTATGCGAGCCAGACGCACGTTTGAGGCGTCTGGAGACGCGTCTCGGCGCGGGCCAGCTAGCTATAGCGTTTTTAGAATTTAGCCAGGAACAAAAATGTGCAATTTTTTGCAGTTCTATGCGAGCCAGACGCACGTTTGAGGCGTCTGGAGACGCGTCTCGGCGCGGGCCAGCTAGCTATAGCGTTTTTAGAATTTAGCCAGGAACAAAAATGTGCAATTTTTTGCAGTTCTATGCGAGCCAGACGCACGTTTGAGGCGTCTGGAGACGCGTCTCGGCGCGGGCCAGCTAGCTATAGCGTTTTTAGAATTTAGCCAGGAAAAGAAATGTCCAATTTTTTGTAGTTCTATGCGAGCCAGACGCACGTTTGAGGCGTCTGGAGACGCGTCTCGGCGCGGGCCAGCTAGCTATAGCGTTTTTAGAATTTAGCCAGGAACAAAAATGTGCAATTTTTTGCAGTTCTATGCGAGCCAGACGCACGTTTGAGGCGTCTGGAGACGCGTCTCGGCGCGGGCCAGCTAGCTATAGCGTTTTTAGAATTTAGCCAGGAACAGAAATGTCCAATTTTTTGTAGTTCTATGCGAGCCAGACGCACGTTTGAGGCGTCTGGAGACGCGTCTCGGCGCGGGCCAGCTAGCTATAGCGTTTTTAGAATTTAGCCAGGAACAAAAATGCGCAATTTTTTGTTGTTCTATGCGAGCCAGACGCACGTTTGAGGCGTCTGGAGACGCGTCTCGGCGCGGGCCATTTAGCTTTAGCGTTTTTAGAATTTAGCCAGGAACAAAAATGTGCAATTTTTTGCAGTTCTATGCGAGCCAGACGCACGTTTGAGGCGTCTGGAGACGCGTCTCGACGCGGGCCAGCTAGCTATAGCGTTTTTTGAATTTAGCCAGGAACAAAAATGTGAAATTTTTTGAAAGAAAGAAAGAAAGAAAAATGTTTATTTGGGACTCGCACAAGACACATAAAATGAAAAAAAAAATGTAAAAATAACAGTTATAAAATATATATATACAGTTAAGCGGCATCCTTAAATTAATCTGTGCGAGGCCAAAAAGGTCCCTGTCTCAGCATATGCTGCGATATTTAATAATAAATATCACAGCGCTGGTGTTATGACAGGGCCTGGCGTGATGTCACGGACACACATACGGAACAACACTAAGATATAAATACAATAAAATAATAATTAATTAATTAAATAGTTGAGAGTACGTGAGTGAGTTTGTGTATAAACAAAACAAAATAAAATAAAATGTGCAATAGATAAATACATACAAATAATAACTTCAAAATTAACCAAATCCCAATGGCCCAGTGCTCCAGTTTCATTTGTCAATGTCATAGACAAATGACGGAACGCGCGGGCGCACTGTGGGAAGCTATGGTCACAGACTATTCGTAATGGCTGGTTGTCGAAATTAAAAAAATGGCATTATGTAATATATTAGTCTGTCGGCGCATCCGCCTCTCAATACGCCTGCTGTCACTTTATAAAATGTCAATGTCAAACGTCCCTGTCATATGTGCGAACACCGAGCACTGGTGAGGCGGCCATCTTGTAATAAGTGACACTTAGTGTTGTACCGTCGTGGAGTGCGCACGCAACCACGTGCTCGGTGGACGTTAAGTTCTAATCCGCGTTAAGCTTAGTGATCATTAATTAATTGGTGAAACTATTGATTGTAATATCGAGAATTATAAGTGAAGTGATTATTGCAATAGTTATTTTATTGAAATACTGTCTTCCTACCCGATAATCCACGCCTACCCGTACATGTCTCATAATCCTGATGATAGTCGAAAGACTTCAAGTCTATGAAAATGGCCGAAACACAACAAACAATGTAAATAAAACAAAACGAAAGCCTTATCGAGTGCATCTATAATAGTATAGCTAAGTTACAACGAGAACATGGGACCGTTCACAAATACTCGTTGCGTGCATACCCTGGGAAAGTTAATATTTTTATGTAGTTTCTTTTTGAATGCGCAGTAGGTGTTGCTTGAATTTTGAACTAAAAGTACCAATTGTTTTTATAGCACGAAACGGCGGTGGCAGGTCGTTCCAGCAACGAGAAGCTGCGAATTTAAAACTTCCACGGAATGCAGCAGTTCGATGAAGCGTAGACAACAAAAGGTAAGCCGATGCTCTTGTTTTCACTTTGTTCACATCTCGGGCCCAAGTTAACCTACTATATAGATATATATACTATATTTTGCAGTTCTATGCGAGCCAGACGCACGTTTGAGGCGTCTGGAGACGCGTCTCGGCGCAGGCCAGCTAGCTATAGCGTTTTTAGAATTTAGCCAGGAACAAAAATGTGCAATTTTTTGCAGTTCTATAGCCAGCTATATATCTATAGGCCAGCTAGCTATAGCGTTTTTAGAATTTAGCCAGGAACAAAAATGTGCAATTTTTTGTAGTTCTATGCGAGCCAGACGCACGTTTGAGGCGTCTGGAGACGCGTCTCGGCGCGGGCCAGCTAGCTATAGCGTTTTTAGAATTTAGCCAGGAACAAAAATGTGCAATTTTTTGCAATTCTATGCGAGCCAGACGCACGTTTGAGGCGTCTGGAGACGCGTCTCGACGCGGGCCAGCTAGCTATAGCGTTTTTTGAATTTAGCCAGGAACAAAAATGTGAAATTTTTTGAAAGAAAGAAAGAAAGAAAAATGTTTATTTGGGACTCGCACAAGACACATAAAATGAAAAAAAAAAATGTAAAAATAACAGTTATAAAATATATATATACAGTTAAGCGGCATCCTTAAATTAATCTGTGCGAGGCCAAAAAGGTCCCTGTCTCAGCATATGCTGCGATATTTAATAATAAATATCACAGCGCTGGTGTTATGACAGGGCCTGGCGTGATGTCACGGACACACATACGGAACAACACTAAGATATAAATACAATAAAATAATAATTAATTAATTAAATAGTTGAGAGTACGTGAGTGAGTTTGTGTATAAACAAAACAAAATAAAATAAAATGTGCAATAGATAAATACATACAAATAATAACTTCAAAATTAACCAAATCCCAATGGCCCAGTGCTCCAGTTTCATTTGTCAATGTCATAGACAAATGACGGAACGCGCGGGCGCACTGTGGGAAGCTATGGTCACAGACTATTCGTAATGGCTGGTTGTCGAAATTAAAAAAATGGCATTATGTAATATATTAGTCTGTCGGCGCATCCGCCTCTCAATACGCCTGCTGTCACTTAATAAAATGTCAATGTCAAACGTCCCTGTCATATGTGCGAACACCGAGCACTGGTGAGGCGGCCATCTTGTAATAAGTGACACTTAGTGTTGTACCGTCGTGGAGTGCGCACGCAACCACGTGCTCGGTGGACGTTAAGTTCTAATCCGCGTTAAGCTTAGTGATCATTAATTAATTGGTGAAACTATTGATTGTAATATCGAGAATTATAAGTGAAGTGATTATTGCAATAGTTATTTTATTGAAATACTGTCTTCCTACCCGATAATCCACGCCTACCCGTACATGTCTCATAATCCTGATGATAGTCGAAAGACTTCAAGTCTATGAAAATGGCCGAAACACAACAAACAATGTAAATAAAACAAAACGAAAGCCTTATGCTCTTGTTTTCACTTTGTTCACATCTCGGGCCCAAGTTAACCTACTATATAGATATATATACTATATTTTGCAGTTCTATGCGAGCCAGACGCACGTTTGAGGCGTCTGGAGACGCGTCTCGGCGCAGGCCAGCTAGCTATAGCGTTTTTAGAATTTAGCCAGGAACAAAAATGTGCAATTTTTTGCAGTTCTATGCGAGCCAGACGCACGTTTGAGGCGTCTGGAGACGCGTCTCGGCGCGGGCCAGCTAGCTATAGCGTTTTTAGAATTTAGCCAGGAACAAAAATGTGCAATTTTTTGCAGTTCTATGCGAGCCAGACGCACGTTTGAGGCGTCTGGAGACGCGTCTCGGCGCAGGCCAGCTAGCTATAGCGTTTTTAGAATTTAGCCAGGAACAAAAATGTGCAATTTTTTGCAGTTCTATGCGAGCCAGACGCACGTTTGAGGCGTCTGGAGACGCGTCTCGCCGCGGGCCAGCTAGCTATAGCGTTTTTAGAATTTAGCCAGGAACAAAAATGTGCAATTTTTTGCAGTTCTATGCGAGCCAGACGCACGTTTGAGGCGTCTGGAGACGCGTCTCGCCGCGGGCCAGCTAGCTATAGCGTTTTTAGAATTTAGCCAGGAACAAAAATGTGCAATTTCTTGCAGTTCTATGCGAGCCAGACGCACGTTTGAGGCGTATGGAGACGCGTCTCGGCACGGGCCAGCTAGCTATAGCGTTTTTAGGATTTAGCCAGGAACAAAAATGTGCAATTTTTTGCAGTTCTATGCGAGCCAGACGCACGTTTGAGGCGTCTGGAGACGCGTCTCGGCGCGGGCCAGCTAGCTATTGCGTTTTTAGAATTTAGCCAGGAACAAAAATGTGCAATTTTTTGCAGTTCTATGCGAGCCAGACGCACGTTTGAGGCGTCTGGAGACGGGTCTCGGCGCGGGCTAGCTAGCTATAGCGTTTTTAGAATTTAGCCAGGAACAAAAATGTGCAATTTTTTGCAGTTCTTTGCGAGCCAGACGCACGTTTGAGGCGTCTGGAGACGCGTCTCGACGCGGGCCAGCAAGTTATAGCGTTTTTAGAATTTAGCCAGGAACAAAAATGTGCAATTTTTTGCAGTTCTATGCGAGCCAGACGCACGTTTGAGGCGTCTGGAGACGCGTCTCGACGCGGGCCAACTAGCTATAGCGTTTTTAGAATTTAGCCAGGAACAAAAATGTGCAATTTTTTGCAGTTCTATGCGAGCCAGACGCACGTTTGAGGCGTCTGGAGACGCGTCTCGACGCGGGCCAACTAGCTATAGCGTTTTTAGAATTTAGCCAGGAACAAAAATGTGCAATTTTTTGCAGTTCTATGCGAGCCAGACGCACGTTTGAGGCGTCTGGAGACGCGTCTCGGCGCGGGCCAGCTAGCTATAGCGTTTTTAGGATTTAGCCAGGAACAAAAATGTGCAATTTTTTGCAGTTCTATGCGAGCCAGACGCACGTTTGAGGCGTCTGGAGACGCGTCTCGGCGCAGGCCAGCTAGCTATAGCGTTTTTAGAATTTAGCCAGGAACAAAAATGTACAATTTTTTGCAGTTCTATGCGAGCCAGACGCACGTTTGAGGCGTCTGGAGACGCGTCTCGGCGCAGGCCAGCTAGCTATAGCGTTTTTAGGATTTAGCCAGGAACAAAAATGTGCAATTTTTTGCAGTTCTATGCGAGCCAGACGCACGTTTGAGGCGTCTGGAGACGCGTCTCGGCGCAGGCCAGCTAGCTATAGCGTTTTTAGAATTTAGCCAGGAACAAAAATGTGCAATTTTTTGCAGTTCTATGCGAGCCAGACGCACGTTTGAGGCGTTTCGGCTCCGGCCAGCTAGCTAAAGCGGTTCTATGCGAGCCAGACGCACGTTTGAGGCGTCTGGAGACGCGTCTCGGCGCGGGCCAGCTAGCTTTAGCGTTTTTAGAATTTAGCCAGGAACAAAAATGTGCAATTTTTTGCAGTTCTATGCGAGCCAGACGCACGTTTGAGGCTTCTGGAGACGCGTCTCGGCGCGGGCCAGCTAGCTATAGCGTTTTTAGAATTTAGCCAGGAACATAAATGCGCAATTTTTTGCAGTTCTATGCGAGCCAGACGCACGTTTGAGGCGTATGGAGACGCGTCTCGGCGCGGGCCAGCTAGCTATAGCGTTTTTTAGATTTAGCCAGGAACAAAAATGTGCAATTTTTTGCAGTTCTATGCGAGCCAGGCGCACGTTTGAGGCGTCTGGAGACGCGTCTCGGCGCGGGCCAGCTAGCTATAGCGCTTTTAGGATTTAGCCAAGAACAAAAATGTGCAATTTTTTGCAGTTCTATGCGAGCCAGACGCACGTTTGAGGCGTCTGGAGACGCGTCTCGGCGCGGGCCAGCTAGCTATAGCGTTTTTAAAATTTAGCCAAGAACAAAAATGTGCAATTTTTTGCAGTTCTATGCGAGCCAGACGCACGTTTGAGGCGTCTGGAGACGCATCTCGGCGCGGGCCAGCTAGCTATAGCGTTTTTAGAATTTAGCCAGGAACAAAAATGTGCAATTTTTTGCAGTTCTATGCGAGCCAGACGCACGTTTGAGGCGTCTGGAGACGCGTCTCGGCGCGGGCCAGCTAGCTATAGCGTTTTTAGAATTTAGCCAGGAACAAAAATGTGCAATTTTTTGCAGTTCTATGCGAGCCAGACGCACGTTTGAGGCGTCTGGAGACGCGTCTCGGCGCAGGCCAGCTAGCTATAGCGTTTTTTGAATTTAGCCAGGAACAAAAATGTGCAATTTCTTGCAGTTCTATGCGAGCCAGACGCACGTTTGAGGCGTCTGGAGACGCGTCTCGGCGCGGGCCATTTAGCTTTAGCGTTTTTAGAATTTAGCCAGGAACAAAAATGTGCAATTTTTTGCAGTTCTATGCGAGCCAGACGCACGTTTGAGGCGTCTGGAGACGCGTCTCGGCGCGGGCCAGCTAGCTATAGCGTTTTTAGAATTTAGCCAGGAACAAAAATGTGCAATTTTTTGCAGTTCTATGCGAGCCAGACGCACGTTTGAGGCGTCTGGAGACGCGTCTCGACGCGGGCCAACTAGCTATAGCGTTTTTAGAATTTAGCCAGGAACAAAAATGTGCAATTTTTTGCAGTTCTATGCGAGCCAGACGCACGTTTGAGGCGTCTGGAGACGCGTCTCGGCGCGGGCCAGCTAGCTATAGCGTTTTTAGGATTTAGCCAGGAACAAAAATGTGCAATTTTTTGCAGTTCTATGCGAGCCAGACGCACGTTTGAGGCGTCTGGAGACGCGTCTCGGCGCAGGCCAGCTAGCTATAGCGTTTTTAGAATTTAGCCAGGAACAAAAATGTGCAATTTTTTGCAGTTCTATGCGAGCCAGACGCACGTTTGAGGCGTCTGGAGACGCGTCTCGGCGCGGGCCAGCTAGCTATAGCGTTTTTAGAATTTAGCCAGGAACAAAAATGTGCAATTTTTTGCAGTTCTATGCGAGCCAGACGCACGTTTGAGGCGTCTGGA